>CM014082.1:28654143-30019143 GCA_004119915.2 Collichthys lucidus | reverse complement strand
GGCATTTTAGGCGTCTCTCACACTGTGAAATTGGAGCAGAAATAACAAAGCTGCGACTAGAAAGAGCTCAAAGTGTGCACCCACCCTGCTCAGACAAATAGTGGTAGTGACAGGAGCAGTGGTGCTGGTGGACGGTAGCTGTGGCCAACACAGATCAGTAAATAGTTGGGGAAATAGTAGATATGTGTTAAAAAATAACAAAAACATGCAGAAATTAACCTCTTGTCTGTTTTAGTTTGTCCTATTTTTCCGTCTTAACTGCTCCCAGGAGTCTGTATTAGATGCATGTGTGTTTTGTCTCTATTAGAATAGTTAGCCAAAGCTCTCTGTGGCATCGGTTTATTTACAGTGTGCCTGTATGTGGGCGGTGTTGTAGATACTGCCTCATCCGACTTATTATTAACAATGTTTCTTCTTAGCTCTGTTTGAATTAGCTTAAGTTAAATATCTTATAATCATATTTGCATTGAGCGTGTGATTAACTGATTCTAACTGCTTTCCTTTCCCTGCAGCGATGTGTCCGTCAGACCTCCAGCAGCTGTGGAAGGAGGTGTCGGGGGTGCAGAGCAGTGAGGAGGCCCTGAAACAGGCCGAGGGCCTGGACTTGAGCACCAACGGCTCCAATTCTACCTCAGCCTTCCCCAAAGCTGCCAGCGCTCACATCCCACTGCACAGCCTGGCCAACGGACAGAGCCACACCCCAAAGAGAGACAGGTACAGTATGTCGGAACGGTGTGTCTGTCTTCTGCGTGACCCCGTGAGCGTCTCTTACTCGCGCACTCTTGTTATGTAAATTTTCGGGGACTTTTAACTTGTAGCCTTTTCTTCCATACCGACGCACATAAACACAGCGAACAAAACACATTCACATGCAGCATATCACACATCACCAGGGTGCAAACGTCTCTCAGCTCATTTGATAGGAGGTGCGTTGGGTTCAGTGTGTTCTGTCAGTGTGCTGTCAACCACATGCCGGTATAGAGGAGAGGAAGGGGCGGTGCATGCAGACCACCTGGTTGAAATTGGATATGATTTAGTTGGAGTCATGCATATAGAGACGGGGATGAATTCTTGCTGTACAACGTATGAGGGCTGTGTGTGTGTGTCCCATGGCCGTATTGGCTGCTCATGGGCTTGTCTTCGTCTTTAAGAGCCAGACTGTTTGAGTGGATATCCTCCTTCACCAAGGCAGACAGCGGAGATGACCATGTCCCCCTTTACTCCAAAGGCAGCCAACCCCCCAGCAGCCAGTGAGTAGCACACACACACACACACACACACACACACACACACACACACATACTCAAACATACACACATTAGTGGTGGACGAGACGGAGACAGAAGGATACTCTATTAGAGGGTGGTCTGCAGTGTCTTTAAGCACTTATCACTGCTGGAGCATCGTTGACCCTGACCTCTGACCTCAGGTCAGGGTGTGTGTGCATGCATTAATTAAAAGCAGCTTCTGTTAGTTGATCATATATGTGCCTCACACTGTCATACTGCAGCTGCGGTGTGCTGCAGAGTCGGCTTCGGTAGACTGCTGTGTGGAGGAGGTGGCATTGGTGTGTGTGTTAGCCTGCTAAGCTAATGCATGGCTGATGTGGAGGGGGAATGTGGTTGCCAGCAGTTTGTCATGTCTGCTGTCTGAGCTGCTTCTGAGTTGACTCAACCACAGCCGGCGCACATACACACACGTGCAGACACGCACACGCACACAAGCCTCCGACCTCAGCCAGCACATATGATCAGGAAAGAGGCGAAGGGGAGAGGGAGAGACATGTTTCCATCTGCGAGACAAATGGTTTTTGTTAGACAACCTTCTGATGTTGATTTGGGAGAATCCCCATCCCAGTCCACACACACACACACGCACATACAAATACACACATACACAGTCATGTAAATATATGTGGAGACAGCAGTCGCCGGCGAAGGTCCAGGTCTGAACCACATCTGCTACTGGACCTGCCACACACACACACACACACGCACACATGCGCAGATACAGTTATTTTACCCAGGGCCCAAACCAAACCTGGCCCAGTCTTTCATCACCACACACACACATACAACAAACACACACTCTCATAAATATGCACAGATACACACACACGAAAACACACACACACACACGCACGCACAAGCTCACCACAAAAGAACAACCAGCACATGACGGCAGCCGCCGCCAATCAGTCATGGCTGGTTGGTCCTGTGCCGACTCTGTGTCAACTCCTGAAACGTAAGAACACACACCAACACTAACACACACACACACATGCGCAACACATACGCCAAGGACAGAAAGACAGGTCATGGACTTAAAGAATGTGCCTCTGAGGTTGCTGGACCAATTCCCTTATTTGCCTGGCTTCTGTAACTGACCCCACTCTGCTCTATCCTCCTCTCTCTGCACTTGGCTTCGTGAACTGTACAAACTAATGACTGCTAACCAGACTCAGATGGCTGTAGTGATGCTTCTGCTGCTACAGTTAGTTTTTGCGTGCGTGCGTGTGTTTGAGTTTCAGAGTGTGGCATGTTACCGCTTTGAGAAAGTAGCTGCTTTTATTTTGCTGTATATTTTAACAACATGTAAAACTATCTCACTGTTGTCTCTCTTTTTGTGTGTGTGTGTGTCTCTCTCTCTCTCTCTCTCTCTCTCTCTCTCTCACCCCATCAGTCATGAGGAGCATGCCGGCTCCCATCCTCTCTACGGCCATGGAGAGTGTAAGTGGCCTGGCTGTGAAGCACTGTGTGAGGACATGGGACAGTTCATCAAGTAAGTTAACAGCCACGCAGAAATATGATATACGACGCATAGGTTGAGGTTACAGATGAATATAATGCACGGCACAATGAGAAACATACGGCCGGTGCTCGACAGGGATGACTGCCTTCCAAACTGAAGAACATTGAGTTAAAGTACGAACGCTCCAAACTACACATGCCTGCACACTGTAGACTTGAGTTGGAAAAAGACAGTGGCAGAAGTTCTGTCCTGACCAGCACTTCTGTTTAAAGCGGCTGCTGGATGAAGGAAACTTTTTTCTCCAAGTTCAAATTTTTTTCTAGTCGCACACTTCACTCTTATTGACCGCAAACCAAATTGAAGACCACATTAAAAACGTCCTCCGGTTTTTACTTAAACAGACTCCTCCTCCGATTTAGATCAGCAGAAGGGGACAAAGGATGAGGCAGAGCGAAGCTACAGTTCGTGCTAAAATGTTCGGAGCGTGGCGTTTTTGCATTACCTCACTGATTCATCTGTTGCAGCCTTGTTACATCACGTTCGCCGCGAGGCGCTCGCGTACACACACACACACATACACTCGACGTGTGTGTGAGGGCTTTCTAAAACGGCGTCCACTTCCTCTGTCACTCCACGCACACTTTTTCATTGGCTGTGTGTGTGTGTGCGTTTAATATACGTGGTGTGTCTAAGTCAGTTCATGTGTGTTTGTATGTGTTTTGTAAGGGTCACACAGATTGTGTCTTTGCTTAAATAGAAAATAATCAGATCGTCCACTCGCACATCTTTTCCCTTTTCACACGGAGACATCAAATAACTTCTTTCTCACTCCCACTCTGCGTCCGTTATGTGATTTGCCACTTTGGAGTCACTGGGGTGTGCTGATGCAGCGGCTGGCCTTGACATTCTGCTGCCTCCTCCTCCTCCTGTCAGAGACAGTACAAGAGGACTTCCCCATGGCACCATGGCTGCTAACGAATGCCTCTAATGAAGCCCTAAACAAACTCACACTCTCATTATCTTATGTGGAACTTTAGCTATTTGAACAGCGAAGATATTAATAAGCCGGGGTGATGAAATACGCACACACACACACACACACACACACACATAGATGTATAATCACAGAAGTGTGCGTGGTGATTGTGATGGCATCGGACAGTCAGATCAAAGCGTGCAGGCAGGCTGGGAAAGTTTGGAGAGGAAAGCTGTTGTTTGGTGTCTCATTTCACGTAGCCCCAGGGCAGATGGTAGGAGAAAGAGAGATAGAGTGAAAGACTGTGTGTGTGCGTGCATGTGTGTGTGTGTTAGAGAGAGAGAGAGATGGAAAAAAAGTCGAGGCAGTGACAGATAATGCCGTCAGTCCGACAGTGTGCTCCCTTCCAGCCAGCCTTAGTCATCGCCCCAGGAGGGAAAAGGGTAGAGCAGAAGAACAGAGGAGGGAGACACTCCACTATTTCAAGCCTCTCTTCTCCTCCTCTTCTCTGCCCACCTCCCCTCCCTCTCCCAGTCCTCTGGTATAATACTCTGGCTGTGGTCGGTGGAGCTGGGTGTAATGTGGGTTAAAGCCTTGTCTGCCAGCACTCAGAGGAGTAAACAGAGCCTCATTGTTGGGACACATCGAGGAAGAAAAAAAAAAACCCTGCTACTGTTTATGGCCCAGCTATAGAGAGAGGGGAGTTTTTTTTTTTTTTTGGAGGGGGGGCAGATTTGGTTGGAATGAGTGTGAATCATAGGCATTTGGGGAGTTGCGGGGGAAGGACGAGTGGGAAGGGGAAAGTGGACAGGAGTGAGGAAGAGAGAGAGAGCTTAATAGAAAGTGAGAGAGAGAGAGAGAGAGAGAGAGAGAGAGAGAGAGAGAGAGGGGTGAGATCATGTTTTTTTGTTATTATTATCGTGCACTTGTGTTGAGCCGTCTATCTGCCTGGATTAGCCACGCCATGACATCATTGTTTTTGTTTCATTTCTAGTCTTTGCCTGATATTGCCTAACTTTATGCGTCCTTAAAGACACACACATGCACGCACACACACACACGCACGCACTTCCTTGTGTAGCATACATTTTCATAATAAACAAGTCAGAGAAAGTGGCTTTATGAAGATTACACAGATTATAATTTAACACCGCAGGATATTGCTAAATTCTCTCTCTGATTTACTGATGCACAAACTCACACACATGCATGAGCACACACACACACACACACACACCAGGCAGACAGTGGCAACCTGTGAATAACCTTGGCGATGACAGAGTAAAGAGAAAGGGATGGAGGAAGGGAGACTAGGGAGGGGTGGGCTGGGAAAGATCAGAAGGTCCCGGGTCCTCCCACAATGGAGGAAACAAACAGCGCCACCATTCACGTGTACACACACATACATGCACACGCATGCACGCACACGCACGCACACACACACACACACACGCACGCCAATGTTAATACGTGGAGTTTAGCTAACAGAAAGTCTTTAGATAAGGCTTTGTGTGATAACAGATGAGCTCATATCCAGGTGGTTGTCTTGGATCATGGCTCGCTAAGCACCAATGAAGTATACACACACAAAACACAGCTGCTGCGTCCTCCACTAGACAAAATAAACTTCCAAGATTGTGATTTATTTTCATGGTGCTGAAACAGCTCATAACTCAGTTGAAATAAAAGCGAAAAAGTCGGGTTTTGTTACTTCATTATTCAGGATCTGTGAATTGGTTTGACAGCGGTTCTGTTGACTCAGTGTTAAAAATCATCACCAAATTGTGATGCTTTTTGTGAACTTATTTCCCAAAGAATGATTGAACACGGACCCCTCTTGCTTTGACCCCACCCCCCACCCCCACCCCCGTCACCTTTTAGGCACTTGAACAACGAGCACGCCCTGGATGACCGCAGCACTGCTCAGTGCCGAGTCCAGATGCAGGTGGTTCAGCAGCTGGAGATACAGGTGAGTCACTTTAATTTTAAATCGGATCGGAAAACAAAGTCACGGAGACTGTTTCAGCCAGTCAATGGCAGTAACTTGTCTGAGGCAGGGCAGAGTTTATGGAGAGCAGTGGAGCTTGTAATTTAAAAGGAGCAGTCGGCAGGGAAGCTGCCATCGCTGCTCCAATTATAAAGCTGCTCTGGTCACCAGCAAGAGAGAGCGAGTGCTGAGAGAGAGGGGAGGAGGGAGAGAGGAGAAAAGAGAGAGAGAGACATGAGCTAGAAAAGCAGAGGACCAGGCTGCCTCTCTTGTTTCTTAAAGTGGTTCGTGCACACAATGCTCTTGAAACATCTCAATCCTCCATCAAAAGCAAAACACACTGGGAAAGAAGTGAACTGCTACATGAGGAAAGTTCCCCAAAGGCTGCCTCTTCACACAGGCACCTTGTCATAGTTTTCTGAAAACCCTTTTCACATCACTGCGTGTGTATTGGGGGGGGGTAACATTGTGTTTGGTGGTGTTGGTGGTAAACAGCGTTTAGTTGAGCCCCTGAAGCCACCGCCAGAGAACACAAAGTGACAGAGAGGCAGCTGGTGTCACATCACATCAGGACGGCCGTCTCTCTCTCTCTCTCCCTCCCTGACATGTCACTTCATCCCTCAGTGGTCCACAGGCGGATCACCACTCCCAACAGCAACACACACACACACAGGCACTGTGTTTAAATATCTCATATTTGTACATCGCTGGAGTGTGTGAATATGTTAATGGTGCCATCAGTCTAAGTGTAGATCCGATGTTACTGGAGGCTACACACACACACACCCCCGCCCGCCCTTCCCCTTCGCTCTCTCACGCACAAACACGCATGCAGGATGCAACGTTTTCCACGGCGCCCATTAAACGGCAGTTAACAATGTCAAACAGGGACGAGTGTGTCTGCGGGCTAGTGTAAGTGTGTGAGAGAGAGAGAGCTGCGGGTGCCGAGGCGGCTGACTCTGACTATTCAGTCTCTCTGCCTGATGTGTAATTGTAATTCTGTGTCAATACCACATTATATCAATCTAAAGGGCTCACAGAATGAGATGAAGTTGTTGTTGTTTTTTTTCTCATGGTCCTCTCCATCCTTGTGTGTTTCACAGCTGGCAAAAGAGAGCGAGCGACTCCAGGCCATGATGGCTCACCTGCACATGCGCCCCTCAGAGCCAAAGCCTTTTAACCAACCTGTAAGTACACACACACACACACACACACACACACACACCGCAAAATCTTTACTCTTACTTATTCACCTACAAACCCTTCTCATGATTCTACACTTTCTGTATCCCTAAACGTTCCTCTCTTGCTGTCTAGCTTGGTATCTACGCCCCCTGTTGACCAGCGTGGGTTAATGTGTTGTTGTTTTTTTTGTTTTTTACTTACTGTCTGCCTTGTTCTTCTCCACACTCCTTTTGGTCTTTCCATCTTGTTTCCTTTCGCTCGCTCTTTATTAAACTTCTCGTGACGCGGTGCATGAGAGAACTTTGCTTTGATACTGTTGTCCTTCCACGGGGGAAGTGGTAAATTCCAGCCAGTCGCAGTGTGCCAGAATTAAACTTCAGTTTTCGTGTTTGATTCTGCGTTTGAATATTGCGTTTTCTCTCCGCCCGTCTGAGAGAGAACAGTCTCTCGCAATATTTCCACAGAAAAGGATAGAAATTTGATGTGTGCGTCTGTGTGTGTGTGTGTGTGTGTGTCCACACTGCTTGGTGAGGTTGTTATTAGGTATCTAATGAATATTTCATTATTCAGATTGACGAGGAGTCTTATTAAAATATGAAGATGTTGAAATTAATTGTCAATTAGAGCTAGAGTGTCTTAATTTGAGGGGATATAAATGGGTGCAGCCGAACGTGTGTGTGTGTGTGCGCGGGTGTGTGTGTTTGTGTGTTCTTGTGTGTGTCTGGGTGATGTGTTGATCGCAGGGGGATCAGCTGCTATTAACATCTAATGGGAAATCAGGAAGAGGCGTGTTCTGTCACCGCTGGAGACGAGCCTCGGGGTCAGGGATTGGAGGAGGAGGGGCAGGGGAGGGGCGACGGGAATGGAAACAAAGCTTGGCCTCAATTAACGGGGTTCGACTGTTGCCGTGGTGATGTGGCATGGTTGCAGCGTTAATGAAGTACCTGTTAAACAGCCCCGCCCCCCCTCAAGTCAAGCTTAAATGGTACAGAGAGAGCGGGGCAAAGTAAAAGGGAAGACGATTCACACATTTTGCAACACACACAAACAGATACAGTGGTTTTAATTAGTCTTAAACTAGGAACCCAACAATGGTGGTCCCAGAGAGACTGGGAGTACTGGTTCTGTGTGTGTGTGTGTGTGTGTGTGTGTGTGTGTGTGTGTGTGTGTGTGTGTGTGTGTGTGTGTGTGTGTGTGTGTGTGCGCGTGTGTGTGCAAGGCTCTGCCTAATTGGGCCGTATTGGTCCGTGAAGACTTCGCCACCGCAGAGTACATGTGTGTGTTCCCTTCTTACAAACGTGCTGTCGTGTGGTTTGGTATTTGTAAGCGCAGGGTTAATTGCAGCCAGCGCTGTGTGTGTAAATATATGTTCAGTGTGTGTGTGTGTGTGTGTGGTTCTGAGCGAGAATGCAGGTTGCATTTGGTAAATGATAGAGGCACAGATTCATAGGTAGTGTTGGAGGCTTTGTTTTTTACTTAATGTGAAAAGTACAGCAGTAGTAGTAGGAGCTATAAACTACATTAATATTCTTACACAGCTAGAACAACTGAGGTTTGTTTTCCTGCGTGACATAAAAGCATTCATGCTTTTATGTCACCTGACTCTGATCCTACCTTTGTGTATCTCTGTAAACAGCAGCAGCACTCAGCAGATGGTGAAGCTTTAAAGTAAACACGAGGGGAAGCATTAGTCATCAAGAAAATCCATTTTATGTCCCGGCAATAAAACGATTCTCCAACCTCAGTGCAGAAATTGTTCTTTTTTTTTATATATTTATAATGGAGAAACCCTCTAAAAGTTAGTTAAAGTTTCTCACTACTGTTTCTCCAGCTGATTAAACAGGTAGAATAACTCTGAAACCTCCTTAACGGACACAGAAGCTCAAATAATAATTTCTGCGTGTCTCTCTCTCCAGCTGAACCTGGCTTCCAGCGGCTCTCTGTTAAAGCGGGACAGCGATGCCTACCCAGAGGGTCTTCCTCACCCCCCCACCTCAGCTGCCACCCCCATCACCCCTCTGCGCCAGGGACCCTCGGTCATCAGCTCCTCCAGTCTGCACACACACTCCCACTCCCACACGCACAGCGTTGGGCCCATACGTAGGCGCAACTCCGACAAGTACTGCACCCCCATCGCCTCAGGTAGACTTTAACATACACTGACTCACTACCTGCCTTTTTTTTATGTCATTATTAATGCTATTTAATTATAGATTTATAATGGGCTCCGATTTTATATATTGTTTAATCAAGTGTTAATGACTACTTTAGGTTTTACATAAACTACATGATGTTGAGATCTGCTTTTTTTTTTTTTCTCCACCGGTTTGAAATAAGTAATAATTCAAGACTCGATACACAAATGACTTTCACTCATGCCGCAAAGAAAAAGATTTTTTCTTATTTCTTTGCTTCCTTATAAAATGACTGTAGCCACATTTAGAGATATGTCATGCAGCAATGTGCGAATATGAGATATTCTATATACCTTTATATTTGGTATACAGAATAATATCACGTGTGAAGATATTCGTTTTTCTCTTTTCTCTTCTCTTTTAAAATGCCACTTCTGTGTCATCGTTTAAAATTCATTCCAAGCTCAAAATTCGCACATATTAAAGTTTAAGGTCAGCTAATTTGAAATTGTCTTTTTTTTTCCAGAGCTGGCTCAGAACTGTGAGTTCTACAAGAACGCTGATGTCAGGCCTCCCTTTACCTACGCCTCTCTTATACGTCATGTGAGTCTCTCTCAAGTGGTCCGCTTCACTCGTCACTTCTCTTCATCTGTGCTGTTGTCTAAATCTTCGTCATTTTCTCCTTCCCTTCCCTTCCCTTCTCCGTCCTCAGGCCATTCTGGAGTCCCCAGACAGACAGTTGACTCTAAACGAGATCTACAACTGGTTTACACGAAAGTTTGCCTATTTCAGGAGAAACACAGCCACATGGAAGGTAAAGACGCTTCTGATGTGCACACTCTCTCCTGTTCGTTGTCCTTCTCTGGACATTGTATCGGTTAGATTTGATTAGAAACGATGCAACCTATAAAAAAAAGGTCAAACTAAATGTGGATTTCTTTTGCATATTTACCTTGAGAACCAGTTTAATGTAAATATCCTGCAAAACTTTACTTTGAAAAACTGAGAATCAACTAATGGAGCATGGAGACCGGAGCAATTAGCGAACTAGTTTGGAGTTGTTTAGATGTTGGTGAAAATGAGCAGCGTCATATTTAGAAAATGAAAGTGTTGACTGTGGTTCTGACTGGTTAAAAGCCCATTCTGTCAGAGCAAACAATATTTTGACTGAACTAAAATGTGGTATACAACTCCGCCTGGGTAAAAAGCAGATCTAATTGACTGCAGTGTTGTTGTGGTCTTTGCCCGCTGATGAAGCCCCTAACCCGAGCAGATGCTTGCTGACTTTTGTTAGACCACAATGAGAGAAACAAGATTTTTTTCAGTATTATTTAGAACATTTGGATCCACTTTAAAGGCCTGAAATTTAACATTCATACCCAGAATCATAAACGTACACACACATTGGCTGTTTGTGTCCTTCAGGAGACACTTTCCTCCTGCTCTCTGTCTCTCCTTCTTCCACTCAGACCCAAACAAGTCTCTCACCTCCAGCATGGCACATAGAGAGCCGGCCCCACTTAGCCTGGCCGAGACACATCCAGCCGTTCTATAGCCTCATTACAGAGATGCACACACACACACAAACTGCTCATGATCACACACACTGAATTTTCTCTCTCACACACACACACACACACCTGGCCTGATCCCACTATTGTAGGTGCTGACCCATTTCTACAGAAAGCTCACACTAATTTGAGTGTCAGTTCCTCCAGAGAGAGGGAAAGTGAGAGAATGAGCAAAGGAGTGACAGAGACAGGAGGAGGAGGAGGAGGAGGGGTTAGGAGACACCCCAGCCTTCCTCTAATAGCCCTAAAACCAAGATGGGGGCGGAGGGGTGGGGGTGATGATGGAGGGATAGAGGGAGGGGTGCGGAGAAGGTTAAGAGACGGGGCAGCTAGGAATATCTTTACCTCCTCATCTGACTTTTATGAATTTTAACTATTAATGTCTGGTGTCTGCTTCCTGCGCCGTTGGCCTCGCAGACCTTTAAATATAGCTCGGCATGGCCTTATGTATTTATATAGCAGCTCAGAGAGTCAAATAGGGCCGTAGAGATGTATGTCCTTTAATAAGCCGTTATATTTCATGAGGACAGCAGCGGTGTCAGGGAGTGGAAGTCATTGATCATAGAAAACGAAGGGACAGAGGATGTGGAACCGACGAGAGAGGGAGAGAAAGAGAGAGAGAGAGAGAGAGAGAGAAAGAGAGAGAGAGGGATGATTGAGAGAGGAGGAGAAATTAGAGTTGTTTCAAGGTGTCGCATGATGAGTTGGGAGAAAAGAAAAGGTTTTTATTTTTTGTTTAACGTGACAGCAAAACAGCACGTCATCGACTCCTGTTATAAATATTAAAAAATGCAATCCAAACTCTACAAATATGTATTTTTGACCAAGACTGTGACGTTATCTTAATAAAAAAGATTGAGCTAGTACTGTTACTACTACTACTACTACTACTACTACTACTACTACACAGGAAAATATTGTACTTTTACTTTGCAGATTTAAGGTTTTAGGTAAAAAAACACACACTGATCTTATAAAATATGATGTTGTTATAGATTAACGTACCCAATAGTAGGTTAATAATATCAAATAGTTGAAATTAGCTTCACCTCAACCTACTACAGCAGCAAAATGTGGTTTATCGACAGCATGATATGTAATATTAAAATCATTATAAGCACTTTTATTTGACTAATTTAAGCATATTAAGCTAATGATACATATACAGTTTAACTTAAGTCATATGATCTGTCTCAGCATGCACCAGCCAGCAGCTGGAACACAACTGGACTGATCACAAAGCACAAAGACATTCACGTGTCCAGTAGCACCTGTGTCTCTGAAATAAATGTATTTCCTCTTCTTCTTTTTTTTTTGTGAGACACAATTCAACCTTTCTTCCCCAAATTCTGCTTCCAGTCGTCGCCCCCCCCTCTCTCAGCCGGAGGGAGTGGAGATGAGTGGCACATGTGCTGTGACCCACTGTAAATGACTGCTAATGTTTTAACTGGGAGAATTAGGCTTTCATCACGGAGACGAATGCAAATAGCACTGCAATAGCACTGGTGTCTGGCGTGTGTGTGTGTGTGTGTGTGTGTGTGTGTGTGTGTGTGTGTGTGTGTGTGTGTGTGTGTGTGTGTGTGTGTGTGTGTGTGTGTGTGTGTGTTTGCACTGTCAGGGTGGCGGGCGCAGATTGGGGTCAGACTCATTTACAAAACTTAGCATCACGGCTCGGGGGTTGAGGAGATGCGGGGGAGAAAGGGTTCCTCCGCTGATTATGGCTTGTGTAATTACGTGTGTGTGTGTGTGTGTGTGTGTGTGTGTGTGTGTGTATCTGCGTGTGTAATTACGGCGAGGAGTGATGCATGCCTGGCCTGTCCCTCCCTCTCGGCTTAGAACAGCGTGTCAGAGAGAATATGCAGGATTTAATTATAGACGAATTAAAATTGGTAATGAAATTGGGCATGAACAAACTACAAATAGCAGATGAAAAGGGAGGCCTGTCCCTGGGGGGGTGAGACGAAGATAGCGGTGTGCCTGCCTGCCTGCTTGCCTGTCTGAGTGCCTGCGGATGTGTGTATGTGTGTGTGTGTGCGCTGATGATGACTGATTAGAAAAATTGGGAGATAAAACAACGCTACTAGAGTACCGCGGCCTTGTATGAGCGCTGCACATGGACAGTTATATGTGTGTATAAAACGCGATGGGTAAAAATAGCACTATTATCCTCGGGTCACACTACTTGAAAGGTAACTTAACACCGAGCTGGAAAGCATTGTTTGTACTGAACACACCCTGAACGAGTGTTCTTACCTCCAGCTAGGGAAGAACTTCAAGTAAAAGGAAGAAAAAAATAATGATTTCAGCTGGTGTTGAGTTTCTCTTTCAGGAAACGTTTCCCGCTTTATGCAAGTCCTGGTATATCATTAAATTTTAGATGTGTAGGCTCAGACAATTTAAGCCAGGAAAAAATCCTGAAATGAACGGGCGACATCAGGGAATATTAGTGGGTAAACTATGAGTCACTTCACAGATAAAAGTAAGAATGCATATTTTTCTCCATTACGAGCCAAACTGTTCGCCCCCCTTTGGATGAAAACCAAGAAGAAAGCAAGTTTAAAGGCAGAATTAAGCAAAGTTTTCTGCAGAATAAAATAAAACTAGAAAGTATAATGTGAAAAAAAAAGAATTAAACAACAAAATAAACAAAAACATGCTTCATAACCGAGCTCCGGCCGTGTGAGTAAAACTCTCCCTCTTCTCTCTCTGTTCTCCCAGAATGCTGTTCGCCACAACCTGAGTCTGCACAAGTGTTTTGTTCGTGTTGAGAACGTGAAGGGGGCCGTGTGGACTGTGGATGAAGTTGAATACCAAAAGAGGAGACCACCAAAGATGACCGGGTAAGTGCACACACACACACACACACACACACACACACACACACACACACACACACACACACATTTGTTTTCTTGGTGCACAGTTGAGGTTGACGTGAGTGTGAGCTTATGGGTGCTGGCACCATGATTGCTTAAATGGACTCTCTATTATTACCAAGAGGCCAACTCAGCAATCAAATGAAGAAGAAAAAAAAAGAAAAAAGGAAAGGGGTGGGGTGGCCTCTGCCGGGGCTTATCGTGTACGTACTGTACTGTACATGTGTGTTTTTCCCTGTTTGTCGACACCATTAGTAAGCAGCTGTGTGAGATGCAGGAGAGGAAAAAACCTTGTTAGCGTATGTAAACAGATGTTCTCTCCAACCGCCAGAGAAAGCAGGGATAATTACACACACACATGCACACACACACACACACACACACACACACACACACTCACACCTGCACGCCAGATATTAGACACTTTCAAATGTGTCTGTGTTTCAGCATCTGTTTACAGTCTGTGTGTGTTTCTACTCGTTACAAACATATTTGTGAGATTTGTCAAACTGCTTTGGCTGAGGTGACATCTTTTCACATGTGTGTTCAATCTGTGATTCTCACCCCTCTCCCCCTTTGCCTCCCTCTCCCTCTCTCTCTCTCCCCATGTGTGTGTAGAAGTCCCACTCTGGTGAAAAACATGATTTCAGGCCTGGGCTTTGGATCCTTAAATGCCAGCTACCAGGTAAGGAATGCCCTCTCCTCCCCCCTGATCTCTCTCCATCTCCCTCTCTCTCCCTCTCTCTCTCTCACACACACACACACACGTAGCAACCAATCGCAATCAAGGGTACTAATATCAATTCCCTCTTATAATTAGCAGATTCCCTAACAACGTTCACGCCGCCTCCCTCCTCCTCCCACACCAACACACACTCTTACCTCCCACCTCACTTTCTTACACATGCACCTCTACTCACACACACATACACCCACGCAGACCGAACTCGCGTGCACGCACACTCTTACACTTTGCAGTTTTGTGACTGAGATGATTTATAGCGTCAAGTAGTCGTCAATTAAGGTTACGGCATAAAATTATCGCCTGTCCCAGAAAATCCATGTCTGAGCCGGTGAGAATTCCCATCCTTTTGTCTTTTTTTTCTTCTCCTTGTGTGAGAGGGGAGGCGGGGTGAGACTTTCACTCAGTGTCCAACCTGTCTCATCTGCAAACAACTGGATGTGAACGGTTTGGACCTGTGACAGAAGCTGCCCCCCCCCCCACACGTTGATTCAGTCGTTTTCTCATCTGCCAGACATTGATGTTTCACAGTGTTTACGAGTGTGTGTGTTTAAGTTGAGTTTGCGGTTCACACACACACACACACACTTAGGGACAGGGATTTTAATGTACAAGCACAAGCCACGATGGGGAAAGTATTGTATATAAGTGCCCCCTAGTGGTTTGTCAAGTTCACTAGCAAGTTAGTGGTTTCAAATGTGCTCCATATGGAAGAGCTCTTAACAGTGCATAAAGGAAAACTCACATTTATTGTATTGTGTTTCACATATTGTTGTATCAATTATATAAGCGTTATATATGGATGGATGGATCATTTCCAGGCAGCGTTTCATGACGTCACACAACTCCTTTGCTGTTATCATTTAGGTTTTTTTCATTTTATACGTCTAACTGAGAAGAAAATAGGACTTTAATGTAAATCAGTTCCTACTTAAAGTGACAACTCTGTGCGTGTGTGTGTGTGTGTGTGTGTGTGTGTGTGCAGGCGGCTCTGGCAGAGAGCAGTCTGTCCCTGCTGAACAGCCCTTCCCTGCTGAGCCCTCCGTCTGCAGCCAGCCTCAACATGCTGCATGTGGGCCACGATGATGTCAGCTCCACCGTGGAGCAGGTCAACAGCAACGGGAGCTGCAGCCCCACGCTCAGCCCTCAGCAGTACAGGTATGCATGTGCAACATACTGTACATACACACACACGTGTATAGATACACAGAAACATGGAGATTAAAACTGCTGTCACAATAATTCACTGAGGATTTTAACATTTACTGTCATAGGCCAGTGTATTCGACTAAATATGACATTTCTATGAGCGGATCAGTGTTGTCCACCTAACGGAGGTATAATGGTGATATTAAGAGAATTTTAGCGAATACATTAAAAGGAAACCTTAATGTTCTGTTATGATATGTAAGCAATTTTTATGAGAAAAGATTTCAGATTATGATCTTTATCCAAAATAAAATTAGAATGAATCGTTTATAATTTGCAAAATATTATATATATATATTTTTTAACTTTTTTTTTTTTTTGGCCTTTTTATGCCTTTATTGATAGTACAGCTGCAGCGAGGACTATACCCTCCACACACGGGGCGGACGCTTAATCCACTACGCTACCAACTGTTCCACAAAATATTATATTACACAAATCAAGAATTTGTCTTAGAAGAATTACAATAACACAGTTGTGCATAAATTCCACCATCACCAACCGGAACGACGACATCGTTGTGTTTAAAGAATCAACTTTGACTGCACTAATGTGAGAGTGGAAACAGTGGAGATAAGAGAAAATCCATTGTTTATTTTGTATTTATGTGAATTTTTAGTGAACTACCTCTTCGAATCTTCCCCCCAAAAAATATTTGGCATAATAAATTCTGTTATCTACCATAAAACCTTCACCCCCTTTACCCGACTAACAGCTGCTTGCTCTCTCTCTCCTCCAGCCACCCGGTGCATGTGAAGGAGGAGCCCACTGAGCTGGAGGAGGACAGTCGGCCAGTTTCCCTCCTGGCCGGTGTCACACACAGCCTGCCATTGCCGAGCGACGAGCGCGACCTCGAGGAGGATCTTCCCACCGAGGAGCTGGAGTAGGACAAAGAAACCAAGACGTACCAGAGGGACGAGACACAGAAAGATCAATCCCTCGTCAGCGCGAAGAGGAAAAGATAGCTTCAGTACACTTAAGAGAAAAGAGAGAAAAAAAAAGAGAATGTTTTTTTTTGTTTTGTTTGTTTTTAAGAAAATGCAAGCAACCAAGGACGACATTGAGAAACTCCAAACAGGGTTAGATGAACTCCGTTAACTTTCAGACGCAAAAACAAGGAGCACTGCGTGTTTCTTTTCCGACACGTGGCTCAGAGGTGTAACACCACTCAATGCATACACACTCACACACACACCCACACACACTTACACACACACACACACTCATTCACTTGTCAAACCATGTCTCCATCATCCTCCCTGGTCAAAGAAACAGCCTCTGTGTAGAGACTCCGAGAGGTTTGGACGCGCACTGTCCTCCCTCACCTCACCACTCTGCATACACACTGTTGTCTCGGGCTAACCGTCTTTATCTCCACGTCAGTTGAGAAGACACACAGGTGTGTGTGTGTGTGTGTGTGTGTCAGAAAGCGAGAGAAACCCACACGGATTATGTGTATATAGATTTGGAGCAGTCACCAGGGGCTGTGCAGTATACCTCTCCTTCTTTCTTCCCCCCCTCTTTGAGTCAATCACCTGCTTTTTCATTTTTCTTTGATTTGATTGAAATGATGAAACTGTTGGCCTTCAAGATGGGAAGGAAGGAAGAGCGCTTTTCAAAGATTACCTCCAACAGTGCTCCATCACTTCTCGCAGAGCAGGCTCCTGTGTGAGCCCATGGTGAGGCTGACCCCCCCCACCCCTCACCCCCACGGAGGCAGGCGGCGTGGCCCTGGTCCCTGTCCAAACTTCTGCCCCCCCCCTCTCCCCTCCATCCCTCGCCCCCGAGCAAGACACTTAGTGACAGACACCTTTTAAACTCTTTGCTTCTAAGTGAGACAAAAAAAAAGAAGAAGACATTTTCCTACCCGGCCTCCATCCCTCCCCACCCATACCCCCACCACCACCCCAAAAAGACTGCAGGAATAGGACCATTCGGTGCTGTCCTCGTCTTCTCCGTCTGCTAGACGGAAAGACGAGGCTGGAACACTTTGAGAAGGGGAAGCAGAGAGAAACGAGGGAGGAAGCGTCTACAGAAATATTGTGACTAAAAAAAAAAAAAGAAAAGAAAAAACTGTTGATGATTATGGAATATAACAAGAAAAAAAACGTGTGGTAGCTTTTGTCATTTCCTTTTTTCTTTCTTTTTTTATTTGATGTTATCATTGTTTATTTTTTTGGAGGATCAATATTTCCGCGGTGGCGTTCTGTTTCGATGCTGTTTCTGTTTTTTTTGTATTTGTGATTTGTTTGATTTTTACTCTGGCTGTTCACACCATTCCAAATGAGTATTGGCAAAACAACAACAACAATAACAAAAAAAGAAGAAAGCGCAGTATTGTCCCAACTTGTGATACCTGTCCCCCACACTCCTGCCCCTCTCTCCCCCTTTCTGCCCCAAGTGTAGCAGGCAAAGAAATTAGGAAATAGCACTTAAAGTTGCCATTATCCAGACCGATTATTTAACAGCTGAATCTTTTTTTTAATTCTCTCTCATTCACTTGTTTTCGGTTGTGTATTTAGTTGAGAACTATCAGTAATGCTTTAAAAATATATATATATATATATTATTACTGCAGTCAGAGAATACCTCATCCCACAAAGATTCTGCCTGGAACTGTGTCCAAATTGATAAACAAATAAGGGGGAACTCTTTTCTGTGGGACACCAAAATGTGGCGACTCTGCTCAGCTTCGATTCAAAGCTCTATGGTTGTAATAGTTACTGTGTAGAAGCTATCTGCAATTCACTGTGTGAGTTTGTGTTAAAAAGGAATAGCACGTGAGATTTATTTTTTTGTTTGTTTTCCATGAGCATAGAAAAAAAAGCATTACTTTTCTCTACAGTGCCATACCAAATTTAACGTTTATTTTAATCTATTATCTGCTTATTCCCATTTTATTTTTGTTACAGGTAACCAAAGAAATATGTAGAAAACCAAAAACCCTGTAGTTTATTTTGCCCTTTTTTGACTTTCTTTTTTTTTCTTCTTCTTGTTCTTCTTCTTTAAGATTTGGCCAAAAGACAACAAACCAGGAGTTTGATTTTTTTTTTTTTTTGTTATTGTATTCATATAACTATTGTGTTGGAAGTTACACATGATTTACAGTGCTGACCATTCCAAAAACCAAAGTGTGTAAGGCAAACTAGAATTTGGAGACATCAAAGCTTTTTACATGATAAGCGGTTACAAGTGACTCACATTAGGTATGAGGCCAAAAAAAAAAAAAAAGATATTAACCAACCTCGCACAGTTCCTCTGAAAAACAAGAGAAAAGCACTTAGAGGTGAAACCCTGTCTCTGCCATGCTCAGGCTAAAACTGTGTTTCAAACACAATGCCAGGACCGGCTTTACCACGTCATGAGCAAGGCCTGAAAAAAAAAAAACGAGGCTCTAGTGAGACATTTGAACACGCGTGTCCCTTAACAACCTGAGATGCCAATGAAAACTGAGGTTAAACACAGAACGAGAAGATTTTGCTCCCTCGAAAACGACCTGGCTTTACTTTTTCTGGTGCTGCCGTTAACAGACATCTGAACCAATCCCCCTCCTTGATCTGTATGTGGTGTTTACAGGAAGAGGACGCGTACTGTAATGTGGTTAGAAAAGTCACATTTCTGGACAGGGAGGAGTTATTCCAAAAACATATATATTACAATAAAGAGGGAACAACAGAAAAAAAAATATTAATATACCAATGTAAGAGGAAAACAACCAAGGGACGTCATGTAATTTAAAGTCGGGTTCATATTTTCATACTTTTTCCTCAGACTCTCTTGCACTTCAGACGATTTTTCTTATTTAATGAAAGAACCTTTCTGATGACTTTGTGTTCAAACAGGACTGTTTCCTGTCACATTAGAGACTGATTTCTAACAAAGTACAAAGTGGCAGACAGGACATCTTGAAACGAGATAAAAAACCAAAAATAACACTACCTCCTTTTCAAAACGGTTCAACACATAGCCAATGCGAGACTGAACTCTCTTAAATATTTTATTTTATTTTTCATTTTTTTGCTCCATTCTTCCTGGATGATAATAACGAATGCCAAAATTGTTGTTACACATACTGTATGACTGACACACACACACACACAAAAAGAAGATGCTATTTGGCTATCTGGACTCCCTAACACATCTGCTTAAGCCCAAAAACATAGAGACGTTTTCACTTTCCATGGAATTTAAAAATGACTACCTCTCCTTAAACCACATCTAAAGCACTCTCTACGTCTCAAAGTGTGTTGTGAAGTGCTCACTATATATGAAAAGTTTTCTATCAGCTGTGTAAAAAAAAAAAAAAACTGACCATATTCGTAACACCCGGTTAATGCTCTCGACTGTGTGCTTTTGACTGTATGTGTGCATATTCATGATCGCAGCCAATGAGAAGCTGGCTGTTAATGGCTATCTGGTGTAAGCAGGGAGCTGGTTGTCAGGCGTAACGATGGGCAGAATATATCAGTGCCACTACACACACGCGCACACACAGGAAGCATAGAAGCAGGGCTATGGTTTAGTGCAACGGAGGCTCTGACCATCCAGATATCCAAAGACCCACAAACACAGCGGCACCCGCTTCACCAAAACACTCGCAGAGACGCTGAGAGGACTAACACACACTTAAAAGAAACTCATCACTACTACTACTACTACTAGTAATATCCAAACCAAGAGGAACTGCTGCATACAGTACATAGATGATCTCTGACTTGTGCTTTAAGGTACACCTGTAAACAAAGCTGTTTTATAAAGATGTAGATTGTTCACAGGTCGCCATGTAACACTTCTGTTCTTTCTCCAGCTTGGCATAACATGATGTATTCTTGTATATTAATGCTTGACTTTATCTCTCCAGGGCATTCTTTCTCATTTTTGTCCTTTTGATTTTCTCTTCTTTTTTTTTTTCTTCTCTTCCTCCTTTTTTTTCCCGCACCTGTTTTAGCTATTGTAAAGCTTTCAGCTCTGATTCCTATACTGTACTGCTAATGCTGAAGTATATGTATTTATCATATTAAGTGCTGCAGGTATCTTGGTTTTTTTTATTAGTTTCGTTTTTGTTTTGTTTTTTCACTTTTTTTGTTTTCAGTTCTTCATAAAAAAACGTCTGGGACGCTGATTTTTTTAAGTGTATTATCTCAAAAAAAAGAAAAAAATGAAAATTAAAAGAAAAGTTAGATCAGTGGTTTAGGTAACACCTGTTTGTATATTTATCTTAGCTAGGTCTATTTTGATACTTTTTTGTCTCTGTACTGCATTTATGCATTTTTAAGGAAAGAAAAAAACAAAACAAATGGAAAACAAACTAAAAAAAAGTTACTTCATTATGTATTGATACCTCAGAAGGACTTTTTCTCAAAGACAGGACCAAAACCTCCGAAAAAGAAAAAGAGAAAGAGGAAAAAATGTAAGAATATGTAGCCCCCCTCTCTTGCTTTAAAAAAAAAAAAACGCGGAGCTCTAGAAAGGTATTGCTGTTGGTCCTCTCAGGTGCCAATATGTGTCCGAGCTCCCTGTGACCCCCTCCCTCTGACCCCTGACCCCTGTCATTCCTGTGCTGAACTCCAACCCACAGAGCTGTCAATCATCTGCAGGTGCCATGGGGGTGTCACTGAGCCACACACCTGGCAGGTGGTGACCAGTAACAAACCTCATCTCCCAGTCTCCCACAGAGGCAGATCAAAGATTGACACTGTTGCATTTTTGATACTCCTCCTCTTGCGTAGTCTCAATACCAAAATGTGGAGTGGCTTGCAGAGATGCGGCTCATCCTCTGACTACCAAAGGCATTGCAAGCAAACATTTGCTTAGTCCAAACTCCTGAACTGTAACCAAACTGTAACCAAACCAATGCCACAACCTTAACCAAACAAAAGCCAAGCTACTTCCAAAACTCTTCATCGACTTCACTGATCACCTTTACTGATGATAGCTGTTATCTCTCGTACATCCACGTAATGGTGTTATTGGACCGGCCTGCATCCTGTTGGCTGGTGACTGACTCGAAGGACACAGGGAGCCCAAATCCTGACGCGTGATTGGACAGTTCTGAGGTGTCATGTGAGGGGGAAGGGACTCTCAAATAAGTGGAGCTTTGCCTGATGGTATTATCAAGTAGACAGCCAGAATCCGATGGAACTACCACTTCAGCTCTCCTCTGGTTAAACCTTAGGAATGTGTGTACATTTTCAGCAGTGACTCTCTGAATTGTTTCTTAGTTTCAGTTTACCTGTTTACCTCTCTTTATCCTTTGGTTTTTTTTGTTCTGTTTCTTGTTATTTGAAAGTGTGACCCGAGGAAGAGGCGGGGACAGGGACTGGGTGGTGGCTTTAGACAGACAGTGGAGCCCAGCCCTCTGACCCTCCACCCCGGGTAGCCATGTAATGCCAGTCACTGCCCTTTTCCTTCATGCTGTATAAAAACACACACATATATCTGTGTATTTGTAACCTGAATCTTCTTGTGTCTGTTCATGCAGACAATAAAAAATCTGTACAGTAGGTCTAGTTGCATGTAATCTGTACTAATTATTGACAATGGCATTATAAAATGCAATAAAATACTTATTACACTGTCACCTGTGTGTCCTCCTCCTTCTTCTTCTCCAGTAATATTCAGCAGTGGTTGGGTGTCACAAGATAAATCCCTGTAGATCTATTTTTCTGACTTCACTGCCTTGTTGATTACCAGATGATTTTTTTATTTCCTGGGACTTTATACAGGTCTGCAAAGAAAAAATGATTCACAACTACTACACATAATGCAGCCCATGATAAGGCACTGCAAACAGATTGCTTCATTTAATTCCATATAAAGGGGTCATAACACCAAAAGATAGGACAATGATATGCTTTCTCTTCAGAGTTTTAGAGTTATATATGAATTCAGATCTATTTGTAAAGCTGTAAAATATAAATTTACATGAATTGGACCGTCTGCAGAATGATAGAATTCAATACAGAAGCCCAACGATGATCGCTACACTAAAGGTTTAATTGTCAAGACCGTGTCAGAGGTGTTTATGATTGTATTATCCAACGAGTTGACTCTAAAATATATAATATCAAATATATTCTTAACTGTGACCTCTGGCAGACTGCCTGTCATATAAACGCTTTACTCTCTCACCGGCTGATGGGTATAATTAAGAGGAAACGAATCAAGGCAACTATAATAAAAGGAACGCTGAATGTTTTTTTCGCGTCATCCAGTTAAGTCTCGCTGTACAGAAAGTAAACTCAGCTTATTATTGGCGCTGCGGCAAATGTCCGTGTGAAAATGATGCTTACTCAAAACAGATTTAATTGGACTGACATTTAATTTGAGAAAACAAACATTTGACGCTTGAAACAACAAACCGGTCATTTTTTAACGTGCTGAAAATTCTTTGTTTTCTTGTCAGAAGTCTGTATGATCAGTTATACGTAGCATTTACGCAATACAACCTAATAATTTGCTATTATAACAGCTGTGGTCTTTGTACAGATAAATACACTTCTTTTAACACCCAGTCTGCATGTAGGAGAATTTGTTGCAGTGTTCCTCGCAGTATAGTATCAACCCTACTTGAAATGTGAATCTCATTAGATGACAAACTGCTGCTCGCATGGTAACTTTTCCTTGAGTTCGCCTGTGTCGGGCCCTGCAGGCCTTCACAGAGGCCGGCTGGTTGTGGTGTTGTGATACAGAGAGTGGCCACCAGGAGGAGTAAACAAACCGGACAACACAAAGCAAGCATCTCATAAACACAAACCCCAGCAACAAACATGCCAGCGCTCCACTGACACGGTCTGACCAACAGGGTGGGCCAGAGAGTACAGAAGAGCAGCGAGCACTGAGTGAACTACCTGTAGTGCCTGTATGTGATGAACACAGGTGACTGGACTTCTTATGAGACTGATAGAACAGATGCTGTATGAAGCAGAAACTAGTTTATGTGTAAGTTCTCCTCTCCTGCTTTACCTGTGTCTACCACAGCTCATCTTTATCGTGGACGTGTTGCCACAGGGAGAAAAAATGGAAACTGGCTGCTTGTTTTTTTTTGGAAAGTTGAAACTTTGTTTAATCTCGTGCTTTTAGTGAACTCCGCCGTTAGTCAGCTGGGAGGAAACTCACTCTCGGCGCTTAAATCCCTGTGACATTTGGTTTTGGGAGAGACCCCATCTTAAGCCTATCTCACACGCACGCACGCTCACACACAGAAACACACTCGCTGGCATGCACACATCATGAATGCTAAGCAGAAACTTAGGGCTATATACTTATAGAAGGTGAGCCAGGGTGCAGAGCAACACACAAAGAGGTTATTCTTGGCGTGGCGCAGTACTGTTTGGCTTGAACCTGAAAAAGTCTGAAGCTCTGCATATATTTCTTAATGCTCATCTGGACGGAGTAAGCAGTGGGCGTGTGCACACGAGTGGGTGCATTTGCAGACCTGTTTGTGTGTCTGGAGAAGGATTTGTATATGTTTATGCATCTGCTTGTCTGTGCATGTGCATGGACATGCAATGCTAAATCAATAAGCATGTGTTTGTGTGTGTGTGTGTGTTTGTGTGTGTTTGTGTGTCTGTGTGTATGATTGGGTGGGTGTGGAGGGGTGTGCTAGTCCCAGCAGCATGGAGAGCACTGAGGTCCAGGCAGACCTTATGAGTCACAAAATAAATTTACTGAGAGCCATGCTAACATCTCCTGCTTCTCGTTTCTTTTCCCCGTTCACTCACTCTGTCATCCTCTCTCTCGCCTGTCTTCCCCTGGGCTGTCCTCCAAACAGCTCATTGACTCACGCAAAACAACACAACATACTGTGTATCTGATGCTGCATGCTTCCACGTGGACGTGTTGATCCTCTCTGAAGAATCTCTCTTGTGTCTACATGCATTTCTTTATTTATTTTTTATTGATAACATTCCAAGCACGCCCGGTTAAGTATTAAAAAAAGTATTAAACCTTGGCTTTTGTTGCGATTGGCTTTACATTCTTATTCTCGACAGACCACATTGCTGTTTTTATGCCTTTAAAAACTTTTTGCTTTTCTTCTGACCTCATTAATATTAAATATGTAGAAGCATGTTGAAGTGGTAAGCACGTTTGATGATATAAACGACTAGTAAGTAATAATATTACAAATATGTCACACATAAACAAACATACATTCATTTTCTTTGCCAAAAAGGGACAGACAATGATACATTATGTTATGATGTTACAGATGTTTTGGGTCATTTAGACTTGTTTGACCTCTCTGGGGACCCGAGTGATGTTTCATATTTCGTAGGGGGCGTTCTGCCACCAACATGCCATCAGTTCATAATGAAATATTAAAGTGATAATGAAACGTTGAGCAACAGAACATTAAAGTGTTTGGTCCTAAAAATGACAATAATTGATTTAACACAAATCAGTTCATCCAGTTCATCCTCCACGCAAATAAATAACTGAAGTGGATCAGTCCTTAGCAGTAATCAACACGTCATGTGTTGAACCAACTTCAGCCTAACAACCGTCCTGAAATACTCTGGCTCTGCCGTCACAAGCAAACATGGCAGAGAAAGAGAGCAAAGGAGCTCTGTAATGCCTTTCCAAAAAAAAAAAGTTACACAGTGTAAGCAACATCAAAAAAAAGAAAAAAGAAGAAGACACAACTTCCACAGATGCTGGGTCATTGCCCTGGTTTTTAAATAAGTAGCTTCTAATTGTTAAGAGTCTCACAGGTATGCTTTCTCCTCCCGAGAGAAGTCTGATGAGAAAGTGGATGTGTGGCATAGGGAGAGAGAGAGAGAGAGAGAGAGAGAGAGAGAGAGAGAGAGAGAGAGAGAGAGAGAGAGAGAGAGAGAGAGAGGGCCCCTGCTACAGAACAAAAGCATCTTTGTGAGTGATTGGAACCACATTTTCACCCTCCTCTCTCTCTCTCTCTCTCTCTCTCTCTCTCTCTCTCTCTCTCTCTCTCTCTCTCTCTCTCTCTCTCTCTCTCTCTATCTCCCAGTCACACCACACCGCTCAGAACCACTGTAACAATCGACGTCAAAAGTTTAGAATAATACACGGAGACGGTCTCAGCAGATACTCCACTGTGTGCGTGTGGCTCCAGTTTCACTTTCCTGTGAACACACACCTACCCACACTCTCTCTGTCTGGACGCTCTACATTTCCTCTCCCACCCTGCCTGTCTGTCTGCTGATCTGATGCCTGGATGTGGCATCTCATGCAGTCTGGTCAGAAGAACATGGAGCGGTGGAGCAGCTCTCACCTCAGTCCAACAGCGCTGGCGAGCTTCAGAAGGCAACCTGCTCTTTCTCTCAGCGGACTGGAAAGCCTCTAAAGCCTCAGAGGCCTAAGCCAAACAAAGAACGAGCCTACGTGCTGAGCGAAAGGTAGAATTGCTTTCAACATAGTGAAGCATGGCATGATTGCCTTTGTGAGGACAACTTGCCCTTGGTACAGTATGTAGCAGAATAATTAGAACCTTTATGCATTGGTACTTAAATCGACCTTTCAGCTAAAGATGTGAACCAAAAGTGGAAGAAATCACGTTTTATATTAGTTTCACACAAAAACGAAACACGGGTGTGGGTTTAAAATGTTTAATATAATACCGGTTCTCTTCTCACAGTGAAAAAACCTCGTTTCATCCATTCATTTGATTCTATAAAAAAAAAAGGTGACATCATTGACTTAAGGTGCAAGGTAAAATATTGTAGCAAGAAATTGAATTTGTCATATTCACTTTAAGGAATAGTCCAAGCAGCATTGTGGGAAAATAAGATTTAAGCCTTCTTGCAGAGCGTCTTTAGCTTAGCATAAAGACTAGAAACAGAGGTAAACAGCTAGCCTTGATTTTTCAAAAGGTAACAGATTAAACAAACGAGGTATACACATACGTTCTTTTTTATTTCAAACTGTTGCTTTGAAGGACAGGTATTGGTCAGGATCAGAGCAAAGATATAATTAGAGCCCGAGCACGCGGTGTGAATGTTTATTTATTTATATAATTTTATTTTTTATTCATCTTCCTATTTTTGACGGCCTATATGTACTCGAAAACTTACGCAAATTTGCCCAACCCCCCAAGGTCGGGTGTAAAATTACATATTTTAGGGGTCTCGCACATGGACGTACAAAAATGGCTCTACAGCGCCACCTAGATGTGTGTTTTCGGAGGGGCCCCTCGCCACGGTTTCTTCCACGTGTACCAAATTTGGAGGGACTATGTAACATACCGAGACACACAAAAAAAGTCTCTTGGTGACCCGGGCTGCAGTGACGCGTACGGCGTCCATTTTGTTTCAAAATTCTGTTTTGACCATCGCTGCTTGCAGCTTTAATCTGCTATTGTTGTTGGAGTTATTTCTGCTCCTCTGCACACACAAAAATACTTGTGCATGCATCTGTGTGTCTGTGTGTGTGTGTGTGTGTGTGTGTGTGTGTGTGTGTGTGTGTGTGTGTGTGTGTGTGTGTGTGTGTGTGCGTGTGTGTGTGTGCATGATCAGCAGCTCCCGTTTCATAATTGGAAGCTGATTTGATAACACCGTGGGAGGTGAGGAATGTGGAAGGACACTGCCATATTCAGTCTGCTTGCTGCACTAGACCCTGGACGGTCCAAACAGTTCTCGTTCACCTTCACGTTAAAACCAGAACAAAAAGAGAAGCAGCTAACCTGCAAGGTGTGCAGCACAGCACCACGTACACTGTGACAAATGTGTTCTGAAATGATTAAATGACCATTAAATAAAGGTTCAATTAAATTACCTTCGAGTACCGGTGATTCATTTAAATAATTATGTAAATACCAAGTAAGTAATAGAAATTAAAGCTATCAGGCTTTTGCACTGCAGAGAGCTTTGTGGGTGCGGTGAGTGGTGAAGTGTGTGAGTCATGAACGGAAGTAAGAGGAGAGAGAGCATAGAGCTTTTCAGGAAGCCGATGACAAGAAAATTTCTCCACGCTCATTGTTGGAAAAGGTGGAGGGGACTCAATCTTGTATAAACACATCGAGACTTTAATGTAGCCAGATTGTAATGTCAACGCAACGACTTCAGAGTCTTTTGAAGCTTTCATTGGGGTTTATTTACCCGGGGTCTCCTGTTTTTATTACGCATTAATTGTACCGTTTCATTTTTCGGCTGGTGTGATGATGTGATCCGATGAAAAGATGAGAATTTACTCATTAACACGTTTAACACGCTGTGATCCTGTGAATGAGTCGAGACGAGGTTGAATTTTTAATTCGACACAAATTTGGGAATGCCCCCCGTCCCATCCTGTTAAAAAATCCCCTGCAGAAGATGACAAATTGGTAAGTTATGCATGTGAAGCAGCGGGGAGGAAAGCTACTGTTTGAAATGTGTTGATATGAATTAACTGAAAAGGACTTTGAAATGCTGCTGCTTGTTTCCACTGTGCATCCATCCAGTGGGGGGTTTATTTGTTCAAACCGTAAATGAGTGACGCTAAATCTTCATTTTATTCCTTTAAGGACTACGTGTGTGAATCTTAAAGCGGGTCGGTTATGGTGAACTGTACAAAAGCTGTCCAAAGTAAAACACGCACTATGTCTGGATTGCTCTCACAAAACCAGGAAACAAAGCAGAAAAAGAGAAGAAAAGAAAAAAAATCCTGCTGGGACTAGTTCTCTCTAACGCTACGGTTGCCCACACAAGCTCTGACCCTCGTGCCCAGACAGACACTAAGCCCCCACAGTGCGCAGATCCTACAAATACTTCAGTGTCAAAGCCTGGCTGTTTCAAAATGACTGACTGTACACACAAATTGAATAGGAGGTTATCAAGTTGTTGGTAAAAATGAGGCCTGTCTCGAGTAGAAGATTTGCGGCTGTGAATTACCTCGCAGGCCCCCCCACCCCGACACGCCTTCAAACAGTCAATCACAGAAAACACTCTCATCAGCCAGATGTCAACATAGCATGAGCAGACAGGGCCTGTCTGTCATGTGCTGTATGCGAAACACAAGAAACTTTTAACTAACTACATTGGTCCATTTGTTTTAATCCACCTACCTCATTGCAAAATAATGCAAGACTCTTTTAAGAAAGATTTTAAAAAAAAGTTTTTGCTGTAATTTGTAGAGAAACCAGGTAGATCTGGTGTCATTATTGTTGGACCGACTGTGGAACTGCTCTTACTGCAAAATAAAACAAATATTTGTTAGACTCTTTTGGAGAAGCCTGTGTTTATGGAGTCTTCTTATCTATTTGCGGTATAAAAACTCCTCTGACGGCCACGTCTACTGGCATTATTTCATCTATGTACCAACTGTCATTTCTTGAATCAGTGAGCTAAGACAGTCAAAGGCAAATACATTCATCATATATATTTCTACATATTTGTATTGATGCATAGTTTAATATTATGTTTAGCTATGGAGCTTCTTTTTTTTAGCTGAATTTGTGTCTTTATCTGTGTATGCACACTGAGAGCAAAGTTAAACCGGAGTCATATTCTTGTCCAATGAAAGTGACTCTGATTCACCTGATTTAGAGAAACGTAAGAACAGGTTTGACAGCGAAGAGTTTCACAGAAAAACAGTCACCTCTCTTTCATATTCATATTTGTGTGAGTAAATATAATTTACCCTGTAATATGATATTATCTACCGTTTAACCTGGTTCGTTTGCATTTGGCTTAGTGTCATGTGTTGGTTTGTGGGGCGGGTTACTCACAACAGATGTCAGCTGATTTTTTTGTTTTTTACTTTTTACAAGAACTACATCTGATATCAGCGGTGTGTCGGTTTAAGGTGGGGACGTTCTTTGGAAGGTTTCTTGTAATTACTTCTTGGTGCACGATCATGAATCCTGAGTCATCCTTGACTAAATTACCTACTTTGGTCTTGTACTGGGACTTCTGCAACCTAAAAATGAATGAAGAAAACTCCCACAGTGAGTCAGCACGGCGTGTGTGAAGTAGAAACAGTGACCACCTGAGCAACAATGCACGTACTTGACATCTTATCAAGCAAAATGTGACGAGCATGAAGACTTTCATACTAAATCACTACGGCCTGCGCTGTAATTACAACTGAAACTGATGTTTTCAGACTCTTCTGTGTTGAAATAAGAAAGAAAACAGCAGCGGCTGAAGTGGCAACCATCATTTCCTGTACACTATTGTATTATAAGGAACAGAAAGAAATGTGACAGCAATAACTCCAAATAATATCAGGGCAATATCATATGACTAAAATGCCAACACAGCGTTAAAATGACTGAGCCCCACAGATATGCTGCATTTCTAAGTGAGCGTTTGCAGTCGCACCAGCAGTATTGCTCTTGTACATAAAAAGTTATATTCACAAACTGTTGCTCTATTATTAATGACAAAACATATGGTTTCTGGGCTCATAAATCCTGATGAAAGCCACTCTGTGTTAGTGCTGTGTCTGGTTCGGGTTAAGGGGTAATTATATGACAGTATAGTTCAGCCCAACTAGTTTCTAGCCTGGAGGAAGCACAATCACTGCTGACTGTAGTTTCCTGTCCAATAGCTGCAGCACAGAAGTCTGAAGCAACTATAGTGGGGGTAAAAGAGAGAAGAGAGACCGAGTGCACAAGGACGCACACTGCTCATTTTAAGAGTTGAAACACGTTTGGGACGGTGCTGTGCTTTGGACTTTTGTTTGAAGAAACGCAACAGAAGGTGAGAAAAGCCTCAGTGCAAGACAAAGAGCATTCAGCGAGCTGCCTGCAGAGACACACACAAACTTCCCAACATCTGGTGTGCTGGAGGACGGGGCGAGCCGGAGAGAGAGAAACTTTGGAGGCGGAGAGAAAAACTATCCTCGCTGGAGAAAAATGCATTGAATTTTGGAGTCTGAGGGGCATCTGCATGAGCCAAAAAACTGACTTGGTGGTTGTATAAAGTGACACGAGTGGAGGGAAAGAGGACGGGAAAGGTCTTGGAGGGTGAGAAGTCCACCTGGAGCGGTCAGAGAATGAATTAGGCAAAGCTTTTGGCTGCACCGTGTCCCAGCCAGAGAGAAGGTAAGAAGTTGTTTTCCTGTGTTGTTGTTGTTGTTGTGGATGAAAGCGAGTTGTTGTTTGTGAAGCATAAATCCAGAGACAGAAAAAGGATCCCCACACTGCAGCTGAGCTCGGTCCGAGCATGCAGAGACTCGTTTAGGGGGAAAGTAGAGCGCAGACATGCAATAAAGGTAAACAGAATACGCCCGTTATTAGTTAACAGTAACATTCAGTTATTAAACTAAATTTAAACTTTTTAAAACGTGGACTTCACCGTGCGTAAAAACGTGCGTAAATGTCCTCATTAAGATCGACGCTTTGGCACGGGTTAAAAGTGAAAGGTGCGTCTTTTTTTTTTTCTCTTTTCCCGAAACTTTTTCAAACCGTTTTAAAAGCATTAAAAAAAAAACATGTACGTTAATTAAAAGGTGAGTGAGATTGTGAGGATCGAACATGAACACGGTGAACTTCAATTCATCGAGCGCTTTCATTAAAAAAAACGGAAAAAAAGAAAAAAAAACGTAGCTGTAGGTTGTCAAAACTTTTTGGGGGGCAGCGAGTGCGGAGCGAGGAGCCGCGGGAGCGCGCAAACAGCTGTCTGCTGGGCTGAGACAAGCTGGGGGAAGAGGGCGCGCGCCAAACACACGTTGGCACGTGACACATACAATGAAGCTGTCTCACGTCTTCATAATGAGTTATAGCGCGTGCCCGGCGCTCTGATTGGCTGGCTCGGATCCTACCTGTGACCTGATTACAGGTAATAAAACAAAACAGGTGACAAGAGCTTGGCAAGAGCTAAAGGATAAATGCAGAATTATTATTATGTAAGAAGTGTTTCACACATGGCACGATGTGCTGCCTGTCTTCTTGTTTCAGGACTTTTAATAAATTAGTTTCACTCTGAAACTCAGTGATGTTCTTTAATCTGCAGTGACAGTTTTTATGCATGACTGACCGTCGTTGAAAACTCGGGCTCTTTTCCTCATTAATGAATGTTTTCTTTACGCTTCTCTTCAGGTGTGTGTTGATCTGCAGTGTTGACTGAATGACTCATCTCGATTCGCTCCAGTAAAACACCTTGGAACTCTTAGACATGCTGCGGGCTGTATAAATAAACGCAGAAATAAAGACTACCATTATTTTTATTATTTAAAGTGTTGAAACTATTAATCAGAAGAGGAGACTGTGGTTAAGGCATTTCCGTTGTGTCACCGGTGTTTCGTGATAGCAAAGAGGGATTCATGCTCGGTCAGATTACGACCATTGGCTCGTTGCTCAATTTGAAAAAATGAGAGATCATTCATGACCCGTGCAGTCATCTCTAATAATATATGTCCTTATATGTTCTGTGCATCAGGCTCACTCCTTGGCCCCTCCACCTCCTCCTATAAGAGCCAGGCCCAAGCCCATGGATGAGGAGAGGAGTGCCCCTGCCATCTCCCCAGAGCCACCTGATGATGGGGACCCCAGTCTACCGGAGCCACAACCCAGTTCCCACACAACCTCGACCACAGAGAGAGAAAACAGCTGCCCGAACCCAAAGCCCTGTCCCAGTGAAGGTGAAGGTAAGCGAGAGAGAAAACAAACAGCTGTCCTGACTCCTGAAGTGTTATTGTGTGCGTGTATATGTGTTGGAGAAAGAACAAGAGATTTGGACAAACATTTTGTGGGATTGAACGTCTACTTGAATAAGCGAATGTTTAAAAGGTAGTTTTAAAGAGATCAAGACGTCTATTGTGAGAGAGAGAGGAGCTCATGGATCACTGCTGGGACAGAAGACCTCTCCATGCCCTTTTCATTTGTGTGAACTCATTATGGTCGGAGTTGGCCAGCGTGTGTGTAAATAGAAAGCTGTATGCAACACATTTTCCTTCCTTCACGAGCTACAGGAGAACTTCTCACCCCCAAAAACAAGAATAGAGCGATTTATCCATCTTCACGAAAAGCGTGTTATTTTTCCAAAGTGGTGCAGTGTTGAGTCGCCGTTTAAAACTCAAAGACTGGTAATTAGTGATCGTTATAGACTGAGGTTGTGCTCTGGTCAGTGCCACTAAGTCCAAGAAAAGTCGTTCTGTGACTCATTAGGTCCGATTGCGTTCTCACTGACGGACAAAACAGTTGTGTACCGAGGTGATTTGAGATCTGTCTGTCTGTCTGTGTGTGTGTGTGTGGGGGGGGGGACATGCCGCCTTAGATGATCTTAGGGGGTCAGGACCAATTCAGAGCTGCTGTGGAACGTTTAAAGTCCGCAATGGGACACCTGGGAATTTGGGAATGAACCCTTGACCCTTCCCCCTTGTGTGATTGGTCACGGTGAGGTCTTGACTGACACTGGGGCGGGAGCAAAGGGACGCGGACCGACTCAGGGCAGTATTGTGCCTGAATGACTCACCCAGGTTCAGCCAGAATGATTCAGCCAGAGTGATTCAAGATCCAGTGAGAAAAACGGCAGCCTTGTAGATCAGAGTGCAGGTCCTATAAGGGTAACTGGGGGTAGGTGTGGTAAACAGTTAGGGTGCAGTGATTTTAAGTGGCTTGTTGCCATGGGAACCCGCCACTTCAATGGTTGATGGAGTTCTTTTATTTTTTTTGTTTTGTGTTGTAAAAAGGCGAGTCTGAACCCAATCCATCATTATTACTGTATCAACTGCGCAAAAGAATACAGAATCCACGCACGCACATCTCCCCTCTCTGCTGCACTGCGGTTTACCATGATGACTGTGAGTACAGCATCAGATATATAATGATAATACCTCTGCAGAGAGTTTTAGACTTATTAAACGCTCGGTTTGTGCCTGAACATGTTCCCGCGGCTGTTGCCGACTTTTACCTGAGCTCGCTTTTTCAGCAAGCCAACACAAAGTATATAACTGTGGCTTCTCCCACTAAAGTTAGACTGCTTGTCTGGCTGACTGTGTCCAGTGTGAGTGCATATGTGTGTGTGTTGGTAGGTGAGTCAGGGTGGGGAGGAGAAGATTGGTGAGGCTTGGGGCAACAAGGCCTGGCTTTCAGTGCTCTGCTTCACCCCCCTCCTCACCCTCACCCATCCCCTCAGCCTGCAGAGTGCAGGCCTTTGGGACAAACACTACAGGCATGTGAAGATCTAAACTCAGGCAGGCTTGAATCCATTTTTCTCATTATTAGAAATGGACAGGATTTATTCCAATCAAAGTCGCTGCAGCTGCTCAGAGGAGGGAAAGATTTTTCACATTGATCAAAGAAGCATGTCCGTATTTCAACAACAACGTGAATGTCGTCCACACCTGCAGGCATTATTTGTGTTGCTGTTGCTTTTTGAGAATTTGCTGTTCAGATCTTCAAATCAGATGTCTGTAACAATGGCTGTCCATGCATTCTAGGTTTCTGATCTCTGTTGAAGTAGCAGCTCTCTTAATTGATGTTTTTCTACCACGGTATGTTTTGTGTACATGTCATAAACATCAATCAAATGCAATTTTTTTTATGGCCGTGTGAATCTTTCTGCACAGTTTAGGCTGACACTCTGTCAAAGCGGTGCTGTGATTCATGTCTGTGGTTAGTTTCTGAGGCCGTGCTTTAATTATGGCAGTGACCAGGCAGCGTCACATGAGATCCAGCCAATCAAAGTGCGCTAGACAAGAATTTTAGCCCCTCTCTCGTCCACCCATTCTCTACTCTACGTGAATGAAGCTCGGCTCAATCATTACAAGGCCATTGAACGGCGGTTTGTGTGTGTGTGTGTTTGCGTCGACAGATGTGCGCCTCTCGCTGTTGTGAGTGTTGCTCTCACTCAGGCATGAAGATGCAATGAGGCTGTCTGTTTATATAGGAGCCTCTTACCACCACATGCTAGATTCCCGCATTCTCCTTCACCACTGGCATCTCTCTCACTCTATTTTTTCTCTTCCTCTTTTTTTTTCTCTCCCTCTGCTGCTTTTGTCTCTGTTTATCTTTCATGCGTTCACTCTGTATTAGAACTGGACGCATATTTGTTATTATAAATTTTTAAAAAATTTGAAAGAACAGTTTCCAGATCACTGGAAATATGCTTCTAACTAACAACTATCGGTGTTTCAACAAGCCACAGGAAGTGAAAGGCTTTCATTGGCTGATGTTGTGGCTAATATGATCCTTGGAGACCTGCTCTGTGCTTTTTAAGCTCATATAAAGATGGTTTTGTCACCATTGAGTCCATGTGAGTCTATTAGACAAACAATATAATATTATCTTAGCGTGCTGGTTACTCCTTAGTAATCAAGTATAAACTGTGTTAGATGAAACTTAAAACATGTAATCACATTACAAGAAATAAGTGACTGCAATCATCCAATATCACATTTGAAAATGTGAAAAACTTTTTTTTTGATTGCATCTTTAAAATACTAATCTTTGCTCTTTTAACCCCCTGGGGTCTGTACATTTAGAGGGCCACACAGTGTCTGAAGGCATCATATTGTCAGTGGACAGCCATGCCAACAACAATAATAATCTTCAACACTGAAAACTGGATAATAATCACAGATTGGTTGATTAACTGTCAATGTTAAAGACGCAAAATGAATTTTATTTGTATTTAAAATGTTTTGAGATATTTAGAAAGAAAGAAAATCCATTTTTCTGCATTTGTTTCCTTAGTTAAAGATGAAGATAAATAAACTAGTCGATTATGTTGCTAATAAAAACGCCTTGTAATATGTATTCAATAACTACAGTACAGAGTAGAAACATATTAGGTACATCATACCTGAATCAGGCCCTCCAGGATGTGACGCTGTGAAGCAACAAGTGCAAAGCTTTGATTTACGGTGGATCATCAGACATAAAAACTTTTGGCTTATTATATCGTATTAAGACGTTTGTGATCGCTGCAGATGCAGTATATGCACCGACAAGCATTCCCTTTATGTAAAAATAAAATACTAAGCTTGTGATGATGCTTGGTATCTTCTTGAATACAATGCGAAGCATAAACACAGGACTGGAGTTTACTTTATGGAATATAAATCATCTAAATCGCTGCCTCGTTTGCCCAGAAAATGCTGAAACTAACTGTTAGATATTTTCATCAGTTCTTTCAGCAGTGCTGTCACAACATTAGCCCATATTAGATGTTTGCTGGTGTCTCTTTGTTCATTCTGCTGTTCTCTTATATAAAATAATTCCTCTGTCTACATCACAGTGTGTTTATGTTATGCTTATTCTCTCTCTCTCTCTCTGTCTCTCTCTCTCTCTCATCGCTTCAGTGTGTCGATGCTGCTATTTGCCTACTTGTTCCTTTTTAGTCCCTGAGGTTTGTTGAGGCTTGTGTCTAATTTGGTTTCTCACAGAGATCGAAATAAACTTGGAGCAATTTGAGGCATTTTTACAGCATATTTGAACTACGAAAATGAGCGTGCTTTTTTTTCTTCTTTTTTTTCTTCTTCCCTCTTTACCACCTCGCAAACATTTGAGAAACCGTCGCTGCTGCTACTGCCGGTGGTCTCTCTCCTCCTCCTCCTCTCTCCTCCTCCTCTCTCTGGCTCCTAACTTGAGCAGAGTCTCCAAACCCTCATAACCCATGTCATATACTGTTGACAGATATTGTCAGCATGGTGTGCTAATGCAAACTAGTGAGGAAACTGTCTGTTTCGTCAAGACACTTTAGCCAGGGGGCCTATTTCTGGACAGGTACACTTGATAGTTACCTGTCTGGGTATGTTTTAGGCAGATATTGATACATATGAATAATACAAATCATTTTGTGATAGGAACATGTGTGATGATATTGTTTTTACAGTTGAAAAACGCTGTGTATATTATGTAATTGAGGTTTAAATCATTTATTGCTGCAGTATTTGTTTTGCAAGCTTGCCAGCATGCACGCTAATAGCAACATATTTATACATCTAATACAAACAATATCTGCATTCGAGCTGGGTTATATACATTTGCAGTTAGTACGGTTTACGTTTGACTTCCTGAATGTGAAATCATGTTTACTTTCTACTGTTTATGAGAACTGTTTGTTCCTGGTTTCCATATGCCGCGCTGTACTGCCGCGAGTCTGTTGGCCGGTGTCAGTGATGAATGCAGCAGTGTAGCAACAAAGCAGCTGCACAGTATATTTTCCCAGGGACCAGAGGAATCTCAGAGACAAAGTAACACAATTAAATTCCCCTTAAGCCTGTTCAACAGCAGACAGTTTTTGTCTTTAATGAGCTTACACCGCTTCATTCTCACAACAGCTATAATCTCTGATTTTGGACATATTCCAGTACTGCACTCTCACAGCCCCTATGTGCAATGTGTGTGTGTGTGTGTGTGTGGGAGGGGGAGTATGTATTTCTGTATGTGTGCTTTCAACTTGTGCAGGCTGGGTTACAGCTAAACAATTGCCTCTTCTTTTCCCTTCCTTTGAGCATGTGCACGTATGGATGTGTATATTTGTTGCTGCAGCGGTGATCTGTTCTTTGTATTATCCTTTGTCCTGGTCAGAACCCCCCAGCACCGGGTGTGTGTGTGTGTGTGTGTGGTTTTAATCAGTTCCAGTCATTAGTGCTGGCCAGAGAGCTGCTACCGCGTCGTCTTCCACTAACTCCGCTCGGCTGAACATTATTCTGCTCGGTTTGCTCTTCACCTCATCTCCATTGTGTCTTCTTTCCAATTTTCTCAACTCTTATCTCTATCATTATGTTTTTAAAAGATGAGTCAGCAGGGTGTGTGAATGCGTGCGCCCATTTCGGCCTTGAATGGTGCACTTTCAAGTAGAGCTGCGAACGTAGTGACATTTGTGTTACTGATTAATTGTTGGGGATTTTTTTTTTCAACCACTTAATTATTTTGTCTGTTAAATGTCAAAGGGCGCAGTAAAAACAGTGAAGTAGTAACATATCTAATGCTACTTTGTGTGACGTTCCATTATATTCTGTATATCACTATATAACTGTACAATGTTGTGCTTTTATATGTTTTATTACAAGTTATATCATGGCATCCTTTTAACGTTATTATAAATAATGCACAGCATTGTTTTATTACTGTGTTACAAAATAGACACGCCCAGCAGAAGGAGGGGGGTCACTCCGGTCACGGGACTTGGCAGACAACTGGCTGAAAGTCAGCTGGAAGACGGCTGCCATTCAGCTGGCGTTCACCTTGAACGGGAACTTTTAAGGTTGCTACTACTGTAGTGTGTCCATATTACATATGCTGCACATAAACTGTACTTATAACGGATTATACTTATATATATGCACACTACATATAGTTCATGCATCATGGTTGCTGGAGTTGCACCACCAGACTAATTTTGGCCACAGTTTATTTATACAGTCAAGGTATTGTGCATATTTAAAGTTTGACTTTATTAACTTGTATCTCGTGTATTTTGGATGCCTGTTTGCTCCCGTCTGTGGCTGCTGGTGCAGTGCATGTGTTCTGTATGCCTTTGCCAAAGGGTTGTACACACGTGAGAGCTCTTTTCTTCCCGTATACACATTCGAAGTCTACCTTTCGAGTCAAACAGTAGAAACAGGGTCGAGGTAATTTAAAAGGCAGCAGGTAAACTTCTGTTCTGTGCTCTGTGAACCAACAATCCCCCTCAGAGATCATACCCAGAGGACCAGCAGGTTGCACTCCCCTTCAGGTGATCCAGATATGTCACATCATTCGCCAGCTCATATAATATGCATGTGTGTGTGTGTGTGTGTGTGTGTGTGTGCATGCGTGTCGTGTTGCCCTATATGATACATATGTTTTTTGTTTTAATGGCTAACTGTTTGTTTACTAGGAAACTAGAAATTCCTCTGAATCGCCCCTTCAGGGCCACTGACACGTGTACATACACCAAATTACAAACACACACATGAACACGCACATACATGAACACACGCACACAAACAGAGTCGAGCAAATTCACAAACAAACACACACACACACACACACACTCACCCACACGTGTAAACACACAGCCAGAGCTCCTCAGCGGCTCTTGATTGCTCTGGTCTGATTTGAATTAGAGGCTCATCTTTCTCAGATCTCAGAAATGGCTCTGAGGTCGCGCGGTTTGGTGGTTTGATGCTGATGCCAGCACACAATTGGTTGAAGGCCTGCTTGGATGGCACTATATGAGTTTGGTGGGGATGTGTTTAGCTCCAACAATCGCGGTTTTGAACGTTTACAGAGGGGAAAGCTTTGAGTGAGTCACAAGACCTACACACTTTTTAACCCGTAGTACTCCTTTGGCGGCAGGAGTCCAAATGAGACCACTACTCTTAAGTATGGAGGTTCAGCTCACCTGATGATTGACAGTCTGTAAATTGAAAATACCAGTACAAATATTGCGTTAAGTTTTTTTTTTTTTTTTTAGGTATCTATACTTTTATTTTCTGACAACTTTTTACTTTTACGTCCAACATTTTTACACAAATATTTGTACTTTCTACTTACATGTCATTTAATTTATTCATTCATTATTATAATTATTATTTATTTATCTTTGCAAACCTTCCCAAATCAACACCAACGCATACCATGAATGACAAATAACATAGCGCATAACACAAGCCGAACAATCCTTTAGAGAAACCTAGAGAGTACTTTTTCACCTTTATACTTCGAGTACATTTAAGTATTTCTACTTGAGTAAACAATGTGTCAGTAGCAATGTGCAGGTGTTGTGCGTATACATTCGAATATATCTTCTATTTTTATCTTTAACATTCACATTTCCAACAGTGGCATCAGTACTCTGGTATCCTTACTACGACGACTACTACTATTTCCACTACTTTTGTCACGCGTCCAAGGAGTTGTTATGCTAGTTCAGCTAAACATGCATTTCTCAGATGTGGTCATAACGGATTCCTCTGAAATGATTGTTGTGGACTCGTCGGCCATTCCACTTGAGATGACCGTCCTTTCCTTCCCCAAAGTTTGCTCACGCTGGGCTTTCGTGTGGCTTTGATAATCACATAATTGCCCCCGAAAGCAGCTTCCAGAGAATGAGAACAAAAAAAAAAAAAAAAAAAAAACACGAGCTGGAGGAGTAGAACCGATAAACGCCACCTAAAGCGCTTTTTGTTTGAATTATATTAGATCTCAATATTTTCAAAAAACCTGCCAACTGTCTGAAATCATTAAAGTCAATTGTTGCCCGCCAGCACATGGTGAAATATTAATTTTTATGATCCTTTCTCAATGTTTTGATAAAATGGATACCATCTGTGTAGAACAAAGGACAATTACAGTTAAATGATTGATTTTGATGGGCTAATTGATAGCCGATTAACCGATTATGGCAACATGGGGTTTAAATATTACGTGCAGGCCGGCTTGCTGGCTACTGTATTGTCTTAATGCTGTGTTATTAAAAGTAATAATAATAAGGGTGGATTGCTCAACGGATGTAATGACAGATGACTTCTTGCCAGTGACATAGGCAGTCTATAACACACACACACATATCTCTAAACTAGACATTTGGCAGTGTCGAGGGCAACAGTTCTCACTAGTGGCTTTCATATCTGAAGCTGGCTGATTGAGACTAATGGATACAACATGGGCCTTAGAAATGGCTTCCACATGTAGGAGACAAATGTGGTGCGTGGAGAGCGCTGGTACTAGATTCAGGAACATTGGAGTGTACGTGTTTTAAGCGATCGTGTGTGTTGAGTGCGCTGGTATGCGTGTGTGGTGTTTGTGCCACCGTCTAACAGAGAGGAAGAGCAGGAAGCACTTCCCATTCCTTCAGGTCCTGTTTACGTCCCTTCCAACTTCACACGCACAGGAATCCCACGGCACACAGAAATACCTGCAAAACACACACTCGCCAAAGCTTAAAACACTGTTCCTCTTCATCAAGGTCAGACCACCTTAAATAAGCAAGTGATTCATGCTTTGATTCACTTTGTTTTCTTTGAAAATAAAGATAGCGCTCCCTCAGGCGGGCTGAGGTGCCTGGAACTCTGCGGGTGGTTAATATTGTGGAGTCATCCTGTTTAGCTACACAGAGTACGAGTTCTGGTTCACTGTTTCAAGATACAACAACAAAAAACAAAAACAGTTCCAGTATGTAAGCCTCAGTAAGCTGGTTATGATATTTAATTAGTGTGTCACGCTTTGCTTTTTGGGGGTGCTGCAAATAAATATGATGTTAATTAAAATGTGTTACCAAACGACAGTATAAAGACGACCTGACGTGAGATTTAAGAAATATTTCTCAGTTTGGCAAACAGCCATCAGTCCTCGCTTGCCAAACCAGAGCGTTTGCCATATTAAGATCTATAATCAGCAGAATTGGCTGGAGTTTTTGTTTTCTATGTCTCTGTTCCTCTGCGTCACAGACACGCGATGCACACAAACACACACGTATGGACTTCACTAAAAAAAACATGTGGCAATGCTTCGCTGTATCAGAGTCTTCAGCTCTTCCTCCAACAGACATTGTTACAACACATGAACGAAATATGTAGCTATCATCAGTCATCAAACGCTCCTTTTGTCAACATGACGGCTACGTTTCAAAGTAGTCGGCGTCGATACGGAAGCAACATTGCAAAGATCATCACAGAGTTTGATCTGTTAGTATTTTCTCCTGTATTAAAAATAACATTGTAAAGTTAACTTTGACTTTTTTGTGTATAAATGTTTTACATGTTTTACTGGAACAAAATGGAATAATCAGAACAAAATCAGGCTTAAAGCAGAATGCTTTGAGACTGCAACTAACAATCATTTGCATCATGGATTAATCAGGTGATTATTGCCTTTATTAATCAATAAATTCATAAAATATATAAATGCTTTTTGTTGTTAAAACAGTAACAGAAATCAAACTATTCCAAAATCCAAGATGATGCAAGTCCTCACATTGGAAAGATCTTTTACTCATCAATGACAATAAATCAATTATCAAAACAGCTGCTTGTGTATTTTCTCTTGACTGAGACAACACTATACTATAACTAGTCTTTACTCTAAGTCAGTTAAATGACTTAAAACTTTAAATCGTAGCTGTAAGTAAATACGTAGCACTGCCGCTTTATTTGGCGCGCAGCTCAGCTGATGCTCAGCGTACCTCGGTGGCACTAATGTGTTCATGTTCCTACCCAAACCTCCACATGCACCATGTTTGCTTCCCCTCACACATTGATGATTTACTCCTAAGATAACACTCTCAATAAAAAAATGCAATCAGAACCAGACAACTGGAATCCGACCAGTCAGCTGATTCTCAGAAATCACTTTTCTTTTTTTGCTTTTTTTGCTTTGATGAACTAAACTGCCTCCCATTATTTACATCTTTTCAGAGCCTTCATTCAACTCTCCACAGCTGAGATACCTTTGCATAAGCATTAAATCTGTTCAGCCGTACAAAGTGGGAATTAATCTATAGAGTTATGCCAAATATGTGAAGGCATTTATTTGTAAGAGTGGAGAACGGGAATGTGAACTGGAGATGAAGAGTGTGAGAGGCAGGGGACAGATAGAGAAGTGAGCAAGAGTGGATAGAGTAAATAAACAGAGCCGGGAAGTGTTGAGTCCACGCACAGGACGTGGTTTGGTTTGTGTGTGTGCGTGTGTGTATGTGTGTGTGTGTGTGTGTGTGTGTTTATCAAAGCCAGCTGGCTCCCATTTGCCCAGGAATGAGTCTGCACCTCTCAGAGGCCCAAGCCTGCTCTGCTTTGAAGGCCTCAGTGTAGTGTGTACGTACGTACGAGTGCGTGTGCATAATAACAGCTTCATTAGAGCACTGCATGGTACCGGTGAACACATAAAACACCTAGACATGTATTTACTGTATGTATATTATATGTACATCCTCATATGTGTTCATTTTAAAACACGCATGCATGCATCCACCCTGGAACACAAACAACCATCACCATCACCAGCACACACACACACACACACACACACACAGCCACACAGATTTCAGGTTTCACAAGCATGCACATAGACCCCTAAACAGTCCCAAGGGGTTGGATTTAACTGCTTCCAGATGCGAGTTCAGGACAGAGCACACACACCAACACATACAGACAAAATCTTCTGCTTTGTTGAAGTCAGCAGAACTACTCTGTTTAAATTAATTAAGTGCTAGTGGATGGGAAATGACATGGGAGTAGACAAGTTTACTACAAGTGGGAAAACGGCTTGTTGCTGATACCTGATCATATCCACATGGACGGCAGTTAGTCATCCAGAAAAGAAAAGGCTCAAAAACCTTCAAGATAAACTTAAGATGAACACAAAACTTTACGGTCTGACATAAAACTGTTGATGACATCGTCTTTTGATTGTTTCTTTGTTCTTTTTTTTTTTAGATGTGGTCCACATCTATACTGAGCCCCTCATATTGAGGGTAAACTGCACCCCAGAAAGGTTGCAAGGCAGCGATGGAGACAAGTGGAACAGCAGCCTCTCACACACGGAGCTCACAACACCCAGCAAGAGTGTCACATGTGAGTAAACAAGCACACACACACACACACACACACACACACACACACACACACACACACACACACACACACACACACACACACACACACACACACACACACACAGATTACTGGTCTGATAAGTGACATTGTACTGACCTTTGAACAAATACATTTCACACGCACACAAGAAATAGGTCAAGTAATCACACACACAGACAGAAATATCTACACTGTCATCTAAGTAGGTTAAGTTTCTGATATCTGAAGAAAAGCAAGTCTGCTCCGAATCTTCACACTTGAAATGAAACACATTTCCTCCTTGTTTGCACTGTCTTCTGCTACTCTGTCTGTCTGTCTGTCTGTCTGTCTGTCTGTCTGTCTGTCTGTCTGTCTGTCTGTCTGTCTCTGTCTATCTCTGACTGTCTGTCTCTGTCTATCTCTTACTGTCTGTCTGTCTGTCTCTGACTGTCTGTCTGTCTGTCTCTGTCTATCTCTGTCTGTCTGTCTCTGTCTATCTCTTACTGTCTGTCTGTCTGTCTGTCTGTCTGTCTGTCTGTCTGTCTGTCTGTCTGTCTGTCTGTCTCTGACTGTCTGTCTGTCTGTCTGTCTCTGACTGTCTGTCTGTCTCTGTCTATCTCTGACTGTCTGTCTCTGTCTGTCTGTCTCTGACTGTCTGTCTGTCTGTTTGTCTCTGACTGTCTGTCTCTGTCTGTCTATCTCTGACTGTCTGTCTCTGTCTGTCTGTCTGTCTCTGACTGTCTGTCTGTCTCTGTCTATCTCTGACTGTCTGTCTCTGTCTGTCTGTCTCTGATTGTCTGTCTGTCTGTCTGTCTGTCTGTCTGTCTGTCTGTCTGTCTCTGTCTGTCTGTCTGTCTCTGATTGTCTGTCTGTCTGTCTGTCTGTCTGTCTGTCTGTCTGTCTCTGTCTCTCTGTTGAGACTGGGATTAAGGTATCACTATGGTAACATGAGGCGAGAGTGACTGGCACTGAGGAATTTACATATATTTCTCAATCTGGTCTCAGTATGATCAAAATAAATTCCCCTAAAAGTCTCATGTAACATCCAGGCTGACTGCTTACACAAGTTCAACTCAATGCACTCGCACATTCTTGTGTTCATGTCACCTCCCTGATGTTTTAGCTGTAATCTTTAGCTGGAATCCTGATTACCGACACATTTTAAAAAAAGGACCAATTTGTAGGATTTAGTGGATTCCGTTAAATTCAGCTTCTACTTCCAAGCACACTGGAGAAACTAGAGTGGTCTTGAAAAGCAAAAACAAGAAGTGGAAGGTCCTGCCTACAGTCTGTGTGTTCTGGCTACTGTAGAAACACGGTGGTTCAACATGGTGAACTCCATGAAAGATGAAAAAGGCTTATACCATGCCAACAAACGACATAACAATGACTATTTTCAGGTGAAAATATGCATATTATAGTCCATTTGGTCCATCCCAAAAATTTGATGGACCAATAGACCTTTAAGATGGCAGCCAACTTATGACACCGCCAGTTTGAACTTAGTTGAGGGACCATCGATACATGTCATCCACTTCTTTCTCTAAATAAAGGAACGTTTTTAAAAATAAAGATGTCATTTGTTCTTCCCTGTCCATTCACATAACTCACCACTCCACTGTAGTTTGTCAAGCTTGTCATGTTTAATCCCGGCTCGTGGGAAATTGTTGAAGGTTGCTTAAAACAGAAATGTTAAATAAACAACAATATTATGTCCTTTTGTGAAAAAAAAAAAAAGAAAAGCTATCATCCCTGTCTATACACGTAGACTTAACAACATGACAAACAGTTTAGCGTGGCTTTCTTCCAGGACCGGATTACTTTTTAGTAATTCGCGTTAATGCCAATGTGATTTTCCAGAAATTCCCATTTGACCTGCGCTCTCCCGTTCCTTCATCTGTAAAACATGTTTCGGAGCCAATAACATACAACATAAAGTAGCTACTGTAGCTGGCAGCTGCACTGATTGCAGAAAATTGCAGGAATAAAGAGATGAATGTGTCTCTCATATTGTGCATGCTTTATTTACACTCAGCTCTCCAAGTCTAAACTACAGCCCGAAAAATCTCCAGCTGTCCAATCATTACACTCCCCCTCTGGATGCTGCAGTACCTCTGAGCCTCTGCTGCTGAGGAGTGTCACATCTCCTGCTTCTCCTTATCGTATCACTAACCACCACCGCCGCCCTTATAATACAAGTCTAACAGTTATGTCTCAGCCGGAGAGGGACTCTCCTTGATGTGCAGTCGCTCCAACCCTCTGTATTGAAGCCAAAGGTTACACAAGTACGCTATGTCATTACCCGACCACACGTATTTTTCTTGCTTTCACTCCAGTATGAAATAAGTAGAATCTCGACCTAATTCTCAAACTAGTCCTGCCATGTCATTTATTCACTCAGACGACCGAGCTGCGCAATAATAACACCCACAAAGCTTCAGCTAAGTTGTCTCAATGCTCGCCCACTAACCTTAAAGCACTGCAGAACCTTTAAACGGCCCTACAGCTGTCTAAATCCGTCCTTCCTGTCGTTAAGAGAAAAGGTGTAGATGGCGTAAAGTGAATGAAAGGAGGGATTGAGGAGTGCGAAGATAGTCGAGCAAGCTGACATCTGAGCATGTGTTACAAAGCTAGGAGCATTTTTTCCTGGAATCCGGGGCCAGCCGCGGGTGACATGCACCGACACACAGACCTGCCCTGTCGTAATAGCTAGTTTGCAGTAACTGAATAACCAGCAGTCAGGAAATGGATGAGTAGGTGAGTGCAGTGTGTTTTTGAGTTGAGTAGGTGTGTGAAAGTCTTCCGTCTCTGTCCCATTTGCTGTGTGTGTGTCTATTTTAGGCCCAGGCTGGAAGGCTCAGAGGTTTGGGTTTGATTTTTTCTCTCTCTCTCTCTCTTTGCTTTATTTTACATCCCAATAAAAACCTATGAAACCCACCAGCTCCATATGCTGCGCAGGGAGAGTTATGCAACTTCAGTCGGATTGGACAAAATGTACCGCCATGAACGCCGCCAGTCCTCGCTGGCCTTCCATCCGCCTCCTTTCATCCATAGCTTCCTCCGTCTACAGCTCACACAATCACACATGTGTTCATGGGACTTCGACCACAAACTAAACAGTGCTAAACTTTAATCCCTTTCTCAGGTGAGCAGGGAGAGTGTATGCCTGCGTGTCTGCATAATGACATGTTTGTCTCTCTGCCTTTCGGTTTGTGTGTCTTTTGCACGCCCCATAAGGCCGCTATCAGCTCCAACGCTGTTTAAATACAGTCATGTGTCATCTGCAGTCAATCAATCATCGTGTGTTGCTCTTGCTTCATGATGTGAGTGCAGCGGAGACATAACAAAATAGCTGTGACTCAGGTCTGTGGTGAGGTCATGCCTGTGTGTGACATCTGCGAATGGATCATGTGTGTTTGCGAGTGAGAAGACGAGAAAACAGAAGCAGGAATCAGACGAGTCCTCCGTTTCGCAGTGGTGACATCAGAGCTGTAGTATGTGTCTGGCCCTGGGCCTATGACAAGCTGTCTGAGAACAATGTGCAGAGAGAGCTGGTAACATATGGGGGTGTGTGTTCCTGTACACACACACACACACACACACACATACACTGCCTGTCAGTGATGTCATGAACACAACTGGCGTCTTTGACGTCACAGTCACAGCAGGATACACATGTTCGCAGATGTTTAACTGCTTGCAAGCTCTCGGACTCATGAGGAAACAATGACACGTGTAATTCATCACTGACAGCATCGCGGTAGCATTTATGACACTTCCACTTTGTTTATTTTTATCGGTTTGAAACTGTTTTTCGCCAAACGAGGCGAACGAGACAGAAGGAGGCCGTTTTTTTTTATGCACGCGAGAATGAGGGCGGGAAAGCGCGTGCGGGAGCTGTTTGTTATTATCCTGTCATCAGAGGAGGGGGAGTGTGCAGGGTGGTGTTGGTGGGAAATCTAACAGGACTGTGACATTGCCTTTAATTAGAGACCAGTCGCTGTGTTGAAACTGTTTTCCATCTCTGTCCTTTTGCCTCTTTATCATCTTTGTTGTTTCCTCTGAATCTCTTTGTTGGTCACATTTAGTCAGAAACACACACACACACACACACACACACACACACACACACACACACACACACACTTGACATTTACTGTGAGTTAGATAACGGTGACGCAGGGCTGAGGTTTGGAAAGTCCGGCGCTGTGGGTTGTGATGTCTCAGGGGTCACGTCGGGGGGTCATGCAGTGAGAATGAGGCGGTTGCTTAATATCTCCTGTTGAAGCGTGTCGTGTTCTCTCTCTCTCTTTTGAAAGTCTGTCGTCTTTTCCTCTTTTCTCCCAAATATAGGTTTGAAATATTTGCACACTGTTTCCATCCATTTGTCAGGTGAAATTCACACAAATGAGTCACAAAGTGAATTTAAGGGATTTTCCAACAGCTGTGTTGAAGTTAATAAATGGAGTGTCTGGATGTCAAAAAAGAACCCCACAGGTTTTGAGCATTGGGCAAGTTGTTTGTTGTTGTTTTTTTCATCTGTTAATCATATTTCACACACACACACAGACAAAAACAAAACGTACGTCGAAAATTACAAAACAAAATGCCCATGCACAGCTGTTTCCTGCTATAGAAAGGGCTCTTCTGCAAACGTGTGCAGGCACGAACACATCAGTCAGCTTGCAATCAGTTGACCCTTTGAGTGCTGAGACAGTTTGATCGGATTTATACTGTTGCATGTAACAACTTCACAGGTCAATGAGAACATCACTGGAATTAGCATTTTATGAAATATCTAGATTTTTTAATTTTATTTTATCAAATTTACAGCAAGTGAATATATGTCACACTTTTCTGTATTCTGAATGTTTAATAAGAAAAAACTTTGAAACTTCAGTACAACACACACACACACACACACACACACACACACACACACACACACACCCAAGGACCAAAACAAGCTCCAACAACTGAACTGTACTGTATCTCTGTCTTTTTGTGCACGCTTTGTTTAGCGGCACCACTGATGTCAGTGATCCATCAAAGCTATCAGTTATCATACTCATAATTATATCAAACGAAAGTATCCATTGACTTCATTATTGATGAGAAGGATTGCGGTTGCTGGCATTTTAATACTGGAAGCAAATCAAGTGGAGAACACGTGAGCTGGATCAACATGAGTTTATTCTTCACTTTATTATCTTTACACTTTAATTATGCCATGAACAAAGTGATACAGCAAAGTTTAAAAGCAATAGCACAGTTAAAAAAGGATCCAACTGAGACTGGTGATGATGATGAAGATGAAGACCCTTCATTTTTATTATAAGGAATAAGAATTGTCTGGCAGTCGTACCTAATTGTGTCGTCTTGTGCGTCTGACTGAACTCTGCATCCACACGACTTTTCCAATCAAGTGAGCGGCTGCAGCTAAACAAGCCTCATTAAACGCTGCAGTCTTAAGGTTGGCCTGCTCTGTAGCAGCTTAGGGGGAAAAAATCTTATTGAAAACTGTTTTAAATTAAATTATACAGCAGCAACTTCTCATTTTTGTCATTCTCACAGTTCTAGCAGTTGTCACTTGGGCTTTTGGCCTGCAGTTTAAAAACAACACAACTATGCAAGAAAAACCCAGGAGGGAGTCAGTGGGTAAGACGTTTCTGGGAAACCGGGGTGAATGGATGTTTTTCAGAAAGCGTTTCAAAATGGTTAAGCGGATTTTGAAACGTTGTGCAATGTTGTGAGACTTCTGAGAACTTCTTTTATGCCAATTAAGCCGAGCCCACATCATTCTTTATTTTTATCATTAGTGGCACAGTGTTTGTATTTACTGCCAAAAGTTTTGCTGTTTGGTTTTGGCATTTAGTGTTCAGAGTGAGCAGAAAATATTCAGCTGCACACACAGATAGTTTGCTCCTGCTCTGTTGTACTCGAGAAAAAAAGTGTAAATGAGGCGTGCATCATCCATTCTTTCCCTAACCTAACATAACCTACACAGACAGACAAACTGCACCAGAGGAGACTGTGGGATAAAGCAGCTTCAACAACAGAGACAGACAGACTTCACCTTCATTCTGGTGACTCATTCCAGCAGTGGATCAGTAGACGGAGAGAGAGAGATGAACAGCAGTCCTCTGGTCTAGGAGGGAGGTGTGTAAGTACAGGGTAGCTGCGAGACGCCAGGAGAGAAGGAAGAAGGTGGAGGGTGTTTGAATGGGCTGCACTCAACTGATGATGACTCACTCGTGCTCGCTGAGTGGCCCGACACATCCTCACACACACACACACACACACACCCGAGGTCACAGGACCCCCCGGTGATCAACACTGCGGTTTCCCAATCCCATCATGTTAATCCCACAGTCGTTTGGCGTTAGTCATCTTTTATCGGCCGTTGTTTTTAACTATCTCCCGCTGCTGAATCACCGTGTTCATCGGTCACGCCCATGCGCCCTCCTGTACCGAACCTTCACAAGCAGCGGCCCATTTCTTCAACTTTGTCCTCTCTCTTTCTCGCCCCATCTTTCTCCCTTACTTTCTTGATCACACACAAAGGGACGTTGTGTTTGTGTGTGTGTGTGTGTGTGTCTGCGCGTGTTCTTGCATGCATATATTTGTATGTCTGAGTGGGCCTAACCTCAAGCTCTGTTTGGAGACAGTTCTGACTCCCTGTCTCTCTTTCTCTCTCTCTCGCTTGCTCTCTCTTTTCTCTGTCTGTCTGCCTGCCAAATCCGCCTATGTACTGTGTTCATACACAAACCCACACACACGCACGCACCGCAAACTCTCAAGAAGTATGAATTTTTCAACAGCTCACAATCCTCTAGACAATGCAGACCCAGAGGGAACACTGAAAAAATTGCGCACAGCTTCTTCTAAGAGGGGGAAAATGAAAAAGAGGAGAAAGAGAGAGAGAGAGAGAGAGAGAGAGAGAGAGAGAGAGAGAGAGAGAGAGAGAGAGAGAGAGAGAGAGAGAGAGAGACACATAACACAGCAGAGCAGCAGGTATTGACTTTTGACATAGTTTGGGGGAGAAACTATGGCTTCTTCTCACTCGCCCTGCACATGCATGCACCCACACACACACACACACACACACACACACACACACACACACACACACACACACACACACACACACTGGCCGCGCAGCTTGCCAAACATCTGGAGCAAAGTTAGAAAACGCTGAATGAAAGAATCTTTAATAACACTGGATTGGTTGTGTGACCACGGCCATCGGCCAATCAAAACAGGCCTGGATGGGTTATCTGTCTCAGAGCGGTTATCGAACAGACGCTTTTATTACCAGTCGTGTTTCATAGCTAAGAGCTCAGGACCACACTCTGTTTGTCCCTGCAGTGCAGAGCGTGTGTGTGTGTGTGTGTGTGTGTGTGTGTGTGTGTGTGTGTGTGTGTGTGTGTGTGTGTATCAGAGAGGTTTCGCTTTGATTTTCTGTGGGTCTGTTGTACTCTACCCTACCCTGTTAATTCTCACCACACCTCTCAGCACAGTAAGCTTTCAGGTCAAGAAAATATTTAGGGCCTCAATAGGATGGTATTAAATACTACCATAATATATAAAAACCAGGCTTCCATTTTATTCTTCTTTTCAGGGTGTGTGTTTAGTTTGGCAGCGAAGGTGAAGGCCTCCCTCTCTCTCCCTCTCTCTCCCTCTCTCTCTCTATAGCTGAGTAGTTAGTACTCGGTAGCACTTGGAGGTAAAAAAATACCGAGCTGTACATCGAGCCAAGATTAACAAAATGTGCATGCGCTATGTTCTATCAAATCTGCATTCCTCACGAAAAACTCAGTTACTGAAAGGACAGGTTATTCCACAGAAAAACCTCCCCTCTCCTCCGCGTTCACACACTCTTCATCTATCTTTTTTCCCCCCCTTGCACTCGTTTTGGAGTTGTGTAAGAGTCTAGACAAGTAGGATCAAGGGTCAGTAAATACATAGCTCTCTCCCCCCCGTGAGCTATTGCCTTTAGGGTGGACTCGGTTTCACAGAGCCTCCCTCCCCGTGACGCTGCATCAGCACAAGTCTACACACACACACACACACACACACACACACACACACACACACACACACACACACACACACACACACACACACACACACACACACACACACACACACACACACACACACAGAGCTGTATAGTGATCAGCTACATTGTGCAGAGCCCGCTCACACACCATATACGTATTTCAATCTCATGAATACATTTAATATAAACGCTTGAATGATAGGTTCAGATTTCTATATGTATATCGTCCATATGGAAATTCAAAGCACTGTCGGTCACTGTCATTGTTTCATCCGTCTATACCGGCCACAAAGAGATTCCTTCTTAAAGCCAAAGAGTCTGTAATTGGTAGATATCTATTTAATTATGAACTGGACTCTCTTACATTAAAGTTTCTTTTGAAGAAAATGTCTTTGTGGCCAGCACGGACAGGAGGGCCAATTAAAGCAAACAAATGTGCTTTCAACTAACGGTGCGGACATGTGAATGTTGTTTCAAGACAGGCTTGAAAAAAAAAAAGTGAACCCATCATAAAATCAGAATAACAAGTGACTCATCTTACACTTGGGATCCAACTTCAACAGAAACAGCACAGCTGGTCAGCAGCAGGTCAGCTGAGCCGCATAGTAAGAAACAGAACCACTGCTGCATTTAATTACCCAGTTTATTATGACTGATTATTTTAAAATCAATTATCGAGCAAAAATTCCAGACATTTCCTTTTTCCAGCTCCTGGAATATACAGATTTACTGCTTGATGAATAATTATACAAAATAATCCTTGTATTAAGTTTCAGCCATATGAACATCTGTATGAATTTAAAAATTGCTTATTGTCCGTAGCCGTGTGTTCGTTGTGTGTTTAAATGAATCCTTTCGTCCTTCCTCAGCTCAGCCAGCAGCCAGATCCACACCGGCCCACCACACCCAGCCATGTCGGACACAGCCCAGCAGCCAACTGCGCAATGGAGCCAAGCACCACGCACACACACACTCTCCTCACACGCACTGTCCACATCATACGCACACGCCTCACACACACGCCCTCCAGTCGAACGGTGTCAGGAACGGGGGCACTCATGAGCACCCTAAGCTGGGCTCCCTCCCGAGAGGCGGCTCATCCACCTCCTCGTCCTCTTCGGCGGGACCCAAGCACACCAAGAAATTGCAGTCAAACCCCTCCATCACCTCCCAGAGCAGCAAGAGGAGCAAGAGCAGCTCCAAGAGCAACAGCTCCCAGATTCCCACAGAGGCACAGGACGGTGAGATACAGGGAGGAGGAGGGGGCCGGGGGGCAGCAGGAGAGGGAGGGATAGATAGCAGGGGGGGTTTTCTGGTCAGAGAAAAGATCAGAGTGGCACACTTTCTCAGAAAGACATGGAAAAAAAAAAAATAACAAAAGTCACTTTTGTTTTGTGCCCACTCGGAACGTGTTCTGTGAATCGCATTATTACATTGTTTACCGACTGAAAACAGATGAATCAGAAATTATCTGCATATTAACCTCGTCGTTCCTTTAAATAACTTCTGATGAGCAGTCTTCTGTTCTGAAATGAAGGATTGTTCCACCACCTCGTGTCATAACTTGAGTGGCCGTGTCAACTTGTGCGAGTCTTTTGAAGAAAGCAGGCTTGTAAAGTAATGACAACCCGCAAATGGCATGGCATTTATCGTGTTCATCTGAAGGTAACACGGTGAAAGACATTTTCTTTTTGCTGATAGTTAAAAGTACAGGTAGTAATGTCTTTTACTCGACAGGCTTATCAAACAGAACTTTGTTTCTTTGTTACTTCCTATTAAAGAGGAAGTGTCCTGATGGCTAATTCCATTCTAGTTGATTAGTATGCAAACTGGTTATGTGAGAAATGTGTTGTCAGTGTTAAGAAACGACCTCACTCTGTGTTTCCGTTCCTCTCCAGACTGCTGTGTTCACTGTATTCTGGCCTGCCTCTTCTGCGAGTTCCTAACTCTGTGCAACATCGTGCTGGACTGTGCCACCTGCGGCTCCTGCGCGGGGGACGACTCGTGTTTCTGCTGCTGCTGCGTGTCCGAGGAGTGCGGCGACTGTGACCTGCCCTGCGACATGGACTGCGGCATCATCGACGCCTGCTGTGAGTCTGCAGACTGCCTGGAAATCTGCATGGAGTGCTGCAGCCTTTGCTTCTCCTCCTGAGGCCCCTATAAGCCACCACCACGAGGGGCAAAGCGAGACGTCCACACTCCCACAAACCCGGGAACGACTCTGACCGGTGTCTTATCAGAAGCTGAGAGGCGCTACTTCCAGTCTTTGTTCCCTGGGCTCGGTGGTTTACGCTATATTGGCTGGCCTAGTTGGCTCTACAGTACGTCCAGTTTTTCATACAGGGTTTGCCAAGCAAAAGATGTGATCTAATGCTCAGAGCAGTCACTGGTGATTTCTTCCTTCCTTTATTGATCAAGGGATGGGACAGTAGCCTTCCCTGCCTTGTCTTTGCTGTTGGTCCGTTGCTACACAGCTGGGTATATAGTGCAGAGTGAGTTCCAGCTGTGGTCAATGAGTGTCCGCCAGCTTGTGCAGGAACAGGCCTCTGGACCTTCACAGAACGAAGCTATTATTACAATGGAGCCCCTTGTGCCGTCGGAATGACTGGAGTTCTCCAAGCATGAAAAATGACCTCCAAAAGGCAAATGAGAAAATGGCTCCATTTAACCGGATTTTAGTGTTTCTGTAGATAAGAGCAGTGGCATAATGGGAAAATGGATGCTCAGATCTCAGTAGAAATGTAGTCTGTCCTCCTGTCCTTGGCAAGGTTAAAGTCTTCCCAGTTTGATTGCATACGGTGGCCTTTGCGACACACACACACACACACACACACACCCTAAGTGGAGGATGTTGAATCCACTGCTGTCTTTGTCCTTGTTGCAATGTACAAGATAGAGAAAAAAAAAACATTAACGGTGGCTTGTGGCAATATTCAAAATCAATTCCTTTTTTTGTTAATACGCATCTCACTTAACAGGACTTATTCAGAGAAGAACGTTCACGAGCGCGTCGCGCATCAGCCTGAGGATGGGTCCCGTTTTGAAACGAGTACTGTAAGCAACGGACATCACAGAGCGAAGGGTTGATACCGCGGACGCATTCTCTACTTTAACATGTGAAGGGAGAGAGTTCCTAATCAAACGTCTCTCCTCGTTTTATGTTTCACATCCTGTTTACTTTAACTTTTTTATTTTTTATTTTGAGGGACGTTCAGTGAATTCTTCCTCATCTGAACGGGCAGAAGTGGTAAAGGACTGGTAGAGGATTGGAAGGCATCATCTTTCTTTTCTTTTTTTAAATTTTAAATACATTTCATTTTTCTTTGTCATTCTTGCTATGTGAACAAATGGCCTTGGCTTAGCTTAAGGCCTGAATTTTCAAGTAGATTCCTCGCCTTTACCAAATCTCTATTAATCCTTGTTTTGTAGATCCTAGTTAAGATATTTGCATTTCTCCTCCAATGTGAAAATCACATTTCTGTGTTATCGGGTTTTTTGCCGGGCTCTCTCTGTAAAAGCAGACATTGCTCAACATTTAATTGAATTCCTTGAATGAAAATCTCACAACATTATGCTAAGTTAGATCCATGTCCTCGCAGTATGAATGGTACGCTTTTGATAACAGGCCTGCACTCTCATACGCTTAGATTCATACCTTCTCCAACCCAATACCTCTTGAGATGTCACCTAGATCTGTTGTGGATTTTAAAAATGACTTGATACAAATCTCTCTGCTCTCTGATCAAATACTGTTTGTGCAATCTTTTTTTTTTTTTCCTTGGAAAAGAGTTTTCCTCTTACTGGACCTTACTTGTACATTGAAGGGTTTTTGCTATGCTAATGTGGCGGTGGTTGATTAAACCCTATTTTAAGGGCTGATATATAACACTGTTGATAAAGTAAACACTAGGGCTGTAAATCAAACTGATAACACCAAAGCAGAAAATGCAAGTTTTTGGGACTCAACTAATTCAACTTGATATTTTCTTTTTTTTTTTTTGGAGGGGGGGAAGGGTATGTTCGAACGGAGACAAAATCCTGGAGAGCCCTGGAAAACAATGCAATTCTACAGTACAGAGAGATTTATGAAGGGAGAACTGGATTATATAATGTAATGTATAAAGGTGATAATAATGTTGTTTGGATTAACAAGATATCGCAGATCGCTGCTTCATCTACGGAGATTTTCTCTGTCGTCAGACGAGCCTTGATACCAAAAGAATAGATGGAAACTCCTTCCTTTACAACACTGGTTTGTTAATAACAGAGTGTAATCATTACAAATAATAATCTACAACTGGAATACAATATATATTACTTACAAATGTTAGTTCGCCATCTCCACTGATCTCTGCTGTTGACAAGGGCAAGTCTACTCTGCATGTTCGCCGTTAAAAAAACAAACAGCACCCTGCTTTCATGCAAACTGCTTTGTTCAGGCAAGCGGGAATATGAATACATATTATCATATGTTTCCTACTGGCTCATTTTACTACTAAAACAATAGGGTCAGTGTGTTTTTTTGTTTGTTTTTTTAACCCAACTGACATGTTGTTTCCTATCATTCATGACTTTGCATAACCGCAGCCTCACTAACTTTGGCTCAAGTTTCAAGATTCTTACCACTCTGCTGCAGCTTCTCAGAAACAGTCCGGAGAGGTCTTCAAAATCAGGATAAAGGCAGTTTTCATAACAGGGGGAAGATTGAAGAAGATTCTGTTGATTTCATTTTGCTCGAATTCCTGCTTCCAGCGCAGGTGTTACCGGAGAAATAAAGTCAACAAAAACCTCACCTGTGACAGACAGCATGGCTTTGAAACTCTTTTTTTAGCAGTAGATCGTATAAACACGTCTGGTTCCAAAAGTAGCTTCACCTAGCTTTCTTTTGAAGAGGTCAAAATCCTCCCGTCGGACTGTGAAGCGCAGAGTGGTGGAGAGTCTGTCAGGACTACAGCAAAGACGGCTTTGCTATGCAACATAAATCATGTGAAACAACATTTTAATAAGGCCTGGGTTGGAAAACAGTGAACACATCATTTAAGTTTAATTTAATGATGTTGGAATAATATTTTATGACTTAGTCATTAAATACTACTTTATATCCATACTGAGTAGTGCTTCACAATTCGTTGGGAATGGAGGCAGCGAGCGGAGGGATAGAAAAATCTAATTTGGTTGGTCTGGACACAGAAAGTCCCTAGATGAACATCGGTCATGCATTTCTCTGGATTTTAGAGATGATTTGGAAACATGGATTTGATGTTATGTCTGCACCAGACAGGTCATCATCTCATTTTCATAATATTTCAGTCAAGCTATTTCAGTAATACTGAACTCGAGATTACTTTCAGTGTTTTGCATACTCACTATTATCAGTATTTTTTTTTGTTAGAACTGCCAATGACCACAGAAATTTCTAACTGTTTTATGGATGTATTATCCGATTATGATTATGAGATGGAATTTGGATATTGATTCAAAGGGCTGGTCACCTCTGCTAGTACTCGGAAAGTTAGCCTAGCCCAGCTGAATTGTTACTAGACTGTAGTCCACTATAATGTCATTTTGTTTACACTACCCCCATTTAATGTCACATTTGAATTGCTGTCCTGGAAGTCACATTAAAAACTCTTTGTTTAATACTGAATAAACAATGTGAACTCCTGGCTACACACCTTTCGTTCTCTCTTTATTCTCACATACGCTCCATGTGCATTACATTATCAACTGTAGTCTAGACTTGTAAAAATGTCTATACAGCAACAAAGATTGTTTTTATTCCACACGTGGACAGGAAGAGGTCCAGATTGTAACATTTAAAACGGATCTATTGGTAGAAATGGAATATAATATTCCTAGCTGCGTTTTTTCATTTGTGTGTAATCGCCTGAAAATAAGAGTTGTTGTGTTTTCTTTACTTTTATTTCTACAGTCCACCATGTTGTTGCAATGCCATGTTTCGACACATTATTCTGGGGCCGTTGCATGTTTCACAACCAGCGTAGTTTCTCAGTGGGAGGGACAGGTGAGGGGAAGGTGTATGCATGCATGCAACTTCACCGCTAGATGCCAAAAAAATCTTACATACGGGACCTTAGAACAAAATTTAAGCGTTAACCACCTGCATGAGTTTCTGTAAGACTAAATACATCTACTACAGAGGATACGCTGTGAAATAATGGCAATAACAGCCGCTCATCATCGCTTTCTTCTACAATTCATCTACTTTCTATGTTTCCTCTGAGCTCAAATGTAAATGTACTTACCAAATGTGAGTTACAGGGATCAGTTTGCATGGACTGTTCTTGTCCTTTCTTAACCCGCATACACGAGCATCTCGCATCATCTCGCAGCAGGCAAGCCGACTATCCAGCACGAGTCTTTGTTGAGCTTTCAGCAACGGTAAAACAGTCGAAAATGAAATGTGCTCTAAATACAAACAACATGTATTGCTTGTATTTTCATATTTTTACATGATTCAGAACGAGGGCTACTTGAACCCCCAGAGGCTCAACTTAATTGAAAAAATAGGAATTATAATTTGATTTGAAAAAAATATATCCACATTTTTGATGTGGAAAAAATGGATTACAAATTGGTGTGACGCTTATCTTTATTTTAACCAGGTACAACACTGCACTGCACTATGCATACTTCAACAAGCCTGAGTTAGTAACGCACATGTTGTGAGTGAGTGTGTGCGACGGCTACACAACAAGTAAGCAGTAAAGTTTAAATAGATAGATGAAGCTGAAATACTTGTTAAATTACAGTAAAAGTGCTGGATGCATAGATGAAATAATTATCAGAAAATATGAAAATGTTGGTAGGATATCCACTTTTATGTAACAAATAGTGATAAATGCAGGAACATCTCTAATCGTATAGAAAGAAGATATTTGGATCTTGGAGTTGATGATGAAGCTCATCTTATAGGGCTGTGGGGGGACAAAACAAACTAAACAACATGCAGTTCAACATAGAGTTAGAATAAAATGTTGCAGAAGAAGCAGTTAGTGTCCAGGTCCAACGTGCGGCAGCGTTTAATGAAGTTACACTGCGGCAGAAGCAGGTCTACATCAGGGCAATTTTCTCCTGTTTTTCACAGAGTTGCTGCTTGTCTTTTTCCCCCTGCTGCGTTTTAGTTTTTTCCTCCATTAATATATTATAACAATCATCTTTTAGCATGTGCAGATTTTCCCATAACGCGCACCCCCCCCCTCCCCTCCCCAGATTAGCTGTCTCTGAGCTGAGAAGAGCAGAGAGAAAACAGGGGAGGAAAAAAAAGGAGAAAACAGAGCAACAACTGGGCTCATGCAGAACAGAGCCTTTTAATGTGTTTTTTTAAAGGCTTGCCAAAGTCGTTCAGTAGGAATGTGTGTTCAGGCCAATACATCAACGTGTGGAGAAATGCAGGGGACTTTTACTGTTTGAGATTTTCTTCTTCTTCTTCTTGCTTGCTTTAATCTTTCCTCTCTTTTTATTTTCCTTCTTCGGTGCATCTTAAAAGCGGACAGAGGTTATGTCTCGCGAACATATTTAATATTTGTGTACGTGAGTGTTGACCGCTGGGTGTCAAACGCTTGGCCTCTTGTTTCTTTGTAAGACTTGTGTGCAGACTTCACTGATAGCAGGGTCAGAATTTGGCCCTGCGGCATGCGAGCCTGTAAAGAAGTCGGCTACTGTACGTTTGCGCGTGTGCCTACAGTCATGTGGGTGTGTGTGAGAAAGAGAGAGAGAGAGAAAAGCGTGTGTATGAAGGAGGCGAATGACTCGGGTCAGACAGAGAAGCAATTCAAGCTCCTCAGTGGGAGCAGAGAGACAGGACATCTCTGGACATCTGCAACTATTTTGCAGGAAGCCACGCTGTCGTCGACCCTCATTTCCTTTTCCATGCACACACACGCACACACACACACACATGCGTGCGCGCACTTGCACAAAAACATACACACATTCAACAAATCAAAAATGATACACACCCCCTCTAGAATTCTAGAAATTTTGCATGCACAAAGCGGGCGCAGGGGACAAGTAGCTATTGAATATTAACCATGAAATTACAAAGGCTGCATTCTAATGGAGGTGATGAGGTCAGAAGCTGGGATGGAAATCATAAATTAATACCCCTGACATGACAAGCCACTCGCCCTTGGCTCCTACCAAACACAACCCTCCTCCACTGAAGTCAGAAAGACACCCAGAGAAGGAAATACTCAATTTATTATTAATTTTGGGTCAAAGTATTGCCACAACAGACACAGAACTCATACAATATGCCTGATACTTTTCTGATGTGACTATTGTATGAGACGACAACCATGTAACCTTCATGTGTGGCTACATTTATAGGGGTTATTGTTAAAGTGTTCCCGTGGGATCTCTCTATTACAATGTCGACTATTTTGCATCCTTTGTAATCCATTCAAATCTGCTCCTTTCATTAGCGCCTTCAGTATTTTGGGATTATTCCGAATGACAGTTTGTGGTTACAAAAATGAATTGCTCCGTAGCCGATGGTGAGTTTGACATTGCCACACACACACACACACACACACAAAGGAAAGAACACAACATTGTGCTGCGAGCTTGAATATGATTCCACCTTCGTCCTTTCACCCCGTGTCGAAATTGAAATCAGAAAGTCAGATTGCACATCATACTTACGACTGCAAATTGTTTATTTTAATTAAATGCACATAAATGTGAGCGGGCTCACAACCTGCAAAAAGGTGAAACAACACCTCCTCTCTCTCTCTCTCAAAAAAAATGATTAATTTTTACATTGTGAACTTAATACGTCGCCTCCTCTCTAGCTCTATGAATAAATTCTGTCACAAAAAGGTCTGTTTTTCTAAAACACAGGTCTTTTATAATCATCCAAGCAGAAATGATCTGCAGAGAGGGGAGGACATCTTTTCTGAAGTGTACAGTTCTTAAACCTTCATGAGGAGCAATGGAGCGTAAAATAGACTTTGTTTTTTCAATCTCACCTAAAAATCAGACAGCAAGAACTCTTCTCCCGGTGGAGACTTGTACCTGTTCCTGCGGCTCGTACGGCTGCACACAGTTATGCACATCTTTGAAAGTTACTTCTTTAAAGATAATATTTGTGCAGTTTTAGCTTTGCACTGTACGTCAACAGATCATCTTTATACACGGAGCTCGAAGCACATTCCACCTCTTATTCTGGAATTAATGCGTATTCATGTGACACCTCAACACCTTCACATTCACATTCGCATTCGGGCTCACATGCCTATGTGCAGAGACTTAACCACAGATATTTTAATAAGCCTTTGGTTAGAAATTGGGCCATAGCTTAAATGGCCATTAAAAAATACAAAACTAGTCCGAGCTACGTTCCAGAACTCCTACTAGGTATTGAATATCCGCTCTAAAAGAAGTTTTTTTTTATTTTTAATTCAAGCCAAACAACATTATGGCGAAATCAACTTAACTCTTTAAGGGCAGGGTTCTGATGCTATTCTTTCTCCTAACCACCATAAATCACGCCCTGTCACGTCCTCGGCCCGACATGTTTCTTTAAATGTCAGAATTGAAATAGTGCAAACATCTCACAGAAAAACCGCACGAATTGTGGAAACAGAGACAGATGGCTCGAAAGTGCCAGTAAATAAAAACTCTGGAAAACATCTAGAAATCTATAATACCACCGCCGACTGTAAATCAGAGGGAGGAGAGCTCTATTGGGGCAGCTGTGTGAGTCAGTGGAACGAGTGCCAGCGAGTCCCTACAAAGAAACATCTTTTCTTCCTACATGAGAGTCAGAGGCGATGGAGAGGGTGGGGGGGCAGAGACGCAGAAAGAAAGAAAGAAAGAAAGAGAGCGAGTACTAAAGAAAAAGGCGTTACTTCTTCATCACTGTGTATTATACAGCATGCTGTAACTTTTGGAGCAGAGTTGCTGAGATTAGCCGGGGCTCAGATAATATTTTCACCATTTACTTTTCTGAACTACTGAGAAATAACATTAAAGCACGATTAAGAAGCATTAAAATGCAAAATCAAAGCCCACAGCAACAAATCAACTTCATTAAAGTGCATATAACCATCTTCCATAACATGGCACACTGTGTTCATTAGATGCTGATTACATGTTCTCCTCTTTAACGGCGCGCAGCAGTGTTTTACAACAAGTTGAACTGAACCAAAATCATGGCAAGCAGACAAGCTTGGATCAGCAACAAAAATGTGTGTGTACTGTATCGAGTTACTGCCGCTGCAGGACTACTGAGGGAACCACAGCCCAGTGGGCCTTCATGGAATACACACTCACACACATGGACGCTCGCACAAACCCCCACATATACACACTCACAGAGTTGGCAGGGCTGAGACATTTGTTTCTGCTTCGGTCTCACGGAAGCAGCAGAAGCAGCGGAGCGGTGGGCCTGAGCAGTGAGAGGAGTGGGTGGAACACAGCCTGGGTGGAGGATAGATGACCATTTGCATGTGTGAGCCTTAAAAAAAAAAAAAAAAAACGTATCCCAGACCATCTGATGTGCGTTTTGTCGTCAGTGGGTGTGACAGACGTGACAAGGAGCAGCTTTCTACGGCTCTGCTTCAGCAGAACTGCTTTGAAAGTGGAGGATTCGTGCTAAATGTCTCCTTAGAGGACAGAAACACAATAGCCCCTGACTTCCAATATGATCTCGGAGTGATGTTCTCATTACAAATATCTATGTCCAGTGCTGATACAAACCCGCTTCCCTTACTTCATCCCTGCTCTGCTAACAATGACCATATATCTTCCTTATACGTCGATGACAGTTAGATTAATCTAGTGAGCTGGATCCCTCTGCCGTCAGAGCTTGCGTTAGATCATGAATCACCTGAAAGATCTCACTGAGACAGAGTTTAGTGAGATCTTTAAAGGCTCTCGTACCTTGTATTGCAGCAGGCATCACCTGGTCAATGCGAGGTGCTGATCTGAGGTCAGTTTGGTCATTTCCCTTGCAGGAGTTTCTTTCTGCATCTGAAACAAGATGGAAAAGATTGTTGACCGCAGCACGTAACATTTATCTAACGGGTTATAAATATTATCAGTGCCGGGTTTTGGAAAATAATAAATCAGGTTGTTTTGAATGAAACATACTCCAGAGTGCAAGGCGGGGACGATGTACATAACTGAACTTTTTGGAAGAAGATTTCGGGGTAATAATCCGGCCACAATCACTCGTGCAAATTTTAACCACACTTCAGCCTTGCCTCGACTCGAAGGCGAGTTTAAAGCGAACGCAGAAATCAGTCGGGGATCATTAAAATGCTTTATCCATCCCAGCTGCTTGTGAATGCAGCATAAAGGGAGAGAAAGGCAAACAATAAAAAAAGGGGAGAAATTGAAAAATGGGGGGAGATATAACTCCTAACTGAATACATAATGAATGGCATTTTCTGCAAACACACACACAGGCAATCAGCTCCATCGCGCTGCTGGCGCTCCCTTCCTCGCTCTTTAGAGCGCACGGCTCCTGTGTCAGACAGGGGAGGTACATGCAGAGCAGACACTGCCACTTAAGAGTTGGCTTTCATCTGTGTGGGTGGGACATGCCAGATACCCAGGGCTGGCACCACGACAATAAAGCACTGCCTAAAAGTTGGCCCGTCCGTTAGCTGTTCCTCCTTTTTGGCTGCTGCTTTAAATCTTGTATTTTTGGCCCGGTGACTCACCCAAGGCCTTGTAAAAACAGTAAAACTCATGCTACTGACATTATAATTTATTTTAATAATGGATAATTAATCAGCGCTAATTTGCTCAGCTGGTTTTCACATTCGGCCAAGTAGCGCTCGGTGTTAGCCCTCGGCCAAAATGGTTAAGTGACATTCTACAGAGAGAGGAAGTTATTTGAGGGCGATCACATGCTCCTGGAGGCTTTTCAAACCTGAGAGGAAGCTGAAGAAGTAAAAACAGCGAACAGCTCATCCATCAGAGAGCGCTGCGATCATTGACAGCATTTTTGATTTCTCTCCAAAGCTTCAACTGGTTCAGTTCAGCTGGGGTCAGCCGTCATTTCAGCGTTCAGTGTCAGCCATGTCAGTGTGAACCAGGTGACTTTAAAGTCACGCGAAGGTTTGTTTTAGGTTGCCTGTCAAACAATCCATTCATCCCATTTTCTCTGTAAGCACTTATTCCTTATTGCCGGGGCTGGGGCAGATCACAGCTGGGATTGGGCAAAGTCAAATTCAAGCTGTTTTTTTTTTTTTTTTTAAATACAAAAAAGCAGTTGTGTCTCATGAAAACAAATCATTACAGCACATTAAGATCCTCCATGTCTGAACATTTCCATCTCTGTTTAATGCTACAGGTCCCAGAGTTTTAGGGGCATCAAACAGACTTCTGGCAATTACTGGCCTTTTTTTTTTTCTATGATCCGTGAGCAACCATGATCTGATTTTTTACGCAGCACGCAACACATGAGTGTGAAAACAGCAGGGCACTGTGAGGAGCTGGTTACCTCAGTGAGAAGTTGGACTGAGGTGTGCAGCCACTGACGCAACGACGCTTTGGTGTCCTCTTGAGTTTCAGGTGTCGTGGTAATAAAGTGAAATGTAATGAGTGTCAGAATCAGAATCATACAACTATACTTTAATAATCCCAGAGGGAAATTATATATACATATAAAGGTCCAATGGTGCTGCAGGCAGATGTTGGTATCCGCCGTTCATTACCTTCCAGGTGAGGCAGCCATCAGCGGGGACTCTACGTCACGTCACTACGTCACTCACGTGAGCACACCTTGGTGGACGCACAGAGTAGCTGATGTTGTTTTTTTTAGTCAGTGGAGTAAGTTTGGAAACTGTATCATGGATCAACAACAACAACAACAGCCGGCGGATTGTTCTGCTTTAAAAACCTCACATGGTGAGTTTGAATATATTTTAAATTATAGAGTCGATCTGTGGACCGAGTGCAGACTGTGTTGCGTTTTGTGTGGCCTGTCGGTAGTCTGCATCCGATCTGCTGCTGCTGATGTGTTGTGGTCTGCAGACTAACGTGACGTTTAAAGACAACTGAGGACAATGCGCATTGTCATATTAATTCTTAGTAAGATCCACCTGTAAACTAGCTGTGTGTGTGTGTGTGTGTGTGTGTGTGTGTGTGTGTGTGTGTGTGTGTGTGTGTGTGTGTGTGTGTGGGGACCGCCCACGTCTGCTTCCCTCATGTTATTTTGCGTGTGAGAGAATGATTCAGTGCATCCATGTGACCCATAGCAGCCCACTGTGTCCATCTGTAGCTGAGCCTCTGCTGTTTAGAAGTATCCACACTGAGATTCTGACATTAATTTGAGCCACACCACAGAATAACCCTGTTAATATTTCTCAAGATATGGTCAGACTACCAAAGGTGGGACCTCCCTGTAGTGGATGAATCTATAAAATAAATTCATTTAAAAAACATATGATACTATTAAAATACTGCATAATATTCAATGCAAATAGACTATGGGACCACTGGAATGTCATTTAAAATAAGTTTTCTGAAATATTTGCTGCATAGTCTCATGTAGCGTGCATGAGATCAAATGGCATAGTAAGCAGAGGTGAAATGAACTGTTCAAAAACACTGCAATCTTCCTATTAGTATTAAACCCGTCTCCTGTCTGTAGCTGAACAGAGTCATTTTTTATATTATTATTTTAGATGGTATACAGCATAAAAAGTTTATAGGCTAAGATTTAAAGGAAGTAGACGTGAAAAATAAAACTTGACTAACCTGTGATGTCATTCAAACACACACACACTTCCTGCAGCTCTCCATCTATCAGCTCACTGCATCTGCTCTTTCTACCCCCTGCAATATTTCAAACTGACCCACTTAAAAATGTTTTTTTAAATGATCGCCTTGCTTTGTTTTGATGACCCATACTGCATTTTGGATAGCTGTCACATTGTAATTCCCTACTTCATATTCAAAGCTGATAGATAAAGATTCAGCAGCTGTTTATTCAAATGAAAACAAATCTTTACCTTAATAGAATTTAATACATCCTTTATTTTTCTTATCCTGCTTAAAAAGTCGCGTCCATGGCACACTCAGGTTTCCAGACCCGATTGTTTCATTTTTAAAATGCTCAGCAATTTTCTAAAAGAAACCTGGGCACTGTAGTTTTTTAACAAATGTCAGTCAGACAGGAGTGAATAGCGCATTTAGTTAAAGACAAAATGTATTTACAGCTGCAGTATGGTGCATGTGAAATCCACCAAAAATAAACTACAGTGCCAAAGTTCTTTTTAACCAAGGAGCACATCGCTCGGCCAACAATGCGGCCCATTGATGTGGTTCTGATTGTGGTTTTTTAGACAACAATAAAAGTCTGCAGTGAGACTGGTCACACAGACAACACTTGTTAGTAGGATCAGTTCATTGTTGGTTTTTGGTCTATTGATGAGATTTGGTCTTATCCTTTAATGGTGATGGCAATTTTGTGTGCAATTTTTTCATGTGTGATGTCCCAAAAAACCAGAGTACTTTTACTGAACTCTCGCTGCCTCAAAATAATGATCTCTTTTCCTCTAACTGCCATGTTGAATCATTGTTTCAGTTAGAGACGTGAATGAATCATCATGAGATAAAATCACCCTGAATAAAAGAGTCTGAGTCAACCCCTCGGAATAACTGATGGAGGCACATGATGAACGGACGAATAGTTGTTACCAACAGGAAACGACTAAATGCTGAGGTGATTAAACGCTGAAGAGAAGAGAGGGACAGAAAGAGGAGGAGAGTCATGGCACCCTGCTGGTTTAAGGGCACGATTATGCAACATCTGGCCTTTAGCCAAACCCCTCTGGCGGCTTATAACCACGGCAACGTGGCTCTGAGGGGCACAGGGAAGGAGGAGTCAGAGAGACTCGCCCCCCTGACACATCTATATCCTCCCATCTGTGATCGCAGGCCCGCATCAGCCCAGACTCTCAGTTCCTGCCAGAGCCACCAAATGTGCCTTCAACCCATCAAACAAGTTTCACCATAACAACTGTTGACCATTCCTAGCATCCGACTTCCTATTTTTGTATCCCACACCATCGGCGAGCCCCCCATGCGGGCCTTACTCTTTACTTTAGTGCTCTAAAATCCTGGTTCCGTATAAAAATTGCAGATCTAAACAGAATTTATTTGCTTGTTATTACTTTTGGTGGAAACATGAGCTCAGAAAATGACAGAGCTGAGAAGTGAACATTGGGTCGATGGAGAGCCAAGGGGCAGTTTGTGCTCCGCAGAATGATGTTGACTTGTGGCTAAGTGAGTGCATTCATGTGTGTGTGTGTATGTGAGAGAGATTCAGAGTGTGTGTTTGTGTGTTTGTGTGTCTGTGTGTGTGAATGTGTGAGAGAAAAAGCTAAATGTCAGACAGGCAGTTGGCAGGCCACACAAAAACAGGCTCCTGTTTTTGAGTCAAGCTGACTCATGCCACCTTAAGCAAACAGGGAGCACAGACCAGAGCCTTGTCCTCACACACACACACACACACACACACACACACACACACACACACACACACACACACACACACACACACACACACACACACAAACACACAGAATGCAACGGCAACAAGTCAACATCTCACAGGTCTAAACAGCCTCTCTGGTTTCTGCTACGTCTCTGTTTGGCTTCGATACACACGGTTCTGTCTACTTCACCATTGACCTACTGCAGAACTGGAGCTCTGTGGTGCCGGTTGAAAAAACCCAATGTGAACACATTTACTGAGTCATCTGGAGAAAAAAAAAAATGAATGTGAAAGTGCCCATAAAGGTAAAATCCACTAACAAAACTCCATTGTTTCCCGCAGCCAGTAAAAGCAGAGAGAGAAGGAGGGAGGGGTTGACACATTGAGGATTAAAAAAGAGAGAATGAGCAAAAAGAAGAATGATGTGAAAGAGAGCGTGTGTGTTTTGTTTTTTAAGCAAGGTAAAAATTCAGAGACGCACGTAAGAGCTTGGATTAGGGGGATGGTGGCCCAGCGGGAACGCACAGGAAGGGGCGCCTCGTCCACATAAACACTTATTTCCTGTCATGTGTCAGACAGAGCGCCTTGCACCATTGTCTGTCTGTGTGTGTGTGTCTGCGTGTGTGTGTGACTAAAAGAAAAAAAAAAGAAAAAGGCACGGTAACAGCATGGTGGGTGGGTGCGATGGCAGGAATTCAAAAAAAAGGATCTGGTCCAGTTGACCTCAATGCAAAGACCCACACCTCAGCCAGTGTGAAGGGAGGCGGAGGCGAGGGAAGGGGGGGGGGGTCAGGGGACGGGCAACAGCGTGGGTTGGGGTAATAGCCCAGAGACTGTTTGGGCCATAACGCTCTCATTACCATGACAACCTCAAAGCCCATTTCCTTCTAGCGCCTGTTGCTCTTGTGTAGTTGCCCACCTGCTGTCACATGTCCACCTCGGAGCGGTGACGGCTTTCAAACACAGTCAAAGTGCAGCACATCACGGCTCTCCATCGAAAAACACCACAATCACAATCACTGTTTTCCAAGGCAGGATGACAGACCTCCTCTCGTATGTGTTTTTACACTCACATGCGAAAAAGAAATCGAAGCCGTGCTTGTGTTTTATTGCTGCAGTTTCCTACATGTAGTTTATATAATGGCCTCCATAACTTACAGTTCACTGCTGTTTACAGTAGGCTCGGTCCTTAAAGGGTCAGTTCACCTAAACCCCAAAGAAATGTTGGACGGATTAAAATGAAACTTGTTTCGAGAGGCACCTGGCTGCAGACCTCCACTGTCACGCACCTACCTCCACTGTCACGCACCTACCTCCACTGTCACGCACCTACCTCCACTGTCACGCACCTCCACTGTCAGGCCCGGAAGTGATGACGTTTTTTGGGGGGTGGGGTGGTGGAGAGGACATTTTAAGAGGGTCATTTTCATTTTCAGATGAAAATGATTTTCAGATGCCACACTGAGCAGGTTGGTCCGTTGCTGCGTTACGTTAACGCGTCCGCCATATTGGATAAGGCAGATCTGCCCGTAAACTAATACATAATACACAGAAATGGACTGAACTTCATAAAGCGCCTTTCTACAAAGTTCTTTAAGTTAATATATATATATATATATATATATATATATATATATATATATATATATATATATATATATATATATATATATATATATATATATATATATATATATATATATATATAAGAGAGAGAGAGAGAGAGAGAGAGAGAGCTTAAGAGAAAATGTGCACTGACTAAACAAAAGTTTACTATAAAAACAATATATACAATAGACTGGGAATTGAAAGATTTTATGTCATTGTTTACTAATTCATTCATTTGTGAGAAAAACTATTCAACCGGAAGTGCATTCACAAATTCACAATTTTATTTTGAAATGTATCCCGTTCATTTCCGGGGCCTGACAGTGGAGGTCTGCAGCTTTATTTTGAAATGTATCCCTTGCATTTCCGGGCCTGACAGTGGAGGTCTGCAGTTTTTTTTTAAATGTATTCCATTCATTTCCGGGCCTGACAGTGGAGGTGCGTGACAGTGGAGGTGCGTGACAGTGGAGGTGCGTGACAGTGGAGGTAGGTGCGTGACAGTGGAGGTCTGCAGCCAGCATCTCTTGCTTGTTTCCGACATCTGTGGTAGCCCAAGTTTGAGTTTAAATCTTTGGTGACCCTGACTTTTCCTTTAGCGCTCTCAGCAGGTCAAAGTCTCACGTATCCTCTGAAATATCTCAACATCTGCTTAATACATATCTTTAAATGCTGTCTCTTATTTAAACCTATCCTTTAATGCTGTGATCATCACTAACAGAATTCGAAATCTCAAAGTCTGGGCAGATAAAACCAAAAACTCTCTGCACGGTTAGACATTTTGGGGCGAGACGGTTAGTCTCATAAATGCACTTTAACATTCAAAGGCTTCATGCTGGTCTGATCTGCCCTACATATAGCACAGAGGCTCTCTTTCAAAACTGCGGTGATTAAATGTATCTCAGTAAGTCTCACGACTGAGATGGGGACTGAACATTTGAACTTCTGACTTGATGAGTCATGAGCCCTCACTCCATTATCAGCCTAACAGAGGCTAGAAAGCCACCAGCGGGCATCAGCTATCTCGGTGTCCTATCTGTTTCTGTGGCAGGTGGGAATGAGGCTGTTCTCAGTTGCCTGGCCTTGCTCTGGTTCTCCCCGGACCGGGGCTGTTAGATAGGATGGTGTCAGCAGAGATAGGGGCAGGAGGCAGCTCTGCAGACAGCCGGTAATGATGTCCTCTCACACACTGCAGCCTGTGGATAATGGCTGTGGCGAGGCCCGAGCGAGATGAAGCAAGAATAGTCGGCGTAACTGAGTCCGAGAGGTGCAATCGTCTGAACTGCCTTGTCTAGTCATCTCGCTCTGATTCTGAAGCTACCACTGGGGTAAGTCAGCGTAGCGTGTAGCTCATTTCACACTGTGATTCTCTTTCTCCTATCTAGATCTGCTGGCTGCCAGATTGAGTTTAGAGGAACACAATTAAGTATTTTTTCCAGATGTGATGAGAAGTTAGAGGATTGGATAACTTTTCTCTGCTTTGTTTTCAGTGGCTGGAGTTCAGCTCGGCCTCAGAGCAATGCTTTGAAACAATAGCATCCGATGGCGCCAGAATACATGCATATCTTCTATCATTCTGACAGAGCCTAATGTCGATCTGAAAGTAGTGTTTCAAAACTGCATACCTCAAAAAAACAAAAAAACAATGTTGTGAAATTCTCTTTCAGGAGGAAGCAGGGCTTTGTACTGATTTAAAAAAACAGACTGTGGTACGGCTGATAATGGTTCCACACCTGTCAGTGTTCTCCTTATGAATTTCCTGTGTGCCCTGTCTATGTGACAGTGAGGAGCAGGGCTGCGGTGTCAGCTGCTTCATGGATGAGGACATCATGGAGGCCCGAGAACTAGATAGCTCAATTACACAGCACTGCTACTCCTGTACTACTAACGACAGATTGACTGGTCGGATGGAGATATTTAAAGGGGGGTACAGACGCGCACACACACACACACACACACACACACACACACACACCTTGCCCGATGCATCAAGTCTTCAGTTCAGCCTGACTGCCTCCGTGTCGTTCTTGCGTGTGCGCGAGAGTGCGCGTGTGTTTCCTCTGTCGGGTCCTGCAGTGGACGGCGCTGACCTGCTAGGGAAAAGAGAGGAGGAGAAGGGGAGTGGAAAAGCCAATTAAAGGAAAGATCACTTGTGTGTCTGCTGGAGTGTCTCTGAGAGCCTCTCACGGTTAACCTTTCCAGCTAGAGAGTGAGGAAAACGAGAGAGGAACGAGGGAGAGGATGGAGAGGAGAAACTGGCCAGGGAGATCAGGCGTTTCGACTTTAATGGTCCCTCAGTGTTAGAGTGAAGCTGGTTAATTTGCCTTTCCTTCTCTGGGTGCTGCAGGGTTTAGCTTCTGTCAGGCCGACACTCTGCGAGGAGCCTATGCGGGAATAATAGAGGCCACATGGATCTGAGATATTAAGCACGTATGCGCAAGAAGAAAGGTAGATGTTTGGAGATTTTTTTTGGCCTGTATAGTAGCCGATTTGATTTGTAACCACTGCTGAGTAAATGACATGAACAACGTTTCCTGTGTGTGTGTGTGTGTGTGTGTGTGTGTGTGTGTGTGTGTGTGTGTGTGTGTGTGTGTGTGTGTGTGTGTGTGTGTGTGTGTGTGTGTGTGTGTGTGTGTGTGTGTGTGAGAAAGCACAAATGTTTGGTCGGTGAGTTACTACAACTAATCCAAGAGCGTGTGCCATGCATCACAGCAGCTGAAGTCAACACAAATTGGGGCTAAATTAATGGCTATGTCTGAGTACGCATTAGTGTGTGTGTGTGTGTGTGTGTGTGTGTGTGTGTGTGGGTGTGGGTGTGTGTGTGTGATTGGGGGGCAGGGTTGCAACTGACAGTGTGTGGCAGCATAAATTGGGGTTAGATTAATGCGATGCAGATCTGCCTCTGTGCTCTGACCCTCATCAGGGCAGAGATGAGCTGTGTATCTCAATTAACCCCGGCAGCACACGGAAAGCATATATACAAACACACACACACACACACACACACACACACACACACACACACACATCATGATGCTGCCGTCGACACAGCGCTGATACACAACATACGCAGATGTAATCAAGCTAGAGCTCAGACCTCTCAGGGCTGCATTAAGAAACAGATGCAAACATTGTGCATCTTCAGCTGTGTGTGTGTGTGTGTGTGTGTGTGTGTGTGTGTGTGTGTGTGTGTGTGTGTGTGTGTGTGTGTGTGTGTGTGTGTGTGTGTGTGTGTGTGTGTGTGTGTGTGTGTGTAGGAAAGTAGGACCAGTAGCACGCTGCCTCCTCTCCTCTTCTCTCTAATTGTATGCATGGCATGTAGATCCCTGCAGTGCTGCCAGAATGATTGCAATTAAAGGGAATCCCTTCTTCTACCCTCCTCCACCTCACTCTCCACACACACACACACCTCTCGAGTCCTCCCTTCTTCCCTTGATGGCCACCGCTGCTGGTGTGAAGCAGCACCACCCAGTCTGGAGTGGTCTTAATCAGTCGCGAGAGTCACAAATATCTTTTTCCCTCCTCCTCCTCCATCCATCCATCCCTCCTTCACTGTCTGCTGTCTTTCACTGGATCGCCCCTTCCTCTCTCTGTCTCATTCTTCCTAAACACAAAGATTGAAGATTGAAAAAGAGAGCGAGACAGGAACACATGCCGTGACCTTCGGGGTTACTTTGCATGTGAATTCCTGCGATGCAAATCTTTATAGAATTAAAATATATAGACTTGTCCACACAGATTATGACGTGAAAGAGCCGAGAGTTGGAATCGCATTGTTGCCCAAACACAAAGAGTGTTTAGATAATTGAGCTGCTGTCTCAGTCGTGCACGGTTGTGCTCACAATACCTGTACACAATAACGGTAATCATATTGCGGACAGCTGTGTGGCTGCTCTGTTAATAAGTGAAATCAAAAGAGTGAGGTCAAAGGAAAAGACATTGCTCCTCCCGATGGCAAGAGGCAGCATTGCACGAGGGTGAGGCATGAAAGATGAGAGAAGAATGTGGCGACACATGGGGAGCAGGTTGAGTTTCGGTCGAAGGTTAACAAACTTTTTTTTTTTTTATTTCTTGTCAGCAGACAAACATGTGGGACTTTAATGACAAACAGAGAGACGCTAAATGAAACTGTTTGTTTGGGGGGGGATTTCTGATAATTTCACAGCCAACAGGTTCAGCCTTCACATATTTTTCGGTGAACACATTGCTCACAGAGGAGACGCGGATAAAAAAGATGCTTTATGCGAGGTGTGAGCGAGCGGGAGAGATTGAATGTGCGTCGCTATTCATCTCTGTGTGTGTTTCTGTGTGGCTGGCCTGCTGACTGGCCCAGATGTTGGCTAATTAACACCAGTGTTAAAGACGCTCTTCATCTGGGTGATTAAATAATCAAATAATTAATTCATTAAGCGAGGGCTTGCACTGCCTCTTATGATCTCTGGCACACAGCCTGTGCCAGGGTGGGTGGAAGAAGAAGAGGAGAAGAGGTGCGGGAGGGTGGGAAGCAGACTGCTGGGAGACAAGGAAAGGGCCAGAATGACAAGAGGGAAACTCAGCATGTCTGCCAGAAAGGTGTATTTTAAGCTCAGGGTGGCATCTGTCATAGATACACATGCATTTAGTCCAAACAGTGTGTCTGGTGGCAAAGGGAAGGACTGTTATTTCCCATTGTGCTTGAGCTGAAAGCCTTCATCAAACAGATTAGACTGCAGCGGCGGTGCCAGGGAGCTCGCGCGCTATAAAATGGTCATAACTCCAAAAGCCCAAATGCACACGTGGGCCTCTGTATTTATATGTTTCATTATCTTCCAAGGCAAATGAAATTAAACAAAAGCCAAATGCAGTGGAAGAAAAACTTATTCTCTCGCTGTGTGTGTCTGTGTGTGTGTGTGTGTGTCTGTGTGCGCGCATTTGGGAATGTGTTCGAGACAGAGAAAGATCATCTCTCATTACTCGGAGAGAGAACATTGTCCCGCGTTAACAGAGTCACACCAGACAGATAGATGGAGCACCGATATGAGCTGATGGGGGGGGCACAGAGAAGGATGAGAGGAGGGTGACAAAGATGTTTCATCATGCTTATTTCCACTGGTGTAAGGTGGTAGCATCAGCTGGGCAGGACGAGGAGGGGGGTGGGTGGGTGTTGGTGGTGGAGGGGGGGTTGGCACACACCACCTTCAAACAAAGCCATGTACCCGTCTCTGTCTCACACACACACACACTCACACACACACACGTCCAGGCTTCCGCAGCCCTCATTTTAAACACTCCTTTAGCCATAATCATTTTCATATAATTCACTTTCATACAATTCCTTCTCCTAATCATTATCAGGCCCACTAACGTCTTAATGACTTCATAAATTTAAGCTATAAAAAGTAATGGAGAAAGACAAATGAGATAATTAGGAATAAATCTTAGTGGAAAGCCATTTATCAAAACATGGAGAGGCCCTGAATATTCCCCACCATTAGGCTCTGCTGTAATTAACACGGGCTCTCAGTTATGAAGGAAACCTGGTAGCAGAGATATTAAGATCCAAAAGCCTCACTGTTATTAAATTGACCGATGAATCTGCGACGTATAATATGATGTGGATTATTAGGATCCTTTTTAATTAAAAAGAGCGTTAAGATTTTTTTTTTTTATATTTAAATTTTTAACGCTTTAATGGTGGCTTGAACTCATCTCTCTGTGGTTATGGGGCAATGAGACGAAGAGAGAGAGAGAAAGAGAATGAAACAGAGGGAGAAAGAAAGTGAATGAATAAGTGTGTGTATGTGTGTGTGCGTGCATGTGTGTGTGTGTGTGAGTCAAAGAGAGAGAGAGAGAGAGAGACCAGCAGCAGCAGCAGCAGCGCAGAAAAAAGCAATCTCTCACACTCGTACTTTCATACTCTCCTTTGGTGGAGACTGTGTAAGTACACGAGAGAAAATGGTATTCTAATTTAACAAACTCCTAACTAATGCACATATGGACTAATGCATATACAGACAAGACACTATTAATTCTTATTATCTTTAAAAGTGTAAAATGTAATGTAATGGTTTGCTCTGATTAGTGAGAGGAAGAATCACATTCAGCGTTTTTTTCTTTTTTTCTTTTTAAATTAAAAACTATATTTCTACACCCGCTCTCTCTGTCTCTGTCTCACACACACATGCACACACACACACACACACTCTATCCTCTTCTTCTTCTTTGTCCTCTAAGAACAGCCTCCACACTTTTAAAAGGATGTCATCGAAAGACATGGGGATTTTCCTTTTCTGTTTTTTTTTTTTTTCCCCCTTGACCTTCAGTCTGGTTCTGGTTCTTAAACAATGGGCCTCCTTTAAGATTCATCTGATCTCTATTGATTTTTATTCTGCCCATTCAAAATGTACTTATTCTCTCTTTGACTCATTTCGAAATGATAATATGAACGTATCATCATTGACAGGAGAGTCGTGCATATTCAAAATGTCCTCATCAACATTTAAGAAATTGTAATGTCCCTATATCCCTATATCCCTATAATTGCAGATGTTTTCACTCAGATGAAAAATATTTTTAACAATGACTAATTGTATTGGATCGCTGCCGGGTATAAGGCCTTGAAGCGTCGCATTCAGATACAATGACTGAATTTATTACGTTTTCAACTGTATTTAAAAAAAGGAATGCATGTTCTTATACAATGCTCCGTGCTGTAGCGTTCACTCTGCATTCAAACATAAAATGCCCAAAGCAGAAAAGGAAGAAGAGGAAGAAGAAGAGGAAGAAGAAGACCTTGGCTTCAACATATAGATTCTGTAACATGCTTCTGAGGAGAAAGTACTCTGCTTATGCAAATGATCTTCATATAAATGACATGCCAACCTCCAATCACTGACCAATTAATGACCTTCGGGGGCATCTTGTGACACATCAACGGCACTAATTTATACTTGACAGGTCCCCTGGTGCGTGCCGGCAAAGTTAGTGTGTGTGTGTGTGTGTGTGTGTGTGTGTGTGTGTGTGTGTGTGTGTGTGTGTGTGTGTGTGTGTGTGTGTGTGTGTGTGTGTGTGTGTGTGTGTGTGTGTGTGTGTGTGTGTGTGTGTGTGTGTGAGAGGTCCCCTTCTGCACCAGTTGAGCTCATTACCATGGAAACCCAGTTTGCACGTGTGGGTTTATGTCACCAAAGCGAGTATCCTCATCCTAACATACCACTTGTGTGTGTGTGTGCGTGTTTTTAAGTCCATGTATTATCCCACTTGTATGTTTGGATGTTTGGTGTGTGCGTGTGTGTGCATGCGCATGTGTGTGTGTTTGTCCATCTCAGTCCAGTTTTAGCCAGGCTAATCTCCGCCACTGTCTATACTGTATCAACTGCATCAGCTTTTGTTATGTCCCATCGATCATTGCAGTTAGTACATCTCTCTCTCTCTGTCTCCACTGTGTGTGTCTGTGTGTGTGTGTGCGTGTGTGTGTGTGTGTCTCTCTCTCATTCAGTCCCTAACTGCCTTATCAGACTTCTGCACCAGCAGCTCTCATTAGAACATTAATTGAAAAAGTGTAATTAATCCTGAGAGGTGGTTAGACTGGACTCTGGCCAGAGAGAGAAGGAAAGAGAGAGAGGGAGAGAGAGAGGGAGAGGTGTGGACAGAGAGCTGGGTGTTTGTATGACCCAACACTGCCCCCTGTTGCTTCTCAGTGTCTCTGCATCTCCATGCAGCCTGGACGATGCTGTTACTCCAGCTGCTTCCCCTCCTACCTACCAGCTACACTACAATGTGTCTGAAATTAAATCACTTTGTCAGTACTTATTTATGATAAAAATCACAGTGAAGGAAATATTTTATTGGCAGTTCCACAAAAACAAAACGATTTTAATTTGTATTTTTATTAGAAAACACAAATACACACCACTCAGCCATGATGATGGCGTGTAGATATAATGTAACTGTGTATATTTTTATTCTATGTAAAATCAGACAAATTTCCTTTGCCTTGCAAAGTTTAGTCTTATTTCTGATGACAGCAGCGGAGCTAGAGGGAATAAATCTACATATCCAGGTCTGTGTTGTGCAATGGGCTATAATCTTTCACATGATGTGGCAGATTGAAATTTATCTACCATTGAACACAAGTTAACAAAAAAAAAATAAAAAAATAAATCACTAAAAAATGATCATAACATATTTGGAAAAAAACTGTAACCAGCTGTGTTCAATAATCGGTTATTTTCATGCTCACTAAGACTATTTGGCAAAAAAAAAAAAAAACGAGGATGAGAAACAAATAAATGAGGAGAGTTGTCTTGTTCTGTCTCCTCCGTGCCCCCTGTGGAGAGGAGAAAGGGTGGCGAGCCGGAGGAGAAGCAGAGGAAAGTGGAGGGGGGGGAGCAAAAGGCCTGCTCTATTATTCTAATCCTTGGTTGCGTCTGGGTGACCTTTGGAGGGATGATTGTTTCTCATTTAGGAGTGTGAGGTGTGATCTTCCCCACCCGTTTGATCCCACTCACCTGACCTTTGTAAATTGGCTGTTAAGCATATCGCGGCTCGACCCTCGTGCCTCACACATGGCCTGTCAATACACACAAACCGAGTAACCGAGTATTTAGGCACTCACACACACACACACACACACACACACACACGTTCAGTACATGCACGTACACACATGTTTTTAGATAGGTGCTTATAGATCCTGTTTTTGTCATGATAAAATCATTGCTATGCTAAATCAGATTTTTTTTTTCTTGCCATGAGAAGAAGAGGGGAGAGAAACACACGTGATATATTTCTGTCACACACACACTGTATGCACACAATCTGGTTACAGAGTGATTCATATGCATATGCGTGCCATCGGAAGCGTGATATAATATAAGAAAAAAAAAACATAATAAAATTGTCCATTGTGCCGTTCACCTTTTCTTGGCTTGGTTAATGAGTGGCAGAGCTGAATGGCAGCGAGGTGATTTTTCCATCACACTGATGAGAGTGAGAATTAAAGCCCACAGCTTGGGGTCTGCAGCACCATTACAGAAGGAAGAAGGTTTGAATTCATTTGGCCTGGCCACGATTCTAATTAACAACTCAATCCCACACAGCCACACACAGAGAGAGAGAGACAGACAGAGGCAGGGAGGGAGGGAGAGGGAGCTCCTGTATTGTGTGGAAGCATCTCTCTCTTCTGGAGAAATGTCAAAAAGATTGGTTCATCTTTAATCACACAACATACCTACGCTTTAATTTTGCAACCTCTCTTTGCAATTTTTTTAAATATCCAAACTTTTGCGTCTTCCGCCTCGGCCCCCCCGAACTTATCCGGCACTGTGCCGTCCGCTGCACGGTGTGCCGTGTGTCCCGTGGTTCTCTAAAGCTGTAGGCTTTATGGGGGACATTTCCCTGGATTAAAAGGATGATTTCATTAGCCTCCACGGGTGTCAGGTTTCAAATCTTAGGGATTAAATCCTGCAGATTAGAGGCCAAGGCTATTCTTCAGCATCTCATTAATATCTAACAGCACGGGAAATGTAATTTGGAAAAGCTTGTCTTTCTGATTACTAAGCATGTGTATGCTTTGCTCTTTAAGACCATAAATTGGGCTTTGAACACTGTCTCTGTCCAGGGTTTAGCCCTCATTCCCCAGAAAGGGTCACACAGGCAGTCTCCCTCCCCACACCAAGCACAACTCAGGAAGGTCAAACTACGTGCAGCAACTTTTTTATTTAGCTGCAAGCCACGTTGATCAATCTTCTCTGAATTACCAACTCAAACGCTCAGAGATTCTGTAATCACCGGGCGTCGCTGAGACCGTACCCGGCCGCAGAGCATCTCTCGGTCTGTCCTGCTCTCGAGGGAGAGCTTGTTCTGAGATCTGACTTCAGCAGCGGCGAGGATGCCCTCTTCTTCTTCTTCTTCTTCTTCTTCTTCTTCTTCTTCCCTCCCTCGCAGAACATTAGAGCGCTGTCCCGTCAGTGCGCTGTGGCCTGAGCCTGGTCCCCACAGAGGCCTGCTCTGAGTGCTGTGTGTGCCTCCTGTCAGTCAGAATGCCCCTCAGCAGCCTCCCCTCTCTGATGAAGTATGGACAATGGAGAACAAGGTGGGCGCAAGGGGAGCCAGCCGACTTAATGAGCCAATTTCTCAGATAATAAGATTGGTGGATATGCTAATATTTCTACCTTAAGGAGATAATTATGATGTAGAAGATAGAATATTTTATCTTAAAGCGACAGTGCACTGGTCCCAAACCTATCTGTGGATTTTTTTTTTTCCTTCTTCTTATGGAGGATGTGTGGGGGGGGAGGAGGTGGTAGTGGTGATGGTTGGTGGTGCTGCTGTGGGACAGTAGAAAAAACAATGCCGACAGAGCCTTGATGCTTTCAGTGTGTCGTGTGTTTTTTTGGGCTGAAGCCTTTGATCACGCTGAGCATTTGACACAAGGAGGAGAGGCAGGGGACTTTCAGCCTTCATAAATATTTATCTCATTACTGCGGGCGAAAAATCACAGAAGAAAGGATAAGGAGATATCAATTGATCTTTATTGTTAATTGACCCAAAAGTATACACCGAAAAAACTGAACAACAAAAACATTGTTCATCGCCTCATCCTCCCGCCGTCCCCTCCTCCCTTCCCTCTCGTGCCTTAGTTTCTGACACAAACTTTTCTTCTTCTTTTTTCTCTCTCTCTCTCTCTTTCCATCCTCAGGCTCTTGTAACAACTCACTGGTAATTTTGTTTTTGTGTTTAACTTTCTTATCGACACCCAAGTGCCCCCCTCCTCTCAATTCCCCGAATGGAACATGCTCTGCCACCTTGATGTGTTATAACTAGAGGTTAAATGATAAAATGCATTATTGAAATGTAGGCCTGCTGATTATGGCTGTAGTTCGTGGCCCATTCCAAATAGCCGGGGGCAGACGGAGGGAGAGATAGGGGCCTCGTGGGTTAACAGTTTAATAAAAGGGAGAGGGAGAGAGAGAGAAAGAGAGAGAGAGAGAGAGAGAGAGGGGCTGAGTGCTGCTAGTCTAACTCTCTCTCTCCCTCTCCGCGCTCTTTCATTCATTCCCTCTTCCTGCCCTGTGTTTTACCATTTTAATTAGGCCATAACAAGCTCAATCATGTAATTAAGAGCTCAGCTGGACCAGAAAACAAGTCAGCCATTAGCCCCGACCAGCCCAGATTACCCACAGCAGCTGCTGAACTCAAGTAGATAGAAGACGCAGACGCCCGCATGAGGAAGTGTCACAGATCGAAAGGAATCGCTCCATCGTTCTGCCGCCTCTTCTGAAGAAAAAACTGCTTGAAAAAGACGTGAGACTTCACCGGTACTGCAGCAGCCTGCACAAATATTTTGACAAAAAAAAAAAGTTTTGATATCAGCCACACACACACACACACACACACACACACACACACACACACACACACACACACACACATATCTGTTTCGGTACTGAGAAGAATCTCTGCAGTGACAGGTATCCCCCAGGTGTTTTGTTTCACAGAAACACTTTAATTTCTTTGTACCTAACAAAAAAAAGTGCAAAGTGAGAGTGACAGCATGATGGCCTTTTTTTACAGAACACACACACACACACACACACACACACACACACACACACACACACACACACAGACTCACGCATACAAATCTCTTTATCAGACTGACGGATGTGAGCGGCTCCCTCTCCTCCTCTCAGCGAGCGCCGCCGCCTTTTGTGCCTTCCCTCCAGTGCCAGCGATGCCTAATAGAATTCATGTATATGTAAAGATTCTTGCATCCTATTATGTACAATAAACTGCTTGCTTTATCCGTGGCAGCACCTGGTGAGTGGCACAATCTGCCAAACACACCCTTTCCAAATCAAATTTATTTAGTTAGACCTCCATTCAAACCCACTCATGTAAGCTATCATGTTACACTCTGATCTGAATAACTACAGACGGGAATCTAATTCATTTCATATTCAGAGCACCGCCGCACCCAGCGCTCTTTACAGGCCCCCCTGTATCAGTAAATTGTCAATTGTAGATGCTCTGCCACGCAACATTACAATGCAAACAAGGTTAGTTTTCAAACACCTGATTTGAATAAGCTCAACAAGGAAACATATCAGGCGGTGCTGCTTCAATGGTCTTTGTATTGCTTCCAGGAAGAGGTGAGGGAGGGTGGAGGGAAACGGAGGGGAGCAAGACGGAAGGAGGCGCACGGACACACACTCTCTCTCTCTCGCAAAAAAAAGGCAGGGTGATGCCGGGCCGATAGCACTGGAGGAATGGCAGTTAATTTGAATATGGCACCTCAAGCCACAATGATCATTATCATCACCAATTCAAGAAAATAAATGAGAAGAGGGGCTCCAAAAATAGCGTTCAGAGCCTTTTGTGCATAGCAGGTAGGGGCCCGGTGGGGGGGAAGGGAGAGTGTTCGCTAGCTCATTATCCAGGGCTGGGCTGAGGGAACGGAGGGATCGAGAGAGAGAAATTGCATTAATGTGACCACGGACGCTCTTTTCATAAGCACCCCCCCCATACACTATCATACACACACACACACACACACACTCTCTCGTCTTCTGTCCCTTTTCTTTCTCACTGTCTCTCACTCTCACTATATGCCCTGTTTAATTTGAGTGCCAGCGGGAGGTAATTTAGCCATGCTGCTGTCACCTGCAATGAGGCCAGAGATAGGGGTGGGAACGGTGAGAACAGATTGAAACTAGTGATGCTTGAGACCTTTCCTTTCACTCTCCTTACTCCCCCCTTCCCATCCTTATCATCCTGTCACCTCTATCTCTCTGTATTTCTTCATAAACGCTAATAGCTCTCTTTCAGTCTCTCTCTCTCTCAGCTCTGGACAGCACATGTCCCGCATCCCTCTCATCCTTTTCTGCTTGTCCTGCATCCCTGCTTTCTTTCTGCGTCCCCCTCAGACCCTCGCCCGTCTCTCCTGTCAAGCCCGCTGTCCACTCTCTACTCCGAGCCCTCTCTCTTCTCTCTCTTTCTCTCTCTCTCTTTCCGTCCACCCCTCGTCTCAGTCTGAGGGGTAAAGGAGATGGTGTTGGTGAGTCATCCTGGCAGTCGTTTGATTCATGCTGCTCCAGGCTCTCATCTCCCCGGAGAAATTACCAGTCATTTTAATCGGACCCACGTCTCTAATTCATTACACAACCCCATCCTGACGCACACGCGCGCCCACACACACACACACATACTGAAAAACCTCTCAGTCAGATAGCTACCTTCACATAGTCACCTCCGTCTTTGGTGTCAAACGGCACTTAACATCCCTGTCAGTCACACATATTCAGAGGAGAGCTGAAGGAGAGAACGAGAGAGGGGAAATGGGGCTGGGAGGAAGGGAGGGGGGTATTTAGCCTGCAACTCATTTCTCATCACTTTCCTACACCGTCTATTACTTCTCCACTTAGTCCTCTCTTCTACACCATCTGTTCTTATCTGTCTGCCTTCCTAAATGGGCTCCTCCACTTCTCTTCTCAAATCCCGTCACCCGCTCCCCTCTGTTCTTTACTTCCAAGGTTCACTTTTAAATAGATGCACTACCATTGGTACCAAAAGTTGAAGGTGAGAGGTTTAGTGTCAATAGTGTAATCATTTGGGGAGAGGTGGTGGTGACAACATGTGAACCAGGACTGCACTGGCACGATAAACTTTTTTTCATCACTGATTAACCTGTCGATTCTTTCTTTGATCAGTCATTCAGACATAAAATGTCAGAAAATGCTGAAATTGTGAAATGGTGATTTCACTCAAAATGCAGAGACCTTCACTCCGCGCGATGCCGGCATTGTGTAACAGTTGTTCCCGTAAGTCAGTGGTGTTTTCTTTCAGGACGTGAAGTCTGTCTCGCCGACATGCAGGTTACATTCAGAGCCTGTCTTCTGTTGTTTTTTTCTTTGTCGACCTGTTTCTCTGGCCAGGCTGCTTTGGGTCTATATAAATATATTGGGTATTTGTAAATATATAATTGGTAATTTGTAAAACTGAAAATTCTGTTTGTGAAGCGCGACTCAGCATTTGTGGATCACCATTCACACACACGCATCTCTTTCCTCAGTGATGTGTTTCTGAGACCTTCTTGTCGAGATCCAACAGATCCACAGACAAATATTCGGGATCCACAAACAGCCCGCCGTCCTCACCACTAGTTGTCAGTGTTGTTCTCTGTGTATATTGAACGTTATATTTATTCTTTTGGCTTTCTGACCGTAAAAAACAACATTTCAAGATAAATCTGACATTGTTTGAGAAATGTGCGCTCTACTTTCTAAATCGACATTAAAAGAAAGCAAATTATATTTTATTCCTCTAGCGATAATTTATCCGACTGTTAGTCACTTTGCAGAGGATGTCATGGTTACCATGACAACGGCGGCGAAGTCTGAATCCCTGAGGCCGATCGGCCGTGATGAGTTCTGTGTTTAACTGCTAGCAGTTACAAAGTAACGCGTTACTCTAATTACTTTTTTTCGTGTAACGTAACGCGTTAGTTTTGTGCATTAAGTAATCAGTAACTGCGCTGGGAGTCTCGTTCTTCCTCCTCAGAGAAATCGGCTGTCGGAGTTTGAAAATCTTCTGCTCCATTTGAATCACTCTGAAGAGTAACTGTACGTATGAGTACGAGTAAGTGTGTTTTTACAAATAGGAAATTATATATTTACAAATACTATTTATATTGTAAAAAACAAAAATACAAGTTACATATTAGAAATTTGTGTTTGTGGATATCACCTATCGTGTGCAAATCAAGGAGCATTTGTAGATCACTCTCTGTGTGTTTACCAATATATCTGAGACAAAAATAACTCCATAATATATTGTCAAGGTTTCCGTAAGCCTTTTGTCCACTCGTGAGATAGGATTATATTACGTAGGTGGCATGTTTTTGGGGGGGGGTAAATAATACTATAATAAAAAAGTCATAATAGTTTTTGTCCAATAGATATATCTTTCTCTCTCTTTTTCTTTTTGTTGCATATGATTTGGTTGATTCTTTTGTTGTTTTTATAAAAGCTGTGGAGTCCTGTCGTCTCTGTGAGTCCATGTCGTTTGAATAATTTTAGGAACATTTGAATTAAAATTTGTTTTTTTGTTAGTTTCCTGCTGAGGTGATTTTAATTTCCAGTTGTGTGGAGTTGTTTGTTCAGTCGCTGTGTTTCTCTGGATTTTCTGCAAAATACCATTTTCTTTGAGTTTAGTTAAATTTATTTTAGCACCCATGTGTCCTGAAGATATCATATTTCAATTTATAAAATAAAAAAACAATATTCAGCCCCTTAAAATGTCCTTAATTAAAATATGGAAATGCACTTCAGTGAAACAGTGGCTAGTGATGTTCACTAGGTCACATAAATCACACAATATAAATCAGATAAATAAATCATCCCGGAGAAAAACGCCATCCACATCCAGCCGCTGAGAGGCCGCGCGAAGGGCAGAAACATCTGCATGAAAGGACGGTGTCGAGATCACACTGTGGCTTCGCTGACAACACAGACCAATTAAAACACACATATGCACACACACACACACACACACACACACACACACACAAACATACACACACACACACACACACACACACACACACACGTACACAAATAAACTCTCAGAGCTGAACAGCGGGGTTAAATCCGGGGTGAAAATACTCAGTTCTGTGCTTGATGTTGTTTCTCCAATTACAGGGTTTTGGTGAATTAAAAAGTAAACTTTAGTGGCCACTTGCGGGTCAACATCACCACTCCTACACACACACACATACACATCAGTTTGTACATGTGATGTAATGCTTGTTTACTGGGGGCCAGAGGTAAGCAGCCATGACAGCATAAATGCCAGTTTGCTGATGGGAGGTGAGTAGGGGGGGAGGGTTAGAGGAGAGCAGGCCACCGTGTTGGAGTTGGCTGGGACAACAGGAGAGGCTTCTCCTGGCTTTAATTGGCTCTTTACATGGAGGAGAGGTTCATGCCGTGTCAGTCGTTCTTTCCCATTTTCTCCTCTTCCCCTTTCCTTTTCCTCTTCCTCGCCTCTCAGGAAGGAGCTGTGACGGGTCACTGATCAGGATTAATGGCTATGTCTTTTTGATGCTTCCTCTCATCCATTTTAAAGCAGTTCCTCTCTCTCTCATTCGTATAATGGAAGGAAATTAAAGAAACTGCGTGGTCGATTGCGGAAATGATCATTCTAATCATTTCATTTGAATATATCAGAAGGTGTTTGTTTCCATTTTTCTTCCTAAGTTGTCTCCTATCCTGAAATCCCCCCCACTCTGCCCCCCCTGCAACCTCCCTTCTTAAAGATTCCTGAAAGCAAGCCAAGGTGTACAGTTGACAGCAGGCTCTAGTGATTAAGTCTTTTCATTGGCTAATTAGCCCCTACAGCAGCTGCACACAGGCGAGGCAAACAAGGACCGACTCACAAAAAACGATCAAAGACACAGCCTGTCAGGAGGCTCAAACACTCTCTGTACCTGTGGGACAGTCACACAGAGACAACACACACACACACACACACGGTCGTACCTGTGGGACGGTCTCTCACTCTCTATCTCACGCATACACAGCGATACACACACGTAAGCAGGGACTCATCATGTGTCGTACCTGTGGGAGATCCCCCGTGTCTCTTACTCCTGAGTGGAAGTAATGCACACACACACACACACACACACACACACACATGCACACACATGCACACACACTTTTTAACAAGAACATCAATGAACTTCAATGAGATACTGACACAAACACTTTCTCTAAACACTTAATCAGCACAGAAAAGAGGGTACGTGTCTCCCCTGGAGATTTTTTATATATATATATATATATATATATATATATATATATATATATATATATATATATATATATATATATATATATATAATATAACTATTGTGGGTGGGTTGACTCAGAGTTGGGTAAAATGATATTTGGGTGATTATGATATTAGAAAAGTAGCTCCATCTACATTAATCAATATCCTCTGTATAATGGGGAAAAAAATATCAGAGAACAGCGCTGCTGAAACTGTTGCACGATCACGACTAACACTGTGGTTGTAGTTGACTTGAATATATATGAAGTGAGACATAAAAATAAAAAAAACTCATAGTGATGAAAAAAAGATTTACCGTAATTTTCGGACTATTGAGTGCATTTTGTACATATATAGGCCGCACTTGAATATAATGTGTAACATAAGATATTTACACAGAAGATTTTTTTTGTTTTAATTTAAGACACGCTTTTTTTCCAACTGTGCCTAAAAAATCGTCAGTACGGCATCAACACGTGATGCCAAGATAACGTGCAGTAGCTGTATCGATCGATTGCCTTTACCTTAAAAGCTGCATCATCTGCATTTCTTCGTGTGCTTTCCACGATGAGGGTGTGTGCACGATGCGCAAAATGACAATTCAAAATCAAAACTAGTGTCTTCCGGGGGTGGTCGGTAGTGTAGTGGGCTAAGTGGCCGCCCCGTGTGTGGAGGCTATAGTCCTCACTGCAGCTGGCCCCGACTCGAATCCTGCATCGAACGGCTAATTTACTGCGTGTCACTCCCCCTCTCTCTGCTTCCTGTCTATCTTCAGCTGTACTATCAATAAAGGCATAAAAGGACAAAAAAATAACAACTAGTGTCTTCTTCAGCGCATAATCTTCCCCCACACGTCTGTCTTACTTTTGCGTAGAGAATGACCCCCGGTGGCCTTTGGCCAGTCAAAATCTATAAACCAGCCGCACCGTCGTACAGGCCGCAGGGTTCAAAGCGTGTAAAAAAAAGTAGCGGCTTATAGTCCGAAAATTACGGTATATAAATTTCAAGATTTTGGTGTGCTAATGCTATCAGCTGCCTGCCTCAGTTCTTTTAGTGAAATAATAAAGAATAAAGAGTAACATATGGACATACAGTTGTTTACAATTCATCTAAGAAGTGGAAATATTTCTGTTCTTTTTACTATTCAGTGTTAAAACTGGACTGAATTAAAAATGTCTTACTGTCTTCATGCAATTTATGCAATTCAGCTTCGTAGGACAAAAACAGAATGATGCATAAAGACTGAGTCAAATATAAAAACATTATCTGACATTTTAAGAAGTACACTTTTCGATTTGAACATAGGAGAAAGTCCTTTATCAGGATTTACTTTTTTTTTTGGCCTTTTATGCCCTTAATGATAGTACAGCTGAAGATAGACAGGAAGCAGAGAGAGGGGGAGTGACATGCAGTAAATTATTCGAACCGGGGCCGGCTGCAGCGAGGACTATAGCCTCCACACACGGGGCGGCCGCTTAACCCACTACGCTACTGACCACCCCCAGGATTTACAAGTTTTTTACATAAACATGTGATTTAAAAGTATACTGAACAACATGTGGCATTATAACTTAACATTATAACGCATTATAACGCCTGACCTAACCAGCTTTAGTGATGTGTCACAGGTGACGCTCTTATTCGTCTAAGTGTGCATCAAAGATAAAAAAACGTCCACATGCTTTATCCTGTTTGTTGTTAACAGTGAAGAAACTGGCTATTAGCTCACGGCCCCGTCGGTTATAAGGTACTCACTATATATTGGTGTGAACAGCCGGTAAGCAGTTGATATTTCTCAGCAGGCCACCGTGGCTTTTAGCTCTTTAAGTGCATTCTGCTTTTAAAATAATTTTAGGCAGTTAACCCGCATTGTATAAGGCTGCAAAAGATGGCGGTCAATTGCCTCGATGTGAGTTGTGACAAACTAATGATTTTAAAATCTTGATTTTTTTTTTTTTTTTTTTTTTGAACGCTGTTGATGGACACCACAAAGGAAAAGGGAGCACAGCAGCTGAGCATAGCAGCCTCGGTGCTAGTAGCTGGCCCACAGCACTAAAGAACAGTAATGGTTCTAATTCCAATAAAGAGAAAATCCAAGGTCACACTGTGAACTTCCTCCCCATCAGAAGACCACAGAGACTGGCTGAGAGAGTGCATAATATCCTCACAGCTATTTTTACCCTCAAATTAAAATCTATGACATGTTGAAATGACTGCAGTGTGCAAGAGGGGTATTCAAAGCAGACACTAATGACGCTTATTAATGGCGTGAATGAAGTCTTGACAGGTCGTGTGTCATTCTGCAGGCAATGCTCCACTGGCATAATGGCTAATGTAAGTGGGGATAATTATATATATTATACCCTGTCTTATGGTATTTTGGCAGGAGTATGAGGAGCCAGGCAGTTAGAGAGGAGAGTGAAAGCGCTTGCTCTTTTTGAGACAGAGATGTGCATGCGTGTGTTTGTGTCTGCGCACACGCATGTATGCCTTTACCCCCACCACCACCACCACCACCTTCAGCAGTGGTCCAGGGGATGAATAACCGTAAGACAATAGCACCAAACAGTGGTTGAACAAGACGCCTGCATAAAGACACAGATGAAGCATCATTCACAACATCTGCGTTTCCAAAACACAATGTGTAACGTTCAGAGTCGCCGAGCACTTGCGCGTCTGAGGCTGCCGAACGAATTGAACAGATAAAAACAAACATGGCTTTTCTTTGACAGAACTAATGTGCCGCACATCGGGCCGTGTGATTAAGTATGCATGTGTGTATGATGTATCGTGGTTTTGCAATGCTTTGTGTAAACCCCCGTTAGAGGACCTGAGCTGTGAGGAGGAGCCTCATAGATCAGAAGGAGAATTAGGAGGAAGACAATTTAATATAAATAAAATAGAAAATAAAAAATAGAATTTATATTGGCTTTGTTTGCATTTTGATTAGGCTTATGATACCTCTTTTTAAAATGAAGAGGAACCTTGTAAAGACTGCACATAATTATCTGTATATTTATCTACTCTGCACACCTTACTTACACTACTGTAAATACTGCGTTTATCTGTCTCTATTGCACTTTTTTATTTGCACTTCTGATCAGATGCTAAACTGCATTTCGCTGCCTTGTATTTATACATGTGTAATGACAATAAAGTTGAATCTAATCTAATTATTAGAATTGGGAAATGACATCACATTGTGTAATAGAATAAAAATAAAAATAAAAAACAATATAAATGTGCCTACAATAGAAGACTTTAGACTTTTCTTGCTTCGATTTAATTCAAACTTTATTTATCCCTATAAGGACAAATGTGTAGAGTAGCTTGTCAGCCAGGTCAATAGATAAACACACACACACACACACACACACACACACAGAGTGTGTGCGTGTGCGTGTGTGCGTGTGTGTGTGTGTGGAGAGCCAGGGACAGCTGTGAAGGGGCCAGAGGGAGGGTGGGGATGCGGTTGTGTCGGTGGTGGTGGTGGGAGGGGCGCGGTGGCTCGCCGAGTGGATCTTGGTGGATCTCTCCTCCTCTGTGATGTTGGTGGGAGAGAGTTGGCTAATTGGAGGCCCGGCGGTAAAAGCTGTTCATTAATGCCTCTGTCTCTCGGTCCCCCTGCTCAAACACCTTGCCTCATTTATCTCTGTATTTACCTCCCCCCTCCTCCAATCCCAACACAGGACCTCAGAACACACCAAAGGTTCACCGTGGAACGAGGGGGGGGGTAAAGAAAAGGGGGAAGGAGAGAAAGAGAGGTGGGGAGGGGGAGAGAAAGAGGGAGAGAAAGGGTAACTTATGCTCAGTGGGAATTAACAAAGCACTTAGTAATTAAATCTAAATTGACATTCTGGTAATTAGCCTCTTGATTAGGAGCAATAACACAATTAGCCAACCAGTCTTTGCTAATTGTTAATTAGTATAAGCAAAGTTATTGTGTGTGTGGCAGAGGGAGGCATGTAAAAGAACAAATGTTAATCTGTCTCTCTTTCAACAGCCGCGTCCCCTTTCTTTTTTCCTGCTGCCTCCTCCATTGAGCTAGCAGGCAGGTTCATTGCCTTTCTCTTCACTCGAGCTGCATTCAGAGGCAGCAGTCAGTAATTAGCTAAAAGTCTTATCGAGGATATCATCAGAGAGCGGGCTGAGCCGCGCTGGCACACCTCCACGTCTCTCTCTCTCTCTACCTTTGCCGAAACATTCCTCCCTTGTCCCCCCCGCCCGCGCTTTCCGCGAGGTGTCATACGAGGGTATTTGTTCTGAGTAAGGATGTGATGTGGATTAAATACAATCATAAAAGAGGGGGAGAAGGAGCCACGGCGCTGGAGATGAATCTTAAGGAGATGTAATTCATCTAAAAGGTTTTAGTTTATGAGGCAGAGGAACAGAACACCTCATTAAAGCCAGGAAGAGGAGAGGGGACACAGGAAAATAGATGAACGGACAATAAAGATGTTCCAGGAAGTGGAATTTACATTGGCCACAGGTGAAACATGGGTTATTTTCAATTAAAATGGACTTAGCAGAACAATAAATTTCATTTACACAGTACTCTTACACAAACCCGAAGTAAGTGAGGGGCTAACTCAGCCAATTCTCCAGAGATAGAAGAGGAACTGTGAATCTCTCTCTCTCTCTCTCTCTCTCTCTCTCTTGCTTTCAAATAAGTTCATCCCTTCATCTCTCCGCTCATGCGTTCACCTGTAAACACAGCAGTTGCACTCCAGCAGTAAACACGGCTGTGCCGTTAATCTTCTGTAACTCGGCCAAATGGTCGATACGGCGGTCAAGAAGGGTAGAAGACACACACTGGTATCAGGCGGCTCCACAATCATTCACATGCACAAATACACACACACAAAAAAAACCAACTTGTCCACTGATAACCCTGTATATGTCAGTGTGTGTGTGTGTGTGTGTGTGTGTGTGTGTGTGTGTGTGTGTGTGTGTGTGTGTGTGTGTGTGTGTGTGTGTGTGTGTGTGTGTGTGTGTGTGCGCGCACACATGTGGATAGGAGCGTGTACCCAGCTCCAGATTAGCCGGTCTCTCAGCACAAATATTTGGCAGCAGGATGAGCTGTCTCAGGATGCACCGGAACATGAAATTAACCAGGAAACGTGGAGGTGCCAGAGGGGCTAAAGCAGCCCCTGCTGAGAGGAGAGGTGTACTGGGAGAAAGAGGTGGAAAGGGTTAGCTGCTCTGTGCCATCCGAAACTCTGCTGCAGGCCGAGAGAGAGAGAGAGAGAGAGAGAGACAGAGAGAGAGAGAGAAGTAGAGCAAAGGGAGGGAGATGCTAGAAAAGTTAGCAGTAAATTTGTGCATCTGTGCTCGATTTCTCGTAATGAAATTTGGAGATATAACGTAAATGCAAAATGGGAGTGTGTGTGTGTGTGTGTGTGTGTGTGTGTGTGTGTGTGTGTGTGTGTGTGTGTGTGTGTGTGTGTGTGTGTGTGTGTGTGTGTGTGTGTGTGTGTGTGTGTGTGTGATGGTGTGTAGGGTCTGTCTTTGCCGTGGCTCCCGCTGTGTCCCACCCACTGTGGCTCTAATTGGATCCTTATTACCAGGCCAGCCTCCATCCCAGGAATGATGGATTCATACCACGCAGAATTCCATTAATCATTCCTTATTCACAGTCCACTCCGAGGAGAGGGCAAATTCATTTCTCGGGCGAGCCGAGCAGGCCACCATAATGAATATTCATGAAAGGAAATTTGGGGTCAGGCCTAATAAGGGAGGTAATTTGTAATTTGCGCTGTTCCCGCTTGGGTCTTGTTCGGCAGGTTAACCTATAGAACAGGCAGGCACATGCGAAACAGACACACACAGGAAACCCCACACTTAAACATACTGTATTTTTAGTCCGAACCTGCCGCGTGCCAGTGGGAGTCATGTACACGTTCATTTTTATTTTTTTTTAAACATTAGCCTAATATTGGCAATATCATGAGGAATTTATACTGGATGTCAACCCGGGGAGAGCATGATGAAGCGTGTGCCTCTCGTGGCTTTGAAAGATTGCTCTATTTGTTCTTTTTAAAAACTTCAAGATATACGAGCTGATTGTATTTAATTCCAAAAACATGTACCGTGTATGATCCCTCGAGGATCGAGGCCACGCTAACCAAACAGAAGCTTTTCAATCCAGCATAAGAAATCTGATTCAGTGATGATTACTACTACTACTACTACTACGACGACTACTGGAGCCCTACAGCTGGAATAAAACAAAGAATGGAAAATGGCCTTAATTTCTGCAAAATGGCGGATCCTTTCTGTCTGACCAAATAAGCCCGAACACTTTGTGAGGAATCCCGTTTTTAAATAAAACAGCTGCTTTAAGAGAAAAATAACAAGCTCCTCCGCTCTGCTTTCACATCACAGCACTTTACCCCCAAAAGCATTTTACTACTCCTGAAATTATGCCCACCTGGCATCACTTAAAGTCACTTAATTAATAATTTATCAATACATTTGAAGTGATTAAAATTCATGACCAGAAAGTGTTTTTAAAATAGTGCCCTCGCACCCTCAGGGTGTCCAATCAGTGCACTGCGTTTGTTAGATCAGGAAGGAATAATTAATTGTACCTGAATGTTTAGTGGGGTCAGGCAGTGGGGGCAGGATGCCTACGGTTCTGTGTGTGTGTGAGTGTGTGTGTGTGTGTGTGTGTACAGAGGAGGGAGGGTGTTACCTCTACGCATTCATTGGCTTTGCACCACAACACCTTTTATGGTGGTGGATGCAGTTTGGAGACCGCTAAAGTCACTCTATTCCACGTGTGTTTGTTCTGTTTATACCACGCATCACACACACACACACTTACACACACACACTTGAACACACACTTACACACACACTTACACACACACACACTTACACACACACACACACACACATATCCCATCATTTTCTCTGCCACCCTGTAATCACCTTCATGTCGTCACTGCCCTTCCTCTTTGTCTCCATCATCAGGCCTCTGTTGGAAAGGGTAACAGCCATTAAGTAACCATGATTTAGATGCGATGTCAAAGACCTGTCACTCACACACACACACACACACACACACACACACACACACTCACACACACACATGTTCGACATGACTGACAGCTTGGAGACTCCTCGCTGGGTCAGCTCAGGGGTTAGCACATACTCGGGGACACGGCTCCTGTGCGTGCACACACGTGTACATAAACATATTCTTAGAAGACAAATCGTCTTGCACTTTTTATTTCATGATATTTATTTTAAGAAATAATGTGTTGAGTCAAACTCAATCTGTGTGGCCCGTTTCATAGATGGGTTGCACAGGTGACTAATTAATAAAACTAATGAGAATAAACAGTAACGGGGCACTAACGTGCTTTAGGAATAAAAATATATAGATATAATATTTAAAAGAAATACTACTATACTAGTATTTCATCTTAGCGTCACCTGTATGACCTGTAACATTAACATGCTGGCTACAGGTTAATGCATCAATAATTTAACTCTCTGTACGGGACCGTTTATCGTTTTTGTAATGGAGTATTTTTACATAATGCTGTTCCTGTTTTTCAGGATCTTCCTTTCAGTGTCCAATTTAAGCACAGGGGAGTATTAAGCTGTTTTTTTGAAGATAAACTTTAAACCCCACTGAGCTGAACACTGCAGGGACCAGACGAGGGCACGGGGAGCGATGCAGAAGCACCTCTGCAAAGAAAGACAAGTGCCATCGAAGGTCTAAATAAGCAACATGATGTGTCTCGCCGTGGTGAGGTGAGCAGACCGCTCTGTGGTTCTCCGTCCTCTCATGTATAATACATCTCTCTCTGTTTCACCCCAAGGTTCAGAAGCCCAGGGCCCCAGAGACCAACACAGTCTTTTAAAGATATGTGCTCACTTAATCACTGAAGAAAAGGGCCCCTAGAGCTAGCCTAATATTATAATTAATTAATTCAACCAAAAAGGGGGTATTAAATTTCCTCCCTCTTAGGATATCAGCTGAATACATTGACCTTTGTGGAAATCGCCCTCTAATTCGAATCGGGTTTTCGAGCCGCTTACAGACTAAACTTGTTTCTTTTTCTCTTACCCCGTTTTTTTTTTTTTTTTGGCTGCAAAAGAAGTCAGAAAGCTTCATAGCGAGGGTGAAGCTCGTGCGTGCACGTGCTGCAAGTTTCTCTCTCTCTGCCTCCATTTTGTGCCTGAAATCATGCTTCGCCGAGTGCATGAGTGTGTTCCCGAGCATATATATATATATATATATATATATATATATATATATATTGTGTGTGTGCGTGTGTGCAAAAGTGCATGTGAGTGATCCCTAGTTTTATCTCCCCGCTGTAACACAGAAAAGAACAGAAACTTTTCTTATTACCGGAGAGAGTGGTGGAATAGCAGGCAGCTAAGTCTCTGTCTCTCTCTTGTCTCTCTCTCAGCGGTGTAGCCGACTCCCCAGTGTACTCCGGGTCTTCAGTAACTCTGACTGAAGTTCAGAAGGGTTAGGTAGTATACTCAGGAGGAAGGGGGGAGACAAGAGGAAGAGGAGGAGGAGAGGGGTTAAGTAGGATTGGAACAGTGGCAGTTTTAAAACAGAACTTTAAATCTCCACCTACGATAGAGAAAGAGAGAGAAGGAGGACAATGGCGTCATGCGGCGTGCCGTTATCTTCAGGTCTCTGAAAGGCGGGAGACGAGAGGATGAGAATAAAAAGAAGCTTGAAGAAGGGCATAAATGTGATAACAGCTGTAGGCTGTATAATCTATGCTGCTTTTCAGGGAGGTATGAGAAGAAAAGTCAAATCTTTGCGACCTTCATATTTTAAGTTCAACGAAACAGCTTCTCACTCACAACAACAGCCGAGCGCGATGGAAGAGGATTTGCGAGATGGATGGATGGATGAGTGGATGGCTGCATGAATGGATGGATCGGCAGATAGAGAAACAAACAGCAAAAGAACAAACAGACCCCGGGAGCTTAGATTTTGAATTAATCCTGCGCGCCAGACCATTAATTAGTCAGTAATCTTCATGTTTTTGTTTTTTTTTTTGCTTGTCAAGGACGATAATATTGTCCATCACTTGAGGTCTCGCTCAAGATAAATCCAGTCTGCAATGAAGACATGATTCAGGATTCATCATTCTCATAGCCGCTCTGTCAGCTGCCACAGGAAAGGATGGAGCGGTTAACCTTCAAAATGTGACAAATTCTCAGAGTCAGACACATTATTTATCTTAATAATGACGAGCCTAATTTAGCAGCTCTCCAACCAAGCCACGAAACCGAGAGATGTTGCCATGTTTGTGTTCCATCTTTGATCATTCAAACAGCCGAACAACAGTTTGCCTATTATGTTCCCGCCGCTGGAATTTAGAGATGACACCGTGTCTTAATTTTACAGAGGTTGCACCAGACGCTCTCTTCCTGTCAGCGGCATGACATTCACCGCGATTACCAAACAACATATTCATTTTCAGTGCTAAATAATGTCAGTCAGGCCTTGTTTGTCTTCTGCCTAAACTGTGCCGCACTGTGTTGTGGACCACTAACTCCCCCTACTGGCCAATCTAATCTAAAAGACACTTTTTATAGCATCTGGGGGGAGAAATGACTGTAAGAACCCAGGATACATGGACTTCATTTTAATACAAAATTGGATTTCATCAATTAAGAAGCCACACTGAAATTATTTCTGATTTATCTTTCATGAAGTTTGACAGGGGGTCTAAATTATAATATCTAAATTTTATGGCATAAAAACCGAAAGTTAAAGACTCAACTGATTTTTTAAAGTAGATTAGTTTTTAGATTAAAAAAAAAAAGAAGTAAAAAAGTTAAATCAGTGACTCTCGCAAACCACAACCGACCGCTTTTATCGACTATTATCTCACTCTGTGAAGGAGACACACAGAAAATCTCCACGCATGTCACTCCCTCTGCCGCAGTCTGTCCAAAAGTTAAAAAGAACGATATAGACCAAGACCACCACCACCACCACCTGCACCACCACCACCACCACCACCACCCTCACCTCTCCTGTTACTCATCTCTTCACCCCCACACACATGAAAAGACTGATCCCTCTATGCCACTGTTAATGGCGGGGACATTATTCATCTCTCCAGCCAATTTGAGCTCCTTTTCTTTCAGGAATAGAGGCGCGAGGGGTTGAGGGGAGTCAGCGAAGAGTATTAAATATGTAGAGGAAGACGGACAATGGTGCGGCGGAATAAAGAAGGGCAGGAGACGAGGGGATGAAGAAGGACAGGAGGGTGTGAGGATGTGAGGGAAAAAGGAGAAAAGGTGTGACGGGTGTTTGGGAGCTCTCAGTTTTGACCCTTCAGCCAGTGACACTACACTAAACACTCGAAAGATTTCATATAAATCCAATTAGAACGCTTCTAAACTCTGAATGTATGTGCATTACCAAAAAATACTGTGAATAGATTTGATAAATACAGATATCAGAGTTTCAGAGGTGCTCCAAAAAAACTTTAGAACAAACTCAAATCTGTAGTGCTGATGAATTATGGAGCTAAAATCAATGTTGTGTCATTGTGCCATCTTCATTAGAGGCTTTTTGATAGCGGGCCATCAGGTCGTACGGGAGTGAGTATGCCTGCAGAAGCTATAAAAAGGTGTGTCTTCCGATCTCCGTCCATGATGTGGCAGCAGCCAGTATTTTTTTCCGGTGTGACTTCCAGTCTGCCTGTCGGGGGAGAATGTACGGTGAGTGGCCCGGGCAGAAGAGATCATAAAGCAGACTTTGATTGACGGTATCTTAATGGAGGAGGACGGATCAATAAGTAATATCAGCAGGTTTTAATTCAAGGCAACACACATAAACCTTTAGCAACTTCACAATGTCACTCAGTGTTCATAAAAGTTTTCTGCACATCCCCTCGGACAAAAGAGATAAATCCATCAAAAAGTCGTCTCAGTTTTATAGTCTCCCCTCCCTCCCTCTCTTCTTTCCCTCTTTTCATCCCCCCCCCTCCTTACTCATCTCCATTTTGATGTCTGTCTATTAGCAGAGAGTGAGGCCTTTCCTGCTCTCACATCCAGGGGCTAAATTAGCTCAATCAGCCCCCTTTCACCTCTCTTCCGTGGGCTTCAAGCTGAGTGACACACTGCTCCCCTGGGAAGAGAGGGAGGAGTCACGCACACACACACACACTGAGCCCAGCGGCCAGAAGAAGACTATGAGAGGGGGGAGGAGGAGGAGGAGGAGGGTGAAGGGAGGGCAGGTAGAGGGAGAAGTTGGGGTGAGGAGGAGGAGGAGGAGGAGGAGGGATGAAAAGGACTGGTGGGAGAAAAGAATGAAGCTTCGTTTCTCCCTGCTCCAACAGAGGATCCATCCTCTGCTCTCAATGGAGCTCCTTGTTCGCTGCTTGTTGAACGTTAAGAAAAAAAACCCCAGTGTGATTATTTTACTTCTCCCTCTTCCTCACCCCTCTGCAGGGCACAGCGGTGTTCAAGGTGCCGTGCCAAACCCACTTCAAGAGGCCCCGGCCATCAGAAAAAGATGTGATGAGTGTTTCTCAGTATGTCTCCCCCCTCACTACACCCCCGGCACTCCATGCCAGGGCCCGAGCTCCGTGTTCCCGTGCCAACATCTCTCTTAAATTGCACCTTCATGTTTGATTTGTCTCAACCTCTTTCCCTCTCTACGCTCTCACTAAACAGCCACCCAAGTATCCGTGGAAGTGCAAGGCAGGCACTTCTGCTGCGGTAATAGCAGTGCGTGTATGTGTGCTGGGAGGGGAGATGGGCGAAAAGGTGGCGATCGGAGTGAGCCATAAGATCTACTCCTCGCAGCTCTACAGGGATTTATTAGACTGGGGAGTACATTAGCATCATAAAGACCTGGGAGAATTGGCCTGTGGATGGGCTGCAGACGCCACCGCTACACTTTAACATGCTCTGCGGCATCAGTCAGTGTGTGCAAGTGTGTGTGTGTGTGTGTGTGTGTGTGTGTGTGTGTGCAGATGAGGAATAAGATTACCCCGATTTAACTTAAGAAAGGCCGTTAAATGGTTTATGGATCATCCTGAAGCAGCCCCGGACTAATACATCAGGAGATGATGGAAAAGAGCTGCAGAGGAGAAGAAAGGAGGCAGGTGTGAGTGTGAAGGCCACCAGCAACTGAGGAAAAGTTCCCAGCAATACATTTGGTTGTGTCAGAAGCCTGATATGTTCTAGTTAAAGGTGTGTAGTGGGAATGAGTCCAGCTGTGGTGCAGCCGTTTTCTGCACACACACCAAAAACATGCAGTCGACTCCGCTTCCCATTTGTGAAACAAGCAAAGATGATATTGGCTTCTTAAGTAACGTTTCAAAGTGTTTAATTACACGGCAGCTCGGTACTTTCTGTGACAGTAAAATCACATGAGAGGGTTGAAGGAGAGCCGAGGACGGCCTGATGTAACGCAGGTCTCTGCTGCTCCCTGGTGGACATGTGATGTAACATCTAATCTGTCTTCTGCCCATGAACAAAGACAGTGAGACACAAACTGTCTTAAACATTTTATGCACAGGAAAAGCTTTTCTGTTCTGTTCACGATGTTATAGTTCACTTATGGACGCTAAAACATTATAATGTTTTATCTGTACTGTTATAAAATCTATTTCCCAGACAAGCCACATTATATTCTTTACCTTTCCTCCTCCCACACTGAACCTTAACCTTGGGCGGCAGTAGCTCAGTCCATATGGACTTGGCTTGGGTAACCGCAGGGTGGCTGGTTCAAGTCCCTACATGGACTGAAAATATGGAAGGAGAGGTGCCTGCTTCATCTCCTGGGCGCTGCCAAGGTGCCCTTGAGCAAGGCACCGACCCCACCCAACTGCTCGCTGGTCTGGCTGGCTGCCCATCACTCCTCCATCTCTCTCCACTTTTGCATGTGTGTGTCCGGGTAAAAATGAATGTGAAATTTTCCTATTAGGGATTAATAAAGTATATCTTCTTCTTCTTAAGGTTGCAAACTTTGCACTAAAATCGATTGGATGAGACAAGTCGGGCAAGTTTTTTTTTTTTTTTATCTTTGAATATACAAATATTGTTCTGCTGAGCACGAGGTGTCTGCACTGGAGTTTCCACGTCAAACTTGTATGTGCACGTGTTGAGACTGAACTTTCCCTGTGGTTGTGATAACAGCCTCACACATACTGTACACAGTGCTGCACAGTGAAGCCCAAGCATCCAAGATGTAGCAGTAAAAATACACATTTCAGGTGGAGGGAAATTTTAACTTTTCAAATGAGCCTCCACAATGAGAGTTAAACCCGAATAAAAATAAAAACACACACACACATTTCTAAAGCTGAATCAGTGAAAGAAAACACAAAAAGCCTGGAATGGATTCTGGTAAAACATTTTATATTCCCAGTAAAATCAGAACCACTTTTCCCTGTGTAGTTTGCTCTGCAGAGCGCCCTCTAGTGGAAGAGCAGAGGAGGCCTGAGCAGCTCTTTGGAGTGTTGGCTGGGTGACAGTACAACAGTCAAACTGTGGCTGATCGGGGGGAGAAAAAAAGGCACAACACTGGCAGACAGACGGAGACAAATGCAGAGTCACTGCTACGACGCCATGGCAACCACAACTCCTTGGCTCAGAGTTTATGTGAAGTCAGTCGTCTTCCAGTCTCCATGGAAACCAAAGTCAGGGAGGGAGGAGGCACGGCGATTTAAAAGAAAACTCGCTGACCTGCTTCAGTCTGACCAGAACCGCTGGTAAAGCTTACATTCATAAAATGAGCAATTTGAATTGAATCAAATCAAAGAATCGCTTTTCATCTAAGTCTGGCTCCAAATTTTCAAAATGAAAACAAAGAGAAAAATAAAATCCCAATCATATAAAAATGGCATCAAAAATGTACATAATCTCTTCATCTCTAAAGTCAGTTGAAATCCATAAATTCATGAACGTCTCTCCACTCCTTCCCCAATAAAACATTGGTGGCTTAAATATCTTAACTAGTGTGCTTACTGAAAAAAATGGCTCTGAGAAGAAACGGGTAGTTTTGGAATAAAATTGAAACAGAAATAAAAACAACAAATACAAATAAAATACATTTAAGTGGCTTAGTGGCATATAACATCTGAAATAAATCTTATTCCATAATTCTTTCATGTACAAAGTCAAAACTATAATATAGTTTCCAGTGCTTTGGGAGATAAAATAAACAACAAACTATATAGTAAAGAAAACAACCACTTCTTTTAATCGGAAAAAAAGAAAAAAAATCACCATCAAAAGTTTTTTTTCTACATTTATCTGTACTGATCATAAGCTATATCAAATCAAAGCCTAGCCCCTGGGTTTACCACAGCAGAGGCAGAACTCAGGTCCACCTCGGCCTGCCCCGACCATCACTGTGACAACTATAGCCAGACGGATTACAGATTCCCTTCTCGTACGCGGCAGCTCGAGCTGCAGACCTGAGTTCTGCCTCTGCGGCTTCGGTCGACTCGTCTGTGGACAGACCGAAGCACAGGAGACTTGTTAACGTGCTGATTTGAAAACAGCCTCGAGGCTGCGCTGTGTGTGTCGTGTGTGTGTGTGTGAGCAGTGTTATGCACGTGTGCCTGTTTGTGAACCGAGTGAGTGAAAGTGTGAATGCATGCAAGTGTGTGCCAGTACTTTTTACAGTGAACAATACACCACGTCTGTTAACAGCTGAGACAAACCATCTCTTTCCCTCTCCAACATTGAACCGTCGCTATATCTTTCCTTCACGTGGGCCTCTCGAACATGCTGAGCCCCACAAAGTCAAGTAGTGAGAGAAAGATTTTTGGTTTGCCTCTGTATCAACAATACCTTTGTTGTTGCAGGAGATGAATGCTGAAGCATTTAAAAGGCATAATTGAAGTTGATACGGAGTCTAAACCCTGCGCATGACCTATAAAAACATGCCTTCGAAGAGAGCAGCAGCTGCAAGAATCAAAAGGCACATTGACACGGGTTATGGGTCCGACACAGCCCAGGTTAACATCTGCTTCTACTTTAAAAATGATCCTGTTTGTGTGTTCTGCTACAGTACCTGAGTATTTGACACCTCACAGATTTGGATGACACACTGTTTTCTGAAGACTTTACAGCGTCTTCCTCGGGCAAAGGTCATGACAGTGTGTTGACCACGTGGAAAACTGGGGGACAGCAGTGTGTGTGTGTGTGTGAGAGAGAGAGAGAGGACAACAGTTACAGCTATACGTGGGGTAGATGCACTAAATGGGGGAGAAAAAAAAAAAAGCTTCTGCCTCTTACAGTAATCCAGTGAGTTTTCAAACGTTTAGTGGACACGTCAGCTCAGCGGGCTGACACAGATCTCTGTCAAACACAAAAACAGCTGACGCTAGAGGCCGAAGCAAACTGTGGAATAACAGACTGAGGATCAGAACAATGTCACTGGACTGAACCCCCCCCCCCATTAGATAAATTATGCATGCAGGACCATGAAGCTATTTCCATTTTATTCACTATCGTCCATTCAATCATTTATGGTTGCTAAAAGAAGGTTGATGTAAGGAGAAAATAACTCGTCCTCTATCCGGTGACACAATGCACTCGGGCGTCCTTGTATCTGATAACTTCAATCTAATTAACTGCTGGTTTTTTGTCCCTTGTTCAATTATGATTCAGAGCCACCTTTATAGAAACAAGGCCAAGTGTGCTATATAACTCCTGACCTGGCAGTGTTGGTTGGTTCACCCCTTGTAAATGCTCAGTCTGTTGGGCAAAGTTTCAAGCTGCTCCGTTTATCTCTCATGCACTTGCGCGTGTGTGTATGTGTGTGTGTGTGTGTGTGTGTGTGTGTGTGTGTGTGTGTGTGTGTGTGTGTGTGTGTGTGTGTGTGTGTGTGTGTGTGTGTGTGCAAACGTCTGGACTATACAGTGTACCATCTTTTGCTTGTGCCTTCAAGAGGAGATACTACAAATGTGTGATCTGTGTATGTTCAAACTGTGTGACCGTCACTTTACTTTCTTTTTTTTTAATGCAACCTCTTTGAAAAACCTCTGCATGTGTTTTGTGTGAGTGTGTGTGTGTGTGTGTGTGTGTGTGTGTGTACGCATGTGTCTACAATATGTCTCCGTCCTCTATACTGAAGCTGGATCTGCGGCTGGAGTCGACCGAGGCTTCGGGAGACATTGCAGAGAGCAGCGGGTCTCCGCCCATAGGGGACAAGGGCTCGTCCATCATCAGGAAGCCCAGATCTCCCCTCCTCCCCTGGACATCCAGTCCACCCAGGTCGCCTAGCCCCGGCATGCCGTCTGAGAAGCCGGACATCCCATCACACAAGTCCAGCGACTGGGCAAAGTCAAAGGGCTGGGAACTGCCTACAGATGGGAACTGGATGGGTGGCTGGGGCTGCAGGTGGTGGGGGAGTGGTGGCAGCTGGCTGGGCTGAGGCTGAGCCTGGCCCTGGTGGTGGAGGTGGGTCTGTGGGAGGAAATGGTGCTGCTGGGCCTGGGGATGAGCCTGGTTCTGGGTTAAGTGCTGGGCCTGGTGGTGGGCTTGTGCCTGAGGGTGAGAGAGGTTCTCCTCTGGGCTCGTCTCTTGTTTTATGTAAGCCATCATTTCATTCGGGTTCAGGCCAGAGGGAGAGTTGCTGGGCAGGCCGTGCAGACGAGCCTGCATCTCCAGCTCCTGAAACACAGTGGAGAAGAGGAAGGCAGCGTCAGTCTCAGTGCGTTTTCTGTGAGTGCGTTTGGTAAATGTGTTTCGTGATTGTGTCACCTGGATGCGTAGCATCAGGTGCTTGTTAGCCATCTCCATCCTTTTGAAGTTGTTTTCCACCTCTCTGGTCCTCTGAACATCCTTCTGCATGCGTTTGATGTACTCTACAGACGCCCTCAGTATAGTGCCTTTGTTCCAGCGCACGTCACTGTGCACACAGTAACGTACAAACAGGCAACAGCCGTAGGTAAGTAACCAATTTCATTCAAATGCATTGCCCACACGGTAAGTAGCGTTTAGCAAAAGCAACTCACAGGTCATTGGTTTTGGGGATCATGGTGCCCAGCTCTTTGATACGATCATTGATGTTGAATCTCCTCCTCCTTTCAACTATAGAAGAGGAACGAAGAGACAAAAGGGGAGACACGATGAGGACGACAGTGCATCAAAGAAGGAGCAAAAAACAACTTGTTCAATGTAGATTGTGGCCAAGTTTCAAGTACATGCAGTATGTAAAGCGACAAAGAAAAGGTTCAATTCTGCAGCTGATGATTTGGCATTACAACTACAGATTAGTGGATACACGGTATATACACTGGATATATATAGTTAAAGGTAAAACGGGACAAAAACACACGCACACACCACACACACACACAGTAACAGTCGCACGACGCAGTCACAGGCAATTACACTTAAGTGCCAGAACAGCAGAAATTACCAGGTTAACCATCCACCCGCTGGTTGCACCATGTCAGCTAAATCAGCACAAGGCTGTATAAAACTGTTTTTGCAACAGATAGATTATGGTGCGTGTGAGTGTCTCTAAGGGCGTACGCCAGTACTGGGAAGAGAAAGTAGAATACATCGCTGAGGTGAAGCTGAAGGAACGACTTACTCAGATTGTGGTTGTCTTTCTTCTGTCTCTCCTTGGCCAGCGCACGGGCTTCTGCATCTTTGCAATAACAAAAAGTGATTAACTAATGGCTGAGACTGTGCCGCGTCTTAAAGTCGACATAAATCACGGGACGGGGTCAGCTCAATGAAAAACTTTTTAATAGTCTGACCGAGTTCATATCATTTCTTTGTTATCAAAAATGTGGCTGTAGAGTTGAAAAACTTTTGACTTTCGCACCTGACAGTTCTCGTTTGATGGTCAGATTAGCAGGACAGGAGTTACTGGTCATAGCGACAGGTGGCCCCTTCATACCAGGGCCTGTGTACACATCCAGGTGACTGCTGGACAGGGGAAGCTGGGGAGGACACACACACACACAACAAATATATAGAGTTAGATAAGCAACAATATATACATGGAAAAACAAAATTCATAGATCTCTGTGATACTTCTCAGACGTTAAAAAAACAACAACACAGGAACACACTGCAAGAGTTATGTGTGATTTAGCTTTAATATGAAAGATATCGAATAAAATGTAAGCAATTAAAACATAGAAACTCAGCTTGCACTGCCATTTCCTACATCTTCATAAAGTCAGTGTTTAGACTGCTGTAAAGACCAGATAGCAGGAGACTATACACTACAATAATTATCACACCTATGCACAGGCTGCCAAACACACAGCAATGATTGACGATCATCCGATCTGTCTTATCTCTCTTTATGGCCTCTGTCTTGAGCCATCTCCAGCTCCTGAACTCAAAGTTGTGAAGTGGTCTCCTCTCTTGAACTTTAGACTTTGCACAACAGCTGTGATTTAGTTTTGTATGGACTCTTAAAAAAGACATGATTTACTTTTAATTGTACTGTATAGTTTGAGTGTGATGGTTTTTTTTTTTTTTTTTTTAATGCCTTGTTACCAATCGCATCCGTACTCCCTGAAGCAAGGGCAAATGTGACGCTGCTAATGAGGCCTGGAAGATAACGAACTTAAAAAAGGAAGAGATAACTTATCTGCAAGCTACTGTGTGAGCTCTGAAATCAAGCACAAATACACACACGGATCTCCAAAGGCTCGCTCCTGTATATAAATGATATTCTCACAGAGCATCTAAAGAATGTGGCAGTGAAGTAGAAACTGTCACCGGTGAGGAGGAAATGATACTGCTGTTGTAGCTTACAGCTCTGCCAGTCAAATAAAAAAAATATCATATATCCCAAAAAAAAAACGGAGACAGATTTTTCAAATACTGATGCACTGTATTTTTAAAAAATACCTCAAACATCACTCTACAGTCAATTTAATGTTTTCTGCTGATGACTGTAAAACTGATTATTTTTCTTTCTTCTCCTCATTGATTCTGCACCGACCTCCCACATCCTGTCCACACAGACTACCTGCTTACCCATCGTCCACTCATCTTAACTCAATTGAACACGACTAGGACTGAGTGTGGAATAACCGTCCAGACACACACACACACTTTAAGAGTTGAACTGTTGAACGCTTGTGCCTGGTATTCAGTGGTGCTTTTACTAAACTTTGAGATTCCATGAATTCCACGGACTTTGCCACTTTAATCCCCATCAGGATTAGCAGGTAAGTTTTACTCATTGGTCTGTCAGTCGGGAATAAGTCTCAAAGTTGTTGTTTTTTTTACTTTGGGTTTCTTGGTGAGATATTGATCTGTACTTTGAGTTTCCCTCTGTTCACTTAACTGTGCTGGCTTTACAAACACTGATCATCCACAGGGGTTGATCAATCACCTAATCAATCAATGTGATGTTACAAGTACACACAACAAATTAACACATGTATGCAGACACACTCGGACTGATTACACCAATCAACCACAGAGGACATAGTATCAGATAAACACACACACACACACACACACACACACACACACATGTTGAGCAGTGACGGCCACACAATGAGCTGAGCCCGCGCTTGTTGACCTAATATTCAGTTGCCCAGTGAACCCCAACATGACGCTCAATATCAATTCAAACAAGAGTGCAAGGGTTCTGATTCGAGTCCTGCAGAACCGACTGTTACGTGTTCAAGCAACAAAAACTCAGTATAAGACTGAAGACCTCACCCCGCGCCCCTGCTGCAGCTCATTTTCTAATCGGTGGCCCGTGGCTGGGAGTTAGAGCCGTCAGTGCATCAGTCAGACTGTGGTTCACTCCCAGAAAAAAGCCGAACTACAACACGGACTGTCTTTCTAAAACAGTCAAACCACTTCAGTCTCTTACCAGCTGAATTTGATCTCCTTCAATAACTTCCACAATTGCATACGTCTTATTCATCTCCTTCATCCTCTACTCCTTCTCTCACTCGGCCAGTGTTCGTCCTTCTTCTCCTCTACAGGTACCAGCAGAACACGCCGCTCTCTCTGGCACTGCCGCCCCTGTCCTGTAAGACTGACCTCGACAGCACCGATCCCGTCTTTCTTCTACCTCCGCTCCCCACCAAACAAGAGTGAACTTTCCCCTAACTGGACTTTCAGCCTGTTTTCCCCTTACACAAATTGCCCTCATCCCCCTTTCCCTCCTCCCTTCCTTCTCCTCCCTCTCTCCTTCTTCACCTCCCCTCCCGCTCTCCAAATGTCTTGTAAACAAGTTGAACTCTAACTGCTGGCAGTTTAATTGTTAATTTTCTGAGTTTGTGCCCTCAAACAAAGCGCAGTACAGTCCTCATTTGACATGTCTTCCCTACAGTTCCTAACTACATGCTGCACGGTTTAGGGATGGAATGTTTAGTGTTTAAGTCAATTACGCACTTTTGCATGTGAGTGTGTGTTTGTGTATTTGTGTGTGTGTGTATGGGTGCATAACGACATAATCTAGTGACTCCTTTGCATGCAGAAACAGACTGACAACCAAGAAAAGCAGCGTTAGAGCAATATTTCAATGGCTGCCTTAGAATATTTAACATTTGTTGGTTTAACAGGACTAATAACTGCACAAACTCCGGTAGCATCCAACAAGAGTAACAATAAACAGACAGAAAGACTGAACAGATACAGGAACTGCTGCAGAGGCAACGTCTGAGTACTGATGACTCTGCATATCCTTCCCTATGACTCATTTAGGGCAGACTGGGCCCGAAATATAACCTGATGTGAATGAAGACATCAACGAATGCATTGAATACACCTTTAAAGAAATAGTGTGGTATTTGAAAAAAGGTCCAGTGTGTATGATTTATGGAGCTCTATTTATATATAATATGCATAACTGTGTTTTCATTAGTGTATAATCACCTGAAAATGAGAATAATTATATTTTATGTATTTTCTTAAAATGAACCTTTTACATCTACAGACACTTTGAGTCATCTTCCACATGTTTCTACAGTAACAGATGAACTAAACAGTAGATCTAGAAAGCCACCATAGGTTCTCCTTTTAAGCTTGGAAGGAGAGGGTGAAGCGAGATGGCTGCAGTTACCAACTACAATGTTACATGCTACTATACACTGCTGTATGAACCATGTGAACCAATACAAAAATGTGTATTATATAAATTCTGTTATACAAAAAAATGCAAAACATATCGTCTGTCTGAAGGAATCATTTTGTCATTACAATCTTAAAAACATTCTCTCCCTTAAAACAAGTAAAATCACAAATTTGCCTGAAACGGCTTTACAATCTGCAGCATATCCATGTCAGCACATGATACCAGTTCAAATAAGGAGTAATATAAATATATATATATACATATGATTTTCCTAAAACATGTTAAAAACAAACAAACAAAAATCACACGTACAACATTTGGACACAAAGAGTACATGAGCTTTATAAAGGACAAAAATCAAACATGATTGGTGGGATTGTTCTACTCACTGTGTTTGGCATCTGGACTGAGTCAATGTATCCTTGAATGTCATCGTAATTGGACTGCATGCTGATGATGTCATCAATGACCTCATCCATCTGGCGAGGGCGGGTGGGGGGGGAGCAGGGGAAGCGTTAAGTGTTAAGTTAGTTGGCTGTGTGTTTAAGTTCAAACACTTCTTATGTCTAACTTTAAGACAAAAACTGCACCCAGCCTACATTTACATGTTTAAGTAAATACCACACGGAGAAGACAAGTCACTACTCACGTTAACTAAAGCACCTGAAACCTGATTGGCATGTAGACCTCCAGGTGAACTTGCCTGCAGGTGCATGTCTCACTTAAGAGTAGCGATGACTTCTATGCTATGGAGACTAACTGGAAAGACTATTTTCTCTCAGACATACTAAAAGAAGGGAGGTTGAGAGTTGGAGAAAGAGGAGGAGGAGGAGGAGGAGGAGGAGGAGGGGAGCCGGTCAAAGTCTGCATGGGTCAAAGGGCCTTAACATTCTGCTGTTTCCTTGTCACTTGTTAAGCTGTAATTACTCTTGCAAGGCCATAATGGAGCATTTAAACTCCAATGATAGCCACTCTCAGTTATTGCAAGTTAGTCAAAACATTCATTCACTCACCTACTGTACACACACGACACATTAACACCACCCGCTGCACACGCTAGCCGACCAGAGACCAATTAAATCATTATGATGCTTTCATAAAATGTGGAGATAATGTCACTTTGGGGCTAATATTCAATCCTCATAATTTTATATAGGGGTGTCATTAAGCGAACATTTTATGGTTATTTGTTCAATCTCCTTCTTGTAAATTGTACTTTATAACATAACCAGGAATTTATGTTTATGGGTTTATGTATATACTGTTTGAACACACTTGCGGGCGCCTACCTCTTTCTCGTGGCTGGAGCCAATGTTGAGCATTGCCATGGGGCTGTTGGGGGCGCTGTTTCCAGACATGAGCTGCTCCGTGCGCATGTGTGGCGAGTGCATGGGTGGCGGGGCAGACGCTGAACCCCCTGTAGGTCCCATGTTTGTGGGAGAAGAGAGCGGCACCAGTCCTGCTACTGCGTGGACCGTCTACAAACAGAGAGCGAGGAAAGGTCGGTGTTTGTGACTGAGCTCCGATAGAGATAAATGTACTGCAGTACTATGTGGATTGTTGGACAAGACATACAGGGCATATATACACTGAGTTGATCTAATAAGAGACAGACAGACATAAACAGATAGCTACCTGTTTGGTGGCATAGGTGGTGGACAGGTATTCTTTCAACTGTTGCTTCTGAGACTGACGGATGTGGTAGTCTGTAGGATTCTCAAGGTGGGTCTGTACCTGTATTAGGGGTTACAGAATTAGCTTTTAACGTTTCATAAAAACACATACGTACATAGATAGACACAGTACATAGAGTACAGCTTAAACTGGGAGTTATGAAAATGTTAATAACACCAGAACAAACAGGAAAACTTTAGATAACCAGATAACTATAAAGGACTTGATCTCTAAGTCAAACCATCATCTACAATTTAATGGGACATATTTTTGGACATATATTTACTAAAGTCTGTGTAAAGTAAGAATAAATGTGTGTTCTGAGTTTGTCAGACCAAAGAAGAGAGTGTTATTAACCACGCAGCCAAATTTGAATGATTAAAAATAGACAAGTTTATAAATTAGGTGTCAAAATCAGGTAAAAATTAATTCTCAGCGGGACTGTGTCCACTGAATGGGCTGGGAGCAGTCAAGCAGGAATTTTGAAGCGAGTGAAACGTGTCAGATGAGTTCAGAAAATGACATGACTAACTTTGTAAACACTCTATCTCTCTGCTAGAGGAGTATGCTCAGGGTGGCCTCAGCGTGTCATCAAGCCACCCTTTAAGGACCGCCCACAAAGTCCTGGACTGAAAAACTGGTTTTAACATCTAACTCCACATTTCAGTAATACATCGTTTAAAGTCTTTTCAGCAACTATTTTCCAACATTTTAATGTATTTTGAAAAGAAATCCCTTTACACGGCATTTAAATACAAAAAGAGAATAAACACTTCCATCACTGCATTCCTAGAAATAAAGAGTTATCATCAGAATTGCATTTTAATAAGTGTGTATAGAAGCTCAGCAGCATGGTGTAACATGAACAATGCCTCATGTGCCTTATACGTACACCCCATTAACCCTGTCCCATTAGCACTGCGATGGCACGGGGACATATGAGCATTAGGTCAGTAGTAATGCCTTCAGGAGTAAAGCCACACTAAATCCTCTGGTGTGGCCACATCGAGCAATGGGGTGGCCTCATTCCTTCACATCAAAGCAGTCCTGCTCCCCATTACTCCAGAGAGTAAAGACTCAACTCCTGAACCCTCCCAACCCGCCCGCCTGTGTTTTATAACCAACAGAAGGATTACATGAAATGAACAAGAAACTTTTCAGTAAATTCATGTTTTTACACCTTCATGCTACTTTGTATACACATTTATTTTTATAGCAAATGTTGACACTTTGAATATATACACACGACTGGCTGTCTGCCGGCTTTAAATGTGTCTGGGTCTCATGAGCGAGAGGAACAACTATTCAACCTGTTCGGTTCAGTATTTCCTCAGTGGAAACGATGGCCTGACAGCTCACCTTATCTACAAAAAGAAATGAAAGACACTGACAACTCTGAACACCTACACATGCATGCATGCACACAGAGTAAACTGTAGATACAGCAAATTGCCTCACACCACTGTACACATTTACAGTTGAAAATACCATAAAACAACACTGGGGTATTGCACAAACACACCGCCTCAAAGATAAGGACACACAAGCATCTTAGGAATCGGGCAAAATGTCACTTCAACGTTATCTGTCCCTGTCTGACTAAGACTATCTATCGCTTCTGTCTGTCCTATCACACAACATGTCAAACCTCTCTTATCTGCCCGTCTTCCTCTCCCCGTTCTGTCTCCCTACCTGCTTGCTGCTCCACCGCATTTTTGTCTTCAAATCTGATCCCTTATTTTCCCCTGTGTGGCGGTGCTGCTGCTCTTAGCAACGTACGAGCGGGTTAACGGCAGTGCCATGGCCCAGCCGGTCCCTTTGAAACCCCCCTTTACCAACATATTTTCTCTCTGCCGCCAATCCCCTCAATGAGACCCGTTTAGCACTTTGTCTTTATGGTGCATTTACATTTGCCCGGAAGTCACTTATTCTAAAAATAAAGCAGAATACATAAAGGGACAGAAGTAAACAGAAGTCTGTTTACGGCTTTCAGATTATCAAAAGCAAAGAAGATATTCACACGTGAATCCAAAATAAACCTAAAAGTTCAATGAAGTGATTAGTACATCAACTTAAAAATCAATCATCATTTTCAAGTCATGTGTCAACCAAAAAATGTCAAACATTTGCCCGTTCCAACTTCTCAAAAGATGAGGATTTGCATATCAGCGTTTTTGACAAAAATAAACAAAGCCATCAGTCTGATGGCAGTTAATTAAATAAGGAATCAGTGGAATCGACTGTAAATCAGCCTGACTGACCTTGAGAACCTCCACGGGGACCTGCATGCTTTGGTAATGCTGTGGGGTGCTAATGGCCGGGGTGGGTGCCGGTGGCCCAGCCATGCGATGCTGCATGTACTGCAGGGCTGCATTCTGCTGCTGCTGCTGCTGCTGCTGTAGCTGCTGCTGCCTCTCACGCTGCTCCTCTTGCTGCAGCTGGTCTCGCATCAGCTGGACACACACAAACAAACACATCACAAGAATGTTCGTTAAAGCATTGTGACCTTTAAACCATGTGTGATGGGTGATGCTTCTTTTGGCTGTTGTGCTTTTTGGCGACTAGACACGAAGAGCTGGCAGCTTGTTAACAGACCCCCAACCGGTGACTCACACATCTATAAAATCACCCTGTAAGAAAAGTATGTACAGTAAACCTATTAAAATATGCAAGGCGTGCAAATAGCATGGCTGGATTTAACTGTGACAGAAAAAATGGTTAGTGCATGGCGATGCCCTTCAAATAAAAAGGCACCGTCCGGTTCTTCTCCAGTATCCTATAAACATACTCTGTTATGCGTGGTTGCTTTTTTACCTGCATCCGCAGCCCGATGCGTGAGGCCATTGCTGGGGGGCGAGGGGGCAGGGGAGGGCGAGCCGACGTCAGTGCACCGCAGTCCAGCCCGAGAGGTAGAGGAAGCTATGGAGGAAAAAGGGAATATGAGGTGAAAACAGAGAAGGACGGCAGAAACGACCAAAATCTGAGGTGAAGTTACTTCCAAAAGTGCTCCTCCCTTAACTGACTCACTGTAGAGAAGCTTGATTCAGTTTGTAATTGAGTGCATTAGTGTGGAAGAGAGATGTGAGAGGAGAAGGGGAAGTGTGCAATGTTGTGATGCACTTTTTTTTTTAAATATGTGAACCGAGCTGTGTCTTTGTGGTTAGAAGCTCTTTCCACTATACTGAATGTGTACGTGTTTGTTCTCCCCTTCCTTTAGCAGCGTTGTGATGGGCCTGCTCAACTGAAGTCTGGGCATTACCTTCCTCGTTTCAAGATAACCATCACAAAAGATAACCTCCGCTCATGCTAATTATGACATTCAAACTAGGCTAAAGACGTCACGGGCCGATCACTGTCAGCGATCAAACTGATTCTCATCATATTCTGGGTAAGAGTGCAAACGTGGCATATTTCCAACACTAACATCCACCTGTCAGCTACGGATCTTTTGCAGCGGTGCTGTTCCGCTCACAGATACGCCTACAACCCTTTATTGCAACACTTGGCGAGCGTTTCCCCACCCACATGCGCTCTATGTTCCTCCTGAATGAACGGCACGCAGTCGACTGTTTACAAGTTGCTCAAAGATAGGTTGTAAGACTCATAATCCTATTTACTAAGTGTATATGCCTCAGAGCTCTCTCTCTCTCTCTGCTACAGTGTCTCTTTCTGTCTGCACCTCGAGGAAAAGTCTCTGGAATAAATTTAGGCTGTTTGTCTCATGTGATGTCTGTCCTGTAAGTAAATGTATAAAAAACGGACCAGACGGCTTTTCATTGCATCATCATCTAAAATGTATTGTCTTTACAAGTTAGTGAGTGTTGCATAAACGCATATGCAGAAATACAAAAGTTAAAAGTCATTTCAGATAATACCTAATTAAATAATAACTAATAATCTGTCCAACTGTTATGCCTATTAATTTATCTTTATAGCTATCTGCGTAGCTGATTCTTAGTCGTTGTGAGACGGATTTCCATTTCAGGTATCGCACATCACGTTACTCTGCTTTAGTATTTCAAACGGCCATTGTAAATCAGCCTTTCCTTTTTAAACTACAACTGCAGTTATTTTAAAAAAAAGATTTTTTAAACCAAGTAAGGAGACAAGAAGTAAATAATAAATAATCAATGGAGATATCACCGTAACTGAGACACTTCAGTATGGTGTGTAGTATTGCGCCAGAACATGTTGGGCAAGTACAGCAAACCAAACTGAATCTCTGCGCGCTCCGTGTAGATCTGATTTCATCAATTAAGTTGTCATATCTATCCTCATGATTGAAAGAAGATATTGTGGTACGAAGGAAGTTTGCCTGAACTCTCTGCCCCCCCAAATGTCCCACCCACCCAAAAAGGAAAGGGTGAAGTACGAGGTTCTTCCTCATAATGGTGAACAGGTCTTGTGGATGTCATGTGGTCTTGTTGTTCTTGGGTGATCATGTGAACAGAAGGACGATGGAGAACCCCCCTGTAAACCCTTTGTAACACATCCTCCTCTTTTCTCACACGCATACACACACACACACACACACACAAACATGCATACATGTACACAAGCACCGGGGAGTCCCAGGATTGATAGTTCCCCTTCTGCAATGACTTGTGTTCATCCTCTGAATGACTAAGCTCGTCTGGAACCACAGAGGTATGATGAAAAATACCAAGAGCCAGGTTTCTACTGCGTTCTACTGTTGGTGCTGCGAGACAACTAGAAACAGCAAAGCAGCGACAGAGACATCAGGGCCTGAACAACCAATCAGAAACCGATTCCTCCAGTCTCTCATCAGAAACGCTGTCTGTATATGGTCATAAAGAGAGAAAGACACCGAGAGAAAGACAGAGAGAGAGAAAGAAAAGCTCATTGTGCGTGAGGTACAATAAGAAGGGCAGCTCCTATTGAGGACTGAAGCCGCCTGTTGTCCGAAGTGTACATTTCAGCACCCGAGGGGGCACACACTGCCCGCTTTGTGCCCATTGGATGGCCCACATGAAAAACACACACCCATGCAGAGATACACATTGAAACACACACACACATTCCAACACAAACATGCAGAAGGACTTGGACTCGAGGACAGCCTCTGACACCAGCAGCTCCAAAAGCGCCAAAACCGACTAAAATACTCATAAACAAAAAGTATCAATCACAGCGGGGAGTCTCGCCGTCTGTTCTGCTCTACGACACTCGCAGCTACTGATGCTGTCCTTTCATACCTACTGCAAAAAACGCCCGGAGCTTTAGAGACTTTAGGACTGGCGATGAAAGGTGGTCTTTCAAGGTGCTCGCTTACACTGACAAACAACAAACACACACACACACAGTGGTGGAATGCTGCACCGTGTATTTATAGAGTCTGACAAATGGGGTGATTACATCTCCAAACTCAATCGGCAAGGTAGGAATGCCAGCCAGAGGAGGCCGTGTGCTCTGTGCTCCGAGCGTGTGCTGCACAGACTCTAAAACCCCTTTGAGGCAAATTTTATTTGTATAAATAAAACTAAAATTGAGTTGTTGTCATCCAGATGGAGCACGGCCAACGATCTTATGTTTCACCGTAGTGCTCCATTAGGTTTTCTAAACCCAAAGCCATAACGTGTAAACTGAGCCTCTTATTTAACTATCCTGAACTACAGCGTTTCTGCTTTACAGGCTAAACAGAGTCAAGTTTCAACACTTCCCCAACGTCAGTAATCAATAGCTGTTACTCCATAATAAAACATCAGCGCTGAGAGGGAATAACAATAACACACATCAATCATCACACATCAATCAAGTCTACTGTGTTTTTTCTGGTTGTAGACGAACCTACATATGTGGCACTGACGCCGTTTGGCTCTCTGACACAGGTTTGAATCCCCTGCGGATAAATAAAGAGGCTCCAAACTGGTCGGTTTGGTTAATAAAGCACGCGAGTTAAGATTACACAAACCGGCTTATGACAGCAGATGTAGCGGCTCCAATGATTACATAACACTATGCAATTTAAAAACACATGTAAAGCATGTCACGTATTGACTCAAATGGTGACTAAGCCGCGATAGATTATATATACATTCTGCAGCATGCAAACACACATACTGACAGAATATCACTTCCTGATATCATATGGTGACACACTGCTACCAGGCAGCATGATCTCCCACATGGGTCTTCCCATTGCCTGGCATCCACTGGGCTAAGCAGGCATTTGTGACGCAGTACAGGCACACAGCGGCCATTGTGTGTCCGACGCTGTGATGTCACAGCCCCTTCACTTCAAACACTGATAGCCAGTGGGAGGATGCAGAGCGGAGGAAGCCCGGGTCAGAGGTCAATTCTGGATTGTGCCACAGATTGGTCACATACATACATGCCAACCATAAGCTCACAATACACAATAGGTAGAAGCGAAGCACAGAACGCATCAAACGCGCTGTGCGGATTGTGATGACAGCTTTTGGATGCATGTGCAAAGTGTAACGTGCACACACATACACACTCACACCCGGGTGCAGTGTGGGGCAATGGCACCTGTGCTCAGAGACATGGTGTTAATTTGTGCAGTGTGTATTTTTAGAATTGACTGTGCGATGCCAAGAAAAGTGACCGTACACACACACACACACACACATATACACACACAGACACACACACATATACACACACAGACACACACACCTAGATGCTCTCTCATAACAAAGCGTGTGCATTCACACATATGCAGCCACAGCTGCTTAGCAGAAGTCAAGAGACAATTTATGGACGTATTGGAAAAAGCCGTGTGACAAGTGGAGTTATGTCTGTAATAATAGCAGTTCTGCACAGAGACTGAAGACGAAAGAAATCCTCCAAGGTCACGCAGAGTGAGATTAACCTGCTCTGAGACACAAACACATTAGGAAAAACTGCTCGAGAGCTGTTGGAGCTCACCCGTCACCGAGTCAAGACGTGCAAGCTGAAGTCATTCTCTGTAAGGCGCTTCAAGTTGTAGTCTTTGTCTAACCGTCGCTAATTATTTCTCATGCTTTGATACTAAGTTTCAGCTCATTAAACGCTTAGTCCGACTCCTTGTTAATATCACGATGGTTCCAAATGTGACACTCCGCTGCGCACTTCACCAGCTCTTCCATCCCTGCGCAAACACACACTCACACGCCCTTTCCGCATTAAGTTATCTGTCTGCCTGCTCTAATGACTAAAATAACCTCTCTGCTCTCTGTTCTCCTTTTCAGGAACACCCTGTTCCCCTCGAGCTATGCTGTGTGTTTTTTTTTGTTTGCTTTATTATGTATGTGCATGCAAGTGTGCGTGCGTCTGTATGCATACGTGCGTGTGATTTTTACAAGCAGGTGGGAGGGGGGGTCACGGGGGACATAAACATAAACAATGCACATTACAGTGTGCCCACCGCTCCACGGCGCCTTTTCAATAGACCCTTCATGTAAACACACCTACAGTATCAATATTCTTAAACCACACACACGCATTGGACGAGTAAGGCGGGTAGGATTATGTGACAGGGCTGGCATGGCAAGTATGGGGTCCTTACCCCCTTCCTCTTTGGTGTCACACACACACAAACAGCTGTATCCCTTAGTGACAGAACACACTGAGCTATTCTGCACGGACATGCAGACAGACAGACTGGCAGACGGATGGATGGACAGTCGGATCAATTTCAAGCTGGTATTCATTTCTGCATTCGATATAAAAACCCTCCTGTTACCAGGTCACATCTGTACTAACTACAAGACATACTGAGGATTTAGTTGCAGGATGTAAGGGAGTTGTGTTTACACACCAGAGTGGTGAGGTCTCCTTTCTATTTATGTCATTCAAGTCAGCATGGCCGTGGAGCTCCACGATCAGCACGGTACAGCATGCACAGTAGCACATTAATGCACAGAGACAGGCACACACACACACACACACACACACACACACACACACACACACACACACACACACACACACACACACACACACACACACACACACACACACACACGTTCAATTACCTGTTTGAGAAGAAAACGAGTTCACAAGGACGAATATGCTCGGCTTATGCTGCTGACTACATGTCTGGATGCTGGTGACAGACTGCAGCGGGGAGGCCACGGAGCGCAGAGCGATGGAGAGAGGCGATGGGAGGTATGAAAGGAGAAAATGAAATAAAGACAGAAACAAAGAAAGACAAAAAATAGACATATGTTAGGAGAAGATCATAATTTGTAAAACTGCAACAGTGGACAGATGGAACAAATGGCGGTAACGTACAAAAATATGCGAGTGTGTGACTGACGTGTGGAAAAGCAACAGAGCAGGCAGCGGAGTGGAGAGGCAGAGGGGGAAACAGCAGGTGTGCGACACTCAAGAAGTTAGAAGGGAGAATTTCCACGGCGGAAGCATGAGAAGCAACAGAGCGTGGCTATAGCTCAGAGTGTAACCACGCAGCGGATGGTGTGAAGAGACGATATTCTGAACTGTAATTCTGTGTTTGATTGATTGATTCAGTTTATTGTAAACAGTTGCAGATGTTTTTTGTGTCACGTTTGCTCATTTTAATGCATTTCTGCTACAAATCAGTTTGTGACAACACACAAACGAGTAAAGAGGATGCTCTTGCACCGCACAGCTGCACTGAAACATCTTCCTTTTGTTATACATTGCTTGAGGTTAAAAAGTGCCGATTAACAGCAAACAACAGAAACCACGTTAATGTACAGTCTGCAAAGTACTTTGACATGAAATACCGCCAACAGGCGAAACGTTTGTGTCCAGTAACCAACTTTCTGAAGGTCATCCGAGTGAATCACCGTAACTCATCAACACAGCGTGTGAATCACAATGCCTGTCACCTTCTAAACACAGTCTATATATAGCTGACCAAGAGGGACCCTTGTCCAGACTGAATCTGTCAACTCAGTCCTGCTTTCCCGCTGGGTCACCACGCTTCACAGATCATCGAGAAGAGAGTGATGTGAGACTACCAGGGAGGAAAGGAAGACAATAGGCTACCAGACATATCTGATTTAAGTACTAGGAGATTCAGGAAAGACAATAGACCCGGCATCATCAATTATCACCACGACTCATCACTTCCCCTTTCCTTCCATCAGTTTTCACAACTCCTAGTCGTGTCAGCGGTGAAGCAACTTCCTCTGCAGGAAACCCAGGGAAAGAACAAGTGTTTGTCATATCACAGTTTCTAGTCTGACCCTTCCCTTACCCTTCAAAACCATGTAGAGTCGGTTAGGCTATTCCCCGTGTAACCAAACTGGTTAGACACATGCAGCGCCCTGAGTCAAGTCACATACAGAATATTGGTTTGACATTCAGCGAACCTGTTGTTGTTCACAGGTGTCGTGCTCCAAAATCACGAAGGATCTCCCAGCACACGTCAGTTTACCGGTTTTTAAATTGCGTATATCACTAAACAATGCAGTGACCCCAGGCTAAGGCCAGAACACAGTCTGTAACAGTCGGTTTACTGTCAAGAGCAAGTAAACAAATGCTGCTTCTGCATCTGTTTAGGGAACTACGAAATACTTTAAACGAAAAGTGTTCTGATGTGTAGTTTCATTTTTGATTTAACAGCGTGAACGGACCTCAGGTCGACAACGACAACGATAAACGCTGATAATGATGAAGTATGAACTTAAGATTCTTACCAGCAACTCTCCAACTATCCCGAAGACAACATTGTGTATCCAGAGAGAAATCTGCACCTCCACGTGTTAACAACACACACTCACTGACAGAGACCTGCTGATGGGCCCGGCTGACTATAGTGCATTCATATGCCGGTTCACTGGTTGTGACGCCACTCCTCCCTCCACCGGCTGAGTTACAGTAGGCTGAGTGACAGTCACTATTAGTCACCTTCCTGCCTCTCTCTCTCTCTCTCTCTCTCTAACCACCAGCTCAGCTTCCCATTCCTCCTCGTTCTGCTCCTCCTCCCACTCTCCTCCTCTTCCCCTAAATTAGCCTGAATGCCGTAGTCTGGGGCAACAACAACGGGAGCCCTGTGTCCAGTAAACTCATCTCCTTCTCTCTCTTTTTTTTTTCTTTTGCTCTAATGTGGAACTCCTCCTCCTTCAGGCCAGCCTCCTTCCTAAAGCAGTGTGCAGCATTTACATACAGCAACACCTACACGTGTGCGTGCTCAAACACTCATAAACACCAGATGCGATTCCCTATTTTTTCTGCCAGGTCATTGTGCATGTGCTTTTCCTGACCGGCAGGGCCGTGTATCAGCATTTGTACTTCTTTAAAATGCACTCCCACACACACGCACATGCAGTCCATACAGGAAAAAACATCATGGTCATCATCATCATCTTAGTATATACATCATATTGAAAGTCATGGTCACTGCATTCGTAAGAGATTATTTAATGGCTGGAGGATTTCTAGGAAAAAATCTGGATTTTAAAAAAATGTGATGACGGCGGACGACTAAATGGAGACGCCACAGAGTTGTCTCCGATTAAGTTGTAACATTTCAAGATGGTTTTACATCATGTGAGGTGCTACGGTGCAGTGACGCACACATTGTTGTAACTTACACTACTAAAACGATAAAACATCCTCTGTGAGCCCATAGCTAGAAGAAAAGTTATGAATTGAAACTGCATCAGAAGACAAAAACTCTGCTCGTCTTTGTATTCTTATACTTTGCATCTCCAGTGAAGCTGCAGGACTGTGTGTGTTTACTTCTCAGTGATTGGCTGTTCTATACGAGCCCTGCGGAAGGTCAGGGAGTTCAGATTAAATAAAACTCACAAACAAAAACAAGAAACAGTAGTCAAGTCATGAATCGCTCGTCTTGTCTCCTCTCCTCCATTCTTGCACGTCCGTTTTTTTTTATGACGCGAAACACAAGCGAGCACAGATTAGCCTCTCGACATTCTGGACATTCTCAATCAAAGAGACACACACACAGGCAACCCAATAACCGACACACACAACACAACAAAGCTGCCAACAGGCCCATTAAAGGAGCCTCCTGGTGGTGGAAATGCTGCACATGACAGGTCCAAAAGTGAGCTCTTTATGAAATGAGACTGTTTGAGGCCTGGAGACTGCGCGGGCCGATCACTGAAGTCTTTCCTCCTTCTTAAAACACACTGTGGCCTTATTAAACTAGAGGGTGACCAGAATTTAAAATCAGTCAGCAAATCAATCCGCGTCTGCCTCAGGGTGTCGCACATATACCCACACAGACATACAGTAACAGCCACGTGCAGACCATGCCCATTATGTGCAGCGGCTTGTTTTATGGATGCTGCATGATGCATTTTAGGTTTTGGCACGTTAATACAGCTCTGTCTCTTCTTCCATCCCTGTATGTACCCCGACTATTAGAACCCCTCCATCCATCCATCCATACCCCCCATCCTGTATCCCTGAATGCAGAAATACAAACACTGGTATCAACACTGCCACTCAGCTAGTTGTGCCTATCACAACAGAGGAGAGCACAGGCCAGCATGGTTCAGCAGTACCCGGTTGACAAGCATCCCTTGTTTGTACACAAAGCAGTTAACAGTGGGCCAGCTCCAGTTCTCATAGTGCCCGCAGTGTATTTACTGGGCTATTTTGGTCCGGGGGCAGGACCCCTCCGGGCCTTCATCTTATTGGCTGGGAAAGCTGCATTTTTGTTACGTCTGGCCAATCGCAAAGCGTATGTGTAGGAGGGGAAATCATTGACCAAGACAGCCTTGTACTCTTTTGACAATGGCCTATGCAGGAGGGAGGACCCAAACACACACACATATAAACACACCACCCAACACTCTCTTCTACATGTCCACCAAGCAAGTCTTACTTTTGTTTACTTCCTCGGTCGCCATGGTTGCAAAGAGTTTGCAAACAACATACAAGACCATCATTGTGGCTCTGCTGAAAGTGTTGGAGGACAGTGTTGATATGTCGGAGTGAAGTCTGACCCAGTTATGGTAACCCAGGGCTATCTCTCTGTGAAGTAGGACAAACGGTGCAGTCAATATACCCGACAAGCTATAGGCAGGGCCGCGGAGGATTGGTCGATAAGTCTATATGGATATGATGCCGCTGAATCGCTGAAATAATCAAAACAAAGATGTCACTTGTGGCTTCACGTCACATGTGACTTATCATAGACACACTGGGCTTCTTTTCATACACGTTTTTCTCTACGTCGGCCTTGAATATTTTATGTCTTTGGCACGTTCTCAACACGCAGGTTAGTTTGCAGGTGTGTATCCACCGGTGCTTCCAGCAGAAGTTAAAAGTGCTTCCGTTTTCAATACCCGTTTGTTGTCGAGACCTGTTGTCTACTGATTTCTTTCGGGAAAAACACTTCCTCATACTGCGAGCGTTACATCATACGACCTGAGGTGACCCCGGTTTCATTTATTAGGTATTAAGCCTGCGTGAAACCACCTGCCGTCCCTGCCCCACAGAAAAATGAATATTCATTTAATTCCACGGAGTTTATGGTGGTGTGTTTGTGCGTGTTAGAGGGAAACAGTCCAATAACCAGCTGCACGGCATATCTTTTTGCATGGCTGAAAGTCGCTCCAGTGCAGGAAGAAGGAATGGAAAGCATTTAGGAGATGAGTTGTGAGATAAAGTACGCACACAAAACCAAAACCTGATCTCTACAAAACTTTCAACCCTCCCCTCTCACTTTCCTTCTCGGTGGGTAGACGAGTTGAAAACTAATTACCATTAGTATGAAGAATGTGACTCCCTTTGAGCCAGGTTTGGGAAGAAGAGAGAGATACATGCAAAACACGGGGAGAGTTCAGGAGGGGCGATCATAAATAAGTCTACATACGCTTTCTCCGTGTTTCTATTTCTTATGACCAAACATGGAGTGCACACAAAGGAATGGTGCATCTCTATACACAGATACTCACACGTCCTTATACAGCATCGCTGAATTTCCACCGATCCAGCCACGGACTATAGCGAACACTAATGGAGAGGAGGACGAAATGACCCAATAAAAACTGTCAATAAACGGAGTGCTGCTACTAAACCTGGAGTGCTTTTCAGAGACACTAATCCCAGCAGATAAGAGTCTCGTTCTAAGAGAGAAGAGCGCCTGCTATTGACTGCAGAGAGAGAGCATTCATTCACCACACAGATCATCTGCACTGAAACAGCTCTCCTGATGCATTGATGTTCGAAATTCATCAAGGCCAATTTACTACCGTCACATCTGTAGAAATATTCATATAGTCATACCACTGCATGCTGACGCCAGAGGTTTTTATTAAAGTATATGTACTTTACTTAAAGATCTGTCTGACAACCTTTAACCTTTACCTGCTACACTTTTACACAAATATTTCTACTTTCTTCTCCTTACATTTCAAAAAATGTGTTACTTTTGTTGTAGTCCTTGAAATGTCCTTGAAATCCAGGTCCTTTCACTTTAATCAAAGTACATTTCAGGACCTGTCCATTATAATTTTTGCTTGTATTAAGATGTTGAATCAGTACTTCTGCTTTTACTGGATTTATTTTAGAGTTGAGTACTTGAGTATGGCATCTGAATGCTTCTGCCACCTCTGATTGATGCCGATCTTGAAAGGGCAAAAGGTTGCATTTCTCCTTCTTCTTCCTCTTTTAAGTCTGTTGGGTAAACAGTTTGCAAACATGCGTTTGGCAAACCGGAGTTTCCAAACCATAGTAGAAAATGATACATTAAAACTGTGATTTGATTAGAAAGGTTACGCGGTAACAAAGACTAATCTAGTTCCTGGATTTGAGGCTGCACTCAAGAGAGCCAACTAGATGTTTACTATGTTTTCTGTGGGGGCCACAGCAAAGATTTACTTTAATCAAAGGAACAGTCAGCTTCAGGTAAAATGACACGCTGATGGTGATGTAGATTTAGAGACACATACTAGAGCTAATAAGAATCTTGTAATCAAACAGTTAGTAGCATTGTATATAAAATAAAAGTGTCACCACAAGAGGAAGGAAATGCTGTTTGCTGACTGATCAACCACGAACGTATAGATGAGACCCTGTTTGAGCTATGTGAACTGTTCCATCACTGAAAAAGGCAGAGCAGATAAAAAGGTGAAAACCAGTCCAAAGGCTCCGACATCAATACCAGCCACACGCTGAAGACAATCAGTAAATCACAGTCTGCCAAATCAAAAGGACATTGTGACAGATGAGTCGACAGTCAGCGGGCGATTTAACATCCTCGTAACAGATGATTTGATGGAAGGCTTGAAAGCAGACGGGACAGGATCCAAAATGTTGTTGAGGGAAACAGATTTCCTGTTTTTATTGCCATTAGTCACGTCGCTGGCAGTAGACAGACAGACACGACCTGTCTGAGGAGCACAAAGGGCAAACATTAAGGGAGCAGGTGGCAGCGTTCATGAGAGCTTCTGGATTTTGTGTGAGGGTTACGTATAGGCAGACTAAACCAAATATTCAACGCTGCATTGAGCTATTTACGATCCAAAAGTGAAACTGCAGGGGAGACACGTCAGGTTGCTCAATGTTAGTAACACACACAAGGAATACAAGCTTGCAATCATACTGACATGCAAGCTGTTAGATGAACATTTTACTATATTTCCAAGAAATACAGTTCTTGGAAATCTGTTGTGGGCCTCTGAGAGCTAATGTCGCAGACAGCTACGACTGCAGACCCCCTGCGGTTCATACTAACAAGCACACGGTCCAAACATACACAAAAAGGCAGCTGCGGCGTGTTGCAGCTGAGACGCCATTCTCGCAGAGTAAAAAAAAAAAAAAAAAAGAGAGGCTGCGCGAGCCCATCACTACTGTCTGTCAGTCAAAAGAGGATCTGAAACAGTGGAATGGAGATTAGATGAGGAAGTGGAGTCACACATTCAGCACATGCCCTAAAATGTCCCACCCACACTCACCTCAGCTAGATCATGGGTCATGTTGTCATGCGGCACATGCCAAGCGGTCATTCCTGCGGCTAAAAAGTCCGTCTTGTAGTGACAAGCATTTACGGTAATTCGTTTCGACCTTTCAGTTTGTTCATGAAGACAGTTCCTCGTTCATCGTTTCCCGGTCGAGTCACAAAGAAAACTATCCAGGTCATGGGAGATCTGTCCATATGGCAAACGGATGAAGCTGTGTTTACACACACACACACACACACACACACACCTGATGCCATTTCACACTAGAGTACACCCATTGAGCCTAGTCAGTGTGCCTGCATGAGTGTGTGTGTGTGTGTGTATCCACCGCTGCATCTGTTTACCTGATGAAAATTAACCCCATCCCAAACACTTACAAGCGGACACGAGTGCAATGAGGCTGAAAATATGACCCACACACACAGTTTTCCATATACACAGCCAATCTGTGCACTTTTGTGACAAGGCGATGAGACACACACACCTCTGAGCAAAAACTATGTGGCTGGGAAACGTAGTCTGCTCATTAGAAGAGTTAAAACTCAGAGCGGTCACCTCTCTCTGTGAGGTGTTACTCATTGAAACTCGACCGTGTTGTCCTTTGATGGCCAGGTTAGAGAGAGAGCGCGGCCAGTCTGTCGGGTGTCATCGCTGCTCTACATACTGGCCGCTCACCTCTGACCTCGCTGACAGCGACCTCGCAGCTCAGTATGTTAACTAACCCCTGACCTTTTGTGCTGCGTGCACTCCATAACCCCGCTCACTCCTCTATGTGCGACTGTCCCATGCTTAACTTGTACACTGCACACAGCTTTTTGGTATTGAGAGAGGCAGGTTAAGGTTTACACGGCTACACAGACACCCTGCATGTATTATCCCTCTTAGAGATCTGGTTATTATGTCGGCTTTATTTAAGGTTTTTTCCTTATTGGCAAAGACTGTCTGATACTGTGTTATATACAGAAGACAGCAGATATTTACAGCAAATTTCTGTTTTGATTTTAGTTAGAGAGATTATCTAAAAAACAAACCACAGGGCACATGATAAAATTACAATTCAATTCAATTTATTTATTGAGATGTGGAAGCCAATCTGTGTGCCAGCGCTGCCGGGCAGTAAATCTGTCACTTTGATCTGGTTAGCAACGGAAATGTTTTAATTCATTCATGGAATCACAGAAATGAGGAGGAGGCGGATAAAGATGAAAAAGAGGAGACAGACAAACCAGAGAGATTTAGTGTCTTTTACCAGGTGATTCAGGTTTAAACGTGCAATAACGCAACTCTTGATTCGCAAAAGCTACAATACTGCATCAGGGTAACGTGGTACGATCACATACGTAAATGCAGGTCCCGGAGCTGAACCTGCCCCCAATGCATGTGAATGCCCATCTGTGCGTCTAAGTAATAGTGAACAACAAGGAGGTGCACGCTCTCGTGTCCTTCTGTATCGCGTGTCTTTTATTTTGAAACTCAAGTTCTCAGTGTGGTTCACCGACATCTGTGGGCGACTTCCCCGCAAAACAAACTCATCTTACTGGAAAAAACACTGCAAGATTAAGAGAAACACCTTGCAAACATGTTTCTACCCACTCACTGTCATTACAGTCATCACATGATGTAGTTTATTGGGATAGCCGAGCTATAGATTCACAATTTCTTTCTCAAAAGGTCACTTCATAAGGACATCAACATGACACGACATGGTCACCGCTGGATGAGCAGCACAATAAACGCCTAAAAAGGGAAATTTCTTAGTAATGCACTCAGAACGAAAGTAGCTTGAAAGAAGTACAAGCTATTAGACCTGTTGTGACTTTTCGGCTCTTGACCTTTCCACCTTATTGTGTTCTCTGGAGAATGATATGGGTGATCACAGAGGTCAGGCTCCGTGCTCTAATGTCAAATACTTGGTCGGTGTGATGTACGGTGGCACACATACCCTAAGGAGCCACGCAGGCCGGGCTACAGACTTTCAGACAGAGCAGAAACAGATAAAAACAAAGCTTTTCTTTCACTCCCAGAAAACTGGAAATGTTCAAATGGCTTCACCCTGTTCAAGACTAGAACTAAATAAAACATGAAGCTCCTTGTAAAACCCCAGGTACAGGTCAAATAAAAAACAGACATGGCACTACTGGATAGCATCTGGCATAACGAATTGTACCCTCCATTCAACACGCACACACACTAATAATAAACACACGGTATGTAATTAAAGCCCACACAGCAGTGGACAACGGTGGGGGCAGAAAATAGTCGCTGTCGCCTTCATTATTTTTGTATTTGCACCATGGAGGACTTTGAAGCAAAGTACTGGAATAAGCAGCAGAGTATTACGATATGTACACTTTACAGTCACAGCTTATACATAGCAGCATACCACTGGGCTGAGGTGTTGTTACTGATACCGGCTCTGGCTGCTGCTGCTTTATAAATGGCCAGCTCCTCTGCAGAGACTCACTGATGATAGTCAGAGAGAGAGAGAGGGGGGAGTGGAACAGCAGTGGGTCACACAGTGGTCAGAAAGAAGAATTTAACATGTCGTTTTATTATTTATATATTTGAATTTTGAAAAAAAAAATCTATTTACTACAGCTAAGCACAAACTCAAAACAGTTTCTTAAAAATGTCTTTTTACAAACTTTTACAAAGCTGCACTGTGATTTGTGATGCTTGTGATTTAACATAGACTTATGTTGTTTTATTATTTATATATTTGAATTTTGAAGAAAAGTCTATTTACTACAACTAAAAACAAACTCAAATCAGTTTTTGTTATATCTTTTTATAAACTCTTGGAGCTGTTTGGAAACTTTATGACTGTAAGCAAGCAACTACTTGTGACGTCTACACAATGCAGTCACACTATTTTTTATTTATTTTTTTGCAATGATTTGTTTTGGTTCTCCTTTCATTTTTTTCCAAAGGGCAAATAATAAGTAAAGGCGACTTTCCATTTTGAACTTGTGAGTGCCAAGCGAGAAATACGCACTTTAAAAACTGAGCCGGCGGGGTTTCCAGAGGTGGTGTCGGTGTAAGCACAAGCTGAATTTCGGTGGCGAGCGGCGGTGAAATATCACTTACCCGATGTGAAGGTCAGACAGAACGAGGCAGTCAGGTTCAGGAAAAGTGCGTGTCCGCTTCTCTCATGCGCGCTGCTAATGCCAAACCTGCCCTGACACTGACACCGAAAAAAGAAAAGTTTTAAAAGCAGAATAAAAAAAAGAGGAAAAACTCTCTCCGCAGCTTTTTTTGTGTGTGTTTGTATTCCCACGGAGCAGCTACAACGTGAACAACCTGGCACCTCGGCAGGCTAATTTGTTTTCGTTTAGTCCCGTCGAGATGTTGTCACAACTCGGAGCGTCTGCGGTCACCTGTGCCACCGCCAATGGCACAGCGCGCCGCGGGGCATTCTGGGAAACGTAGTTCTTCTCGTGTCCTCTGCACACACTGCGGTATTTTGAGGAGGTGACGTGATGCCTGTTGACTGCAAAGAGAGTTTTTTACAAGCTCCTCTAACTTTAGCCAGAACACTTCCAAGACCAACAGGACTGTCGTTTATTATTTATTTATTATTTTTTTAAGATTGTAGCTTCAGGTCTTAAATATTTATGATCTGTTTAGCTGAGACGCAATTAAAGTTTCAGTGTAATATATCAGTTAGGATGCCGTGTGCAACACAGTGTGATCCAAAAAAAGTTTTCATTTTTAATCTTAGATCCCTTTAAATGTTTAAAAAAAAAAATAGTGGGCGAGGTTGCCTGGAGTGTTTGAGGCCATGGCTTCAAGCTTGAGTTATGTAATAGTTTGCACAGGTGTTCCTCACATTGTGTGTCTTTAAACTTAAAGCTTAACGTTGATCCATGCTCAACTCCAAAGGCTGTTTCACATAGTACTGACTCTGCACACTAGGTCTCATTTTCTGTTTTGTCTGGCTGTTTCGGAGGAGTACTGTCCACTTGGTGCGACTAAAGCATGAAGAGCATTTATACATATATGGAGATGTGAAATAGGATCTTATATTATCCACTGACCGAGCCAACAAATGCAGAAAACTGGTGCATGGATAGATTATACAATACGCTGTACAACCACAAGAGGGAAGTGAACTCGTGTTCAACATTTCAGGACAGAAGACTGGAGGCGTTTTGGATGGGCAGTTTCAGTTTTTATTTCAGTGCACTAGGTGTATTTAACAATCGAACTCTCGTCTGATAAAACTAGATCAACAATCGACTGCTGCTAGAACCTCCCGCTCTCTTCTACGTCGGGCTACTGTGATCTTTTTATTTCCTAAAGAATAAACTGCATGTGGTTGATGTCTTTTTGTTTTCCCATTTACAATTCGAATATGTGCAAATCAATCCAGGGTGAATGAGTCCGACTGTGTCGGATGGATGGATAAATCAATGTCAATGGTAGCTCTCTCTATTCCTCTCCATCATAATCAAGCTTGTGATTGGTATATTTCTACTCACATTCAACACTTAGAAAGACAGAACACTTCGAGACATTCAAAGTTTACACAAGAGGCAGTTAGAGGGCGCGGCTCACATAGTGCTTGGCAAAGAGACAAATGTGTTCCGCCAAGAAACACCACAAAGAAAAAGACACAATGCCCAGATGAGTGGATGATGTCTGAGGTAAATCATCTCTTTGGCCCCTTCAGTGTAGAGCAGTGTCATCGATATTCAAATAATACTAAAGTGAGGCTGCCTTAAGGTGAATACACCAAAAAAAAAGTGGTTTTAAAATAATAATCTGTTAAATAATGTCGTAAAATCGTCAAAACTCAAACCAACGCAAATTCAAGATGTTTGAGTACATTTACATTTTCAAGTGAGCTTTAAAAAACAAACCAAAGGAGGATGGTTACAAATGTTCCACCCTGTTGATCCACGAGCTTTAAAAACTCTTCAGTCACACAGCATGCAGCAGCAAACCTGTGAATCTTTTTATACGACCTGTAACTCCAAATGTTACAAGTGACTCTTCGCCATGTCTGTAGGGCTGAGCAATACATCGACGGCTATCGCTGTGATCACATCACAGTTATTCCCTACATTGTGAAACATTATGCACTTTTGTCTGAGATCACTGCGCAAAAGTTTGTCATTCGATTTCTCTTGAAACTCAAAAGTTTCAGTTCGACCTTGCTTTTCCAAAAAATGATGAACTTACTTAATGTGATGGCAGTTTTTTTTTCCATATAAAAACAGTTACTAATCTTCTTGCTACTGTGACATTTATTTCTTTTTCCATATTGCTCAGTCTTACTACTCCGTGTTTTCAAAAAAAAAAAAAAAAAAAAGAGGAAGTGCTAAAGCTGAGAAATGTGGAAAGTGTGGGCACGGCAGATTTAAATACATAATTATAATAATAAGCCCAGTCTCCCTAAGAATAATTCATATGGGACAATTGTGCAGTACATTTACATCCAGTACAAATGGATAAGGAACTGTGATATTTGAGATAGTAGATGGGCATGCAACATGATTTTGACATTTGCATCCAATCTCAGGCCAGATAATTCTGGCTTTGTTTAACATCTACTGAAAATGACACCAGAATCATCCGGTATCATATTTCTGTTAGGCGATGAGATAACAGCAGGGTTCTTGGTGCTGTAGTAAAGGTGAGGGGGGAGGCAGGACTCCTAAATGTAGGGTGAGGAGGGGTACTGCGGATGCCACCAGTCCATGAGCTTCACACTCTGTACGGGATCCAACACCACCTGGGTCCCACCCTGATCCCCCCTCTTCTTCCCCCGGTGGAGCGGCGAGTCCTGGAACAGCAAACGAACGCGGTGGTGGCGCATGTCTGTGCTTACGTTGATCGTGAACTATGAGAAAGACAGAAACGCGACCAGTTTAGACGAGTAGAGGAGTTAAAGATACTCAAGTTCATGATCAATATTTAATCTTTGATGCAGAATATTAGATAAAGCAGACTGAACATGTCAATAACTTGCAACAACTTGCCCTGTTTTCTTGCAGGTCCACCTCTTCTGTTCTCTGGCTTTGCTCCATCAAATTTTTCAAGCCCTTCTCAAATGGCCTACCCAACACTTATCACCGCGATGCTCCCTGTCATGTCTAACATCTTAGAGGAAACTATTTGTGAACAGCTAAAAGATTAATATCTCATTTATTTAACCAAATTAAAAACACAGCTTAGTCTCTAAACCATTTTATGGCTACTGGACAAGGCTTCCATGTTGTCCCTCCCTGATCTCAGTGTTACTTTGAGCTGATTATAATACATACAAATGATTTTAGGAGAATAAAAAAGTTTGTACCATATCATACAAACCGGTTTTCTACTAACATGCAAAGCTCGACCTAATCTTCTGCATCGCTGAACTGAACAGGGACTGACATCTGAGCTGGAGATCGTATCTTTAAATGAAACTACACTGGTTAGTTATGTAGGCCATAGCTGTTTGTCGTTTAGTCACTTCAGTTACTTTCACTCAGTATTTTGATATTAAAATGGTGAATGGTTGCTCTCTACCATAAGAAACAGTAGCCAGGATCCACCGAAATCCAAGAGTTACTAACCAGGGTCAGCGTCATGCCCATGACCACGGGGGTGAAGATGAAGTTGAGGGTGGTGACCTGAAGCATGTAGCAGTCAGAGTCTGGGTTCCTGTGGACATCTTCGTATTGTCTGGGCATGCACAAAGAGTTGGCGGTACCATTCTTCCCGTGTCCCTGCTGGGATTCAGATGATCACAGAAAGACACGAAGATCAACACGACGACAGCAAAGACAACAGTGTCCACTGGGCAAATGGGAAAGAAGTGCAGTTGATGATTACCTGCTTTAAAAACTTGAAGTTGAACTCCCACAATGCCTCTGGCCGAGTCCCTGTCACCTTTCTGACCCAGAACAGTAAACACTGCAAAAGGAAACATTATTAACCACACTGTGAAAGACTCCAGTTTTTTTTTTTTTACAGACATATATGTTTCTTTCAGGTCTCTTTCTTGTTTTAAAAATAAAAATGCAAATTTTTATCCATGAGCTCATTTGCACGAAAAAGGCTTTCAGCCAATCACACACGACGCTAACAGAAAATAAAAACAAACTTTAGCTCCACGTCTGTAGGTGACTGATGGCGCATCAGTTAATTTACCTTCGAGTTGAGCAAGGTTGTGGGCGTGGATTCTGGTAGGGCAGGAATTTTGGAAACACGCAGGTCGAACGGCTCATACAAATGGAAAAGGGAGCGAATCACGCGGGCCCGTAAAAAGCGCAATTTGTCCATAGAGTCGGGTTGGAGTCGAAACGGCAAGTCAACATCAATCTTGTAATGTCTGTGAAGGAGAGACGGAGGGTGGGATAGAAAAAAAAAAAGTCAGTTCACTCGACTGAAATCCCACCAGACTGTCTTCAGTTCACAGTTTTCAGGCTTTCAGACAGAGAAAAAAATATATAAACACCCCACATTTCTGTTACATCATTTCCATCACTTACTGCACACTGTTAATAAATAAAACCACCTCACCGTCTGTAGAGCCTGGTCCAAAAAGCTGCAGTGCACGTGACTGTCCAGGCATTCCTGCAGATCAGAGCAAATCTGCACACATCCTCGGGCCGGATGTAGGAGGCGAGCACCAACCAGATATCCACTGGATACACCGCCCCATCGCTGCTCTCACTGCTTTCTGTGAAGACAATATTCAATCAGTTAAGGTGTTTGTATTTTCCAAAATGTTGCCTCCTCCACATTCAACTCATTTTTCTGTGTGCATACTTTACAAAAACACACCCTTTCTCCTCTTGTTTTTCTTCTTGTGGGCCACTTTAGTTTCATTTTCATCTTCTTCGGGGTCGAGGTCATCACTGCTGTCCAAAGCATCTGCTGTGACACTCGCTGCAGACGAAACAACCTCCTCTACAGCTCCTTGAGAGGCTTCCAGGCCACAGAGTAATTTCACTGAAACACAGAGTGTTATATTAAAACACTTTCCAGACAAGACCAAGTGACACCATAATTGATAGATAGACGTGATGATGTATGATGGTAATGTTATTGTTAATAACAGTATATAATGACCAAAATTGCCAAGCAACCAGGACCAACTGCCGGCCCTAATCAGCAGAGCAGTTACTGCACCTGTTAGAATCTTAGTTGGAAATGCTGACAGAGAGAAAATGCTCAGACCCTCGAACAGGAAGGATTTCTGGCCAAACCGTATTTCCAATCATTGAACCGAAATCACTGGGAGCATCCTGAGCCCTTCCTGAACGTCTACATAGTTATTTTGTGTTGATAAAGTGAAGAAACGTGACCTTTACAGCGATTCAAAGAAGCGTTACTTCTACTTTCCTCCAGAAATGTTCCCGCCTTTTTAACATGGCAGTCTATGAGGCTGTGGATGGGTGTTGGTGCCGCATTTTTGTGTGTTACACCAAAACTATAAGGCTGACAGCTTTAGCAGACCAATGTGAGTGAGAAGACAAATTTTCCTACGTTTCTATGTATAAATCATGTCTGTAGTGGGGCATTTGAGGTCACGGTAGTCGAATATGTTTTATTTTTTCACTGATTTTTCTCTCTGCTCCTCACTCTAGCTCCATTACTCTACAACTCCATTATAAACCCAGAAATGTGAGTAAAAACCTGCTCAACTTTAAGCCTTAATAGTTTAAAAACGGTAAAAGCTGTCGACGAGTGAAGTGAATCACTGAAGAAAAGGCAAGAGTACCTACATTTTAAAGTTTAAATAAAGTCTCTCTGTGAAAGTATGCCAGAGCACATCATTGTTGAAAATGTCTTTTAATTTTTAACATAATCTGCATAATCAACATCACCCGGTCCGTCTATTTCCACCTACACAACATCAACCACCTCCGTCCCTCCTTTACTCCATCACACCACTGCCATCCTGGTTCATAGCGTTGTCACCTCCCGCCTGGACTATTGTAACTCCCTTCTCCTTGGCCTCACCCACAAATCTCTCCATGAGCTCCAACCGGTCCATGCATCATCACCAGAACCTCCTCCATCCACCACAACACTCCTGTCCTGCAGCAGCACTTAAAAATGTTTAAAATCGCCTTTCCCATCTGATTCAAGTGCATTGTCCTATTTTTTAATGTTGCATTCTTGTAACTTGATACTTTTATGGTGTTTGTTTTTGTTATTTGCTGTCTACTTGTATTTATTGTAAGGTGACAGAAAGGCGCCTATGGAATAAAATGCATTATTATTATGATCAGTGAACATACAGAATAATAACCACAGATCATTAACATACCTTCTTTTTGGACTGCATTGGCTACAGCCTTCTTCACCCTCCCTGACTTCACCACGGCTGGGTCGGCATCAGCATAATCAGCAACGGTCACTGGAGAAACAACAACACCGGTAACGATGTCACACATGACGTCAGTATTTATTTGTTTACCTAATATTAGAAATGACTCGCTGCACAGGTGATTTGTTTAATACTGGAGTCAAATATCGACGTTATTTGGACTGCAGGGGGAACTATTTCTCCTCTAGCGGCGGGCGGACGAGCTCCCGCTGATAAACGGAGCTTTACCTGATTCCGAACAAACGTCCCCGGCCTTGAATTTCAGCCGTTTTCGGTTCCCTTTCTTGGGCATGTCGACACCAATGATCTGTGGGCGTTTAGCGGGCCTGTGATTCCTGCCATGTCTCTATGGCAAGCGGAGGTGGAGAGAAAGAAAGAAAAATGAGAGAGAAGTTGAAAAATGTTCCGCCAGGATCTTCAGCCATCATGGAATGACGTCAGTCCACGCGAGTCCACGCGAGAGTATCGTTGTCGTCTCCGCGCCCTCGGCTGCTCGGCGCCCCCTGCAGGCCGCGGCGAGCATTGCAACGACAAGTGGCTGTGCAGGGCCGCTTCCAGCTGCCCGGGAGCCCTATGCAAGACGCTATTGGAGGCCCCTGTTTCTATATTAATGTGCAAACAATAAAAAAACAAACAAACCAAAAAAATATTAAGAATAATACTGATGTTTCAGAAACATTTACCGTAACTTTCAGCCTATAAGCCGCTACTTTTTTTCACACGCTTTGAAGCTTGTGGCCTATACAACGGTGCGGCTAATTTATCGTGGGGAAAGATTAAGAGCTTTAGATTTTGTCATTTTGTCATTTGCGCATCATGCACACACCCTGATCATGGATAACACATGAAGAAATGCATATGATGCAGCTTTTAAGTGTTATGACCCAGGGTCATTATTTAGTGTTGTTATTTCTGTGTTATTGTTCCTCCCTGCCTAGGGGTGGTGCTACCACCTTAGGGTCTCTCCCTCTCTCCAGGTGCTGCCTGCCAATTGGTTAATGGACTGGTGGATCAGCTATAAATGGCCGCCGCTGGATTCATCTTCTTCTTCTCTTGACCTTACTCCCAACTGCAACAGGCTGCTCTGCTCTGCTCTGCTCTGCTCTGCTCTGCTCTGCTCTGCTCTGTTCTGTTCTGTGAAGTTGTTCTGGTCTGCCTTAGCAGACTTTAGCTCAGCAGTCCAGGTAGTAGTAGGGGTGAGTAGCTCTTTTGGTTTCTTTTTTTTCTCCTGTTTATTTCATAGGGAGGCAGGTTAGAACCCTGTATTTTGTTTTCTTGTTTTGGTTAGGTAAGTTACTTTTTGGTCAGATTGTTTTGTTTGTTGTTTTGGGCCATGCTCACCCTGAAGCTTTAAACTACCACTTTTGAAATAATGACAACAATAATTGAATAAATGATCTTTGGTTGGACTGCAGCTCTGTGGCCTTGGTCGTTCTTGGGAGTGGGGAAAGAGGGGAGCACCCTTTTCTTATGTTTGGTTCCCCTAGGCCGGACGTAACATAAGTTAAAGACAATCGATCTGGCCGTCAAAGAAGGAAGTAGAGTTACTGCATTTAGTCTTGGCATCCCGTGTTGATGCCATGTTGGTACCGTACTGCCGATATTCATGCACAGTTTGAAATCTTTTTTTGTCTTTAATTTAGCTGCTGCGGCTTATACTCGGATGCATTCAATTTACCCAATAGTCCGGAAATTACGGTACATGCAACACAAACAATAGCTAATGCTCAAAGTCGTCTGCACCTACCTACTTGAACGCCCTTATAACAGTCAAAGCTCAATGGTGAGGTCAGGAAGGAAGAAAGTGTTCAGGAGCCTCTGACTTCTCATGGTGCATCAGAAGTTGGTCTCACATTCTGCCCAACTTATCCTGGTGGATAGACTTTAAAGCCCAAGATAACACTACAATTTTACTCATGGAGGTGTTATTGTCAGCATATTGTAGTCTGGAGATACAGATGTCTGTTTATGCAGATTGGAACATCAACAGCAACTATCTATTATGTCTAGGAAGGCAGCAATAGGTCTCGACACTGGCCACTACTGTGTTGAGATAGACTGGCACCTACTGTTCCCAACCAAAGCTAAACAACTAATACTGCTGAGGACCTCAAGGCCTACACGTGAGCTTGTGTAACCTAAGGATAGAAAATTCCTTGACACACGACCGTTGCGCTCTTCCCGTGAACGACGCCTGGCTCTGCCACCCGTTTGTTCAAGTCCAGTCCAGACTCTTCTTGTTGTTATAAGGAAGACTGGATTCAATGTATCGATGTTTAAGTTGAATTTATTCTTGTACAAGGAGTGTTTAACAGTGCAACACACAAAAAATAAAAAATTTAAATGGGCTGTCTCAGACACCTCCCCACTAATACAGATAAAATCATAACATCCTTTTTTGGTTTTCTGCGCAGTAATGAGCATTATGTTTTATATCCAAATGGTACTCCCCTAGCCTGTCTCTCCTAACCTTGTACTACTGATTTATAATTATCTCTCCCTGCTAGCCTCAGTAAAGCACAGGCCAAATAAGCAAAGTGCATGAGACATGCAAAAGACAGGATACACACGAATTAAAACACCTGAACCCCAGTATAACCCTAATTTTAACACTTGTCGTTTGTTGTTCCCGATCCTACCAGAACAAAACCCCAGCAATAAACAAATACAAGTATAAACAAATCACATATTAATTAATAAAAATAGCACAACAGCTAAACAGACTCCAAACTAGAATCAGCCTTGAATGTAAAGCACCGTCAGAAAGTGACTAAAAGCACAGACACTTTGTCATTCTGCCTCTCACAAGGTTGCTAATGCACCCCATTAAAGCTGCCCAGACACCACTGAGCCAGGTAGCCTTAGATAATAACCATCAGTCAGCGCAGGAAGACACTGGCAGAAATGGTTATCACTGACAATGGTATCAGACCCATCAGTCATAATGCTAAAAAAGGTCCACAGTGCTGTGTTCAGTGACCTATTTGTTTTGTTAAAGTGCTGCAGGCCACCACCGCATCCCAGAATGGCTGCTGACAACATTGTTGTCAAGACCTTGAAAAGTCCAGTTCAAAGAGACGCATCTCCCTGGGGCAAACTCCTATGAAACTAAAGCAAAATTAATTTTCTAAAAAAATCTCTGCCGCACTTCAAAGAATACCAAAAAAGAGAGAGGTGATGTTTCCACTTCTGACTCCCTGACAATTAAGTGATCTGCATAGTGATCGTCTCATCTCATCAAGTCCAGTCTTTCTCATTTGTGGCCAGAGTTTTAATCAAGGCCTAGCTACTGTCTGCAACGCTGCCTAATATCTATCTAACAATTTATATTCTGATTAAACCATAAACCTCAAAAACTTTGCCATGTTGTTGCCGTGTTTTAATCATTTATCAACTAAAGCAACTGTCCAATAATTACTCCTTTGCAATCAATCCAGATCCAGGCAGTCACCTTGAGGTACACCAGATAATATGTCACTGAACACCATGGTACAAATAAGAATTGAACAGAAGACACAAAAGTGTGAAGCCCCTTTCTTCCAAATAAACGAGGACACATGGTGGTCTGATGGCCTGATAGCACCAGTGAGGTGAGAGTTCAATTCCCAGCCGCTTTCCCTCTGCGTGAAGTTTGTTGTGTTCATGACGGTGTTAATGTTCTCTGTGGTTTGAGTGAGGAGCAGAGAGAAAAATCTGTGCAAAAATAAAATGTATTCGACTACTGTGAGCTCAAATGCCCCACCACTACAGACATGATTTATACATAGAAACGTAGGAAAACTTGTCTTCTCACTCACATTCGTCTGCTAAAGCTGTCAGCCTTATAGTTTTGGCGTGACACACAAAGATGCGCGAGCAACACCCATCCACAGCCCCATAAACCGCCATGTTAATTTGAGAAGAGAACTTTTCAGAAGGAGCAGGGAGCACCTGTGCTTTCTCTCATTTTCACCTAGAAATCGGCAAGGGAATGGTCACGAGACGAGGATGCTGATGGTTATTTCGGCTTTTGGATACGTCACACTATTTGGCCAGAAATCCTTCCTGTTCAAGGGGTGGTTTCAGCATTTTCTCTCTGTCAGCATTTCCATCTGACATTCTAACAGGTGCAGTAACTGCTCTGCTGATTAGGGTTGGTCCTGGTTGCTTGGCAACCTCAAGCCTACCTGAAGGAGGAGAGAGGTGAGGGGCTATTTACAAAATAAGAGTCCCTTCAAAATAAAAGACTAAATTAATAAGACTAATTAAATACATGCTAATTGATAACATGCTAAGACCCCCGGCAACAGCCCACTCGTCACTCTCAAAATTTCTGCGGGAATTTTCTAGTTACATTTATTTTGTACCTTTAGTTACATGTTATTTCACAGAAAATTGAACAGTTTATCATAAAACCATGGAGTCAGAGGTCAAAGAAGCAGGATGAGTTCAGAGTGAAGGTGATCCAGTGTGATGCAGGACAGCCAAAAGCCTCACACAATACACAACCTTTATCTTAATGACATCCACTCTTATTTTATGTAGCGCTGCTGTCCATAAGAACCATGTATTTGCTTTTCATGAGCTCAGAGGCTTTGTGACAAAGCACGTTTCAGCTCATCCAAGAGGGTTTTGATCAGTTTATTTAGCTTAATAAGTAGGAGATTTTTAACAGCTTATCGAGGATCTTAATCTTTTTGGTTTATCAGAAAAACCCAAATTCAACATTACCACATTTTAAAATCCTGAAGCTAAACAAACAAAACTAAACCTGAGAAGAAACTGTGGTATTTGTACCTTGAATTTGTACTTAAAGTACTTGAGTATCAGTGGTGAACAGTTCATTATTTGGTGACACAGCAACATCTGTACGGATACTTCAGGGTCACCAAACAACTTAGTCAGAGTCAGATGATGTAAGGAGATGCCAGCCTTTTCTTTTTAATATTACTCATATTTCTAATCTCACGCTTCGTGTCGGATCCTGCAGGGTGCGCTGCACGCTCTCAGTGCGCACACACACACACACACACACACACACAGCCTGCCTCCGTGGCTTGGTTAAGCTGATGCTGCCAGGAACGCGCGTCACGTCTCTGGGAGCTGTCAGATCATCGACGTGCTTAGTGGTGCTGACGTGAAAAGTTAATTACATTTTACCAATCAAGGGTCAAGTGTGCGCTAACTGTAGAAACATGATACCGGTGTAAAGTTGAGAGATTACGCAATGACATTAATGACCGTCCAGCTAATTCCACTCCTCTGTTCTGAAGCCTGCCACATGCGCATGTGGCGCAAAACGCTTATAGGCTGAACGCTGGGAGTTGGTCCCTTATTTCCAGAGCTGGTGCCTGGTAGTGACAACTGCAGATTCCCGTGTGTGTATGTGTGTGCGTGTGTGTGTGTTTGTGTGTGTGTGACTGAACGACTGTGTGTGTGGGAGGAGGAGTGAGCGTCGGATCGGTGGCGGTGTGGAGAGATGGAAGCGGAGAAGGCGGATGCAGATAAGACTCGCTCTCACTGTCCCCAAGACTAAGGTCGCAGATAAATCGTCTCCTCTCGGATATTTTCTCGTTTTTTTCCTCTTTCATGTATTTTCCTGCCAATGTACTATGATCACCGTCGTGCTCGCGGGCACCACCCCTCCAAACGCACCCATCTATCTCTGAGCTGTCAATCATATCACGCCGGGATTTCTACATGTGAGTGCATGGCGCGCCGGGCAGGGCGGATCTGCTCACGGGGTGAAAAAACGCCGGTTAATATGGATGAAAGGTCAACCGTCATCTCAGCATTTCAATCACTCTGATTAGGTAAGGCGATGTGAAGCTTGAGGATGCACGAGAAATTGGATGCAATGGGAATGATGCGCGTATCTACGCTTGCATAGGATGTCCGTTGCTACGGGGCGTTAATAGGCCCTCTTATCAGTTATTGTAAGTCTCTTTACCGGGCTTTGTAACCCACATATCCCCCCCTCTGAATCCCGACAGCGACACTGTCCTATAGCGTTGCCCAGACCACAGAGCAGGAAAGATGATGTGCGAGGTGATGCCGACCATCAGTGAGGGAGACTCGGCCGGTCCTTCGAGAGGCACCGGCGGCGTCCCGAACGGCTCGGAACAGGAGGCCAACTTCGAGCAGCTGATGGTCAACATGCTGGACGAGAGGGATAAACTGCTGGAGTCCCTCAGGGAGACTCAGGAGACCCTCATTCAGTCTCAGACTAAGCTGCAGGGGGCGCTGCACGAGAGGGACGTGCTCCAGCGGCAGATCAACGCCGCGCTGCCTCAGGTGAGGAGCAGTCGGCCTCAGGAGGGGAGGGGAGGGGAGGGGAGGGGAGGGGAGGAAGGGAGAGGGGGGGTATCAGACTGTGGTGTTAGGTGAGATGGATAAGAGCTTGTCCAAAGGGAGCAGCAACCATCGAGGTACAATATTGAATTGGATACCTGTCTTCACTGTAGAACAGTTTGAAGAGATGATCATGCAACCTTTGGTACGACTAGCTGAGAAGAGTGAGCACCTGCAGGGCCCCAGGACTTTATGGTCTGAAAACTCCAGCTTCAGCTACTGTGTACCACCTGGTCTGTTAAAACGTAATTGAACGTGTGTGCCATGAAATGGCATTATACGAGCACTAAGGTGTCATAATCTAATTTGAACACCTTCATTATTTCTGCTTATATCCCCTGTTTATCCACACTTTACATTAATAGGCGTTGAGCACCTTCCTTTGCCCCAGGGCCAACTCACGGGTTAATGCGGCCATAGCGTTACTGATCTGGAGCAAATTAAATTCCACCATCCCTTGTTTTTTCATGGATAATGGTGCAAGTGGGTTCAACCATGGCGACGAATCTAAAGGTCCTAACCAGAAAGAAGCTGAATATGATTTGTTTAATTTACAAAGAGGAGACCGGTGCAGTATTTCCTCCGCTGGGGAACCTCTCTAACAGTCAGGCTATCACCATGAGAATAATTGTGAAGATGATGGGGATGTACATGCATATAATAAGTGGCAGCATGCCAAAATGTAGGATGTGAATGTCTAGTAAGTAGAAAGGTAATGCAGTGGGTGGAGATGTTTGAAGGAGGTTGATGGAGTTGGGTGGTCGAGAGTTTGCTAGAAGAATGTTGTCTGATGTCTGGGCCCTGCTGGTCAGAGAAGACTTTTCACTGAAACAGCCTCACCTCTGTGTGCGGTGACCTGCCTGTCAGCGGTAATGTGTGCGTACGGAAGTATCTTTGACATCTGTGTGTGTTTAAGTGTGTGTATCCGAAAGAGAAAGAGAGAGCGCCGGATAAGGGCTGTTGCAGTTCACCCAGCATGAAGACAATGAAGCCTCGGCACATAAAGCTGTGTTACCCTCTGACCCTCTGGTCTAAATGCGGTGGCATGATGTCACAGTACGGCGTGTGTGTGTGTGTGTGTGTGTGTGTGTGTGTGTGTGTGTGTGTGTGTGTGTGTGTGTGTGTGTGTGTGTGTGTGTGTGTATCCAAGAGCGAGGGAGAGAACCATGCTGACGATGACAGCCTCACTGCAGCCTCTTGTGAAAGAAACATGGCCGCTTGCTAGTGTACATGGCCCTGGGCTGCTTGCTTCCACACATGCATGCATGTCCCCGGTGTGTGTGTGTCATAGAGAGAGAGGAGAGAGTGGGAAGAGGCTGTCATGCTTGTTTTCTAATCCTGCTTGGTTCAGCGTAATGTTTTATGCTAGCAATAATACAAGTATTAGTTATACAGTCATAGACCTCAGGGACATTATGCAGACATTATGACTGGCGCGCACATGCATAAGCTGTCTCCCTCCCTTTCTCTCTCTCTCTGTCTTTCAAAACACTACATAAACTCATGCATGCTCACAACACAGCCGTGGTCTTTTCCACGACGGTCACACAGCGGAGAGAGATGACGCAACGGACAGTACGTTCGTGAAGCAATACTGAGAAATGAGAAAACCTTCAGTCGGAATTGACTTCCACTCGGTTTTTCTTCGCTCACCTGAGGGATGACGATAGTCTGGCTTCCTTTTATGCGTCAGTAGGAAATTGCATCTTCTAATAATGGGAGGGGAAGTGCGGGAAAAAAAATAACATACTGTATCTGATATCTCTGGAGTTTGGGTGTGATGAATACATTAGAGGAATGTTGGCGATGCTACTGACCCCGGCGTCCTACATGTGTCAGCGGTAATTAGGCGGACTCGCAGCTGCGCTCGACATGACCATGGCGTGGTGTGTTTATGCCCTCGACTACAGCACAAATATCACAGCTCCCTGTTTGCTTTTGCCGCCTTTCCTTTTGCAGCCCTCCAGTCAGTGGTGTCTGTGATGCAGGCTCTGTGTATTTTTCTCTGTGAGTGTTCAGTTCTCTCTGCTCCTAAGGTGTAGACTGATGTATGAGTGTTGGCACAGCAGGAAGGCCCCTTTTTTTTTTTTTTTTTTTTTTGCACAAATCCAACCACTCTTGTCTTCCCTGTTGCCTAACAAACATTTGTCTTCTTCACGGACTAGGTGTGTGCATGTGTGTGTGTGTGTTTGTGTTTGTAATGTCTTCTGTAGGTTTCCGGGCTCCATGGGACTGGTTTGACCCAGAACTGTCAGATCTCTCCTCCACATAGACACAATGAAGCACACACACACACACACACACACACACACACATGCACGCAAACACACACGCATACAAACAAAGCGTGTGAGCGATTTCAAATCCAGTGCTCTTCAATGTCGTCATTGTTTCAAATAGATGAACTCACATCACCTTGGCATCAGCGTTCAAGTTTATGTTTGCATCAGCAGCGTCATAAAAATGGGACGACGTTGCCATTTCACCCCACACACACACACACACACACACATTCAGAAACTAGGATGGATATGTTCATTTGCTACAGAGAATAGAGTTTCAGATTAACATGTCAGCCCATTACAGTGCAGAATGCCTTTAATACAGCCCTCAGAGATGGCTGCCTGTGCCCATAGACAAATTAGGTTTTAAACACACACACACACACACACACACACACACTCGCACACACTCGCACACAAGCTTATACACAAACACACGTACACACAGTCCTGTCAAATATAATGTGTTGTGAGGTGAGTGTGTGTGTACATACAGTATGTGTGTGTGACACAGAGAGAGCAGACAGTAAGTCAACACTGTCAAGCAAAGCAGGTCACTGTTGCTCTTCCTCTACTATAATTCCCTGTAACATATTTCTATTTTATTCAGTCATATTCTATTAAGAAGCCTTGTACAGTGACTTAGAGACCAGTATGAATGGCTCACTCCAGTGGTATAGTGTTGTATCTATTGGGCATGATGTGAGAGACATGTTTTTTTCTTCAGTTAAAAAAATGAAAAGACATTTTGGGAAATAAGCTCATGTGCCTTCTTGCTGAGATTTAGATGAAAAGGTCGATAGCACTACTGTGAGCGGATTTGAATCCAGGAGGCAATTAGCTTAGTTTAGCATAAAGACCGATGGCAGATGGGAAACAGCTAGCCTGGCTGTGTGTGTGTGTGTGTGTGTGTGTGTGTGTGTGTGGTGTGTGTGTGTGTGTGTGTGTGTGTGTGTGTGTGTGTGTGTGTGTGTGTGTCTTTAATCCGCGCATGCACAAATAGAAATAAAGAAATGATCATTTGTTGTATGAAGCTGTTGATTACCATTTTCATTATCCGTCTTATGATTAACAGTTCTGCTTGTTTGTGGCACAGAGCCTCCATTAAATCTGTCTGTCAGGTTACACATGAAATAAACGAAGATACGCTGCGTTAATTACTGAATTTAATAAGTGCTGGTGTGTTTTTGAAGCATGTCCAAAGCCAGCTGTTTCACCCTGCTTCCAGTCTTTAGGCCAAACTAGGGCTAACAGTGTCCCGGCATGAGCTCCATATGTAACACACCGACGCACACACTTTCTCCCAAAATATCTAATTACTCCTCAGGCAGAACAACGCCATTTTCACTCATTATGATGACTTAACTGTAAGGGGTACAACTCAGCCTGTGAAAACAGTTGTATAAGTTCTGAAGTGATGTCATCAGGGTTATTTCAGCTCAGGCTTGAGTTGAGACTTCAAATTATTAACGCAGTGTTATTAAGGATGCCGGGTTTTAAACAAGCTTGGGTGTGCATCGTAATTTAGAAAACTTGATCCAGGGACTAAAAGCAAGAGATCTTAACATCTGCTACTTTGATAAAAATCTTAGACGACATGATTTCATTTTTATGAATGATTTTCTTCCGTCGCTTCATTGGCTGGTGACAGGATGATGTAAAGCGGGGGACGTTCACCAGCAGCTTCCACTGCAATCACCAAATATTTTCTCATTTGAATTTCTCTGTGAGACAACACCACCATCAGTGGCCTTTTTACGACGGGATGTGAGGCTCATGCCATGGTGTGTGTTCAACAGTGTATCTGAGTGTGTTGTTGTGATGTTTGGACACCTGTTCCAGTCAGACACAACACTGGCTATTTTTGCCAGAGAGAAACACACACAACACACACACACACACACACACACACCACACACACACACACACACACACACACACACACACACTATACACACCACCTTTCCAAAACAACAACTGCCTCTTGTCCTAAATTCTGACCCTGTTGTCCACACGGAAACACATCTACACAAACACACACACACACACACACTTTTGTATGTTGTGTAGTTGTGCTCGACCTCACGCGTGTCTTTGACTTCTCGTTGCTTTAACCTCGTGCAGACACATAAACGCAAACTCACGCGAGCATGGCTTGTGCACATACCGTACATTCACTCCGCCTCGATAAAGAGGCACGTGTGGTGTATGTTCATGTGTATGAGGCCTCTGCTCTCAGGTATCAGAGTGTGTACAGTAGGTTGGTGTGATCTACATGTTACACTACTTTTTTTTTTCATTCCTCCCTGTTCCTTCTGTCTTATCTCTGTCTATCTCCCCTCTCTCTCTTTTTTTTCACACTCTTGCTCTGTCGATCTAACTCATCAATAACCCAGTTATCAATTATCTCTCCTTAGACGCATCTTGTCCCCTCCTACTCCTGCGGCCGTGACCTTAGACACGGTCCATATGGGAGGGAAGGTGACACAAATTGCTCATTGTCTAAAGCTCTGCAAAGCACCCCGTGTCTGTATGAAACAAAACAGTCAGAGAGGTCATTCCCTCATTTGGAGTTAGATATAATAACCTGACAGATCCATAGCCCCATTTCAGGCTGTATTTATTGTTCTTTATCGTGGCACAGTCCTTGTAGCTCTGCTTGTGTTTAGGTGATATTACAGAGCAACTTAGCAGTGGCTGAAAATCTTCTTTTTGCTGACATGCAGCAGTTTAACTTCTCACCTTGCTGCAGTGATGTATAAGTGTACTCCAGGGTGTGTCAGTACACAGTGACATCCCTTTTATGATCGAGGAAGAGGACTTCGTGAAGATAATGTATCAGCGTAGGCCTAATAAAGGACAAAGAAACTGAACATAGACCTTAATCAAATCCCAGTGTTGCAATGAATAAATATGCAAGCTTAGTTCTCTATAGTGGGTTCAGCCAGAAGAGAGCAGAGCATTTCATACTAATTGATCCGAGGCCAGCAGGAGTGGGCCTTGCAGGCTTGGTTCCCAGCCATCTTTGTTACTGTACTAGAGGTGTGTTTTGCTTACAGGTACAAGTGTGCAAGGGAGTGCATGTCAAAGCTAATAGACCTTACAGCAGCAGAGGAAAGAAGAAGGGCTTGAAGGTCCCCCCTCGCAGCGTGTGTGGAGGTGGCCTCAGCTTATCATCACACACACACACACAGACACACACAAACACTGCCTGTGTGCTCTTAAATGTCAGCATTCGCTGTCTACATGTTGTCCTGAGTGTGTGTGTGTGCAAGCGAGTAAGCATGCCCACAGCTAGTGTTGCTTATGCATGGATTGCTGAGGCAGATTTGTGCGCCATAATAGGAGAATATTGAGGAGGGTGGGTGATGTGGAATTCAAATTACCGCATCTCATCGGTCCGCTGAAGGCTAAATCTTGTGTTACATGTTATGCAAGAACCAAATAGTGAAATTTGGGTTGATGTGAGAGGAAAGTGGAGCATGAAGTGAGCAGCTGAATGTCACCAAGAAACCCTGTGAGAGTGTCAGACAGAGAGAGAGAGATGAGAGAGGATGAGACTGAAAGAAACAGTCAGGGTAACGTTGTTCTTTACTGCTCCACATTCTTACCCTTTAACCTTTGCTTAGCCCTTAGAAATTTACTTGGCTATTGCAAAGATGTTGCCAGTTGCATTGAAGGATGCCTAAACTGCAAAAAAAAAAAATACATTTTCCTTTAATCTTGTTCCTTTGCCTCACCTTTCATTTTAATTGACCAGTCAGGAAGCCTCTGCCCACATCCGTGGTCAGCCTCGACATTTTGCAAGAGAGAAAATAAACTTTAATAACCCCAGAAGTGAAGTGAGAAGCGAGTCTAATTAACAACATACTTCCCAGCAGCTGACTGACATCACACCTCTCTCTCTGTCTGTGTCTCTTTCTTATCCTCTCTCCCCCTCCTGCTGCATCATGACAGCTTTACATCATCTGTCAGTCTCTTCTCCTCCTCTCCTCTCCTTCGCCGTTCACTCCACAATCCTCCCTTCTTCTTCCCGAGTATGGCATCCAGCCTTGATTCAAGAACAAGCCAAAAAAGCTCTGACCAGGTTGGGCCGGACCCTGGCACGAGCTTGTGCACAGCTTTCAGGCCCCTGAGCACTAATAGATTCTTAGTGTGCAAAGCTAGCTCCCCCACACTGCCATGCCACACCACGTCTTCAGCGCTCCATATCTTAGTAGCATCCATCCCTCGCTCCCTCCATCCCTCTGCCAGTACCATCTGGCTCCCAGCACCAGGCACATTTGGCTCAGCCAGGCGCCAATTTGTCCCCCTGGCTGCCTGGGAGAGAGAGAAGGAGAGTGAAGGAAGGGGGAGGAGTGGGGAAAGAAAGACATATAGAGAGTAAGATTTAGTAAAGAGAGACAGAAAGATAGTAAGCCGAGAAAGAAAAAGAAAAATCAAGCGTACCTGATGGTCCCCAGCAGGGAGGACATGCTCTGGTAATGGGGAGAACCAACAGTCAGTGTGTATGTGTGTCTGAGGTCCCTCTGCCTGGTAATAAGAGCAGAGTGACTGGAGTCGCAGGACCACCAGAGGGGAAGGCAAGAGTAATGACGGAGGGAGGCAGGGAAGGACAGAATGAAAAAAAGGTGGAGGAGGAGGAGGATCTGAGATGAAGTTTTCCAGCCAGCAGGTAGGCCTGCAGCGGCCCTGCCATGTCTAACAACTACACTATTGGAACCCTGTCAGTTCACTTTCCCTCCTGAAACTCCCTCAGAATATAAGATAAGGCATCGATGGTGGACAGGAGAGGTGTGGATGTTGGACTGGGGTCGGGGTGTTTTTAGAAAAGTATGGGAGGTTCTCAATCGCCCACATGTGTAATGACACAAACGGAAAAAAAAAAAACAAGACACACAGTAACAGGGTCGACATCTTCTAGACCCGAGTTCTTTCCCAGCAAGAGATTTAAGCAGCAGCAGCAGCAGCAACAGAGGCGGCGACATCAGAAGCTAAGTCCCCGGCTGGACCCTTAAAGGGATTTAAAGAACTTCAAAATGCTTCATCTGCTCCATGAAATACAGCTTGTCAGTGTCTCACAACATAGCACACACACACCCCCGCTGCTGACTGTCAATAACACACACGCACACACACACACACACAGGCGCGTACACACACAGAGATTTGAGAGAGCGTGGCGATGCAAGTAAAATTCAGGATTTGAGTGGTAGGACAAATATTGCTAATGGCTCCTGTGACGCATATATTGATATGGATCTCTGTGTGTATGTGCATGTTATGTGAAAAGGCTACAGAACAGAATCAAATAAATCAAATGTGCATCTGTGAGTGACATTTACCCATAATAGAAAAAAAAAATCTATTGCTATTTTATTGGTAGCTTTCAAGAACTGGCATAATTAAACAGCAAAAAAAATATGTTTTTATTCAAATGTTCAAATGAGTTTCCAATATAATGACATAAAATAAAGCCTAAGTCTCTACACACATTGTGGTTATGATAATATTACCTGTGCTAATATTATCTTAGCATAAAGAATATTAAACCATCAGGGGCGTACGTTAACGTTAAGTAGGCACTTATGTTGTAATCATGGATACAATAATAACAAGTAGTGAACAAGTGAGCATCCAAACAATTCAACGTTTCTATTCGAGAATGGATTTTCCTAGAACTCAGAAGATGTTGTTCTCCCTTTTTTTTTAAAAACCCCATAGATCTGCGATTTCTTTTGCAGCAGCACAAACCGTTAACACAACGTTGACAAGTTATGAAAACCCAGCAGATTCAGAGCAACACTTGCAACAGTTTGGAGTTGTTGTTTTTTCTGTCCATAGCTGCTAGATGCTCCATATGCTCCACCAGTTAGTTGCTAACTTTGTCAGCTGTCTGCTTTGGTGCCGGGCAGGTTGTGTACAGAGAGTTTGAACTGAAAATAGCTGCCGGCTGCAGTTGAAAACAAAACTGAAGAGAGACCCAACCAAAACAGTCACATCGCCAGCTTTAAAACTAGTAAAAAAAATCAGTAACTAAACATGTGAAAATGTTTTGTAGAGATGAAAACTGATGAGTCTTATGATAACTGATCTGTTGGAATGTGACAATGAGTGACACTTTTCATTGTTAATATCAAAAATATTGTTGAGTGCAGATTTAACCCTTTAACATAAACTACAGAGCAGTCAAGTTTGGGTAATAATTCATGTTCACTTTTGTTTTTTCTACCTTCGTTTTAAAAGCACGGATACTGGGTGCGTATTTAATTAAGTAAAACGTTCATTGATTGGTCGACCCTTTAAAAAAAGACCCTGGCTTTAAAAAACATAGAATCTGATCATTCGATTGTCGAGGACTCAATTCGTTAATCCGGGTAAACGGGGTTAGATAGAGGCGTTGATATTCTGCGGAACAAAATGATCTAAGTGATGAATTGCCTACACCAAGTCAGCACTTCCTGATATTGTAAGTGTCCAACTGGGCTGATACATCTCACACACACACACATGTGCATCCGCAGAAAGCTCTTAGATCAAATCAAGACTTGTTTATTGAGCGCCACTTACGAACATGCCTCAGTTCTCAGCTGCAGTCTGTTATTCATTTACTTCCAGCTCCATTCACAGACATGTGGGTTGGTGCAGACACTCAGACGTGTGTGTGTGTGTTTTTGCGCACTCGCATTCGAGCTCTTTCCCTGTTTCAGTGTGTGGTGAAGCTGTTCTGATCTGTTTGCATCATCTTTGCTCTAATTAGTTTTTGTGCATCTTTGTTTTGTTTTTTCCACAAAGACCTGTTGTTTAAAAATCACTCTGTGACACACTTGAGTTGAATCAGTGAAAATCCAATATGCATATTGAAATGACAGACGCACTGATCTGTTCTCGCTCATCAAAGTCCCTTTCCCTCTTCCTCAGTCTCTCCCTGACTCTCTATCTCCTGTGCTCCCTCACTCTGTCTTATCAGCGCTGATGGCTTTAAGCATGTGTGCTGAGAGGTCTATTAGTTAGCTATCGTTCTGTCAGATAATGCTTCATATCTCTCCACCGGTTCACTGTACTTACAGCTTTGCTCTGGCTGCATGAGGTGGAAGGAAGCACGGCTGCTAGGATGTCAGATTGGAGGCACGAGCTTCTACAATCTTTGATTGATTTCAGCCTCTTGGTGTTAGATTGATAAGACGAAGCTGAATTCATCTTAAAAAGTCGTTTCATTAAGGAGTTTGTGGAAGTGTATGTACTAATATGTTGTTTAGCAATTGATCTAAATCAGCTCATTAAGCTACAAGGTCTGGCGTGTCTTAATATGTCTATAGTAGTGTGAGAACATTTTGTCTAAATGAGTGCTTATGGGTGTGTGTGTGTGTGTGTGTGTGTGTGTGTGTGTGTGTGTGTGTGTGTGTGTGTGTGTGTGTGTGTGTGTGTGTGTGTGTGTGTGTGTGTTGTACTGTTTCACTGGTGCCGAGGAAACATTTGTTTTATGATTGCGTTGTAAAGTCCATGTAGTACATCCAATTACAACGCTAATAGCCTGCACTGCTCCCGCATATTGTAATTGTATGAATAACGGAGACGCACTCGCTGTCGTCTCCGTGGCCAGCGCTGTCTGTCGATGATGAAGGTCAGTAAGCATTGTGGTGGCCCATTAGAATAATGGGGGCTGTGACGTGGTCTGCCCCAGTACAAGAAGTACATCATTCACACTTAGCTGCTTTCCTCTCTCTCTCTCTCTCTCTCTCTCTCTCTCTCTCTCTCTCTCTCTCTCTCTCTCTCTCTCTCTCTCTCTCTCTCTCTCTCTCTTCTCTCTCTCTCTCTCTCTCCGTTCCTGTGTGCCCTACACTGCCTTGCTTCTTGCCCTCAATTGCACACTCCAATAGCCTTTTCATTTACTCTAGCACACACACACACACACAACACACACTTAAACACAGTCACACCAGATGCCTTTTAAATGTTTTTGAACACCTTGAATTTGGTTTAAAACTCAATGTACTCAACGTAAAAAACACCCTGGCAGTAGAGGATGTGAACAAAGAACAAAGTTCACTGAGTAACGCTCGCTTCTGACTACTTAATTGGAAAAGGCCTGCAGCATATGCAATTGGGAATGGCCTAGATTTGCATAACTATAATTAGGCACCTGTCGTCAACAGCATTCTGTTTGACTTAGGACTGATGGTAGCTCTGTCTGTTTGCTGTTAACATGCAGCACATTGGGTCTGCCAGGACGTCTTCAATGGGAGTTCTTTGCAGTTTCTAGATGCCTTTTACTATACTATACTATACTAGACTATACTACACTATACTATACTATACTATACTATACTATACAAGACTAGACTAGACTAGACTAGACTAGACTAGACAATACTATACTATACTATACTAGACTAAAATAGACTATACTATACTATACTATACTATACTATACTAGACTAAAATAGACTAGACTATACTATACTATACTAGACTAAAATAGACTAGACTATACTATACTATACTAGACTAAAATAGACTAGACTATACTATACTATACTAGACTAAAATAGACTAGACTATACTATACTATACTAGACTATACTACACTATACTATACTATACTATACTATACTATACTATACTATACAAGACTAGACTAGACTAGACTAGACTAGACTAGACAATACTATACTATACTATACTAGACTAAAATAGACTATACTATACTATACTATACTATACTATACTATACTATACTATACTATACTATACTAGACTAAAATAGACTAGACTATACTATACTATACTAGACTAAAATAGACTAGACTATACTATACTATACTAGACTAAAATAGACTAGACTATACTATACTATACTAGACTAAAATAGACTAGACTATACTTACTATACTAGACTAAAATAGACTAGACTATACTATACTATACTAGACTAAAATAGACTAGACTATACTACTACTATACTAGACTAAAATAGACTAGACTATACTATACTATACTAGACTAAAATAGACTATACTATACATACTATACTATATATACTATACTATACTATACTAGACTAAAATAGACTAGACTATACTATACTATACTAGACTAAAATAGACTAGACTATACTATACTATACTAGACTAAAATAGACTAGACTATACTATACTATACTAGACTAAATAGACTAGAGACTATACTAGACTATATTATACTATACTAGACTAGACTAAACTTAACTAGACTAGACTATATTATACTATACTAGACTAAACTAAACTAGGCTAGATTATATTAACTGTACTATACTATACTATACTAGACTAGATAGGCAATAATATTACTACACTAACTATACTATACTATACTATACTATACTAGGCTAGGCTAGGCTAGGCTATACTATACTATATTATACTGTACTACACTATACTAGACTAGGCTAGATTATACTATACTATACTATACTATACAAGACTAGACTAGACTAGACTAGACTAGACTAGACAATACTATACTATACTATACTAGACTAAAATAGACTATACTATACTATACTATACTATACTATACTATACTATACTATACTAGACTAAAATAGACTAGACTATACTATACTATACTAGACTAAAATAGACTAGACTATACTATACTATACTAGACTAAAATAGACTAGACTATACTATACTATACTAGACTAAAATAGACTAGACTATACTATACTATACTAGACTAAAATAGACTAGACTATACTATACTATACTAGACTAAAATAGACTAGACTATACTATACTATACTAGACTAAAATAGACTAGACTATACTATACTATACTAGACTAAAATAGACTATACTATACTATACTATACTATACTATACTATACTATACTATACTAGACTAAAATAGACTAGACTATACTATACTATACTAGACTAAAATAGACTAGACTATACTATACTATACTAGACTAAAATAGACTAGACTATACTATACTATACTATACTAGACTAAAATAGACTAGACTATACTAGACTATATTATACTATACTAGACTAGACTAAACTTAACTAGACTAGACTATATTATACTATACTAGACTAAACTAAACTAGGCTAGATTATATTATACTGTACTATACTATACTATACTAGACTAGACTAGGCTAAATTATATTATACTACACTATACTATACTATACTATACTATACTATACTAGGCTAGGCTAGGCTAGGCTATACTATACTATATTATACTGTACTACACTATACTAGACTAGGCTAGATTATACTATACTATACTATACTATACTAGGCTAGGCTAGGCTATACTATACTATACTATACTATACACCACAGAGATGAAAGAGGCAGTCTCAGCTCAATACAGAGAAAGTTTTACTCCATTCTTAAATAAGTGTAGTGTTCTGCCAGTTACTATCTACAGTTCAATTTGGTTCACAAACATTTAATGTATGTTTAATGCAAACTTAGAAATAATTGATGGAATGATGTGACTCAAGCTCCCATTTATAGGCTCTGAACATGAAAATTGTATAATTTTAAGGAGTTTTGGAAAGCTCTCAGATCCTAATGGGGCTTTGCATTTAATAAAGGTGGTGCTTTATTAAATGCAGGTGCACAAGAAAGGGCAACCACTTAAGTGCGTGCATGTAAAATATTGTGCTAGTATAATTTATGAGACACATATACACAGTGTGTTGTCTGCTATGTTTTCATTAGATGTGTGTAAAACACAGAAACGCTGTATTCTCCTGGATAATTTTGCATGTCACGGCTGTAGAAGATTTAAAAAAGGCTTCATCACTGTAAATGGGCAAAATGATCCCAGTATATTTAAAGATGAATGTTCTATGAAGAGTAATGTTTAGCTTCAAGCATCATTTGAAGCCCTATGATTGGATTGCTCTCTCAACCAAAATAGTGGACTCAAAAGCCTCAAAGACTTTGTGACTTCATGGTGTCTGAAATAACTCCACTCTGTTAAAAACTGTATAGGTCATTTCTAAAATTATCCCACAAGAACTTTCCAGTCCTGTTCTTCGTGTTCCTTTCTGAATGTTAATAACTCTCGTAATTTACCATGAGTTCACATTTGACTTGCTTTGTTAACCAGAGTTGTGTTTAATTATAGAATTAGGTGAGTCAGTCTCACAGTGCCAAACAGCACTGCATGCATAACCTTGACACAGTAATGGATTTATACACTTGCCACTTACTTCTGATTTCCACACATGACAGCTGTGAGCTGACAGCTTTTGAGATTTCATAGGGGAAACATAAAAATCAGATTAAAATTTTAATTGCAACTACTGTGAACAATGCTGTGGTAACTACAGGAGGAGGAGGAGTGGGCATGCACTCATCCCCTCTGCTCAAGTTTAGTGAGGGTTTCTAAAAGCCCCCGCAGAAAGCTGTTTTAATTTTGACACCATAAAGCATGCGTCAGGGCAGCCGCCCCATGTGCGAAGGCTCAGTCCAGGATTCGACTCTTTCCTCGTCTCTCTCTCTCTCCACATTCCTGTCACTCTTCAGCTGTCTCTATCAAAATAAAAGCCTGAAAAAGGCCAAAAAAATAATCTAATGTCGTCTTACAAATGAAAGAAGGAATGAAGGAAGTCGATAAGAGATGGATAGAGAGTGATAGAGAGGAAGTGCTTGTAGTTGAGTTACATAAAGGTCATATATGAAGCTCCTCAGCTTGCATCTGACAGCCCCTCTCCCTTCACTTCCGCCGCAATCCACCAGTATTCCTCTCCATCCTGTGCCTCTCCAGTTTCAGTCACATCCTTTTGTCATTGTGATCTGTTCATTTTTGCCTTCTCCCATCTTCTGATCCTCCATTTCCTCTCCCCACGTCGCCGTCTCTCAGCCCTCTCTGAGCGACTGCTGGCATGTCAGCATCTTGTGTCAGCAACGTCTTCTCTTCTCTTCTCTTCTCTTCTCTTCTCTTCTCTTCTCTTCTCTTCTCTTCTCTTCTCCCTGGAGGGAGTGTACACATCACACACACACACACACACACACACACACACACACACAGATCTGTGCTTTAATTGGTCCAGATTGGCTGTGGACTTTCTGCCTGGGCAGTGGGTGCATTGTAGCATGTAGCACCCCCTCCACCCCCACCACACACACACACACACACACACACACACACACACACACACACACACACACACACACACACACACACACACAGCACTTTTTTTTCTCACAGTGAAAGAATTCGATTCGATATTGCTTTTCCTATTGTCTTTTTTAAGCACACATTGTCGTCTGCAGTCTGTTGTTGTGTAACTCTATACCGTTTCCATGGCTGCCAAATTACAGTAATAGACCTCCGTGCTCATAAACAACTCAACATATTGAAGAGCGAGGGTAAGTGATAATAAGAGCATACAGAAAGCAGGATATACTGTAACAGTGATACTGTATATATTTTTAGTTTGCTTTTATGATTGTTGCAATATTGATGTCATCATTTGAGAAGGCCTGTATTTAACAGAGGCCCTGCACACTGATCCATCATTTATGTTTATTATTCCTGCTGCTTGAACAAGCCATCCATCTTTACGGCCAGTTACAGATTAACAGTTAATGCAGCACAACTGCATTCGCTCTTGATTGGCAAACCTCCATAAACAGCTGCTTAAATCCTTCCAGTCTGAGACTGATTTAGAGCATTCGAACTGACACACCCTGGGGGGAAGGCCTCCACAGTTTCTGCAAGCATGAGAGAGTGCATGCTTTATTTCCATTCATGAAAACGAGCCGTTAAGTAAGCGTTAAACGGCCACGGTCACTGCTTGCAATGTCAAATGTACGTAGGGCATTTATTATTACCGCAAGATCATCTAAATTCGTCATCGGGGTTATTTTTATTCCCGTCATCTGCAAAAACTCCTTCTTCTCCTGCCCTGCCTGTCTCGAATGACATTTCATACCTACGGTGCGTCGTTGTCATCACACACGTTCATAGTACACAGACACACATGCTGCACACAACACCCCGGTGGGAACAGATCCAGTTGGAGCTTGTTTAATGCTGACCCAACGGAATATGTATCCGTCCCTCCGGTGTTCCCCTCTCACCCCGAGGGCACATCGCCAATGAGTCCCACGGGCACCGACATACATCCACACACGCAACATATGCGGTACATCCATCGATATATCCTGCAGTCCTTCTGCCTGTGCTTTTACCTACTCGCCATCTCAGCTTGTCAGACAGTCGGACTCCATGCATGCTTTGTGTGTGTGTGTGTGTGTGTATGTGTGTGTGTTCACATGCGGACTCAGGGTTTTCGCTCTCCTCCTCACCTCTAGCCCTGCAAATTCAGTCTCCATGGAAACGGTGGGAGGGGGGCGAGAGAAAGGGGAGGATGTTGACTTCCTGACACCTTCTGTCCCGTGGGACGCCAACTGTCAGCAACTCGGAATGTTTGTGTGTCTCTCCACATGCGTGTGTGTGTGTGTGTGTGTGTGTGTGTGTGTGTGTGTGTGTGTGTGTGTGTGTGTGTGTGTGTGTGTGTGTGTGTGTGTGTGTGTGTGTGTGTGTATGCGTATGCATATTTCCTCACATGTGATTAACATGATGTGTAAACGTGACCTGGATGTGTCCTGAGATGAGACGAAGTTGCGAGTAGCTACAATATGAAAGACTATTTGTTTCTCTCTCTCTCTCTCTCTGTTTGTGTTGGCTTGTGCAGCTTCAACCTTCATGACTGCTTCTTATCAGCTGCCAAAGCTGAGCCGCTCAGTGTGTTAGTGGGTCTGGCTGGAGGACTATGTGGAGGAATCCCCTGTTCACAGGCACTAGATGATGAAAGCAGTGATGGACCAAGACAGAGCAAACAGGAAGAAGCTAGTGTGGATACTGTCCCGCGTGTTTCATGCTCTGTTTATTTTGTTCTATCACCTTAGGCTAGGCAGTTAAATCACAATGTGTAGAGCAATCCTGTAATGCAAAAGTAGAACAATATGTGATTTCTAATCCTCTATACAAACAGCCAGACACTGTCAGGCAGCGTGTGGAACAGGACGATGACTAAATCTACTAAAAGCCAGAATCTTATTTTAATAATCAATCATTAAAGTCATTTTAGGCAATAAACCCAAAAGTTCACTGGCTCCTGCTTCTCATTATAGTAAACTGAATATTTTAGATATATTTTCCAGACAAAACTAGCTATTTAAATGTCAAACAGACTGTGGGAACCTGTGATGTGCGAGGCAACATTGTTCCATGTCAGTCTTAACATGGAAAGATACGAGATACGACACCACAGTGTGAGAAACTGCAGCCGGGGGCGAGGGTACAGATCAAGAATAGCTGGTACAGGACATGTCAGAGATGTCATCTTCAGTAAAGATGATAGAAAATCAAAATGAAGCTAAATGTATGCGCTGTCAAAAACTAGTGGCTTCAAGAGGAAACAAGATCCATCGCCTGGAAACATGCCAAAGGATTTATTAACTACTGAACATGCACATATTCAGTTCGAGAGAATCTTGTAGTCTTTTAGGTCGATTTGAAGAGATACAACTAGCAATTATTTTCATCTGATGACTGATAATCATTTTTGAAAGTCTTGTTTTTGTGTCACCAAAAGTTCCAATTTACTCTCATACGAGACAATAAAAACAGAGAGTTCGATTTTTTGATACACGGTTGCTGATTCATCTCGCAGATAGAATAATTGATTATAGAAACTAATGGTTTCAGTTATGCAAGTCATCGTGGTATGGATTTCAGATTTCACCTTAGTTTTTTTTTTTTCACGTTCCTGCAAATAAACTTCAGGTGAAAGAGGACAGAACAGAAATCCCATACACAGGAAGTGAGGACGGGTAACAGGAGAAATAACGGGAAGGAACGGATACATGGGAAGAAATATCATGAAGGAACGACAGGAGGAAGATCTGAACGCACTGCAGGAAATAAAGGACAGGATCACTGTGGGGGGGGGGTGGATAAAGAAATATAGAAGTTTGAAGATGTTTGAGCTGCTGGATTCATTAAACTAGCCGTGGGCTCTGCATCCCTACCTACCACACCCCAGCGTTGCCATGGATATTAGGCCTTCGCAGCACAGCTGTGTGTGTGTGTGTGTTGGTTAGAGGTGTGCCAGGATGACATCATACAGTAGCTTACTGAGAAGGTCTACTGCAGGCACATGGCACCTACAATATTTATAGAGCCTCAGAACAGATGAGCTCACTCAGTCACTCAGTGTGACACGCACACACACACACACACACACACGCACGCACACAAAAAGAGCAAAGAAGTAGCAGAGAAGTTACTCACGCAACCGTGCCACACCCACTCACATAAATATTTCCTCCTCTCTCCTCTATTTTTTTTTTCACCGGCTGGCCTTGAAGAGTGCACTGCATACAAGCACAGGCATCGCAAGGCATGCAGGAATAATTAAACCACGGTCCTGACACAGTTCAGGATTATTGTTAGTATGAAAATATATGAAAGCGCTCATACACACACTGTGACATGAAAAAGCGCCTGTATTCTCGGGGCGAAAATGAGCCGGCGCTGTATGAGTCATACGAGGAGGGAATGGTACTTTGTGAGGGATTAAAGCAGAGGAAATATAAGGGACTGCTACAGTAAACACACACACACACAAACACAGTATAGGCACAAACACACACACACACACACATTAAATGACCCCATTTCTCCCCAAACATGTTCTTAATATACACACAGGATTTAAATCCTCATATCCCAAAATAAACAAAATCATTTTTCAGTAGAGCAAATACCGAACATCACTGTAACAGCAAAGTATGATTGAGAGTGACCAGTGTGTTTGTGTGTGTGTGTGTGTGTGTGTGTGTGTGTGTGTGTGTGTGTGTGTGTGTGTGTGTGTGTGTGTGTGTGTGTGTGTGTGTGTGTGTGTGTGTGTGTGTGTGTGTGTGTGTGTGTGAGTGAGTGAGTTTGAGTTACAAGGCTGGAGTGCCCGAGAAAGAAAAATCACATTTCATAAATAAATCATCCATGGCCTTGTGATGGCTGTACGAACACACACACACACACACACACACACACACACATTCCTACATCACTAGCAGTGGACACAGGATGCAATCCTTCATACCATGGCCATCGTAGTACAGACCAGATTAGAGACAAATCATTTTTTCAAAAGAGCTGTGTGCCGCCTCCTCGTGTGTGTGTGTGTCGGTGTGTTACTGTTGACAACAAACATCCGCCGAGGTGTTTACCCGCAAACGCACAATGAAGTTCAGGCAACTAGATTTTCATTAAAGCATTATATTCCACATCAAACAACACTATGACTGTAGAAATGTGTGTGTGTGTGTGTGTGTGTGTGTGTGTGTGTGTGTGTGTGTGTGTGTGTGTGTGTGTGTGTGTGTGTGTGTGTGTGTGTGTTGAGTCTTGCTATGTGAACATAGCTCAGATTTCAATTTAACACTTGTTATATTGTTTTAACATGTGTATCTGAATAAACAAGTGACTCAACATGGGGCCGATGCCTCATATCTGTGTGTGTGTGCGTGTGTGTGCGTGTGTGTGTGTGTCTGAGCTATGAAGTATTTTAGGAACCTGCATGAGAGAAAGTATTTCGAGATACATTCTCCGCGCTCCTCTCTCTCTCTCTCTCTCTCTCTCTCTCTCTCTCTCTCTCTCTCTCTCTCTCTCTCTCTCTCTCTCTCTCTCTCTCTCTCTCTCTCACTCCCAAAGGCGATGATGTTGAATGAGCAGGGTTTTTTTTCTTTTTCTTTTCACCGGCTGGATGAGGACTCGAGATGAGGAGGGGGACCCACAGTAGAATCGATGGAGTGATGAAGTGTAGAAGTCGGATAGAGAGACGTAAATTTATGGATGGAGGTGGGGAAAAGGAATAATTCAGGTTATTTAGCATTAAACCGACAAATCAATTGTAACAAACCAGCACCTATCACACCCCGATGAGCAGGTGCGGAGTGAGAAAACATGTTTTCACACAAAAAAGCAGTCTGTGACATGTTTGTGTGACTTGTGGTGTGAATATATACAGGAATATAGATGCTACAGCATGAAGTAAAGCAGAATCTCTACAACAAACCAGACTTTTATACCGGAGTGTGAAGATATTAGCTGCCTCCGGCGGATGCGGCACAAAGATATCTGCGCGTGCGTCTTTTCTTTTGAGTGTTAAATCTGTTTATCCATTTTATCGTGAAGCAGACTGATCGTGATCTCATGTAGTGCGCTGCACGAAGAATGAAATGGACAGATTTTACTCCATTTTAAACCCAGTGCACCGCGGTTTATGTTCATTGTAACAAAGCACCAAAAGTGACACCTCTCAGCCTGGATCTGGTTTGGAAAAATGATGCCACTCCTACTGATAGTGTAATAATAGCGTCCCTGCAGAGACAAGAGAAATCTTGTTTACACACTGTGCTTTAATAATGCTTTAAAAAGCTCACCAAATATTTGTTTTGTTCTGTTTTTTCATTTCTTTACATTACATACTCTTACAACGAATACTAATTAGTCTTATTCGAGTATGATAACATAAGTTTCACATGTTTTACCAGTCAACCTCCTGCTTGTTATGATGTTGTTTTTTAAATGTGAGTATTAATTAATATATATATATATATATATATATATATATATATATATATATATATATATATATATATATATATATACAAATGTTACAGTAAAAGACCTTACATTTATACGTGTACAGTAGAAATATATATTCCAATAATTAGTGTAAAACATCTGTGCACCCCTGACGCGAGATCAAACTCAAGGGTATTGGAGTCCCACGGGATGTGTAGACTGTGTAATGGTGGAGACTTTAATCCTTTAACCCAGCAGAACGTGCCGAAGAGGAGGCCGTGCTGAATTAATTTGTTGCTGATCTCAAGCGTTTACTCACAATTACCATGAGAAAATTACACACATGTACATTAAAGGAAACTTTTCCTCGCCACCGTACCGAGTGGCGAGTAAAGAGTCTCGACCCGAGATAACGCCTGTTATGATGTGGTACTATATCAAAAAATTGAATATGAACTGGAATATTCCTAAAATCATGTCAGCTCTCTCACTAATGTGAAAATTACAGCTTAGTACCAGTAGTGCTTTTATATTTAGAAGGACAGAGACTGCTGGAAAAGGACAGGACAGCAGTGTGACGCCCAGAGGTGCTTGTCATGCCTCTGTCATTACAGTTACAGTTATTGTAGACTTACTGTAGACCCACACACACACACACACACACACTCCCTCTCAGTGGTGTAGAGTTACATCCTGCCACTGCAGTTCGCGCTCTGTGAAGGGCAAGAGCAGCCTTCACGACCTCCACAAACACACACACACACACACACCTAGGCTGCCCATTACTCACAGCAAATTTTAACTACATGAAGGATTTGAGAGACGAGAGATTATTGAAACTGATGCAGGATGGATGGAGCAGTTCATTTACTTTGAATATGAAGAGTGATATTAATACAGATGTCTTTGATGCCATCTCCTGCTTTCCTCTAGATACACTTTCATCTGCAAAGCAGAGCAGCTGGGACGGACGGAGCATGTGTGTGTGTGTGTGTGTCTGTATACAGTAGGGGTGTGTATATTAATGTAACGAGCCAGACTTGACCGAGTATGTGTGTATCATGGATCGCTTAAGCATTGCTTTTCATGTCGACTTTCTGTTTATTCTGAATAATCAGAATATGATTAACATATTTTAACCTCTACATGGATAGAAACAGTTTCCCAGGCTGCATGTGCAGCTCATATGTGAGCGTGTATACAATCAGCGTCTGTTGTTTGCGATGATTGTGTGCATTGCGGTAGTAATAGGTTTCCCTCCGGGCTGACCAGGAGCTTGAGGAGGATGAGGAGGAGGAGGAGGACACGGTGAAGGAGAGATGGAGGGAGGTAAGCAGCGCGTTCCAACTGAGTGATGAGGACAGCGGGAGAGATAGACTGAGCTGACACAGGTGCTTTAGACAGGGGCAGGAGGGAGGAGGTGACAGAGGAGACTGAGGGGGAGAAAAAGAGGAGAGCAGAAGGAAGAGCAAGAGAATGAGGTGATGAGGAAGGTGGTGACCTAGAAGGATGGATACATCTGCCCAGAGTGATTGTGTCTGATATCCCAGTTTCCAAAGGTGACAGAAAATTAGAACTGAAATTATTGATTTGAGCTGGTCAGTCATCTAGTTGGTCCACCACTTTGGTTCAGACTCAAACATCTTGACAAATATTATCCATAACATTTTGTATAAACCCCAGAATCAAGCCCACAAACTTCGACTGTTCCTCTAGCGGCAGCACAAGGTTTATTGTTTTTCTAATGAATGGATTGTCCTGAAATGTTTCCCTCTTACTGAATTCACCATCTTTTTTCTTTTCTCTTTTTTTGTGTCCAATACTTTGATGACCAAATATTCCATGTACACGCAGATCTAATAACATTCACATCATCCAGTTTAGTGGGAAACAAGATAGTGAACGCCTCGTTAAAACAGTTGTTTTTGGACATTTTCCATTTTTTATTTAATCTTTCACTTTTGCACATTCTTTAGAATTGATTGTCGTTTAATCTATGAAATAACTGATGGATTAATATTGATATTTAATATATCTTGCAGTTGCAATCCCTAAAAAAAGGTCATTTACACTTTTGCTGATTTGCAGGTGACAATGTGTAATTTGAATATCCCAATGAAAACATATAGCTGCAATAGGTGCTGAGGCACCAAAAGACAAGAATTATGTTTTATTACTTATTAGTTCATGTACTATTTTTGTTTTTTTGTGATTTGTGGCGCAAATGCAGCCACATTGTAGTCTCACTTTCCAGTGTTCAGTAGGGTTAGCGTAAGACATTAATAATAAAGAAACTTATTAATTCATCTGTGGTTGTTTGTACAACAGTGAAGGTGGCAGGACGGCTGGACTACCCTCTGCTCCGCGTTATGCTACGATGTAAAATGGCCGCTTTCCCCGTCGAGGGAAGGTTCAGCTGAGATTAGCAACGCTTGAGAAAAATAGGGGAAGGGAGGGAAAAAAGCAAAGGAGGGGAAAAAAGGATGAGAGAGCAAGCATGGAGGAGCTGGAGTGGATAGAGTGTGAAAGAAGTAATCAAGTGGCAGCAGCAAGAGAGGAGAGAGACTAAGGTAGCAAGAAGGAGAGGAAACTGTAAGACTGCCAGATATAAAATATATCTCTACTTCTGTGAACTCGGCTGCAGAAAATGCTGCTTCGAATATGTCGAGTTTTTGGAGTTTTTGTCAGCACTGCTGATGTTCATGTGTGTTCTGTGGTGTGTTTGTTTTTTATTCTACTATACTTATTACCATGCATTAAGTCTTAGCAGTGTGTGCAATTAGTCTCTCTCTCTGGAAACAACTATCTATCTATATATATATTTATTTTTTGCATGTTTCTGTGCAAAGACGTAAAAATGTTGGTTTGGTTTGCTGCTACTTTGTGTGAGTACCTCGTGTTGCCAGTAGGGGTCTCTGTCTCACCACTAACCTCACACAGCAGTGACCAGCATGTTGGCCTGCTCAGTGGATGTAAAACTAAAGGCTGGAGCCGGCAGTTATTTCCTGTCAGTTAACAGTGGAAGTCACCACAATCACTGAGGAATGTTTTTATGCGTGGGGACTCACTGTTTCATCTCCCTCTTGTGTGAACTCTTCTGTTTCCTTGACAACCAGGTGCAAGCAAGTAGACCTGCAGACAGAAACCATTTTCTTTTCTTTCTTTTTTTTTACTGACTGAACATTGAGTATTAGTGAGTGGGTGAGCCCAGTGAGTGATGAAGCAATGCACAACAGGATGGATGAGAAATTTATGAATCAATAGACGAGAAAATAGCAGAATGAAATTAATGAACGGTAAAATTAAGCCGTGAGTGATTAGATTCTGCTCATAACTTCATCAGAGACACCTTTTCGAGCTGAGGCGTGTCTTTGCAGAATTGTGAGTGAGTCAAGTATGTTGACAGGTATAAATGTATTATGTTGACAAAGTTAAATATATAACTAAATATAAATACAAGAGCTGGACAACAAACTACCTCTATAGGCAAGATTGTGTACCATGTAAGAGTTTTTCTTATTCAGAGGTGGCTGGTGTGCACATATTGAGAGTGTGTGTGATGTTTATAGTCTGTGCTCCAGTTCTTATAATCCTCTTGATTTGGAATACATTTGGGCAGATAGGTGAGTTGATGAGGAGGCTTCATGACAATTTCTCCACATTTGATGTTGTTAGTCAGTGAAAATCAGTGCAGGAAAACAGACTAAAGTTATAACAGCGAATCATGAAATCTGAAGTTTTAGGGCTTGAAAATAGAGAATTGGTCAAAGTCAAAGTAAGAGTGGTTGAGATATCTTGACTTTTCTGAGCTTCAAAAAGCTTAGATCCAACTGTTTTCATGATGCAACTCCAAGGAGTGTTTTGTTGGACCCTCTCCGCCTGGTCAACACCTTTATATTTCAGACTCTGGACAAAGAATCGTCACCCAGGTTATTTTCTGACACTTGACGAAGCTCTTTCAGAACCACAGAGGAGATTATACAACTTTACCACGTAAAATCAGTGCTGCTTAATAACGACAGTGGTGAAAGGACTTCATTTTCGACTTATCTTAAACAATCAGGTGTGATTTTGGTGACGCTTTAACCGTGTCACGGCACCAGAAAAGAAATGAATACTCACAAGTCAGATGACACCTATTGTAGTGCAGACAATGCTAACAATATGATGATAAAAAACGCACTTGATATTCTTTTCCCGTATGAAAGCACCGGAAGGTGTTTCAGACTCTAGTCAAGTGCACGCTCTGTGAAATCGGACTGAGAGAGGAAGGGACGAAACAGGCTGCCATTTATAAATAGAAAGAATCAGCATGCACAATGTCATGCTGGAGGAAAATGGGTCTCTTGAATTTGTGTCGAGTAAGCAGTGACTAGAGTTTTTTTTTTTTTTTCCTAAGGAGGAAATAGAGCGTTTAATCTCATGCTAATTCTTGGCATTAGTTCCAAATGTGACTTTAAAAAAACTCCCTCAGAGCGCCTGAACTTCCACGTGAGCGTGTGTGTGCATGCATCGATGCATGTGAGTATACGTGGAGAACAGGTGGCCTGAGCCCCCTGCAAGCCCTGGTCCAAACCCTGCCTCTTCCTTCCAGCTGATCTTCCTTCAGCTGATCACTGTGAGCCACCGTGTCTCCTCCTCCTCCTATTTCTCTCTGATCAGAATCGTCCATGTTTGCTCTCCCGCCCCCTTCTTTTCTCCCTCTCTCTCCCTCTCTCTCCCTCTCTCTCTCTCTCTCCCTCCCTCTCTCTCCTTACCCCTCATCCCCGATGTCTCTCGTCCCGCCTGCACTTAGAGCAGGCTGACTGACGGAGGGCAGAGGGAGCAGCACAGGAATCTCAGCCCTGCTTTCACTCAGTGTCGACTCAGAGGACCTAGCCACCCCCCCTCCAATCCCGACCCCCTCTCCACCTTCACTGCCCTCTCCTCCTGTCACTCCTCATCTTCTCTGCCTGTTTCCTTCTCTCTCTCTCTTTTTTTATGGGGGGTCTGTTTGAGGGATCTGATATGTTTAGCCTTCACCATGAACCCAACAGTGAAGATCCACCTTCAGAATGGGACCCACTTTAACACCTACATGTACCAGGTAGGGACTCAGCTACCGTACACTTTGTGGATATTCCCGGTGAAGGATTGTTTCCAGCTCAAATAACTCTCTCTGTGGTCTCCACGTGTCCTTGCCTGGGTATTGATTTCAGTGCTGATGACTCTTTTCTAGGGCTGAGATATGGCCTCCTCCCCACCTCTTCCTTCCCCTCCCTCCTCCTCCCGTTCCTCCCTCCTTTTTCTTCACCACCGTGTCTCAATCAAACTGCGAAATGAATGATTAATGCTTTGCAGCGATGATGCAAATTGCATATTGGTTTTTAGAAATGTGGGCGCGCCCTCCTCCACTGAGGCTTTTTCAGCGGCTGATGTGGCATCATTGCATGTTTTCAACTCCCCCCCAATTGTCCAAGAAAATAAAGGAGATAAATATCTGTCATGCACCGATGATGGCAGCGCGTGCTCGCTTTACCGCGTGTTTATTACAGCGTGAGTGCAAGAGGCGGACTCTCTCTCTCTCTCTCTCTCTCTCTGATGCACAACAAAAAACTCTTTGTGTTTCTCCTTTCATCCGAGCAGAGGAAGTATTCCCCCTCTCTTCCTTTCCTTTCTGCCTTTTGTCCCTCTTTCTGGTGCAGTATTTGTTTCGCTTTAATGAAGAAAACTGGGATACATGAATGGATGCTATTCCTGGCTCAGGCCTTCTTCAGTGGGCAGACGAGGAGGGGAGGGTGGTGGGGGCGGAGAAAGTTTAGATATGTGCAAGGATTAGACAACTTTTGTTTGCTGAAGCATAGGAAAAGGATATTTTGCAAACCCGAGTGAGAGAGACACAGTTGATGTGTCAGCTGTCGCTGTAAAAAAATGCTTTTGCTGCGTCGATCAACTTTTTGGCCTCTAATCAGGGTATTAAATGACTTTTCACTAACAAGGACCACGCCCGTACAGATGAAGTTTAAACATGTTTATTACAAGTGACGTTCGAGAAGCATGGGTGATATCATGCGGGAGGGTTTAGGGAAAGAGAGGGTTAGAGGGATGGTGGGATGAGGGTTGGAGGATGAGGGATGTTAGGATGAGGTATGAAGGGAGGGAGCGAGTAAGGGATGAGGGGAGGAAAGGTGAGAGGGATGAGGCGGGACCATCGGCAGAGTGGTCCTGAGGTTGACTGGAGGGATCCTGGAAGAAACCTGGGGGGGATGGAAACTCTGAGTGAGGGAACCGTCTCTCTGCACCTCTACGGGTTAGAGCCCCTGGTTCCTGTGTGAGAATGGAGACCAGAAAAGGAAAGACAAAGCAAGAAAGAAGGTTTGGGGGGGTGGGATGTGACAGCGGCGTCAAAGAAGGAGTGGAAGGAAAAGGAGTGCTTAAGAACGGAAATTGAACGAGTACGAGGCGTGGCCCTTTTTCCCGAACCCAGTTTATAAAAACTCCATTTCATTTGCATGTTTTCACAGTGACGGGTTATTGGAGGAGGGTTTATTGCCAGGTTTCATTTCAAAAACTCTAGATTTACTCCTGCTTGGGGTTTCACACAGAAATCCCAGCTTTTCCAAGGTGTTCAGAGATTTGCTGAGCTGTATTGACGCGGGGCGTATTTGCTGTTGTGTTATCAGCGTTCCAGAAGTGAGTCCAGAGCTGGCGCCGGCTTCTGTCAGTCTTGGCGTTATCCCTAATGTGATTCACTTAGGCTGCTTTGCTCATGACTCACAGTGATTATTCAGAAGCCTAATTTGAATACATCTGTCTCAGCCATGAAGAAGAATGGGAAATGTGTGTCTGCTCTTTCTATGTTCTGCACTCTGCAGCTTTTGGAAAAGTTTGCAGTCAGCTGTGACATCATCACACAGAGGGACGATCTGTGTTTGCGTTTTTAGCGCGTGCACCCACGTGGACGTGCGTACTGATTCGAACGCTCGTGCAAAGTTTGGATGCCGCTCGAACACTTCCCTAACTCCCTAATGAGCCGTCGGCATGGAAACGGCTGCAGTGTGCCCTGTGGCGTCATGGCAACAGATTACTCAATGCCTTCTTAGGGCCAACACCCAGGCAAGGTGTCGTGGTGGTGTTTGTCACATTTTCTTGTGTGTGCGTTGACTAAGATTTGTTAGAGGAAGGTCGAGTCCACCTCCATCCTCCGCCGCTCGCCACCTCCCTCACTCTCTCTCTCTGCAGTGGTAAAGAGTTACAGAGCTGTGATATCTGAGTCTCCCCGAGGACTCACTCATTCTCCAGTCCCCGACTCTCCGCATTCATCTTCAGTGTGGCACTCCTAAGTGAATTACCACGATTTACATCGGAGTTAATTTAGTGTCTTTTTGGTGGCGCGCAGAGCGGAGCAGAGTGATTATATACGACGATCTCTGATGAGGTGTTTTCTTCTGCTCTGCTTCTTCGCAGCAAACTATTATTTCTGTGGGTGTCCTGGAGATGCTACATCTTTTCAGGGATTGCACTGTACAGTTTGCACAAAATCACCCAAATAACCGCTTTTTTCTCTTGATTTCTGGGTCTGTTTACAGAATAGACATGCAGTTCTTTCAGTCACACTTTGCTGAGATGCACAATTTCAGCGACTGCCCTTTTAAATGTTTATGCGAGCGCGTGTTCACACATGTAAAACACCGTTTGAGCATCCTCATATTAGCACAAATGATGCCGCACATCACATCCCTAACCTGTGAGTCACAGGACGTGTGAATGAGTTAACAGTCTTGTTTACAGTATCCATCTCTTCTTCCTTCCTCTTCCTCCCACCAGCTGACGTTTGCAGACAGGATGCCCCGCCTCACTGTTGTCATCGATTTATATTTGTTTTGGCTTCAATCTCTCTTGTCTTGTTAATCTACCCACACGCAGCAGAAGTTACCATAAAGTTAAAGAGGCTATTTGTTGTTCGGTGCGTTCATCAATTTAAATCTACGCTACTGTATGTGTAATATCTGAGACATCCCTGCAGTTGTCAAAGGAGTGTGGACCCCTTTTTGCCTTGTCTGAACCTACTTTTCTATTTTTCCCCCAAAAGACCTGCAGAGAGGAAATGAAAAAACTTGTTCCACTGTGCCGAGAGTTATACTTTAGGCTAAGCCTAACTTTTTCTAAAGGAGAAGGGAAGGAAATATGAAATATTGCATTCTAAACACAACAGGTTGTCTGCTTGTATTGCAAAACAGTGAACAACTCGTAAACAACATTTAGTCGGTTTCCGAAGAGAAACAGAAAAATAGGTCAGGAAAAAAAGAAAAGAAACATGAGCTCCACTAGTGTTTTGTTAGTACAGCAGAGTTAAAGTGTGATTATGTGGCGTTTTAATGCTAAAGCACCTCATAGATAAATCTCTTTTCAGTGGACACTGCAGGTCATACATTGTTACTGAAATGAACCCTCTTAAAATCAAAAAGATATCGGCAGTAACAAATCATGTCATGGCGCTGTCAGGAGGATATTTTGTTCTTTCTCTTTTTCTATTGTGCGTCTCTCAGACACTGTCTTATAATAGAGACGACGATGACAGCTTTCATAGCAACACTCTGAAATGGAGAGGGACTCTCTGGGACTGATGGATTCATAAATAGCTGATCACAGTCGGGATGTTTCGACAGAAGAAATGTGATCGGAGATAAGACACACAACACAGAACACATGACGCAGCCAGCCACACACGAGCGCATGCAAACAAGCGCCAGTGACACACATCTCTCAAAAGATCCAAAATTAAAAGATTCAATTCAGATTCCAGCGGGATCAGGCTTTAAAGGAGAGTTCGCTGCTCGCTGTCGGTAACACATAGAAGTACCACGCTTCAAAAGACCTAAACGGTCCCTGAAATATCATTTGTAATTTATCCTATTGATAAAATGCAAAGTGCTGGAAGGAAGCTTGTCAGTCCTGGGATCTGATATGTTGACTAGGAGTTTTTTATCTTGTGAAGAAGAAATGTGAAACACTGAATACTGGATACACGCAGAGGAATGCAGCTTTCAGTACCATGAAAACTGTCAAATACTTACTAGTCAGTCATTTAACTGACGAACCAAAAAGTTATCACATCATCCGCGATAATGGCTAAAGCACCTTCCTTCCATGAACTCACACACACACACACACACACACACACACACACACACACACACACACACACACACACACACACACACACACACACACACACACACACACACACACACACACTGTATTGTCATCAGAAGGTGTTTTACTATGGATATCCACACACTCAGTTTGCTGCATGCAGCTCATATTCTTTATCATGTAGTGAGTGAGGGGACAGTTCAGGTTTCATGTGTGTGTGTGTGTTGTAGGTGAACAGCTGACCTCTGAGAACATTACAGACACACACTCAACTACAAGCACACTCTCATTAAATCGTATATATATTTGTTTGGATTGCATCTATGTGAGAGAGACTTTTTTTTTATCTGACTGCACTCCACTCTCTTCCCCTCGCCCTCTGCACACACACACACACACACACACACACACACACACACACACACACACACACACACACAGCATTTCCATCCTTTAATCCCAAACTGCTTAAGGAAGCGAAGGGGGAGAAATCCCTTTACAGTGTTTGGTAACTACTTGCTATCTCACATTGTGGTTGGAGGCAGAAGAACAGCGTTTCTTCCAGACGCCCAGAACCTTTTCTCCGCTCTACATGATATACTCTCTGACAGATGTCGAGGTTGTGTTGTCAAATAGCTGCGTCTGTATCTGACTTTTGTGCGAAGTTGAATAAACATCCTGGGATCTTTTGCATGGTGTGTGTGTGTGTAGAGCTGCCACAGGAAGGCGTTAGATAGATCTTCATGAGAAATTAAATAGAACCTTTTTGTTTTTGTCTAGACAGTGATGTGCTATATTTTATATATAGCACTTCTCTGTTCTATTCTATAATATTCCCAACATGTGTTCATCTATTCCTAGTTATTTGTCAGCACATGCTTCTCACATTTGTTTTTGTTTCTGAGCGTTGAAGCGGTTTGTGGGGCGATACGGAGGAGAGGAGCTTCGGAAAGAGGCTGAAGGGATGAGGAGATGAAGCGGAAAGCGTGAGAGGTGGCCACGAACTGAAAGAGACAGCGAGCTTAAACATCTGTTGGTGGATTTGGGCTGAGCTCCTGTCTATTGGTGCGCCCTTGTGGAATAAGGGAAAGTAAAATGAACAAGCTGACCCACTTTTCCTCCCAGCGCTCCTTCCTTTTCTCCCCTCACCAGTTGCTCCCTTCCACCCCAGGGACTTGTTTTCTTTTTTTGCATGCAGCGTGATGTGCGGGGTGAACAGATAAGTTTGTTTGTTTGTCTGAGATCTGAATTATGTGATTCAGATTATTATTCACTCAGTTCGGCTACTGTGTGCGTGTTTTGCCTGTCCCACTTGATGTAATGTTGTTTTTATATTCATACATTTACTCCAGTACAAATTTAAGGTACTTCTACTTAAGTATTTCCACTTTATGCTACTTTATATTTATACTCCACCACATTTTAGATGCATTTGTACTTTTTATTACATTTGACCGTATGGTTAGAGACACAAAGGTGTCAGGTGTATTAAAACACGTTTTCAACCAGGCACACAAAATGCATTGTTATCTTTGCTATGGCAAATATATATATGAAGTGTTCAATTTTAAAGAAGCGATTCATGCCCAACATTTGTTCGAGTCATCAGTGAGAAATGTGAGACCAAGAGTGCAGTGTCGTGGCAGGGAGTACCAGGACTTAAAAAATGTGTGTGTGTGTGTGTGTGTGTGTGTGTGTGTGTGTGTGTGTGTGTGTGTGTGTGTGTGTGTGTGTGTGTGTGTGTTTGAGAGAAGCAAAGAGAGCATGAGCCTCTGGATATTGTTTTGGACCAAAGCCATGGTTACAGGGGATGCCAACAAAGCACCAAGTGACGTCAAAACATGCACACACACACACACACACACACACACACACACACACACACACACACACACACACACACAAAGCAGCAAACAAAACAAACAGCCACCTAATCCCTGCTCCTCTGTGATCAAACCACACTTAATATTAGAAATGAACTTCCAGAAGAAAGTGTGTGAGTCACAGGCTCGTCCTCTGCTGTGCACGGTGACGTCAGCTTCTCGCCCTTTGTAAATCTAATCGATGGCGGGGAGAATTAGTATGAAGCCGGGAGACCGGGAAATGCCCTCTGACATAAGAATTGACTGCTTAGATATCAGCAAGACCAATCATGAAATATTGGTCGTACAAGAAGAATAAAAGCACTTTTCTTCTACTGATGTGAGGAGACTTGTGTGAGGACCAATTTTACACTTCTATAATTCATCTGAGCCGGGCAGAATTTGGAGACCTTATAATCTCGGACCAGGGCAGGTGAAACTTATCATTCTCAGCAAACGACACCTGACATTGGATTTGGATCAGGACCTTTATACATTTTTTAAAAAGTTATCTTGCAGTGCTGGATGGTAAGGGCCTGCTGCTGATCTCTAGCCAGGTACTGCAGTTTGTCACAGAAAAGCCTCTCATTATATTTTAAAACACACTCTGAAAGGTCACTTGCTTTTTGAAATTAACAATGTCGTAATCTCTTTACAGACCTTTGACCGCTGTGATTTTAAAAGGACCGGTTCACCCCAAAATGAAAAATCGCACGGCCAGATGCCGTTAAAGTTTATATACTGTAAAAACCAAACACACAGCAGAATAGCGCCGCGGTTCCATCACATCGTTCTCCCGAACTAATAAAGTTAATGGAGCCATCGCTTTACAGCTCCAAAAGAGCATAAAATGTCCATCAAATGTGCAATATGTGGTTGTTTGCAGAGCTGTGAACTGTGACACTATCTTGAAGTGTGTGGGAGATGGCTGCGATGAAACATGGAAACGGCACGCTCAACAGTACAGAAGTACATTTCTGTATTTTTTCATCGAACATGCCAGGGATATAATGAGGCTATGCTTAAAGGAATAGCACAACATTATGGGGAAATATACGCGTTCACTTTCCTGCCAGATTGTTTGTATTCAATCTAAATATGATGGTACAAGCGAGTAGCTTAGTATAAAAACTGAAAACTCTGGCCAAAAGTAAGCAGCACTTCTGAAGCTCATTAATTAACACATTTAATTTTTTTTTTTAATTAGGGAGCTTTGGAGGTGCTGGTAGGAGGATTTTGGACAGAGTCAAGCTTAGCTAATTGGCTGCTGGCTTTAGCTTCATATTTAGTGTACAAGAACGTGAATAAGGATGATTTCCAAAATGGTTTTTCGACTTGACATGGAAACGTGGACAAAAGGTCTTGTTATGCTGCATTGTGGCCATAACGCCTCTGAGCTTTTCTCACGTCTGCTCAGTACACCTTTGTTATGTTACTGCGACGTCAAAAGCACATACAGTATGATATTAACAAGGATTGTCAATAGCATCTGAGAATTGCATATGCTGTACAACATGACTGAATGTTAGTCTGGAAATTGCTCGAAACCTGGCATTTCTGATAGACCGAGTGAATTTTCAACAATCCAGAAACCATTGTGGTCCGACTGCAAGCCGATCACTGGTTGACTTTTCAAAATGTGGGGCTATAAAGGATATCAGGAGAGCCGCAAGTGCTTAAAAGCTTCAGTGAAGTGCGTGCGCCATCTGTCAACATTGAGGAGTGTGAAGAAAGAAACATCAATAAATCAAATGGCTCTTAAGTGAAATACACTTTTCACACGCCGCTAAGAATTCATTTGAAGTAATCTATACTCACGTTAATAATGAAAAGTCTCTGGGAAATGGATTTTATGGATGTATTGATTGTTGTGGAGGAAGGTGACCCTGTTTGTCCTGAAACTACAATCGCAGGAGTTCAGAATGTTTTTAAAAAGATGAGTTTAACCTCTTTTTTGCATTAGTCTTAATGGATTTGGCATATTATTTCAACTGGACCTTTGTCAAGGGATAATGTCCAATGAACCAGAGGTGTCCCACGTAACTCCCCATTGTCCATGGACGTGCCTAAGGTGCTTATGCTGCTTATACCATAGTCACATGCCCAAGAAAAACATTTATATTTTCATGTTTCGAATTAAAAATCTAAAGTTTTTGTTTTTTTCTTGAGGTTCTTATGCAGTGAAACTGAGTAAATAGGACAAACCTTAGATCCAACTTGGCAACATGTGATATTTCTAGTCTAGCCTTTGGCTCAGCTGTGAGCCAGTACTAACGTTACAACCGTAAATATAATTTGACAGTATGTCTAACAACAGGAATAGCTATCCAGCCATGTCAAATCAATATCAAAGGGCAGTGTGCTTTTTTCAAGATATATGTTCCATGTCTTTGAAAACCACATATATGTCACTGTGACAAATTTCACAATGACAAATATGTGGCAGCATTTACTCTGGTGCTTGAGTCTTTCAGGGCAGGTGACCCTTTTCTTGTCCAAGGTATTTATTTCCAACATTTTTTCTGGAAATGTATCTTCCAAATTCTGCAACTCAATAGCCAATATAATGCAAACATAAAGAAGACGTCCCAAAAATGTGTTGTTCATCAAGATATCCATCCAATGATGTTAAAGAACACATTAAAAAAGAAAATATTTTAACAGCGAATTATATTTGTACACACCTTGTAGATCCTCCGTGAGAGCCTCTTGTCTTCCAGTCGGAGTTTGGGGATTTCCCTCGAACCTTTGATACAATACAGCTGTAGCCTTCATTGAATCGCTGACACACGTTTCCTATTGCTGGATGGATCCGTTCCAATTCGTTGTACAACTACAGGTGAAAAATGTATGAGATTTATTCAAGTATCTGAGTCCAAGCTACATGTAACTTTTCATGCCATAAAACCCTTGAAATTAACTGTCATTACTTAATTACATTATATGGATGAGAATCCCAGCTATCACTTTTTTGATGCATTTTCACTTGCCACAGCCGGTGTCCTTAAAAAAAGGGTATTTCTTGACCGTTTCCTCCACAGTCATGCCATCTGCTATCTCCATGCAAAGGTTTGCTGCATATGGTCTTGTATAGTCATGGAGTCTGGATGCATCTTCTGGTACTGGAGGATGGATCCTCACCAAGAACACTTGACGCCTAAAGAGAATTCAAATACACATGCGACTCAAAACAGGAACCATTATGTCCATATTACATTATGAAATGTTTGTTACTGTTAATGCACACCAAGAAACCGAGAGAACAAGCTGTGGCTGTCTGGGACGAGATGTCAGCCAGACCTTCTGCTGGTCTTAACTACAACACTGCTGGAGCTACTTAGTAGGTCCTACCTACTAAGTATCAGGAATGAATGCACAACCTGCAACCAATCAGAATCAAGTTAATACACTCCATAAGTGTCTCAGCATCAGTAAGCATCCACATCTTGCTCAAAATGCTGTTTCTTCACTTCTTTTTGTACTTGCTACTGTATTTCCATGGCATTGCGGTGGCCACAGTCGCTCAGCTGAGGTTGTGTTTATGCAGATCAGATAGCACAGTGCCATTTTGGGCACTTCCACACACTCAGAGCGCCTCTTATCACAGGCTGGCAGAAAGCACTTCCCTCGGACAACAAGTTTTCTCTTAGGAGAAGCCAGCCTGAACTGCTCATTATTTAAACCTGCCCCAACAGCTGATAAAGGGAGCAGCAGTGTGAGCATCCTGTGCTGCTCTGCGCCACCAAAGTTGTAAAAAAAAAAACTGGTCAGCCACGCCCGCATGTGTTTGCACCCTGAGACTGTAGCTGCATGTGTGCTCAGTATCACAGAGGTAAAGACTCTCATGTTGATCAGTAACACGGCATTAACCTCTGTATGGGTGTGTGTTGTGTGTTGTGTAGGAGTTTGCCACCCTGACGAAGGAGCTGAACATATGCCGGGAGCAGCTGCTGGAGAAAGAGGAGGAAATATCGGAGCTGAAAGCTGAAAGGAACAACACCAGGGTACGTGTGTGTGTGTGTGTGTGTGTGTGTGTGTGAGTGTGTGTGTGTGTGTGTGTGTGTGTGTGTGTGTGTGTGTGTGTGTGTGTGTGTGTGTGTGTGTGTGTGTGTTTGAGTGCATGCATGTGCATACGTAATTGCAAGTGTGTGGTGATGCTGATGAAAACAAACAATGTTTCTAAGCTTGAAATTACTATTCTCTTTGGTCTTATATGCATGTGTGTGTGTGTGTGTGTGTGTGTGTGTGTGTGTGTGTGTGTGTGTGTGTGTGTGTGTGTGTGTGTGTGTGTGTGTGCTGTAGCTGCTGTTGGAGCACCTGGAGTGTCTGGTGTCTCGTCATGAACGCAGTCTGAGGATGACAGTGGTGAAGAGACAGGCACCCCCACCATCTGGAGTCTCCAGCGAGGTGGAGGTCCTCAAAGCCCTGAAGTCGCTATTTGAACACCACAAGGCTCTGGATGAAAAGGTGGACACACACACACACACACACACACAAACACACACACACACACACACACATATAAGGGCTGCAGTCTGGTCACAGACAGTCACGACTTGATATTTCCATCAGTCCCGTCACACACACCACTTTGCCCTGCCCTCCTTCACTAATTAACTTTGATCAATTATGTTTTGTTGGTTGTTTTCTCAGTGTTTAGCTTTTAATGAACTTCAGCGCTTCCTGATTTTCAGAGTAAAAGTTCTGAGTTGAAGAGAAGACATTGTTGCTGAAAGAAGTAAAATTAAAGGAGCAAGTTAAAAACAGGGACAAATTCCTAATAAAATATGAGAATATACAATTATACAATTAGAAATAAAAAAAACTCTTTGCTCTGTTGAAGTAAATGAAATGCTCTTATTTTGTCCTCTGGACTTCGTCTTGATGTGTGTGTGTGTTCCTGGTGTGTTCTCGTCAGGTACGTGAAAGGCTCCGGGTGGCTCTGGAAAGGGTGGCCACCCTGGAGGGACAGCTAGCAACTACCACGCAAGAGGTGAGGTGTGTGAATGTGTGTGTAGGTGTGTATGTGTATAAGTGTGCGTGTGTGTGTGTTTCTATGTGTAGTTATTGGTAAGTGAAACATCTGTTCGGTCCCTAGCAGACATCTGTTGAAGCCTCAAGTCTGATCTGATATATGCTTCAAGTGTCACGCCGGGTGAGAGGCTGTGTACTCTCAGCCCTGCGTTCATACACACACACACACACACACACACACACACACACATCCATCTATTTAAATATGTCATAAAATAAATAATTTCAAGATAAAATTATGCTAAATGTTTATAGCAGATTTCAAGTCAAAGCTTGTTAAGTTGCTCTGATCACACAGTTTTATAAGAGGAGCAGACCCTCCCTCATCTATCCTGAGCATAACTCATATCTGTAGTTATGTAAAATACGGTCGAGCATGTTATCTGAAGCATGCCGGCAGCCTGAGAGCTTCCCTTTTGAGTTTTGTTCTAAGATTCACTGAGAGGAAAAGAAAAGACAGTGAATGTGTGAGTTAGTTCATTGTTCTTTTTTTTTTCTTCTTTTTTTTTTTTAATCTACATTTCAGTTGAACACGGTGAGACAAAGGAAGGACGGTGACTCAGTGGAGCGAACAGATGGATCCAAGCCTACATGGAAGGTCTTCCTGGCTGTGTGATTGTTTTTCTGCTCTGTGCTTCATCTTACGTCTGCCTGTAGTATCCGTCTGTCTGTCTGTCTTTGTCTCTTAGTTCGGACTTTCTTTCACATACGCACACACACAGTTATCGGAGCTAAATGTAGCATGAACCCCCCCACTTTCACCTTTCTGGTAGTTCGGATAACATTAAAGCTCTCGCTCTCTATTCAAGCGCCGTCTTCTATGGTTTGAGGCAGGCCCTGAAACAAGCACACATTATGTAACTGTGTCTGGGTCCGTCCACAGGGAGTAACAAACCTGCCTGCGATTAAACAGCACAGCCTGTTTGTATCTCAGATGGAAATCGCCTTCCACTGTACCGGTCTGGGCAGATGAGGATGAGCAGTACAAGATCCAATTACTTTGGCTCATATTACTCTGGCTTAAGGATAGAGGAGAGCCAAAAAAGAAGTGTCAGTACACAGAAGTTTTATTTAAAGGAATAATTAAATGTGAAAATCAATAAGTTGCCATGAAAAGGGGATGAGAGCAAGAAGACTGTATCCAAGCACGGCCACAGAGAGAAAAGATGAAGAGAGTATTTCTAGAGAGCATTAGGAGGGACGAGTGTAGCCTAGATGTGCAAGCACACGCTTTGCCGGGACTTTTATCCATGAGAGCCGCTGCCCTGCTGACTCTCACTGCCCCCGGATGTTACAACCAGCACTCCTTAGGGGGGATCTTTAATTTAAAACACCATAAAACTATCAAGACCGCATGTACGCTTTCAGCAGGAACCCTAAACCAAGACTATCTCAGAGCCATATCATCTCTGATCGCTACATATCGTTAGTCAGATGGGGCTGTGCGGTGCTATTTTCCAAAGTCCATGGGAGTAGATCTAATGAGTTTATACGGCTAAACCGGAGTCATGCACAATTGCACAAATCACCAGGTGTCTTATTATTATACAGATTCACACCCGTTAAAACCTAATTCCCCCCAGTGTTTATGTTTCTGTAAGGCATTCACGAGGAGGCAAAATTGGAACATGAGGGAGTGGAGGGGGTCCCACTAACTTTGGCTGCCCACTGTGTTGCCTGTCTGAGTATGTGTCCCTGATGGTTCGTTTAATTAAGGCCCTGGAATTAACTGCACTTTGAGCTGAGAAGAGAAGAGAAGAGAAACAACATCAAAACAGCCAAATCTCATACAACACACTCCTTTTTTATGTAGGCCATCCAGCGTCATCAGTTCTGCAACTCTCAGCATGCAAACGTGTCTCTGAAATACATTTTGTGTGAGTCTATATCGATCCATTAATTGTGTGTGTCCACCCTACAGAGACTGCCCAACGGCTCCATAGACGCACACGACGATGGCGGCCGGGTGTCCGAGCTTCAGGAGCTGTTGGATCGGACCAATAAGGAGTTGGCCCAGAGCCGCGAGCACTCTGCCACCCTCAACGCCCGTTTGGCCGAGCTCGAGGCCGAGCTTACAAACGCACGCAGAGAACTGAGCCGCAGTGAGGAGCTGTCAATCAAACAACAGAGGGAACAGAGAGAGGTGAGGGGGAAAAGGGAGTGTGCCTTGTTCTGGGAGCGAGCACAGAGAGAAGCGGGGATACAAAAACTTTGAGCTTTTTTAAGGAAAAAAATGATAAAATTGCAATTTTGTGCGGCAAAAAAACATGATCTATATTAATACATTACTATATACAAACTAAAAAACTATACACTGAGATATTCTTCTACAGAGAAACGGATGGTCAGGACACTCCACACACACACACAGTATTGTGTTTGTTGTGTTTTACACTAAAAGAGTCATACTAGATTATATCTGAAAGCGAGACATTGGAAAGGTGTTCAGCGTTACTCAGAAGTAACACCTGCTTTCCTCGCTGATGCATGAACTACATTGACAAGCCAGACGTGCTCAAACTCAGACTCATCAAACTATGGCTTTATAGCAGACTAGTCCAGCTTATTTGATGTGGTTTTACTTCAACAAGACTGCCCGAGCTAAAGAGCCTCTCCATGGGCAAGGTTGTTGTGGTTGTTGAATTCAGACGCTGACATTACATATGCAATAATTTCAGTTTTAAAGGAAGCTGCATCCTTCCCATTAAAAGTAAAAAACTGTGCATGAAAAGTTTGATTGTCTTCTATCCACCCATTCTGCAAATAACAATCAAACTAGTTCTTCGGGAATTCAGGAACAGTAATGTGATTACAGTTGCCTTGTAATGGGTTAGTAGATCATTTCTATTATTCATTAATTATATTATTGATATTATAATTTATATTTCGTTGGAACTTGGGCCTCATCATGCACATCGGTGCAGGCTCTCATGATTTCCCTGTTAGTGATCTTAATGTTGTTGCATCTGCAGAGAGAGGACATGGAAGAGAGGATAACAACGTTAGAGAAACGCTACCTGGCTGCTCAGCGGGAGACCACGCACATCCACGACCTCAACGACAAACTGGAGAATGAACTGGCCACCAAGGACTCACTGCACCGACAGGTAACACACACACAACGGGTTGTGTTGCTGTTGTAAAGGGTTGTGCACAAGAAAGAGCAATGAAATGTGTTCCTGTACCTGCCTCCCTGCTCTGCTATTGAAGCCTTAAGGCTTAAGGATTATGAATGTGCTGTGTCATTATTCTGCTTTGCTCAGGCCTCCTTAGGATGTGTTACAATCCTCAGATGTCGTTCAGTGACACCCTAAAAATGGCACATTTGTCTCGATGCAAGGTCACTCAATGTTTTCTTTCTGTCTCTCTTGCATCAATTTAATATTTCATGCGCCGATGTTGTTTGCCAATAAGGCTGGTACAGTAATAAAGTCAAAAAACCAAACTGAATTTTACAAAAGTGTGACGATGTACAGTATGTAAGGCACTGAAGGATATTAAAGTCAGTGAGGGGGCGAGCATCCTACTCGAAGGTTCATGTGTAGTTCAGGGTGAATGTGGGTTCAGCTCCAGATAGGGAACATCCACCATTCGTGCCCATCTGTCGTGTCCTTGCAACTCGCTGGCTGCACTACACTGATTACACCTCTCTTGTGATCGCACTAACGTCGCCTCTTTTTTTCGTTTTGTGTGTCTGTGTGTGTGTGTCAGAGCGAGGAGAAGGTGCGCCAGCTGCAAGAGATGCTGGAGATGGCAGAGCAGAGGCTGGCTCAGACCATGAGGAAGGCCGAGACGCTGCCAGAGGTGGAAGCTGAACTGGCACAGAGAGTGGCAGCACTTTCCAAGGTAACACACACACACACATAGCAGATGATACTAATGCAACAAAACAGGAATCAGCGATTTAAATAGCGGACAGAATCAGATATACATATTAACACAGATTTAGTGCTCATGCATGGAGGCAGTTGTACTTATATGTAAGTGTCTCCCCCTACAGGCTGAGGAGCGCCATGGCAACGTGGAAGAGCGGCTCAGACAGCTGGAGTCACAACTGGAGGAGAAGAACCAAGAGCTAGGAAGGGTGTGTGTGAATAAGTGTGCATATGTGTGTGTGTGTGTGTGTGTGTGTGTGTGTGTGTGTGTGTGTGTGTGTGTGTGTGTGTGTGTGTGTGTGTGTGTGAGTGTGTGTGAGTGTGTGTGAGTGTGTGTGTGTGCACCAGCCCTGCAGGATTTCTCTGACCTCGCACTATATTGTGTTTGTTTGTGTACAGGGGGGTGGGTGGGCTGATGCTTCACAGTCGGACGCCTTGACTCTTGACTCTGTGCTCCCTCATGCATACCCGCGCATACACAAGCACACAGGACGGACGCACACGCATATGAGCTTTTCCGGTGCATCGTTGCATGAATTTGAACCAAATCCACATATTTTGCTGCAACACACGCCCCCTCCCTCCCCTCTCTGTTAGACTGATTGGCTGCTATCTTTAGACTCTGAATAATTCACGCAAGGCTAATTTCTATCTCCTCGTGCGTGAGCTCATGACTATATTTAGTTAAAGGAGCTCTCCGAGGACGCAGATTTGTGTTTGTGTGTGTCTGCGTTAATTTGCTTTAATGATATTACTGTAGAATGCACATTAAGCACAACGCTCCCCATTGAAGAGAAGGCGTTTAACCCTTTTTTCATCATCATGTAAATGACTGTAATTAAATCATTCTGGCTGCGAGATCCATTGTTGGCCAAGAAGACCTATATCTGGCAGCCAGTGATCTTGGGATAAATACACACTTCATCCTTTTTAATCTATGCAGAGATGCTTGATTAGTTGCATAAATACACGCAAATGGAGTCTCTGTCAAAGAGAAAATTTGATGATCGCCCTTCTCTCTCTCTCTCTCTCCCTCCATCTCTCTCTCATCAGGCTCGTCAAAGAGAGAAAATGAACGAGGAGCACAACAAGCGTTTGTCTGACACGGTGGATCGTCTGCTCACTGAGTCCAACGAAAGACTGCAGCTCCATTTGAAGGAACGCATGGCTGCCCTGGAGGACAAGGCAAGGCCTGCGTGTGCACACATCCTATTGCTGTTGTTATTGCCTTGCAGAACTGATGAATATACAGTAGCACATGTTCCGCCCGGACCAGCAGATTTGTTTTTGACACAGTTTCGTGATTTTCCCGTGTAGAACTCCCTCATCCAGGACCTCGAGAACTGCCAGAAACAGCTCGAAGAATTTCACCACACCAGGGTCAGTAAGACGTAAACGAATTAACTCGAATCACTGAAAGTGCACAATATCAGTAATTAAGTACACTTATGAAGTGCTTGTACTACACTAAACTATTTCCATGTTATGCTACTTTATACTTTTATTCCACTGCAGAGGGAAATATTATATTTCTTTATCCATTTGATTTATTCACATCTGTAATTAGAGGTTATTTAGAAACAACTGAGTTTATAAAATATACAGCAGGATTGTAGGTTAAGCTACCCAACAGTACACACATTGAGTATCTGGCTTAATTAAACCTTAAAAAATAGTTAGACAATATGTGTTCAAGTATTCTGACACTAGATCGATCTTCTCATCTCACTCTCAACAAGAAAGCAAATGAGTGTTTCCAACACAAACCCATGAACTGCCCATGATGCCTCTCTGTCCCTCAGGAACGGCTGATTGGAGAGATCGAGAAGTTGAGGAATGAGATCGACCATTTGAAACGCCGCAGCGGGGCGTTTGGAGATGGAACCCACCCTCGGTACGCACACAGACTCACATACATACACGTCCTCTAACGTGGCACCGCGTTGATTGTTGATGTTTCTCTGCTCTGCGTGACCTCAGGTCTCACCTGGGGAGCTCCAGTGACCTCCGCTTTTCTGTGGTTGAGGGCCAAGATGGCCACTACAGCACAACTGTGATCAGGCGAGCGCAGAAGGGCCGACTGTCAGCGCTACGAGACGACCCAAACAAGGTGCTGATGATGTCTTTATCGGGGGCCGAAACAAGCTCACAGTTCCTCACATACACATACACTTAGCAGGAGGGCCAACTTGCAGATGACAAGGTCACGTGTGGACTGTTCTTCTAACGGCATACAGCTCCTTAACAATAAAGTTCATGTCTGCTTTGCTAATAAGTGTCAGTGCTTGGCTCACGTATGATGATCTTCATACCATTCTCTACTAACCTCTCTGTCTCTCTGTCTCTCTCTCACCTGCTGCCATGGACATGCTGTCTGATGTAAGTTCCCTGTTCATCCATTTCTTCTCATAACTGGCCACACACTCCCGCAAGTGTCATGTTTTTTATATTTTTTACATGTATGCATTTAATTAACGTAGCACGTCCTTGAGGTTAATTTATTTATAATGAAAACTGAGTGTTGCATGTTGTATCTAGCACATGGACTGTCAAACACACATTTTAAAGCTTGTGTGTTTGTTGCCTCCAGGTGTGCGCCGTGTTCGAACAGGACTACCCATCTCTGCGTGGGAGCGTCAGCCACCTCCTCGGCAGCGACATCGAGCCAGAGTCGGACCTGGATGATGACGTTAGCTCGGCCCTGCTTTCTCCCAGCGGCCAATCAGACGCTCAGACTCTCGCTCTCATGCTGCAGGAGCAGCTTGACGCTATCAACGAAGAGATAAGGTGCCAAAAATCGCAGGCACATTAGATTACAGCACATGACAGTTTCATGGTCCCCATGTGGGAAATTTGGGTCAGCGCAGCTGCAAGAAACAGGATACAGATAAGAAGAGAACAAAGTATTAAAGATAATACAACAAATAATTACAAGAGGAGGGACATTTTGAAGATGCCACAGCAAATAAAGCTGCCGCTGTTTCCTCTTGTTAATGCAACACACGAAGGCCTGTGGCCAGACAGGATGCACCAGGGCTGATCGTGGCGTTAGATATAGAGACGATGACATGTAGATAAGACTCCTCACTCTTTGGCTCTGTTTCCAGCTGGAAGAGGATGCTGTTTATTGCAGTTTACAGTAAACAAGGTTCTCCTGTGACACCTCAGAATATGCTTCTGGTGAGGAGATGCAAAATAGATGCTGATTATGCTGCAGAGGAGCCAGACTCCCTTGAAGTAATAAAAATAATGCTTGTGCTATAAATTGCATTTTTATAATCCAATCTTTGCCAGGATCTTCGCATTGTTATGTTGTTACTCAATTGTAAATAATAAAGAAATAAATTATGATTATCACGCAGAATAAACAAAGTTGTACTCCCTAATCACTAAGTGATTTTATCCAGGCTTTTAACTACATATAAAGACATTCATTCACAGTCATACACAGTGTGTGTTGTTGTTTAATGGATGGCATGTTCGGTATTCAGTGATGAGTATGTGTGTGTGCATGTTTGCACGTGTGCAGGATGATCCAGGTGGAGAGAGAGTCAGCAGACCTCCGCTCGGACGAGATTGAATCTCGGGTGAACAGCGGCAGCATGGACGGACTCAACGTGACGCTTCGACCCCGAGCCCTGCCCACCTCCGCCACCGCACAGTCCCTGGCGTCATCCTCTTCCCCACCCACCAGCGGCCACTCCACACCTAAACACCACTCACGCAACGCCAGCCACCATCTAGGCATCATGACTCTGGTCAGTCACACACACACACACAGCAGTATGTTCATCGTAAAACGCTGTATTTGTAACTGTGTGTTGTTTTATCCGATAGCCAAGTGACTTGAGGAAACACCGCAGGAAAGTAGCAGTAAGTCTGAAGACACGGCAACTAAAATTGTGCTTTTGTTTTTTTGTGAAAAAAGCTGAATTGCAATTTGTGACTCTTCTTCTAGTCTCCAGTGGAAGTGGACAAAGCTACCATCAAGTGTGAGACATCACCTCCCTCGTCCCCACGTAGTTTACGGCTGGAAACCAATTTCGCCCAGTTCACAGGCAGTCTGGAGGATGGACGAGGGTAAACACACACACACACACACACAGGTAGCACAGTGTAATAAATCAACACCAGTAGAGACTCAGCTTCAACTTTGAATGGCGATGATTGTAGTGGCTCAAGCAGGATCTAAATAATGAATCTTTGCATTGCATAAAACATATCACAGATTATTGTTTCTTCTTGCAGCAAGCAGAAGAAAGGCATCAAGTCGTCTATCGGACGATTGTTTGGGAAGAAGGAGAAGGGGGGTCGAATGGAGCAGACTGTAGGCAGAGACGGACAGCCTCTACCGGCCCTTTCAGGTCCACTTCAGTCCACTTAATACCCGTACACCCACACTGCTGCAGACCGTGTGAGATTATGTGTGATTTATGGAGATGTAAATGAACGCTGTTTTGCTGTATTTCAGATTTTGAGATGGGTATCGGTGACACCATGACTCTGGGAAAACTGGGAACACAGGCTGAGAGAGACCGCAGGATGAAGAAAAAGTAAAATCATTTCTTTCTCTGACTTTGTGTGTTGTTTCTCTCGCCCTTGTGATTTTAATATATTCACAAAACATTTTCTATGGTAATTCTTGTACCTTTCTTTGTCCGTTTCTAATTCCCTTGTTAGACACGAGCTTCTGGAAGACGCCAGGAAAAGAGGCCTGGCATTTGCCCAGTGGGACGGCCCTACTGTTGTCTCCTGGCTAGAGGTGCTCCCTTAATCTACTTTTATGTCTGCCAACCATAAAGCTGAACAAAACCTCCCTGTGTGTTGCTGCCTTTATGTCAAACTGCTGCTTACATCTAGTCCAGTGATGTGAAATCAGACCATTACAGCCTGATCTGCACTCCCTTCGCCCTCCTATCTGACCTTTTATGGAGATAATGGAGGTAATGTTTGAATATCTTGATGACTCTCACCAGCTGTGGGTGGGTATGCCGGCGTGGTATGTGGCAGCCTGCCGCGCCAACGTGAAGAGCGGAGCCATCATGTCAGCTCTTTCAGACACAGAGATCCAGCGGGAGATTGGCATTAGCAACCCACTGCACCGACTCAAACTCCGCTTGGCTATCCAGGAGATGGTCTCCCTCACCAGCCCGTCTGCACCACTTACCTCCAGAACGGTAAAAAAACAAATACAGCAAATACACCTCCATGATCACACATACATGGCTTTCTTCATGCATGTCAGCGTGCATACACGACCTGCACCAAAATGTAATCCTGGATTGTATAAAGCTGAACACATTACCACACAAAAACCTCCTTCACTGTTGGGCTTAATGTTCACTCTGCACCTTGGGGTGATTGCCCCTCACTTGTTTTTGTTTTCTGACCACAGTGTAGGTGTGGTTTATGCCTTTTCCACTGAGGTTGACTCGTCCTTTGCTGCTGCCATAAATTGCATGATGCTCTGTGGGAAAAATGACACACGAATAGTGCCAGATATAGCGACGAGCTACCTGCCTGAAATACACTCTCTCCCTTGGCGTCACTGAACACAATGTTTGTCTGTGTGTGTGTGTGTTTGTCTGCGTCCGTGTGTGTGTGTGTGCGTGCGTGTGTGCGGCGGGGGTCGCTACGTGTGAAAATACACACGAGTGCGTTTTTGGATGTGTGTCTGCGCGTGTGTGTTTGGGTGTGTTTTCGTCCTCTGAGCAGTCCTCCGGAAATGTGTGGGTGACTCATGAAGAGATGGAGAACCTGGCTTCCTCCACTAAAGCGGTCAGTACCATCTGGGTTCTCCCCTCCCTTTTTTCCCCCCCACCCACCCACCAAACACTCACTCACACTCACGACGTCCTCACCGCGACACACATATGTCATCTCCCCGAAGACCCCCTACATCACACATACTAACAGCAGTTTGTGCTCGTGCCTGCTATTTGTACGTGGGTGTCGGATGTAAGCGTCATAACCTGTGGTCATGTGGTCTTTGTGTACAGGTAGCTGATATGATTGAAGGCTGACTGCAGAGTAAGAGCTGTGTGTGTGTGTGTGTGTGTGTGTGTGTGTGTGTGTGTGTGTGTGTGTGTGTGTGTGTGTGTGTGTGTGTGTGTGTGTGTGTGTGTGTGTGCAATATGTGTGTCTCACTAACCTTGTATGTTGTTTCTACCATGCTGCCACTCAGGACAATGAGGAGGGCAGCTGGGCACAGGTGAGATCACTGAACTGCTAACATCTGTCTGCACACACTCTTTACTAACACACACACACACACACACAGACACACACACACACACACACAGACACACAAATAGGTGTTTTTGAATAAAAGAGGGCAGCCGTTTCACCTTCAATATGTTCTGTACACAGTAATTGGGAAAGTAGACACGGGGGCAAAGTAGGTGAGACACATAATATTCAGCAGGAACAAAAATGTTCTACAAGAAAACAGAAGAACTGGGTCATCTTTGCTGTAAAGTCACGTGGCTGCCGAGGGCTCAAGTGTCATGTTCTGAGCGACCGCAAACTAAATTCTGCTTGTTGTACTGGACTGTTTGGATAAAGACTAAAGACGAATGATGTAGATTTTATTACCGTTCACCAGCAACATATTCCAACATCTCATATTTGAGCAGTTTGCATCATCATGGCCCTCCCTCACTCTCCTGCTACCTTTATGGCGTCTATCGGAGGTGGGATAACTAATGCTTTGGTCATTTTTAAAAGGCCTTTTTCACAGCAGACATTTTGACCTCTGTTCACACCTGCTTTTTCCCCTATCGTGGCATGACCATATGTTGTCTGTGGGCAAAAAAAAAGGTTTGGTGACCTTCTGTAATTCCCAGCTTAATTCTGCCCGACATCAAAAGAGCCGAGGTCTAGTCAGAGAGAATGAAAACACCTGCAGGACTTTAAAAAATACGAGATGCTCATAGAAACTCCAACAAAATGTTTTTTTATGTTTGTTACAGCAACATATTTTGACTCAACTGTAAAACAAATTTCCTGCATAATACCTGGCACATTTTTAATTAGTGACGAGTGCCTAAGTCATGAGTCAACTATTAATCTTCTGAGGGTTTCTTCCTACTTATTATTCATCTTCCACCCTTTTTCGCCGATTATTGCGGCCCACAGTGGTGAGAGGAGCCCAACAAATGATATATCAAAACGTGCGTTTTCATCCCGAATCAAGATTCGCAAGTTTTACTGTGAATTTTCACAAAAAACTGTGCAAAATTTCGCATAGGAATGAACTGGGAAATAAAATTATTTTCAACAATGAACTCCTCTGGCATACTTTCACAGAGAGACTTCATTTAGACTTTAAAATGTAGGTACTCTTGCCTTCTCTTCAGGGATTTACTTCACTCATCGACAGCTTTTACCGTTTTCAAACTTGAGTCAAAGTTGAGCAGGTTTTTACTCAAATTTCTGGGTTTCATAATGGGTGTGTATTGCGCGGAATGTTTGAGCTAGAGTGGATGACATCATCAGCTAGAGTGAGGAGCAGAGAGAAAAATCAGTGAAAAAATAAACATATTCGACTACCGTGGCCTCGAATGCACCACTACAGACATGATTTATACATAGAAACGTAGGCAAAATTTGTCTTGTCACTCACATTCGTCTGCTAAAGCTGTCAGCCTTATAGTTTTGCCGTAACACACAAAGATGCGCCAGCAACACCCATCCACAGCCCCATAGACTGCCATGTTAAAAAGGCGGGAAAATTTCTGGAGGAAAGTAGAAGTAAGGCTTCTTTGAATCGCTCTAAAGGTCACATTTCTGCACTTTATCAACACAAAATAACTATGTAGACGTTCAGGAAGGGCTCAGGATGCTCCCAGTGATTTTGGTTCAATGATTGGAAATACAGTTTGGCCAGAAATCCTTCCTGTTCGAGGGCTGGTCTCAGCATTTTCTCTCTGTCAGTATTTCCATCTGACATTCTAACAGGTGCAGTAACTGCTCTGCTGATTGGGGGCGGCAGTCAGAAGCCCAGCGGCGGCCATTTTAGCAGTTATTGGCACTTTGGCAATTTGAACTCATCTGTCTAAAATGACAGAGATAGCAGATCAGCTAGCGCGTTAGCTGTAAAGAAATGCTAATTGCTAACATTAGCGGCCAATGCTAACATGCTAATGCTAACATGCTAAGACCCTCCCAGCAACAGCCCACTCGTCACTCCTCAAAATTTCTGTGGGAATTTTCGAGTTTATGTTTGTTAGAGCACATATTTTGACTCAACTGTTAAACAAATTTCAAAACACTTACCTGGCACATTTTTAATTAATTACTAGCACCACAGATTAGTGGCACAGATTAGTATCATTATGTCCTCTTCTCCCTGTAGACTCTGGCGTACGGCGACATGAATCATGAGTGGATAGGGAACGAGTGGCTGCCCAGCCTCGGCCTGCCTCAGTACCGCTCCTACTTCATGGAGTGTCTGGTGGACGCACGCATGCTGGACCACCTGACCAAGAAGGACCTGAGGAGCCACCTCAAAATGGTGGACAGCTTTCATAGGTCGGTCTGTAAGCGAGGGCAAATAGCAAATCAGCCTCACCTGATCACAACGTTAGGAGTGAACGTGAGAAGGCTAACGATGCTTGTGTGTTCCTGTCATGTTTGTGTGTGTTTGTGTGGGTTTCTATGTGTGTTTGCATGTGTTCCAGGGCTAGTCTGCAGTACGGGATTATGTGCTTGAAGAGACTCAATTATGACAGAAAAGACCTGGAGCGCCGGAGAGAGGACAGCCAACACTGACATGAAAGGTACACTTTACACACACCCTGGTACAGACACAGTGACCAAAAAACACACGCAAATGGACACACACATGCGTTCCAACACTAGTTCACTAGTGCATCAGGCCAGAGTACCACCTAGTGGTTTCGCCTGATATTGTCAATTTGGCTTGAGCACTGAAACAGCTGCACCAAAGCCAACCGAAGCAGGCCTGCAATCTTATGATCCAAAGCTCCACATACCAAGAGTAGTACACACACACACACACACACACACATGCACACACACTTAGATCCAGTGAGCCCTCTCGCCCTTTTGACCTTGAGCTCTGCACATGAACTTGACTCAGCTGTCATGTCAAATCACAATCCTGTCCTGTTTATACACACACACACACACACACACACACACCGCCTGTTCCAATTTGGAAAGCTGGCTGACAGCTGTGCTTTAAATGAACAAAGGGAGTGTGCCAGTGAGTTGACACTATGTGGACACGCACATTATCTCCTTCTCTCTCTCTCTCTCTCTGTTTCTTTCTCTTTCTAGCAACTCTCGGTCGAAATCGAGAGACATGTTTCTAACGCCTGTGCTAAAGCACCATGATTCTGAGAGAATCTGAGCCGCTCTCTTTTCCTTTTTAGATGTGTTGGTGTGGACCAACGAGCAGGTGATCCACTGGGTCCTGTCCATCGGTTTGAGGGAGTATAGCGGCAACTTGTTGGAGAGCGGCGTCCACGGAGCGCTCATCTCTCTGGACGAGACCTTCGACTACAGCAGCCTAGCGCTCATCCTGCAGATCCCTATGCAGAACACACAGGTGGTTATAGAGGAGAAGACAACTGTTTGCACTGAACTGAATAAGATCAATAAGATTTACCCAGTCAACACTTTCTTTCTTCCCCAGTACCTTAAGGTCATGGCAAGTCCTTTGGCCTTTCTGCAAACACACCGTCTTCCAGCAAAGACAGTTGTCTCTGGTTTTTATGAGCTTGGGTGACGCAGTCTTTTCTGTGCAGTCAGCATTTTCTACTCCTGCTCCTACTGCTGGCTGCTTGGTGCCAACATTTACTCCTGCTTCATGTTCTGTATCAATGTAAACTCTGATCAAAAACATGCATCTGTTGTCCTCACTTGAAAGACGTTCCCGGTTTTATCACAGATTACTTGCCCAGGGTTGAACAAGAAAAATCATGAAGGTGACTCCTATCTGTCATTTTCGGGTATTTCCAGAGCTTTCATTGACATGTTGCCATCAGACTCTGGTTGGTTCATACCTTCACCTGCTGACAGAAGTTGTGTGCGTGCTTTCTTTTCAGGCACGGCAGGTTCTGGAGAGAGAGTTTAACAACCTGTTAGCCTTGGGGACCGACCGTCGACTAGAGGAGGTGACGCCTCAAGCTGCCGCTTTGATCAAACACAATATTGTTGAAAAATGACCAATCGCCCTGACCTCGCTTTCCCCCCCTCCCTGTAGAGCGGCGATGACAAGTCTTTTCGACGCTCTCCATCATGGCGCAAAAGGTTTCGGGCACGTGAGGGAGGGGCGGGTCTGGGCATGATGGCAGGCTCCATGGAAACCTTGCCTGCTGGCTTCCGCATGCCCTCCATGTCCATGCCGCCCTCTGTGAATTTGATGCCCAAAAAACAGCTGCAGCCTGAAGGTGTGGTACAATACTAACCAAACTCCTCTACCTCAGCTTCTGTATTTTTTTGTGAGTATCTATGGGCTTCTTTCTGCTTGTCCTGACTGACTAACCGCATGCTGTGTCCTCTCTGTCTTGCTGTGCCCGAACCCCTCTCAAGCTCCTCCCCCGGCGCCCCCGAGACTCGACCCCTCGGCTGTGCGGACCTATTCATGCTAACTTCTCTCTGCTTACTAACAGGAGCGCTAATGCTGACAGGTAAGCTGACAGATCACTACCTGAAACTGCTGAACTTACAGGTCAGTGCGCTTTTAACCAGCATTGTCCAGCTGTATGGCATGAGGAAGACATGTGGCACTAACTTTGCAGATGCGAGGTAATGTATTGATATGTGTATCTGGCTGATTTGAAGCCTTGTAGCTCGTGAATTATGTGTAAAAATGATGCTTGAAGTGACACACCCACACAGAGTTTTAGTGATTTATGAAATGTATTCATTTAGTAATTCATTTTCAGAGCCAGATATTTTTCTCAGAAGTTGGTTGAGACCAAAAAAGAGTCAAAAAGTAGAGTGAATATTGACATTCATCCACAAAAACGATGCAAATCAACACTTTCGTTGAACAATTTCAATAGTGTATGAATGTTATTGTCAAGAAATCCCATGAAAAGACAGAAACCAACAACAAATTCAGCTATTCAACACATTGAACACTGACATTAAAACACATATATAAGCCATATCCCTGTACTAGGTGACATGTTCCTTCATTTTTATGAACATAAGCATTTTATTTTAATTTCAATCACACACACACACATAGACTGTATATTTGCAACCTGTTTTTACATCTTCAGTCCTAATCAGACCGTGTAGGGAAGTTGATAATTGTTAATTGTGACATTTTCATGGAAATTGTTGATAATTGGAAAAATATTTTAAACCCAGTGCTACTCGAGTACTCGAGTCCGGTCTCATTCTCAGTGTCTATTGTCTTGTCCACTGGTCAAATATTCTAGTTGGTCTCGACCAACTTTTCTCCTTCAGAACAGTGACATCTGTGCTGCTTAACAGATGCCTGTTTTTTGTTTGTATTTTCTGTTGGCAGCCCAGGAGACGCTAGGAACCATAATTCTTTTTCATAATTTATTTTTATTTCTGCTGTTCACACAGTGGAGAGATGGGGGGGAGAGATGTCTTTGAGTTTACAAATAGTTTAGTGAATAAGTCTGTGTCATGAAGTGGACCTATTGTTAGGCCATAATAAAAAAGACTCAAAGGTGGTTGTGATTACAGTCGTGTCATTTAAAGATCTGCTCGAGATATACAATTTAAGACAGATAAGTAGTCAACACAAAACTCTCTCTCTCTCTTAATCTCTTCCAGTGCATTCTCATTACCTATACGGACACATGCTTGCGGCCTTTTGAGAGTGATATGCCAAATCTGGAGAGGGAGTCCTGGGTGCCACTTGGGGGGTCTACGCCCCTTTGTTGTCCAGCCTCACCTCCCACCTTTCATCTCTCACTCCTCCTTCGGACACGTGCAATACAGAGGCCAACTCTGACCTTTGAACTCTTGAGAGTGCTCATTGGCTGCGCTCGCTGCTGTAAAAGGAGACTCATCCCTGTCTCTCCCAGTTTACCCCAGTGCTCCCAGTAGCCTTGTTGTTGTGGTGTTGTGCTCCTGCTCCCTTGGTCTCAAAGCTGTGGGTTCTTGTCCTGGTTCTAATCTCTCAACATGGCCAAGTCCAAACCAATCTTCCTGTGTCGTCACATCCCTGGGCACCATAAAAGCTTGGTTAATGTGAAAAAAAAAAAACATATTTGAAGGCACGGTGGCAAGTCGTTGGTTTGGATTTTGGAGTGATGAATACTTGTATAAATGGCAGATCCCACTGCACATTGCCCCTCTACCGGTTATGCAAGGTATTACTCATTTATCGTCTCTGTACATAAAATGGATGACTTATGTTTTTTATAGAAATATTATATATATAAATATATATATATATATATTGGAAATATATATGGAAAATAATACAATATCATTGCTGTATGAAACCCAATGCCCTGTATTCGATAGTGACTGTTCTCTCTCTCTCTCTTTCTCTTTCTTTCTCTTTCTCTCTGTGTCGGACCTTTGTGTGTCTTTTGCTGTATGCTGTAAGTGTGTGAATCGTTAGTGGGAGTGTCTCACTAAGGAAGGGGGTGTGTTTCTACGAGGACTCTTCACAGGTTCATGGGTCCAATTTCAGACTTCTCTTTTTGCCTCTTCTCCTCTTCTTTCCCTTCCTTCCTTCCTCCTCCTCCTCTTTTGACACTATGTAGCTGTTACCTTCGCCTCTCTCGCCTTCAGTATGACACTATGTAGCCTAGAATAGAGAGAATCTTTTAATATGTGGAGTGAGAGTGTGTGTATGTGTGTGTGTGTGTGTGTGTGCGTGCGCCTGAGTGAGCAAATGAGTCTCTCTGCTCAAAGACTTGTTGAGAGGTTGCGTGTGAAAAGGCCGACCCCAGCCATGTGACCATGACGTTTTTTTTTTTTTTCTTCTGTGGATGGGTAGTGTGAACACCGTAGCTCCTCTCTGTTGATTCCTTACTTTCTCTCAAATCAAACTGTAAACTGCTGCTCAACATCAGCCAATGATATACACACGTTTAAAAAAAAAACTGCTCAAAGTGACGGACCCGGTCTTGATCGGACACCTCCCATTTAGTTGCCATGGAGATGTGCCAGTGAGCAGTCAGTACTCTTGGCTGACCAACTCCTCATCCAATGAGAACACAGCATATGAACCAGTGAAGTGCTGAATGGGTGTACAATCTGTTTTTTTATTATTATTATTATTATTTTAATTATTATTTTTTATTTTACAGTTTTTCCAAGGTGTCTAAAAGGTGTAATGTGCTATGTGGCAGCTATGAGTACTGTGTCTTTATTCCAGGTGTGAAACAATGCTGACAAATCAAGATTTTATTATTTGGCTATTTAAAAAGTGAACTGTATTTATGACACTATATAGACATAAGTAAAGCTGTTTTTTAAAGATTTGGATGTTGTGTTCCTTTTGAGGTTATTGCAGTTGAAACATCAGGATAATCACAAACGATGTATTGAAAATGGTCTTTATTTGCAAGAATTGGACAGAAAATATCACTTTTCAGAACATCTACAAATACACAACAATCTTAGTTATAAAAGTCAAAAATAAGTTAGCAAAAAATAAAAAATAAAATGGCAAAACCACTCTGTAGAAAAAGGGAACGTATTTACATCACTAGCATTCATAACCAGTTTAAATTAAGCAGATCTTGGTCAAAACTGCCATGGTACATATTGGCCCCACAAATAAACTCAATGTTTTTTGTTTTTTTAAGCATAAAAACACACAAAAAAAGAATGAGAGAAGGTCAGGGAAAGGTTTCGAAAAGAGGAAAAACTTAAATTAAGTAAGGAGAAAACCAGGCTTCATCATTTCTCTGTGGCTTTGTCAGACAGAGCCTAACAGAGATCCACTCTAGTAACTACGTGTTGGGCTCATGCAGTAAAGTCCTTGAATCTCTAGTTAGACTAAGCTCCCGTGGCTCTGTCGGAAGGTCTGGACCACGGGATAAGGCAGGGAATAAAGAGAATAAGGCCTCATTTGGGAACAGGAGGAATTCAGTTTGGCTGACAGACCCATTGATCAGCAGATTTACAATTCAAATAAATCACTCATAATTTAGTATAAGACACTCAGATCAGTAGAGCTAAAAAAATAAATTAAATCAGAATTTAGGACAGTTTCTCAGCCTGCTTTGCCAATTACCATTTTCCTTTTTGTCTGTGACTCTCTGTGCACCTATGGGTCCGCAACGTGGAGGCTCTATTTGGGAATGTCCATCGGAAAGGCTACAGCTCCGTCCGCTGCAGTGATGCTGTCCACGATGGAGGTCAGGGCACGCATGTTCCCCTGCTCTGGAGAGTCAGCAGCACTCAGGAGATCTACAAAGAGACCCAGTCACACATTCAGTATCTGAGCGAGGGGTTCACTGATCTGTCTGTGCTGTCTAATGTGTGTGTGTTGTGTGTGAAGTGTACTCACCCTCGCTGCTGTAGCTCTGTGTGCACTGCTCGGGAGTGCTGCTCCACTCGGGGCTACTGCAGCAGGTGCTGCCCGAACTGGGCTCGCTTGACGATGACACCTGTTACCATGGAGATACACACACAGAAGTTGCTGTCAGTCACTCTGTGAAGTGCTGTGACACGGCACACCCCGCCCCACACAGAGACACGGCACACACTCGCGTTGCCACACACACACACACTGTCACACTCACCAGCAATGACCCACCGTCAGAAGCAGACATACATAATTAACACTGTCTCAACAAGAGACACGAGACTTGTCCATCGGTAAATAAATCTCAACATAAAAGATCTTGTTACAAACCGTTTCACAGAGACAGAAAAAGTCGGTTTGTTCTATGTTCTGGCACCTGTTTCAGGTTCTTCGTATCATCTTTGAACCTTCAGACAGACTAAAGCTTTTTATATTCTGGCACATTACAGAAAAACTGGATCATAATGTTAAAAATCTCTTTAAATAATTGCAAGACAATGACAAAAAGAGTATTGTTCTGTGCCCGAATACATAAATTGCTACAGGAAGCATATCTATCCAATTGAAACCTTAAAACTGAAGCAGACTCTTGGGTAAATCAGATCATCAAAGTCAAACATTTTAAAAAAACGTTCTTCTACTTCACTTCTTTCCAACTAATGCATCGCGTCTATTCCCTGTTTGTCCTTTTGGCTCTGTTCTCGGTATGTGACCTTCTACCTCTAATCATCCCTCTTCTGTCCTACTCACTCTGGGTTGGGTTGCGCTGGGTCGGTAGTGCAGTCCCTGCTGTCCCGTCTCAGTGTCCTGCTGGTTGAGGGAAGACACCAGGGCCTGCAGCCTTTCGATATACTGGATGGCGCTCCGCAGGATCTCCACCTTGGGCAGCCTCTGGTTTGGGTTCATCAGGGTGCTCCTCTTCAGAGCATCAAAGGCCTCGTTCACCTTCTTCAGGCGCCTCTTCTCCCTCATTGTGGCCGCCCTCCGACGGTCCATGGTAACCGTCTTCCTTTTGCACAGCTTACAGGCCCAGGGAAGGCACTGGCCCGGGCAATGGGGCTCGGAGTGAGGTGACAGGCTGGACGGGGAGGCTTTGTCCTCTGTTCCTGTCACCCCAACTCCAACACCCCCAGTCAGATTCCCACACAAGCCCATCATGGAGTTCCTATCCTGGTAGGCACCTTGGTCATATGCCCCAGGCAGGCGAGAGGGGAAGTAGCTGTCCCCTCCCTCGTAGAAGCGCTGGTCAGGGAAGAAGTAAGGGTTGGTCTCGAAAAGCTCCATACTGGACAACGCTGTGGTCTGAAAGGGGGACAAAGATTCCTGCTTCCCCTGGAACTGCTCTACTGTATGTGGTCTTCGGTCCTGCGCCTGGAAGCGTGTGTGTCAGAGTGTAGGTGTGTGTGGCTGTCTTGCTTTGGTTTGTGATGAGTGGAAGACGTGTGGAGAACAACTGGTGTGGAGCAACTGTAGGCTGGCATTTAAACCCCTCTGCCTGCTGCAGGATCACAGGGTTAAATTTAGCACGAGCCCCCAGAAACCTGACACGACGTTTAGCTGTTGCTGCACATCTACACTTCACATCTCTGTTGGGCCTTGCTCTCTAGGGCTTTAAGGCCCATTTGTGTGTGTGTGTGTGTGTGTGTGTGTGTGTGTGTGTGTGTACGCATTTGTGTGTGTCTTAAGAGACCAGGATATGATCAAGTTGCCGTGGAAATGGGAGAGATAACCTCAGATCAAAGATGTCCGTCTTGATGAGCTAATCCCAGACTTGCGTCCCCCCCCCCCCCCCCCCCCCCCCCCCCCCCCCCCCCTCCATGACACCAAACGTAAAGTCCCCTGCCCTGCCATGGGGGGCGGAGGAGGGGAGTGGGCAGTAGGGACAGTCTGGAGACAGCTGTCACTTCGACCAGGAGCCAACGCAATGACAACAAGTTGTTTGACTCTTAGTTTTGGATGGGAAGGAAATGAGGTCAGAGATTTGTTTACTGGATACTCGGTCACAGATAAACACAACTACTTCTTAGGTTCAGAACGATCGTTCAAACTTGATCGATACTAAATATGTAACAGCTTAGTTGATGTGCAAGCTCACGCCATTGTTGGGTCTTGGGGTTTTTTTCGGCACATTCATTCCTCCTGACTTTCCCTCTGAGATGATTGCACAGAGTGAAGCAAGTGACCTTCTGAGAGCTAAACTCGTCAGACAGGCCCGTACAGGAACCGACATAGTACAGTAAGTCAAGAACCAAAGTTCACACCGGCTCCCGTTACTCTCGGAAATGAAGGGACAATAATCAGACGCTCACACTGAGGCATGGCCTTCGTTGTCCTGACCTCTTCCAGTCAGTCAGAGCGTTAGCCTGGCCACCGGGTGTTAATCCTTCCAGGACATGTTTCACCTCGTAGCTCACCGGCTAATTCTGACCGGCTTCCGCTAGCATGGACATGGAGCCAAAACACACACTTCTGAAGTGGCCTTGAATGACGGGCATAGTGTGGGATGTGTTATATCACTATCATAGTTTTATCACAGGAATATACATATACGGCAGGAAATATAATACCCCAATATGTAATAATATGTAGATTACATTACACATCAAGTTAAGCCTGGGACATGCGAGAAATCAAAGCTCTGCTCTTTCATGCATCACTGTGATGCCCCAAACTGACCAAAGGCAGTAAAAGAGTCTGAAAATAGCATTACATAAATAAATACTGTCTAAAATTAAGTGTAAAAACAAAAAAAATAAAGCTATTTAATTTTCCTTTAATCTCCAATCAGTTGGTAAATAAATGAAAACTTCTGTGTGAATCATTCACCAGCTAATTTCCAACATTTTCAACCTTCTTTTCTTTTTTTTAAGATATTTATTTTTATTGATGTTTTTATATGTGTACCTTCACAAACAAGACAAAGGAACAGACATACAAAATCAGAACCCCTCATCTACTCCCACCCTCAACTTTGGTACAGTACACATAAGATAAATAAGACAATAGCATGAGTTCACCTTCGCTTATATCTAAAAGACAAAAAAAAATACAATCAAATGCTGCATGAGGTCCCAAACAGTCAAAATCCTAGAAGTAGACAAAGTAGTAAAGAGGAGCAGGTTATACACTGACACACTAGTTAAACCGATATAGTGATGGTAGTAAGGACAAGAAAGAGCCCCACATCTTTTCAGACTTCTCTGGGTTCCTCCTCAAACCAATAAGATTTTTTCAGGTGTGCTGTAGGATGTTAATTCATTTCCAACCTTCTTTACACTCATACAGATAATGAGATAAACACAGGAGAGCTGAGAGGGTTGCATGAAAACTGAACAGCCTTTTCTGCTTTCTGTTACCGTGCACAGCTGTAGCATCACTAAGCTGTGCAATTACAACATAAGCATGAGGTATTAGTTCATGTTGGAAACATATATCTTGATTCGTCTGATTAGGCACAGGTGCGGCAGCTCAACACCCACCGTTAACTAGTCCCTAGCTGTCATTTGATGTAGAGCACAGTGCTCTGTGTTTTTCTGGTCTTTGTGATACATACTTTCAGTCCTGTGAGTAATAACTTTCACTATGTTTTATCCAGCTCTCACAGCGTATTCTTTTTCCTTTTCCTAAGGGGATAGTTTACCAGCACGCCTAGACAGAACAGAGAGTCATTGTAATTAATTGCACTTGCCTTTTAGAGATCTCTAGTATCTTAATGACTCTTAATTAGTGTTCGACTAAAGGCCTGTGAACAGGGAGCCTAAATTTATGTAGAAACACAATAAAAAGTGTATCAACGGGCAAGATGGCCATACAGCATGTTGTCTGCTACAGGCGCCTAGTTAGACTGATTTACTCTTCTACTTATATTTACCTTCTCTTATGTATTATTCCTGTACTTTACCTATTGATTCTTGACTTATGTTCCCCAATTTCAGGATTTTGAACAATGCAGTTACAAGTACATTCACACCTTGATTATGGATTTCTTGAAATCTGTTTCCTATCCCACTCAGTGTAAGACACTCATTGATACAGACAGAGGGGTTATCTCTGGGATGGGGGCAGTGGTCTGGATTGTGGTTTAGTCCCGGGCTTTGGCTTTGGGTTTGGGGTTGAGGCAGAGTGCAGAGTCCAAGCTTGGCGCAGGGCTGCGGTGGGCTGTCAGGTTAGTCTGTGATGGATAGTCACTGATGGTGCGAGCGAGTACAAAGACGCCTGTGTTGCTCTCGGGGGTACAGCAGGGAGGGGGTCTGCAGTGTGTCAGAGTCACTCATAACCCTCTGTCATCTTAACCCATTGTCAGCAGAACGAGAGAACTTGTGCGCGTGTGTTTTGTAGTTTCAGGCACACACTTGTGTCTTGTTTGAAGAATAAGTCCCCCTCTCAGCATTTTGAAGTGAACACTTGAGATGCAGAAAACCAGTTGGTGATCGGGTGTTTATTTATTGTTTGCAGATACTGTATGTTCCATAATAAATTCAGTTTAGACTTAGGGAAAAAATACAGATTAAATGAAATACTAAGGTGATAGATTGATCCAGCTGTATTTTTTTGAGACTGGTATTCTTTATTGTGGCTGTTTGTACCCGATCACCCCCATGTAAGACGCAATAAAATACATTTTAATATCTATAATTACATTTGATTTGATTCTAATCTATTGATGTGACAAGTAAAGATTTCAGGGAAACCAAACAAATAGCAATAAACTGATAGAAAACTATAAATAACTGCAATTTATAACAGACAAATTATTTAATTATTAAATATTTATACTCGTGATACATTTTGTATGTGTGCCACGTGTGTGTTTATGTGTGTGTGTGTGCATGTGTGCAAGCAGGGATTGCCCTGTCACTGGCAACACTGTTCCACTTCTCCTCAGTGACAAGCAGCAGCACATTGTCGGACAGCTGAGAAGGAGGGAGGATGGGGAGAGGGCGGGGGGGAGGGAGGGAGGCAGGGATCAGTCCGCCTCACCCCAGGTTAGCCTCAAGATCACTGACCTGGAGAGCTGCCATCTGAGCGCAGTCGGGAAATCTCAGATATGTAAGAGGAGAGTAACATAACAGTGAAGTCGTGTTGATTAAAGGTGGATAAACAAGGACTTCTATACAGTGATAATACACAATAAGCACAGACTACATTCAGTGAAATATACTGTATGTGTTTGGTGACAGAGGTCTTGAACATTTCGATAACAGAATTATATAATTTGGTAGGTAAAACAAGAGCATTTGTTGTTGAAGTCTTATTTATAAATTACTGACAAGGATGTATTAAAGAAGTTAATATCATCTGAAACCTCATTCATCATATTTGCCTGTGGACAAATGTTAAATTTTTCTGTGAAAAACTAATGAAAGGACTCTCTGGGTGGGTTATCTTATTATTAAATTAAGTGTCTTTAAATTTCACTCAGATTAAAACCAAATACATATTCCTCCTCAGATTCCTTTCCAGTTCATTCATTCAGTTCATTTCACTAAACGTTTTATAACTTCTGGGACCGTTTATTTTACCTTAAAGATACATTTTTCTAGAAATATCATTCGTTCGTTAAGTGATGAAAAAACATGGTCAACTTATAATCTATTATCAAAACATTTAACTTGAGTTACTACACTACATCCCTGATGAGTAGTAGGAGAAGCTTGAATATGGGATACAGGTTTTTAGAGGACGTACAGATACGTTAAGTAAAAGTGAAGGATGCTGTGTGTTTCTGTTTTACTCATGGTATTCATCTTTCCGGTTGAAGTCTGGATTCATGAAACAATGTTTTGGACTGATAAAGTGCCTTCTGGAAAAAAATACATCATGGTCACCATAGTGACAGCAACAGATGCCCAAGTGTGTCGCCATGATAACTGCGAGTCCATTACTGATCCCTTCGATATCAGTTTTTCATACTGCACAATGCAGAGCGCTCTTCTTTCAGATTATGGTGATTTCATACTGACTACATGACATTAATAGTGAAAGATGACAAAGCAGTGTACTCCTCCTAGATGAACATCAACACAATGTGATGAAAGCACATCTATCTGCTCTGAAGCAAATGAATGGGAGCAGTCAGTGCTGATTACTACTCTGCTATGCCCCACTATTTCTGTTGAGTAATGAACCTTACATAAGCAGCAGTGCTGTCGCACTTGACTGATGTCTAAAGGTGATGTGACACTACTACGGCCCGACTAATCATTGGGAGAATACTCCCATTCATTCCCGTTCAGAATGAAGTACCCCCACCTGTGTTTTCACAGGGCTCCGGAGGCCTGGAGAAAGCTTTCTAAGTCAAGGGGGAAACAGTAGTTCTGTAGCCCGGCCATGCTGCTGCTCACTGGGGCTTTTATCGCACAGTAATCCCCTACAACAAACAGAATGGCCGGCATGTGCATACGCAGCTGTCGCAGTCTTAGTGCAAGTGGTGTCATGTTAAATCACAGGAATGGACTGAGCCCCTGAGCCATCCGCTGCCCTTCCCTTCACTGGCATGCCACTCACTGCAAGGCTCCAGCACACATGGACAAACAACCATACATACTCATACCTACATACATAACCCACTTCCCACTAACATACTTTGCAGCACATGGTAGCCGTAAAGCTATTCACTGTAAACAACCTGCGCTCCACTGCTACAAAACAACAAGATTATTAACATGACATAATATTCCAATAATGCCAGAAGTCCGATAAGGCTAACATCATCCATCTTTTTGAGACTGCCAGTTTCACTTAAGGCATCTGGCAGCATAAAGTTAGGCCCTCATAAAAATGTATCCGGTTTAATTTGAAGGCAATTTACACCTTGACATCGCCCAAGTGTAAACCACAATCAGCATAGCTCCTCTAGGAGACACGGCTGAATCCTGTCTGAGGTCTACAGGGCTTCAGAGTGTTGCGAGATCTGAGTGGACGGTTATGCGGAAACTATGCCCTGATCCCAGTCAGCCCAGTGGTTCAGTGTCATCTTGCATATCCTGGCCTCCTGCTGTGGCTACAAGGAAAGACAACGTCTATTATGTTTCTCCTCTAATCTCGTCTTAATGTGTCACATCTCATTACCTCATTTCCTCTCCTGTTTCTACTTTTACTTTGAAATTCTCACTTTCTTTATGCCTTTTTCCATATTCCTATCTTTGTTTTTTCTCCGGCTCCAGTGACCTTCTCCCATGTCACCGGTGGGACAAATTTAGCGGCCTCGTTTCTGGAGCGACCAAATAGTCGGACACAACAGAAGGAAAGTGTGTGTGTGTGTGTGTGTATGGAGGTGAGAAAGAAAGGTCCTGGTCACACAGATACAGTTACAGATATCCAGACACAGAACCAAGAGAAAGGAAAGAAGGGTAAACAGGCCGAGGCTCGCCATCCTTGAGGTATGCCAAGGAAGGGCACGGGAATTGAGAGACGCAGAGTTATTGGTGTGTGTGTATTTATATAGGATCTTCAAAAGTACAAGAACCAAAACAAAAAGATTAAAGTCAGCAGGAGCAATAAAACGATAAGTATGGGTGAAAATATGGGAGCAATGTTCAACAGATAGCTTTCATCCTAACTATTTTCTCTCTAGGAAGTATTGCGTACGCCATAGGGGATAAAGGGAGAATGTGTTAAGTTATTCTGGGATGTTGGGATGGAGGCGCTGTTGCCATGGAAATATGCAGATCCCTTACCACTCCCTAGACTGTGCCATTCTGGAGCTGCCAAGCTCTGGGTGCCATGTCACCGGGGGTGTTATGCCATTCTTCGGCTTTTACGCTCTGTGACGTGCCAGACGGTGCAGACGAAGCAGTATGCCATTCTTGAATTAGATGCCGAGTGAGGGAAAGCATTTTTAGTATGGCTGTTATGAGCATTTCATACTGTAGTGCAAATAACAGGGAGGACAGCAACACCTACACACCATGTGGCGTTTGCCAGTGGTGGAATGTAACTAAGGACTTTATATAAGTGGCGTGCGCAAGCACAGATTAAAGAAAAATTGAAGAAAAATGTGGTTTTGTTGTTATGATATTAAAAGATGTACTGATAGATCTAACAGTATATTCAACTAGAAAATTCTCGCAGAAATTTCGAGAGTGCCGAGTGGGCCGTTGCTGGGGGTCTTAACATGTTAGCATTAGCATGTTAGGAATTAGCATGTATTTAATTCTTAGTGCTAATCAACATTAGCATGTTAGCATTGGCCACTAATGTTAGCAATTAACATGTAGAGCTAATGTGCTAGCTTCTCTGCTGTCTCTGTCTGTCATTTTAGACAGACAAGTTCAAATTAAGTGCCAAACACTGCTAAAATGGCCGCCGCTGGGCTTCTGCCTGCCTGCTCTAATCAGCAGAGCAGTTACGGAATACACATATAGTCTTTTATTTTGAAGGGACTCTTATTTTGAAAATAGCCCCTCCCCTCTCTCCTCCTTCAGGTAGGCTTGAGGTTGCCAAGCAACCAGGACCAACTGCCGACCCTAATCAGCAGAGCAGTTACTGCACCTGTTAGAATGTCAGTTGGAAATGCTGACAGAGATAGAGAGAAAATGCTGAGACCACCCCTCGAACAGGAAGGATTTCTGGCCAAACCGTATTTCCAATCATTGAACCGAAATCACTGGGAGCATCCTGAGCCCTTCCTGAACGTCTACATAGTTATTTTGTGTTGATAAAGTGAAGAAATGTGACCTTTACAGCGATTCAAATAAGCGCTACTTCTGCTTTCCTCCAGAAATGTTCCCGCCTTTTTAACATGGCAGTCTATGGGGCTGTGGATGGGTGTTGGTGGCGCATCTTTGTGTGTTACGCCAAATCTATAAGGCTGACAGCTTTAGCAGACGAATGTGAGTGACAAGAGAGATTTTCCTACGTTTCTATGTATAAATCATGTCTGTAGTGGGGCATTTGTGGTCACGGTAGTCGAATACGTTTTATTCTTTTACAGATTTTTTTCCACGCCTCCTCACTCTAGCTGATGATGTCATCCACTCTAGGGCAAACATTCCACGCAATACACACCCATTATAAACCCAGAAATTTGAGTAAAAACCTGCTCAAATTTAAGCCTTGATAGTTTAAAAACGGTAAAAGCTGTCGATGAGTGAAGTAAATCACTGAAGAAAAGGCAAGAGTACCTACATTTTAAAGTTTAAATTAAGTCTCTCGGTGAAAGTATGCCAGAGCAGTTCATTGTTAAAAATGTCTGTTGGATTTATTTTTTTTCGGGCTTTCCCATTCATTCCTATGTGAAATTTTTCGCAGTTTTTCGCGAATAAATTCGCTCCGGGTGGTGGCCATTTCTCTCCATTTTGTTAATGAAATAATTAGATGGATCAAAATGAACTTCATTAGTTACAGCCTTATACAGAAATGAAGATTTCCTTTGCTTTAAGTCAAAAAACCACTACAGTAAAATGCTGCTATATTATTCCATAAAGAATAATGATGTAATCGTAAATAATGTGAGTCACAGGCTATTTTCAGCATTAAATACATCCACATTTAATACGTTTAAGGAAATATTTCTTATGCTAAAGTACTTTGCCAGACTTTCCCTTTTGCCTCCACTTGTATAAAAGTACACATATTTAATGGAAATGTCTGTACAGGCTATTCTGTGGGCTTTAGTGGACCCTTGTGTGTTTTCAGATGGTGAATTGCTTCACTGGGGACTTTCCACACTCAGAAAAATATTCCCTAATGAGTAATCATTACCTAAATAACACCCTGGACTAACATAGCTGCAGTATTTATGCACAAGTTAGATAGCAGCGGTCTTACAGCACTACAGTGTACTGCAGAGGGGACGGGCGTCCGTCTCCCCTTTCTGGACCAGAGGACAAAAATAAGGCGGACACAAGTTAGCCAAACAGTGAGTAAGCAGAGGAGAGTTGCAGGTGCTGGAGCCCAGTCAAAAAGGAGAGGACACATGACAGCTGGCCTGTCATACAATGACTTATTCTTCAGCCAAAACACTCGCACACCACACCCACACATAACTCCGTTCACCAGTGGGTACTGTACATCAACCGTCGCCGTGGACAACAGAGAGAACTAAATCAAACAATTAACTGCGGACTCTTTATTGCTTTAGAAAACAACTTGTTTTATTCCATGACAAGTAGAAAAAAAACACAACTATATTAGCTGTACCATGTTTAAGTACATTGGTCTGTCAATAATTGCAACAATTAAGTGTCAATCTGAGCCAGCATTAATAGTTTATTTATTACGGCGTCTTTATGAGGTCTGCATTTAGGGGGAGTTTGTTTCTGGATTCACAATGGCGGTAATAAGTACAACAGGCTACATTAATCTTTCATAGGTTTTATATAGCTAATATAGCTCAGACACCAGCTCAGTGCTGGCGCTAGTCACAACAGGAGGCATGCTCTATATACGCATTACATGTTATTGCTGGTACTGTACAGCTTCTGTGGGCACCAGACACAATATTGAGACTTCTCCCCACCTGCTGGCAGAAAGATTAAGCGCAAGTAAAGAGCATTTTCAAAAGAACTACAATATTCCTTCTACGCTAAACAGAGCCTGGTAAGTTAAGAGTTAAATGGTTACCGTCACTGGACATCTTACTTGTGAGCATTGTAGAGCATACTGTATTTGTAGACAGCTCACACACACTCTCACACACACTCACTCAAAGTAAAGAGCATCTACTTGCTCCGGCAATACAATCATCAAATAACGCAGAAACATCAAAATAAAATCAATAATATACAAATTAAAGTTCAGAGTCATTACATGGCAGTGTAACGCTTAATCAAACCTCCAAAGTAAGTAGAGCGCAAACGTTCCCACAGAGGAAACGTCTGGTAACATTATATCTAGTAACAAAAGCGGCTTTTTCTGCTTCATTAAGAGGTGAACCATCTTTAAACAATTAAAACTGATTTATAAATAAATTAAATACAAAATATACAGAAATTGTTTCACTTACGTTCAGAAAAAGGGTGTAAAGTATCCTATTCTGAATAATAACATTTAAACTTTTACCAACAACTTTTATGACACAGGTTACTGCAGGCATAACTGTCAAAGAGGCTTGGCAATTGTAAATATTCAATGCATATTAATATCAAATTACTAACCCCCCACCCCCGAGAGGAAATTACAGTAAATACTTCAGCTGTGCATTCTCAAGCAAGTTAAATTCAATTCTATGTTATTTTAAAATACTATGTTGAGAGAAAACAGGACTCAGGCCACCACGTGTGTATTTTACAGTACATTCACTTATGCTGAGAGAACACATTTTTTAAAGAGCTTAGAGGGGGTGGGGGTACTGTGACGGAGCTGCAGCGGCCGACAACAAAATTACGATTATAAGACTCTTTCCTGTTTTTTTCTTCAATCCTCTCTTCATAATTCAAATCTCAGAGCCACAATGGGGACTGGGGGTGAAAGGAGAACGAAAAGGCCTCGAAGATGCTTGGAAAGAAAGTCACATACCTGCATTGACTTTCCTGTTTTTGTCGTTCGAACAGAACTGAGGCGAGCAGTACTCGTTTTTTTTAAATGGCACGTTGAACAGATGCAAAAAAACGAATAAACACAGCCTGAAAAAAAACAAAAACAAGCCTTCATGAAATCAAAGCTCACACAATCTGCTCTCTCGTGTGACCTCCTAATAAATAAATAAATACTTCTGCCTTTGTGTCCCTTATTTAAATGTGAGCTCCCTACGCACCAAAACGAACACTCGGCATGACAAAGTCCTGCCTTTCATTTTAACAATACTTCTAGGGCAGTGTGACGCGAAAACAAACCATGCAACCGAAAGCAAGCTTTACCAAGTGCTATACTCTGTGTGTATCTGTGAAGGTTTTAAAGGTAAGGTGCGCGCTTTTTGTGTTTCTACAAGCAGCGAGTGTGTACCAGAGTGCATGCAGCTGTGTATTATTTGTAGTTTAGGTCTCCAGAGCCTGACTGATGTGTGACTACGAGTGTGTGTGCTTTCTTTAGAGGATAAATATCTTAATAACTTTTTGAATGATCTTTCCACACCCTGGACAAGGAGCCTGGAACTTGTGTAACCTCCTCGCACATGGAAAACAGGTTAGCAGGTGAGCCGTACGTCCGTGTATTATATTTCCATTACGCGGTCGCACTCGACAGAGCTTGCAAGGCTCCAAAAGAGCCTCGGGCCTAACTTCTTCAACCTCCATGCCCAGATTTTCCTGACTCTCTCCTTCTGAGAGCTGCTCCTCCTTGTGGCAGCTGGAGGGCCATGGGCCCTTGCCTCGCATCATAGACATAGTGGGCAGCGGTCGGTCAGCTGTGGAGCAGGAGGGCAGGATGACAGGATCAGACACCGTCCTGCTGCAGTCTGGGACATCAATGCCTGTGTCGCTGTCGTCTTCCTCGTCGTGGGAGGTGAGAGAGCTGCATGCCGGGATGTCGGGAACGGAAAGGGAATGGGCGAGTCGGGGGACGTCTTTGTACCAGTTCTTACGTAAAGCCCAGCAGCGAACACAGTACCTCTGGAGAGGCGTGTTATACTTCTTGCACTCTGTGCACTGCCACGCATCCTGAGGGGTGGACACAAAGTTTAAATCTACAACTACAAGCTAACACTACAACACACAGTGAGAAAAACAATATTGGAAGATATAAACCTGCGTGGAGATCTCCGTATCAGTGTCATCACTCAGACACTGTGAGTCTTCGTCCGGCTCCTCCTGCATCTAGATAAACATACAAGACATTTGATTAAACATCTTGTGAATCCTCACAGAAAATAATTAAATTATTTTTTTTTACCTCTCGATCCGCTTTCTCCTCCTTCCCGCCTCCATCGTCATCCTCGGGTGGAGTTTCCCCTTCTCCTCCACTCCCTTCTTCCAGCGCTGCCTCCTTCATCTCCACGCTCACCTGCTCGCTCTCACCCTCGGTGAGGAACCAGAGGTCGTCGGTGGTGTCCGACACGATCGCCGTGTCCTCCTCCTGTGCAGGAGACAGCTGACACATCAGTCAGACCACCACTGTTACACTCCAATGTATGCCACACGTCATGTTTAAGCATGTTTTTAAGCTTGAAATCCCCTGAACCGAGTTTCTTACTTGGTTTGTGTGGATGTCGGTAGAGCCATTGCTCCTGCGGCTGTAGTTACTACGGAGATTACCCAGAAACCACCAGGGCAGGCCAGAGAGGTCCCACTCGTCCAGGGTAACATCCAGTTTGGGCCGTTTGCAGGCTGACCGTGGCAGGCCTTCAAGGGAGTCTGGAGAGGGTTTGGAACCGTTAACTCCATGTACTGGTCATACCGCTCAGTACAACTGCGACAGACAGTTTGCTCACCATCGTCTGGCTCCCGAGGTCGTCTCTGGGAGGGGGTTTGCAGGAGAGGCCCATTACTAACTGCCTCCAGCCCTGCTTTCACCACACCTCCGCACATCTACACAGGGGGGAAGGACAAAAATTAGAACACAGAGCCATAACTGTGTACTTGGAGGACTCGCAGCTCCTTTTCGAGATGGCCTCTGGGTATTGGGTTGTGGTAAAGGGAACAGAGGGGCTGGGCAATTAGGGTACGGGCCAGTGGGGAGGGAGGTAAAAACAAATTTAGGAGATAATAGTGTCACTGAAAATGTGTGGAGGGTAAAAAAAAAAGCAGAGAAATTCAGGTAGGAAAGCCAGTGTACTAATTAGCACAGTGATGAAACTTTTAATATGCAGTATGTAGGTCTGTCAGAAGTATCAAGACTTTGATACTTTTTCGATACCACATGTTTAAAACAATGCAATCTCTATTCCTCACACATTTAGTGGTATAAAAACACATTTATCAAACCAGAACGATAATTGACTAACTAATTCTCCATTGCACCCCACTGATTTAACACAGTTACACAGTCATTATTTGGGAAACACCGCAACTGCTTCTCAATGACTTCAGTTACCAGAAAAACCAAAAAAATCATCTTACTTTGCATGCCGAGGACTTTTTAAACTTGTTGCTGTGGTATCGAAAGACGTATCGAGTATTGTTTTTTATTTTTATTAGTATTGAATCAATTTTAAAATTCAGGTATCATGACAACCTTAGTCGTATGTGCAAACTAAATCATGGGATTTAAATGACTTAAGATATGATCCATGTGTATACTGTAAGAGAAGAAAGAAATGATTGCTTCCTATTAATCACAGCAGATTGCTGGTTTGATTAGACCTTAAATTTAAATCTGATTGTAGCTCAACATCATTGAGACAAAGGCTCTAAGCTTTAGGGTGGAGTTTGGAGGGAATCGGAGAGGAGGGTGTAGGAACGTGGGGATGGGTGAAAAGGTTCAGGGGTTATTGTTAGGCCTGTGGCTGGAACGGGAGCTGTGATCCTCCAGTTCGGAGCAGAGAAGAGAACTCTGAGACAGACAGAGAGAGTGACTCTGCCCCCCCATCCACTGGGTGGTGCTGGTGGCTCACAAAAGGAGTGCTAAAAATAACCACCAGACCGAACCAAGGATGGGGTTGTACAGAGACGGTGCCACTCTGTACAAATGCACACCAACGAAGACAGCAGACCTTACCCCCTCTCCTCATTACACACAAGCAGAGAACGGCCGCCTTTATAATCTGTGAGGCATTCTGCTCTAAATGTCTTATCAAAAAAGCTTTTATTTTGTAGCAGCTTTGCACTTTTAGTCTTTTCCCTTTGTATTCACACGTGCTGTGTGTAGTGAGGCGAGAAAGGTTGGGGGTCTCTGTTTCTCCTGAGCACCATGCTTCGGCTTTACCTGACCACGATCCTCCACTCCGCCCTCTACACATTCACGGCCCACAGAAAGATTCTCTGCAGCGTCTGCATTTCAGATGAGACACAGTAACAGAAAAAAAGGACACCCCCACCCTTTAATTATAGCATCATACACTCTCTCACTAAAGGCCTTCTGCGGTGGCTTTTTAGGACAGGTTGGGAAAAAAAAAAAAAGCATTTATCTGGTCACCGCATCCCCGAGAGATGCACATACTATCACAAGCACTCACATACAGGATGGCAACACAGTCACCATATTAACAGGGATCTTCACTTCAAAAACATGTTAAAGGTGCAAATTAAATAATGAATTCATCAAACACAAAAGGGAAGAGAGAAAAAAAAGACAATTGAATTTTCAATTTCATCACAAATTTAACTGCACAAAATGTATTCATATATATATATATATTGTTATATACATTGGTCTTTGACGATACCCCCAGACAGAAACATTGTTTTACATACATGATGAATAAAGCGTTACATAAAATTGTAACTTACCAGAACAACCGAGCACAACTAAGTATTTCTTGAGCATTTCATACACCGGGCTGTAAAACAAGAATATAAAAGTTTAGAATCTTTAGTTCAGATGTGAGTTTATGCATGGTGTATAACGTGATGTGGGTGTATACCTCGGGTTTTTGACAGAGAAGCTCTCCACCTCCAGCAGCTCTCCCAAAGGGTCATCCTGGCAGTGGACTATGTGCTGCCTCTGTTTGTCATACAGTTGCCTCCCCATGATGTACTGACCCAAGTAGTGCATCACCTACACAAAAGACCAGGATGTGAGTCATCACAAGGCGCCCAGTAAGCTGAACCCTGGGGAGGACCACTCGTCAAGGTTACACCTTCACCTGACAGCTCACCTCTTTGAGCGTGAAGACCTCTTCTTGGGCTCCGGCAACACGCAGAATCTGCAGGAGAGGGGCTTTTGGTTGTACCTGGGGACAAAACAAAACAAAACAAAAAAACACTTTCACTCAAATGAATTACACATGTAATGTTGGATAATTGTACAGACAGAGTAGTCATCGTTTGTGTACCTGATTTCCCTCTCCAGGTAGTGTCCTGCATGACGAGCATGATGCCGGAGGCTGGGCTGATAGGGAGTTCATAGTAAACGAACAAAGTCTGAAATCCAAAATTATAACGAGACAAAACAAGGCTTCAATTTGGGTTTTCTCATTCTCTGCTTAAACACAAAGTACAATTATAATTGCAAAGAAAATGATTTTAAAACTCTGGAGGTCAGATCCTGTGCCTCAGTTTAAGATTTGGTTAAGTGTGCTCATTGGTATATTGCATATAAAGAAAGTTCGATGGGACAATCTTAATACATTTTCGGATATATGGCAGCCATTTCTGACTCACCTTGACAAATATAACACTGATCTTGACCAGCAAGGGAGTTCATAGAGTGCCATCCACCTTTACGATCTCTGTTTAAGTACTTGTGCTAAGAGGTCTCTTTTTTGTAACTTGTCTTTTACAATATTCTAATAAAAATATATAATACAAATAAAAAAAACAAGGCATCAAATCTCTGATCTAGTGATGGGAAGTTCAGTTCTTTTTAGGGAGTCAGATAACTTGACTCCAAGAAGAGTCGGCTCTTTTATAGAGTGCCATCCACCTTTACGATCTCTGTTTAAGTACTTGTGCTAAGAGGTCTCTTTTTTAATTAACTTTTATTTTACAAAATAAAAATAAATAATACAAAAAATAAAATAAAATAAAATAAGGCTTCAAATCTCTGATCTAGTGATGGGAAGTTCAGTTCTTTTTAGGGAGTCAGATAACTTGACTCCAAAAAGAGTCTGCTCTTTTATAGAGTGCCATCCACCTTTACGATCTCTGTTTAAGTACTTGTGCTAAGAGGTCTCTTTTTAGTAAATTTCTTTTCCAAAATAAAAATATATAACAAAAAAATAAAATAAAATAAAAATAAGGCTTCAAATCTCTGATCTAGTGATGGGAAGTTCAGTTTTTTTTAGGGAGTAAGATAACTTGACTCCAAGAAGTGTCGGCTTTTTTAATTTTACCACTTATACCTTTCATAATTCCAGCCAAATTTTAGCACTGATTTGACTTGTACTTGATTTGTATCATATGTACACATATCATTTTTATATATTCAATACATCTTTTGTACTCAAGCATTCAAAAGTTAAAATACATTTTCTAATATCAATAAATTGCTGTAGCCAATTGTTTTATTGCATTTACAGATCTCTTGTAACTTTCTGAAACCACCCAATGAATGTGCTTTCTTTGAACCGGCTCGTCCACGAACGACACATCGCCAGCACTCATCACCTATATATATTTATAAAAGCTGCACGATGCACGTAATTAACCAACGCCCACGAGGCTAAAATCAACATCAACTGTCAGATTAATGACAGCTTGAATTATCTAATTAAATCCAAACATTTAAGCGACGTCAAATCCTCTTTATTTATGGTGACTGCGCCAAAGAGGAGTCGTTACACCACCACCACCACTTTCCCCCCGTATGCCTTCAATAACAAGGCCAAGCCGAGCTAACGTCACTCTGAACGGTCGCATAGCTCACGTTAGCACACACAAAGCTTTCTAAGCGCTCATAGTGAGCCGGCAGGTGAGATTAAAACACCTGGGTAACGTCGGCTGCTGAGTAATCTGCTACAGTTACTAACAAACGTGTGTTAGCACCAGCGGGCTAGCTGTTTCCTGAAACAAACCGTCGGTTGGGAATTGAACTCACCGCGATGAGTTGACATTACTTCACAGCCGCTACATTGTTCCACGCACGCCGCGTGTGCCCTAACACACAGCCGACATTGTATAAATATACGCACGGTTTAATTAATTTGTTTCGAAACTAGCTCGCTCACTGACAAGTGTAGGCGGTCAACTGAACTACAGATTCAAAACGACTGACGACGTCTTCCGGATGCGGAGCTGCCACGTTAGGCCGCACACAGGAGCGTGGCGCCCCCTGCTGGCAGAGAGAGTGAACAGCACCGTCCACACATAGTACTGCAGGCACACAATATTTGACGTTTGTGAAGTTCTGCGTGTTTTTTTTGGAACCACAACTCTGCCCAAACTTGAAAAAAAGCTTCATAAACCTTGAAGTCCTTGCAAAGGACAACTCAAATCAACTTATTCTTCCTTTTTTCTTATTTCTTTAACGATGGGTTTGATGGCATAAAATAAATGGTGGGATTGAATAGAAGAGTAGAATCGGTTGACAACCTTCAAAAACAGAAAAGACATTCATTAGTCTCAAATAAATAAACAGAAAATATTTTTGATTCTTCATCAAAGTAATTCAAGTTAGCATCTCAAACCATCTACATAAAGTTTCATTACACCTAATTAAATTCACTTGAATTATAAATAATAATTAGCATATCAGTTATTAAAATTAAACTGTAATTTACTTAATTCACCCCATTTGTGGCAGTCGGTATCCATAATGTTGCATTTACTGCCCTCTTCTGGACTTTACTTCTTTACTACTTCCTTTTTTCCTTTTCCTTCTTTTAAATTTCTTTTAATTAACCCAGATAAAACAAGATATCCCATTATGATTTTCCGCCCTTCTCTACATTTCCCACATTCTATTATACTTTTGTAACCACTTTCCACTGCTCCTGTCCTCCGCAACCCTGCCATCATCTCTTCCCTCTCCCTTTCATATCTATGACAATCAATAATCACATGCTCCACTGTCTCTCTCTCCCCACAGCTACATAAACCAGTTGGATGTTTTCCTAATATACTGAGTGTGCTATTCAATCTACTGTGCCCTATTCTTAATCTGCTCATGACCACCTGTTCCACTCTGATACCTCCACAACACCCCACCTCTCTTACTGTATCTTGTAGTTTATATAAATGTCTCCCCTTTTCCTGAATTTTCCAATATTGTTTCCATTGATTATTTCCTTCCTTATTGAGGTTTTGATAGATTTACTTTCATTTCCACCTCCTCTTTCTTTGCTGCCTCCTTTGCAATTTTATCTGCTTTTTCATTTCCCTGTATCCCTAAATGAGCAGGTACCCACATGAACGCCACCTCCCTCCCCTGCTGTGTTAATCTGGATGTCCTCAACAGGTTTTTGCTGCCCTGCTTTTAATGCTCAAGAGTTATGAGATGGAATTTTCTATCCTTAGGCTACACATGGTTTAATTAATAAAGCCAGTAGTTACAACGTATAAACCATTTGTAAAGTGTCTTATACTGATTGGTACTAAAATGAACTTTTCATTCATTATTCGCTATGTAGTTATAGAATAAATCAGTATCTTTAGTAATGCAAATATAGTTTGTCTGTTCTTAATTCATTGTGACTGCAGTAAAGTTCCCTAGAATATTTTTGTCCCCCTCAAGGTTACACCAGCAATATATCGGAACAGCAAGCTACTTAAATACTTCTCACCCATTAATGCAACAATATCTTGAATCTTCATCATGCCTACTTGTACTTTTTACATATTAGTATGTTGTATTTTGTTGTGAACACACTTTTTTTTAAATGCAGGATTCTGAATAATTATCTCATTTGTAGAAATGGTGCATCAACAGAACACAAACACGACAACTGATGTAAACGAGAAAGTGTTATTTCATTCAATAAATGCAAACATTGTTATAAAACATCTGTGCTACATAATAGTTTCATTCAGAGATACTCATCCCTGACATTCTAGCAAAAAGGTAAAAGAAAATAAGTTGGAATGAAGATCACAACTTGTGGCCCTAACTTTACAAACACGGAGGCACAAATGCAACTTCTTCACAGATCTGTAGATACAGTGCAATGTCTGGGTTTGTTCTTACTGACAGTTGTGTAAATAAAGAAGAATCAAGCATATAAAGTTGCTTTCCTATCCGACATATGTCCACCCAACAGTCCTTGAGAATATGCCTCTATATTAGGCCAGCTTATTACAATAGCTTATTCGCTGGGAAAATTATTGACTCTACTGAAGAAAAACAAGCGTTGGCCTTAAGCCAACGCGTGTGTCAAATGTTACAGCTCTTACATCGCAGATAATGGTAACCAGCCGACATCCCGTCTAAACAATTCATGTAACACAGAGTGTCTGCTGGGAAAAAGATGTAGCTCAATTAATTTAATAAAAGTTTGCACTGTTTATCAGACAAATTAATCTGATAAATTAGTCCTGTTAATGTGGATATTTTGCAACATCTGTGAAGTTATTAAGTTAGGATGCACCAATACATCCGAAGACTATCAATACTGGCTTATAGTAGCTTCTTCTTTGCTCATATTTAGCTGAATAAACAGCATTTTCTATTTTTCTCCAGTCACATTACGTTGATGATTATTCCTGCACTTGCATTGAGATGATTAGACACATGCATATCGGTATTGGCTGATAAAAAAATAATAAAAAAACACAACAAAAAACAAAACAAACACAACAGCAACATATTGGTGCATCCCATAGAGCAAAGAATATCAGAACGTTCAAGTAAAGGGTTTGGGTTAGCATTAACTTCATACTGGGCTTATGGTTAGGTTTCACCTCTGAAACCCCGCCTCTAAAATTAGAAAACTAAACAATAAAAAGTGCTTTGGCAATTATTCAAGTCTTTCATTTTCACCACACATACAGGGGAGCAGAAGAGATTGGTTGTATGAAGCTGCACTGTATAAAAAAATTACATTTTATGTCTTAACAACAACGGTAGACCCTTCTAACATTTATTCCAACAGTTTCATGATGCACTAAAAAATTCAAGACATTTGTTTCTTTATTGTTCTTCTTGTTATTTAATATATCTGGTAGCTGTTCATCTGGCTTTGGCATCTGGCTTTTACTAATAAGGCATGTATTTTTAATAGAAACCGTCTTTGTGCTCATCTTTATGTCACTATTACATTTATGTCTGACTCATCTATCAATTTAAAAATATTTAACAATAACAAACGATAAAAACAAAATGTATTTTTAATTTGTAACTATTTTTAAAAGGTAAATTAAAAAAAAATTAAGTATTAAGTAAAAAAAAAAACAGAGTCTCTATTAAATAATTATTGCTGTTATATAACAAAAGCCATTATAGTTTACTGAAAGTTTCATATCTAAAGTTTCTTAAGTGCATCACCTGATCTGAGTTTAGTAAAAACAGAAACACCATAATAAAAAATAGTGACTAGTAGCTTTAAAGAAGACAGTACTGCTCTCAGTAGTTGCTGTTAAAATAAAAAATTGTGACAATTTGTGTCTAATTTTAGTGACTGATGAAACTGATGAAATGAATGTTAAAGAGGCCGCCGTGTTAAATTTACTGAGTACAAAAATTACTTAATTGACAACAAACATAATCGCCGAGCTAAAATACTGATTATTACGTTGTGTGTTCTGCTGCTTGGCTTTACCATGCCTCTATATAACATTTTCTATATATCCAACTCGTAAACTCCGTGTGGTGACTTCTGCAGTGCATCACGTTATGAATCTTTTCTCAGGTTGGCCTGGAAGGACACATACACAGCACAACAGACTCAAAATTGTCTTCACAGAACTCGCTGTGACAGAAACAACAAAAGCACTCCAGGGATCGGGAGGCTTTTTTTTTCTGTTGGGCACTGGGTTTCTATCCCCCTCCCTAAAACCACCGGCTCATCTTCTATTTCTTTTTTTTTTGTAGGCGACACAACAGGAGTGGCCGGGCATCATGAAAGACTGTGTTAAATTTTGTCTTGAAGAGAGAGAGGGGGGGTGTGCACCTTATTCTAGGAGGTCCTGTGGGGACACAAACAATGCAAGTTAGTTAATAGATAATCACAGTAAGTTTAACTAGGAATAGGGCCTTCTACATGGTAACAGATACCTGATCTGAGTCTTCGTTGTACTGTGTTTTTCCTGTCTCCATGTAGTGAGTGTCAACATCATCGACTCCTTCTATTTTATTAGCCTCAACGTGTTCTCTCATAACAGAGTATCGATGCACCAGGAACCTGGTGAGGACATAAATTCATATTAGAATCTGAGCTGGAATACAGTATGTACAGTCTATGTGTGTGTGTGTGTGTGTGAAGATGAAACATAGTTAACTCACCGTCCTCCGCAGACATACTTCTTAACCAGCCAAACGCCTGTGACCGCGCTCATCAGAAGGATCGCTATGACGACCATCACTATGACAGCAGTGTTGGGCGAGCTGCTTTCAGTCTGTTAAGGATCACAGAAATAAAAGGGCTTAAAAAAACAAAAACAAAAAAACATTCACTCGCTCAGGAAATTAGAAATGATATTAGGGGTCGCTGGCTGTTATTATTTGTGCAGGAAGCTGAATATTTCAGCTTGGAAAGGAAAAAAACGAGGTCACGTGTGGGCCTTGAGGTGCTCGGCAGTATTAGTTGTTTGCCTTTGATTGGGAACAGCAGGTGCCAGTCTATCTCAACACTGTGGTGGCCAGGGTCGAAGAGACATAATAGATAGCTGCCGTTGATGTTCCAATCTGCGTAAACAGACATCTGTGTCTGCAGACTAGAATATGCTGACAATAACACCTCGATGAATAAAAACATTCTCTTTGACTAATTCTGGGCGTGTAGTATTTGTGGTGTTATCTTGGGGTTTAAAGTCGATCCACCAGGATGAGTTGGGCAGAATGTGAGACCGACTCAGACACTTCTGATGAACTCTGAGAGTGTCTCTAATTCTCCAAGCGTCAATAAATAATACAGCATAAAACATCAGAGGCTCCTGAACACTTTCTTCCCTCCTGACCTCACCATTGACCTTTTGACTTCAGCAATTTCTCCACAACAATAGGGAAACCTTTTCATGCCTGGCTGAGGTGCAAAGGTTGTTGCATCGATAAAAGCGGAATGTGTTAGTGCAATGGAAATGTCATGAATCGTGTAAACACGTGACTTAAACATCCACTGTAACCTTCCCCAACAACCCACAACAAACAGCAATGCCACATTTCTATCTTTCCATCACGTCTTCTTGTCGCATCATCTTCTGCTGCAAATGTTTTGGAAGAGAGAACTATCAACTTCGAATGTTTGCACAACTACAGCGGATGGAAACATCATTAGATTTTCCAGAATTTGGTTGTGAACTTTGCTCATGTCACACTGCTACTCGATAACCCATCTGTTGTGGAGAAATTGCTGAAGTCCAAAGGTCAATGGTGAGGTCAGGAGGGAAGAAAGTGTTCAGGAGCCTCTGGTGTCTTATGCTGTATTATTTATTTACGCTTGATCAAGGAGAATTAGAGTTAGATGCCTAACTCATCCTGGTGGATCGACTTTAAACCCCAAGATAACACCACAGATATTACACGCCCAGGATGAGTCAAAGAGAATCATGCAGGTGTTATTGTCAGCATATTCTAGTCTGGAGACACAGATGTCTGTTTACGCAGATTGGAACATCAACGGCAGCTATCTATTATGTCTAAGAAGGCAGAAACAGGTCTCTTCGACCCTGGCCATCACCGTGTTGAGATATGGTGGCACCTAGTCAAAGACAAACAATTAATACTGCAGAGGACCCACATGTGACCATGTGTAGCCTAAGGATAGAAAATTCCATAACACCATCCACAGCTTCACCACAGTGAAGCTCAAAGGTTCCCCTGATATGAAGTCAGTCAGGTAGATAATGTTCCCACACAGTCGTTTTTTTTTTTTTGGGATGAGCAGAACTGACCAGAGAATTTGGATGAAGGGCGTTGCTGGTGCACATCCTCCTCAGGTCTGTCTCCTTCCTGTCTGGCTGGAAACCTCCCTCACACTGGTCGCCTGGAATCTTCCGGTAGCTTAAATGTAAGAAGAGACATGAAAGGCGAGTCCTTGAAAAGGACACAGTGTTGGCCAACACTAATGGACGGAGACTTAGAGGCACAAGATCCACAGCGATAAAAAAAAACAAAAAACTAACCCCTTTAATGAATTAGGCTGCAAGAGCACAAACAGACCACATGTTTCCATGTTTACTTCGACCTTTGACAAAACTTAGAAAGCCTTTGATCACGTTTCCTGTATTTTCTAAGTCATTCTTGAACTACATCCTCACAGAACAATGGCTGCGTGCAGGATCCCAGGAAAACATTTGAAAAGACTTGTGACCTACATTATCAGAAACATGCAGACACTTTATCTATTTTGCACAAACTCGATTGCGCACTGGCTTAGGGATGTAGCCCCACTTTAAAGAACACTGTCCTAAAACAACAGCATGCAGAAAATACACAAACGAGCATCCTCACCCGCTGGTCTGTAGCTGTTCGGTGGTCCCATTTAAACAGAACTCCAGAGGACGGCTCTTCATCTCCTCCTGCTCCACACACGCTGAGCTGTTCTCTGGCCGGTAATATCCAAAGTCACTGTGAGGCACAGGAGAAACTAGTGTGGCGTATTCTCTCAAATTTGCCGAGACGAACAGATTGAACCTATTTCACAACAACAACGTACCAGTGATAATCATCCACCGTACACGGACAGGGGGACAGCTTCTTCGTGACAGCATAGTCCCTCCCGTTCCAGCAGACAGTGTCTTTCCTCAGGCGTAAGAAGGTCTCTTTGTAGCCCAGCACGCAGCCATCATTAGATCCAGTGGGGTCTGCAGAGTGAGCCAGCCACTGTATATAGTCCCCCTCAGTACCTACACATACATACACGTCAGTACTTCCCGTCACACCCACCAGTCGCCACCCACATCCTCCGATGCACTCACAGTCTCTGGTGAGGAGCTTCCTGAAGTCTATGGTGATCACCACCCATTTGCTGAAATCGTTCCTGTAGCCCCACAGGCTGATGTTCATGGAGCGAGAGCCGGGCTCGCTGTCCATGCCGCTGAAGTGAAGCGGGTCGTTGGTGAAGTTATACGTATGCCAGCACTGCCCCTCGTCCGTAGAAAACCTGAGGGGCGAAATGGGGACGAATGAGACGAAAAACTACAAAACTACAATAAACAAATAATTTAGTATACTCGGCTATATTCACTTAATCTGGTTGACAGTTGAATGGGTGTGCTCCATAGCCACCAGCAGCCCTCCAGAGTCCAGTATAGCATAATGATGGGGCCCCCTGAGAGCAAACAGCCACGAGTATCCGCCGTCGTCAGACACATACACGTCAGGGGAGAGAGCGGACTCTGCGTCTCCAACGCTGCCTGGAGAAATAGAGGGCACCGGCATTAATGGATGTTAAACCATGCAGTGAAATGACTTCTGTTTTTTTTGTTTTTTTTTACCATGGGCCAGAATAAGGCCTACGGCGTTGGACTGTGAGAGAGGCAGCATGGGGACGTTCATCTTCATGGTGGTGCTGTAAGCGGCGTGGATGTGAAGTCTGCACTGTTAAGACACAAAAATTAGTTTAACGTTGGTACTAAGTGTCACGTTCACTGCAAACATAAATATTAAGACTAATCACTGAAAAACACATGTTGATAATAAATCCCTCACTCTGTTAGGCCTGTTCGTAGAGGTCTCGGCGTCACAGTGACCGTTCTGAGGTCTGCGCAGCGTCTGCCATCTGGCTCCTTGGTCAAAAGTGATCACCGTCTCCACCGCACCATCTGCAAAAAGAACGCGATGAATCCCAAACGAAAGATCCCGGAGGATATTTTATATATCTAGATATATCTAGCTTGTCTGATGTTTAAAGTCCTTCATGGACTGGCACCACCACCACTAAATGATAATATTAAACTGAGGGTAGTCAGCCACACTGTGAGGCTCCTCTTCGACGAACTACATTTGGCCAAAATGTCCTATCATATAGAGATAGTATACTGTGGAACAGCCTACCCACCTCAATTAGAGAGAGTCCCAGTATATTACCATTTAAGGGACATTTGCAGGTGTGGCTTCGATCTAGTCAGATTTGCGATTCTAATCTATTGTGATCAGTATGCGATCACATCACAGGCTTTTGTGAAACTTTTATTACTATGACTTTTAGTTAGAACATTTCATTTTAAAATGTATATTTCCTCATTCTGGCTTTTTTCTATTTGCACTGTGCATAGGTGCACATTAAGCCAATAAAATGAATGAATTTAAATATACTTTCTCTGTGTTTATTCTACATGAATTTGATCATTTTACATAAATAAATATTTATTATGAGGTTCAGTCTCTGAAAAATGCATTTAATTTATTGATAAATTTATTGATAGATGAATCGCGATTAATCGTGATTAATTACAGAATTTTTTGCGATTAATTAGTTAATTTTTTTTATTCAATTGACAGCCCTATATATATATATATATATATATATATATATATATATATATATATATATTGCATGTTCAGCTCATAGACGGCAGACAATAAAATACAAACTTTACTGATGTTTTCAAGCCTGGATGCTGGGGTTTCCCCCACAGTATTGTACATGAAGGAAAAACACCCACTGCCTCCTTGTATCTGCATTACCACGCAACAATACGATACCAACCATAAGATTCCTCTTAAACACGTCAGTACATACTGAACAGTGTGTGTTGACCCACCCTCTGTGAGTACGCTGGTCATGTAGACGCCTCTGAGTGAAGAAATGGCGGTGAAGTCAGTGTCGCTTCCTGTAGTCGTGTAAAGATGGCGCTCCAGAGACTTGGAGAACACGGCTCCTCTGTCGTCCGACACGTAGATGGTTCCAACACCGGAGTCTGTCCGACACAGCACACACGAAAAACACAGAGCAACTTCAGCTTCAGTATCTTTTTTTCTCTGTGCTCGATTCTCTGTTATCAACATTATTATTAATCATTAGCATCATCTATAACTTCCAACATTGTCAACATCATCTTCATCCACATCAATCATTACTATCTGCATCCTCACTGGTTCTGACCTCCGGGGTCATCCACATGCATGAATATCATGTCCTGATTGGCTGACAGGATGGAGTAGAACTGCTCGTGGTTGACTGTGGGAAGCTGAGCCATGTTCCACACCTCACCTCCGTCTACCGACACATGGATCATACGCTCTGTACCCTAAACACACACAGATATAATGATTAGAAGATAGAGTTGTGATTACTCTATGTATGTGTCTACTTTATTTACTATATATGGAACACATAAACATGTTAGAGATGCAGCTTATTAACTTCCAGAATATTTCCAAGAGGTGGATGTTAAAGGGTCAGCAACTTCTTTTCCCTGCATGATATGAACCATAAGCATATACAGTACATACTATTAACATGTACTAGTAAATGTCTGGACAATGACACACAAAATGGGAAACTTTCCATGGGAATTTATGGAAATAACTGGGAATAAACCAGGAATTTACAAAACTGAAGGTAACAGGGAACTTAAATATAAAAACTATATTTTTTTGACTAAAACAACCAGATTTCATGCAAATACACTTGAATATCTGCTATTCCTCCATCACATGCACAGATGATTTCTACAACCTGGGCCACACTTTAGAGCCCAGAGCACACACAGACTAATGAAGCCACACATTTGAGCCCGTGGACGACATAAAGTTAAGTAAGTGTTGATGATATTCGAGGGAGTAAATATATTTGACGTATAGATGTTTAACTTGCAAATAGCTCATGAAGATGTATTCATACAGTAGATAGCTAGCTGATAAATAAGCTATAGCCCCCAATTTCCATAACTCCTATAAATTCCTATTAATTCCCATGGAAAGTTTCCAATTCTCACATCTCAGTACATCTCAATATGCAGTTACGTGTGTCTTGCACGGTTCGTCTCAGGTCATGAAAAGCAATGCTCATTTTTAAAATCACGTTTGGACAGGGAGCATGCACTTACTTGCTACAGCCTCTAAAGCCAGCCGCTGTCCACAGGATTGCTGTTCACGTTGTACGGATTGTTTTCATACCTGGCTGAGATCTGATCACAATACGAGCCAGACCAACACCCGTATGTGGTCTGGCTCATCTGATCACCTTCTGATCACAATGCATACTGCATGCATTCACAGCTGGCACTAACATGTGTTTTTACTTATCCACGTAGGATATCAAGATACACAACTCGCGCTACTGCCAGGTCTGAATGGGGTCAAAACTATTTGAATAGCTGGATACTATTTAGAGGGGTAAGTAAGAAAAAATGTTTTTTGTGATCCGGGTAAACTTGAGCATTTTATCTTAGAAATGCAGGGAGGAAACGTTTCCGAGTGCCAAAATATTACTACCTTTATCAGCTATAAAGAAATATGTGAAGGCAGATTCACTCACACACACACACACACACACACACACACACACACACACACACACTTACCGCGCCCGTCATGATAGAAGCAAAAACAAAGCGCCCTCCAAGCACAAAGGAGTAAACTCTTGTTGCAATGGTCTGGAAACTTCGACCATAGTCTGTTGTCTTTCTTAACTCCAACATTCCTCTGTCATCTAACAGAGAGGAAGAAGTTACTCAATGTATTTGGTCCTTTTTTTACACATATATGTATATGTGGGAGCTCTTCACTTACTGCATGATCCATTGTAGTTTGTTGTGAAGTAGATGCTGTTCTTTGGACCCCTGTACACGAGAAAGAGAAACAGTGAAGGAAGGAATCTGGAAAGATCTAATTTTGCGCACATTTTTTTTTTGAACATCTGAGAGTTGTCTGAGTTCAAATGTAAATCCACTTTTGGAATTTGTAGAGATCACAGATTATGGTCGTGGTTTCTTCTAAGTGCTGTGTGAGCGAGGCGCACACCGACCCCCGGGCGGCACTCCAAGTCTCTCTGGTTTTGTTCTCTGCCAAAGGGGACGAAGGTTTTCACACTGCAAAGATTCTGCTGCTTCAAGGACTGCGGGCTGAATAAGAATGTCGCTGCTGACTCATGATTCACTCTGACAGCAGCAGTCTCAGCTCCCTTGCTCTGCAGTCAATTTAAATTGGGGCCTAAATGACAGCTGTGGTCACGCAGAGCTATCGCAATGTTCCCACAGCGCTAACAACCGCGGGCTGACGCCGCAACCTCATGTGAACTCTGGTGTCCAAAGGAAACTAGAGTCGGGAGAGTGATCCAAACTGCGGTGAGAAAGACAGCTGGAATAACAACAATGGACAAAGAACACACACACACACTAACACACACAGTCCTGTTATACCAAGACACAAAGATGCACATGAAAGCTGTATGGAAACAAACATGGACAAAGCTGTTTCACTCCCTGTCAGCGATGGACAGTGTCTTACGTCCCTTTCACACTAAATCAAATCACACACAGACGGCTGACATATAAAAAGATGCTGAAGGTTCGTAGTCTGCTAGACTTTATGTTAAATGCAAAAAGGAGTATTCATCTATTCAGGGACTGTATGGAAATTATTAGGGAGGATGGAGCCAAAGAAAGGAAGGGCTGTATATTTTGTTGAAGGGAATGTCGTCTTTTTTTTTTTTTTGGTTTTTCCATACTCCAGATAAATATTTCACTTCATCCTCATCTAGAGAGATTTATTCCTGATGTGTACAACCATCATGTCTCCGTGTCAGGACATAATAGCACAGTAGAAACAGTAGATGTGATTTTTTTACGGTTAGGGATTATCTCATGAAAGAGGGCACAATTTTTACACATGGCAACAGTCACCTTCTTTTTAATTCTGGATCATAACAAAGAGATATCCTATAATATCATGCATGTTTAATAACTATTTTGCAGTACACGGTTCAAATATAGAGAGCAGGAATGCTGGGTAAATCAAGCACACCACTTGTTAAGTTAAGAATAATTTTGGCAAGTGCTTATTTACGCTTGTGCAACTTGGATACTGTCAACATCTTTAGCTTGAAATTACAGCGGTCAAGGGGAAAGTACCCCTCCCCAACCTCAACGGTTTTCTTCAGTCCCTAATGTTTGTCTGTTGTAATGTTGTTTGTGTTTTGTCATCTGCTGCATATTTAGCACCACTTGTATTGTGTGTTTAGACTTTATTTTTTTAAATGAGTGGAGGATGATTCTCACCATCGGACCAAACAAACACTGTCATGGATCTTCCTCCAGGTGGCGCCAAAGTCTTCAGACAGCCACAGGTTCAACTGTAGGGAAAATGCTCAGTTAGTTAAAAAATTTAGAAGAATTTAGGAGATGGAGTAGAAATCCAGCACCCAATTAAGAGTGGTGAGAGGGTCCAGTTTAGTTTGGTACCTTGATACTGAGCGTCACAAGCGTGTTGCTGTCCCCAGGGTTGTACAGCATCTGAATGAGCGGATCGAACGGCAGGTCAGTGGGAACGAAGGTCATGCCAAAGTCCTGTGAGCGAAACAGTCTGTAGCCATCGACTTCTGACACGTCTCCTGTGAGCATCACCTGACAAACAAACACAGACAGGAGCTGTCAAAGAAGAACGTTCATGTTGTATATGTACCACTCGGATAACAGGCTCACCTTGCCAGAGTGGTCGGGGCTGATGGCGATGCCAAACTCGGTCTGGATGAAGGTGTGGTTGATCAGGTGAGTCACATCTTTGAACGTCTTCCCATAGTCTTCACTGACGCAGTGACAAAGTTGCAGTTAGACCACACCCATGACAAATAACTACTCCATTACTACTCGGTGTGCGACAATCGAGCACCGGGGGCACTTCTCACCTCCTGTACAGGTTAGACTGACCGAAGCGCATCAGGAACGGCGGCACCTGAAATGTCGTCAAGACCAGCAGCACCTGGGAGACGATTTTTTTTTTTGGTTATCAAAATCTCACCCCTGTGTACAAAACTGTGGTGAGACCAGCAATGATGTTTGGTCTAGAGACAGTGCCACTGAGGAAAAGACAGGAGGCAGAGCTGGAGGTAGCAGAGATGAAGATGCTGAGCTTCTTCTTTGGGAGTGACCAAGATGGATAGGATCAGGAATGAGTTACATCAGAGGGACAGCACATGTTAGAGGTTTTGGAGATAAAGTGAGAGAGGCCAGACTGAGATGGTTCGGACATGTCCAGAGGAGAGAGAGTGAATATATTGGTGAGTTTTAAACTGCCAGACAGGAGGAGGCCTAGAGGAAGACCAAAGAGGAGGTTTATGGATGCAGTGAAAGAGGACATGAAGGTAGCTGGTGTGAGAGAAGAGGATGCAGAAGACAGGGTTAGATGGAGGCAGCTGATTCGCTGTGGTGACCCCTGAAGGGAAAAGCTGAAAGGAGAAAAAGAACTCTCACCCCTGATCCATCTCCCACCCAGGCCAGTGACAGTGAACCCATAGTCCTCACTTTAAAGACGAACTGGGAAAAAAACAAAGAGAAGAGAGAGATTTTAGAAAACAATCAATGAGAAACCACCGTGTAGGATTATCTGAAACATTTGATGAGCAATACAGGAAGTAATCAGACATCTTTATCCAAATTCAAATTAATAGTGTCTCTTTACTTCTTGCATGTCTGTGTAAGGGAGTAAAAAAATATCAGCCGATATTCTTAAACTTTGTTGTCCAAAATAACATCAGTGCACTGAAACAGTACGAATAACTATAATTTAAAACAAAAATAGAATATAATTAATATTTATAAGTACGATTTTAATATCACAAGCATCTTTTCTTTATTAATTCCTTTACAAAACATCAGTGACACCAATGTTGGCCTCTGGTTTTACTTTTACCTTGCACCTGCATGTTGCATGTTAAATGTGTCAGACTGATTAATGTATTTTCTCCGCTGTGCATGCTTCTCTTGCGTGTGCTTTTTGCTTTGCATGCCTCAGAGAAAACAATGAAACACGCTGTCATCTTTACTCCACATTTCTATTAACTGACATTTTTTAGTTTTGTACATGCACCAGCATTACGAGCCTCTCAGAGTTTAGTCTAAAACACACACACACACACAACACAAGAGAATGTGTGTTTTCCGTCAGCGGCTGCTGAGAGAATGAATTGTCCTTACTGTCCGAAGTAACTCTGCTATTTGGATGCACTCTGCGTGTGTGACCTACATTCCTGCCTAAATGACAAAGCTGAGGCGCAGAGAACAAGACAATTACTGATGCCCCGAGCACAGCGAGGACACACATACAGTGGGTGCAGAGCGAGAGAGTTCTTTTCTGACAATAAATGCAAAAAATGTTTTTGTTATTAACACATATCTCAGTCTAAGAGATAAATAACTCAGTGATTTCACAAGTGCACATTCCAGTCTATTTACCCAGAGTGACGTTTTAAGTGTTTGGTCATTTCACCAACGTATTTAGCCACAGCCCAAATTGTTTGGAAGGTTTCTACCCTCCTCTCTGTCGGGGCAAAGATGTTTACAAGGTGAGCCCAGGCCTGGAGAGTCTGCATGCAGCTCTATAAAGCCACAGGAGGAGGGAGAGCCAGGTCTGCCTGTTGGAAACTCTTTGTAAATAAGTCCAGTGGAAACCGGCCTGCCCCGGGCCGTCCAAGTGTGTGAACACAACTTTCCATCTCTCCACTACATTAATCATTTCATCACACCCTCGCAGCAGCATCCATCTTTTCTTTCATCCCCTTGATCGCTTGACAGATTTTCTTCCCTTCCTTTGTGGTCATCTGTTTAAATGGTTGATCTATTTTAAAAAACGTCAAGTGTGGATGTGTCCTGTCCTCTCAACAGTCTCGTACCATTAAAACACAGCGTTTTGGATTCAGACCTGTTACAGGAACATTATTCTCCCTTTTCCTCTCCTCTCTCTCTCTCTCTCTTTAGAATTAAACTAAACAATTTCCTGGTCTTAGTCTGATAATCTGTGCTTTAGTATGAAGGTTACAACTGTTTTTTTAATGTGTGTGTCTTTGGCTATGTCAAGAAAGTGCTGATGTTGCTGATTAAAAGTCCAGACTTCTTCAAACTGACTGATTACACACTGAATATGAACAGACAGAGAGCTGTCAGCTCTGGCTTCAGATGACGGATACTACGTTATGAATACCAGAGCTCTAACTATGCCTTTAAGTGAAGTCAAATGACATTCAACTGATTGAAGATGATGACACTGAACGATTATATAAAATATTCAACAAGATTAAATTATATAGCCGTGTTTGTCGTTCTGGGAGGTTGCAGAACTTTCAGGGTATGAAAGAACTTGCAGAAACTCCTGAAATCGAGAAATCTAATTTTAAAAAAGAACCCATTTTGAAATCACGATGACAACAGGCGTCAAGGTCGCTGCAGGTTTCAACAGGTTTCAGGCCTTTGCCAATGTTTCTGCCAGCTGCGTGTACACCTGCGTTAAATTTTTACCAGCGTCTGCTCCTCCTGACACCCTCATCACCGGACAAACGCTGACTCGCCCCGGCTACAGTTCACCTGATCCGGAATCCAAACAATCAACGTTTTAAAAAAAGGAGGTCAGCTGAACTAAAGGCTGAGAAAGCTGCGTCTGAGTGGAAACTGTGCCGTTCTTTAGCCAACTCTAAAGAGAAGCGTAATACAGAATCATGTGGCAGGGACAGGAAAAGGGAGTCGATGTAAAGCTGGAGTTCACTCTGTCCTGCTCTGTGATGGGGAAAACAGATGGGTAGGAAGAGATGGTGAAGGGAAGAAAAGAAACTTATTAGTCAGCTAAAAAAAAAAAGAAAATAGAAAAATGAAGATGAATGCCTGACCCGGTTGGACAAACCAGACACGACCTCATGCTGTATCACATGTTGAATTTAAGGGTTGACATCTGCTTTTAAAAGACTCTTCTAAGCTCCGTCTGCAGCTCAGATCATGAAACTCTGCTATTCAAGGTGTGCAAGCGTGTGAAGTTTTCAACAATGCTGCACAAGTGAGTGTCGCACACAGGCAAACAGACAAATATCTCCATGCAGACTCAGTAATGCGCTGTATTGGTGGGTGGGAGCACAGTGAAGTCTTCTCTCAGAGGACGGGCGGCAACAATGAGCTCCTTATTCCCTCTGCTCCGGGTTTGATGCTTTTCTGCTGTGGCTGTGTTTACACACATAAAACTTCAGAAGAGGAGGTCAAACACTCTTGGCTCTGATCTGACCCGTGAAGCTGTGTAGACCTCCAATGCCGGGCAGTCTGCAAGTTTTGCAGGCAAGAGGCATGAGCTGGGATGTATTAACTACGAATTTAATTACAAAGCAGAGCAGGAGATTATCAGTGATTTGTTGATTAACCATTTAATTCGTAAAAAATGTATCAATCACAACTTCAATCCAGTGCTAAAATGATTTAATTGATTAATTTGATAATCCATTTCTAGTTTTTAGACATTATTGGTTCTTTAAATTCGGTAGACACATTCATCAGGATAATAACTGTATTTCAGTCAGTTCAGTCAGCATCTAGCAGCATAGCTGCTGCAACTGCAACCATCAAGGTGGCTGTGAAACATGTAAAAAATGCATATCCTGTTATCCAGAGCCGGCGTTTGGTTTATCTGTTCTCAGCTACTGTAGAAACATGGCAGACTTCACATAACAGGACCCCCCACATGTCTGTAGATACAAAAGGTTCATTCTAAGGGAACAAAATCCAAAACATAGTTATGAATATTATATTACATTCCTGACATATTCCTCCTGAATCTGACACACTGGACCTTTAAAATGTCACTTACGAGTGTGGATTATACGTATACTATCATTCCTCCACTTCCTTTGACCGAAAATGAGAAATTTCATGTTTCAAGTCTACTTCAGATTCCACAAACGCGTCTTTATTTTCACTAGTTTGTTGATCTCATTGGATGTCTCTCACTGTACATCAACAAACCCATATTTTCCATAACTCTCTGTCCCCCCTTCGCCCTCCCCTCCATCTCTCTCTCTCCACCATGTGGAACATCAACTCTGCTGCTTTTCTTGGTACTCAAACAGCTGGCTGCGACCCAGTTACGCTTCACCCTGAAAACAGAACATGTTTTTTTGGCCAGAGGGGACAGAGGACAGGCTTGAGTGAGGAGGAGGAGGAGGAGGAGGAGAAGTAAAAAGAAACAGCAAGCTAGTTTGTAAATCAAACAGGGTCAGCTTAATGAACCTTAGATAAACATGCAAAAATAAGGCAAAGCTCGGGCCGCCTGATAAAACGCATCCTGTGTACGTTTTAAAATAGCCTAAAAAAAGAAAGCGTAGGAGTAGATTAGACTTATTGGATCCGCTCGTTAACAAGCGTGTACCGCTGATCTAAATGCTCACACGACCTTGTTTGATCCAGCCCTGCAGCTCGGACCAAGTCCGGCGGAGAGAAAGAAAAAAAAAACGTGGTGAAGAGAAGAGGAGACGGGAGGAGTCTGCTCTCTGTGAGCACGCCAAATCGTTTTCATGCTCAAAAGCTGGTCCAGGTGCCTGAGCCATAAAAATGATGTAACGTCCACTTCTTCCATCACTCACACACACACACACACACACATACATACAACAGGAAGACTGTCCTGTGGAGCTCTGTAGCTTTGGACCAAGTTGTTATTCTTGAACATTCCTCTGGACATCTGGGTTGTTCTTGTTGTGCTTCCTATGACAATATGTTCAGTATTAAAATAACAGAAGGTGTCGCCCTGGACTATTGGGAGGTAGGATCAGGTTTAAGATGCAGACACCGAGAGTTTAGCCCTGAAAAGGAAGACGAGCACCTGAGTGCTCCTGTAACCGGACTGAAGACACAAATAAATAAATATATTCTGCATCATTAGTGCATCAGAGTGTGATAACTCAGTCAGCAGTCGGTCTAGAACGGGTTTGACCCAGACCGACGACCTACTTTAATTCAGATCAATTAAAAAAGAAGCATAACAACACATGCATAAATTTAGCATCTGTTCCGACAACGGATTATTTAAAAAGGGACAGTTTGTGTGATTCAGTAGCATCTAGCGGCGTAGTCGCTGATTGCAAACCTCTCGTCTCACCCTCTCCATGCACGAGACCCGGTCTAGACCCAGTGTTCAACGGTTCATTCTGAGGTCATAAAAACAAAACGGTGCTTATTTTCATGTGATTACACACCGATCAAAACATGAATGTGAATATATTCTGTTATATCATGGTATGAGTTGTGAATATTATACTTAATTTCAGCCATATTCTGTAAGAGTTCCACCTTTTACAATATTTTCTTTCCTATTCGTATCACTGTGATTCGGATTGGAGCTATAATCAGCAGTGTTATTAATCGACGAGAAATTGAATCACCAACTATTTTGGATAATTGATTCATAATTTTTCATGTAAAACTTCCAGACATTTTCTCTTCTAATGGAAAACTGATTGAATATATGTAGGTCTTGTAAAGTTGTGCAGACAAAACAAACTAATTTAATTTATACAACCCAAATAAAGTTATTGTACTCTTGTACAATTTAAGAAAAGAAAGTATTTGAATATTTGACGAGCCTGAACCATCAGAGTGTTTTTAAATGATTTATCAGTTGCAGAATAAATTTCTGTCGATCAGTTAATCCTGATTGTTTGTCCTCTTTACAAGTCATGCACTGCAGAGGCGTTTCTCGTGTCTCCTCGGGACATCTCAATGATCTGAGGTTGAGGATGTCTCTGTGTTCTGAAGTTGTTTACAGTGTGGACGTTATGAGCTGCTCCATGTGCTCACTGACCACACAAAACAAACAAACAAAGACTGCTTCACCTCTGCACAGAGGTTCATGTTTTACCATAATAGACTGTGTGAGGAGAAGCCTGGATGAGTCACTCACAGAATGGGTGTTGTTCTGCAGGGTTGTCTCCACTCCGTGCAGACTTGTGCACGTCTGTTCATTCAGTCCTGCGCTGCGCTTCGACACCTCCGACTCCTCCAAACTTTGTGGCTCCTCATCCCTCTGCAGCCTCCTCGGACCTGACATGTTGCCTCCTCGGTGGAGATCTGCGCCCAGCGCAGAAGAGAACAACCCGAGCGCCAGGATGCAAGACACGGGGATCATGTTTACCATGAGACTGCCCAACTTTGGACTCAGCGAGCAACTCCTGTGCCCCCAACAACTCCTCTTGGCTCCACATGCCCCCCTCATCACCACCACCAAATGCATCTTCAATGACGGCCCATCCACCGCGGCATGAGATTGGTCCAGACCAGAATAACCTGCAATCTCATTGGACGGCAGGAATCTCCCTCTGCTGGCGCGTCAGATGTTTCCTGGTGCCGTGCTGCCTTCTGGTGGAAAGATTGCGCAAAAAACAGAAGTTTATTGTTTTTTTTAAAGTTGCATAACTAAATAAAGTTTATTCTGTGAATGTCTTAATGGTTCCGAGAAACGTTAGAGAAACCAGAACAAATAGTCTGGAGGAGAAACTTTTCTCTCCCACAGCAGGAGCAGTTTTTACTTTGTTATTGTTACACCTGGATCAGTCCTTACACTTCTTTAATATTGGCTTTTATTTATTGTAAAAAAAAAAAAAAAGATTAAATGTCATATATGTATTATCTATTTTTGGCACATTTCTATTAATTGTTGTCTATTTCTGTTTGTATTTTTTATTTTATTTATTTTGTTGCTCTGTGAAGCAACAAAGTTTAGTATAAACAAATCGTAATCATTCTTTTGGTTGTTTGGTTTCTTTCCATGTTTTTATTTATTAGTGGTTTTAATAATATATGATAGTTTTTTGTTTTTGTTTTTATTATATAGCTAAATATATGTATTTTTTTGCACATTTCTATTCATTGTCTATTTCTGATGTTCTGTGAAGCAATAAAAGTTCAATATAAACATTTAATCATTGTTTTGGTCTTTTGGTTTCTATGCTCTAGATTTTAAACTTTCCGCCTCCATGTTTTTATTTTTTAGTGGCTTTAATATAGCCCCCCCCCCCATTACATGACCAAATGTCATTTATATATTGTATATTTTTGCTCATTTCTATTCATTGTTGTCTGTTTCTGTTTTTACTCTTTACTCAGTGAAGCACTCTGGTCTACATGTCTGCATGTAAAGTGCTATATAAATAAATGCGATTAGCTGATTACGCAGACAGAAGCTGATCATAAACACTGTTATGGAATCAAAATGGAGTGTAAGGAAAAGAATATAACGTTTTTATCTGCAGCCAGTTGTTTAAAAAGTAAAACGTTGGTGTTGTGCAAAAACAGACAAATTAAATGACTATGAGTGTATGCCCGTGTGAAAAGTTGAAAAATAAAATGAGTTACTGAAAGATGCAGAGGAGTAAAACTGATACTTATTGTTTAATATTGTTGTGGAGAAATTGCTGAAATCAAAGGTCAATGGTGAGGTCAAAGTGTTCAGGAACCTCTGATGTCTTATGCTGCATTATTTATTGACGCTTAGGGAATTAGAGAAACTCTCAAAGTTCATCAGAAGTGCCTGAGTCGGTCTCACATTCTGCCCAACTCATCCTGGTGGATCGACTTTAAACCCCAAGATAACACCACAAATACTACACGCCCAGAATTAGTCAAAGAGAATGTTTTTACCCATGGAGGTGTTATTGTCAGCATATTGTAGTCTGGAGACACAGATGTCTGTTTATGTTAATAAAACATCAACAGCAGCTATCTATTATGTCTATGAAGGCAGCAACAGGTCTCTTTGACCCTGGCCACCAGTGTTGAGAGACTGGCACCTACTGTTCCCAACCAAAGCCAAACAACTAATACTGCCGAGCACCTCAAGGCCCACACGTGACCTCATGTAACCTAAAGATGGAAAATCCCATAACAGATATTACAGGGGTCATTTTTTAACTTTATTAGATAGTGACAGGAAACATTGGATATATATCGGATATATAATATCTGAAAAAAGACAACACAAGAAATACACAAAAAAACTGAAAGAGCCAGACCGCTTTCTGAATACAAGTTTAATTGTACTGATTCGTAACAAAAAATACCCCCCCCCACACCGCCCTCCCCCTGCCGTCTTTCTGCTTCTCAGTTGTAAGTGCTGGTCAGACTCGTGCACACAAGTTGTACAGATACTGAGACACAAGAAGTGAAAATTAGCACATCTTCCAAAAAACAACAAAAAAAATCTTGAACGCAGCGAGGAAAATGTGCTGATGGAAAGTTGTGGTTGTGTTGTGACATTCAGCCCAGGTGCGCTTCCACGTCGTCTCCTGCCCAGAACTCAAACCAAGACTTTCAAGTCTTTTCTGCTCTAGATGTCCTTGATTACATCCTCCAGCTCCTCTTTGGAATACATGTGGAAGGTCTTCCCGGGCTCTACCGTTGCCAGCTACAGGAGAAAACACAAGTTAAGAAAGTCTGCATGAAACCCAGGGATTTAAAAATCTGCTGAGCTGATGTGGTTTGCTTTGAAACATTTGTCGAGCTGTACTAAGAACAAGGATTCAGAAAAGTGGGTGAGAGCTGAGGAACAAACCTCGATGTTGGTGGCGTTGAGCTTTTCCTCCATCACCTGCTTCAGAATGGTGAGAGAGGACTTGATGGCGTCTTTTAATGTCATGGACTGACAGGAGGGAGGGAGGGACAAAGAAAAGATACAACTTCAATCCAGGCAATTTACATTAGCCAACAAAACATGTTGCAGAGAGCAAACAAGAGCTAATGTTCCTGTTACACATAAATCTGCAGTGGTCTGTACCTTGTGGTAGACCTCTTGCAGAGAGCTCTGTGCTCCCTCAGACGCCGAGCCGATGGCCCGAGCATCACACTGGACAAAGGTCCCTGATGGGTCCATGTGGTACCTGCAGTCACAAACAGATAACACTCAAGTGTCTGGAGTTGAACAGAAAGCTGAACATGCTTCTGTTTAAGATTAAAAGTACATAAGAGTAAATCTTTACATACAGCTGCGGCCCTTTTTCATCAACTCCTCCGAACAGAAGCGCTACACCGAATGGTCGACTCTGCACAGAGGAACAGAGCAGAGAGAGAGAACAACACAGGTTTACTCAACCATAAAACATTTTATCCTGAGGTTCGAATGGATGGACGAGTATCTCAGCATGTGACCGACCATGGCGCCGGGGTCTGCGTCCTCCTCTCCAAACTGCAGCGCCAGGTTGGACACGGCCTGGGTCACACTCTCCACCGTCATCGTCTCGTTATAAGTGAACCAGTGGTTCTGAGGAGGAACACATGAAGGTCAGTCGTAGGTAAGACACAAGGTCAGTGAGTGAAGCTCTTCTATCACAGTGTGCTCAGCATTCATACCTGTGTTTCCACTCTCGCTTTGTCAATTAGAGTCTTGGCATCGGCTATCAAGCCACTCATGGCGCAACCTTTTATGGAGACAGAAAATGAATTAACTGCAGGTCCTGCACATGCTGCAGCCTCAAGCAATGATCAGCAGTCCAACTGGAAGAAATGTGATGTCACTGCATGCCATCTAAGGAAACTGGTGTGATCGTAATCATCTGATCAGACTTTGAAGTCACGTGTAGGGGTACAAGCACTCTTAAAATCGACTGACAAAGGAGAAACTCTGATACGTGATCATATGTGATGCCGTGAGGGTCAAATCCAAGTGTATTTAAATAATTACAACTCATACTGAATGCTTAGCAAACACACACACTTACTCAAAATCATCTCCAGTCGTGGTTCATGTAACAATTCATTCTGTCTGTGCACTTACCGATGTGACTGTCAATCTCCACGATCTTTTCAATGCTGTTGGGCTCCATCAGCGGAGAGGTGATCCTCTTCTCCACAGCCAGACACACGCCCTCTGACGTCTGGATGCCGATGGCTGTGGAGCCCAACTGGAGAAGCAAAAACAAACAAACAAACAAAAAAAAACGTTAAGCTTAGAGCTTTAGCTTTAAATATCAAGTCCAGATGATTCAGAGTGTAAAACTCACCTTTATAGCCTCTATGGCATATTCAACCTGGAACAATCTTCCTTCAGGAGAGAATGTGTTCACACCTCTGAGAGAGAGAGAGAGAGAGAGAGAGAGAGAGAGAGAGAGAGAGAGAGAGAGAGAGAGAGGCAGATATTAGGTCATCATAACAGCTAGGTATATTTATATACAATAAAATACAATAGAATAAAATGTTATATAAATTAGGATTACACTGCTATTCAGTTGTTTTAAATCATACAATGTGTTTGTGTGTTCCTATTTATTACATGTCCTGAGGACGCTCTTTTATTTTATTACACTTCTTTTATTAATGTTTTGCTGAGGCTGACAGGGTAAAGTTCAGGTTACTGTAGAAATAAAGGACCATACTGCCATATTTATATTCATACTGATAAATCTGTTTATACTTAGACTGTTGTTTCTGTTTATTTATACTATTTATGTTCTGCAGACTTAACACTGTTTCTCCTTGGATATCTTTCAGCTTGTATATATATATTTTTTTTACATCTTTTACTTATACTTTATATATATATGTGTCATGTTTATGCTGTTTGCACTGGGATAAGAGGGAAACAGTGAGCAATGATGCAATAATAAAGTTGACTTGAAGACAACTGAGACAGGGTCAACCCAGAAACAGGTTTTACTAAATAAATAAATAAATCAGGTGTGACATGATGTGACATCCCATGAAATCAGAAGGTGACACCTCGTCTCACTGTCAGCTGCTCTCTGTGGTTATAACATTACAAACAGATACAGAAACAGTTACACACAGATAACGTTCAGATAACGTTCTGCAAACAGATTTGTTTCATTCAGTTCAGACTCAGCAGTCTGTATTCACATTTTAATCTCAGTCGGGATTTCCTGGTTAAATAAAGGTTAATAAAAAAATGATATCGAAAGTGAAAGTATGATGACTTGTTGCGGAGGGACTGTCTGCTACAAACAGCCACAAATATACAAAGACAAACTTTGAGAAGCTCAGCCTGAGCCACAGAAACAAAGAGAAGCTGCCTGTGTGCAGACTGTTTGTAAACATCATGTTGTTTCTTTAAGTTTGCTCTGAGCTCAAACGTGACAAAGCACTTTGTGTTCTCACCTGTCATACTCCGACCTGGTCAGAAACATCTTTTAATGTTAAACACAGGGACCTGCAACAAACAGAGGAGATTACACATGCATGCTGTCACAAATCAGGTCTGTAACGTGACGTTACTCTGTGTAACGTGACGTTACTCCGGCTGATTAGCAGCAGCAGCTAGCTGCTACGGTTAGCCGCACGCTTGCTAACGGCTAACCGGTGAAATACCAGCTCAGAAAACGCTCAAAGAGTCAAAACATCCACATTTAAACATCGGGGTCGTGTTTAAATCAATATATGTCGATAATCCCGTCACTTCTGTCCACATAGCTTCTGTTTTTAGCCTCTTTTACCTCGTTCAGCTGCAGCTCGAAGCTTCAATGAGTTCGCTGGTTTCGAGCGTCTGAGGGGTGTAACACCAGAAACGCGCCGGTTGGCTCAACGAATCGAGACAACTAAAGTTCCGCGCCCGTGCAGTGGTGTGATCATTATAAATACCAGACTTATAAATAAGTCACAGCACTCAGTGATTATATTTTTAAATGTCTGTTTAAAGGTGCAGTGTGTAATTTTATTTGTATAGCCCAAAGTCATAAAGTACATTTTGCCTCGGAGGCTTTACAATCTGTACAGGGAGTGACACCCTCTGTCTTTAGACCCTCGGTTCGAGTGAGGAAAAACTTTTAACAGGGAAAAAATGTGGCAAAAACCTCAGGAAGAGCCACAGAGGAGGGATCCCTCTCCCAGGACGTTTACAGAACAAATAAACACAAACGTATTGTACAATTACAATGACTGATAAAATGATTACAGCAGCAGTGGAACCTGTGATAGAGACAGAGAGACACAGATGCACAGCAGCAGCAAATCATCAACTAACTATAAACTGTGTTTTCATGCATTTATAATCACCTGAAAATAAGAATCTTTTTTTATTTTTGTTACTTAAAAAATATCTTTTTTTTAACTTTCATGTGTTTCTCCTTTACACTAGGAAGTTAAGAGGGGGGACCTCTGTCCACCTCATGCACACATTCACACACAAACACATTCCTGTCAGATGAGTTTTCCTGAGTCAGTGTTAAAACAGTGAAGGGCAGCACTTTGTGAATATTAGTCAGAGCGAAGAAGACTGTTGTTTTTAATCAAGCATGTTTAGTTTTTAGGTTTGCTACTTTATTGATTTATCCCATGGATTGAACAAACCTGTGTACAGCTGTGGTGAGGAGATTGCAATGCAAGCAATTACAACACTAGATGAAACTGATAGATAGATAGATAGATAGATAGATAGATAGATAGATAGATAGATAGATAGATAGATAGATAGATAGATAGATAGATAGATAGATAGATAGATAGATAGATTTATTCTTCTGAATTGTTTATTTAAGAAATGAATGTGTGTGTGTGTGTGTGTGTGTGTGTGTGTGTGTGTGTGTGTGTGTGTGTGTGTGTGTGTGTGTGTGTGTGTGTGTGTGTGTGATATGAAATAAACAAGTACGAATAATAACACATATGATGACAAAGTGAGACAAAAAACAGAACCACACGTGATAAAACGAACAAACTAAATACAGTACTCACTTCTTATGGATCCATGATACATACATGATCCATAACCTACTTTTTCAGAGACCAAGATAATAATAAACCAAGCTTGTATAATTGACATTGTTTTTTTGTTTTGTTTTTGTATCACCTTACATAGAATAACGTAGAGTATGAAACAGCTGATTTCTCCCAGCAGGTGGTCTCGTCACAATGTCGTGGTCCCATATGGTCTAGCGGTTAGGATTCCTGGTTTTCACCCAGGCGGCCCGGGTTCGACTCCCGGTATGGGAACTAGCTTTTGAGATAAGACCGACAAGATAAGACGCTCTGATCGTGACTGTCTGTCATGATGTTGATGACTCGGACATGCTTAACCCGCAGTGTCATTCAGCGGCTCATCTTCTGATCCAGATACGGCCAGTAATTTAACAGGAATAATAGACAGCAGGAATAAATTAATGTCCTCAGCTTCAGCATCTGAAATGTCTCCTCTGCACCTGAAACGTGCACCTGATTCTTGACAAAAACAGACTGGATGAACCAGACAGTGATGCAAGGATCTGTGATACGTTAGATTTCAGTCAGTGGTTACAGAGAGGGTAGCATTAGTCTTGAGGTAGGTGTTGCATGAAAACAATTCAAGTCAGCTCACTGAACATTTAAAGAAGTAGTCTCATTCTGTTAGCACACGAAAAGCACTCTGATCTAAACTAACCTGATGTAAAAGAAAAAAGACTGTGACAGGAGATACAGAGACAGAGAAACAAGTCGATCTTCATTTTAAAAATCCTCAGTCACATCAAAACAGACACGTTGCATTAAAATAAATAAAAAACACACCTGCAATGATGCAGAAATCCTGATAATAACTGAGAACAGCCACTGAGGGGCGTCTTTGAGCTGAGTGAGGAGCTGCAGACACTGACGCTGCTTTTGCCTTTGCAATAAACGTCATGTTGTATTTGAAAATGTCTTATATGTGGACAGGTTGCACGTGTTGAGGACTCATTCATATATTGTCCCCTTTTTTCAAACATTTCTTCATTTTAAATTTGAAGTTTAGGACTTGAAATGACTCACATATGAACTGTGCGCTGTTGATAAATAAAATATATTCACACGGGCTGTTGTTTTTTTCTGTAGGAATGCATTTAATCCATTAAAAGTAAGTGGAAGTATAAAAGAGCATAAGTGTCTGGTAAGACTAAGTGTCATTAAACTTAATCAAATCCATTTGAATTTACAGTATGTCTGTGTGTCGAAGCCAAGGGAAATAAAGTTAATTAAGTGAGAAAAAAAGAGAATCATTCACAGCTTGTACTCACAAATCATATCTGTTGACAAGTTGTTTTAACTTAAGATTTGGGATTTTAGAGGAGGGGATGAGCATGTGCGGGGCTCGGCGGTGTCGAGTTTCATTTCCCGGGTGGGATCAGTTCAGGTTTGGTTCAGTACTGAAGCCCTAACGTGGCTCTCTCTGAAATCTGACCAAACCAAGTCCTGCTGCTGGTGCTGCTGCTGCGGATGGATACACACACCTTACTTTCTTCCTCTCAGCTTCTCTCAGGTCTGCAGCCTTGACCAGGACCCCCATCAACACTGTCGACATGAAGGTAAACAGGGAGGACGTCATCCTGCAGGCTCTCCTCCTGATCCACAGTAAGTAAGCTGGAGCTTTTTTTTGCTTCGTGCATCTTTGTTTAAGTCTTTGTACCTCAAAAAGTTGCTTTTTAAGACGAAAATCTGCAACTCTCCCAGATTAATTCGATTAAAATCTGGTTGTTTTATTCCCTAAATGTCTATTTTTGAATAAATTACTAAGCTTATTTAAAGTGTTTAGCTTTATTTCCCATTTTTGACATGTAGAGACAGAAATCTACCAGATTGTGTTCAGACAAATATTAAAGCCAGACCTCTGTCCACCTCATGCACACATTCACACACAAACACATTCCTGTCAGATGGGTTTTCCTGAGTCAGTGTTAAAACAGTGAAGGGCAGCACATTGTGAATATTAGTCAGAGCGAAGAAGACTGTTGTTTTTAATCAAGCATGTTTAGTTTTTAGGTTTGCTACTTTATTGATTTATCCCATGGATTGAACAAACCTGTGTACAGCTGTGGTGTAATGTGGCTTCAGAGACCCTGACCCTTTCCAACACAACATGCAGTGGCAGCCTGACAGGGTCTGTTAAAGTGATTGTCCTGTTTCTATTTCAGTCCCTGTGGTCTGCCTCTTCACTGCAGGTATGTATGTTTCTCCTGGTGTGTGTGTGTGTGTGTGTGTGTGTGTGTGTGTGTGTGTGTGTGTGTGTGTGTGTGTGTGTGATTCAGATCTATGCATTTCTACTCAGGGATTCAGTCAGTGCTGAATGTCTGAGTGTAAAACTCAACACCGTCTCTTTGTCCCTCAGTGTCTGGTCAGTCTGACAGCAGCAGCAGTGTGGTGGTGGCAGGGTATAATGTGAGCGCCCCCGCTGGGTCGAGCGTGGTGCTGCAGTGTGTGAGCGGTCGCATGGTGTGGACGAGGGACAGGGTGAGGGACAGACAGAGAGTGGTCCACTGGGATATGTACCGGCCCCGTCCAGAAGATACCAGGGAGAGGGTGCTGGACATGTTCTCCACTGGGGACCAGAGGATCTACAACTCCTACAATCAGGGCAGGGTCGGCCTCAGCCCAACAGCCTTCAAGGACGGAAACTTCTCCCTGGTCATCAAAGGTCACGCTCACTGTCTTGTTTGTGTTTTTATTTTTTCATAATACTTGTTAGCCACAGTAATACATTTGGAAAGGAATTCCGTTGATGGAATTCCAGAGGCAATCCCATCCCATTATAATTTATGTCTCCACATCTTTTAGGGTGGACAGCAGCTCTTTCAAGTCCAAGTTCATAGCTAGTTCATTCCTTAGAGCTTATTAAAATGTCATTTGATTATGAGTTTAGAGTATTTTCTATGAAATAGGACTTAAGGGCAGGTTTGTTTTTATGTGTGCTCCATGTACGGATTACTGCGAACTCTGGGCTAATTTCCCTCCCAAAATGTTTTAACCTAGTTAAAGTGTGTTAGGTTTTTTTCGAGTTGTTTGGGGGCCTCAATTTTGACCCTCACACAATAAAACCCTGACACCCCCCATCCACTTCCAATGCAACTACAACCTTCACATAACAACAAGTAGAAATGGTTTTGATTCTAGAGAAAAAATTAAAATTGCGCCTATAAGAAGAAGCTGGTTTCATGTGCCACCTTATCACATTTCTGCTATCTGTGTGTGTGCGTGTGTGTTTCTGCAGATGTGACGATGAATGACAGAGGTCTGTACTCTTGTAACCTCCACCATCACTACTGCCACCTGTACGAGACAGTCAGAGTACAGCTCAACATCACTAAATCGCGTATGTGTCACGCTGTTCCACATAAATATTGGCTTCTCTTCTATACACAAAGCCACTTTAAAGCACTTTGTCTCTTTTATGCACATTCATGACAAAGGCCGTAAAGAGCAGCGCTTCTGGGACGGACAAAAGTCGGTGTTCGTGGTGCTGCTTGGCAGCACTGTGGTGCTGCCGTGCATCAACAGACGTAATGTGTGGACGGACTGGAGCAACGAGGAGGAGGACCAGCAGGTGTGTTCAGTCAGTGCATGAGCTTGTCTATCTCAATAATAATGGGATTGTGCTATACCGACTGAACCTTCTGCACCTTGGTGGCTTCCAGGTGGTGCATTGGGACCGTCAGTCGCCCGGCATCCGCCACGACCGAGCCGACCGTCTGGTGGATCTGTACGCCTCTGGAGAACAGCGGAGCTACGGGCCACTGTTCCTCCAGAGGAAGATGAACATCAGCAACCAAGCCTTCTCACAGGGAGACTTTTCTCTCACCATATCTGACCTGCAGGTGTGTGAAGTTAATGTAGCAGGAATCACGGCAGGAGCTTGTCGAGTTTCAGTACACGTAGTAAAAATATACTGCCATGGCAAGAGGGTAGACTTCCGTACCCGAAATGTGTGCGCTTTGGATAGTGTGTTTACATGTTACAGGGGTTTCCAGAACACATGGAAGTTTCATTAGTGATGCAGCTCTTGTCCAGTCAAAGTTTTGTATTCCATTGGGGGGGGATGAGTTTGGCAGTAAGTTGAGCAATCGCAACAACAACAGCAGTCCCCTCTCTGTGTCATCTGTAGTAACAGCAAGCAGCAAGTCATATTTTAGGAATCTCAAGGGTCTCAGCATGTTTGACGGGGCTCGTAAATCAGAACATTTAGGTTAAACGCTGGCTCAGGAGGCCCGGGGGCTTTAACGACCCACGCTGTGGATCTGGGCCAGCTTTCCAGACAGCTCCAGCCAACGCTGAGCTGACGACGGTCCAATTCTGTTCTTGTTTTGTGTTTAAACGTTTACTGAGCTCTAACGTAACACAAGATCTATATTCCCGACAAGACTGGCGACAGATCACTTCTCAGCTCTGTCTGTTATATCAAAATCTTTAAAGTAAGACTACATGAGAGTACTGTTGTGTGTTACCGTTTATCAAACGTGGTGTGTGCCAAGCTTCAAAGCTTGTTTGGCAGTCAGTGTCATTAATTCTTGAAAGCATTATCCACATTGACTGTAATGTAATAGTTTATTTGAATTAAGGCAGACCACCCCTAAAGGAGCTGGAGACATTAAGGGGTTGGAAAACAAATCTCAAACCGCACCAGAGAGCTAATAACTCGGATTTAGCTGCCGTCTTGTGTTACTGTGCACTGGTGTTTTTTTGCTGTTTACATTTGGATTACAGATCATTTCATACAGTATAATGCGTGTGTGTGTGTGTGTGTGTGTGTGTGTGTGTGTGTGTGTGTTTGCATTCAAAACACAGATCACAGACCAGGGGATGTATTCCTGCCACCTCCACCACCATTACTGCGGTCTGCACGAGAGAAGAGAGTTTCAAGTCACAGTGGAACCACCAGTGATTCAGACCACCCTGCCAGCCAAAGCTCTGCCCAGTGAGGACAAAGGTAACACACACACACACACACACACACACACACACACACACACACACACACACACACACACACACACACACACACACACACACAGATCTCCTGCTCTAGTTATCAGTCAGTGTGAGTGCCTAAGCAGACCGGATGTTTTATGACTTAGTGGTTTTAAACTATCATGTGTACAATTAGGAGGGGGGAAAAAAAACCTCACTGCGCACACATCTGCTCTTTCCTTCACTCTGTCTCACGTTGTGTTTTGGTCTGTGTCTCAGACTCTCCAAAGAGCAAAGTAACAGCAGAGGATGAAGTGATGAGAGGAGCAGGGTGGGAAAGAAAAAAAAACCCCTTTCTTATTTCTGAAGTTTCTTTTTGTTTCATGAGTTTTTCTTGCACCGTCAGCCTGTCTGACGCCAGACCCCTTTTTAAAAACACCCCACTCCCACTCAACCTCCTACAAACATCACACTTTTCGACTTCTTCTCAGCACAGTATTTTATCATCACAGCGCTGATTAACACTTTTGCGTTTAGTGCATCATCCACTTTCTTTTCTGCTTCTCTTTCTCAAGAGCTTGATTTCCATTTGTCGGTGCTCTGGCCCTGCCTTTAAAAAATCCCTTTCTCTGTCTGCACATTAGAAAGAGGAAAGAAAAAAAAGAAGAAGTAAAATAAAGAAGAGAGGACGGGCATGTTGGCACGCCAGATGCCTACCTCAAATTCTTGAAGAGTGAGAGAGTTTCTGGTGCATACGTGTCTGTGTTTCCAGTAGGTAACTGAAGCAAAGACGATAATGGCAGATGTATCAATGTGGGAAAATCATTGAGAGAGGTTTTAGAAATGAGAAATGCCTGTGGTCGAGTTCATCCGTGTGTGTGTGTGTGAGCGTGGCAAGTCCGATCTCATTTCAATGGAATCTCTCGGATACAGTCTTTGGACTGAAGTCCAGCTCTGCCCACACGATTAATCCTTCACTCCCGGAGCTGTAATAATACAGTAGGACTGCACCATGGGAATTTAACTGCTTAGAAACAAGATGCACAACTGATTTCACACAGTTTCTTCTTTCTTGTGCTCTCCAAGCCACGGAAGTTATTCAGCCTTCTTATCTGCTCCTGTTTTTGCCCTCAGACTGTCTGCTTGCCTGTTGACTTTGGCCCTCGTCTGACATTCTTCGCCCCACTTCCATCCCTTCGTTCTGTTTCTTGCCTCCTTTGAGGACCCCACATGTTTGGGTTTGCTCCTCGCTCTTATCCATCGATTCTCACACTTTCTTTTTAAAGAAAGAGAGACTCTTCTTGGTACAGTTTATAGATAAGGACAGGAAGTTTGCTTCATCTGCGCTGCAGCTGGCAACGCAGACGGAAAGACAGGACTGATAAAGAGGTTAATGAGCCAGAAGGAGATATGCAAAGAGAGAAGAAAGGGTCGAGGAGTCTGTTGATGAAACAGGAGAGAAAAGATGTAGGTCAAGCCTCCACCCCTCCCAGTCGGAGTTATTTCTCAGTGCAGTTTAGGAGCGAGAGGACGGGCCAGTCTAAACACAAACACACATGTTCCCAGCCGGGCACGAGTCAGAAGAAAAAGGCCTGAAACTAAACAAAAGGATCAGAGGAGCTCTAATGTAAATGAACATGTTGTTTTCATGTACGCCGCAGCTGTGTATGTATTGGAAGCTGGTGTTTGGGATCGCCAGGCGAGGTCTTTTCTAACTTAATTCTGCCTCTGGAGAAACATCTCAATGTCCCTTCCTCTCCCTTGGCTGTCCTCCTCTGTTCCACCCCGCTCTGTCCTTCCTTCATTCCTCTTCCTCTCCTCACTTTTCTGTGTTTTACTGCCAGGAAAAGTAAATCACAGCATGACTTTTTTTTGTCTGGATCTCATTTCGGCTCAAATATGTTGAGTCTGAGGTCCACAGCTGCTTCTTGCCTTGCACTTTTCTTTTCTTTTTTTTTTATGAAGCAAAATGAAACCAGGCTTCTCGGCACTCTTCAGAACCGCACATGTCACCTAATGCTTAACGGATAATTATTTCTCACTGCACTGGAAATGTGTTTAGCACCTTTATTTTACAGCCAGGAAATGTCACCGCATGTAAAAAAAAAAATAAATAAATAAAAGGTGCAAGGTGTTAGAGCTCACGTGGCACACATGGTAACGCGGTACACATGCGTATGCGCCCACAAGGCTGAAAATTATTTTCATTGGGGTCAGGGAGAAATCTCTGCCGGTGAGCTCATGTGTTTGTCTGCTAGCATTAAGGTGTAGTCTGAAGACAAGCTTCACTCCTGCCAAAAAAAAAAGTTCAAAAGTCCACGTCTGTGTGTTTCAGTGTCCAAAACAAAAACACAAATCAGGAAATGAAAGACACAAAATGACAGCGGGCTTGATTACAAAATAGATCGTTGTTATTTAGTCTCTTACTCTTGCATTGAACTAGAGAATATTAACTTATTTACTGAAGAAATAATCATTTAGTACAGTAATATGTATTGCTTCTCAGCTTCACAGGCTCATAATGAATAATAACGTACCGTGCCTATGTTTAGAAGGTTTTGTTTGCACTGTTATCTCAGCTTAGGGTTAGCATTTACTAATTAGCACTAAATACAAAAGTATTTATGGGGTGTGATAAAATGCGGTCAGGTTTTCAGAGATATTTGGTCATTAAATACTCGACAAAATAAACATTTGAGCTAACTTCAAGGATCGGCACAATTAGTTAGTTAACCATGATAATTAAAACATTTAATATAACACATAAATGAATATATAATATACAAAATATTGTGTTTGTGGTTCACTTTGCGTTTACAGACCCTATCCCAATTTGTACGATAATATATTCATGGTGCCCAGAGGAGATATCCTCCAAATTCCATCCTGTAGTTTAACATAAACTTTCCATCAAATATATGTCTAGACATTTCACTCAGACCTACAAATGTCAAACTCATGGTTGTGCTAGAGGAAAAGTCAGGCGATAATAATTATTACAAATTATCATCAGGGAACCATGAATGTCTGTGCCAATCCACAGCAGTGATATTTTCACATGATATGATATATTTGACATGATAGTTGAAACCATTTGGCCTGCTGGTGGCACTAGAGGAAAAAATTCACCAAAGCATGTCACCAAAGTCAGTAGGGTTCATCCTCTGGGTACCACGAATATCTACACTAAACGTCTGAGGCCTTGGACAAAGTTTTGTTTGATGTTATTTCACATTTAGTTAAAGTATTGAGAAAAATAACAGGAAAGGTCTTTTATTGGACTAAATAGATCGTTCTGGTGTTACTCATGTCTGTTTAATGTAAGGCCTGCTCTTGTTTATAACATTTCTAAACCTCAAGATGACGGATTGCTCTGTTTGTGGAAGAAAAGATGGAGAACAGAGGAGCACTGAACGCTGACGGTTGTACTCTCTGTACTACTCAGACACCACTAAGCCTGAATCACCGCGAGTCATCAATGTTATTCTGCCAGACCAGAGACATCACTTTCTCCTGCCACTGGGCTACGTCCTCACTTCCTTCCTGCTCTTGGCATTCGTTATCCTCATCATCATCCTCGTCACGTGCAGACGTAGAACCAAAGGTTAGACCTTATTATATGATCACTCTGACTCGACGTGATCCTGTACTGACATTTCTGACTCTAATCTTACTTTCTTGTGTTTTCAGAGTATTATCCACAAGCATCCATGAGGTGAGTGTGAACAGACAAACACACACACACACACAATCACTGTCTTTCCCTTAAGCACACACCCAGATATCTTGATTTACTGCGACAGGTACAGCAGGAGTGAGAGCAGCTCAGAAGAATTTGAGATGGACGTGGCTGAAGTGAGTGCGTGCAGCCGAGAGGAGAGAAGATTTGGTAAGTTAGAAAGCAAGAGTGAAGTGTAAACAGAAAGTCTCGACCTGCTGTGGGCGTGTTTTGACTTTCTACATGTGTTGTTTCAGACTACAAGAACAACCTGCTGAAGGAGAAGGTCCACGCTGACACTCAGCCGAAAGTCATTGATCTCGACAAAGGTAATACAACACACGCACAATTCCTCCTCTATTGTGAATTTTTCTCATTTTCACCCTCCCTGAACTCGAGTTTGTTTTTCTTTGCAGAGATGCAGAAGTTTTGTAAGTGAGGACAAAAAGAGAAATAAAAAAAAAGGGAAATTGGAGTCACTGGCTGGTCCAGAGACTGCGCTCCAAACTAAACGCCGACTTCTGTCCTGGCAGAGCAGAGACAGAAAGAGACGAAATGTTGTGAAATGCAGTTAAAAAAAACAAAACAAAAGTCAGTATTGAAAGCAAAAGAAAAACAGATTTTCTCATTCTACTTGATCAAACAAATAAATAAAATAAATACTGGACTTGGACCACTGTCTAATGGCACAATAGCGCCACCCAGAGTCTTAATCTCTGACTGTTACACGAAGGAGCATTGTGGACATAAGTTGAATAAAAGTTGACTCAGTTGTGATTGAGTGAATTTTGAATTATCAGTTATTACAGCTTTGATCGTTATTCCTCACGTTGATGATGTTTTATTTTATTATTTTCACTTCTTTGTTTTTACTCTCATATCCATCTTGGCTTAACTGACTGGACTGAAGCACCACTGAAGTGCTATCATCAGTGTCCAGCGCTTCCTTTGTAGGCTATGATTAACTGTTAGGCTAACTGACCAATGATGCTGCGTATGTAAAAAATGTTTTTAAAGCTCAGAATGTATTTTTTTGTTTGTGGTATTACATGTATTAAAGTTTGATACTGATGTTGAACTGATGTTGTTTATTCCACTTGATTTGGTTCGAGGAGAATACTGTTGTGTTCAAGCACAGGTGTTACTGGTTCTGTTCCATTTTTGCACAGCAGAGACTTTCCAGTGAGCCGACGATGACCCTGTTTGACCTGAATGGAACAACTAAACCTTACTGACCCTACTACTTCATGTCAAAAAGTCTGTATACCAGGACCCCAACTAAATGGAATGAAAGTTTGTTTTTTTTCCCACGTCAACTTCAATATTATTTTCTATGATAAAATCTTCTAATTCAAAGTCCATTCTGGGGATGTTAAACATTTTTTTCTACTTGCATGACTACTCACATGTGTTGTGACTTCTACTTATTTCAGCTACCAATTCATTTGGCCTATTCATGCTTCGGGATGGAGCTCCGTACTGTAGTACTGCACTGTACTGCTATTTCAATAAATAAACATGTAACATTAAAAAAGTATGAGGGTTTGTTATCAATCATGCTAATGCAGCTACATTGTAGTAGTGAAGAAAAAAATGTTTATATGTATCTCAGGGTTGGAGAGCAGCCAGGAATTTAGAAAAGCTGAGGTCATGAGTCAACCCTACCTGACATTTACGACTGTCTCAAAAAAATACTGTGTTTAAAAGCTGGGGAATAAAAACAAAATTCACTTTTATCTAATGTAGCTTAAAAAAGCTTCTTACTTTGAGGTCTCTAGTTGTGGTGCATCCAGCTGTACAACCTTTCCACGACAGCAGGTATCAACATAGATATTACAGTTACACAGAGGTACACGTTAGGACATGGTTTATTTATTCATTCCTTTGTGCCACAAACAAACAGTCCCTGAATTCAAGACAAATGGCTTTTTATACACTTTGTGAAGTTTGTTTTTTACTATAAAATACATGGTACTGTAATATACTTTCAATCTAAAAACGGTAGAAAACCCTGGTCTGTCTTGAACTGTATCGAAGGAAGCAGCTCTCAGTCGGTCAGCACGGACTCACACACACAGACACACAGACACACAGACACACAGACACACAGACACACAGACACACAACACACACACACACACACACACACACACACACACACACACACACACACCTGTAATCCGAACCCAGAGAAAAGGTTTAACAACGTTCACAGAAGTACAAGTAGTCAATCTCTCTCGCTCTCACACTCACAGACAGTCAAACAGACAGCCACACAGAGTTTAAGAAGAAATCATTCAGTAGGTAAACTCGGGAAACGAGATGAAATTTGCGGCCACGCTGTGTCTGTTTACAATTGGAGGTAAGCTACAGGTAATTTAGGGTGATGATTGCGCAGGATACCGGGTGGTGCTACAGAACGTTTAGATGAACATCAGAGCGGACTTGTGTTGCAGCACTGAGCTGAATCAGAAGTAAATCAAAATGTTTGTGAAAACTCATCTTCTGGTCCAGAGGAAACCAACCTGTGGAATACGAGAAAACACTCCCACAACAATTAACTTACACGGTTAGAAGCTGAACATTAGAAACCAGCAAATGTGCTTTTGTCTCGTGAGTCCGTCAAAACAATCAACCATGTGTTCAACCATGGTGCGTTGATGCGGTACACAGACTGTACAACCTGTCTCTGGAGCAGAGTCTGTTGTGAGTTCTGATACTGAAACCGGGACAGCACCGTCATTGTCTTGTCGCAGTCGCACACGGACCGAGTGTGTACACAGTGCTCATGTTTAGGGGCAGCAACCATGGGACCCCTCTGCCAACACTAAGTGTCAAGCGGCTCATGGTGCCAAAAAATCTGGCCTTAAAGTCTTAAATACAAACTCCTATGCGGGTCTAAAAACACAAAAATTAGAGAGGTATAATATTTATGGTCTGATAAAGGCAGTCACATTAGGCAGACAAAGAGAAAATGACATAAATATGCCCGTCGCTCTCGCTTCCTCTGTTCCTCAGGGCCTCATCGAGCCGCTGATACCTTCACAAAACATGTTAAACTTCAAACTAATGCACAAGGACCCACTCCTCCAAACTGGTCAGAAGAGATGCATGGTGGAAGTCGTCTGGGTTTCTGGCAGGGCTGGTTTGCAGCTGTAAACTGCGTGCTAAGGTTGACTCAGCTTCCAGGTCTCTCAGGTGTCCACCACTGTTCCGATGGAGTCCTGCAGAGGGCTCTCCAGAGGGGACGAGCTGTCTGGGACAGGAGGGTGAGGGGAGCAGGAGACCCCTGCGCCTGTGTTGCAGCCCACACAACCCTGCGAGACACAAAGATACATTCAACCCATTTGAACCTGTGCTTCAATCTGTCTGTGGTCAGTCTGTGTGTGTTTTTGTGTGATTGAAGATCTCCACCTGTGTGTCGATTTCCTGTGGGATGGTGTGCTGTTGGATCCAGGGATGAACCTCAGCGAGCTCCTCTCTCTGTTCCTGGCTGAACCAGGGCTGGAGGGGCTGAAGCACCCGAAGCTTCTCCCTGTCTTCAGCCAACACCTCATTCTGGTCCCTGGATGCAAGGAAGGACAAGGTAAAGGGCAAAGACGAAAGGTTAAATGACATGAGAATGGTAGAATCAAATCAGCAGAGGGCACCTGTGAAGATGCAACCCCGGTATGAAGACACAGAAAAAGCTAAAGTCTCAACAGTTTACCACGTTAAAATCAGGTTTGAGAAGTGGCTAGGATGCCGATATTACGATCAAAGGAATCAAAGAGTGACCAAACAACTGTCAAGTGGTCACGCAAGGTCACAAAAACACTTGGTCCCAAAACTAGATTTATGAGCTTCAAACAGGAGACTGAAAAACATAATAAACATAAATGCATTTTACAAGATGCCACCCAAACAGCTGCATCCACTAGTTTAATTTGTTTAAATGTCACTGAGACTGTAAAAATGAAATCAAATATTCAACATGTTTAAGTACATTTGAAATATGCTGAAGAAGGTGTATTTGTCAGGTTTGGTTCAAAGTATATTTCTAATAGAAGTCACTGTGAGGCTGAAGGAACGCTGAACAATAAGAATAAAAGGAAAATGTTATGTATTTATCTCCTCGTGGTTGAGAGCGATGCTGAGCGTGTACCTGGTGTGGATCTGGTACGTCATCATGACATGCTCTGGCGTGTGCTGGATCATGCTCCACAGTGTGTTCTCCACCCGAGTGTCGAAGCTGCGCTGGTGCTCCGCCGGTGCTTCCTGGCTCTTACGGGCTTTCCGTGATGTGTCTGATGAATCATTGCTGGCAAAGTATTTGCTGCTGTTGCTGCTGCCTGTGATCGGAGGAAAAGCTCTACATCAGACTAAAATGTCTGGGACGCTGATTGTTCATGTGTTTATTGTATGCATGTGTGTTTTACTCTCTTACCAGTGTGTGAGGTGGAGGTTCCATTGGAGCCAGATCCAGATCCAGATCCCAAAGAGCCTCTAGACTCCCCTGATCCGGACCCTGAGACGTTGGAGCCGGTGCCTGACCTGGAATCCTCCTGTAGCAGCAGGTCAAGCAGCTCACTGGATGTAGACTGGGTGTCATGGTTCCCAGAGTCACTGGGGTTATCGCCCTGATCAAAGCAAAGGTTCGACAGTCAGTGAACACAAGAGGAAAGCTACTTATTGTCTGCATATCAACATATACTAGAAGAAAATGATTGGACATGACAGGAGACAGCAGACTCACTTCATTGGCGTGTTGTTTGTGGAGGCTCTCGGCATGGTTGAGCCCGGTGCTGCTCTGCCCTTCGCTCGGCTTTGGCAGCTCCTCCTGCAACAAGTTCAGCTGAAGCGGTGAACTCGAGCGAGAGCTAGAGAATAAAGCCCGAGGCCCGGCTTCCTCCTCCTCGTCCCCGACGGAGGAGCTGGCTCTGGGTGAGCAAAGCAGATGGCCCAGGGGGTTCTGATTGTTGAGTGGGCTGCTAGCCTGGGCTTGGAACATGGGCTGAGGTCCAGGCGCGACGCCAGGGGCAAAGCCCGTCATGGTGATGGGTGCCTGGGGCATCATCGAAAGAGTGGACGGCGGGTACATGGACGTGTAACCTGCGGTAAAAGTTGGGTAGTTGGGCAGAATGATAGCCATGACTGGAGTCGGGTATGGGTTGATGCCCTGGACTGGAGGCATGGGCTGCAGGTTGTGAAAGTTTTGTGCGTGCTGCAGATTCTGAACCGGCTCCATCTGGATCGGCTGCATGCCTGGCAGGCTCTGTGCGGACTGCATAATGTTGAAGTTGTAGCTGAACTGGGTTTGGTCATGAGGCTGTAGCACCATGGGGGTTGTTCCAGGCAGCTGTTGCGGTCCGGGTGGTTCCGCCGGGCCAGGCTGGGTTGCCATCATGGGGAAGAATGGCGCCTGGAGTGAAGATGCTTGGCGGAAGGGAGCCCCCATCTGAGGCTGTGAGGACTCTGAGGAGGGCCAGGATGAGTTGGGGACTCGGCGAGGAGGGCCAGGTGGGGACGCGTAGCTGTCGGAGGAACCCTGGGGCTTGGGGCGCTTGTGTCTGGGCTTTCCTCTCCGAGAGCGGTTCCACCCACCGCCACTCAATGGACGTAGGTAGTCTCCTGTGGTGAGATGGACACAGAGTCGTTTTATGGGAGCATCCAAACTTCACCAAACCTGCACATTTCTTGATACATACCTGGATGGTGGGAGTGAGCCATGGAGCTGTTGTCCAGCTGCAGATAGGAGCTGTAGGGGCTCTGGAGGATGCGATTGCGAAATCGATCCACAGTACTCTTGCTCCTCCTTCTGGGTGTGAGCGGACAGCACCTCCTTGGTGAGACCTATAAACCTCCGTTCCTCCGCAGCGGGACTCGGGGCCGGACGGACGGGAGTCGGAGCAGCATCAGCAGGCTCACTACCCATCGGAGCGTCCTCCAGTGCCGTAGCCTCTGCAGGAGAAAAACAAGTTCAATGCACAGGTTTACAAAGTGACAGTTAACTCCTATATGCAGTTTATTGGACATAAGGTTTATGTACCTGACTCAGGCTGTGGCACGTGGACAATGGTGCTGCTGTATGAACACTGGCTGGTGACAGAGACTACACTCATGGCTTTAGTGGACATTGTGATGTCTGTCAAAGGAGCTCCGACGACAGCTGCTGCCGTCGGGGCCACTGACACGCCGCTGTCCAACACCACTGGAAAATGAGGGAGAAACAAAATGAATAACAGCTGATGTTGCGAGGACTACTATTTCAAGAATAAGGTGCGTGTAGTGTGTGTGTACCATCTGAGCTGGCCTGAGCCGTGTCCGCGGCTTCGGCGGGCTTGTCGTCTTCTGAGGTAGAGGATGAAGAAGAAGAGGTTGCCAGGGAACGGGAGTCGCTCTTCCTCTTGAGGGCTGGGCCTGTACAGCTCTCCAAATATCTGGAACACACACACAAGCATGATTAACTTGCGACGGTGATTAGATTGAAGAGTGGCGTGATGATGATGCTGCTATCACACACCTGATGATGTTGTCCACACAGTTGATCTGCTGATAGGAGGGAATGTGTCTCTGCTTCCTGCTCTCTTCATGATCTCTGACTTCAGGGTTGGAGGCTGCAGGGGGCAGACGTGCTGGAGAAACAAAAGAGATCTTATAAATATTTGGACATCTTAACACAGCGTGGTTTTGTACTTTATACGTGTCGAGCTGCGTTACCTGTTGCAGGTTTGCGAAGAGCCGCAGTTTTGTGGCTGGAGCCCAGATAAGCCTGCTGGCCCCAACTCTTAACTCTGTTCACGTCAGCACAGATCTGCTGCAGAGTCATCTGCAATAACATGACGATGCATCAGCATGATTAACCATTGTGCAGTGCAGTGTTACCACTGGCTTCCTGACATGTAACGTCGCTGTGATGTCTCACCGGTTCCCGGTGCGAGTCCTCCCACAGGTTACCATTGCTGTCACTTGAAGAAGCTACGCTGATGTAGTGCTCATGTGAGCCGTTACTGCCCAAACTGCCGTATCCACTGGAACCGTTGTTATGGACCGGCTGTAGAAAAGAGTCACAAGGGAGTGAAGGCACTGGAGAAAGATGTGTATCTGACCTTGATGATTAGTGGTATTTAGTGTTTAGTATTTAGTAGTATGATCACCTGAAGAAAAGCTTGTAGATCTTTGCTTGCAGATCTTTTGTTTCCTCATGGGTGACTGGGATATCGTCCTGAGGCCGAGCAGCAAACACATCCTCGTTCAGTGGACTCCTGATGGCAAAGGATGACAACAGAGCGATGTCATCTTCGTGTCTTAGCAACAACAGGAACTGTAGTGCGACAGTTAGGTGAATCACAGGATCCTGTAATTGGTGGTTTGCGCTGTTGCTACTTACGTCCTGACTTTATGCCGTCCGATGATAAAGGCCACCTTGCGGCTCCAAGGGTTGATGAAGCTGGACCAGCTGGTGTCTAAGGTGATGTGGTCTCCATTCTGACATCGCAGACGCACCGGAGAGTGCTCGAACGGAGACTGGCCTGCGTACTTCAACACTGCACATGGCATGAAGAAACGAAAGATCGTTTCGAGGCGTGAAGATGTAGTCGACTGTTTACATGATGGGTCACTCTAAACAGCAATGGAATGAATCTTTGTGTGGTGCAACTAATTATTTGTGTTATTAGTTAACCTACTACTAATTTTCCCACACAATTCACAAATAAGATCTATTTTAACGATTGTAATGTTTTTACACTTACCTTTCCGGTGCATAGACAGCATGAGTGGGAGGTCGTCTGGGTGAATGCAAGCCAGCAATGACGTGCCAATCAAATCCTGAGGAAGGTATCCCAGCAACGGCACAGCCCTGGGGACAGCAGTCACGAAATGAGCTTCATCGGTACACCATGCTATTTAAAAAGCTCAGTTTCATGTTTGTGTGTGTGTGTGTGTGTGTGTGTGTGTGTGTGTGTGTGTGTGTGTGTGTGTACTGACCTGTCATCCACTTCCAGGAACACACAGCCAGGGGAGTGTGTGGTGGTGAAGATGCGCTTGTCCAAGGGGATCCGAGGAGCTGCACGAGCGAATAATCAATGTCAGAGGACATTCTTACACACTTAAGCATGAGTGCCTGCTGATGATTGAGTAACATAGGTAAGCAGAGGTTGTGCGTTATGTGATCTGTGGTGAAAAGTTGGGACATTAGAAATGAGCAAAAGGTTGTGTTTCAGCTGATATTCATTGGGCGAGGCTGTTTGAGTTGTGCTAATAATCGTACCCTCATATCCAGAGATGATGCGTTCAGCCAACGCCAAGCAGCACGGCTCCTCCTCGTCCCCGCTGCTTCCTCTTCCCTGCACCTTCAGCAGGTACGGTGTTATCCGAAACGGGTTGTAACGCATCTCACCCTCGCGGTCCTTCCCACCCCTGAAACATAAAATGAAGTTCTAATGAAACAAACGCAGACAGTGGCCATATCTACAGTGTAAGTGCTAAGTGCTTGTTCTATCTTTAGCTGTATGATTCACACAGTCCCGTGGGATCAACATTTCTGAGCGTGGGTCATTTCAGATAATGCTCTACAAATATCTGTGGAATACATATTTCTTCTGAGCACATCTGATTTTCAGGGGTTTATAGGAGGAAAATACTGACCTGATTCTGCAGAAGAAAGACTTCACCTGGGCACAGTCGAACAGAACGCCCGCTGCAGAAACAAAGAACAGATCAAAGTCACTTCTTTTAATCTCGTAACACAAAATAACGCTGCTGCAAACTGCTGCAAACACACACCTGTATGCGAGTTGCTCCAGGGTGGCAGATGCGGCTGAGCCGTGTGCGAGTAGAAGACGTTGACATCTTGGTGAAAGAGCAGCTCCACGAACTTGGCCGACTCCAGGAACTTCCTCTTGCAGCACAGGATGCTGGGAGCCTGTTCGGACGCGTACAGCACTCTGCCGCTCAGGAGTGAGAAAACCACCACGAAGGAGTCCTACACGCAGACACGGAGAGACGTACGCACGCACATGTAGGAAGACACAAGCACACAGGCGAGCCGAGTCACAGACACACACAAAAGCAGTAAACACACATACACTCACACACACGCCCAGGTGTGAGGCAAAAAAAAAAAAAACTCGTGCATGTGTTTAAAAGCTGTGATGGAGCCTCGAATCAGCATCAAGATATAACAACAAATCCTCTATTGTCATGACTCTAGAGTGTGTGTTCTCTGCGATAAAGGTAGAAAGTGGCTGTATCATCAGCTCCTGTGACGTGCGTGTGTGTGAGTGAGTGCGAGTGGATGTATACCGTGTTTTTAAGGGTGTGTTCGGAGGTGACTCTGTCCAGCTCCTCCAGGGTGCAGACAGAAGCATCTCTCTTCTCATCCTGGCCATTCCGCATCAGCAGTTTGTAGTATTCGTTGTTGGCTGTGGAGAAACACAGAAGCAAAACGAGATGATGTCAGGAAAAGTGCTCACCTTAATCTGATTTTTCAAAGAAAAAACAAAAACAGAGTTTTCAGCTGTCAGGTTACCTTGTACTTGTTTGACACAGTTGAGAGCGTAGTGTAAGGCCTCCACAGTGCTGGCTTTGCTGCGGCTGCGTTTGTCCGACGGAAGCCTCTTCTTCATCTCAGCCACCGTGGTGATTAACTCTCTGTGGGCCTGCCCTCTGCTGCCATCTGTGTTCTCGCTGCTGCACACAGAGTCAGAGAGTTTAACTTAAGGCAATGTATAGTGGCAAACAGGAAAACAGGTGTTTTTGTTCCAGATATGTGGTGCCTCAAAACTGAAATGCTTCTCTTTGTTTAGTTTTGTGAAGTTGCTATTACTTTGGTGTGTACATCAGGGATAATCTTATCATTATTTCACAATAATGACCAGCCTGCTCTACATTATCCCCACATATACTTACTAAAAACTGATTATAGATTTAAATCTATGATCAGAGCAAGAAAATAGAGCACTGTTGTAAACTGTTGGCAAAAGGTTTCGAAACCTTCACAGGGTTGAATTACGTATGTTTCCAAACACTGTTAGTTTATATCTACGGATACAACGCTATGCTCTGGTGCATTTAAATGAAGAGACGTGCCAGCAGCTTGGCTCCCCGTGGTATGACGTGAATATCCGTCAAGAAGTCATTATCACCTTTGATTAGCCGAAGAAGAGAGGTCTTGTGATCCGCTTGTCATCTCCTCATCTTCCTGCCCCACTTCCCCACCTGAAGCTCCGCACTCCTCCCCCGTGAGGCGCTCCGACTGCGCCCCTCCTCCGTCCTGCCGCCCTGACGACCCCCTTTCCTCCTCTCCATCTTCTCCTGTGGCTGACGGTAACGCAGGCTCCTCCCCATCGCCTCCGGGCATCTCCGATCTTTGGTCACACATCAATAGTTATTAGTGTGGTCAGTCGGGGGTCTTCATACGTTCAGCAGAGGGAATTTGTTCCATGTGGCGACGATAGATTAGTGCTCATTCAGTCGGTGGTGGGTGTAAGGCTCTGCCTTGAACACTGTAAGATGAAGGACATGAAAAACAGCATCAGAACAATTCACTCATTGATTCGCTCAACATGAAAGAGCTAACTTCGTCACTAAATGTTATTGAAGACAAATCTATCTGAGAAGTGTCCAGGCGTGAGCCATCTCGCTTCTTCTTTATCATCTCGAGACTTTAGTTAGATGGTGTTAGAGGATGTGGGTAAGCCTCCGACCAACAAGGCTCAGCAAGGTACAACAAGACACGTGAACAAGTAACAGCAAAATGTTTCCGGAGCGCCGTGAAAAAAAGAAAAAAGAAAGAGCTGACAGCATCTTGCTTGCATAACAGCTAAGAGTCTTTGAATAAAACAATTTGCACAGGGCCAAGTAAAAAATGACTTTGGATAAGTAGATCTCTGACCCAGTTAAAAACAGTGTGGGAACAGTAGTGTTCATCAACAGTAGACTGTTCTAACAATCCGCATGTAGACGTAGATGAAGTGTGACTTCACGGCCGGGAAACCACAGGTGTAATTAATGATAATTATAATAATGATTAGCTCTGTTACACCTGTGCTCTTCATCCTTAAATAGGTCTGATGTGGGAAAAAGCTCCACGTCTAAAAGTAGAAGAACAAAACATGGCATCACAAACAAGCGAGCGAACATGTGAACAACACAATCTGCCTTGTTATCTAATACTATCGGCCTGTCTGACCATCAAACTGACTCACTGCTCTCTGACTCATTCCCATCATCTACGATTTACACATTTCACCAATCAATGCTGCCAATGCTGGTACGCCGCTGCCAGATCGCGGTCTTTACACAACGCCAATAAAACAATAACAACGTGAGAGTTTAATAACTGACAGAGAATGCAGCTCAACGTGACACTTATTTAATTACGGAGAGAGCGAAAGATCCCAAATGATTTTAAATTCCCACTTAAAGTGCTCTTTTTTTATATATATATATATATATAATGCATATGCCTGAAATCACACACACACTCACACACGCAAACTGCAGCTACTGCCACATGCAGACAGCGGTGAGACAAGACGAGTGAGACAGGAGGAAGAGAGGAAGACGCACAGCGAAGCCACAAACAGGAGCCAGAGAAAATATCCTGCGTCGCTCAACAGGTCGTCACTGCAGGATTACATAACCAGCTCGCTCAATTCAGAGCGTATTAACCATGCTCCTATTATACGTGTACTGTGTGTGTGTGTCCGTGTGTGTGTGTGTGTGTGTGATGCTCTGGCCTGGCTTTATTACAGCACACAAACACACCTGATGAGTCCACATGAGGTCAAGGTGCAGAACCAGGTTTTGTGTTTGAGTCCAAATGAGTGTAAACAAGGAAACGAGTTGCACAATTCAAACTGGACTGACTTGACTGTAACACAGTATCACTTTGAAATTGATTGACAGGTCATTTAATACAGAGGTTATCACAAGAGAATCAACTGAGGCTGTTCTTGTTTTTGACACTGTTAATGCTCTGTATATGTCAGTGATCAGGGATGCACAACACCGATCCCTTTAAATCGATCTAGCTCTATGCCTTTCGTACATACTCGTACTAACTGCTGCTGCAACACAGTCACGATAAAAAAATAGATAAAGGACATCTATTTATTTATCGGTCTGTCTGTCACATTGTGAGTAAAGACGGATGATTTAACATTCCACGGCTCTGACGTCACCAAACCTGACATCACTGCTGCTGACACAACAAAAACAAACAACAGTTCTGACTTCACAAACACACGTTGGCTTTCGTAGCACAGCCAAACATTTTGCATGAGAAATAAGAAATACATTTTATTATTGTTATGAATAAATGAACACATTCATCCCTGATCGAGTATTTATCAGCACTGATGTAACATGCATCCCGATCAGTAATGTTTAAAACTGTATAGACAGATTCAGCAGCATTCATGTAATGAAAAACAAAAATAAAGTCGCTTCAATCAGAAAAAAATATGGATGTAAACGATGTTAATATTTGTTGATGAAATAAAAGCATTAAAAACAACATCACAGACACAAATAAACAAACGGTGCAGTATCATATTATCATAAAGATATATCACACTGCAGGGCAAACACTAGAATCAATACCACACCAATGCCATTGACAACATTTTCTAATTTGAGCAGAACCTCCTGAGGCGACCGGGCCTCTGAGAGAACTTTAAAAAAAACATGTTTTTCACGCTGTATATGTAAGTCAAATACTTGAGTGGGGCCACCGTAAAAGGAGTCAACAGCCATGAGTGATGAGCGATGTCTGTGCTCAAGTTCAAGCTCAACTGGAGTTGTGTTTCCCCAGACGAGCCCTTTCTTTGTGTAGACTGATACAACGACCTAAATGAAAATCAATTTGGGAGCTAATCATGTTATCTTCTCAGACACACTCAAATCTCAACACCAAATTCCTGTGAATAAGGAAAAAGTAAAAGGCTGCCAGGATGTACACATTCCTGAGCACACAACAATAACAACTATATTAATGCACTAAACAAAAACACGGTTTATCTGCACTTTGAGATTAAAATACACGAACAACAATTAAATATTCATGACTTTGAGATGCATAATGCAGAAATAGTAATATATATATATATATATATATATATATATATATATATATATATATATATATATATATATATATATAGGTCAACTCAGAGCATGATTATTACTGCAACTATATAAACAAATAAACAAAAACAGCTGGAGTCTACAAGTGATACCTGTTTTGTTTTTTTCTTTCTTCTGTCTTCATCTACTGGAAAATGAACAAGCTTCGAAGACTTCGACAACAGCAGCTCATAACCCACTCCCACTCAAAACAAACCTGACACTGACGACCCTGCACACACACACACACACACACACACACACACACACACACACACACACACACACACACACACACGAACCCAGTAACCTCAATAACCTCAGTGACAAGTTAACAGGCTTTACAGCTTAAAAGGAGAGTCACTGCACTGTAAGCTGAGGCATGATCACTATCATTAATATTACATTACGGTGTAGAAGGGCACTCATGTGGTCATGTGGGACACTTGATGTTGTAAACACAGAATAAATGTAAAAACATTAATAACAATAATAATAATAATAACAATAATAACAAAGACAGTCAGGCCAGCAGTGGTTTACATCAATGTGAGGATAGTTGGTGATGTGGCTGTTGATATTAACTAATATCATTTCTTAAATCACACAATGTGAACGTCTGAGAGCAGCATTAGTGACTGTATGTGGCTCAGCAGGTGGAGCGGGGTCGTCCACTGATCAGAGGATCGTGGGTTCGATCCCCGGCTCCCCCAGCCTGCAGGTCGAAGTGTAATTTGGCAATAAGAACCACAAAACACTCCCTGTGAGTCGCTTTTTGGATAAAAGCGTCATCTAAATGTGTGTAAATGTGTAACTGAACTGAAGCGTCTATTTGCATCTTTGAGCTAACTTATTAGCAACACACTCTTACACGCCGTGTACAGCTCATAAGTTTATGGAGGTTTAAGTACCCCACTAAAACCACGCATAACACTCAAAGAAGTTCACCTGCACACGACACAGCGTTTACATTTGGTTTGTTTACATCCACTTGTTCTGGTTGGTGTCGTGGGCGAGGTGGCTAAACGGTTAGCTTTGTCCATCCCGACTAACTACACCTCAAATTTCTTATCTTTTCGTGATATATTTACCTTTTTTCGAATCCGCGTGTGTCTCGGCTTCAATATCCGATTACGAAAAGTGTATAAAAACGACCCCCGGGCTGTATTATGACTGTTTTTTCTCTTTAATTAAGTCCCAGTCACGTAGATTAATCGTCATGTACTCAGAAGGCGCTTGACACATTTGTGCAACGTGAGGCCGGTGTAGTACAACCCCGCCCACTCGCTTCTGATTGGACGGGGCCGATTTAGCATCTGTCGTGTGATTGGATGCAGCTCCAGGCGGTGGGCGTATCCAAACGCAGCGATCTGTCATCGGCTTGCTGGCGGTTCACGTGGACCCCCATGTTACACAACAGAGCACGCAACAAGCCCCTCGTGCACTGTGCGCGAGCACACACAGACTCACTACAGGCACGCTGCGTCAACATCTGCACCGCCAATGAATGGATGAATGAACCGCTGCGCACATCTGCTCAGCTCTGACAACAAGTCTTCACTTATATTAGTATTTAATACAGTGAATATAAATATTAATTAGTAACCAACCAGACATAGTGGTGGTGGACAAAGAGCAGAAGAGGGTAGTGGTGATAGATGTGGCGATCCCAGCTGACGCCAACATCAGGAAGAAGGAACATGAGAAACTTAAGAAGTATCAAGGGTTGAAAGGTCACGGGCACACTTTCAAAGGATTTTATTTTTAAAAAACATCATTAGTTGGGACCCAAAGGGTTTGTCTGTTTCATAATCCTCTCTTGGTTGACTATATTTGTGTTTTTTATTAATTGCAGTCAGAATCAACTGGGACACAAATGGTCTCGAATATATTTTTGGCTCTTCAAGTACCACTATTATAACAACTCTGTTCAGCTAGATGATTCACACAGATGATTCACACAGGAGGATGGTTTGCTCCTTAATAGGATCTGCACCTCTCTTCCTTATAGTTTCCATTTGGAGCATACATGCAGGTACTCATGACTATGAATCAGGGTGATATTGAAACAGAATATTACAGGCTGTCATAGTTTAAGTGTTTCCATTTTAAGTCTTGTAGTATTCTTAGTAAAAAAAAAAAAGTAAAATAGTTCTAAACTAATTAAAGATATATATATTATTTTAGAGATTACTCTGCGCACTGCTGCGCGCGTGTACCACAGTTTGAGAACCAGTGACCCGAATAATTACTAAAGTTTTTAGACTAATACCAAGTGTTATAATGATGCTGACAATAACAAAGTTAAGAAAACAACTGATCCTGGAAAATATGGGAGTCCCTCTGTTAAAGAAAGATTCTTGGGTTAATGAGGTTGGTTAATAGGTCGTGGTGAAAGCTACAAAGGTAAACAGGTGGTTGATAATAAACAAAAGAAGACAAGCTTTTTTCTGACATCAGCTGACAATTGTTTTCTTTGAATCTTTGTCAGCAACAGCCAGTGAGCTGCTCGGCAGTGTGGATGATCCGCTGGACCTATGAATTATTGAAAAAGTGTGAAAGCATGGCTATATCAGACCCTGGAAGGGGAATCAGGGAAGATAGAGAAATATCCTTTAGTCCCCCAGCTGCTTCTGACAAAAACAAACACAGATCAGGCTTTGTAATTTAAGTTAAATCAGTTTTATTCAAGCAAAAAAAAAAAAAAAAAAGAGTAGATTTGCATTCCCAGTAGGTGGACATGAGGGAAGCTTGGGAGTGACTGGGTCTCAAATTTCAGATGTAGACAGGAGAGGATGACGACAGTGGCCTGTAAAAATATTTTCAGAACATGAACATACTACACAATGTCTACAATTTAGCTATACACTACAAGAAAATCTAAAGAGCCCATACCTGTGTTAGTGTTCATTCAATTAGTGTGGTATCTTGTGTTCAACATTGCTAATTGTGCTCGCAGTAATAAAATGCCAGACTGAAACTAATGTAGAAATTGTGTCTCATTAAAATACATTTATTTTAATAGGATGGAAGCAACAGCAGGGAATACAATCATCCAGTGATGGTATGGTATATATTACACTGTCATTGCCCAACAAAGTGTTTCTATATGAACACATATAATCCTCAGCAGCAGTGAACACATAGACAAAAGATACTATACAGTCTCCATAAGGTTAATTCTACATATAATATATTGCAAAAAAAAAGAAGAAAAAAAAGCTATGGTTATTAGAATAATGGCTAAAATATCACACTCGAGAAGTACTTGATCAGATGGTACAAATGCCAGTGTGACTGAATAGAGGAAAGATTAATAAGCTCGGCTGAATACGCAAGCAGCACAGAATTAGTACGGACAGTCAAAGTGTTCAGAAGGCACAGCTCTTTTACTGACATGAGACCAACAAGGCACGGCTGTGTTTTGGCTATTCTCCATTGGAGAAACCCACCAAGGCATCCGGCTACTGCTATCGTCCTACCTTGTTTAATTTTTCACAAAGGCAAACTTTCTGGCACATCTTTGAGACAATTCACCACCTTTTTAACCCAGTGTAGCACTTTACTTTTTTTATTGTTCTTTTATCGAGAACTCAGCGGCAGTTTCTTTAGCATTGCCTAACCGTTAGGCTGTTTGGTCTAAGCGTGTAGGCACTTATCTAAACACACAAGCTCAGACTTGTGCTTTCCGTAGCTAAGCCCTACCTGAAAAGGAAGATGGACAAAAACAAAAATATGATCAGGAGTTTTTAGCTTTTTGCTGTCGGGTGACTGATGCAGTTCTTCTTTATTCAATCGAAAATCAAATGTCTTACATGGAGAACCCATGTGCGTAAAAAAACAAAAGTCAGTCAGCCAGTCATGAAATGACGGACCAGCGATTTAAATCTAAACACTGGCAATCTAAAATGTATATGTATGTGTTGGAAAGGGAGAGTTACTGTTACAATCTAAACTAACACAGAACAGTACATCTTCAAAGGCACTTCTCTTAGCCTGGCACACAATATCAATGGCTATTAATAAAACATAAAAAAAAGTAAATATAAGTTGAGGAGAGTTTACAACATTCTTCACTTCTAGTCCTGAGGTTGGAGTATGAGTGAGTCTGTGTGTGTGTTTTGTTTTTTTTAGTTTAATCATCGACGTTTCTGTACATAGGTTTCTTTTGTCTTTGGCAAGTTGTGTGTATGGCACTCAAATACAAGTGAAATGATGTCTGGTATGGCTTTAGCAATGCAGGGTAAAACTTTTTTTTTTTTTAAACGATCTCCTTTACTCAGGCACATGTGCAAACACACACACACACGCTCACACAGTTCAAACCGGGACAAGGAATGAAGACCAACTGTAAGATGGGAAAAATGTTGAGGAGCTCAGTAGCCAGTAATCATGTGACGTTTTCCTCTGAGACATTCATTGTGCACGTTGCCCCTCTCCTCTTCTTCATCGTTCCCTCCACTCCTCCTCCGCTTGTTGCCGCTTTACGAATAACTCCAAACTGTGAACGAAGTAAGGAGTGAAAACATTAATTAGTTTCACAGAGGTCTGTCTTTAAAACAAATAAATAACCCAAGTATATCAAATTGACTTGTTATACTGGCTCGATACTTACTAACAATGATGATGATGATGATCACTATGACTGCTATCAGGATGGCCCACATCTGCAAGAGGGTTAAACAAGTTCAGCACCACACACATCTACCGGGATTAAGACTTTTATTTATTTATATTCTAATTTAAATATGTGTATATATGTTCTGTGTGTGGAAAGCATGAATGGGGCTACGAGTTTCTTTGTGTAGATAAACAGACCTAAAGACTACGACCTCGATTTTTAGTCTGTTATAAGTTTTATGTCGAACAATGCGTGTTTGATGCTTCTAAAATTAAACAATTAGTTGCATGAATGCCACTTAAGTAAGTTTCTTTTAAAACAAATATAATGCAGACCAGTGTTCTAGCATAAAGTTCATTCGAGGTCAGTTATTTTCTTTTACAGCGGGGAAATGGGTGTGTTTTTTTGGCGGAGGGGTTTTCTGTTGGACCAAACTGTGTTCTGGCACCTTGCAGTTCTTCCACCAGTACTTCCTCTTCAGCTTAGCAGCACTGGTCTCGAACTGGGAGGCTCCAGCCTGCAGCGCGTCTGCTCGGTCATCCAGTTCAGACAGCTTCTGGTCACGCTCCAGCACTTTGTCCACATTAACTCGCATAATATCCACCACCTACACACACACACACACATGCACAAGACGACAACAAAAGACTTGGTTTAAGGGCAGGACTGTTCCTTGGTGTACTGGATCTGATAAGACCTCTAACACTTCGTTGTTATGTAACCTCCAAAAACATAAATCAAGAGAGATCACGCCTCAAAAAAGTATATAAATAAATAAATACATATATACACACAAACACATCTGCCTAGAAGAGTTCACCAACACATATGTATCAGTGCACACGCAGCCTCACAGGACACACATAACCCATATGTTCCACTGATCCACAAACCCAACTATTGCCCCTCCTTTCTGACATAGCGGCAGGGTGGAGGAAAGTGTGTAGGCCCATGCACGCCTTACATAACCATGGAGACAAGGATTATATAAACTTCTGACAGCCAATCAGAGGCTCTGCGTTGCACGCTGGGGTTAAAGTTCTTAGTAGGAGGGGCTTACATCAAAGAGGCCACTGCTGAGAAAGAAAGAGGGAGAAACAGTGAAGGGGATTAAGGGTGAAACCACTGGAGGAGTAAGACCTGGCAGACATTTCTCCCCCTGGTTGCTCACTGACATGGTTTTGAATGTAATTTCTAAAAAAAACAAACAGAAGAAACGCCTTCACCGACTGTTCTCTGGCATGTGAACTGACATGTGGAGCGTTAGAGAGCTACCAATTCCACATTTTGGTGATTCATGACACCGCTGCCAAGGGTTATGCAAGCCTCTGCTGGAGACAGACGTCAAGGAAGGACGGACTCATACAGAGTGGCTGAAGACAGACAGAGAGGGCGGGGGAGAGGCTGGAGTTCATGATAAGAGTGGGCTAGGTGAGAGAAATCATTTGCACTGGGAAAGGTAGACTTCATAAATAACATGAGATTGACTTTGACATACAGTTAAATAGTCTCCTTTTTAAAATGAGTCACAGGGATCAAGAATATAATCATACCTCATCCACCTGGGCCTGTGTCTGCTGCAGGCGCCTGTTGCCTGACGCTGCGCCAGAACCTTCTGGTCCGGGACCTGACCTGATGAAGTGATGAAAATAAATATGAGCCTTCTGCGAGATTTTACAGACATTTAGTGAGCTTAACACGCCATTCAATATGTGCCTACATGTTATAAGGACACGTGTGACTGCAGTTAGTGATGAATGGAAACAAACACAACTGCATGAGTTCATTTGTATCGCACTCAGTCTCTGCTCTTTCCCATACAGTCACTTGCTGCCAGTATCTTCGTTTGTGGTGCACATTTCTAATTTAAGGGAGGTCCATGCAACATGATTACAAGCTATAATCTGAGCCTGTGCATGGCTGGTCGTGTACATTACAAATTGAAAATCTCTTGTACTCAGGGGTTGACCTGAGATTTGAATCCTTCCTGTTTTCTTTCATAAGAACTTGAGCAATAAAAATAAAAGCATTGAAACTGAAAAAAGGGAATTATACTACGTCCTGTCATTATTTATTGAGGATCTCAAGATTCAATATGCATTTCTGGTCCCTTGTACTCTCTGGTCCCTTTTAGTGGTTAGCTACTGCCACCATCTGACTTGAGACAGCATTGCTCAGAGTGTACAGATTACACATGATTTAACATGATTCAGTGAAAGAGGCCAGTGTGGCAAACAGCCGAGATATCTGTGGGTCGATCACGGCAAAAACAGGCACACCCGTGCATATTATTTTACATCCCTCGTGATTAAACAAAGCTACAAATGGAATCGCTCGTACAGGACAGGCATGAACTTTGTTGTGCCTTTTTAATAAACAAATGCTTATCAAATTCATGAATGAAATCCATTCATAGAACAAGACTGAGAGCTAAAAATGGAGCAGTGCAAACTGATCTTTTCACATCTACCTGCAGACTAGATCTGCTGTGCACGCGCTCTCACACGAGGCTGACAAAACAAACTAAAGTTTCTGACCAGGACACTATTCCAGTCACCGTTTAGCAGATGGACTCTTTGTGGTTCACATTTTATTACAGTAGGTTCGGCTGACATCTCCTCTAAGATAGTGACGGCCGTTAACATGAACAAAAACTTAAAATTAGAGATGAGTCATCAGTTTCTTTTGAAGCAGGAAGTTTGACCTCCAATCACAGTAATGACGTTAACAAATAAATCAGACTGGGCACATTTAGTAATTCAGTGTTTCCACCCCCAGGTAAAAGTCCCCCCAATTTCCAAATATAAAATACTATGTAAACTATGTGTATGGCTTGGCTTAATACTTATAAGGTGCTCCGATCACTGATTGCTGGCAGCTGCATTGGCTAAAACTGATCACAGGGTTTATTTGAAGTCTACTTTATTAAATATTTAACTATTCTTAACAACATATTAACTATCAAAGTGAAGAAATGATAAAGTATCCTGAACTGACACAGCCTGAACCTGATTATTGGGATCAATTTGAATTTAACAACATACCGTGTTTCCTGTAGAGACACAGTGTAACAAGGGTGAAAGTGATTTTTTTTTTTCTAGCAGGTTATATAGCACCATTTGGATTTTTCCTTCCACATTTGTCACCGTATTTCAGTGTCAGAAACAAACTGAACTAATTCACATTCATTTTTATTTAACGCTTCTTCATGAAACACCGAGTTTGATTTGTTGTGCAGCGTTGCAGCTGTCGACTCGTGATCTCGTGGTTACACCTCGACCTCGTCTTGTTTTCTGTCCCGTGCAGGTGTTTGCTCTATAACTTCAGAAACGCAGATTCACTTTTTGAACCATGTCTCTGTCGCTTCCAGCATCATTTGTTTGACTCTTACATTCTGCCTGAAGTGCAAAAATATATTTATATTCAGACATTATCAAGTGATTAATAGGAAACACTGCTGATTCCCCAGCTGACTTCTTGTGATCTTGGCTGGTCTTGAAATAAAATCCTGAGTCTTCTCTGTTTGAGACTTTACTTCTCTTTATATTATAGGAGGGCCCTTCTTAGTTTGTAGGTTACATTCTGTTTATTTATTTGAAAATCATAATAGTCTGTGGGCGGTAACGAGAGAGGAAGCAGAGTGCAGCAGAAACAAAAGACACGTTTCCGTATTTTCGAGGCAACTACTTCCTCCACTCTCTCCAAAATCCCCATGAATTTACAAACAAAAAGGTACCAACCACAGAAACACACAACAGACGAGAGAGCACAACCACCATATATCATCAAACCTGGTGTACGCAGGTACAGGTGGTGCTACACACAGTCAGGAAACAAACCTATTTGTCTAACAGCCAGTTGATCCTGCAGCATGGCTGTTACTTGCCCACAGAGAGAGTGCAAACATCACAGCCAGCCATGAGTGTGCTCATCTGTCAGTATTTCAGAGCAGACGCCTCCTTCGAGTACAAGAACTCACAGAGCACAGACTGACCTATAGAAAGACAATCAACAAAGCCGACCCAAGACCCGTTGAAGGCAAGTTCAAGTTTACAGACACAAAGCCGCTGTGGTTTGTACCTTCACGCCAACTACACTGTGAGATGCCATTAAATCTAATCTTCAACTGTAGTAATACTAATATCGATACTGCTTATGGATACGGTACTGTAACAGTACTTTTTATATTTTAGATTGGTTTCAATGAAAAGTTTATCGAGCAGAGTACGCTGTGAATTACAATACGTCTACTAGAGCTACATGACAACATATATGTTCAGTCATTTGACATGTTAAACACTATTTCACCTAAATAACGTCCTCTGAGTAACTTTGCAAAGCCACATCGATGCACAGGCCAATTTAAAATACGACAGGCCGATGTTATAGCCTATATGACATATTGGATACATCACATTTCTCCCGCTTGACTGTTGGTGACATAGCTGAGACAGAAGTGCACGTATATGTCATTTTATTATTGCTGCAGTCAGACCCTGCTGGGTTCAGAGAAAGCGCCGTAAATCCCGCGAAAAATGATTATTTTCATCATCGACTGATGTAGCAATTATTTTCTCTGGAATCGTCAGGAACTAGCGTGACATATTAAAATGTCTTGATCTGCCCGAGTCCAAAATATTTTCTGTTTCCAATCAAAGACAGAAAAACTGAAGAAATTCACATTAAAGAAGCTGAAACCTGTCACACTGCTGCATTGTATTTTTTTTTAATGAAAATGTTTTCTTTCACACCGCCACTAAGACGTGTCATAACAAATCAAGCTGATGATGAGCACATTTAAGTGCCAGTGACTCATCCCAGGTGAGCTACCTTACATAACAACACAGTGCTGAACAGAAACAGACTGCACTCGTTTGAGTCATTTAACAATCACATCAAAGTATCTGCCGTGTAAAATTCATTGACAGCTACTTTGTTTCCAGTGATGATGAAGGTCACGTCACTCCAAGCCGATTAAAAAAAATCTTTGTATCGTAGCACTTCTGTAACTAAACAGAAATATAAATCTGTCTGTACTCTTTTAGTTTCTCTGTCTGCTGTGTTACTGAAGTGAAGAAAACGTTGTAAAGCGTACAAAACTGTTAAGATCATGTGTCGTATGTCACGACTGTTTAATGCGTCACGCTGAACCGTTAGCTGTTGCATCACCTCATCGCTGCCTTTGAAAAACACATGACGAATAACAGTTTATTAAATCATTAATGCAATTCTAACATAATAATATGTCCCTTATTTGTTATTTATTAGTCTATTACAGAAAGGGCAAAAACAGGGTCTCATATTAGGATGCAGCCAAGATGGAAAAACTAATATAATATAGAGAAAAACACAGAGAGGGACACGAGATAAATAAATAGGTAGATGATGTGTGAACAAAGCCTCTACTATCTTCTGCAAAGATTCATGTGGTTCAAATAAAAAACAAATGTACTTTTAAACATTGAGGCTCTCGGTTTCTGCATGTCTGACTCCATTCACATTATTTACCCGGACTCCCTGTGCAGGGCGATAAATAAACAAAGGGTGGGAACAGATGAAGGTTAGTGTAAATACAAAAACAATGGATGGAAATGGAAAGAGGCTTGGCTTGATCTGCATTCACACTTGATAAACAGTGAATACTGCAGATAAAACATCTTTAAATAGACTCTTATCTTGCTGCACGCTGTGACTGTTCATCTGTGTACAGCCCTTTATTCCCATCTGTAGTTAGTTCTCACATTATTTCTACACTCACTTTCTTTTTAGATTTTTAACAGTTAACAGTTTTATATTTATGTAGACAGGCCTCTTCTTAAAACTCACCTCCTCTCATTGGCTTTTAAGACCATGTAGTTTGTAGTTTTAATCTTTCTATTATCTACTTCATGTTTTCATTGTGTTTCTATTTATTTATTTATTTATTGTGAAACCTTGTGTTTGCTAAAAATCGTACTATATAAACAAAGTGGATTTTATACACATTTTAATTTCCTCTGTAGATGTTTAAAACCCTATAAAAATGTTTAATTCCTCTGCACATATTTAAAATCCTATAAAAATGTTTAATTCCTCTGCACATATTTAAAATCCTATAAAAATGTTTAATTCCTCTGTACATGTTTAATTCAGATGTATCTCAGGTTCATTTTAACGTTTGTTTGCATGCTGCAAAGCATCAACAGGTAGCTCATCCATCAGTGCTACTTTCCTCTACTTGTACTTTGCTCATATTTTTTATATTTTTATATTTTATATAACATTTACAACTTGCAGCATAAAGTAACTTTGCTTCGTTAAGTTGCCGTTTAACGGATAATATACACGTAGGTAGCAGCTGGGTCAACAGACAGCTTCGGAGAAAAGGCTGAATCTTCTGACTACAGACGGAAAAACACGCGTTAATATTGTGAATATCAAACATATCAGTGCGTGTTTTCCGTTTAAACCGACCTCAGCTGAGTCTTTAACTAGTTTGATCCGATCTAACGCCGCTAACGCACGGTTAGCTTAGCACAAACTAGTTAGCACTTGTTGCTAAAGTTTTGGGCGTTGCTTCTGTTTCGTTGCTCTGTTTCAGCAATCTGACCCGGAAGGCCGACACGTTACACAAAGTTTAAACCGAGTCTCATTTCTTTTTCTTTTAGAAACTTTCTGGGTAGAAACAAACAGAGACTTACATGTTTGAAGTGAAGTTTGTTTACGCCGCCGCTGCCGCTTCTTGTCCCGTTAGCTGAAGCTAAAGTCTGCTAGCCGTAACAGTTAGTGCTGTCTGTTGGTGCGCTGCCTTCACGTACTGTCGGAAATCACACAATGTGTAATACGTATGCAAACTTTGCCGGCCACTAAACACAACAAGGAAAGTGGTTAATTAATTATTCTGTTTGACTTTAACCATTAATATTAGATTAGATATTAATGCAGTCTGCATGATACCTTTTAAACACTTTTTTAAAGACTTAAATTGATAAGCCAGTTTCCCCCCTCTCGTTGTGTTATTCTTCTATTCAGCACTGTTTTAATAATACACACAGTGAATCTAGTGCTACTTTATTTCCTCAAATAAAATAACCCAACACGTATATAGTTATATAAGGTACATTTTGTTGTCTTGGAAAAGCTCATGTTCATTTATCGATGGTAGAATTTACGTAGAGCACGTAAAGGCAACATAAATAAGCCGTGACTTCTGTGCATAGCGGCAATTATTCACGCATAACATTTGATTACAATTTTAAAGGGGGACAAAGATGGCAAGACGCTCCTTTAATTATTAAAATAGAACAGTAATGCCTCAGATCTGTGTATTTTCAACCTTCATTCATTCCGCTGGTCATCTGTTCTGCATGTAGGCGAGGAAAAAGTAACCTGCAAAGCCCGTGATCAGCATGTGACATGTGGGAACCAAAACTTTACATCATAGTAAGGAGTGCTTCCTCTGCAAAATGCATGTATATGTTTCACAACTCCAACTGAAAAAAGGTCCAACCTGACAAGAGTCAAACATTATGTCTGCAGATTTTGTTCTTAAAATGAGTCATCTGCAGATCTCCTTATTTGTAAATACAAACTACACAGAGGGCAACAGACTCTTTGTGTCAGAGAACAGCAAGCGTTCACACGTATGGATAAATGCTGCAGGCTACTTTTCCTGTCAGTCAATTATTGCCTAACCCTAATGTATAAATACAGCACAACATGAATAACAACAACAACAAACACACACACACACAGGTCCAAAGGTTAGTCATTGCAGCGCAATATTAGTTATGAGTTATGTTTTGGAAATAGCTTATTACCCTCTGGGGATAACCTTTTAGGCACTTTGTCTGACATTTATCTCTATTCAGTGATCCTGTCAGATGATAACTGAGTGGATAAACATGCTTCATAACACCACGCATGGAGAAACAGATGACACAAGTGATGGTTTTATGACTATATAAAATGATGTCTCTTTTACAGAACCCAAATAAACATTTATGTGAGACTTTGGACTGAAATCATCAAAATACAGATGACGGATCATCTTTTGGCAGAACGGCGGTCATCCCCCTAGTAAGGATTTTTAGAGACTTGGAGAATCTAAGAGGATCGAAGCTGTTCTGGTGGCTCATTATGGTCCAACATCTCATATTACTGTAGTTTATAATGCATCCATATCTGCCATTTACTGCAAAATGAGACAAAGTGAACAACACATGCATATAATATACATTTAATAAGACGTTCACACAAAGCTCCCTGTTGAAAATGGTTAGTTTGCACTCAACATGTACTTAACATATGTTTTTTAAATGTTAGCTATAACACACGACGAAATGAATATAGCTATACCTTTTAAAGCACCGAGTAAAACAGAAAATATATATAAATATATATATATATATCAACTGTGTTTACAAGATATTCAGTTCTATTTTCTAACACAACTGCTTTTCCTATTTCCAGCTTACAAGTAACAAGTAGAAGTATCAGGTACTAAACTTAAAACAACTGGAGTTAACAAACAAAACACGTTCTTTATCATTATTTTAAAAGAAAGGAATTTAGGCATGCAAATAAAAATCATCTTCATGCAGTTAACTTGTTTTTGAATCGTTCATCTTGGTGATTATAGTTTAAATTTAGAAGGTATTCCTAGTCGACCTTGACCCCACAACAACAACATTGTCGTCGTCTGCTGTGCCTCTCAGCTACATCCCAGATCCTCCATCCACCACAGCTTCCCCTCCAGGCCTCTGCTACAAGACAAAAGTGTTTTTTAAGGTTTGGTTATAATGGATTTATTCATAAACTTCTTGTATAATGTGACTTTTATTTATTTAAAAACAATCACACAATGAAGTCAAGATTAAAACTTACAAGGTTTATTTCTCTCTTAGCAGTAGCTCCGTTATAGGCCATCAAGTTGGGATTGTCCACCTATAAATCAGTTATTATGTTTATTCCAAACGTAGTACACAATACAAAAAAATACTAAGTCTGATTGCTGAATGAGATGTGCTTTTTAGCAAAGGTCTCTCTTAAAAAGGTTTTTCTTAGTCAAAACAAAGAAAGAACATGTACCTAAATGTCCAACAGCATAACAGAAACCCTAGATAATCACATTCCACCTCTCTGCTGGCTTTTATGCTGGCCACCTGATACTTACAGCAGGTGCACTAAGTAACAAAGTCGATGTTAATGGCCTGCCTTCAATCTCTCTTCAGATTGCAAGCCTGGTATGCAAGAACACAGTAATGGTAAATGCCTCAGTGACTTGCTTGATTTAGTTACACCTTATCCCTGTCAAACAGAGGAGTGCTTCTCAACTCGGGAGTCTGAGTCCGTGTCTCTGGACATGCAGATAGAATCTCTCTGTGCAGAGATGAGCTGCCCAAATAGACTGATGGCCCACTTTTAATTGAAACCTACCTGTTGACGTCATCTGTAACTGACATTTAAAACTTGTTTTCAAAAACTTACAGAGAGAAATACCTCCGTGAGAAAATTCTGTGTCTGAATACGTCAAACTTATCAAACTTGTGGTCTGAAATGTATATATTAACTATATTTTAGTAAAACTCTTTCACTGAATTAGATCATGTAGGAAATATTGTAATACTATATTTATAGACATAAAAGTGTACGTCATGATTTGCATGATTAAGACGTAATTTGTCAACATGATTGTGTTTCTCACAAAACTAAAAGCAAGTCAGTGTTTTCACATTTTTGACTTTTGACATAAATATTATATTATTGGATTATAATTATTGATATGTCAGATATATGTCACATGAATATATGGTATTAACTACTTTGTATACAGTTTAATCCATGAGGTATCTTAATCTCTTATAATACATCATAATTAATTAGTTAATTATTGTTGATTATTAGTCAAAACTGGTCATAAGTAAAGAGTTTATGGACTAAGGTGGGATATATGTTGGCTGTAGGGCATCCTCTGCTGGCATCAAATGTACAAATGTACTTACAAATCCCATGTTCGCTTCTAACACTTCTCCAGCCTCGCCGATCTCTGTGCTGCAGCCTCCGGTAAAACACTCTGACGCACGCTTCTCTCTGACTTTCTGAAGGAAGTCCGTCGCTGACGATTTTCTCAGCAGTGCTGTCACATAAACAGGTCACACAGGTGTGTTCATTTCCCATGATGATAACTGAGAGGTTCAAATATCAGTCATGCTGTGTCATAAAAATGAAAAAATAAAAACTCACCTCCCTCACAGATGTAGGGGACCATCAGCATCACGGTCAGCAGTGTTGCAGCCATGTCCTACGCAGATTCTCACACAGTGCTGTGGCCCCTTGCAGCTCCTGGCAATTTGTGTTTGTCACCTGAGAGATCCCCACGCCCACCTCCGTCCCATCAGCATTCCCGAGGGGACATCACCATTTGCATCAGTACTGTGTTTTAAAGGCCTTAGAAACCTGAGGGAGTGATGAGAAAGGTCTGTTAAAGGTCTTTGAAGAACTTTTTTTCTGTGAGTAACTTTTCCTAAATGGGTTACAGCACTTTACCTGCTAGTGTATCAGCAGTGGGTACCTCCAGGGTTTAAGTAGTAGTAGTAGTAGTAAGTAGGTTTTAAACAACTAAATCATTTTAATTCCAGTGGTGAAATCTGGACTGATTGGACCTGTGCTTGTGTTAAATGTTCTACAAATCATGCATGCACTTAACTGAGTGAAGAGAAGCAGACATTATTAAAAAGTTACTGACTGCATTTGAAAGGTTTGCTGAGACCAACTCAAAAATCTTTCATGATAGAGACCAACTCAAAAAACTCAAGGCATGGCTGTGTGATGATGCTGCCACCTAGAGGTGTATTTGTTTTCTCTCAGGTGAAACATGACTGTATGTCTGTTAGGGAAGCACACAGACAATCATCTATACCTCACACTAAAACAGATTTGTTATAATTCATCTAATGAGTATCCACCCCCTCCTAAGGTGGATGCTGACCCTGTGATTCACAAGGATTGTGTTTGTTTACCCTAATTTTTAACACAAAGTATGTCTTTAATGAGAAAGATACTGTCTGTGTGCTGTCGTGTAAAAAAGACTGGAGGATTTGGCAGAAAAGCATCATCTTCCTTACATATTCTTAGTTAAAATCTCTCTCTTTCTTTTGGGGCTTTTACATAACGGACCCCAAAGACATGTGATTTATTGTTATTGTTAATTTTCTGTAATGTTGAAAAGATCGAGCCAGCCAGGAGTCGAACCTAGAATCTTCTGATCCGTAGTCAGACGCGTTATCCATTGCGCCACTGGCCCTACAGAGGTTACAACCTCCCAGAGGAACACCATGGTACTACGATAAACACACCTTTCCCTGATATTCTCTGTGATTGGATTTTATATTATAAATATGTCGCAAAAATTGAAACGTATGTAACAACCTTTAAAAGATCGAGCCAGCCAGGAGTCGAACCTAGAATCTTCTGATCCGTAGTCAGACGCGTTATCCATTGCGCCACTGGCCCTGAAAACTTTTTCTCAGGAAGGCAAGTAGGACAGGGCAGTGAGCAGACAGAGGTCAGGGGTCAGGGAGTCAGCACTGACTTATTAAACAAAACTAAATTTAAAGAAAAAAAAAACACTCTTTACAGAGGAAAAACTGTACACTAATCTCAGAAATAGAAATATCACAAAACAAAGGCTAGACTAAGAAAAACCAAATAAACAAACAGAAAATCACTCTTGAAAAAAATATCAAAACAAGTCCTGGCAATGAACAAACTAACAACAATGGACTATCTATCTATCTATCTATCTATCTATCTATCTATCTATCTATCTATCTATCTATCTATCTATCTATCTATCTATCTATCTATCTATCTATCTATCTATCTATCTATCTATTTCTTTTATTTGCAGCGCTGTTTCTCTTATTTGCAGCGGCGTTTCTTCTTTTTTTGCAGCGGCGTTTCTTTTCTAAGTCCCATAGAAGTTAGTACCATGGAGAAACATTTCAGGGCCAGTGGCGCAATGGATAACGCGTCTGACTACGGATCAGAAGATTCTAGGTTCGACTCCTGGCTGGCTCGATCTTTTCAACAACATTACAAAACATCCACAATAAATCACACGTCATCAGGGTCCGTTATGGTGCAGTACATCAAATGTAATCGTTTATGTTTAATACTGTACAGGGTCTTATTAAATGAATGGAAAAAATAAAAAAATCTGAATCCGTGAAGTAACTAGTGAATAGTTTTAAATTAATGAGGAGTTAAAAAGTTCCCTGAAAGCTGTGCAGTGTAACACTAAGTAAATGTAAATGGGAAGACTTGGCATCAAATTTCAACACACTGGTGGGAGGGTGAAAAAATCAGACAGAGAGAGGGGGAGTGTCTTTACAGAGAAATGAAAACTTAAAGTGGCCTGAAGCAGGAAGCAAGGAGCTTATTCAGGCAGATAAGAAGAGCGATGAAGATGAAGCTGGTTTATGTTCTCATGGTGATGGCACTGGTCGTTACGACTACTGGAGTCCAGTCAACTACAAAACCAACTACAAAACCAACTACAAAACCAACTACAAAACCTACAACAGCATGGACCACAAAAGGTAAGCACACACACACACACACACACACAAAACATAAGACATTTTTAAGCATGTGAAATGACTTCCTGGTTAAATGCAGACTCACACTTACTAGAGATTTATTTATTTAGAGGAACGCAAACTCTGCAACATGTCCAACCCTGTCAAAATGCGTGAATATTTGAATGTTTGATTAGTGCTGCAGTCAGATAAGAAGTGTGTATGTGTGAGTGCATGAGTATCAGGAAACAACTGTTCAAACAGGTCGGGTTTCAAAGCTGAAACAATACCTTCGCAATTTCTTGATTGAATAACTTCCTCCTGAAAAAAAAAAGAAAACGGAGGAGGTATAAAACAGATAATTGTGGATGGTGGCAGGGATGGAGAGAGACTATTATAGTGTATATATAGTGAGGCTTAACAACTTTAGGCTGCAGAATAAACACTTGTACGTCCAAATCAACAATAAAATGCATTTTTTATAGAAGGCACTTTGCAGCCGGTGCATGCAACCAGGCTTCATTCAGCCCATCTCAAGTCTGTCGATGATCCACGTCTTCCTCTTCTTCACAGCCTCAGAGGTTGTCTCCTGATATTAGCCAGGAAGAAACCTGCAATGTCACAATGCCACACATGCTTTGCAGTAATATTACACTAGTGGGTGCAGTCGTTTGTTGACTTAAACAACAACCATTGGATATTTCTAGAACAAACAGTCGACCAGGCAGTAATTATTATGTAGCCAATAATACAATACAAAGCAATTAATACATGTAAATTCTTTTACATTCTTACATACCAGATCTTTAAAGTAAGTTAGTAAAGTTAGGTAAGTAAGTAAGTAAACACATAAAAAAACCAAACATTTCTAGGATGCATGAGTAAAGAAGTCCTACATTGCTGACAACTTGTTAGTGTGATATCTATTTCTCTTTCTTTCTCCAGGACCTCATGGACTAAATTTAATTGGGAAAATGTTCACTTTGCCTCGTAGCAGTGGAGGAATATCCTTCTATTCCTCTGGTCTTTCTCCTTCTACTACCCCCTGGACCACAGCACCTCCTACTAGAGGCAAGTACATTCACAAACTATATTTGTTTGGTCCATTTACATCAGTATTTGACGACCTGGAAATGAGACTCAACAATTATTCATCTTTCCCTCGACCCCACCTGTATTCAATGCATTCAGACCACATAACTAATAATGAATTCTACACGCTAATAAATTTTATGTCTATCCATGGGCGCCTAGTTGGAAGGATGCATAAATCGGTGGAGTTAGGGGATCAGTTTCAAGTTCAGGTTTATTTGTCATTTGCAGGTTGACACAGGGTCAACAGCACGATGAAATGTTCAGCTTTGAGGGCACTAGTTGTTGAAACAGCAGTCATGGTTGATAGTGTCTTATGACTGCTGCCGCCCTCCCCCAGAATAAAAACATTTCTACACCACCTAACCTCTCAGATCAAGTCAGATACAAGCCATGTGCAGTATTTTTGGGTTTGGTTTCTGGTTTTGCCAGTCTGATGTGTCATGTCTGACACCTAGTGGTAAAATGTGGTATCACCTGTTGGTTATCAGTCTCTTCTTCTACACAGAATATACCCCATGAATATACAGATAATTATTTGTTTAGTTTATAAAATTTGAGCTCATTGAATTGTATATTTTAAACATATAGACCATAGTTTGAGTGTCTTGGTACCAGACAGGGACATCCATTGTGGTATTTTCAGCACAGACAGCAGAAACTGAAAGTCTGCTCATTCATTCATGCTGTTTGTAGTTTTTGTTGTTGTTGTCGTTGTGTATTTGTTGTGCATTTTTAGCTGTTCATGTGTGTGTGTGTGTTTTTCTTTACATAACTTTGTCACTTGCAGGTGTGTCTGTGTGTCTGCGATACCTCACCGACTACGTGCAAATTTCAAGACCTGTGATCTTCACACTCAGATCATCCTCAAGTTCTACTATAAGTCTGACGAGCAATTCAGGTCTTTTTTACGGACTGACCTCTGATCAGTACAACTTCCTGTATCTTCAACCTAAGATAAGGTTCTGGTCTAACATTGGACCGGACATCTGGACCAGACTCTGTCTCACTGTGGACACCGTGAAGAATGTGGCCCAGGTGTTTAGCGGCCCAAACATTAGCATCAGGAAGATTCTGCCTATTCGGGTAAGGAAAGAGGTGTAATGTCTGGAAAGGGCTTCAACTAAAAACTGTTGGATTTGATCCTCATCTTTGTCTCTTTGTGTCCATGTTCGTACGTGTGTGTGTGTTCAGTATGTGTGGTCGGGTCAGCCTGTGATTGATTTCTCAGGTTTTGATGGTCAGGTGACAGACGTTCAAATCTGGGATTATCCTCTCCACAACAGAGAAATCTACAACTACATGGTCAGCGGCGTCTACGGGTATGTGTTTGTGTCGGGTCGCTAACCTTCAAACAAAGTCCACTCCACCCCTAAACATGATGAACATGTGCTTGTCCTGTTTAGCTGGGACAGTTGCCCTTCAGGTCAGTAAATGCCACGTGGAAGGGCTTAGTACGTTATGGCTCAACATACAACCCTTTTTTTTTTAAATTTCAAAGAATCAGAGTAATGAATCGCCTGGCCTCCACAATAATAATAATACATTTTATTTTTAATAGGTGCCTTTCTGTCACTCCTTACAATACATAAGTAGGGTTAAGGTTAGTCAGGTGAATGGAGGAGGACGATCTGAGGGAGCGAGGGGGAGCAGCAACATGAAGAAGATCCGAGAGATATGGTGGTGCGAGGTTATGGATGGCTTTAAATGTGAGCAAAAGGATTTTTTAATTGATGCAGGATTTGGCAACTGAGATGTTTGGGGATGAGTCAGTCTGCAGAGTAAAGGCAAAACAGCCAACAAGTGCTCAGCATACATATAGGAACTCCTTCAAGAACGTCTAGATCTATCGGCAGGAGTGGAATATAATATTAATATGGTTTCATTGGTGTATAATCACCTGAAAATAAGAATTATTGTGTTTGAACCATCGTTTTCTACAGTAACTCAGAGCAGACAAACCAAACACTGGCTCTGGATATGACCTTTTGCTTTTTATGTGAATTTTTCCTACATGCTTGGAAGGAATGGGTGAGGCGTGGGGTATTCATGAGTATTCATTAGGTTGAAATCTCCAACTTTACTGCTAGGTGTCACTAAATCCTACACACTGGACCTTTTGTTGGTCCATTTGAACTGTTATTTTACCTTTAAATGTCCTTTTATATACAGTTTAATGTGATAATTATATCAGACTTATTAATTATAATATTCATAAAGTCTCTAGACTCTTAAGTCCATCATTTGAAAGTATAATTGTGTGTGTTTTTTTAGGCCACATCGTGGCTCCATCCTCACCTGGTCCTCCATCAGCTACTCTCCCAGAGGAAACGTCGTAATGGAGGATGTGTATGAGCAGCAGTCAAAACAGGAGAGCGGGCGTCATCTAAAGGGAAAGAAGAAGACCAGAAAGTTTTGGAACCTCGAGGAAAAGGAAGCGAGAAAGAGACAGCGGATGTGATGAAACATATAGCGGCTTATGTACGAAAAGCTGTAATCTCTGTTCTTCATTTAATAAGACAAAACTAACAACAATCAGTTATCAATAGTAAATGAAGTGTAAACTGATTTATGTGACTGTGATGGTTTTTAATTAGGAATAAGAATATCCTGTATGGTGATGGATGATCAACAAACTACAGTAAACTGAAATATGTAAGCTGCACTGATTGATTTACAAGACATATTTGACTTTTGATCTCTTTTTACTTATTTGTCTCCTTTATTTTATATGGTATTAAAAAAAACAATAAAAATGGCTCACACAATATTGTTATTACTTATTTTAGGTTAGTTAGGAGAACCGAAAATATGACCTATTATTGTCATGACCTGGCTCTGAGAGTCATTGCAAAGAGGGAGTCCACACCAAATTAATTAATCACAAAGTATCTAAAGTTATGGGGTGTGTAGGAGCAGTGGTATCAGTGGTGTAGGGTGTGTATCAGTGATAAGAGTACCTGGATGTTCTAATCCAAAGTAAATAATAGAAGACACCTGCACACAGAGGAACCACACTCAGACAAGAGGAAGAAATGAATATTGTCACCTGTCACAGAAGTCAAATGAAGTGTTTCTTACGGTGTGCCAATTCTTACACCGGTGTGTGCGTGTGTGTGTGCAGAGGCGGTCCTGGCTACATTTACGCCCTGGGCGAACTACAATTTATATTTGATTTGCATTGTGTGGCCTCTCCCTGGGATCAGTCTATCCCTCGCCCCCCTCCCCGTGCCTCTGCTGACACACACACAACCTGTATGACTCTCAGCAGCAAGTTGACGTGAGAATGAGGACGCCCACTCCACTAACTTGATGTGGACTCTAGTTGAACATCCTCATACAGATGTTACCTCCTCCAATGAACATGTACACTTAGTGAGGTTTAAGTGTACATGTTCATGTCCTACCAGATCAGGGGTGTCCCTCTCTACCTTTAAAAAGAAAAGTCCTGAAGACCTCCAGCTCTTCAGAGAGGACCTCCTCTGCAAGCAGTACCAAAACGGGACATGATAAATCTATCCACCTCTACAGCTGTCATAGTATTTGAAGTAACATGTCTTTGTTGCACTGTAACTTGATTGTTTATACGACTACTAGCTCAGCCTTATTGTGAAAGCACAATTTTGAAGTACTTGTATTTTACTTGAACTCTATTCTGTTACGTCTCATAAAAACCTATTGCACTTTTTACTCCTTATATTGGGCCATCCTGCAATATGAATACTTACTTTGGCTCTTTGGAGCTTTGAGTATAGTTTATCATTTAACCTTGTGTCATAAAACTGTGAGTGATATTTTCAGGATTAGTAAGGAGAGATGCTAAAACTCTTCATCCCCATAGTTTCTGTCAGTGTCAGCAAACAGTTAGTTAGTTAAAATGTCAACAACCGTGTAATTAGTCAAAGAAAGGTAAATGAACAATACATCGAGTCATTTTTATATTTCTGTATTTAGTAAGACATCTGTTGTAATAGCAAAATAATTTTTGTACATCATATCTGGGTCACCATTTTACTTTACACCATTATGTACAAAATTCGTTGTTCTCTACAGAGTGGAATACGAGAATAGCCCTCCATAAAAAAAAAAAAATCAAAGTTGTTAAAATAAGTTTTTTTTTTTACAAATATAAAAACTTACATGGTTGCCCAACAACCAGATGTCACAGATTTCTTTCCAACCAGCACATTTGTTATTTTTTGTTTTTTTACAATTATCTGCTTGACAAAACAAAAAGGCAAATTTCAAACCATTTATCAAACACGAGTTACATGATGGCTTGAAGGAAATATGACCCAAAAAAAAAAAAAAAACACAATCCAAAAATTTTACAACAGGTTCAACAAAGTGATATTTTTGAAAAATGCAAATGTCAAATATTTGTATGAGCAGTTATGTAAAAAAAAAAAAAAAAAATCTAAATGTTGTGCTTGCAAGTCTGAAAATACAAATTAAACTATTAAAGTAAATGACGCGTTAAGATGTTATTGCTGTCATTACACAATATTTGGTTTTGTTAATTATTATTTTTTTTTTTAATTGTTAGGTTTTGCAGGAATGTTCATGAATTCACATAAATCAAATCACGCCGTAAGAAGCTTTGAGTTGAATGACTTTAAATTTCAAAAAGGGCCATATTGATGATTTTACATGTTTCGTCCTTTTAACTGAAACATTTCTTTCACATTTAATTATTGTTTTTGTTTTCAATGCTATTGTAGATTTTTAGTTTGACTGATACACTGGATGAAAAGAAAAAAAAAAAAATCAGTCAAATAATGTCAATTCTGAAATGGCTTAATGTGAATTCAGTATGATCTGTAGGTAATTGGGCTAAAACATGCTGTGACATGAAGATCCAGCAGTGATTATTATCCATTTATTTACATTTTTAGACGGGAGTTGTTTTTCTTTTATTTTACAGTACTGATTCACGTAAAGCACCAGCATCACTTTAACACAACATTATGCAATATCTGTTAAAATGATGCTTAGCTGTAAGGTTGTTATTTTTTTTAAATGTTCTTAGAAATGCACACAAACCAAACTTGGAGTTTACTAATCGCTGCAAGACCGTCCAGCCACCAGTCATCTTACGGACCTCTGTGTAACAGGCATAACGTACGTGACACGCGCGAGTTTTGTGCTTTTACTTCTTTGCAGTATGTGTGTGAAAGCGGGAAATTTGTCTCTGCCTTCACACCACTCGACAAACTTATGACTTAACTATGGAAGCACGTTTCTGTTGGAAAATTAAAAAAAAAAACGTAATTATTAATAATAATTATAACTCAAAATTCGGACTTAAGTCAGATTGATTTGATAATTCATAATTGGTGCTCGACAAATCCAACTTATTAAATAGTCACTATGGCTTTAGAGGTGTCAAACTAAATTAAATTTGAATTGTATACCAAGTGAAAATTGCGAGATGAAATTAAAAACAAAAATCCAAATTATTATACCCTCAGTCACAGTAAGAGTCAAAAATATATTAAAATTACAAGATAGTAATACTAATAATTTTGACGTACAATAGATATTATTATTTTTAAATCATCATTTTTTATTTTTTTTACCATGACAGAAATGGACTTCCATATTTAACTCTTCCATATTTTGTTTACAATGCCGGACTAAAAGTATTAGTGGTTTTGTCACATGATTATATTATATATGATTTAACTCTAATAAATTTAATTTGTCGTGATTTCGGAAAAAAAATTGAAATTGTTAGTAGCCACTGAACAAATTTCACTGACATTGAAAAATCTTTTGTTCCTTTGAGCGAAAAATCTCTTCTGTGCACAGCACAAAATAAATAATCTTTAAAAAGGAACTTAAAAAAAAAGTAATGCCGTAATTAATTACTTTTACAGTGTGGACTCAACAGATTTAGTCAAGAAGCTCAAGTTCATTGGGAAAGTTTCACTATAAAAGCCCATTGCTGCCAGAAAAAAAAAGCTGAGGTTGCGTGGTGAACGGACCAAAACAGCTTTGCGGTTGCGTTGTCACGGTGACGTTCACCATTTAAACTTTTAACTTAGTGTCATAATTTTAACTGACCGTGAGTATCTTAGCTCTTCTATCAGGACCATTGTTTTTGTTTTTTTGTTTTTTTCTTGGCAGATATGGGCCTCCATAGCTTCATAGACTTTCTTCAAACCCTCAGACAACTTCACAATCAATCAGTCAAAATAAAACAAAGAGTGACACACACTTTTGGATTCAGTCTTCAGAAAAAAAATACAAACCAACAGCAAGAACATTTCAGGACATTGGTCGTGAAGGTCATGTGACATGAATAGAGGGCTGTGACTGGCTCCTGAGCACACTGCTCGACAGCACAAGAGAGGTTTACTGCATTGACGGTTACTACAGGGTCGCTGGTGCTTAATCCTCTGTGTGTTAAGTTTTTTGTAAATTTGAATTATAAAGCACTGCTTGGCTCTGCTCATTCAGGTTGTTTGCATAAAGTGTGTGTGTGTGTGTGTGTGTGTGTGTGAAGGGCACACTGGTCCAGTTAGTGATGAAGTGCACTTCTTTTAAAAACATTTCTTAAAAATGGATGAAAAAAAAAAAAAGTGTCAGTCCCGCCACGGACTGCAGCAGTCCATCGTCGAGTTAAAAGTGAAAAATGTCTAGAGGTAAAAATGATGAAGGTCAAAGGTCAGCTGGGTTCCTCTTCACCAATTGCCACACAGGCTCAGGAGGAACGCTGTGATGACGGCCACCTTCTGTTAACACTTCAGAGGAGTTTATGTCGGGCAGCAATCTTGGTTTTTAAATCCACCGAGCCGCCACAGTAGTGGTTTAGAAAAAAAAAAGAAGTAAATATAACAAACAAAAACACACTCCGCCTCCCGTGTTAGACAAAAACAGGTCCACAAATTGGGACGCAGTAAATGGTAGTCCCTCCACCCCCCTTAAAACTTTAAAACAAGCTCAAACTGGGGTTAGAGTCGCAGACAGACAGGAGGGGGTAAAAGGTCACGGTGTAGAGGGCTTGTGGAGGATGCCCTGCAGGTCCTCTGGTAAAGCCAGGATGACGGCGTCGATGTGGGCCCGCAGTTTGGCCACAGTCCCCGGACGCACAGGGAGCTGCTCCTTCTCCGCCTGAGTCTGCAGCAGAGAGCAGAAAGGGTGCATTCATCAGTCTACAAGTGGACTAGTACTGCATTCAGGTTTACCAGTAGTTGTGACAAAATGTATAGCGGTATGAGTGATCAAAAGAAAAAAAACAGTACCAGCAATGGCAGTAGGAGCCCAGGTTGTAGCAGTTGTAGTAGCATAGCAGTAAGTAGCACTAGTAGCAGCAGCAGTACACAGTGGGTGGTAGTAGTAGTAGTAGTAGTAGTAGTAGTAGTGGTGTAAGCAGCACTGGTACTGTACTGGCCCCAATTTAAGACAACATATTACCGGTCGATTAAACCAGCTTTTGCATTATGGGTTGCTTGTTTGTTGCCTAATTATGAATGATTATGAACATTTTCGAGTTAGTTAGCTCTTAAAGTGTTAAAATTTTGTCCAGTTCATCCAACAAGAGTTTCAGGACTTTCATGGTAATACACTGCCCACCCCCCCGAAAAAAAAGTCACACAGTCTAATATTTTGGACCGCCTTCAGCCTCGAGTACATTTGCTGTGGCATTGTTTTTGACGAGCTTCTGCAATGGCACAACATTTATTTCCTTCCGTCGAGTTGCATTGATTTTCTGCAAAGATCTTATTTTGACGATGGGAAAGTCACAACACTGAGCCAACTCTTCTCCAGCACATCCCAAAGATTCTCAAAGGGGTCTGAGGTCTAGACTCTGTGGCGGCTAATCCATGTAGTTTGCTAAGAGCTGCAACATGAGGTCTCGTGCCATTTTTGTGTATGCGTCAGTCATGTTTTATTATCTTTAAAAAGTCTTGGGACAAACGTCTTACCAAATTATGAGCAATAATAATAATAGTGGCAGTGATAGCAGCAGTTGGCAGCTCAAACTGACACAGCAGAGTCACGGTACCTCTGTTTAAATGAGTAAAACCTGCTACAGCGTCAGATATGGCCTGATTAGGCCTTAGCAGTAGTAGTGCAGTATTACGCAGCAGTAAACAGTATGACCAGTGTTAATATCGGTCAGCAGTAACTACCTACACTAAAGGTAGTAGTATGAACAGCAGTAGTAGCAGTATTAACTGTATTTGTAGTCCTGATGCAGTGTTTATGAGCCTTGCATGAGTCTGTACTCACCAGTTTGTCTTTCAGCTTCAGAACCAGATCAACTGTCTCTACCTCAGAGTGGATCTGGACTCTCTGCTGCAGATCCTACAGACAGACGGACACAGACAGGCACAGACACAGACAGACAGGTCAAGAAAGAGTTTTTGGCTGTCTGCGTTCTCTCTCTGTCACTATGTTGCAGCATAAATCGTGAGTATGTCTCCGACAGTACTGATGATCGTCATGATCTACATAATCTCACCTCCTCACACAGCGCCTCGAGGTGCAGAGCCTCCAGTTTCTGCGTCATCTCTCTCCTCCTGTTGCGGAACCAGCCGTCAAAGTTGGGAGACTTGAGGAAATGCCTTCAGACGCAGAAAACACGATGCTCAGGATAATGTGATAGATTCCAAATCAATGATTAACTCTGTTAAACTCAACACTTCCTGCTGATGTTTCAAATTAAAAGCCTTCAGCCTTTGTTTGAACGGTAGGACGAGTTACTGAATATACTTGAGGACGGAAGACAAGTGCAATGAAGGAGTATCTCTGTTACAAGTCTCAAATAAAGGCCTGGTTGTGCCAGTTCATGACATTAAAACTGTGTTTGCACCTGTAGAGTCCTATCCAGTCTCCTTTTAGTCTGGATGTGAGCTGAGGTCCAGCTTTCTCCAGCGTCTTCATGAAGTCCTGCTGGATGAACGGTCGTAGTTGAGGAGGACTCTTCCAGGGACTGATGGACTTCTGCAGAGGCATCAGACTGGCCACGTACCGCTCCTGTGACATATTTTTAAATGGAGAAAAATGTTTTGAAGTCCTCCGGCTGCTCTACCTCAACTCTCTGTGATTTACAGTTTCCTGATGGACAGTGAAGTGCAAACTGTAGCTGCTGCTAGCTCAGTTTGTTAGCTGGGCCGAACTGTGAGCTCAGAGCACCGGACGACCGGACAGGTTTTCATGAAGGGGAATGCTGAAGGGGAGTGGAGCTGTTGTTGTGCCAGAACAGAAGCTGGGCAAGTGCACAATGTAAATGGGTTCAACAACCTCTATGGACATAATGACATAGGCGAAGAGGACGTTAATAGCGGAAGCTAAGAAAATAAAATAAGAGAGTGCAAGTAAGAAGCTGCCGCACAAGAGCAAATCTGGGACTGACTTTTAGTCATTTGGCAAAAGCTCTGTGAAATAAAAGGCTAAAAGACAGACGCCGAGCTGGACTTCTTGCTTTGGACTAGGGCAGCCACGATTAGTCACAATTATGTCAACGAACAAAATCATAACACAGACCCTCCAGGAATTCACGATGTTGCCATTTGCAACTTCAACGCAACTTCAGTGAATCCCTGTAAATTCAGGGCGGTGTTGCAATTTTAACCATTCACCGCAATTTTTCCGCAACTTGCGCGCAGTCTGCCCAGGCGGATTCAACTCGGTGGGTCAGGGACGGCCGCACGGTGCGGGAGGATTCCCTCGTGGGACCTCTCCCCGACTCGAGGGCGAAGCCGCGAGCTTTACAGCACCCGCCTCACCGTTTCCTGGGGCCGTGGACTCTCATTAAAGGGTTAATGAGCTATCATCTTAATTGTTTTTATTTTCAGTTAACTCATACGTCAAGCTGAAAGCTAATGATCTGATCAGCTGCATGCTGGTGCAATAAGCTGTACGTTTTACAGTCAATTCACGTATGATCCGATTAGTCGACTAATAAAAAAATAATAATCGGTGATTAGTCGACTAATCAAAAAAATAATCAGTGATTAGTCGACTATTAAAATATTCGTTGGTGGCAGCCCTACTTTGGACTAGTCAGTGAAGAAGCTAAATGTTGATCACAAGTAATGTAATCAGAACAAATACACGTGTGCAGCTGTCCATATTTATGACGTATCACGCTCTGAATTTGGGGGCACTGATTCACAAAAATACCAATTTCTACGTAATGTTGCCGTCACAAACAACCTTCCTTGTTCTTTTAATTGTTGTTGAAACAGGCGACAGTCAGCGCGCAAACAGAAACAAACTAAACAGCACTACGTTACTCTGAGGAAGAAGGATGGGGATAAAATATTAAATGATTACCAGAGGAATGATGAAGCTTTGTGTCAGTTCTAAGAAATATCGTCGGAGAATTGCATTTTGGGCCGCCGAGGGTCTCTTCTGTTGAACACCCTGAAAAAACCCCAACAACAAACAGAAATTAAGAAATTCAAGTGAACGCACATTTCCACACATTGAAGCAGCGAACCAGTAGTGATACTGCTCGGATTTTAACTCAAGTTATCTACCCATGGCACATACGTTTATCTATGTAGCCCAAAGATTGATATCCAGTCTGAGGGGAAAAGGAGCACTGGAATTGGTTTCACCCCAAAGAATTTAAATAACACATTAATTAACTGACGTGCATGGCTCCAATCAGTCAGCAAAACACCGGAGGACGTGACACCATCTTACCTTCTGAAGCTGTTTGATGATTTCTTCATCTTTGTTGAGATACGGCTTATATGCAGTGTATACGCCTGCAACAGATACACACACATACACGAAGCTCTGACTCACAGTGTATATCGGACTGTGTGAGCTTTGTGATAAAAAACAAATCATACTTTAAAAAAAGTAAAGCTGAAGCATTTACCGGGTTTAGAGTCCAGAGTTTTGAGGTTTTTCAGTTTCTTGACTTTCATCTGCTTGGCCATCTCTCCTGAGAGGACGGATGGAAAGGTCAGACAAAGATACACTTCATTTTGAATGGTAACTATTTTATTGTCATAGTCTGGCCTAAGATTTCTCTTCACTGACACCTGACCCAAAGGTTTGTGAGTCTTTGCAGATTGTCCTAAATAAGTCCCTATACACTCTTTACTAAATGTAACGCAAGCAATAATGTATTTAAATGTAAACGAATCATGAATGTTTTCATGTTGTGCTGTAGCACGATTGGTATGACGATGTGCGCTGTGTGACCCTGCAGTCATGCAGCATGTGCTGTGTATTTAGCAGTTAGAAATTTCTGACTTGAGTCTGATTCATGTGAGAATTGTATTCATCAGTGTTCAGTTCAGAGAACAGGAGAATGTAGGATTTATTAAAAACACATCATGACGTCATGTCGGAAGATCCATCGCCATCCGCCCTGTCTTATTCGTGCACACTGGGAACAAAGAAAGCCAACAAGAATATGTGCTTTCAGTTATCATTTGATAATCTTCTACATTATGTACCTGTTGTATCTACAGGGTGAGTCTCCAGCTCTGGATTTTGATTCCAATTTTAAACTTGCTTAATAGAAACACAACAATCTAAGGTATTTGGAACTGAACTGCTTGACCCTGTGTAACCCCAGACGTGGCATCATAGACTAGAAAAAGCACACACATGCACACATACACACACCTCTGGGCTGCATAGCTGTAGTGGACTATACTGCATTGCAAACTGTTGATTTTGTCTTTTATTAATTAAAAGACAAATATGCCATTTTAAAAAAAACTTCTTGCATCTTGTACCTGCTTGCTTCATGTCTCCGATGCGGATGATGTGCGGCCAGTGCTGCAGCGTTTTAGCAAAGAAGGGATTGGTCACTCCCAGAATGACGGACGGGCTGTAGAAAGATGGAAGACAGAGACGGGTCACACATGACTCCTCTCAGAGGGTGGACAGCGGTTATGACTACAGAGAGTGAGCAGAGTGTTTATCTTTCTGTTATTGAATCCATTGTTATGTTACTGATGTTTAAATTTAACAGGAGCTTTCCTGTATGGAGGAGTAAAAGTGCCAAAATCTTGTGTTGCAGTGCTTCATGAATTTATTTTAATTAAAAAAAGTCATGCTAATCTAGTCTAATCCATTGCTTTGGTCTGAAGTGTCTGGATAGAGATGATGGCAGTTTTGTTTAATGGAGTATCTAAACCGACGCAGAGGTCAACAGCGCCACCCAGTGTATCGGAAAGTGTTCATCCATCATCTGGAGGTTAACAGATAAAATCAATTTATGATGCACTGCAACGCAGGACCATGAAATAATTCATTAAATAGTGAAATAATTACAAAAAACTTTAAAAAAAAACACCTTTATTGATCCCACACTGGGAAAAAAATTCATTTGATATGGGGGCTCACTGTATACAAGGTGGATGAGAAAAATACTGTCTTCAGCTGCCCGCTCTTCAAAAACTGTTCAAAGCCAAGTGTGAAGTTTGTTCAATCAGCCACGTCTCTGTGATGCTACACTCTCCACACTCCCTCTGTAGCTGCTGTGAGAGATCGTATACGCTCCACAACAACAGATGGAGACACTTTTTCCACTCCCGGCGTTTATATATCTAGCTCTGCATCCCCGTCTCACTTCAGCTAGGATCAATCGATTTAAAAAAAGTAAGTAAGACGCAAATATAAACTGACAGCATGTCATGTCAAATCCTTCCACGATCATGTTACGTGTTCCTGGATGAATGAGGTGTATGATGCTTATTTCAAACCAGACATGCCTGTAGTTTTCTGCATATTGGCACCATACCTGTCACACTCCTGACACCTGTAGCACACAGGTGTCAAATGATACACTACAAAGCAGGGGTGTGTGTCGCACTTAAGTTAAACCTCTCAGGATTAGGCTCACGATAATCTTCTTGTCTTTCAAAAGGTCATTATTTAAAACCCTCAGACTCACTCACTCTTCCCTGCAGTTCAGCCGCCGACACAACACAAGAGTACATGCAGCAACACGGGAAGTGTGCCGTGCTGCCTCACTGTTACTTACGGAGCCTGCGTCCTGGTGGTGTACTCCTTGAACTCGCTGTCGTGGATGGTGAAGTACGGCCGGAAGTCGCTGCAGTAACGCAGAGGAGAGATGCAGCTGCAGAGAGGAACAGAGATATGAATAACTTCGGGAACAGAGAGAAACATTTTACATGTGACCAGTCTGTATCCAGGTTCATTTCCTATCAAAGAGAGGATTTACGATGTGAAACGCTACATTTAGTCATGTTAAAGATATGAAAACATATTTCTGGGCATTTTTCAAGGACTAAAAGACACAAATTCAGGATTCATATCCCTAATTTGAGTTGACTAGGCATCCCAGTTTGTCCAGGACTGCCTTTGTGTCATGACTCGTCACAAATATCTGTAACAAATCATTAAACTGTTGCAGTTTTCACCACATAATTAAAATATAATACTTATTTTTAGCACTTATAGACAGTTAGCATGTTCAGTCCAGCTCATGTTACCTAACACAATATAAAAATAATGCCCAACACAAAGAGCTCCAGGAGGATCATCAAGTGCCTAACGATGAAAAAGCTGCCTTGGTTTTGTGCCAAGTCGCCTACTCACGCATGAACGAGCGCATAGACGTATGCAGATAGAGGCAGAGAGGTTCATCAATTCAGATGATCAGTGGTTCGATGCCCAGTGTCCTTGAGCAAGATACTGAACCCTAAATTGCTCCCGTAGGTTGCGCTATCAATCAGCCGGCACCTCGTCAGCGCATGTGTGAATGAACCTTCGGGTTGTGGTTTGGTGCTTTGTGAAAAAATTCAGTCACCCTTCAACTCACCTGACCAACGCCAGCACGGTATCCGACGACTCAGCTGGTGACGGCGCCATGACCACGAGTGCCTCCCCGAGCAACACCAACTCCCAGAGCATCTGGATGTGGAAGAAGACCGGGTAGAAACACCTGGAGAGAGAGACGGAGATAGAGTGTGAAGCTTAGAGAACTGATTGGACCGTTCGTAGAGATCACCATGGTTCTTCATCGGTCCACGACACACCTAATCGAAAACAGCCTGATTTCCCAGCTCACAGAACAAATAAATACATTTGTTTAGGACTGTGGAACATCTGTGGGCATTACAGACCAAGGAGGCTGTCTCAGTGAAGAGTTTCCTTATTCATCTGAACAATTGTTCTGAGTACACGTCATCATCAAAGCAGGTGTTTCTTACGTTTCGAAATACTCCAGGAAAGGTGTTAGTTTGATTTATTCTACTCAGGTTTTCATTCGTTACTTCTAGTTTTAGAAAAACAAACTAAATATTGGGGTAAATGTTAAAATATCCAGTTTCTTTGTCCCACAAATCTTTTTTTTTTTTCATTTCAAGAAGGTAAGCTTTGTTCAGGTGTGAGCAGAAAAAACTGCTGCAGTGTCGCCCACTGAACAGCAGGTGGACAGAGTGTGCTCTGCGAGGTCTCACCTGAAGAGGTCGACTTCATGGATGGTCGGGAGCACGATGGACACCTGACTGTCTGTCTGGAAAAAAACAGAGAGAGAGAGTCTCCTTCAGCTGAAATAATCACGTGCTCAATGTGAAACGTTAATATTCAGCTGCAGACAGCAGGAGGCAGCTGCTGCACACTCTGCCAGGTGAGAGTGCCCCGTGATTATTTATTGTTGACTGTGCAGAACCAGAGCTAATGTGGTGGTAAAGGCATGTTCCTGATCCACACTTTTCTTCCTAATATTTCCAATTTACAGCCACAAATTCAGAGTTTTTCCACCCTTTGCTGTCATATATTAGCTCCTAACTTATTGTTGGATGTATGCACACATTATGTGCATGATCGTGACTGTAGGAGGCTGATATCCGACCAGAACATGCAGGAAATACATCAATTTTCTGTAACTTAGCTTATCGTTAATCAGGATCATGCTGGGCCTGGAGCCTAGCCCAGGGTTGACGCATCCAGACAAACAACTATTCACACTGACATTCACACCTGCGGACAATTTAGAGTCACCAGTTAACCTAGGAGTGTGTGCTTTTACTGTGGGAGGAAGCTGGAGTACCCCAGAGAGAATCCACACAGAAAAGCCACAGCCGGGGTTTGAACCAAGAACCTTCTTTCTGTGAGATGACAGTGCTAACCACTGCATTAGACTGTTTCCACCCCATTACAGGAAATGCAAAACTTATTTTTGATCGTAATACATTTTAAAAAGTATTTTCAGAGATTCCTTAAAGTACCACTAGAGGGAGGTCGTGTACCACCAGCAGCACATGTACCACAGTTTGTGTGGGTGGGTGTTTGGGTCTGTGTGTGTGTGTGTTCACCTGTGCAGACTGGACCAGCTGTGAGGTTCCAGGTTTGTCGTAACAAGTTGGGATGCGAACCTGCAGCAGAAGACAGAGTCAACGCAGTTTGAGTATTACCCAGAAAATGAACTTTCTGGGTGATATTAAGCTCATATTATTATTGTTCATGCTCCAAAATGATGATTCACACAAAGTGGATGTAGTACATTGTATCATATGTAGGTGGCTTTTGTCGTGGTCGTGTCCTGAAAACGTTCTTAGTCCAATGGTCACCTGAAGCTGAACAGGAAGTCACACACAGGTGTAACTTATAACTTTACGTTATCAGGAGCACTTGAACTTCACCTGCTGTGCCAGCTTCAAATGGCACGTCTGTCGGTCTCCACCCACTTTTTGTGTGGTTGCATGCATGTGTGTGTGTGTGTAGGTGCATGTACCTTGATGACCACACCCATGATGGGCAGCGTCAGGATTCGTCCAGGATGTGGCGTCGGCCAGCGGTCTATGTCGTTACAAGCTGTCAATCAAACACAGAATTTAGAATCCAGCCTTCACACTGAGGACGTCAATCAGCAGTCAGTAAAGTTTATCTACACCCAGCTGCTGTTTATTAGACACACCTAGTCTAATACTCTGCTGCCCTGCAATAAACCCAACGTTCATGACGGGTTTATTGAAGTGAGACAACACAGACTCGTGTATATATCAACTGTACACAGCAGATTTAGAGAGTCTTACTAGACATAATTATAACACTGATATGTAAATGAGGTGAATCTGCTGTTACACAGATGTTCATTAAGGGGCGTCAGTAGCTCAGTCCATAGAGACTTGGATTGGGAGACAGTGTGGGCAATTAACGTCAGACCATACGTCCTATTTTCTGTTCCTGCCCCGTCTTACATTCTCATGGTAGCAAACAAAAAGGCTACCATCACTAGATGCTGGCTTCTTAGAAATCCTCCCAACTTGAGCCAATAGATAGATATTATATAGGGATTCACGATAAAATATCGGTCGATATGGGGAGAAATTACGCATTTTTAAAATCGACCCGATAAAAAGATCCGATAATTAATGAATAATAAAGTGGGGAGAGCTCGCCAAGTGAATCGCACAGTGATGAGACACATATCTTTCGCCTAACTGAATTTCATTTGTGCTCCTCAGTGTTTATAGCAACACATCTTTCCAAACGGTAACTCCAGATGAGTCAGAAAGTAGTTCCAAAGAAAACCTGAATTTGTGTTTTGAGGATGATCCAGAGCTAGAGGAACAAAAAGCTTTCTGGAATGACGTGTCAGCGTTTGATTTTTAAGGTTATGAGCACCATAAAATAAAATTCCCTTCACCGACACTGTGCTGTGATGGAAGTCGAGGCAGATCAATGTGAAATGTGTCCTGAGATGACTTCTGTTAGGATTTGGAGCTTTAAAAATAGAACTGAACTGGTGGCAAGAGCAAAGTTATCTGTGTGTGCAGATAACACCAGAGGGAAGTCAGAACACGCCCCGAGCATGCGACGTCTTGTCAAAATAAGAAAACGCCGGCGGAGGGAAACTAAAACTGGTGACTGACCTGAAGCTTGTTTGTGTCAAAAGATTTTCTGCAGACCAGCTGGAGTCAGAACACAACACTCGCCGTATCTCTTTAAGTGTGTTTGCTTTACAAAATGTGCGCTTTAATGTTTCTACGGCTACAGACTGGATCGAGACAGACAGGTAAAGACAGACAGGTGATGAGACTGACCGGCCTCCAGACAGGGCTCCTGTTTCTCGAAGTATTCTGGAGCCATGATCTTCAGCAGGGAGTGGAAGAAGGTCACGTAGGGCAGCTTACTGATCAGGACTAGAGACTGGTGGAGAGACAGAGAGAGAACTTGACTCGTCGCTGAACACGACATCAGCGTTTCCTGTTAAACCTGTGACCACTGAACTTTTTCTGTTCGTTCGTTTGCTTTGGAAACACCCAACATTTGATTTTATCCCTACATGATGGCACTTTTGAAGTCTATAAAAACTCACATTTAAGAAGCAGGAGCCAGAGAACATTCAGTATTTCTACCCGATAAAAGACGATGAAGCAATTATGGAAAGTGTTACCAATTAATGATCAAATATCTTTTTTATGTACTGACCTCTAACAGATTTTGCATATTGGTTTATGAATCTTATGAACGAAGTCTGACACCGATGGCTCCGTGTGTGACACTGACCTTCTGGAAGTATCCTCTCTTCAAGGATTTGTCTCGCACCTGACGGAAATACACATAACCGTAGTAATGGCCCTGCTCCCTCTGTAAGAAACACACAAACAAACACAGTTTTACGTCACTAAAGCGGGTGATTCAGGTGTAAACATTGCAGTGTGTGTGTGTGTGTGTGTGTGTGTGTGTGCGTGTGCGTGTGCGTGTGCGTGTGCGTGTGCGTTGGTGGTGTCCTAACCTTCAGACAGGGCGGTGCGTCCCGGTCGGTGGTTTCCAGGAAGCAGCCCAGCGACGACTTCCTGTTGGAGCCCTGACGAAAACGGAAGCAGAACTGGGTGTCGCCAAGGCAACCTGGGAGCACAACAGAGCGATGGCGCAGTTACCATGGGAACACACACATATACCTAGTTTAGTTATTAGATTACATGATTTATATACTTGGCATTTAATTTAACATCTTTGGTCACATTTTAGTTTGTGTTCAAAGACTTCCATTAACTAAGTTCAGACTTATTGTTATTATATTATATTATATATTAGACTTAATTTAGGGTTGTTTCAGCTTTGTGTGTTCGAGCGGATAAAAGCCACAAATCACACACTACAAAAGTGTAAAGGTTGACACTGCAAGGTCAGAGATTTCCTTCCTCTGTGGTCCTTGATGTAAAAACCGTTCTGGACGTCACGTTCTTATTTCTAATGATCTAAAAAAACATTTGTCAGATTCAAGATTCATTCACTCATCATAAAAAACAACAACAGGGAGCCGCATGTGTCTGTGATTTCAATGTATATGACTTCGGTGTCTGCCTAGTTTCCTCCTGATTTTTTTTTTTTTACAAACAGGAAAAGGAAGCAAGGAAAGAAAAAAAAAAAGGAAATGGAAGTGCAGGTCGAGTCACCAACTGGCCTTTGACTTTTGCATGACCTCCGCACATTCTCCAGCAGAGCGAGCGAGTACGAGAGTTTAAGATGTTACACAAACATCAGCTCACACTCTGTCAGATGTCAAGGAATCACACTTCAAAAAAGCGACACACACACAGACACACACTTCCCCGAGCCCAGCCAAGACTCCATGACATCATGCAGTCGGGTTGCGTTGAAGACCACCCAGAATGAAGCAGACCTATCAGCAGCTGAGAGCAGCACAGCTCTGAATGAACTCAAACAAATTCTGTTTTCGTTTTATTTGCATGTTTCTATCGACCTTGAGGCGGACATGAAATCTCTCTGACTTCTCGGTTGTGGTTGAGGTGTGAGTCCTGCTGGGTTCGAGCCCAGTTTAAGTCACTATTTTTGGTCTCTAAATCAAACCTCTGACACTCGAGCTTCAGTCTCTCCGCTCTCCATCTGACGTGGATGTAAACAGCCTCGGACCAAAAGCTGAGACTCAGCACTTTGTGATCAGTTACGGTCAGTTTCGGTACAGCGGCACTTCTTCTTTCTGAATACACCGAACTTCAGCGTCAATGAGAGACAAACGATGTGAGCTCTGATCTGAAGATGTGAGAGAGAGAGAGAGCTGCAGCTATACAGTGTAATGTCTCTCTCTGTGTGTGACACACAGCTACAGTATATATAGTAGCACTGTAAGCTTTGTCCTAATCCTGTCATCCACCTGAGGGCAGGAGATACGTCAGCTCCACCGCACGCTGACTCAGACAACAAAGACACACACCTGCAAACACACACTCACAATTCACACACAGACAAACAGAGTAAACCAATCTTCTAGTGTTACACTGATCAAAGTGTCTAAAAATGTAAATATATTTTTAAAAATGCTGCCCGGCTGGAGGCTCATTAACACAAAATTTACAAGACAAGCTGCAACAGTTAGAGGATTAATAGAGGAGATGTCTACTATTTAATTAATCGACAGCTATTTTATTAATCGATTTGAATATCTTCTTGTTGTGCAGAAAACAGGTTGAGCTTTAGGACACGCTGATCGCCATTTTCCGGACTGATTTTATGAAAAACTGACAGATAAATCAATCAATAACGAAAATAAACATTAGTAGCAGCCCTAGAATGACATCTGTAATATTGTAAATTTGATCATTTGAAAGCCTACAACATAATCGCGATCAGTATGTCGTGTGCTTCACCGTATAAGTTTTGAAAATATGTTTTATTTGTTTTTAGCTGCCTGAACACCATTTACCACAAAACCCCTAAGGCCACGAAGGGTTAAAGGTCACGTCAGTCTGAAACCACCTCTCAGGTTTTACGTTCAGCTGTGACAACATTACACAGTTCATTTAGAGCATAAATCAAACAACCCTGTGATAAATCCTGAGTACACAAACTTTAGTTTTAATCAGCCGTCTTAATAAAAGGATGTTGATTTAACTGATTTAATGTTTCAGCTCTCAACTATTCCTGCACACAGCCAACTGCAACTCAATGAATTCTCATTTTACCAGGAGTAAAACAGTAAAACTCCAAAGCGATCTGAGACGTCATACATAAGTTTAGAGGTTTGAACTCACCTGAGTTGGAGTCAGGAAAGGAAAGATAGCAGATGCTCGTTTTCTGAAAAGGAAAAAAACATGAAATAAATACAACAAGTAATCCACCAAACTCTGCTCCACTCTTGTAGGATCATCTGTGATTTAGTGTAGATCGTTTATCGTGACTCACCTCTTTCTCTGACAGTTTGGAATGATGAGGATAAATAACCTGGAAGACAGATAAACAAGAGTCAACACATGTAAAAACACACGTGGACAACATTTCTCTCTAATGTCTCCAAGTCCACGATTGTCGGTATCTGCAGTCACGGTGTTAAGAGGGATAGCTCGAGTATTTTGAAGCGAGGTTGCTTAAGGTTGAACGTATTGACATTGGCGTAGTCGGTGTGTTTCCTATGGTAGACGGCGGTCAGTGCTCCTCCAGCTTTGTACAGCTGTGAATGTTTAAACTACATTAAAAAAAAGGTATTAAAGAATACTTTCACCGGTTTAAGTTGCGGTCACACAGCCTTTTTTCTTTGTCGCCAAGCGTAGATCTTTATTTTTATAAACGGATCAGATCGTGGTTGAAAGATCAGACTGAAACATTCCTATAGATTTCTGTTTTTCTGTGTCTGTGCCACTGTGACTCCGGTCCAAACAGCTGATCTGGAGCGTAACTAAGAGAAGTTAAGACAGACTTTATTGATCCCACACCGGGGGAATAAAGTCCTGAGGCTGAGTCCTGACTCCGGCCTGGGGTCCACGCGTAGAAATCTGGAAGTTTTGAGGTCAGTCCCAAAGAAACAGCAGGGTAAAGTGGTGTAAATAATAATAACACAGCGTGCACTTAAACAGACATGAAGCTTATTTGAGGTGGGCAGTGTTTATGTGGCTAAACTGAGCCTGTCCACAGCAGTGCAGAGCTCAGACTAGCTGTCTAAGAATAAACACATCATGCAATAACACCCCGAAAATACACCTTTATAGTGTTTTTCTTTCAGTATAAGCTTGAGTTTGAAATGGAAAAAGTTTGCAGTGTTTGTGTTGAGGAGTCTTTACAACATTAGAAGTTTAAAAGGCCTGAGAAATGTGTTTACTTTCAGCTAAGTGTGAGAGTAGCTGTCGGCTCAGACTAACTCCTGGAAAGCAAACACACAATTCAGCTTGGCTACAACAAAGAATGAAACTGTAACGATTTTGAGAGCTCAGACTAATAATTATATTTTCCTATAGTCGGTGTCATGTGTGTGCAAACATGTCAGCATTACTAACTAGACAAAACACAGCTCCATGTTGAGGCTTGTCCAGGAAATAGCCTGAGCCCTCCGTAACTGCTAACTTAGAGGAGTTTTATCGTCCACCCTCACCTCCACCGCTTGTCCCAGCTCCAGGTCGAAGCCGACCACACAGATGCAGTGCAGCCAGGTGGCGAAGCGGTCCCAGGGCAGCAGCAGAGCCTCCTCCGGCTCGTCGTCGCCTCCGGGCCCGGGAGGCAGAGTGATCTCCTTCGGCCGGAGAGATGCTGCTCGCGTCCTGGTCATCCAGATCCTCCGGCTCCTCGACCTGCTCCCCGAGCTCCTCCGGGCCTTGGAGAGCCATGACGACGGCCCCCACACGGACGCTCCCTGAAGAAAGTTACCGCTTCACCGAGTAAGTTTGTGGCTTGTAGTCAGGGTCGCTCCGGTCACAGCAGCAGCAGGAGGCGAGCAGCGGCACCGAGAGTCTCCATGTAGCTCCGCTAGCACAGGAGCGTGCGTGCGTACGTACGTACAACGTCCTGCGTCATCACGTAAAGCCGTCCCCTGGAGTTGCGTTCAAGTCAAACTCGGTATATTTTTCTAGCATTAAAGAAAAGAAGCTATGTTTTATTGTCAACCTCTATATTTTATTAGTGACATTTCACATCCATAAATGTAAATTTAAAGATTCATCACCATGATTTAAGCTTTGGTTATTATTTTAAGTCTCTTAAGTTAATTACTAATATAAAAAGTCTATCTATAATGAATATTTATGCAGATATTTTCAACCAATAACCTGTCACATCTTATGTAAGATTACAAAGTCACATCTAAGTTTTATTTTTGCTTTTCTGCTGTCATGCTTTTCCCTTTAGATCCTTACTATACTATCATGTAACTATGCTGGTGCTTTGCCACTATTGTACAGTGTGAACTAGTATGACTGGATTCTTTATTTGTTTGTTTGTTCTTTTAATAAAGTTTGGAAACCAAAACAAAACTAGTCAAACTTCGTAAACTAGAGTTTTTTCTCCAGAGAAAAAAGAAGTTTGTGAGTGATAAAACTAAAAATACTCATGTTGCGTTCGAATTCTGAGATAGTGAACTTAATGTTTTACTTTTACAGCCAAATTATGAGATACTAAGTCAAAATTGTATTTTGCAAGATTCAAGATTCAACATTCAAGGGTGGGGGGGCTTATTGTCATTTCAACCATATCTTATCCAAGGATGCTACATGTCTTGTGGACCTGGAGCATGTTATTATCCTGACTGCACAGTTCTGGATTAATTATGAGAGATTTAGTTACATTTCTGACTTTTTAAAGGTCCAGTGTGTGGGATTTAGTGGCACCTAGTGGTGAATTAGCAGATTGCAACCAACTCAATACTCTCTCCCACACCTCACCCTCTCTCACCCACACTTTATAAGACGACAGTATATGACAGTATAAAGAATGGGCAGTGCATGAGTGATGTCATGTCATAAAGCACTGTATTGCGTCTTCTGTGGCTACCTCCACGCCACTTGGTTGTTTGGTTTGGTGTTATATTTATCTGTTTACAGTGATACATGTGGCAAACATTAGTTACATTTCTGTGCATAAATTGCATCCTCAGACAATGTACAGTACAAAGTACTGTTCTTTTGTGTGCGCTCACCTGTGATGAGGTGGATTTGTGTTACAACTTGTGCCATCAGAGGGTGCACGGCTCTGTTCCCTCTGTGAGCACCCCCACTCTGTTTCATCCATCTGCTTGCTCAGTGATGGAGCTATTAAAGGATTTAGACAAAGCTGATTTACTGCCTTGTTCCTGAGAGTCAGGCCGTAATTGAAGAAGTAATTTATTCAGTGATGTTGTACAGGGAAAGAATGCAGATCCTGCAGAAAAGGTGCTAATATTGAATATCTTTAAATATGGCATTGGAGACTGTTACTAAGCAATAAATACAGATTAATACAGCATCACTCGAGAGGTGCAGTACATTTGTCAGTGAAAGTACATGAATTCTAGTTTCTAGTTATAATCTAATGTAGTTTCATAAAAGGTCCTGGTGGCTTTCAGCCGCAAAGTATGGTCATCCTCAGTTTATCTGTAAGTGACTCTTAGGTAAAGTTTTGATTAAAGAAATACACATTTTACATTTACTGAGTAAGTGAAACCTTTAGTAATTATAAATAAATACATTTTGACTTGACATCGCAAAATGACGACTTTGTATATCATGCGTCATTTATTTTTTAAAAGTCTAGTCAAGTTCTGAATTTTAACATATGCTTTTTTCCCAAGTGCTTTTAACTCCAAAGCATGGTTTTCCTCAGTGGATGGAGTTTGAACTGGCTATAAAAACAGTGAGATTAGCCATCGCTGTGATAAAACTGTGTTTTGATGGTTTATTAATGAAGCTTAACTTATAGTGACGTGCTTGTCACACAGCCTTTGTATAACTTAGACACTGGGATGTCAAACCGGGCTAAGACGCTAAACACAGTAAGATGCTTTTAAATCTCAAATAATAGTCGGACTCTGTTAGCACAGTGACAGCTGGTCCTCTGCTCCCTCTGCAGAAGGGCTGGGCACAGCTAGGACAAAATCTATACTATGACCGTGAGCTGGACCGGAACCAGGTTACAATAAAAGTGCAGGACCTGTGATCAATCAACGTTCTGAGGCTGTGAAGGTCTGATGTTCCTCTGGTTGATCTTGTCGGCCTGTGTTAGTCCTTCAGTCTGATGTATTTGGAACAGACTGATAATCAGTCTGATCTTGCTCTTATGTACATCCATAGAAGATGTGTTAGAAGAACTGATTATATCACAGCAAACATCAGCGACACAGGAGCGTAAATATCAGACAATAAAGAAAAATAATAGAGCAAAGAAATAGTCCAAGCTGACTTGGTTTTCTTGATATGTGCAGGATAAATGTGAAGCTATAGACGGCTTACTGACGTATTGGCGTTTGAGGAATAGCAGTTTTTGGCACTTCACTTCACTTGGTCTTAACTCTCATCAAGAGAAAACATATTTTCTCAAGAACTGTACAAGTAATTGCTCTACTTGGGTTAAAAATCAATCACTAAATGTCACATGTGTCTTAAAACTCAGGTCAAATGTTATTTTACAAAAACAAATTAAACAAGTTCAACAATTCAATCCACAGTTTCCTGATGGTGGTGCTACATCAACCACCCTGAATCTTAAAACTCCATTGTGATAAAAAAAAAACAAACAACCTTTTAACATAACTGCAAAAGGTCATTTAGATGAACATTCATGTCAGTGTCTTATTGTTATTCCTCCTGTTAAATGATGATTAAATTAAGCCAAAATGAGCGAGCCGTGATGCAATGTGGTGTTTTATCCTCCTGTTCTTAACTGCTCCACTGTCTCATCCAGCATTGATTTGGTCTCAGCTGTCGCTCCACCAGGACACAGCAGGGACGTTTCTGGAGCCATAAGCAGAACTTGATCTCCTCAGATGTCACCCTACCCCACCCCACCCTGCTGTCCCAGTCCATAAATCAAGTCACCTGGATAAAACCACGATGGAGCTGTTACACATGGTATTTTGTAAGTGTTCTTCTTAATATGTGTATCGTTATTCTCTTATAATATCCCATCAGGAAAACACAAGGTAACAATACAACAGTTTGTGATTACAAATATGTACATTACATACACACACACTTAACTGCACCAATATTCCTTCCATGTAAAATCTACAGTTCCATCTTTAATGATATTTATGTTTGTTGTTTGTGATCTATAATCCCACCTGAGAGTGTGCGTTTATTTTGAAATATCACAATACTATTCCTTTAATATTATATATTACTTTGACATTTATAATACATCTTAATAGTTTATATATTGTAACTTTACACTTTACACGTTTGTATCTCTAAGAAAATCTAAATTGCTTTATCAGTTGTTCATGACAGGCCTGCTGTATGTGATTAAATAGTGGGCATTGTTGATAATAATATGGCTTGTCCCTTCTCGCCCTAAGTCAGCTGGGATAGGCCCCAGATAATGGATGGACGGACGATATGAATATCAGTTGTATTTACAGATAATATAGTAGCTGTCAGACTCTTTGCTATATATACTTATTGCTTACATATAAGTAATTTCTTATCAACCTTCTGTATACAAGCTGCTGTGACAAGTGAAATTCCCTGGTGTGGGATCTTATCTTAGGTAAGAGGCTCTATCTACAGCCAGTGTTTAGTTTGTCTGTTCAAAGGCTCATTCTAAGGTAACAACAACATAATAACTGTTATTTCCATGTGATTATACACTGATTAAAACATTGGTAGGCAGATTATATTCAATATTTCTGCCATATTCTGTAAACAGAGCCTCCTAAATCTGACACAAAGCCGGTTTACTTTCCAGTAAAATTATTTTAGAAGGTTTTAGATTTATATATAGTAGAGTTTACAGTTACTTGGCTTCTATCTTACTGTTATTGGTTTTAGTTAACTGTTATGTATACCCTGTGTATATAGTGTTAAATCTTACTGGTGTATACTGGTAAAGTTTTTTCTTCGGGATGTTATATTATGTTATGTTCAAATGTTTTTACTATCTAACTTACCAGTTTGGGAGCTGCTGTAACAAACACAATTAGTATTTCTGATTCTGATTCTATAAATAAAAATACTCATACTCAATACCTAATAAATCAATCATATAAGTGTGTTTTGACTTAAAAAGAAACCAGTTTGACTTAATATTTTGCAATAATGATCTAATAAGTCAAAGTCATAAACCTTTACCTTAAGTATTTTTCCAATTTAATCCACTTTATTTTATATAGCACTCTTTTTTTTCAAACACAAGGTTTCCAAAGTGCTGCACAACAACAACAATAATAATAATAAAATAATAAATCAATTATTTATTTTTAATAAATTATTCCGTTAATCTTTTCCTGTCAGAAGCTGGCTTCCATAGTTTCCTTTTAAAACACCTCAAATCCTAAATTTACGAGCGTTTGTGTGCATAGTGAGCTGATTAAATAACCATAACCTGTTTTTAATGTTGTATTATTGTAATTTTGTATACTTTCATGATTCTTTTTGATTTAGTTTTTGTTACTTTTATTTATTGTAAAGTGTCCTTGGGTGACAGAAAGGCGCCTATGAAATAAAATGTATTATTATTGTTAATATTATTATTAAATGAGTGAGTGGAGTTAGTTGATGTGACTCCGTGGCCCTGAACGCACCCCGCCTGCCTCTGTGTGTGTGTGTGTGTGTGTGCGTGCGTGCGTGCGTGTCTCTCTCTCTCTTTCTGTGTGTGTGTCTCTCTATCTGTGTGTGTGTGTATGTGTCTCTATCTGTGTGTGTGTCTCCCTCTCTCTCCCTCTGTGCGTGTGTGTGTGTCTCCCCCCCCAACCCCCCCCCCCCCCCCCCTCTCTCTAGTTACAGTATGGCGGCTCGGACTTGCGGAGGAGGAGGACAACTTCTTCTAGATTCCTTCCAGAAAACTGAAGGCAGGCGACGGCTATAACTCAACAAACCGTCCAGGGTACAAACAAACAAGGACCCGGACGCCGACGACGACAAGGCAACTTGTGGCTTCATTAATATTATTATTTTTTTAAAAGCAGACACTCGGGGCTGGTGCGTGTGTGTGTGATGCGTGAGGACCCGCAGTCAAAGAAACTCCTCCTGATTTTTCCGCGTCTGTTTCTGCCCCTGACTGTCAGTTAGCCGGCTAGCTGCGTCTGGTAGCTCCCCCTGTAACCGCTCTCTCTTTCACACACACACACTCACACAGAGGACGAGGCGTTTTATTTTGCTCCAGGACAGACAGGGATGGCATTTCGCCTCCACTCGGTAAGCGAACTGGTTGAGAAGGGCGTGGAGAAAACATTTAGGGAGCTCGGCGATAAGTTTGTCAGCACTCATTAGCCTAGCCTAGCCTAGCCTTAGCTTAGCCTAGCCCAGAAAAACCGTTGGTCAAGTTAGCGAGCTAGCCAATTTCAAGACGACCTGCTTAACCCTACGTTCATCCACTGCTTTTTAAACAGTGTGTCAGGCTTAGATGAGCCTTAACTGTAACTACAACCCAGCTAAGGTGTCGTCTTAGCGGTCTCCATAGGTGTGGTGACGGTAGGTAGCTCCAGCTCAGGGGGGGGGGCAGCAATGTCAAACCAGATCATACACAAGGTGTGCGTGATGGATACATGACTAAACAGCAGGACACACAGGCGTGTTGTCGCTTTGCAAGACAAGACTTCGCTTAGAAAGAAAGAAAGAAAGAAAGAAAGAAAGCGCGGCAATAATTCAGACGTCAGATAGACAGACTGAGCCTGAGCTGCTGCTATCTTTGGTGGAGGAGGAGAGGGGGGCTAAAGATCAAGTCTGTGGTGGCTGACTGGCTTTCACCTCGTTCGGGAATAGTTTGATGGACGTGGGGGGCTGTTTGCCAGACTGTCAGAGCTATACTCAGTCATGTATGTCTTGACACATGGCACCCTGGTTCTGTACATAGTGCCTGTGCCTGTTGGATGTAAAAGTGTCGTTATGTAGCTTTGGTGTGACAGTCGTTGAAAGGGGAATGTCCTGTCTTTTTTTTTCTTCTTTTTTTTTTACATCTGTCAGTTTGTTTTTTGTTTTTCAAACACAGGAGAGTCTTGTCGATTCGAAGCGGGAAAGTGCTGCAGCCCGGGCTGTGCACAGTGGACAATGTTTATTAGTTAGTGCCTAGACTCTCTCTCTCTATAGGACTAACAGTTCGGGCCTACGCTACAGGCCTACACATATTAGTACTTTATTCATTGGTGGATTGCAACAGACGCCAGCCACTCTGGATCAAGAAAACCTGTCCCTCGTGTCTGGTTGGGGTAACACTCTTAAGCCAAAACCAATGCCTTCAGCGCTGGCCGTGTTCGCCTGCCGACCCAACTCGCACCCATTCCAGGAGCGGCATGTATACCTGGATGAGCCAGTCAAGATCGGCAGGTCAGTGGCTCGGTGTCGCCCGGCCCAGAACAATGCCACCTTCGACTGCAAGGTGCTGTCCAGGAATCATGCCCTGGTTTGGTTCGACCACAAGACTGGCAAGGTAAGAGCACATCATCACTGTCTGTTCCCTCCTCAGGATTGACTTGAAGTTGCTGTTAATGTTAACAGTTGTGACACGCCTCTATGATTGCCACATGGATCATATCTTCACAAACTGCCACCTCAGAATGATTCAGGCAGATTTAAAGCAACTTTGCTAACAGACAAACATCAAGCAAGTCCAACAACACAAGACATAGCAGCCAGCTAATATCACTGACTAGTCCAACAGCTCGGCGTCTTGTCTTTCAGCCTTTTATTTCACCAATGACTAACAGTCAGTACCAGATTCACTCTTGTCTGGTGGCTTCTTGCTTGCTCACTCTTTCATTTTGTCTTCTTCACCCATCAACGTCCTCTTCTGTCTCTTTACCTCTGTCATTTCATGTCCATAGAGGCTGCTGAGCCTTACATTTGCCCCTTTTGTCCAGCTCTGGTTCTGGCATGACTTTGGCTCCAAAACACCTGTGATAGAAACACTCACAGTCCAGGCAGCCTGGCTAACAAACTGAGCTAACAGCAGCTATAGATAGCAGCAGTTTACTTTACTGTCCAACTCTGTAAATCACAGAGAGTCGAGGCGGAGCAGCCGGAGGACATCAGAGGGAAAACCAGAAAACATTTTCTCCATAAAATATGATCCAGTTTCTCCAGAATCGGTGAAATAGTTGGTGGTGTGTGACTCAGTGCCGTAAGGCGTTGTGTACATAGTGTGAGAACAGACGTAGGAATGCCAGAGACTCTACAATGATTAAAAATCAGTTATTTTATGGTAGAAAAGTCGCAGAGCATTTCTTTAATCTGCTACAAGCAAACATGTTCTCTCTCTCTTACATGATAACACCCCGGTGCAAGACTTCCTCCCGAACTCTGCTCAGACCTGAACAGATTCCGTTTGTTTAAGGGCGCGTTCACATAAATCATGTTCGGAGGGAAACCTCAAACTCTGGAGTGTTGCCTTCTGTTGTGATATCCAGCACTGTACTTGGAGGGTAAACGCATAATCCCAACTGAGCACAGGAAATGTTCCCAAAACTCATGGGGATCACGGGTAGGAAGACATGCTGTTCTTCATGCAAGCGAAGCTGAAGTAACGAAGAACAAAGTCACGTCTGGATTTATTATCCCAGCCTGTGCTGAAATGTCTTTCTTACGCAAAGGCAGTCTGCTGAGATCCTGATTTGTGCGTGCTGCAGTGTGAAGCTGAATGAATGAAATACAACAAACACTCGCTCATACTTAACCTGCTTAAACTTCACACCTTAAAGAACCAGTTTAGGATGCGATCCTGTTGTTTGTCTGTAGTGAATCATGTGTGAACTTTGATTTTGTTCATGGACATTTCACTTGAGAATAATGTTGTAATTTCTGGGAACACTGAAAGCTTCTTTCACCCAGTTTCTCTTCACTGTCGTCAAAGATGCTAAACCAACAAAATCAAACATTGTAGAACCCGGAACCAGTTAACGGTGGCATTTTTGATTCAAATATATATTTAGCATTCTTCTGTAAATCTAATCTTATATTTATACAGTTTGTCATTTCTATAAAGACAAAACTCGCTCATATTTTATATGAACAAGTCAAACAGAGTAACATTTTGTCAGATAGCTGCATGCTGTGCTCATTTTGCACAGAGGGGATAAACTTTGTCCTGGACTAAAATGTAATTCCACGCAGATATCCATTAAGGAATGTCCTCAGTTCAGCCTAGTACTAGACTTAATCCTTGTCTGGGGGGAACCAACCTGTAATTTCTTTAAAACCTGCAGGTCTGCGATCTGAATCGGGACGGATCAGATCTGTGTGTCGTAGCATCTGTCACTGTGTGTCTGTAGTTTCTCTGTAGAACAGGTTGAACAGGCTGAGACAGCCACAGGATTACCAAACTATGTGGCATGCAGGGACTTTGAAATACCCTGCATGTGTTTGTGTGTGTGTGTGTGTGTGTGTGTGTGTGTGTGTGTGTGTGTGTGTGTGTGCACAGCATAAGCTATTTATAATGACACCAGTAGCGTCATCCTTTCCTCTCTCCAGGGATAAAACACACACACATAGACACAGAGTGACCAACAGTGATACACACAGATTCTTGGCTGTGATTATTCGCTGATATATTCTGTACTGAAATGGATTAAACAGAGGGTCGCTTGTTTTTTGTTAATATCAACAGAGGTTTTGTCGGTTCAGAGAAGGGCTGCACTTTGTTTGACTCTCAGTATAATGAAACTGGTCACTGACTGGCTCTGAAGTAGCCCCGATCATATAAGAGACTTCACTAGTGTCCCCTTTGTTTCCCGTCATCTCTCTACTGTCAGCTATGTAATAAAACAACTGACAGCATGAAGAGTGGACAGTGTATTTCACGTGTTGGCTAATCTAAAAATATTGGCAAAGACGTGGGTCATTAGTCGACCTGGGTGCTCAAACAAGCCACCTGTAACGACACCTACCTGTCACTCAAAGCTAACTTTAAGCCTTAATATAATGTGAACAGGTGAGTTGTATATAAATTCATCCTCAGTACAGTTGTCATGAACGGGGAAATTAGCTACAGAGACCATAACTGTTTTTTGTACCAGGCTGTAAACATGTTTATTTCTGCTGTGAAGTTGGACATTTGAACATGGGGACTTATGGAGACTGACTCACTTCTGGAGCCAGCCTGTATGTACACATGCTACGTATAGATATTGAGCCTATTGTCTGTCATTCAGCAGGTTCACAGCTAGATGCCACTCAGTCCTGCCCCTTTATTTGATAAGGCGAACTGTTATCCAACATTTTCTTATTTACACAACCCCTGGTTATGAAGCAACGTTAGCTCAGGCATGTTTTTGGTCACCAAGTCATTGGTAAGTAAGTCCAATATTTTCTCTTTTTTAGCTTTCTAACAACTCCTGACGGAGCTATCTGGTTCTTCAGCTGCCAAATATTCCTCTATGTTCAGCTCCGACTTTGTCTGGCTGATGTTTGGTGTCGAGCAGGAAGTGTATAATTGCTTTTTAGAGCTTTTTCTCTGAAGACAGCTGCCAGCTGCAGCCGAAAACAACGCTATGAGAGAACCAGAACAATAAAGTTACTGACCAGTGAGCTGAAAGTCCGTATGAGGCTTCGTGAACGCACATCTCAGGTTGATATTTGCTCGTTGCAGGAGAACTTGCATCAGTGTGTGTATATTAGTTTATGTTGTATGTGTATTTAAAGGTGGAACATTAGTTACTATAACATTTGTTGGGTTTTCTTTACTTTTATATATCAGCATTGGCCTTTTTATCTATTTATTTATTTCAATTTCTTCCTTAATTTAGAATCACACATCAGTTCTTATCGTTATCATTGCTTAATGATATTATACAGTGATTCATCTTTACATTTAAAAAAATACAAATATGAGCAGCACATGGTGTGTTTTAAATACAGCAAAATAATAAACACTCCTCTATAGATGGACTGTCTGGCTTCAGCCATTTCTTTGTGATTGCTTTTCCAGCTGCTACACTTTGTGAACCAAACACGTTTTTTGTTTTAATACTCGGAGATGATGAGTGTAAAAACCCAAAGAGTGGTTCATTCCAATCGTGCAAGTATCGCCACTAATTCTGTGTAAATTTTTACACCAGAAAGCATTCCCAGTTTAAAAAAAGTATCTGTCTATGTTTTGTAGGTTTAGGATGTTTTCACATTTAATGAATGCACTGCACACATGAGTGTGGTCAGAATTTGTGTCTAGTGTTAAATTAGGACACAGGACAAGTGCATACAAATGATAATACACAAGAACCAAATGCACTGCATTCAAATTATGGAAATTAATTATAATTGGGTTGACTGTTAAAGGGCAGTGGGTTAGTATACACACACACACACTCTCAAACACACTGAGGAATTAGGCCCTACACAGCCCTTGCTTGCCTAACCAATGCCTCCTAACTGTAGGGTCCTCTAAAGACTAAAAAACTAGTTTAACCACACGAGTCTGCACTTTAGGTTTGTTCAAAACCAACCGACTGTGTCGCTTTGCTCTCATATCGTGTTGAAACAGAGTCGGACGCAGGTTTGTTACTTCCACCTTAATTAAGTGACGTCGTGAGCGCCGTGATCAGAATAAAAATAGAGTGAGGTAACTGGTTACAAGCACGTATCGACACTGTGTTTCTGAAACCTGATAACTGCACACCGCAAAGAAACGTGTGCGTGATTGGTCACATCCTGTGATTGATAAACCAATAAGTCAGCTCAGTGATCCAGCAGATTGGGTTATTATTGATGCTATTGTCGTGTACAGGAGAGCAGAGTCCACTCCTACTGTCAGACCAGATTCCCTCCAGATCCCTGAAACATGTTGCGTGTTTGGTCAGTTTTAATCTTCTGCAGTCAGACTGAACTGTGATCAAGGATCGTAACACTGTGGTTGCATGTTGTGTACTGTAGCTTGCTGGTCTCAAGGCCCCTCCCACTGGAACGGTTGTCTTGACACTGACTACTGTGAAGGAAGGATGAACTAATTGACACTGAGCACAGCTGGTAGGGATGAATATCTAAAGAGTTCTTAGAGAAAATAATGAAGTGTGTGCTTATTTAAGCAGCAGCCATCATGGGAAGGTCAGATCGGACCCAGCTGTTTCTCAGTCTTAACCCTGAAGGTCCTGGGACCTCAGTTTGGGAACCACTGTGCTCGAGGAGCTCCGAGCCAGACAGTTTCTCAGACATGGAATAAGATGAGATGTCAGTGCTGTGTCATTTGCTGTGGCTTACTTCTTCCTTCCTCTGCAAGTTTTTTGTTGAAGAGACTCGAAGGTCTCTGACAGTTTCTAACTCCATCACGGCATATTTTCCATTTTCTTTTTTCTTTTTTTTAATCATTACTGCTACAGCAGCCATGTGTCAGAGCTCAGCTGAAGTTTGTTTACATTCCAGGAAAACAAGACAAAAATGATATATAACATTACTGGAGGCCCACAGTGTTGCAAAAGTTGGGTGTAAGTTATTTCTCACAGTCAAGTTTGTTATGGATAACGCTCTTAACATGGAGGCATTGAAATGCAACGTACTCGGTGCCTTTTGAATACTCACCGAGCCCCATGAAACTATACAATAATGAGCTTTATTTAAAAAAATAAAAATGAAAAAAATCTAGATTTAGGTTTAGTGAGCTTGGAGCTGAGAGTCATAGTGAAGGTAAGGAAAGCTAGAAAGTGTTGAGAGACGGGCTGAGATGTTTGCTTTCGTCCTTTTGTGGACTTCTCAATAAAATCGCAGGTAGTAACATGTAACCGTAGGAAGACAGGAGGATTTAATAACCCCAGTAAAGGTCCAGGTAGGTCTCCAGTTTCAATGCCATGATATAACAATAATAATAATAATGATAATGATGAAGACTCACTGAGCTCAGGACATGCACGATTAGTTGATTAAATGTTGCTACTCTCACTAGTCGACACCAGAAATACTAGTTGGTAAAACTAAATTAAATATTAAACGAAATATTTTATTAATGTTGCATCTAAGATGTTATGCAGCCACCACACTGGCCACGCTGCAGCCACATCAGGTGGCTCTCCGGGGGGAAAAAGAAGCTGGAACTACTGGCCTTGACAAGAAGATACCCAGAGTATGATAAGTTACAATGACTTTAAGCATTTAAAAGCTGTCGATCACATTATAAGATACCTGTCGGCCTCGCTGTATGTGTTGCTGGGAGGTGAGGTTTAGTGAGCTATCGTAGCTGTAGCAATAATCTCTGTAACTTCACATCATCGCTTAAAGACACCTGCATGACTAGAGTTACACGATACCCACGGTATACCCGGTACCCCGCGGTACCAAATCATACCCGTCGCTACTATACTAGAAATTTTACACGACGGTACTACCGTGGATTACTATACTACCGGTGCCAGTCTCCGCTACATAGCGGCCGCCTCTGCCCTCCTCCCGGCTTCTCACTGCATGCTACTCACTCGTAAAAAAAAACATGGCATGTGCTGCAACCGAACTACACAGCTGCTGAATGATTGGCTGTTTGCCTGTTACTGGTGACGTCCAGGGATGTGATAGGCTGTTGCACGCTGGGTCCGCCCGTCTATTAGCTGATTGGCTGTTCGCGTGTTTCTGCGTATCGCGGTATTACCCGGAACCGTGATACTTTGTCTGGTATAGTATCGTGGTTACTCATTTTAGTATCGTGACAACTCTATGCATGACATCATCCCAGGACCGGGCGGCGTTTAGCTCAGTCGGTGGAGCAGCCGCCCTATGTCCGGCGGAAGCCCAGAGTTTAATTCTGACCTGTGTCTCTTTCCCGCATGTCATTCCCCATCTCTCTCTGCACATTCCTGTCATGCTTCAGCTGTCTCTATCGAAAATATCCCAGGACAATCCAGCAGCCATCAGAGTGGTCATAATTCATTTTCTTTATAATCAGTCATCGTTCATTCAATCATTCATAGTCCTGCAGGACGATATTGTCCATATGTTTCCCTTTTCAGGAGTATCTTGATGCATTTACTGACATTTAAATGCTCTAACAGTGTAACAGGATACATACGTGGAGTATGTAACTTAACAGAGTAACTTGTGCAGCCTGGCTGTGTGTCCGGTTTGTTTCAGGCACTTAAAATGTAGCTAAATTTTGACTGTTGGCACTGAAATTAGTCGTCGGAACATCCCTAAAGTGAGTCATCATTTATGTTACACCTGTAATTTACCTTTCACGACCAGTCAACATGTTTGTTGTGTAAACTACTTGCAATGCTACTGAGACAGGGCAGTTATGTTTCTGTAAAAGTGTCATTAAACTAACCAACCTGTCAGCAAGACACTCCTTGAAGCTCTCAGTCAGTCAGTCGGTCGGTGGTGTACTCAGGCAGACAGGTAGCAGGGTAAACCAGATTTAGGACTTGTATTGGAGATCTCTGTGATTTCACTGTGTCATTCATTCATCCAGAGGGTGTGTACGCTGCACCTTAACGTATGCCAGTCGAGTGGATTAGACCGTGTTCATCCCTCTGGAGGATGAAGTTGTAACACGTCAGAACTGCGCTTGGTTACTCCACAGATTCCTGACACTGATCTGTTGGCGACCTCGCTACAGTCGGGTTTTATTAAATGTTACAAGAAAAAATAAAATATATTTATTCATTCGAGCTGCGAGGCAAATTCTGAAGCAGGAGGCTGATGAGTTTATTCAAACTAGCAGCTTAGGAAGGTAAAATGTTGTCCTGCTTCCTCGCAGTGTACATACTGCTGCATCAGAGCTGCAGCTACGTGTTGTATGAGCTAAATTTGTCCTCCCTTGTCCTGTTCGTTACCCTGCCGGTGGCCTACATCCCCTCCGTGCACTACCTCCACATGAGGATCTGCAGCACTTCTTCTGCAGGCCGTTGTCACGTTTGGTCTGGAGGATTTACAGTTGAGAAGTGAAAAGAATGCAGAGGGGGAACCCAGACTTTAATTATAGTTTGAATGAATGTTTTTTAAGAGCATTATCAGCTTCGAGCCTCATGCTTTAAAAAAGGTGTAAAATACCAGGCGGCATGTGGGAGCCTGTGCTGGGCTGTGCAGGGGGAATGTCCCTCCTACCAGGTGAAAACAAACCTGTCCTTTTATACTTATGTGTTTTTCAGATTTTATAAATGCTCCACGGTCAGTGCTGTACTGGATTTAGCTCCATGCCGAATCTAATTTTACAATTTCATTCGTTGATGAGTTGCCGTCTGCTCATACTTACCCTCTGAATGCATCAAGCGAAAGCTGTATTCGCACTGTGATGGAAATTAGAGCATCGCAAAGCACTAAAACATAAAGGTAGTGTGGAGGATGAAGTTAAATATTAATTCTGTAACAATCTGTCCCGACTTCAGATTCATTGTTTCTAAAATATCACTCTGCCTCATCGCCTGCTTTATAATAATGTTATCACAGCAACAAATATATGACGTGACATCTTATTCGTTAAGCACTTAAAGAAAGAATACAGAACAAAATAACTTGTACGTTGTACTTTAGGATGGGTTGGGTTGTATTTGGTGCATGCGACAGTTCTGTTTGTCCCCTGACGTTGTGTACTAGAAAGATGCAACTCACACTTCCACATTTAAAGGTTTAGTGATCTATAGAGAGAAAAGCGATGTTGGCTGGTTAGTCCCATTTACAGGTTACTGAGTCATGTATCTAGCAGCATGTGTTGGTTTCTACAGTTAAGTTGAGCATTATAACTGGCAGAGATTAAACATCCCAACATGAGCTCAATTATATAATTTACGATACATAATTTTTTGTTTTAATATATGGGCCCATGAATGTACATTAGGTAACATCAAGCGCGGCTGTGACTTAATCCCCCGCTTCCCTTGTCCACGTTGTCGAAGTGCCCTTGAGCAATGGACACGGCAGCTCCACTCCATTAGTGTGCGTGAGTGAACGAGCGGCGGATTGCAAAGCACTTTAGTCCCTTAGCGTTACGTAAGCGTGGTCCATTTAAAATACTCACAATTGATGTATTCATTCGAAGGTGAATTGTTGAATCATTTACAGTCCCGGTGCTGATAAGCAAACACTTGACATGTTTTAATCCTTGACAAACAGCGGGGCTCTTGGCTCTGACGATGGAAATGTTGCTCCATGTGTAACACTGCACCACGATAGACCCGTCGGATTTTGGTAACAACATGACTTCTGCTCTTAAGGATAAACGTTAGAAACTGTCCATTGTTTGAGTCGTTTTAGGTTCTTGTGTGTAATAACAGATTTAAGGACTCTGTGCAGCTGTCAGACACAGGTGTTACAATCTTGGCACAACAAGCAATTAATTTACCAGGATGTATCATCAGACAGATGCATCAGATGGTGTTTGTGCTGAGTGAAAGATTATGTTACTGTCAGTGCAGTTGTTAGGTTATAATGAGAACACACACAGACACACACACACACCACACTGCACCACCATAGATGAGTCATTAGACTGCTGTAGGCCTCAGGTGGGGCCACACATATACACATAATAAGGATTCTCCACTCCCTAAAACTTCCAGTGTCACTCCTGAAGTATAAGCGCCAGTGAACACAAACGTACTGAGTATGAATGTGTATATTCATGGCTGCATAATCTGTATAAACCGATGCATGAATGCAAAATCTGTAGACAAGAGACCAAGATTCTAGCATGGGAGGGGTTTTTGTTTGGATCCCGTGATTGATCCATCGCTGCATGACTAGAAATTCAGCCGTCTTTAAATCTCTAGATAAATATGACATAATTGAAAACACCAACCGTTTAAAGATGAATTTGTTAAGAAAATAAACAGCCACCCCAAATCTTACATGTTCACTGCTACAGCTGCTAACGCCGCTTAAAGACACAGGCCACATTCAGGGAGGCGTACAGCTGGAGGTTACAGCATCAGTCACCAGCCTCTTTTTAGTCTGTTTTGGCACAGGAGGGTGGTCGGTTTGTGAGGAAGATAAGCAGGCAGCTGATCAGGCAGTCAAGCACACAGCCAGTGGAGAGCCGTGCTGACAGCACAGCACAGCATAGCAGAGCTGTTGCGCGGTATCCGTATTCCACAGCACGGTAATGGCCCAATTCTGAATACCAACACAGCACAGGAACGCTGTTTCACAGACAGGACACGGCTCTGTTATATCTCTCTTTTATATCTGAGCGTGTGTGTGTGTGTGTGTGCGTGTGCGTGTGCGTGTGCGTGTGCGCGTGCGCGTGTGCGTGTGCGTGTGCGTGTGCAAAAAAGGAATAAGACGGCTGTTGGCAGGAAACACACTCTGGCAAACTCAGGTGTGTATGTGTGTCTGTGTGTGGTAGGAATACTGCATCCAGATACGCAGCAGGGCTCCACGATGGAGCATTCGAAGGCCAGAGGTTTTGGGGAATCTCACAACTCATTCTGAATCCCTAATTAGAAGTGACTGTTGTGAAACTACTACAGACGGTACAGAGTACACTTCAGTTCCTAAATTACAAACAGGCACTGGTAACGACGGCAGTTTCAGTTATTTAATGGCATCGTGGTTCAATACTCAGCAGCGTGGATGACAGAAGGGAAGGAACTAGAGGAGGGCTCGTACTGGAATGTTTAGGTCAATACAAAATCAATTCGGTTTTACTTGTGTGTACGTATAATACATGTATAATAGAACAATCGAGTCCTGGGCAGTATCCTCACTTTCCTCACGGTCTTGTTCAGTGCTGTTTTCATACCACACAGTGACGTTCCCCATCAGGATGCTCTCACTGGTGCAGGAGGAGACGTTCCTCAGTATTTAAGGGGATATCTTGAATTTCCTCAAGTGTCACTACAGCGTCCAGGTCATGCCCTTGGTACACCAATGTACTTAAAGCTGTCCACTCTCCTCACTCAAACTGAGGTGTAATTCCTTACCCGCTTCCACTATCATCTCCTTTAGTCGTGTTTCAGGTCCTCTGCCTCCTTCAGATAGGCCTATTTAAACATGTGACTATTTTTGCAATGTGCTATTTCTTTCTTTCTTCCTTCCCACCTCTTTTTTTTCTGTTGGAGGTGTGAGTGTTTGCTCCTGACTTTTAACTATTCTGAACTCAAACATACAGAGCTAGAGGCACGTTGGATAACCTGTTCATACATGACACAAGCTGAGTGTAGGGCTGTTAAAGCTAATTTACTTTTCATGTCTGTTCTTAACCATCAGGCTGCTAAATAAGTGAAAGTAACCTGTGAACCTTTTTAGAGAAGATTAACATACCGACACAGCTTCAGCCTGGTGGGAAGGTTGTCGTCAGAAAGTCAGTTAGCTGACCAGAATAAACGCAGGTGAACCAGTTTACTATCTGGTGAAGCAACTGGTCCTTTTCAACACCTCCTCAGACAGACAGGGGCGTGCTGTCGACACCATCTGCCTTCACAAGCGTATTGTTCGAAGTCACCACGAGCCACAACAACACATGACGCTAAATCCTGGCACGCGGCTTATAAGTTTAGGTTAAAGCTCTTTAATGACCTACGTCTCCTGTTGGAGTCACCTCCTCTTGTGGAACCACAGACGACATTTTCAAAAGGTATTAAATTTAAAAACCTCTACATCATTTATTAATACTTGATTAAATATTTAAGGCTCAAATGACACTGCAGTGAATGAAGTGATTGATTTTTTGTTGGTGCAGGTCTGTTGCTATTAATTGGATGTAATATTATATGGAGTAATATATATATTTTTTTTTAAAAAGGACATACGTCATTTAATGTCACAGTATCTTGTTTAAGAAAACCAAAAGGAACTAGAAAATCTACTTGGTTAAAAATAAATAAATAAATAAATAAATAAATAAAATAAGAAAGCTGCCCCCTGGAGAGATCTGTTCGGCTTCTTTAAAGGGCAAATGTTTTATTTATAAAGAATACAGATGGAGATTTTTTTTAAATGGCAGATGATTTGAGACCACGCAGAGGTAAAATGTATGAAAGACTCATTAAGTCTGCACTGAACGATTAATATTGCGTTTAGTCCAGTACAACTGTCCAGACCCCAAAGATGGGGCAACCTCTGTGGGCAAAAATGTCAAACGTCCACTTGAGGCTGGCTCCAGAAGTGAGTCCATAAGTCCCCATGCCCAAATGTCCAACTTCACAGCAAAAATACACATGTTTACAGCCTGGTAGATGCCGTAAGATAGCTTGTGCTTCATTCAGCATGCCTCAGGTCCGACAGTGATCCACGTCTTGCCGATATTTAGATTAGCCGGGAGGTGGAAGAGGCAGGACGACCAACAAGGCCTGACGTCACAGATATGCCGTCCATCCCTTATACTGTCAATGTTTTATGATATTAAACCGAGAAAATCAGAACGTTTGAGAAGCTGGAAATAGATGTTTTATTATTATGTCTTATTAATTACTTCAGTCATGAATTATTTAAATTGTGGGGTTTTCAGTCTGACTGATAAATGAATCATCTTTTAAATATTTTGTTCTTGCCTGCTGTTAGTTCATCCAGATAATAGATACTGAAACATGCTGTCTCTCGTGCTCCCTCTCTCTCTCTCTCACACCCTCTCTTCCATATAGACCACTAGTGACAGAGCTGAAAATAGTCAGCTGAAAATAGGCAGCTGAAATCTGTAGCCGAAACACTTGCACACACCAACACTCACCTTTCAAGGAAACGCGCACGCTCTGCTGCAGGAATATGCTCACATGCTGACTGATAAAAACGCTCTTTCTGTTCTGCCTCTTTTGGAAATGGTGGCAGGAGTGCAGGCTTTATTCAACACTCGCCGGGGATCAACAAACTGTCCTGCTCCCTCTCCATCTACAGCCTCTTTCAGATGTGCACTGTAACCTGTAAATGCCACTTTTACATGCCTGCATCACGTCTGCACCCATGCACAACCACTTAGAGTAAATTCAGAGACCTGCTCTCGCTCTGTGGCCAAGGATGACAGCTTAACGGCACGTTGTACCAGACAATCTTTCATCACTTAGGTTATACGCAACTTCTTGCTCTTCTGCTCTCGGCTCATGTGGAAGTTGCCAAATATCACGTGAGCGCTGCAACGCTGACCGGAATGGTTTCATTATGTTTGAACTAGAGATGTCATGAGCCGAAACGAAGAAGCTGTATCTGTGCTCATATTTTAATGTATGGCTGATATGAAGCAGATCTAAATCTCTTTACTGTGTTTTGTCCACCTCGACCTGCAACAGCTCCTTTGCTGAAGAAGTTGTCTTAGCCACATAAGAAGTGTGCGCTATAGTGAGCATGTTCTCACCACTTTAGGATCAGGTGCTGCTGTGAATTAGGGCTGAACGATGTGGATTCATATCTCGATATTCATGCCAGATATCTCTGTTGATACGATACGATATAACTACGGGTTCAGTGAATAACTGAATAAGGTTTGTGGTTGGCTGGCCGTAGTGGTGCATTCAAGGCCAATTGTAAAAATGATGTTTATTGTGACTGCCAGAGCTGTATGTGCAGGGTGAGCGTGGGGGGAAATCTATATTCGTTTATATGGTTGCTTTTTCGATATTAATATCTTGAATCGTTCAGCCCTACTGTGAATCGCTGCAGGGTTGTGGTGTGACTATTTGTACTCAACGTAACTGCTGTGAAACAATCAGAAAAAAACATTTTATTTCTTTGATTAATCGGCTTTATTGATGCCAGCGCTGTCATTCATTCTGAGTCTCCCAACTAACCTTATGGACACCCCTGTGGCCCACACCACCGCAGCCAAAACGCACCATGCCCACTCAAATGAATAGAAGCCCGGCGTTTTGGAGCGCAGTGTTTATCAGAAAAATGTGGAGGTTTTCCAGTAGAGAGATCTATGTGTGAATGCTATAAATACATTATATTTATACATATTATTAAACAGACGGAGGAATCCAACAACGTGTGTGAAAATGTGTGAAACAGCCGTTAATTGCCGTTGTGTTTTGTTTTTTTTCTTTCCTCTCCAGCCTCACAGGCGTCTATGCCTTTCTTCTTCGGCAGTGTTAATATAACAGGTTTATCGTACCAGTCATGACTTGCTTCCTTCAGCATGACCGACTCGTTCATTAAGAAAGTATGGAGAAAATGTCACGCCTCAGTTCCAGTCCTGTGGTGTGACCAATCCTTTGACATCCAGCCCCACAAGGGAGCCTCTTCATACTTGGACTGTCTGTAATTATTAACATAAATTTCACGGCTGCTTCTTTGTTTGACTGTCCGCTTGATTTCTGCTGCTGTGACTTCTGGTGTTGACCCTCGGTTGATCTGTACAGTAATAAATTATTTTGACGCTGCACCGCATCACCTTGCAGTATTCCTGTAGTATAGTTTGCTTCAGGATTATCTGTTGGGCCGTAGCAACATGTTTATCAAGTCGAGTAGGGCCTCTGTCATGACTGGCCCAAGATTCTCCGTTTGTACGTATTTATGACAGATGTTTGACTTTCAGTAAAAGTATTTAATCATCTTTTAATAAACTCTTCTGACCTGTTGGGACCATGGTGATTGAACAAGTGTATGGCAATGTACCGGAAAATACAGGTTTTAAAGACTTCATCAGTCGGTTTCTGAAAGATTACCTTGTTAAATTCACATTTTCCAAATCTTACAACAATGACCAGGTGCCCATGTGTCCAGGGAAATTTCTGCTTGTTGTAGTTCTTCCTCCTGTGTTTTCATATTGAGCTGTAGTGGACGGATAGTAACACAAAAAGCGAATTTTGTAGCAGGAAAATGGTAATTTGAGTTGTCCAACTCAGACTGCTGAGGTCTCATATTAGCTGCAGATATATTTTGTGTTTTTCTTACACTGGGAGCAGATTAGGGAAGGATCTCCGCATGAACAGCAGGCGAAACATGTTTCAGTTAACATATGAGCAACTGTAAGTATGTTTAAAGATGAAGATGAAAAATGGTGAACCTGTCCTTTAAAACTGTTTGGGTCAAATGGTGTGGTGACCAACGGCAACGGGATGAGATTTTCATGGTACGATAACCTATATGGTTAAAACTTGCTAATAAATATGGTATGTCTATGAAACTATATTCAACCCTAGCAAGAAGTTAATTCTCATTCATGTGTGTACGAATCCATCCAGCAGTTGTCAAAGGTCAGAGGAACACCAAAGTCATCAGGATTTGTCCTCTGTGAATGAATGTCTTTCCAAAAAATTTCATGGCAGTCCATCCAAAAGACAGATCCGAGTCTGAATAGTGGAGTCAGTCGTGGTGTGGTGTAGTCGACAGAGATCTCATGAGTGAGTTATGGCAGCTGAGGCAAAACGAAGATGCTTGTTCTTTCATTTCATTTTATCCTGAGTGTAATGTGATTGTGATTCTTTCTCAAAGGAGACCTTCTTGCAGAGAGTGAATGTAGGACACTGGAGACAGAATCTCGTGAGGTGGAGGTATTTTTATGACTCCTTAAGAGTGTTTCTGAGAGATAAATAAATACAGGCCCAGAGTTTATCTGTCAGCTGACTACTACTATCTGTTTATTAACTCATCGTTGTGTGTGTGTGTGTGCAGCGTCCAACCAAACTGGTGTCATGTGTTGACCTGCTGACTGGTTAAGTGGTTGTCGTGCCTGTTGGGTGCCAGCTGATGGTTTGCAGTGTTTTTGGAGGCTGACAGCAAATTAAAATCCAAACACAATTACATGGCATTCATTTAGCTGACACTAATGAGGGAGGAGGGATGGAGAGAGAGAAAGGGAGGAGGAGGACAGAGAGGGATAAAGGGATGCAGTGTTTCCTCGAGAAATGTTCTGCAAGTGGGTGGAAGTGATGCAGGAATGTTGGTGGTGATGAAAATCGAAACTCGAAAGTGTAGAACAGTTTGAAAAGTTGTGCACTTGTGTGGTGATATTTCTCTTCTCCAGAATTATTTTCAGATCCTTCAATGCAAGAAGCTTCTAAATTATACTTACTTCTATACAAAATGTTATTTTGTTGGTCTTGAAGGCAAAATATGTAATTAAACCAAACGTGAAATTAATAGAAACCAATGGTTGTCAGGACCGTTGGATTAGTGTTGTTCTGTAACTGTTAATGGGGCTGGATATTAATCACTAATGAATGTAGAGGCAGAAGAGGAGGAGGGAAAGCAAAACGCATGGGCCGAGAGCGTTAAACATAGAAATAGCTGCAACTGTATGTTATTTAATTGCTTCGTTAATTGACAAAGTACAATTTTGAGAATGCATTTATTGTTTAAGTCATTTATCAGTTGAAAATGACAAATATTTGATGGTTTCAGCGCCTTAAAGATGTTATTTATTAAAACGAAAAACAATAAAACCATCTGTGACAGCACCCACCTGTCAATCAAAGCGTCCACGCTCTTAACCCTGCATAACTTTAAGTCTTAATATAATGTGAACAGGTGAGTTGTATAAAAATTCACCCTCAGTTTTGTACCAGGCTGTAAACATGTTTATATTAACATGAGGACCGACTCCTTCTGTAGCCAGCCTCAAGTGGACGTTTGTGGAACTGCATTTTTCGATACTTCTGCATCAGCTTCACTTGACAGCTATGGAGGTTGCTACTTGGTATAAACCCATTTTAAAAATTAATTGTAGTTTTCATAGCTTTGTCTGTCATTCAAGGTGAAAAATGGTAGTCTTAGTCTGTTCTAATTATCCATCACAGTTCAGGGAAGAAATTTGCTCCCGTTTACCTTCAGGGTGTCAATAAATCAACCAATCATTGAAGTTCTCTGTGATCTCTGTGCTACCTGAAAACTAAAATGATTCGTTTGAGTTAGAAGTCAGGGAGTTATCCAAACACTAAGCACTGATGTCCATCCTGTGCCACTGGTTTATCGCCGGTGTGACCAGTGCTTCATCAGCAGTCAGCTGCAGAGTGAGAAAATGACTGGTTGCAGATGGACAATGTCACCTGAAAGTTCTCTAACTGTAGTAAAAGAGGAAATGAAGCAACGGTGATTCAGCATTAACCCACAGTTTGTTTGTGGAAATGAAAAGGACTTCCTGTTCGAGACGCAAACGTTAAAATTAGTTTGGGAGTTGACTCTGACATCAGACAAAACAACCTGTAACCAAGACAAAGATACGGGAAACTCTAGGACATGAAGAGAAGGTGAAAATGTTTTTATTCATGCACAGCTCAGTTTTTACAACCGGTGTTATTGGAGAGTTCGTTCCCCAATTTGAAACGGCTCTGCTGTTTTTACGATAGCAAAAAGCCAGCACGGAGTAAAAGTTGAGTCAGGTTAAACTTTTTTTTTTAAATGAATGATCAGGATGTGGGTTTGTCTTCGGGCTGTTATCAGTCTGAATATGGCTTCAGTGCTGTCGTCGCCTGATTATTAAACTGACATGTTGCCTGTAATGCTGCGAAATGTCAAAAGCTTTAATAGACGCGACAATGTCAGACACAAACATCACAAACGGACGACCAGCTGCTCACGAGTGAAAGGCGTCATGTTTTGAGTGTGTGTAAAAGTAAAAGTGCACGAGAGCCTTATGTGAGGTATTTGACGCATTGTGTGTGTCTGTGCGTGTGTGTGTGTCAGTGTGTGTTGTTGCTGGGTGAAAAGCTCTATAGTTAGGTCCCTCCCTCCCTGTCTCCAGGTTACCATGGGGACAGGAGGTAACTGTCTGTGTGTGTGTGTCTCTATCTGTGTGTGTGTGTGTGTGTGTGTGTGTGTGTGTGTGTGTGTGTGTGTGTGTCTTTGGCTATCATGATCTGTGAATTGGTGGCTTTTCGTAGCACACTGCAGTCGGATACACAGCAGAGTGAAGCACTTGTTCTCGGCAGCTCTCTCTCTCTCTCTCTCTCTCTTTTTCTTCCTTTAGTCCCTCCTTCCTCTCTCTACTGCTCAGTCTCTCTCTCTCTCTCTCTGGTAGATCGGCACTGGTTTTCAGTCATGACGGAGAGCTGAGAGCTGATGAATGAAACTCCTGGAACGACAGACAGACAGGCCACAGGCATCCAGATCAGATCGCTAACTGTGTGTGTTTGTTTGTGTGTCTGTGTGTGTCGTGTAATTCATACCTTATCGTGTCTGTGTGTGTTCTAGCATCACGTTTTTGTGTTTGTAGCTTTTAACTGTCGTTATCTGTAATTTGTCTGATGTGTTTATGTTCAGTTGTGTGTGTACTTAATTTGTACGTCTGTGTGTTTTCTGTATGACATGTGAATGAAACAGGGTCGCTGCGGCTTCTGCTGTTTGTCTTTTACTGCTGTGGTTGCTGTCGTCCTTGTGGATTCATGCTATGTGTCTGTGATGTGAAATGTTGCTGTGTCGTCAGGATCAATGTGTATTTCTGGGCTGTGAACTACAGCATAGCCTCAGGATTAAATTACAAACAACTAGTCACAAAGCCCGAAGTACTGACGGGAGGAAAGAAGTGAGTTTATTGTGAATAGAGGGAGAAATGAAATGCAAATTCATGGAGAAAATCTGAATGAACAAATACAAATAACAGCTGTATTTGTTGTGAATCATTGCGCCTTAGAAATAATTTTCTAACTATTAAAGACGTGTTTTGACTGGATGCCTTTTTTTAAAAGCAGGCAACATCAGTTAATACCTCTATAGACAATAAAGATTTTACATTTGAAGAACAAATCCTAGAAAAGTTAGCAGGGTCACAGTCTTGTGTACACAACCACACAAGACTACACAGCATGTAAACATGACGCACAAGAACTAGAACCAAAGACCATGAGCGAATTCTTCCTGGAAACTTGTAGAGTTGTTGTGTTGTTGTTCTGAGAATAGCACAACAAGTCGATAGGTGTGTGAGGCGGTCGCTGGAAGAGTCGCCTTTGTCCTTTTTAAAGTCAGTTATTAGGAAACGATTCAGATTCCCGGTCAGCTGCAGCAGCAAGTAGAGAGTTGTAGATGGGACGAGGACGTCGTGTTGGTGTTTTATCTTTTTATTCTATTCATTTTGTGTTTCGGGAGGCTTTTCAGTTTTAGTCATGCATCACTTTCATGTCTTAACAACAACCATGACTCCTTTTGGGTGAAGCGAGCGCTGTAAAAACGAGAGGATAAAAAATGAAATACTGTCAGTGTGAGCATCTGTGGCAAGCGTTTCACGTCACAGGTTAGTTAATTGAATGACGTGTACAGATTGTCAGTCTTAGTGATGGTATAACCAATGTCTTAAGCTTGACAGTCTGTCGACTTGAAACATCGATGAGAGAAGAAGATATTTTAACCTTAATAATTCACATAAATTGAGCTGACCTATCTTCTAAGAATGAACCTTGTAAACAGCATGAAGTAACTTAGGAAGCGGAGCTGAAACTGACGTGTTTCTCTCTTGTGCTGGTTCACCAAAGTGACAACGTCATTGGTCTATAGTACAAGCTACCAAAGATGATGGATGATGGAGGCTCAACAACCCTTATTCCTTTTTTTGATCACCCCCGACGTAACCTTATTGTTTGCCTGACTGGCCACAGTTTTCTTATTTTATGCTTTTAAGTTAACAAAGATGTTGGCAGTTAAATTAGAGGGGCTGCTACCACCCAGAAATGTTTGGGGCGTGGATGGGGAGCTCTTATCCTTAGCCTGTTGTGACCTACTGCCTTTTGGGAAATAGTTTGTTTGCCGTTGAAACACTCTCCTACAGAAACAGAAGTTCCTGATTTTTAGAATAAAGTCCCCAGCAAGAGGATTCTGTCTAGTACTGAGCTGTGACTCCTGAACTGGGGTAATACCAAGCCTTGACTTGTGTGCACCATTACCGATGACTGATGGTGATGCTCCGAGCTAGCCTGCTGCTGGCTGCTGTCATATGGCCTAAGCATGAATATGATGTATAGAGTTTGATTTCATTATGAGCTGCAGCAGAATATTTACTGTCATCCTGTATCATTTATTTCTCTCCCTTCTGTCAGCATACTCAGTGACTCTGAATTTGATTCATTTTAATGAGTCCGTCCGTGTCTGTTGTTTCATCGATTTCTCCACGTGGTTCTCACCTGCCGTGTTTCTGTGTGTCAGTTTTACCTGCAGGACACTAAAAGCAGCAACGGGACGTTCATCAACAGCCAGAGGTTGAGTCGCGGCTCGGAGGAGAGTCCGCCGTGTGAGGTTCTCTCCGGCGACATCATTCAGTTTGGCGTCGACGTCACGGAGAACACACGCAAAGGTACAGAATATATCTCCACCAAGAAACACGTTAAAGTTATCGTCATTTTAATACATGAACTGTGTCACAGTCTGCAGAGAGGTGTAGAAAGAATGGAGGAAAGGTCAGGGTAAAGTCGAACCAGCCTTGTGTTTGATAATGCACATGGACCTCTGAAATAATTACACTCGACTAACCCTCAAGGGGGTCTCAGGGCTCATTTTGTTATGAGGTCATAGACTACATGATGTGCATAGCTGATATTTAGGTCAAATTTTCAGCTCCACCCGATGCTCATTCAACCATCATTACACCTCATTCATATGAGGTTATTATACAGGTTAATCTGAACATCGCTTCACAATAACTCCATTCTGCTGTTCCTCTCTGTTTTATCTAATGTAATTCTGTGGTTTAACAAGCACCTAATACTTTGAAGCTGTAGCTCATGAAGCCTTGTGTGTTCGCAGGTTTGAACTCATCAGCTACAAATCATGTGTTCTGTATGTTTTTATATTTTTAGATGCATTTTTCCTCCTAATGTTCTGGGCAGCCACAGGCTTTCATTCATTAACAACATCAATATGAATTGACAGGTTCTTAATTAATAAATAAATAAATTAATGAATTAATACATAAAGCAGACCTGATATTTTCTGTGAGCAATACTAAAATGTTTTATCAAAGTTACCATGTTGTTGTGAGGTATCACTTTCAAAAACAAGACCACAAAACAACAAAGTAATTCTGACAAAAATGTAAGATTAAATATGATTAATTAAACATTTCAAGCAAGTTTCTCAAGACATAGATATTCATACCGTATACTATATTGATATACTATAATACTATATAGAACAAAACCCTTGAGTCCGCATTAATTTCTTTAGTTTGTGTCATTCATGATGAGTGTTAGCTGTTCTTAAAAAACCTTGTCGTGAGGTGCAACAGACACTGTGACAGTTTTCAAACATGCATGATTTTACAACTCGCCTGAGATGAAAGATGGTGAGGGTGGATGTAGTTCTGGTGGTAGAGACATAGCTTCAACTTCAGTTGTTGGGATGTAGGTGCAGAATTGCTGTCGCCTTCTGTCCATGAGAGATCAAGACACTAAACCAGAACAAGAAAAATTTAAAAGTCTTTTTGGACAAAAGCATCTTCAAAACAAACATGAACAGGAAACTTTGAGCAGAAGGAGAAGACACACAATGTGCTTGTTAAAAAATTATCGACATAATCTTGAAATCAGCACAGATCAGTTGTTTGGGTTTTGCACCCCACATCAACATGACGCCTGGGACAGAAAAATGTCTTCAGTGTTCAGGACTTCTCTCCATATTCACTAATGATGGAGAACTTTTATTATAGCACATTCATTCCTCCCAACATGACGTGGACTCAAAGTGTTAACATGGTGGTTTTCTGTCTTTTTGTTTAGTCACTCATGGCTGCATCGTGTCAACAATCAAACTCTTCCTACCTGATGGGATGGAGGCACGCCGACGAAGCGAGTAAGGAATTACGCTGATCCACGAATCTTTAATACTGATGCATTGATGATCAAACTTTCTCTGTTGTTAGACGGGTAATGTGTTTAGGGTTTGTGACCTGTTGTCAGTGTTGGTGCTCACTGCTGTTTACATTATTCATGCTGAGTGTTGGAGAACGAACGATGTTCTGTTCACACATTATAGTCCCACAAACGTGTGTGTATGTACAGTTAAACGGGCTGTCGCAGACCAGCAGTTGACCCAGCATGGAACTTCCTACTGTACTGGGAGTCCCACCTGTGTGTGTGTGTGTGAGTGTGTGTCTGCGAGTTTGGAATTGGCTACTGTAGACCCCGTGTGTGCCGGGGCATGGTGCCATGGTGGGCAGTGCCATCTGCTGCCCTGCTGTCCAGCTTCAGTCTGGACAACACAGACGAGCATCCTGACCAGAAACGAAGAGTTCTCAGTCTGTTCTGCCGCTTCTGTCTGTGATGACAAACGAGTGCTTGATTTTCAAAACTGACACTACCATTTATGTTTTATATGAAGTCTTAATTTAGCTGCGTTTTTGGTCTCTATCAGCTCCTGTGGAAAATATCAGGCTCTTTCAATGCTGAAAAAAGTTCACCTGTCAGTCTGTTAGGTGTTTGGTTCGTAGTTTTCGTAGGTTGTGTACAGAGGAGAGGTGTGGTGGTTTTCCCTGAAGTGATGACCCCAAACAGTGTGTTTGTGGGCTGGACAACAAACACCATGACACCGTCATAAGTTTATGTATCAGTGATGCCACCCAACATCACACATCTACACATGAGACAAACTTTCTCCAGCATGTCGGATTTGATCAAATGGGCATTTTCTTTAAGGACACCCCTACTTCTGTATTTAAGTCTGTGCAGCTCTGCAGCTGGAGAGAGGGGGAGATAAATCAGACAGATTTATTAATAGCTGAAGAATGTTTCTGCTCCCTGGTGTTAGCATTAGCCACCTGGACGTCTGCCAGGCACAGCTTTGTACAGTTGCCCTCTGTGTGTGAGCGCAGCACCTGCATTTATACAATGGACAAGATCTGTGTCTTTGGAGTCAGCGTCATGTTTAATCACAGCTTCGTAGGCGTGAACCCGAACGGAAAAGAGTGGATAAATTTACCCTTTGAGCTCTGAAACGTTTGAACTTTTTAAACATTGCAGAACTTCAGACTACTACCAATCACATGGAGGTCTTTTTGAATAGCTGCAGCCACCCCCATGAGTTTTTATGTTTAAAGAAAACTGTGCATGAACACACCCGTATTATTGTGTTTTCCATCTTAATGCAAAACACCTGCTGTGACATCAGGGACCGGGGTGTGGCCAGACATGTTTGAAAACGTGCAGCAGCAGCATTTTTATGCCTCTGTGATTCAGCGTGCAGTCATGTTTTCTTTTTCTAGTGATTCTTTTTCTGGGCTTGTGTGGACTCTGTTGGCGAGGTGTAGCTAAGACGGACATGCAGCTAAAGGGCAAAGGGTTGGAATGACATTATGAGAGGAGAAGAGCGAAAAAGAGTCAATCACAAGTCAGAGCAAGTTGTAAACTGAAGCTCGGTTTGGTGTCTCACAGTTACAGTTAATAGAATAATATAAGACTCATTTTTACAGATTCTGAAATGACGAATAATGAACAACCATTTTGCCACGTCATTGTTTTGTCATGACAACAGCTCCCCTTTGTTTCTCTTATCAGTCGGTTATCACTTGACATATTTCCTTAAACCACCCACTGTTCTCAAACACACTCATGATCGAGTGGTTAGGGAGGATGTTTCATTTTTAGAACCATCGCTCTCTTTCAGGTGAGTGGAGCTTTTGAATGATGAGACTTGGAAAAAAATTATAAGGCTACCTCCCGTGTAATGGCAGGTTAGTTATCCAGCACACCTTTAGCCTCCCACATACCATAAAGGCAGTGAAGAGCTGTAGCTGCTGCAGAGGGGAGTTTATTTCCTCACAGTGAGCGCCAGGGGAGGTGGAGCTACATTAACTTGCACAAGTTAAAAGAAGAAAATCATCTGTTCTGCTCAGAGGAGAGGAGGAGCAAAGCGTAGAAAGAAATAAAGAAAGTTTGTGTCATGGAATGAGTTCACTCACAGCTGCGGAAAACAGAGGAATCAGCTGCTCTGTCTGAATCTTGGAAAGAAAATGAAGTAACAAGGGAAGGATCCATTTTCTCACAGGAGTAGCTGAGTCAGGCTGAGATAGAGGCAGTTGAACTTTGTCCTGTGACAAATCACCGACTGGCACACTCAGGAAGAAGATCTGACAGGTAACATCTCTGCTGTCCTTGAATCTGAATCTGAGTGTTCAAACTTTATAGCTAAATACTATTCTGATGAGGATTTGTGTTCCAACACAGAGCACAGCTTGAACTTTTCATTGTATCTCTTGAAAGGGAAGTTGATGATCTACACCCCGTCATAAAATGAAGCTTGGAGTCTAAAGTGCTTCAGAACAAGCGCACAGTGCAGAGCTGGTTTCTTGTGGTGTGATCAGATGACTGTTGGGTTTGTTAGAGATGATTTACATGAAGCAGAACAATCAAATCATCGACATTCAGATAGTTCTGGACCATCAACAACATACAGCACATCACTTTAATCTCTATTGCCCATATACTATCTTAAAATGCCCCCCCAGATGTTTTCATAGAACGATCTTTCACCTTTTGATAATAAGTAATCTTCTCCAGAAGCAGAGTTAAGGACAGTTCTTTAATTTAATTAATAAACGTTGTTCTCTCACTCTCTCCAAAGGCAACCAAAGATCTAAAGATTGACAATGATATCATCACGTTTAATGAGTCAAAAGCAGCAAATATTTTGCATTTATTCTTGCAAAGCTGGTAACTTTAGTAGTTACAAATCAAGTTCTAATAATTGTTGTTGCTTTTCTGTCAATTGACTAATCGATTGATCCACCAGTGGTGTTAATAAAGGATTTAATGGCTTACTTGATATAAACTTTGGCTAAATAAAATAAATCGATTTTAATGTCAAATTTTATTGTATGTCTGACAAAAGAATGAGTAAAGCAGAGAATTAATCTGAAGAGACGGTTTTCGACAGTCTTTTGATCGTAGGCGCTGCAGACATATTTCATTCAATGCCTTTGAGGTCGAAGCTGTTGTGCGACAGGTCAAAATGTTCACCAAGGCGGCTTCACGGTTCCACACAGCTCAGACCACGACAGGTCTGAGCTGTGGTGTGATTGTAAAACCGATTTAGTGGTAGAAATATCTGAGCAGTGCACAGATGGAAACTACTCAGTGTTTCCCATCATCAGTCTGCTGGACTGCATGCAAAACCCACTCTGCTTAATCTGATGTGGATGACTGAGTCCTGTGGACTGGCTGCTCTTTGAGTAAGTGTGAGACTTGATGTTCTTGTGAGCTTTAGTTGAAGAGCTGTTAATTTAGGTCATGGATTCTTTTTCGATGAAAAAGTGCTGACTTGCTCTTTGTAGTCTTGTCTGATGATGACTGAATATTAGTGATTTGTTTGATGAAGGCAGCCTGCTGTGGAGCTTTGAGGTCAGTTTTCTAACAACCTGAAGATCGAACCTCCGTGCATCAAAGGTCTGCAGCCAAACTAAAATGGGGGACTTTGTGAAGGGTTAAATCTGGGGCAACTGGACTTGGAAGTAGGATGTAGATCCATGAAGACGTTTCACCTCATCTAAGAGACTTCTTCAGTTCTGACTGGTGGAGAGATCCAGGTAATTAGCCTAGGCGGGATCATTGACCAGGCCATTGTTTCCACTTAGTTTGTTATGCTCATTGTTGTCCTAAAGACTTGGATTTAGGTTTGACAACCTTTATAGACTTGGGGTTCGGGTCTGGAACCATCAGCTGCTGGGACTACCCAACATTTTTCCCATTGTAGTTGGTCTCACAACTAATAATAATAATAATAATAATACATTTTATTTGAAAGCGCTTTTTAGGGTACGCAAAGACACTTTACAGAGAAGAACATTAAATCATCAAAACAATATAAGATAATGCACTAAAAACACATTAAACATTAAAAGCAATTTTAAAAAGGTGTGTTTTTGTTAGAGATTTGAAGTTGGGCAGGTCAGTACAGTCACGGATGTGTTTAGGGAGAGAGTTCCAGAGGGAGGGGGCAGCTGCAGAGAAAGCTCTGTCACCCCAGGTTCGGTGCTTGGTCCTAGATGGAGGAGTCAGGAGCTTTGCATCAGATGAACGGAGGCTGCGGGATGGATTGTGGCGATGGAGCAGGTCAATGAGGTAGGTAGGCTTTGTGTGTGAGGAGGATTTTGAACTCAATACGCTGTGGAACTGGGAGCCAGTGGAGTTTCTGGAGGACTGGAGTGATGTGATCACGGGTGTGGGTGAGCAGACGAGCAGCAGAGTTTTGGATGTGCTGTAGTTTTTTTTAAAGTTTTGGAGGGTGTGCCATAGAGGATGCCTGACCAAATAACACTTGACAAGTGAATTTACAGTCATGCCAGCAGCTGTGCGAGGCTACTTTGTGCTTTGAGCTGAAGGACGATGCTAACATGCCAAATTTTGTTGGCATAGTAACATTTGGTAATTAGCACACCTGAGGCTTTGCAGGTATTTGGCCATAAATCAAAGTGTTGGACTTGATAATGGCGCAAGAAGAAAAATCGCCAAAGTTGTTCCACTTCTTCCAGAGGGGAACTTGAATCCGTCCAATAACTGTCCGGACACATTGTCTGGGAATCAGGAATGTCTGTACAAGTTTTCATGGTAATCCATCCGACTGTTGGTGGTGTTTGAGTCTGGACCACAGTGGTAGACCGACTGAATGACAAACAGACCGTCCCTGCAGCCATCCCAAGACACAGGCTAAAACTTATGAGGTCGGTCCCACTGCTGGTTTATTTAATGACCTATATCTGAAACATCCCTGTTTGTAACATAGAGTAGAAAATCAGTGGGTTCAACCTTGTGAGTGCAGGTTATGTAAACCCCCAGGTTACAGTGTGTGAAAAAGCATTATTTAATTCATGAACTGGCAAAATAAATAAATAAAATAACGTACGGGGAGCTCCTGCTGTGATAATGCTGTTTGAGTGACAGCACAGCTGCTGGCAGCAGGTGATGAATAAGACAACATTACGCGCAGTGATTGAAATTAAAAGATGAAAGACCGATGTGACTGAGTAAGATGGCATCATTACAGAGATGGCAAACGTTAATGTTTCACCCTGTGTGTAGTCATTTTACAGCCACTTTTATTCAGTCAGTCCAGTTTTGTAAGTGAACATGTGACAGAGGATTAGCAGTATCAGGTGATCAGCAGGCAGAGCAGAGCTGCGACGGTAATGCAGCTCTGATACGAAAACACTTAACTCAGCACAGTGAAGTCACAGAAAGTCTCCGGTGTTTACGGTGATGGATGATGTTACCGTCTGCAAGTAGTCACACTTGAGGAAAACATTTCTCTGCAGAGAACCTGCGCTGTTGCTGCTAAAAGTACAAAAGTCCTTTTAAATTGTTGGCTTATCCTTTGAAGGGTCTTTTATTCAGTTCACTTACGAAAGCGTTGGCCTCGAGTACAAAGGAGCACGAAGCACCACTCGCTAATGAAAGTACTCTTTCCCACCACACCCCTTTATTTTCTGTCTACACCTTTTTAGATGAATATGAACTGCCACTGATTTGATCGCAGTTGTTAGTTTGTCTCTTTCTTTGTCTCTCTATCGTTCTGTTCCTCAAGTAGACATTGGTTTTAGAACCAGGTTGGGTCGCCACTGTTATTTTGTAAAGGCTTCCTTTGAATCACTGCAGTGTCTTTGTGCTGAACGTGACCGCAGGGAAACAATCAGGAAATAACTTTATGACTGCGGAGTGCTGATTCACCGACTTTCGCTCACTGTCTGTGTCTCTTAAACACTGTTTTCTTTCTCTTTTCTTTTTAAATATTTTGTTTGGCTTTTCAAGCTTTATATGACAGAGACAGCTAAAGAGTGACAGGAATGTGGGGAGAGAGAGAGAGAGAGAGATGGGGAATGACGTGCAGCAAAGGTCAGATTCGAAACTTGGGCCGCTGCTGCAAGGACTGAGCCTTCGTGCATGGGGCGTATGCTCTACCAACTGAGCTAAACAACATCCCTAAACACTGTTTTGTATTTCTCTCTCAAACCAAAGGAAAATTCTTTGTGTTTCTGTTTTTAAGTGTAAATTGCAGGCCTGATACAGATTATAGTTGTGAAGTTGGGGTTCGTAGTTTTGGTCCATGAATTCACCTGGATAGTCTCTCGCCGTACAGTAGTGCCACATTTGGTCTGGAAGTGAAGTAGAAACTAGCAGCTACTCTTTAAATCTGGTGCCATCATTAAAACTTAAAGATGTCTTTGTGAGTAAAAGCCTTTTTAGATTTTTGAATCTGGACAAAGACGAGCAGTGTATTAAAATCGCCTGATAACCTTTATGATTTTAGTTTCTGTCTGCGTACATGGAGAAAAATGTGTTCAGAATTAATAGACCTTGTCTTATTTGGTGATTTAGTCTTAATATTGTTATTATAATGAAGTTCTCTACCAAACCGGTTATACAATGTAATAATATTTCACTATGAATGTCTGAAGTGTTGCATTGTGATTTTATTTGCAACTGAGGTTGTTATTTCATCATATAGTTGCAGCACAAGCTGTGGCAGTGTCCACCTCTCTTGCTGCTTGGTAGTTACACATTAACAGAGTTGAGTTATATTTTTCCCAGAGTCAAGTTTACCTTCATTCCTGAACTCTGACTGTTTCCAGGTACATTCTTAAATTATCTTCACCCCCCACTAAAACAAACCTGTTTGACTTTGTGTCGCTGCAAGAGTCGGTGCTTTGGATAAATATCCCCATGAAGGTCATGTTATGAACATGACAGGGCAGAAACTGAAGGGGGCCGATTTATTTATAAATCTAATTTATTTTCCCACGTTGTGACTCAGACCTGATCAATCAATGACATCACATTTAGCCTTTTTCTAGACACACAGAGAGAAAGAAAGGTTATCTGGTGTTATGTTGAAGACTTGGACACAAGCACAGACCATAAGCAGCATTAACACTGAATTTGTTGTCATTCGGCATTACGTTGGTTTGAAAATCCTCCCCTCGATTGTCATTGTATAATTCACACTGATGAGAGAGACGTTCAATACACCTCAACTCCTCCTGATCATCATCGATCTTCCTCTCTGAATGAAGAGAATTGTCAGTGCTGTTGCAAAGCTCCTTCTTCGGTTTTTAAAGTTTCTCTATGCTTCTCTTGCTACGTGTTTGTGTGACGTAAACCACTTTGTGTCTCTGCGCCTGAGTTTACAGTGACTACAGCTGATCATGCGTAGAGAGCTTTAATGTACTGTTAGGCATGATACCTTAACATTAAATAATAACCGGCCTCGGGCTGCTCTTCATGACTGAACTGTCACATCCTTCAATGGATTCAATTCTACTTTAAAGAATCTCTGCTCGACTTAGCGATCGACTGACTGTTTGATGTTCAGTCACTTTCACACAACAACCACAACACAGTGATGTAACCTTTTGGCAAAGCCTGTTCAGTCACTGGTTCCTCTGTGTGCATTCACTACAGCAAAGACGACAAACCGTGCATTTTATGTTACTCGTAGTAAACATTCCTTTGTGCCTCTACTTGAAGTAGCAGATTTAAATGAATCCATACACGGAGAAAATCAGCAAATATTTTTTTTATTTTAAACCAGAGAAAGCCTTACTGATATTTAAAATTCCAGATTAGATTTCACACGTCAATGACTTTGATGTGCTGAAATGAGGTTTCTGTTAAACGAGGTAAAAAAAACACACAAATCACAAGACCTTCAAGAACCATTTTGCCCCCCTCTGTCGCCGTGGTTACCTCATGTGTCTTCACTCCCTGCTGTTTCCATGGTGACAAAATGTTTTTTTCCCCTCCCTCTTCCTCTTTCAGTGTCATCCAGACTCCGTTACCACTACCTGTAGACAAGGTAAGAACAGAAACGTGTGTGTGTCGTCCTGTCCCGTGTGCAAGTTGTCTGCTTGTGTCACACAGCCGTGTGTGTGTGTGTGTGTGTGTGTGTGTGTGTGTGTGTGTGTGTGTGTGTGTGTGTGTGTGTGTGTGTGTGTGTGTGTGTGTGTGTGTGTGTGTGTGTGTGTGTGTGTGTGTGTGTGTGTGTGTGTGTGTGTGTGTGGCGTGCGCAGTCGTCAGCTGATAGAGGAATGCAAGGCTGCTGCCAGTTTCTGCTGCTGCAGACGTCTTTGTGGATGTGGATGTGGATCAGGGGGCAAAAATTTTTTACCCACCATTCACTCGGAGTGTATTGTGTCTTTAGGTATCAACAAAATAGTCCAACTGAAATTTACATTGCGCTGTCTGCATATCTGTAGTATCATTCACTCGTTTTCTTCTTTGAGAAAAAATTAGAAACAAAACAGAAAATTATAGCTAAGATCTTTTGGTTTCATGGTTGCGCCCTTTTATTTTTGCGTTAACGCTCTTCCTGTCCCAACAACAACAACCCACACCTTCTTAAAGTTGTCTTGCCTGACTCACAGAGATGAAGACACGTCTTGTCCTGCACCTGAACTCGTTGAATGAGCAAACATTCCCCTGGGGAGTGCACCGCTAACTGCTATCAGTTTGCAGACTAGACAGCTAATTAGCTGCTCAGCTGTAGCACATTAAACAGCATGTGAAACGCTACTTCAGTCCTGTTAGATCATTTTAATTCAAGGGGCCACATACAGGTCTCAAGTGGACCTGAACAGTGAAGTCTTTGCACGAATAACAACTCCAAATGTTCTCTCAGAAGTACATCTTTATTCTGATGTTTTCAATTAATGAACCAACCTCGCACAATGATTAACGTCTTTACATATCATCACAATAAGCAGCATTACAGACTACCCACTGCTTAACGTGCTTAAGAAAGTGTGGTGTCAAATGTAAAAATTCGGTAATAGCATTTTATTAAAAAATTTGACGACTGCACAGTTTTTGCAACTTTTTGCATCCAGTGGACCTTGTTTAAACTCTTTGGCAGGCCGTACATTTGACACCCTTGAGTTGGATACTGGCGGTGCTTACTCATAAACACTGCTAACAGCACATCGTCTACCCGGACATGTAGGCTACATGTACTTGTAGTAATTTGATGACTAAATGTAATTTTTTTAATTGAACTTTAAGTGAAAAATATTGTTCCATGTGTCTGAGTTCTGATACTGACGCATCAGGACACCTGATGTTCTCCACAGGTTAAAAATCCTGTATCATTTCATATTAATTAATCATTATATTATATATTAGTGCCGGTGCTAATTGTTAGTCCGTTCTGTACCTTACCACACACTCTCCTGTGTTTCCTTCCACCAGTGGGAACAACAGGGCCTCAGTGTAACCTGTCTGAGGAATGTAGAGGCTTCGGCTGACAGTGTCTCTGCGTATATCTGTGTGTCAGAGAGGAGCTGTGATTAGATTTGAACCACTTCTCGAACATAATTAAGTTTCCTACTGCCTCTCCTGGGTCTCAGAATACACACACACACACACACACACACACACACACACACGCACACACACACACACGCTATCCCATTGGCTCAAAATGGAAGTGGATTGAAGGTTATCAAGCAGACCACATGTAGCCGTGGATTCACTACAGCGTGCCCAGGGTTAGTCTCTGAAAGAGTCCGAATTACGGATGCCAAGCTGGTCATGATACACCTGCTTTCAGCGCTGTCTGGCTTTTTTAACCTGCAGTTGCAACACCATCAGGTGCAGAATAGTACATAATGTTCAGATGGATGTGAAGCTTATGACTCTGTTAGGTACATGGCTGAAGTCAGGACTTAGCTTAATATGAAGACTGGAAATCGGGAAAGACTTAGCAAACTTCAAAAAATACGAACACACACACCTGCGTACACATGCCTGTATGCCAGTGACGCTAATCATGGTTCTGATTGTTCAAAGCTCACTGATTAGCAACGATGACTCTGAACACGATGAATCTGTTTAACCTGCACAAAACCGGAAATGTAAAAGTTGGTGGTTTTAGGCGGAGCTGAGCGCTGAAACTACTGTTAACTATTGCTGTGTAGTCGCTCTGATCACTGGTACTACTGTTTATATGAGTAGTCTAGTTTTTAAAGTGTGTGTGTGTGTGTGTGTGTGTGTGTGTGTGTGTGTGTGTGTGTGTGTGTGTGTGTGTGTGTGTGTGTGTGTGTGTGTGTGTGTGTGTGTGTGTGTGTGTGTGTGTGTGTGTTTATACTTTTGACATTTCTGTTTGATTTCAACACAAAGCTCAATGAACTCGAGACAGCTGTCAATATGTCACCACACTGTATGTGTGTGTGTGTGTGTCTTTTCCAGGTTGCCGCCAACACTCCCAGTATGTATTCTCAGGAACTGTTCCAGCTCTCCCAGTATCTACAGGTAACACACTGACCCCTAGTGGTCATTCTGTCTAACTACAAACACACATGATCAGGCAGTAAGGAGTCAGACATCAGTCATCAGACCTGTCACAAACAGGTTTTAAGTGTCGGATCAAATCATGCAGCTCTAACTGGAGAGGAGCAGAGGAGGACGAGAACTGTGCAGCGTTTCTCTGCAGTGATCTGAGATGACTTTGTCTCGTTCATTAGAAGTAATTACACAGCAGAAAGCATACATCATCTTTCATTAAACACAACCCAGGATGATAATCAGATACTAGAGAAGATGAGATCACACAAATATAACTCTGATCACTGAAGCTCAGAAAAGATCTAAAGCTGATGTGCCGGGGAATCTTGTCCTAAAGATTTATATAACCTCGACTTAAAACTCCTCCTCACACCTAAAATGATGCAATTTCCTCATGAAAGAGACCTGATCTTAAATACTGCAAAACTATTTAATACTTAAGTGGAAACAGATCTTTTTGCCTTAACGTATCATTATGAAGTGATGTAGACTGCACAGTGTAATGTCTGTACAAGCTTATCTTACTCGCCGCTCCATCCTGGTGCAAACCTCTGCTGTAGTTTGAATGTATCAAACTGTTATTATGATGCAGTGCACAACATTACAGTAGCCTGTTCCCCAAAAAATCTAAAATTAACAAGTTCAGCGTACTTTCCAAAGTGGTGATCACTGAGTTGAGATCACTTTTAGCTCCCTCCCCCTCCAGCAGGGAGCTGACGGCCATGTACAGATTATTATATCAGCTGATTAGTGATTGATGTGTAATTTGTATAATGAATTTAACTTAGACTGAAAATTGTATTTTAGATTCTGAAATGTTTGTTTATTTCACTGAACATTAATTCATGTTATAGTTAAAAGTTTGCAGTGTAATATATATTCAAATTAAAAGTTAAGTCACTCACACCTCTCTCTCTCTCTCTCTCTCTCTCTCTCTCTCTCTCTCTCTCTCTCTCTCTCTCTCTCTCTCTCTCTCTCTCTCTCTCTCTCTCATTGCTTTACCAGGAGGCCTTACACAGAGAGCAGATGTTGGAGCAGAAGCTAGCCACTCTGCAGCGTCTGTTAGCCAACACTCAGGAGGCCTCGGAGAGCAGCTGGCAGGTAAGAAATACCGTGATCATACTTTAGACCTGAGCTGTAACGCAGACGGGTACAAATCCATCACACACTATGCACACTGTCATTTTTCCCTACACTGCAAAGTCTGCATGGTAACGAGGCAGCAGATCTCCCATCATTCCCTTGTATCTCATGACATGAAGAAGCTTGTCCAACATGTTGTAAACTGATGTTTGTCTCCACCAGGCTCTGATTGATGAAGACCGTCTGCTCTCCAGACTGGAGGTGATGGGCAGTCAGCTACAGGCTTACTCTAAGGTAACACACACACAGTTGTGTGGTTCTGTCAGAATATAACTGCAAACATATCATCCAATTAAAACACCTTTTCTTCTGTCAAAGTCCCAAACAGAGGAAGGGATCCGTAAGGAGCTCTTGGCTCTTCAGGAGGACAAACACAACTACGAGACGACGGCGAAGGAGTCTCTGAGGAGAGTCCTGCAGGAAAAGATCGAGGTGGTCAGGAAGCTGTCAGAGGTGGAGGTAGGACACACACTGATACTGCATGCTCATATGTCATGAAAATTTGCCATTTGGAGGCACAGGGCTCTTGTTCTGGTGAAGCTAAGAAGTGTTTTTGTTTCTGCTGTCTTGCAGCGCTCACTCAGTAACACAGAGGACGAGTGCACCCACCTGAAGGAGATGTCAGAGAGGGGCCAGGAGGAGCTGAGGGAGCTTGCCAACAAGTACAACGCCGCCGTCAATGAGATCAAAGAGCTCACTGACAAAATTAAGGTACCTGCACAGACGCTGGAGTACGGAGTGATGTTACTGTGAACGACAGGATTTAATTTCCCAGCAACAATATTAAATTTAATACTGAAAATATTTAATTTTTAAATTTGTTTATCATATTTTTGTCATATTCTGCCTTCTCCTTTTCCTTCCTTCTTTCTTTCTCCTCGCCCTCTCTCCTGTCTCTCTCCTTCCTCCTCTTCACGCTCTGCTCCTCCAGGCGGCGGAGGGCCGGCAGGAGGAGCTGACCCAGCGGGGAGCGACGGAGAAGAGGGAGTTGGAGCTGCGGATCGAGGAGATGGAGGAGAAGGAGCAGGTTCTCCAGGCTCGCATCGAAGCTCTGCAGGCCGACAACGACTTCACCAACGAGAGGCTCGCCGCTCTGCAGGGTACACACACACACACACACACACACACACACACACCCTCTTGCTCTAACTTTGAACAAACTGACTGCACTTTGCAAACCAATCACTTTACCTTTCTGGTCATCACAAAACCATAACAACTACTGGTACGGGTCAGAACACGTCTTTGACCAATCAGGAGCCTCGGGCTTTCCGTCAGTCAACGCTTCTCTCTGCTGTTGTTGTCGTTTACAGTTCGGTTAGAGCAGCTACAAGAGAAAAGCGTTAAAGAGAACAACAGTCTGGGTGAGTCCACACATCTCCGGTCCGCTCTGGGACGCTCGTCCTCTCTGCCGCTGTTTGTCTCTTATGTGGTCGCTAACTTCACTTCCTCATCCCGCACTAATGATGCATGACAAGTTCCTGCATGATGTCCACATAACTTCCTGTTGCTTGCTGGTCTCTTTGGTCTCTTTGTTCATCTGTCTCTCTGTCAGTCACAGGTGGAAGTCTGGCTCTTCTTCTGTTTAGGTCTTGTTTTATGGTAGCTTGATGTCCGGCCGTCGGGTGTCCTCTGGTAGTTGAAGGGGGACGTAATGTTGTTTCACTTTCAGTTAGGAGGATTGAAACTCACATGAACTCTGAATATTTTTCTGTGTAATATCTGAAAGAATCACCTGAACTTTTTCACATTTTAGATTCAAAAACTGACACAGGCACACTGGCAGCTGTCTCGAATTATAATTATGCTTATCAGAATCACAGAAGAACTAAACTATTTCTGTTCAAATACTCAAATACTCATTTGTTTTTGGAGCAGGTGTCAGTGCAAAAACAAACAAACATGCTAAACAATAAAAATATTTAACTGGAGACTAAAAATTTGTTGTTATTATGTGTTAAAATTATATTCGAATATATAAATGCACATAAGCAAATATGTACCCAAGCCACATATATATATAAAAAAGCCTGATATATTGTCGTATTTATATATATATATAAATAAATAAATAAATAAAGGGAGTGGAAAACATTCAGCCGGTACGATTAATTTGATAAACTGTACACAACGTGCAGAAGTACAGTTATTCAGTTTTATTGAAATACAGCATCTTACTGTAGCGACCACTATGTCACGTCAGTAAAAGAATAACAATAACATAACATGACGAGACAATCAACACAAAATATTCAAGTCTAGCTCACCCTCTTTGTCTGAATCCCGCCACATTATTCATCATTCACATTATTCACTGTTTTCAATGAACACTACAAGCTGTAACTGGCTGTTTTTTTGCCTCTTAGTGCAAAATATTTAAAATTATTCTCTGGCACAAAATACTATAGTGATGAAGTCTTTCTTAGTCACATAATCTGCAATGTCCACTGTGGCCACGATGCTAAAAACACCAGCCCAAGCTCCCCCGGATCAACACCGGGCTGTAAGGGAATTCAAACATGTGATCTTTGAGTGACAGGATGGTCTGTGTGACCTCTGGTGTGGCTGTTTCAGACTTGGTGGCACTCTGCTGAGTCTAAACGGGGCTTGTTGGGTTTCTGAATAATCTGGGTTGTTTCCGTGGTTGCCAAACTGTCCACCGCTTTGTTTTTCTTCTTCTGGGGTAAAAGAGCTTTTTGGTCACTGATTGACTCCTGGTGATTGAATGACACCACTGAATATGAATGCTGGAGGTCTCACTGCTCACTTTGCCACAGTAGTCACGTTTGTGAAGGAACCTGCCATCATTTTGGACTCTCACTCTGTTTCTGAACGTGTGTTTGGCTGGTAAAGTGTCGACAAAATCGTGTATATACACATATATATATATATATCTGATGTGGTCACATGACAGATGTCGACATTGTTTCCCACGGACCGGTAGAGGAGCCTGTCGAGGACAAACAGAGCCTGCAGACATCTGAGAACCAGGAGGAAGACGAGGATGATGACGATACAGACACCGATGATGGTGCAGTTGGCGAAATTCATGGTAGTTAGTTTGATTAATATTCAGCATTCACCACAGCAAAGAACAAAACGGTCCCAAATAGGAATAAATAATATAATCTAGACAAAATACAGCAGAGCAAAATGCTATTAATTGAATATATAGGATAAAGTATTACTAAAAGTGTTTCCAGACATTCTAGTTTATCCAACTGGCGCGCGCTCAAAGTTTGTCAGAAATCTTTCATTTATTTTTGATTGATTGAAATGTGAGACTCATTTCACGTTCACACTTTAAAAATATACGTTTGTTCAGTAGTTGGATGTTTCAGGCAGCCAATACTGTATGACGGTCCTGGGTCATGTTTAAGAAATTAGCTACTTATATAACACATAAAATACAAAAAACTCCATTTGATCTAACAGGAAAAGTGGAATACTCCTCGTCAGAAGGGATAGTTTGACCTAAAAATTCCTATTTTACGCATACGTAATGTTAGGTTACTCACATTTGGAGCACTTCAGTGAACCTCTGGAACAGTTTTTGTGTTTTATGAGACGATTTCTGACTTTCTGAAGAAAGTTTCACACAGTCTGTGCTTTGATCCAGAAACTCTTTTAAAATCATGAGGTTGTAGAGTAGTCGGGCTGGTTAATTCCACATTTTGTTGAGAGCCAGAAGTTTATACCTTATACCGTCTGTCTGCTGTCCGCTTGTCCACAGCCTGTCTGCTGTTACAGCATTGTGGCATCTGTGAAATACTCGCCATGTATGGCTTTGTTTTCTGCCCGTCGCGTTTGTTTCTTGAGCATCTATCTGTCCGTGTAAGTTATGAGTCTCTCTGTAACTCGAGAGTTTTGTCATGCTTTTCACCTGCTTGTATCTGTCTGTCACGATCTCTGTCCTCTCTGTCTGTCTTCAGCTCTTTCCATCTCGTCCACTCTAATACAGGGTTGGGTATTGAGAGCAAAGTCTGAATTCGAACTAGTTTGTTCAGAAAGAAGTTTTTTTGATTCTGCTTATCGATTCCAGAAAGTAGACATGCATGCAACGAGTAATTAAACAGTTAAATATTACAAGGAAGTGATTCATGATTTCAAGTCCGTTCATTCGAAGCATTTGTTGGAGTTTTTCCTGTTTCCCTTTCTAAATAATAAGATTATTTTCTGTGTGGCATCGATGAGCAGAGTCAGTCAAATCTGAGTAAATACCCAACTCCACTCTTGATAGACATCGCAGTAATGTCAGTGCTCTGTGTTTCTATCAGACAACTGTCATGTTAACAACAGTGGAGGAGACTCGACTAGAATCCAACAGTTGATTGAGTGTCCGCGTGAGTACAAACATCTACTCCTGCTGTACGCTGCTGCACACACACACAAACACACACACATAGAAACACACACACACAGAAACACAGACGTCCATCGCTGCCCAGGAAAGACAAAAAAAAAGAAAGTGTCAAATTAAAATTTTAAGATGGTAAGTCAAACTTTTGTTTTGTCTGTAATCAAAAATGTGAAATACAATACCAGTCAAAAGTTTGGACACACCTGATTCAATGCTTTTTCTTTATTTTTATTGCAATCTCAGTATAAAACACATGAAGTAGCTAATCCTTTGTTCCACACAATGAAACAAGTCTCTTGACTAATTCAGGATAATCTTTCCTTCCTTATTAATTCCTTTCATAAATAAAAATAATGAACTCAAAACAGATTTTACTTTTTTTCTAATCTAATAAATTCAATATGGCTCCAAAACATTTTACTTTTGTTTGTTTACTGCATAATAATTCTCTTTTGTATTAGTTCATAGTTTTGATTTCTTCAGTTTAATCTATGTAGAAAGTTCAAAAACATTGAATAAGATGTGTCCAAACCTTTGGCTGGTATTTTAAGTAGAATCTTAAATTTCTTTCAACTTTTCAGTCACAATCTGATGGACTAGTGGATTAAGACTTAGTGTCTCATCATTTCTCATTGCCATGATTAGTTTTTTATTTTTATTTTTATTGTTGCTTATTCTTAACATGCCTAACACATCTATGTTGCTCTTTTCCTGTTGGGAGTGTGCTTCCATACCCTCTTTGATGGGACAGGTTGTAGATTTTGGTTTGAGAACAATTAACTGCAATTAAACCTGGAATACGGTTTATAATACACAGTCATTAAAACAAGCTAACGAAATAAAGGGTTGTCTGCCTGTCAAACAAGAGCGAGCTAGACAGATGAAAAAAAAATCTTAGCAGAGATCTTAGCAGGACGAGAAAGGCAGGAAAAGATAGATGTAATATAATTTGTATAATTTAAGTTTTTGTCAAAGCACGTTGTTGTCGCACCATGTATATCTGGAGCTGATGTATTTGAGTAATACTGATCAGTACATCAGAAGAAATGTACAAAATGTTTTAAAAGGGATGACTCGGTCAAATTCTGCAGTAGTTTTCTCACCTTCCTCCTTCAGTATCCACCTCTGAGATTTCTCCCCTTCACGTGAAACAAAAATAATATGAGGTTTAGTTTGCAGTGTTCAAAAGCATCAAAAAATTACATTTGTAAATTTCAGCAGCAGCATCTTTGTCGAGAAACACGCAGGCCTCACTGTCACAGTCTGTAGACAAACAAACAGACCTGAAGTTAAAGATGGAGCACAGCTGAGTGTGTTGGTGTCTCGCTGTTGGCTGAACTGTTTCGTTGGAGATGACTTTGTTGTTCAAACTCAGGAGCTCATTGAACTTCTCGTCTGGCAGTGAATGAAATCCATACTGGTGCTCTGATAACTTTAGTCGTACGTCTTCCAACCAACTCGTTGGCTCTTCTCAAACATCGTTCACACACTCCTTTTTTCTTCTTCTTCAGCAGATCTTCACATTGTTTTTCTCTGCATGGCGCCTTTGTATCTTTCCACTGGATTAGTTCACCAACCTCCTTGTTTCATCATCTGGTTATGTTTTCATACTTGAAGCGCTTCAAGTATCAAGTCTGTGGAAACTTTCTCTTGACTGCCTGCATTTCTGATACCGGCCAAACCTCAGCTGTTTTTGCTTCTTTGTTTTGTTTGTTGGCTGCAGTGACACTCGCTGATACATTACTGGCAGTCCCGCTTGCTGCTGTTGGAGCTGCTGGTTGTAGATATTGTAGTAGAAGTGGATATAATTACAAATCAATCCGCTGGCTGAGGTATTTTTATTTTGCTCACTAATGACAAACCTCTCCTAAGAGGCTGTAAAACATAACAGCACGCAGAGCTGATATTTTAAATCGATCAAAACAAAGTAGTTGAGGCTTGTGGCAGCTAAGTAAGTGTGTTTTTTTGCAGATTAAATAATACACATCAGATTTGTAACTGGGTTAAATGTTCAAAAGTTAGGAGGTCTTGATTACATATGTCCTTTTCATTGACTGGATTTCAACATGTAGGTTTTACAGTTTATTCTTGTTGACGTCATAGTGTCATTTCTCAAATGAAGTTAAACCCGGATTAGTCTATATGTTGAACACCTACACAACGTTCAGGTCCTTGGTTACATCATGTCAGTTAGTCAGCTAATTCTCTAGCACAGAGGACACAGTAGATGTACTGTTACATAATACCTGTAACCAGTCCTTTAACTGGTAAACGGACAAACACCAGTATTTTTAACACAAAGCTTCCTCAGCTAATTGGTCACAGGTTCTTTTAATGTGCACAGCCTCACTTATTCAAGCGACTTCAGTAGCTCAAGTGAGATTTTACGTGTATGACACCGCAAATCCAGCTGGATACCCTCAGTCTGTGTAAAGTGGCTGCTGGTTGTACAGTAAGCCGGTCTGGAGTTTGAGACGGATTTGATTTGACTCAAGTTTAAATTTTGTCTAACAAGTTTTAAGCTGAGTTTATTCACTGGTTTCCCCTTTTTTTCTTTTTTTTTCTTCCTGCAGCGGTCAAACAGCTGAAGGAGACGGTGAGCTCTTCAATCCACAAACTGGCCAACTTTGACGGTAAGAGCTCGACTAAGCTTCAAGTAAAAAGTACTTCCTTCAGTTGTTTGAATCCTGGAGCAGTTCAGTCTGCGATCGAACGCGAGTGGAAAAGGTGAATCAGTTTGTACGTAAAGCTTTCACTCAGGTCAGTCGCTCGTTCACTGTTTTTTAGGTCAAACTACAGTATATTCTATCAACAATGAACCGAAAGTGAAGCCTCGTGTTTGTGTCTGTGTTTGTAGAAGTGATGGACGCTCACCTACAAAACAACCAGACGGCAGAGGATGACATCCTGGCCAGCCCCGATCGACTCAAAGGTAAAGAACGCTCTCTCGGACTAGATGTTAATCTCTCATTTATTTTATTTTTTTTAAATATTTTAGCTGTTTTCTGTTGCATTGACTTTTTGTGAAGTCGTAATCACAAAGGGCAAAACGGCTGACAGAGACATCCTACTACAGTGACTTCTGACCTCTGTCTGTTCTGTTGTGTGACTGTTTGTCCTCTGTGGACACGCACACAATACTCCGGCTGCTGAAATGCTGCTGTAATACATTTCCTCTGGACACGCTCACACAGTTTTATATTTCTATACCTTTGAGGGCCCAAACTGGCTCGATCTTTTTATATCGTTTATATTGAATTTTCTGTTTCCTTTTGATCATAGGAGAAGCGTTATGTTGACTGTCTGTGCACCATGAACTGCATCCGCAGCTGTAATTCAAACCTCAGCGCTAAAATTAAGTCTGAAAACCTTCAAACGGTCCTTTGAAGACATGAGGCAAACAGACAAAATGTTCTGACTCTCAAGGTCCGAGCATCTGATTGGATCCAGAGAGATAGATTTACAACACGCACACACACACACACACACACACACACACACACACACACACACACACACACACACACACACACACACACACACACACACACACAATAACAGTGTGGCTGTAAAGCTGCTCTGCACTGCCGCTTTTGTTGTTTCTGTTTCCCTGCTGTGCCTCACACACTATAATCCAGTGAGTGGTGAGTGCGCTATGTGTGAACACACACACACACACATATTCATATATCTTCTTTTAGGAAACTAAATTTCTCTGTCTGGTATTTTACTTTATTTTGTTGCTGGTCTATTTTGGCATTTGCCTCCAAGTTTTGTGTAATCTTACTTTAGTTTTTCACACCCATTCTGTGCCCGCCTAGTTAACCTTTGTGTGTGTGTGTGTGCGTGTGTGTCCGTCCACAGGAAATCAGATGGATGCCAAAGAGTCCGACATGTCAGACACTCTGAGTCCCAGCAAAGACCGCAGCAGTGACGATACGTCAGGTCAGTAAAACACCGAGTGAAGTTTCAACCCTTTCTTTCATGTTAAAGTCTCGTCTCTGTGGTCAGGTTTTTATCTCACTCTTCAGTTTTTCACTTTAACGGCTGTTTACTTGAAATAACTTTTAACACGGGTGAAGTCTGTTCTCTCACCTGGCTGCATCTGTTACACGTGGAGACAAATTCAACATGGAACATGTTCTACATGACTGAAGAGAGAACTAAATAACATTTACTTATTTTATATCTGATTTGATTATTTGGAAAGCACTAATGTCAGCTTGAAGCCGGTCTAGAAGTTATAAATTTAGTCCCTTTTGAGAAATCAGAAAGAAATGTGTGTGTTTGTGTGTGTTTTTTTTTAGACGGCAACATGGACGACCAGGAGCTGAATGAACCACAGAACAGAGTAGCTCTGCTCAAAGGTAACCATGGCAGCTCATCTCTGCTTTGTACTTTTGCTCTGTGCTGCACAAACAGACCATCAACATTCACCAAGTGAAAGCATCTCACTGTAATTCAGCCAGCTGTCCTTCAGGGGGAGCTGTTCAGTCGTGTTAGTGCTTCCAGGACCATTTAATTTCAAATGACTCTGTTGTGTGTGTTTGTAGCTGAGTTGCATCGGGCCGGTCTAGAGCCTGGAGACACGGAGCAGGTCATCCACCATCTCCACAGAGAGCTCCTGGAGGCCCAGGAGTTAGCCAACATTGGCAAACAGAGATGTCTGGAGCTACAAGGTAACTAACCATGTAAAGTAAACACACACACACACACATTATGGAAGCTGTGAATAAATCCAAGCTTCAGTTGTGATCCTTAAATTTCTTCCTGATGCTCTGAAAATGTTATGTCTGTGTCTGTCTGTAGCTCTGCTGGAGGACGAGAGGAGGAGTAACTCTCAGCAGACTGAGGAGTCGACCAAACAGATTCAGTACCTGCAGAGTTAGTACAACACACACACACACACACACACACCCCTGTCTGTGTCATAATCTACCACCTCACTTCCTTTTGTGTGTTTGTGTGTGTTTAGCTCAGCTCGGGAAGCTGCAGGCCGACATGGAGGCACTGAGGGAGCAGAGGGAGAGCACCATCTTCACCACCAGAGAGGAACTCTACTCCGCCCAGGGCGAGGTACCACCCCACTTTACTATTTCCTTCTGACTCCTCATGACTCACCTGTTACTCCCTATGATGCCACTCCTTCACAACTTCCTCCTGACCTCCCTCAGATTACTCACAGCTCTATCTTACTCCCCTCTGACTCCTCCTGATGCTCCTCCATAAGTCCAGTGTCTCTTCCTGACTGCTGGCTGATTCCTTCCAGCTCCTTGTCACTTGATCTGACTTCTCATCTCTCCTTTGTCTCAGACACCTCCTTTTCTTCCTTTTCTCCTTCTCTATCTCCTACTGGCTCTCCCTCACAGCGCCTTTTTACTCTGCTCTTATTCCTCCCCCTCCTCAGATTTCTCCCTTCTCTCCTCTGACTCCTAATAGTTCTGTCCGACTCCTCCTGACTTTCACTGACTCCTCTCTGCACACAAACAAACCTCACCTCCTCTTGTACAGATTGAGACTGTACATCCAGTCATGTGCCATCACTTTGTTCCTGCCTTCAGATTATCGTCCTGCGGCACACCATGGAGGCAGCCACGGCAGAGCGGGAGCGTGAGATCGCCGCCCTGCAGGCAGACCTGGGCAGCGTGCGGTCCGATTTGGAGCACTGGAGGAACGTGGCCTCCAAGTATGAGCAGGAGATCAGCCGGCTGCAGGATGCCTTCACACAGCAGCAACAGCAGCAGTCCAGCGCTACCAAGCTGCAAGGTGAGCTCTGCAACTGTGTAAATCAAGATATCAGTCTGTCATTAATGCACAGCTGCATGAACATTTCTGAAACCTATTGATCGTAACTAGTTCTGACTATACTTCCTCGCCCTCTTTTTTCGTCTCTCAGCGGATTGTGATACGTTGCAGCAGCGGTGTGTGTGTTTGCAGCAGGACTGTGACAGCCTGAGAGCTGAACGGACGGCTCTCACGGACAAACTGCACCGCCTGGAGACTGAGCTGAGCAGGTACACACACACACACACACACACACACAGAAACTAACCTTAAGGAAAGACGGTTAACGACGTGGGCAGACGGATCAGACTTCTTTCTTTCTTAATCAGTTTATCAAAATAATCTGAAAAAACATCGTTACAACTATATCTTCATCTACAAGATGGTCTGGGTGACACCTCTCGCTTACACACACACACACAGATAAACACAAACACTATCCTGGAGACCCCACAAGGGAAGGTAAGATGACTAATATGTAACTTCCTAGTCAAGAGCTTGGGAGTATTCTGTATAAACTACTATAAACAACCCAGAACACATCAGGAATGTGCGTCAAACTGTGTGAGGGCGGACATTAAAACTAGACCTGAAAGTCTTCGTGACATCCACGATCGAGTTGATGAGTTGCAGCTTAGGACGACTGACAGGACCGCCGCCAAATTCAGGAGTCCCTCAAGGTTCGGAGTTTGAATTCAGCAAGATGAGGACAAGAAGGAGAGGAGGAGGAAACATGGAGTCCGGCTGATTCAGGCAGAACAGGACGAGGAGACGACAGCTGACTGACAGCTGGCTGAAGCAGACCGAGCAGTCAGCAGCTCTGCGCTCGGTCTGATCTCCATGGAGAGAAAACATCACTGCATGTTCTCTCTCAGCAGGATTTTGTCTGAGCTTCAACTGTGTTTTCACTTGTTTCCAATAAACTGTGTAGGTGCCACTGGCAGCACTTCTAATGAATACTTGTGATGCACCACTCCTGTAAAACTGCAGATGTCAGCTGCAGCTGACTGTCTCATCCCCTGCTTGAACAACCTTCCTGAACATCTCCTTTAATGATTTTACAGATCAACAACATTTTGATGCAAATATTTATCTTCAGCCATTCAAAACAACGCATCCCAACTGTTTCCCAACACCAACATGCTGCGGTGTTATCTGATACATGCACTAAATATAAATGATTGTAAATCAACAAAGCCACGTAACAGCGCCCACCTGTCACACACTGGGTTCACTTCACAACCACGGAGGTTGCCGCTTGTTTAAAACTTACTGTGATGCTAAAGAATCCATAAAAAACAAGTTCCATAGATGAAATTTGTTGTTTTCAGGTTTCAAATACATAACCAGGAGACAAGAACTTGATTTTCTTTTTTATTTGACTTTGTTCCGTTGTTATTTTTCTCCTTTTAAATGGTCGTGGTGTGTCTGTGTTTGTGTGCAGCACCAGGGAGCAGAGTCAGGTCCTCAGCAGCAGTCTGGTGTCTCTGGAGAAGAGGGAGGAGGTTCTGCAGGACAAACTGGGTTCTCTGGAGAATCAACACCTGCAGGACGCAAGCAGGCTGAGGACCCAGCTGGACCAGGCCCAGGCCCACACACACACGCTGCAGAAAGAGGTACACACTGCAGAGACACACACACACAATTCCTTAATGACAAATAACTTCCTCAACCAATACTGGTGATGTCACGATTCATAGAAATGTTGTGATAATGGTGTACGTGTGTGTGTGTGTGTGTGTGTGTGTGTGTGTGTGTGTGTGTGTGTGTGTGTGTGTGTGTGTGTGTGTGTGTGTGTGTGTGTGTGTGTGTGTGTGTGTGTGTGTACATGTTCAGTATGAAGACACACAGTCTCAGCTGTTGGACCTCCGTCAGCGCTATGAGAGGACAGAGAAGGAGAAGCTGAACATCCACCAGGAGCTGGAGCAGTGCAGGAGCAGCCTGAAGCTACTGCAGGACAAGACCAGCTCTGTGAGTGTACATACACACACACCTCCTTTTTAATAAGACCAAAGACTATATCAGCTGTTTGTGTTGTAACCTGTGTTTTTGTGTTTTCGCAGAAGTTTTCGTTTCCTTCCACAGTTTTTTTTTGATTTTATGTTAAAGAGTAATGCAGGAGGAAGCACATGACTTGCTCATGGACACTGTGGCAGTCTTGAACCTGCTAGTTGTAACCCACCAAGCGCTTCAGTTCACAGCCTCCCTCCTCACTGCTTACTCGCTAACTCTGGACTCGTCTCACCGGCCAGTGTTGATTAATCTTCAGTCAGTAGATAACAAACAGACTGATAACCTTTGTGGTGATTTTAGCAGATTTAATTAATCCATAAATGAACATAGAAACTGTTTTTTTTTTTTTAAATTCATCTCTTCCAGCTGAGATGACGTCATCATTTCTGCCTTTTCATACTCAGTTGATAAATAACAGCTGTTAGTTTGTCTCTGTGAAAACTCCAGGAAACACAAATCAGAGAAAGACGATGACAGCGAGGCAGAGCAGCCTCCTCCTCCTCCTCCTCCCCTCTTCTTCCTCTCCTCCTCCTCCTCTTCTCGCTCATCTCCCTGTCTTCAGCTTTTCTTCGTCCTCTGTCTTTTGTTGATGTGACGGACGATGTTTGTCTCATTCCTCAGGTTTTTTTTTGCTATCCCAGAGCTTTTCAGAATAAGAGTCCTGGCATTCGCAGGACGAGAGCATCAAACTTTGTTTTGTTAAATTTTTCTTTTTTTTAAAGGATAATTTCTATTTATTACAAACTTTGATCTAATTCTCACAGTTTTGTCCGTCATTTCTTTCAGTTCACTCTTTGCACTTAGAGTAGCTGAGACCTGAGTTAGACTCTAGGTGAACTTTGCAAATATGAGGGATTATTAGCAGGATTAAGTGAAATTCTATTACTATCTAGTCATTTATTACTTCCTCTGGAGCGACGGATAGCCTTTAGAAAACTTCTTTTCCCCATACTTTAGTACTCTACTAGACCTGCAGATAAATTAATGTAAAACTGGTGCACTTCCCCTTTAAGAAGCTGCAAGTGTGGGACAGAACCGGTGCTGTTTTTTAATGCGTCTCACGCAGAAAACTCGCAGAAATTTGGCCTCAAACTTAAGTACAAAAAAATCATCTGATGTCACGCAAGCTGCCAGATTGTCTCTCTGTGAAACACGATCTCCACACACAGTCCACATAGTGCGTTCAATTTCAATCCATCTGGCACCGCAGACTGGCAGCCCACTAATTAAAGGATGGATTAATTGTTAATTTTCCAATAAAAGAGACAAAACACACAAAACTTGAAGATAAATTTGACTTGTTATAATATTTTAATATCGTTATTGTGAATACCTGGACGTCCCTCTGTTCCCAGATGTCAGCTGTCAGAGAAGTGAAGGACCAAACTGTGAGAATAAGACTCAAGTTTTAATAACTCAGAATTATCCTGTGACTCCATTATTTATCTTCACCAGGTATGTCATGTATCGGCACCCTCCAGTTTATTTAGCCTTCCTCTTGTGTTTAGCACTTTATGTTAGTTTTTTATTAATGATCAGATATTAAAGAAACATTTCACACTGGACCTTAAAAGCCAGTTATCGTCGTCAGCCTGTAGAGTTCACTGTCTGAGTGCTAACACAATGTCCTGGTGCAGAAAGTTAATGAGCCGAACAGGAAAGCGTTGCCTGGGTGACGGGTGGTGTTTGCTGAACGCGGCTGTTGAATGTGACAAGACACACACCTACAAACTCCCCTCTCTCTCTCTGTCTCTGTCTGTCTCTCTCTCTCTCTCTCTCTCTCTCTCTCTCTCTCTGTCTCCCCCTCCTCCCCCCTCGCTGTAGCTGCTCCTCCATGTTGGTTTTGGTTGATTTGCTGGCTGATTTCTTCTTATCCTTCTCCCCCTCCTCCCCCCTTCCTTCCCTCCCCTCTAGCCATCCATATTGCAGCCTGTCCAAGCCATATTCATTGGCCTTGTCCTGGCTCTGCTCTACTGGTGTTTCGGCCAGTTGTGGTAGAAAGGTACACACGACATGACATCAGTCTGTCTCTCTCTCTCTCTCTCTCTTGTCTCTTTTGTCTCCATCTGTCCATCTGTGGAAGGAAAGATGGCAGAGGTGAAAACATGGTCCTGTAGCTGTGATGAATTCAGGGTAACGTGTTAAAGTCTTGACGTAACACAGTCCAGTGTTTGGGTAAAATGTTTATTCTCAGTAGATCTGAAGCGTAGTCATGCCCTTTAACCTTCAGTGCTCCTTTTAGAAATGCAGTGAAACTCCATGTGGAGTTAAGTTAGAATTAGGTTGAGACATGCTGAAAACAATCATTTTATCAGTGTGAAATATAAAGATTTAGGACACAAACACGTCACCTGTTGCAGCAGTCTGATATAAAATTAAGGAATTTACAGAGTTACATGGACTCCCTAATGTTTTGCTTGTAAGCAAAGCAGTAAGCAGCGTGTTGTGTCTCACATGTGTGAAACTCAGGGACAGTAGCTGACGTGCAGGTGAAACAAATAGAAAATACAACGACATTATGTGATGGAGAGTTACATTTATAAATAGTTAAATAAATAGTGAAATAGTTATGAGTATTAATGTTGAACCCTGAATTCAGATCAGCAGGACTCTTCTCACCTCCTACACTTCCCTTTAAGTCTGAGCATCTTCATCATCGTCATCGTTCACCACAGTGGTCTTTGTCTTCTGGTTTGAGCAGCTCTAACTTGCATGAGTGTCTGTCTGTCCTGTCAAACTTCTGCTGCTTCTGCTCTGCTGCAGCTAACACTGAACTCTTTAAAGGGACGTGATCCCACCGACCACAGGCCCTCAGTTTAAAGGGGGATACCTTTGTCTCCGCACTGCCTGCTGACATTTTTAGTTTCATTTGGAGGAAAACAGGATCCTGGCTTTGTGAGCATGGCTCTGTACATGTGTGATGGTTTCTGATAGATAGATTTCAGTGATAGAGGTTTCCTGCCTGCGGTGTTGGACACCGTTCTGTATAAACTCATCCTCATCAGTTATATTCTTATTCTTTGACTTCTCTACAGCCCATTGGTTCCTCCTTGAAGAGATAAATCTTCAAATATTTAGTTTTATGTTTAAAAAAACCCTCAGTAATTTCTTAAAGCAGCTGTCCAGAATTATTTAGGACCGGGCTAAATTTCTGTCTGATCGGAGCTTTTCAGATTTCTCTCACGGCTGCTGTCAAAAGATCCGTCATAGCTGAAGTGAGTTTGCTTTAAATAACATTTACTAATAGAGTATTTTACATGTTACTGTGAAAACTGAACTTCACTGTGACATGACTTTAATTTTTTTGCCTACAATTTGACAAAGTAAAGCTGCTTTTTGTGTCTTTGTCAGTGTCGAGGACGCAAACGTCTTGACTGAACAAACTTTATTTTGAACTTAATTCGATCCGAGTGAGCTGCACGTCGAGGCCGTTCAATCGATGCGAGTGTGAAAGTGTAGCCCTGGAGAAAGGCTGATTAAAAGCGTGTCGTGAGTTAGTCTGCGCGGCTTCAGAGGTCAGGCAAAAAAAGATGATGTGCAGCTCACGTTAAAGATTACATTTTTGCAGACGACAGTAAGATTTCCTTTGATTCATCTGATATGAATTTGACTAAATTACTAAATATTGAATATTACTAAATATGTCTGACCTTGAAAATGATGCCGTTTTTATCGATTAGAAACAAACTTGTGGTCCGAGCAGTCTGGATGTTGCTGATGTTGAAGTAAATAACCGCTCAGCATGTATTAATTTTTACTCTGAATGGAGAAAGGTGTTTCCCTTTAAAGAGTCTCTTTCCTCGTCGTCTCTCCTCATTCATTCACTCACATCTCTTCACAGCTCCCTCTCACTTTCAGGGTGTTGGTGCTTTGTTTTGATTTAATGTTAATTTAACTTCATTTCATACATCGTTGTCTCTTGCAGCAGCGCTTGTGGTCACCTCATTCATCCTCCTTTCATTCCTGACCTCCAGTCTGCTGCTTCATCTCGGTTGTTTTTCCATTTTGTTCAGCCTCTGCCTGCTGACAGATCTCCTGTCTTTGACCTATTTTATTTTCTTCATTATTAAACATCCACCGTTCTGTCCGTCATCTTCGTCCTGTGTTGTGCTGGTTTGCTGCTTGTTCATTTGGGAATGTCTGACCAGTCTTTCCAGTTGTTTGCTCCTGAGGGAAAACTGGTCTGTAACTTTTCTGTTTTTCTTACTCAGGTAACTTCCTCGGCCTTGTTTACTTTGCTGCTTCCTCCTGTGTTTATTTCTTTTTTTATTTCCTCCTCTCCTCTTCCTCTCCTGAAGTCCTAAAAGATTCTATTTTTTATTTTTTTTATCAGCCAGTATATTTAATGCCAACATCACGTCAAAATAAAGATCTGAATGTCCGTATAATAAAAAACAGACTGTTCTCGGCAGAAATCATCTTTTACTTTTACAGCCAGCTGATAAGAAGGACTACACACTTTAGAAATCATCCGTCTGTGATCAAGTACATAGTTTTTGGAGGATGCAGAGGTTTAGATGTTTATGAAATGTGAGCATGAGGCCTCCAAAAGTCCAAATAAAAACTAAAGCCGTCTTTGTTACGACCCAGCTTATGCAGGGAAAGTTAAGTAACATAAAACCAGTAGTACTCGGTAAAACAAAGTTATTTATTTCCATGATTTGGATTAATTATAATACAACTGAAGTCCTAAACCGCCTGATAGAAGAATAACTTCACTGTCTAACCAAAAAATACAGACAGTGTTCTAAACCTCGAGCTTCTAACAAAAATGTCTCTACGTGAGTGTGAAACCACGTCAGTATTCACAGCATAACACAGAGAGGCGTAAAAATCAAGCCGCATTGCGACTGTCTTTAGTGGATTAGTTCTTCGGACCTGGATGCTGCTCTGATCAGGATCCTCCGTCTGATGACAGGATGGGCAGGCGACCACGCACCTTAAATAATGACACAGAGATGAACCATCAGGAAAACAAAGCGCAGTTATTGAAATCAAACTTATTTATGCTCCATAGTGTTTCATTCTGGTTTATTATTTATTATCAGGATAAAGTTTCAGTTTCTCGTCATATTTTAATTTCAGCTTTGCCATGAATGAACTTTGTCAGTTTTAAAGTTATCCAAGTCCAAATTATATTTATATATAACCCCTGTCTGTTTTACTCTTCTGTAAGTAAACACTTTTACACACCTAGATAATCTTTAATTAAATTAATTGCGTGACAGATAAAGAAAATATCATCTTTTGGACTTGAGCTTTGCTTCTTTACTTCATCTTTCCCTCTGCCTCCTCTTCATCCACTTTCCTCTTCCTCTTCTTCTCTCTTGGTTTCAGTTTAAAGCTTCAGACGTGACGACTAACTGCATTTCTTTGTGTTTTCCTGTGTGTGTGTGCGTCGTCGTGTCTCTCTGACAGAGCGGCTGGAGCCCCTGGATGCCGGTCATCGCAGTGATGGTCGCCGTGACGGCAGCCGTCCTCTACCCGAACCTCTCCAAGAGCAGCTCCACCTAGGACGCACACAGCAAACAAAAACACACACACACTCTCACACACACACACACACACAGAGCGCTGTGAGGAGAGCATCACTGCTTTACTTGTATAAAGTCTAATTGTACATAATTGTAGAGGGAATATAAAGGTTGTGGTTTCTACAGAGGATTCAGATGCTTCTTGGTTTATTTTGTTTTTGTGTGTTTTTGTTGTTTTTTTTCTGCCGCTGAGAGTTTTGTTGTCGTTTTAATTCTCGGCTCTCTCTCGGCTGTGGTGGGGGCTTTTTTTTTTTTTTTTTGGTTTTCGTCTCTCTGCTGATTTCTGGGTAACACGGCGTTCTCCAGCAGGACTTCTTCACACACACACACAAAAAAAAAACCTTGCCACATGTGACGTTCACACTCACATTGTACGTGTGCAGAACTTCCCAGCAGCCTCAGTCAGGAGGACGTGATCCTGGACTTGTCACTGACAAGCGCAGGTCTGCAGTTTGCCGGTCGGAGCGTCTGCACACCTTTATCGATAGATTTCATCAGTTATTGGAGTCTGTTTATCGGCTGTCTTTACCTGTAAGCTCTGCAGCGCTGCATCAGGAGAGTTCATCAGTGTCTTTACTGAAGAAACGCCGATGTAACTAACCCTAACTCTGCCATATTCAAGTTTAATTTTCACTCACCAGCTCAGCGCTTTCACAGTTCCCTCCTAAAAACGACCACCAACTGCTAACATTTATTTGCCAGTGTGGATTTGAGGTATATCTTGAAACGTCAGGTTGTTCAGTAGTATGCACCGCGAGTTCACAGTAAAAACAGTGATGATAAAGGCCTGAATGTTTTTTTGTACCAAATCTTGAGTCTCTGTTGTTTGGAAAAGTTTTTTTTAAACTTTATTATTCCAGTTGATGTTCTCTCCACATGGTGCGTATTCTTAAACAATGTGTGTTCAGCGAGATTATCACAAACAAACCGACGTAAACGATTGCAGGAAGGAAGGAAGTGTTTCTTTTTATTTGACTTCATTTGAACTTTCCTCGTCCTCACTGCAGCAGGCTGCTTGCTTGTTTCTCAGTTCATTGTTAATTGTAAAATCTTCTTAAAAACATACTTTCATCACACATAATGTTCATCACAGTTTCTCATAATTCTCTTCCAAGAACTTAAAGATGTTTCATTTACTATCGTGAAAAGAAAGAAAAGCAGCAGATAGAAGAAGCTGGAACCAGACAACATTCATCAGTTTGGCTTGAATCATAATTCATTAAAGCTGCCAAATATTTAAAAAGAAACCTGAATATCCTGAGTGAGCGGTCAGTCACGCTCCCCTCTCTGATTGGTCAGTTCAGTTCAGCTCCTGTTCCTGGTACTCGTGGTTGTGGGTCAAACGTTTACACATCAGTACATCCACCCTCATAGTAAATCTCCGTTCAGGCTGTCGGAGCACAGACGAAGCACAAACAGTGACCGAGCGTCTGCATCAGTGTTTCTGTCGTGAGCTGTGTCTGTTGGGAAGTGCTCACACGTTTGGCGGGTTTAGTTTTTTTTCCGGAAGTCGTGCTCTGTTCTGTTCTGGTTTTAAGGCGGCCATGTTGGACGTCTAATGTGGTTTGTGTTTTTTGGGGGTTTTTTGAGGTCGGGGTTTAAAAACTTGAAGCCAAATTATTAAAATAAAAATCTGATTTTTTTAATTTTCTTTTTTGTTTTTGTTTTTCCCGGGCACAGAAAAAGGGGGTCAAAGTGCCTCTGATGTAACTAACACCACAGTTTGTGTATGTGTGCGGGCAAACGCACAAACACACACGCACACACACTTTTTCTGATAAACACACACATACACAGATTTGACTGTCAGAGGTCTGTCGGTGTCAAGAGTGTGGAGAGAAGCTGTAACGTCTCAGCTTTTTCCAGAGTCTTCACCCACTACTCAAACTCTTCACCACGGGCTTTATCGTGACCGAGGAGTTCATGTTTTTGTGAGAAGCTTTTCCTCTTGGAGATTTCCACGCCTCTTTTACTTTAGGGGACAACATGGCCGTTTATCTGGTGCCATCCTCAGGACAAACTTTACATCACAGATCATAAAACAAAGTTTTTCATCCATCCTGTCATGTGATCAGCCTCCGCAGAGCTTCTTAAAAAACAGGACGACGGTTCAGCTTCTCTCCAGACAAACTGTGAACACTCGAAGGCCTCGGCTGAAATGTTTTTAGCAGATATTAAATTATTTCAAAGTGTGTGTGAGTGTGTGTCGGTTCACACTCTGGACTCTTGAGCAGCGTTTGTCATCGTTCGTGTACTCTGTCTTGTCTCCGTGTTTAAAAAAAATAAAAATGAATAAATACGAACAAATATTCCTGATGTTTAAAGAGAAAAACACTACAGTACAGAGAGAATTGTAAAATAAAATGTTATTGAATGATGTGCTACTAGACTTATTTTGTTAAAATTGTTTAGAGATATGAGAGGGAGATATGTAGAGGAGACAGTATGATGATGTATTGAATATGCAGAGCAATGTTTGGATTAAAGTTGTAGCAAGCTGACCCACCACACCGGCTTCCAGCACCTTCATTCATTCATTCACAAAGACTTCCTTTCCAGGGCCGATGTTAGGTGAGGATCCGGTTCTCAGCGTTCCAGTTCATCCCAAAGGTGTTGGATGGGCCTGAGGTCCTAACCTAAAACTACCTTTAGGAGTCATGGTGTGCAAACATGCAAACAAATAGTATTTGTAGCAGACTTAACCAAATCCACAGAACCTGTGAGATGAGAAAGCAGAAAAACTCTGGGGAAGAAGCGAAGTTAGTAACATAAATTAGTGGAACATGACGTTTGGGAAGTTTCTGGACGGTCAGCTCCAGAGCTCCTCAGCACTGAGTCAGCCTTCTTAAGTAGTTTCAGTGTTTTAGTGTGGCTGACTCTGATATTGCTCCAACAGATGAACACGTTAAAAGACGGAGGAAGGAAAGAGTCTGTCTCTTCCTGCAGACGACCTCCAATCTATTGTCCAGGTGCCCACTGAGAGCACCTGTAGGCCACCATTGTTGATGAATTTTCCATCCTTAGGTTACATGACTTCACGTGTGGGCCTTGAGGTCCTCAGCAGTATTAGTTGTTTGTCTTTGGGAACAGTAGGTGCCAGTCTATCTCAACACAGTGGTGTCCAGGGTCGAAGAGACCTATTGTTGCCTTCATAGACATAATAGACGGCTTGCCATTGACGTTCTATTTGTGTCTCCAGACTAGAATATGCTGACAGTAACACCTGCATGAGTAAAAACATTCTCTGTGACTCATTCTGGGCGTGTAGTATTTGTGGTGTTATCTTGGGGTTTAAAGTCGATCCACCAGGATGAGTTGGGCAGAATGTGAGACCCACTCAGGCACTTCTGATGAACTTTGAGAGTGTCTCTAATTCTCTTTGATTAAGCGTCAATAAATAATACAGCATAAGACATCAGAGGCTTCTGAACACTTTCTTCCCTCCTGACCTCACCATTGACCTTTGACTTCAGCAATTTCTCCACAACAATCATCTCCACATCTTAACCGCAGACGGAGATTGTGCTCAGGTTAAACTCCGTCCTCCCAAAGTCTACGAACATCTCTTCCTCTGAAGGTTTGTTCACATTAAAGGTGCAGTTTGTACCTAGCAGTCAGGTTACAGAACACTCTCTGCTACGCCTCATCCTCTCCTTCTGTGATCACACTTATGAATATTGTACTTAATTGCTGCTCATGAAATGACACACTGGACCTTTTAATATATGAATATGCAGCCACAGATGCTGCAGTGTAATCAGTGGTATAGATCATATATTTGTCTTTTTTTTTTTTTTGGGATGTGGTCCTGAAATCTTTGATCTGGATAATCGTGTAATGATGGACCGATTGGACACTTTAATGTCCTGTAATTATAAGATTAAGTTTGGGGGTCGTGTCCTGACTGTGTCACATGAACGTGGTGAAACGGAAAAACTCAAAAAGTACAAACACTGAGGAGACGTGTATGTATGTGTGTGTGTGTGTGTGTGATGTACAGACTGCACCATTAAACAGGCCTGGACGTGTGTGTACTGTGATATTAGCTGAATGTCTTCACACGACAAACACGCATCAATCATTCAGCAGCAGCATGATCTCATCTTTACGAGAAGGTTGCAACATGTAGAAGGAATTAAGACTCAGCCCGCAGAGTCTTTGTGTTCAGCAGAGTCTGAAAACTGCAGAGAGAAATAAATATTTCATCTGTATGTGATGAAGAAATTAAAACAAGAAGAGTGTTTTCTAATGTTTAAATCACCAGCATGTGTCTGCTTACAATAAAATTCTAATCAATAATAATCACATGAATAAACAAAAGAAGCAAGGATCATTTTTCCTCTCAACATATTTGATAGTTTGAAGATTACATTATAACATTACAATTACATAAACTCACAGCTACAGGACTCCTCACATGTAACCCGAAGCAAGTTGTTTAACTTATAAAGAATCTTTTATCAAAGTCCCTGTGACTAAAAAATAGAAATCTGAAAAATTTAAGGTCGAAATCATCTTAAAAAGTCAATTTTTATCATTCCAAACCTTAAAAATCATTTGAATTTTATACTAAAAGGTTGTAAATATTTTGTTTTTACCAGATGAAACATTTAGAATTATACATTTGTAATAAACAATATACTGTGTGTATGTGTTATTTAAATATAAATCCACAGAACACAGGGAGCTTTGTCTGACCAGCAGTCATAATTTAACAGCTCGTCTTTCTCAGGGGTTCAGCTGATCCCAGAGACGAGACGAGACACGAGGCGAGAGGTGAATCATCGCACGGAAAAATCATTTTTTAATGTAACGTTATCTTTAACAGTTAAAAAACTCTTAACTTCTTATTTAACGATTTGTCTTCAGTTGATAAAATGTTGACTTCCTACTTCATAGTTGACTTTTTATGTCAATAAAACATTAAAAATAAAACATTTTAAATGTCTGTCGTATGTTAGATACATTTTTTTTTCAAACATCATTTTTATGATTCATAAACTTCTTCTTCTTCTTTTACCCACCCTGAACTGACAGAACTGCAGGATCAGCACAAAAAAGGGCGTGGATGAATGTGTGTGTGTGTGTGTGTGTGTGTGTGTGTGTGTGTGTGTGTGTGTGTGTGTGTGTGTGTGTGTGTGTGTGTGTGTGTGTGTGTGTGTGTGTGTGTGTGTGTGTGGACTTGTTCAGATCTGAAACAACAGAACAGACCAATAACTAGAGTTTCTAATCTTCAGGAAACAGGAGGCATCACTCCAGGAAGAGAGAACTTCACACAGCTGTTCACTAGAAATCCAAATTCAGCAGCTCTCAGCTCCTGTTGGATCAGTTTTACATCTTCTACATCGTCGTGTCCTAACGTTAAGTTTTTCGGGTCTTTTAGTCTCAGAGATTCTGGACCTGAGATCTGATTTCTCTTCTCTGTTTTTGTACCTTTGAAATATTCCTAAAGCTCTCAGTACAAGCGACTCATAACTTTCAATGTCGACCTTCTGATTAAGAAAAACAACTCTGTTCAGATAATAGTGAAAATGATTTTCGCCCTTCGACTACAGAAGAAGGTAAAAACTGTGAAAGCTCAGATTGTTATAACGATGTGGAGTTTTATTTTTTTTCTATCCGGACGTCTTGTGGTCCACGACCTGAACCTGTGCGGCTCATCTCACTGATTGTGATGTTAAACTCGAAAACTTCATTTGTTGTTTGTCCACACACACACACACACACAAAACTAGAAAACAAATATGAAAAAAAAATCCATCAGTTAATTAAATTAGACAAGTTCTAAAAACAAAATCAATAATAAAACACATTAAAATGTATAAATACAGAGACAAAGTAACTAAATAAATGTTGTTGGACAACAGAACCAACAATCTGAGTTTGCTGAACTTCTGAACTTCCTCAGGTCCTGAGTGTGCTCGGGTGTCATGGAGCTCTGAGGAAGACCATGAGTTCAAGCTGAAAGCAGCATGTGACCTTTAAGTTCTTCTTTTTACAATTTTATTTTATCTGTTGAAATTCTTTGTTTCTGTCGTCGTGGTAGAGGTTGCTCATGCAGTTAATTCCCACTTTTCTACACACTGAAGTGAGACTGTGGTGGATTATTACTGTAAAGCTATCTTTGAGACTTGACTCAGATTTTCTGCTTCACTGGGAAAAACAGAGTCATCGTTCAGCCTCGATTACAATGAAGTAACGAGTAACTGACGTTTAACTGATGCATTAACCACACTAACAGGCTCGTGAACGGCTATTAGAGCCTGCAATCACTGTTAATGAGTACATTAAATATTCAGCGTTGAGGTCAGAGAGGCTTTATGAGGCATTAAGTTGTTTTTTTATACATCCTTGTCAGCAGAAACTGTCTCAGTTTGTTCTCCATGAGACAAAAAAATGGAACTTAATGATATGAATTATTTATTTTATAGACTATTAAAGGTCTAATGTTTGTATAATAATAATAATTTGACAGAGCATGGCTTTGTTTACCTGCTCTTAGCACACTGATGCTGCGTTCACTGATGTCAGAAAATTTAGATTTTACACTTTAGTTTTCGTCGTTACAATCAACGTGTTTGTGTTAACGTGGCGTACAAACATTTAAATAACACAACAAAATGGTCAAAAACATGAGAGATCTGCACCCAAAATACAATAACATTATAAAAACAATGTACATTGTACATAAATGTATTTTTAAAAAACAAGGAATTATAATAAAAAAACAAATAAATAAATAAACCTTCAAGAAACTCACAAATATCTTTCAGCATTGAGTTTGTGATATATTTCTAATCTAAATAAAAAACTACCGATAACAATCTCTCCTATCTACAACAAAATAATTATATTTTAAATCTGAAATTGTTCTGTAAATAAATTAAAGGTAAATGGCCTCATTCTCACTAAACAGACATACTTTTACTTGTAATGGAGTATTTTCTCAGTGGGTCTAATAGTACTTTTATACTTTTAGCATCAGTCTTAAGGATTCTGAGTGGCTGTGCAGTCACACAGGGAGGTGCCAAAAAACTGCAGTTCCTCTTGTCGTCCACTTGAGGCTGGCTCCAGAAGTGAGTCAGTCTCCATAAGTCCCTATGTTCAAATATCACAACTTACAGCAGAAATAAACATGTTTACACTAATGAAAACATAATTTAATGTGTTTGGTTTGTCCACTGGATTTTAAAGGTCTGGTGTGTAAGATTTAGTGGCAGATTGCAACCAACTAAATACTCTCCCACGCCTCACCTTCTATGAGTTTGAGCTTTATTTGATAGAGACAGCTTGAAGAGTGACAGGAAATGTGGAGAGAGAGAGATGGGGAATGACGTGCAGGAAAGCGCCACAGGTCAGATTTGAACCCTGGGCCGCTGCGGTAAGGACCGAGCCTTTGTACAAGGGGTGGATGCTCTACCGACTGAGCTAAATGAACCCCAGATGAGTGTTTTTTATGTTTGTCCGCTCTGGGCTACTGTAGAAAAATGGCGGACTCCATGGAAGAGGACCCCGCTCTCACTGTAGATATAAATGTCTCATTTTAAGACGTGAACAAAAACACAATTCTTGTGTTCAGGTGATTATACACTAATGAAAACATGCTAATTATTGTCATATTCAACTCCCGCCTATAGATACTCCTAAAGGTGCAGTGTGTTATTTTCAGAATAGGACAAACATGGAATATAATATTCATAACTATGTTTTCATGCATGGATAATCACTTTAAAATAAGACTCTTAAAATAAGAAACTTTTGTTTTTGTTACTTAAAAAATTCTCCTTTTATATCAGTGGGATCTTTTTCACTGAGGCCGGCATGTTGAAACGCTGCGTTTTTGTACGGTAGCCCAGAACAGACAAACTAAATTGTGACTCTCAACAGTTTGTTTCTGCATTACACTAGTGTAGGAGCCATGAAGGCATATATGATGTGTACACAGATCATTTCGTAGTTTATATTTGGGTTATTTTATTTGTTTAGTTGTTGTTTATTTGTGATATCACAGTAACTGGGTCACGAGAATATGTGCGCTAACATATAGTTAATATATTCACCTGTGCTTTGGCACGCCAGGAGTAGTAACAAAGAGAGAGAGGGTGAATGATTGGAAGGCCGTGTTTTGTTGATCACTGTTTTTCCTTTTGATCGCTGTTATTAATTTGTCCATACTTTAAGCACGTTATAAAAAGTTGTTATTTTTCCTTCTTTAATAAAATCCTTAAACGCATTTTTTGATCTCTGAATATTTTGTTAGCACAGTGCGTCAGACAATAGCCCCTCAGCGACTGCTTTGTTTTTTAGTCGCTACAACTAAGAAGATGAGGGTGATGTGAGGAGATCGCACTCTGCACACTGTACCTTTAAATCTGACACACTGGACCTTTAAGTCAAGGACACTTCCATCACCGCTGGGAGTTGGTGTAAAAAAGTATATGAGAGTGTAAAGAGGCGAAATTTGTTTTTTATGAAAGACTAATTACACGACTTGGGAGTAAATTGAATCCAGAGGGAGGCGGTAATGCAACATTAAAGAATGCCAACAAGCATGAAGAAGAAGAAGAAGTAGAGGGAGGTATGAGAATTCCGAGCTTTCTAAGCGAGCACCTGAACGCAGCAGCAGCCAGCCAGTCTCGGTGAGGTTTTAAAGAAACTTCAAACCAGCTCCAGCCTGCAGCGAGGAAACACGGCGGGAACACAGGACACGCTCCACCGGCACAAACCCACACCGAGAGTCCCCGAAGAGAGCCGCTAAAGATGCCGGTCACAGAGAAGGACCTGGCGGAGGACGCTCCGTGGAAGAAGATTCAGCAGAACACCTTCACCCGCTGGATCAACGAGCACCTGAAGTGCGTCAACAAGCGGATCGCGGACCTGCAGCTTGACCTGGGCGATGGCCTGAGGCTCATAGCCCTGCTGGAGGTCCTCAGCCACAAGAAGATGTACAGAAAGTACCACCCGAGGCCCAACTTCAGGCAGATGAAGCTGGAGAACGTGTCCGTGGCTCTGGAGTTCCTGGACAAGGAGAACATAAAGCTGGTCTCCATAGGTGAGTCCATTCATTCAGGCTGGGCGCTTTGTGCAGCTGCAAAAAAACAACAACAAAAAAATTAAGTTTGCATGTGAAAAAAGAGTGTGCACATGATGGGAAGCTTTTATTTGTCATGTTACACTTTTTTTTCTCCCACAAAACAACGTTTGAATTCGTGCATGCATTAAAAAAAGTTACATTTTAAAGTGTAGTTGTGTTTCCAAACACATAAACACACCCTATATGTATATCAAAGCGCATATTTTGATTCGCAGTCTTTAATTCGGCGCGTGTTTTAATGCACAAAGCATGAAAAGTTTCCTGGAATATTTCAGGTTTTTAAAGTAACAAACTGCTGCCTCGAGAAAACTTCGAGAAAAACAAGTTTAAAAGTTGATTTTTTTTCTTGTACTTTGCACTCTTTAGTTTGTGTGTCCATAAGAAGCTCCTGAACGTGCTTGTGTGTGTCACAATAATGCATGTGGAGTCATGCAGTCCAAAGTTCAACCTTTGTCCTCTCTCCTTCATTCCACATGTCCTACCACAGTGAACACTAAAAGGATTCAGTTGGTGACAGATCCTTAAGTTCTAAAATCAATCTTAATTATTAAATTTAATAGAGATTCAGTAACATTGTGGTCAGTATGGGTACCTACGGATCCTGAAAGACACTACATTTAAAAATCCTGCAGTTTAAAGGTCCAGTGTGTCATTTTTAGCAGTGTGTATGTTTTCATTAGTGTGTAATCAACCTGAAAATAAGACTTTTGCTTTTTATGTGAGTTTTTCTTACATGCCCTGAAGGAGAGGGTGAGGCGTGGCGGAGTATTCATGTGGTTGCAATCTGCAACATCGCTGCTAGGAGGCACTAAATCCCAAACATTAGTGCGCTGGAGTATTTCTAGAGTTGGGCGTGAACTCCTTTTTTACAAATCACCGCACACATAATTAACATTTAAGCCAATTTTTCCATTTGAAAATCTCAGTTTTCCTCTGTGAAAGATGAGCGTGCAGCCCTAGAATGCTCACAGATCTGGTGCTGTAGTACTCGCCTGTGTCGTGTTGTTGGCAGCAGCATTAAAACAGATTTCTGGATGGAGTTTGGCTGCAGATGTTTAATGAGAGAGAGAGAGGACACACCTGTGTTAATGAGCCCGGCTTCACATGGAGAGGTGAAGACTCAGCGTGCTGTCGATGTGGTTTGTGTCAGCTGCATGAGAGCGATCGTCCTCCACCTGCCGCACAGTTCTTCTTCTGCTTCACGTTTCTCGTTAACAAGCTGCTTGTTGCTGCGTCTCAAATGTGATTAGCACGCATCTGACTTTAATTAATGCTCCCACCCAGGCTGCACAATACTGACAGATCATCATATTTGTAGTTTATCCTGCTGAGTGTAGAGAGTTTCAGGTTCACTGCAGTTTTCCAGTTCTCAGGTTTTGTACAAAGCTCATAATGTTTCAGTTTTTGTTGACACCTGTCAATCAAAGCGTCCACACTGTTAATCCTGCATAACTTTAAGCCTTAATATAATGTGAATAGGTGAGTTGTATATAAATTCACCCTCAGTACAGTTGTCATGAACGAGGAAATTAGCTATAGAGACCAAAACTGTTTTTTGTACCAGGCTGTAAACATGTTTATTTCTGCTGTGAAACATGGGGACTTATGGAGACTGACTCACTTCTGGAGCCAGCCTCAAGTGGACGTTTGAGGAACTGCAGTTTTGGTTTGGTTGAGGGTGCCGCTTGGAGGATACTTTGGGCTTGTACGCCCTCTCATGTTCAGTAAATCGTGTGGCCAATCAACCCACGAATATCGTCTCCATTTTATGGATTCTACAATCTTGTGGATCTCCTCGATCAATCCAGTGAAAGAATCAGATTTCAGAGGTGTAGTAGCGCAACAAACGCTGCTATAAAAGTTGGTTTGTTTTTAGGGTTGAATCTATGGAGACGAGTATAACGTCAATAATGTGCAGCTTGATTTATTCTGTGTTTCAAACACTGCACAGTTGGTGTGAAGTACTTTCAGGATTCAGATTTTAACCTCAGTTTTTTTTTATTTTTCTGACACTGACAGCTGCGTTCATTCACTCACAGCTGTGGTTTTGATGTTTTTCTTCTGTGGTGAATGTGTCCGACTTGAGTCTGATTCCAGTCTTCTTCTTCTTCTGTGGTGTTCATACAAGCCCATGTATCCACGCATGACGAGCTGCATCCTTTCCCATAATCCCCTTTTATTATTATTTCACTGACATTATCATTTGTCTCTTTGCTGACGACGGAGTTCAAAACCACCAACGCGATGCTGTGAACAGAGTCTGTGTTTGTGCAGCTTCACCCTCCGCCAGCTGCTCCGTCAACAGACTGATGGAGCGCTTCACACGTCCACACTGTCGTTTTTGTAAGAAACATCTCGAGCTTTTATTAGTGACATCATCTCAGGTCTGTGGTCAGACCTGTGGGCAGGAGCGATGAATACTGTCGGAGCTCATGTTTCTGCACCAGGAGTTTACTTGAAATCCAGACAGCTGCTTTTTTGTCCTTCGACAGGAGCTTTTCTACTTAATCAGATGTTCTGAATTCTTCTGAATAAATTACTGAATCCTGAATAAACTCTGCTTCAGAAACAAAAACACACTGACTGGTGTTTTAAAACTGTCCTGAGACCCTGGGGCCGCTCCGCGTTTGGTGATGGGGGTGAGCTGAAGTCGGAGCGTGTGCCGTGATGCAAAAAAAAAAGTTTGATTTTTCCACAGTAGAAAGGAAATGACAGGATGGGTGGGACGGACACGGACAAGCACACACACACACACGCGCAGTGTGAGGCAGGACTGGTTTCAGCTTTCAGAGATCAACCAGCCAGTCAGACACATCAGGAAACACACACGATATCTGTAATTTAAAGCTGAGGTTGAACTGAATCAATTCATCAATTATCGGCGATTAAAATATTTTTCTGTCACACAAAAATCAGTGCGCAGCGTCGCTCTGAAATACTGTGTCAGTCAGATCTTTGAGTGACGGGCTAAAACTTGCTAAATCACAACTATGGTCTTTTTTTTAATGCATCACAGAGAATCATGTGTTGACATGAAGGCGTGTCTCCGCGGTTAAAATGATGTTGGAGAAATAAAAGTTACACATCAGCCTTTCTCAATAGTTCACAAGTAGTTTATGTTCAGTTTTATGTATTTACATAGCACCAAATCATGACAGACCTTATCATATTTTCCATGTAGAGCAGGTCTAGACTCTGGAAATATTCATCTTTCCTATAAACCTAACCGTTTATGACTAAAGGTAGTAATAATAATAATAATAATAGTTGTAATAATAGTATTTATAGTGGACGTCAAGTAGGACCACAGCAGCAGGCTCGGCCAATCTTGATTCACGAGATTAAGCGAAGTGTGTAACGACGTAGTAACGAGACGTGAATGAGAGGAAGGAGCTCCGTGCATCATGGCAGCATCACTAATGGATGACCTGAGTCAGCATTAATTAAAAGCTCTGTCAAAAAGGGAAAGTCTAAAGACGGCTCTTAAATGTGGAGAGGGTGTATCCGCCTCCAGAACCCAAAATGGGAGTTTGTTCCACACGATGAGCTTGATAACTTAAAGTTCTGGCTCCGGATCTACTTTTAGAGACTGAAGGAACCACGAGGAACCGGACCGCGGTGTTCTGGTGGAGTAATGAGGTACTGTGAGGTCTTTAATCAGGTCATATTTGCCTTTCACACCCTAAACAAACGCCACTCTGGTCCAGAGTTTTATTTTGGGTTTAACAAAACGAACCAAACCAAACAGGCAAAGACACGAACTCTTTATGATCGTCTGCTACTTTCTCTCGTATTAAATACAGGTGATGTTCAAGAGTTTCAGAAGATCCTGACAAAACTTCAAGACAAGCAGCTCATCTGTATTTTGGTCAAAACAGTGCAGACCTTATTGTAGATCACAAGATCAGGACTTTGGTCCACAACAAGACCTCGAGTGAGTCAGAATCTGTGAAGGTGGAGTCCAGTACGGTTACACAGGTAACGTTAGTTTGTCAGATACCTCACGTCCATGACAGGAAGAGCGCATCAGACAGATGGAGGGAGGGAGGGAGGGAGCGTGGGAAGAAGATGTTTTCTGTCGTCGGACAAAGTGAAGCAACTCAGCGGCTCCTTTTCAGCTATGTAATTGTTAACTGTGGTGTGGGGCCCCTCGGGAGGCCCCCTGGCTTTTGTCTGTAACGCACACTGAGACGGTCGGGAATATCTTCGGCACATGTGTCCGAGTTAGAGATTCAAAATATAGTAGTTTGGGATCCATATCCGGATCATACAGACCATGAATACATGTTTTTATTAAAGAAACACTACGTATAAATTTGTTTCTGTGATTCAGCTCCCCCAGTTTCAGAGTGTCATAAATATGGACAGCTGTACTCGAGGATTTGTTATGATTACATCACTTATGACTAAAAACTAGCAAGTCGACAACTTATACCAGCCTTGTATCTCACCAAGCTTTCACCAACCAAAGTCAGTCCCAGATTCACTCTTCACTCGCTCACTCTCTCATTTTCTCTTCTTAGCTTCCTCCATCAACGTCCTCTTCAGTGTCTTTGCCTCTCTTTTGCTATTACAGCCTGAAAGCTTCTTCTTCTTCTTCCTCTTCTTCCCGGTGGTCCAAAACACCTGTGGTACACACACTAACACTCCCTCCGGTGCTCTGAGCTCACAGCCCGGCTAACAAAGTGAGCTAACGGCAGCAGTTTACTTCACTGTCCATCAGAAAACTCTGTAAATCACAGAGAGAGTTTAGACGGAGCCGTGATGCAACACACCTGCCTGCACAAGCCGAGGGCCAACGCCCTTTTGATACACGCACACACACACGCACACACACACACACACACACACACACACACACACACACACACACACACACACACACACACACACACACACACACACACACACACACACACACACTGTGTTTTGCAATCTCAGAGTGATAAAATCTTGTGTTGTTAGTGGATCATGGTAGCGATTGCCGTGCTCCACTAACAACACACAAACAAACACAAATCTCCTGAAGCTTCAGCTGAAAACTCAAACTTCTGCGACACATTTAAAGTTTGAAGTGTTTGGAGGAGGCCGAAGCTTTTTGACTGCAGGACACTGAAACTTCACCGAAGCTCCTGTAACATCATGAAACAGTTTTCAGACAGAGACAGCAGCAGAAGATGATAGATGAGGTCGATCCTCAGCTACAGTTACACCAGGAACAAACCACAGCTGGTGTGTATGAAGCAGGGTGGAGTCGAGAGACACACACACACACACACACACACACACACACACACACACACACACACACACACACACACACACACACACACACACACACGCACACACCCCATGAACCAGCAGTGTGAGAAGCTAACGGCTCCAGATGCTCTCAGATTATTCATTCATGAAGAGACGCAGATCAGATTTGTAACTTTCTTTAACCTCAATGATCCGTTCACACTTTCATGTTTCAACACTTCTACTGAAACATGGAAATGCACCGCCGTGCTTTTGTTTGAACAGTCTGTTTGTGTTCACACACACACACACACAGCAAACTCAAATAACCTCATTATTATTATAACGTATTAAATGTGTTTGACGTCTGAGCCGTTTGGTTCTGTCGTATATGAAAGATTCAAAGCAACATTGTAACTTTTCTACCATGAACTGATTTGAACAGATTTGAAATCATGTCGATGTCACACTGACTTGTAATCAGGTGAATTGTGTCTCTGTCGTACGTCTCTTCTCAGACTACGTGACTTTGGAGAAGTACGTCATGCACCAGCAAGTATTTCACAGATTTTTGGTGAAAGTGGATCGTATTTTATGAAGAAAACAAAGAAACTAAAAGAAACTAACAGATCGGTGTAAAGTCTGTGCCGGTAAATATCGGAAACGCCACACAAGTTTCACCTTTTTACCGGACTGTGAAGCACGCAGGATGTACGTGCCAAACGGCAGCAATCCGACACACCCTAAACACACATTTGTTCATATTTATTTTTCTTTAATTTCTAAATTTTAAAGATGTCTGTATTGACTTTCTGCTGCAGCGCTCAATGTGAGCAGAACCAGGTGAGAACAGGCCCGACGGGATCTGTAGCTTTCAGGTGTGACGGCGATTAGACGGTGTGACCTCATTCACACACACACACAGACACGCACACACACACACAGAGTCTGATGTGTAACATTAGCCCTGGGTGAAGTAACGTGTGTTTAGAGTTAAAAACCTGAAGCGTCTGAAGCGTCGGCCTGTTTTTAATCTGGAAAAAACATTTATGTATAAACGTATCTGTTACATTTTAATATGCAGCAATGATTCAGCCTATTTCCACTTCATTAACAAGATTTTTTCTTTGCTCTTTGTTGGTCTAAACACTCTCTCTGGTTACTTATTCCTGCTGCACTGGAAATTATGCGTTTTTTTTGTTTTTTTTACCCTTCCAGGGTGCTAAAGAGAGTTCGCTCTGATGTCAGCACGACACGAGTGCTCCAAAAAAAAAAAGTAATCATGTGACTACCGTTAACTTTAAGAGGAGAGCTGATAACTGGCTCAATATTTTAACTCAAACTGTGTCTTTCTGTGTGTGATTCATCCATCCAACGACTGCCTCCCTAAATTGACTTTATTTATAGTACGTCACTTGACTTGAAGTTTTTCCAGACGTTCTGTTGCTCTTTAAAGGTTCACTGTGTGAGATCTGTTCTATTTACAGAATATTGCGGAGTAATAATTTGTGTATAATCATCTGAAAAAAAAAGAATCTTTCTGGTTTTATAGCTTCATAATGAGCCTTGACAGACGCTGCAGATTCCTCAGGCCCAGAAAGAACAAGCTAAACGATTGTTCCACAGATCGTTTTTTTTTTTTGTTGTTGCATGTTTTGCAGCCGTCATCCGTTAGAAAGGAGATGTTGAGGTGAGGTGGTTGCAATCCGCAACTAACTACTACACCACTAGATGCCACTACGTCGTACACGCTGGTACTTTGAAACAAATTTAGTCTGCAGGTTTCTCCTCGTGTGACTTGCAGATGCTCTTCAAACTCTGCAAAACAAGAATGGCAAAAACTTGCAAAACTTGAGGTAACCTGTCAAGACGGGGCCTCATGCATGGAGGGAGTCATGATGTGTGCTGTTGAGTTGCATCATGGGAAATGTAGGATGTTTTTGGACTAGACGTTGCAACATTCCTGCTTCTGCTGCCTCGATTTTGACTCTGATATTTAGATTCTCTGATCTGCTTTAACCAGGACAGTGATGCACCAGTTTCATATTTTATTACAGACTGAATGATTAATTTAAGAAGTAAGCGGACAGCTTAATCCACAGTGAAAATAGATTTGTTGCAGCTGTAGTCTGTCTAATGTCAGCTAACATCCAGACCAGACGGGTCTGACTCTCTCTCTCTCTCTGTGACACATTAACTAAAATGACTGGCAGACTACTCCTGTCCTGGCCCAGAAACCACACCACACACACACACACACACACACACACACACTCTCTACTCTTGCTTTCACTCAGTCTCTCGCTCTCTCTTTCTCTTTCGGCCACTCTTTCGGTTGCCATGGCGCTGTGTGTCAACAACAGTCTGCATCCAGCTCGGCTCTGACAGCTGATAGATGTTTGGTTTCAGTCTAACAGGATCATGTTTTCCTGAAACTCAACGTTCTGGTTCTGACAGAAACGTTTTCTTCTTTCATTTTTTTTTTGGGTCTCGGTGAGTTTCTCCTTAAGGTCGAACTCTGATTTGATTTGAGAGGAAAATTCGAGCAGTCACGCACGCTGTCTTTTTTTTCATTGTTGTTTATGTTAATCCTCCTGTGCTCTGTTGATATAATGGTTTCTTTTGATTCATGTTGGTCAGTACTCTTTTGTCATTTTCCTTTCCTGGTTTTGACTACATGAATTCCCCCTTTTGGGTAAATAAGACAACTTAAACCAATAAAACCAGTGAAACTAGTTTTCTAGTAAGTGTGAAAAGTTATTTTTAAAAACTGGTCGAGACAACGAAACGCCTCCATTCTTGGAAAAGATTGCACCGAAACCGGTTCATAACAATAAAAACAATTATAATCATCATAATTACGTCATAAATTATATCCTGTAGGCACAGACGGAGGTCTGTGGGCTGAAAACACACACCCACACCCACACACACACACTAACACACTGCTGAATGACAACACAGGCAGAAAAGTGTCCCAAGGTCAGCACAAGATGAGGCGCATTCCACCTGTTGCTCCGGCAACCTTTGTAAACAAAGCCAGCGATTGGCTGTGGAGTCCACGGGAGGGGCGTTGTGGCTTTGAGGAGGAAGTGTCACATAACTTCAATGACCCGGAGCTGCCTGACGCTGCGTTCAGGTGCCGTGAGAGAGTCCAGGGATGAGAAACAGAGGCAACTTTAATGTGAACATGACTTCACTTGAAGCGCTCTGTTGGGTATATTTGCTGCTTTTGAAGTTGAGCGTCTGTAACAGATCACATAAAGTATGAAACGTTAGGAAGGACCACCATGCAACAGCCTGGAAAATCAGGGGAACTAGTCCACAGATCCAGGCTTTTCAAGGCTGTTTCCAGGATTTAATGTGAACACTGTGGATGTATGAAGAAGGGCTCCGACATAGCTGCTCAGTTGGCTCCGAGTCCTTCTCTGCAGTGTGCTGAGTGTATGGTTTGTGGGTTGTGAGTGTTACTGTTACGCGGACTGTGAGGGTTATTGTAGGCTTTAAATGTCACGGTATGAACGGTCTATTTATTTATGTACACAAAGGATGAGAGAGCCGGGCACTGTACAGTAAACTTGAACGCAGCAGACTGATGTGGACCAGATGTGGTTTCAGGGTGGCACTGCTGACGTTTGGTTGGCCGTGAGCGGAGTACGCTAACATGCTGATGTCGAAGTTTCAGCATGTTTTACTGTCTTTGTTTGGCTTTTCTAAAACACGTGCTCGAAAATCTGTAGAGAATTTTGGACAGAATAAATCGCTCTAAGACAAATTCATCTTTAACATTTATTGTGTGTTTGGTTTCTTCTTTTTTTGGGGGGCAAATGAATTAAACTCTAAACATGAGCGTGCGTGCAGGTGAAAAGTCTGTCGCCATGACTACAGAAAGAACAAATACACTGATCGGGAAGTACAAAGAGAGAACAAGAAGAAATGCAAATGATTCATAAGTCGCTGGATTATTCAACAATCGCGTCTATTTACATCTCTTTAAATATCAGAAGGCCGATGGCGAGACGCTTCCTCTGGAGCTTTTTGTTTGTTTTTTTACTTGCAGCTAGGGTTGCAAAGAAGTGGGAAATTAGGCTGGGGAATTTTGGAAATATTCCAAATTGGAAACTTTCCATGGGAATTATGGAAATTAATATGAACTGGAAATTTGGCGTAATTTAGGAATTGGGGGGAAGCTAACATCATGATAAGATGGAAGATGGTCAATGAAATGATTCTAGCTATATTATATTTATCTAACCTGAATATCATCAACACTTACTTCACTTTATGTCGTCCACAAGCTCAAATGTAGAAATCTGTGTGTGTGATGGAGGAATAGCAGATATTCAAGTGTACTATTCCCCAACTAAATCTAAGTTCCCTGTTAAGCACCAACCTTCAATTTTGTAAATTCATGTTTATTCCCATTAATTCCCATGGAAACTTTTTGGAAATTTTGCAACCCTGTTTGCAGCTATAATGATATATCAGAAGGTATGCAAGATCTTTAGGAACGTTTCCATGGTACAAAATGTTCTTCACTTCACTTTGTGTAGCGTGGTCTGTCCATCACGCTAGGAAGGGGAGGGTGAGGCGAGGTGATTGCAGCCAACAACCAAACATCGATTTATTCCAGGTAGTCAAATTTCTTCATGTTTATTTACGATGAAAGCCTCAAATGTGATATTAGTGCAGTCCTTCACACGCAGCTTTGACGCCTGGCGACGTCTGTTAACAAAATCTGCCAGCACCAAATGAGCACGACCAGAAGACGTGAGCCTGGACTGACACTTCGTCTTGAAGAGAAATATGAAAATGTGAACCAGATTTCATGACGATCCATTCAGCGGTTGTTGGGGCAGTTTATTCCAAGTCACTGATGTGAACCTCATCAACAAAGTCATTAGGATTCATCTTCTGGGGACCACGAATGTCTGTCCAAATATTCTGCTGGACGAGTCCTCTGGACAGATGCACTGTTTGAGTCTGTTTTAAGACTTTATCTGACGTTGACATAAATTTCCAGTGACGTGAAGCAAAAAACCAAACAAAAACATTGCAGTGACCTGAAGAAGTTCATGAATCATCCTCGTTTCCTTTTGGACGTCGGAGACTCTAATGTGAGACTCTCGACATGCGAAGGTCTCCCATGTCTATAAGTCATAGCTGGCAGGAGTGTTTTGCTTGGCTGTGTTCACACAAACCTCACGGCCCTCTTGACTCTCGCAGTAACCCGTTTGTTTCACTCCTCCATCAGAGCCGCCGTCGTATTTATGGCACTGGCCTTTGTCCTCCGTCTGCAGAACACAAACATGGGGCGTCAAAGTCCAGCTTCTCGGCATCGGCTCCTCCTGGTTACTACTTCTGTCGAGATGTAACCACCATGATAATTGCAACCACATCAATAATCACAACCAGATCACGACTCAAGTCGAGTCGACCGCAAATAAGGTCAAACCGGGAAAAATAACTTGATAAACAGGCCTGGGATAACTTTCACATTTTTCTTTCAGTGTTTTGATTCTCCACCATGAAGGATGGTTTTGGAGGGATTAAAGCATGACTTGTGGTGTTGGAACAGAAAACACATTTTTGAGGGGGGGAGAACAAAACCGCTCTCAGGTTAAAACTGTTAAAAACAGAGTCTATAAAAACGTCTTTCTTTAGTCGTGGTGGGCTGAACTGATGAAATGGTTCCTGCAGCATCCCAAACATTAAACCAGACAATCGTGGAGGTCATGTGAGTTGAGCTTATTGTGAAACGTCTAAACATTTATAAACATCACTGATAGGACTGGAAAAAAAAATCATTTCCATATTTGAATAAGTGCAGTGTTCAAATCTGAATATCGAGCTGTTTAATTACATACTCGGCAAGCTGGAAAACATGTTTACACATATATTTAATATCTTTATTTATGTCACCTTTTATAAAAACAAGATTTCTAAAGTGTTTACAGAGCAGAGGTTCAAATGGAGGTGACAGAAAACAGGCAGAGCGATTTTAAAAAATGATTTCTAAAAGCTTAGAAATTAAAGAACAGCAGAAGATTATATAGTGAGAGGCCAGACCCAGACAAGGTTTAAAAGTGATCAGTAAAATCTTAAAATCAATCCTAAAACGAACAGGAAGCCGATGGAGTAAAGCTAAAATCGAGGAGTGGTGTGAGAAACCGAGCAGCTGAACTAGTTTAGTTGGCAGCCGCAGTGATCGGATGTGTCTTGTCCAAATGTTGTTAGGTTGTTGCAATTTTTATGTCCTCTGGCTTTTATTAGTTTTTTTTCCCATGAACCAGTCGTCATTGCTCACCTGTCTGAGTCAGAGAGCTTCAAGTGTGAGTCACATAACGTCGTCTGTCCTTCTCACCGCGCTGGCAGGTTTAGTCAATCACCGTTAATTCTGGGAGTTTGCCAGAGCATGTAAAATATCACTCTCATGTAAATTGGTGCCATTTTATGAGCCTGACTTAACACGAAAATAACGACACAAGACCTGCCGAGCTGAGACATGTAGTGACGCTGCCAAAAGCCTCATTCAGGTGTGACTGAACCATAAAGGGCAGCTAAAAACACACAGAGCCAATCGGCTTTTAAGGGCAGGGCGGCCGGCCGGCACACTGTTAATCGGACATTTGGCTCAACTATAAATCACAAAGTTGAAACCTGTAGCTCAAAGATGGAGGGAAAAAAAACAATACAGTTGTGACTGGCTGACGACTTTCCTTCTGTTTGATGCTTTAAACACAGAATATAAACTTTTGTTTATCCGTCTGACTTTGTCACGTCACGTCTCACGCGAAAAAGAAGACTGCAGAGTGTGTTTGTGTGTGAGAGACGCGACACACAGGGCCTCTGTGTTGCTGCAGAAAAGGTAACATGAGAGTGGCAGGGATATAGACTTACACACACACACACACACACACACACCTCTGTGCAGAGAAAGCTCCTTTGTTGGTTTCAGGTCTAAATGTTGCAGCTTTGTGCTTTTTTTTTTTTTTTTTCCAAGTGTGAAGCTTTAAAGGAACAAATGTCCCGTCCACTTTGAGGAACATTTAAAGGTCCACTGTGTCACATTTCTTTCTCTATGTACAGAAATCAATTATAATATGCACTTATGTGTTTTCTCTAGTGTATAATTACCTTAAAAATAGAAATAGAATATTTTTGTTTCTGTTACCTTTTTTAAAATGAGCCTTGATCCATCATGTTGCTGCAGGAGCCCAGGACAGCTAACCAAACGCTGGCTCGTGTTTGTGTACTGTAGTTTGTGTACAGGTGAGGCGACGAGGTTGCAATCAACGACCACACATTTTAAAGAATTTATTCCAGGAGGTCAGATTTCGTGTTTATTCACGATCTGAGCCATCACCACACGGGTTGAATGTGATTTATTATATTTTTGTGGTGTTTTTTTTTTCAGTGTAGTCGTTTCCAAACTTTTTGCTCTTGTGACTCAAACAAGACGTCTTCCCCTCCTGATAATCACAGTTTGGCAGCTGCTTAGCACAAAGTCCAGAAACCACTTACCTGGTTGTTGTCCAGAGGTAACAAAATTCGCCAGCACCTCTTACCATGTGTGCCGCCAAGAGGTGCTTGGTTGGGGACCTGGCGCGTGAAGCTTACTAATGAACATGATACCTTTTGTTGAGTGTGTTTTAATGGGTTTTTAAAAGCACCAGTTCACCATCTCATGTGCTGGACTGTTTTTTAGCTGCAACCACAAACCTCTTCTAGTCGCCAATGGTTGGTGGATTTTGTTACCATCTGAACAAATCAGGTTCTGGTTCCCCTTTTCCATATTTAATGCACAGTATCAATCGTCTGATCAAAATGTCAACCCTTTGCTCTATGAGGCATAAAAAAGGTGAAACCAAGGCACTTTGTTAGCTCAACTGGTTTAAAAGGTTTAGTCTGTCTTCAGCTGCAAGCAAAAGCAAAAGATGCCCCCCAGAATAAAGGGCCAGTCCACCCAAATCCCAAGGATTGAACATCATAATGCCTGGTGGTGTGGTTTTCGTTCCGCCCTATGAGGGAAGTTTACATGGATGTTGATGGAAGTTTGTTTTTCTTTCCCATGTCCAACATGAAACGCTCTGTTCACACCTCTCTTTGTTTCCTTGTCACCGCCACTCGTCCTGTAGCAGCAGACGTTCGTGTCTTTGTGAAGGTGAATTGTTGTCATCATGTCATTGTCTTCTGGTGCCGAGCTGCCTTTGATGCCGGGAATATAATCACACACACACGAACACACACGAACACCTCGGTCGTGTGGTTGGAGATGAAGCAGACATGACGCAGAGTCACAGACAGTCACCAAATGTTTGGTTAATGAGGATCTGACTGATGATGAAGATGACAGACATTTCACTCCAACAAAGAAGCTGTTATCTCAGTGTCACACACTCACACACACACACACATGCATGAAAACCCCAAATTTCTAAATTTAACCCACCCCACACTCCCAACACACACACACACACACTGTGGTGTTGAACATATGTGTGGTTGTGGTGGTGGTTTACTGAGGATTGTTCAGTGATAATCACTGTGGTGAACCTCCTGCAGCCTGGCTCTGCTACAAACATCTCTGCTCCTCTTACTCACTCTGGTTCCAGTTCTTCCTCTTCTCTCCTCCTCCTCTTCCTCCTCTTCTTCTTTGTTCTCTTTTCTTCTTCCCTCCTTCCTTTTTAGTATTGAACCCTCACTACTTTGAATGTTTGTCCGTCAACAAATATCAAGAAACAAGTTGGCGCCAGATGTCTACGCCGACTTGTAATCTCGTTTTATTTATTCTTTCGGTGGAGTAGTCTGTTGGGTCTGCAAACTAACAATCATTGTTTGTTTCCTCAATCCAAGTTCAAGTTGACGTCATCGGCATGTCTGACCAACGATCACTTTACTGTCACCGTAAATTAAAGAAATGCTGAATTTTCACAGCTGAGGTGTTTTTTATGTTAAAACATTTAAGTTGGAACCGGTGACCTGTCCGGGGTGTAGCGCGCCTCTTGCTCAATGTCAGCTGAGATTTAGTTGGAGGTATCTGTGGCCGTCCAAAGAATAAGAGGTTATATGTACAGTATACTGTGAGTGGTTATAGATGATGGATGGATGGATGGATGGATGGATGGATGGATGGATGTCTGAGTTAAGTCAAAGTCAAAACATTTCAGGGTCCATCGAGTAGCTTTCCTGGACTTTGTATTCAATCTTGTGGCCTCTAATTCTGGGGCTTTTGAACCTGGAAGAAGAAGAGAGGAGAGAGGAGGAAGGAGGTGGTAGCGTGCAGCAAATGGCTACAGGTTGGAGTCAAACCCTGGTCTGCTGAAGTAAGGACTTGCTTCATATTCAATCTAAACTCACCTTGTTCTGCTCTTCTTTGTCTCCTCGTTTCCTCTCCATCACTATCCCCTCTCCTCTTTTCCTCTCCTCTCTTCCTCACCATGTTGCCGGTCTGGTTCTGATGACATCATGGACTGGGAACCAGCAGGGTGAGGTCATGCGAGGCTAAACGCTGCAGTGTGTTTGTCAGTGTGTGTCCTGTTTATGCATGCAGACGTAATGCCAGATGTGTGTGTGTGTGTGTGTGTATGTGTGTGTGTTAATGACAGGGCAGCACTGTGCTTGGTTACTCAGCTCTCTTGTGGTTCTCATGTTTTCATTTTTCTTTGGCTGTTTGTTCGGATCAAACTTCATCTAACTCGGGTCTCTCTAGTGGAAACTGGTATTTTTTTAGTTTTATTTTAAGTTCATGTTACGATGCTCGACCTTTCTGTTATATTTGACCCATTGGACCACAACTTCTCGCTTCATGGTCATCTTCCCTGCCCATTTCACCTGTGAACTGCCACAAAGCTCAATTTTAGGCCCACTAATGTTTTCTAACTCCATAAATCACACGTTCAGTCGTCAGTAATGCCCGTTAACCAAAAGTCCTTATTAAAGAGACTTCCTAGAGTGACGGCAGCTGACAATGGAGGAGGATGTGCTTCGGTCTGTTTCTGCTCAGGGGATTGTGTTATTTATTTAGTCGGCGGTTGTGTGAGACCCGTGAGGCTGAAGTCTGGTTGGAGTTTGTGTACCTCTCATTCCTCCAGAGAGGGCAACCACTAAACCTCATCACCACAGGATCTGTCACGCCGAAGGGTTAATGTTGACAAAGACCAACTGTCTGTATGAACGACCTTATAGTTTGAGTGAATATACTCACTTGTAAATGGGTCGTAAATCTATCTCTTATTTGTGCAAGCTGTTTCCTGTCTTTGTTTTGTTTTCTTCCTGTTTTTCGAGTCTTGTGTCTGGCATCCACACATCATTATATCTCCTCATCCTCACAGACATCACTGATTGAGTTATCCTTTTCACTGTAAACTGAGTAGACGTTAATTTTCTATGCGTGAAATTCATTTAGGCACGCTTGTTTGTATTCTCAAACACGAAGCAGGGTTGTGGTGGGAGAGGAAAAAAGTACTTGTGTACAGGTCGTTCAGAATCAAAGAGTACAAGAACGTTTCCAGACCTACTATCAAACCGCGTCAACGCTCCTTTATTCGCCAGCATGACACGAATGTTCCTTTTTATGCAGATGACACAAAGCTGTACATGCGGCGCCTCAGTCAAGAGGTACAGTGCTCTGCTTTTTCTGAGTGTTTGTCGAATCGAACAAAAAGTTTACAGTCAATATTTTGTTTTAATTAGAACCTCCTGGAGTTGATAAAACAATAATAACCAGCTAAAACAAAAAGGCACAACAAAATAAGTAAATGACTTGAAAAAATCGAAGCACAGATGGAAGGAAGATCGAGTGTTTAGGAGCTCTAACAGCCAACAAACCCTGATCAGAGGACGTCACATCCCTTCTCGTATTAAAAGGTGCCTGACCATAGACGGCTCTGAACGCAAGTCTTGGCACATTTCTGTTTCTTGGCAGGTTACTACCATCAGCTGTAGTTTTTGTAGCTTGTTTGAGCACCCAGGCTTTACCCAGATTTAGAGGCAGAAGAGGCGGTACATCCAACATGGCGTTGGCCAGTGCTGCATATTTTCTTGCGTCACTGTCCATTCTTTATGCCGTCATTGTTTGTGACATGTCACAATGTCTTCGTCAGTTTCCACGATACACTGTAGGGTCAGGATCTTTCTCACGACAGAATCAATCAAATTATTAAAACAGGGACGATTTACAGTGGAGATATTTTTTGAATTGCAAGACAAAACCTGCAGGAAAAGGTCACAGGGTTCCCACGGGTGCTTGAATTCCTTGAAAATGCTTGAATTTTAATTCTGTGTTTTCAAGGTTGTGAAAACGCTTGAATTTTTTATGAAGTGCTTGAAATTGCTTGAAATTTCACAATTAGTTAAAAATCAAAACAGTCAATCTACCACCATATGAAATAATGCTAATGAGACCCATATTATTATGCCATACAGTGGCACCGCTGAGCTTCCCATGACCATCATGGCAAACACAACTAGTAGGCTACCTATTTAAAGGTGCTGGAAAAATGGAAAAACTGGTGCTTGAAGGTGCTTGAAAAGTGCTTGAAATTGTTCATGAAAAAGGTGTGGGAACCCTGAGGTCAGCTCTCTATGTTATGGCATGTTTTTCCAGTTCTGGTTATCGATGACAACTTTAAACTAACTGACTCTTAATGTGTTGATGCACTGGAAGTGATTTCAAAAAGACACATCTGGGATGAAGTGAAATAGAGCGAGCAGTATTCACTTCTTCGACTTGCGAGCAAGTTTTTCTTACTTTGATCTTTCTCTCTTCATCTCTGCAGCTGCTTGAATCCAACCAGTGACCAGATTAAAGAGAGCGAGACAGAATGACACACACTCTGTATCCTGCTCGCCCCTCATTAACCAAATCAAAGGCATTAAAAGCTTCTTGCCTCTTTCTCTGTCTGTAATCTTTCTTTCTTTTTTTTGGTGGGATCACCCCCTCTGAGCGGCTGCTGCATGACTCATGTGACTCTTTACTAAGCGGCACCGTTATTACAGCTATGCATCATATGGTGATGTCATCAGCAGGGTGCCACAGTTTGGGAGTGCCGACATGATGCTATGAGGGAAGACTGCCGACTTCTCTGGAAACGGTTCACATGACCTTGAAAGCTCATTTTAAGTGATTTCAACCCCACTGGAGGCTCAAAGGGTCGTTTCACCCAAATCATTAGAAACATACTTTCTTACTTACCTCCAGTAATTTGTACCTCAAACCCCCAAAAGGGTGGTGCTCTTGGTGCTCAAAGAGAAAGTACATCCACCCTTTCACGTCCACTGTATAAAGTGGAAACCTCTTTTATGTGATCATCAAAAGGGAAGTTCAAATTTTCTGGCTGAGCTACACGTTCATACCGTGAACTGGTACTAATGGGCCGGTCCTTAATTTGTGGAGCTGCTTCGACCTGCTGCAGTGTTGTAAATATGGACAGCTGTATATTTACAACGTGTATTTGTTATGATTATTGTACTTATGATCAAAAACTAGGGATTCGACAACAAGGGATTCGACAACAAGGGATTCTTCCGTCAACGTCCTCTTCAGCCTTTTCATGTCTGCCATTATGTCCAATTACATTACCCGCTTGCCCAGCTCTGGTTCTGGCATGAAAACCTCCTCTTCTTCTTCTGGTGGCTTAAAACGTCTGTGATACAAACACTAACCCGGTGTTCTGAGCTCACAGTCCAGGCAGCGTGGCTACCAAACTGAGCTTAACTTTAGGTAACAGCAGCTACAGCTGGCAGCAGTTTACTTCACTGTCCATCAGGAAACTCTGTAAATCACAGAGAGTTGAGGTGGAGCTGCCGGAGGACATCAGAGACCAGAAAACATTTCTCCATAAAATATGATCCAGTGTCACCAGGATCAGTGAAATAGTTGGTGGTGTGTGACTTAGTGCCGTAAGGCGTTACGTACCTCTCCCAACCCGGAGCCCAAAGTTACATAATGTGAGAACAGACGTACAAATGACAGAGACACCGTTCACCTGATTACAGGTCAGTGTAGATCAACAGGATTTAAAATCTGTTAATTTATGAGAGAAAAGTTACATAATCGTGGCTTTACGTCGTGGCAAACAGAGTTAGGAAGAGGAGTTAAAAACAAGAAGTGAAAGTTGTGTAACTGACCGGACATCAGTGTGAAAGGTGTGTTTATGGTTGTGTTTAAATTGGGTGTTGAATAATGCATAGGTGTGTGTGTGTGTGTGTGTGTGTGTGTGTGTGTGTGTGTGTGTGTGTGTGTGTGTGTGTGTGTGTGTGTGTGTGTGTGTGTGTGTGTGTGTGTGGGGCTTTTGTTCCTTTGCCACCATTCATTGGGTCCTCGGAGGGGAGGGATGTTTGTGGTAAATTGGGGGGTCGGTGGGCGGGGTTATGATTTCACCACGTAGGAATGTGTGTGTGTGTGTATCATGGGTCAAACCTTCTACACACACACACATGCGGTAGCTCCACATCCTGTTTACCACTGCAGGTACCTCCTGTCCTCTTTTTTTTTTTTTTTTTTGTTTAAAGGGCATTTCCCCTGAATTCACTTTTCCCACCAGACTCATTAAACCTCAGTGATACTCTGTTGCAGCCGGTTGTATAATAACTGACCTATGTACGTTCAAGTTAACTTACTACAAGCTGCATACTTAACGTGGCTATCAAATCTGTATGCATGTCTCCGTCGTCCAGGCAGCCTTTTGTATTGTGTTAGTTTGGTTAGTAGACTCTTGAAACTTGCTTGAGTTTCGCAATCCATCGCAGTGAACATGAGGTCTGCATTTATGGATGAATTATCTGCAGTGTCTCAGTGGTTATTAACCTTTTGGGGTTTAAAACAAAGCAGCCTTGCAGCCTATTTAGTATTTTAAACAAAAAATCTAAATTAGAAACAATATTGTGTTACAGTTTTCTCCTTTCCTCTTCTGTGTCAAATGTTCTTAATCGAACTAGTGGCTGCCTGGAAGGAAAAGTTGATGTAAAGTATAAAGCATCTGTAATATCACTAGTATGGTCCAGAGATGGTTCATTTGTTCATGGTTGGGGCATTAATGGCTGTGCAGCTCGTTGCTGTTAAAACCAAACAGCAAACAGACCCAGTTGGAGGCGAGCTGCTGAACATGGTGGAACATTTAGCAGCTAAAGAGTCAGATATTTCCCTCAGGAGTTGGTAGAGACCAAAAACAGAGCTGAAAGACACAAACACGGCTCCAAATGAACGATAATGTTTGTTTGGAACTGCTCGACGTGTAAACGAGCAACAAGTTCAACATATCAACTTAATGGGTCGTGACACTGCCCCCAAGTGGCCATAAAATTGCTGGTTTAATTGACCAATTAGCAAATTGGTCAATGCTTCGCCATAAACAGGAAATAAAATCTCCAATCTAAAGAGGAAATGGTTGGAAATAATCCATATGTAGGTACACTCAATACTCAATTGCTCATATTTGTCTGGCTTTTCTCTGGCTGCTGGTGTGTGAGCGCGTGGCTGACATCAGTGTGATGATCTGCCTCAGGCGTCGACCGTTCTGTACTGTTCGGCAGTTAAATTGTTGGGTAGGAAGCCGAACGTGTGTTTTTCTGAGACGGCGATGTAGTCATCGTGTGAAGAAACAGCTGTTGTAATGTGGGACAGCAGTTGTTGCCTCTGAGGGTGAGAGAGGCTGTTTGAGCAACATTGTGACCTACAGTTATCTGAGAGAATGTTCCAGGCGTCTCACCTGTAGGCAGGTGTAACTGGACCAACGTGCTATCAGCAGGACTGATGGGTTAAAAGCCGAAATCATGGGACTCGTTTCTGGACATTAAGAGAGGTGATAAGAAATCTTCTAGCTTCTTGTGTCGTGGTGTTACCTCGCCCTTGTTTTTGTAGCTCTCAGCTCGGATGCTGTTGGCTAAGATGTCTAGTGTATTCCTGAACCACACCAGACTGCGGGACCGATTTGTACAGTGGCGTCAACTGCACGCACTAGCTTGGCTGTCAGTATTCGAGCTATCGGCCTAAACTGCCGTTTGAGGGTAGAGAAATTTGGACTTTTTCTCAGATTGCGTGCAACCGCGTCTAACAAATGGCGTGTTTATATCTCAAACTATAATTACAACTATATATAACTCGTGTTTTTCTCAAAGGTTGATGTGTTTGACTTGAAACTAAACGATCTCAGAGCCCGTCAGCTGAGGCCAACAGCCAATCTTTATGTTGAACTATTCCTCTCGTGTCAGAGTCGGGATGTTGTTTGTCTTTGCTTAGCATAAAGACAGGAAGCACCCACACCTGCCAATACCTGTAAAGCTCACTAATTAACATGGTGTTTGTTTAACAACAACAAGGTGCAACAACGATGTGGTCTTGGATGGATAAGACTTCCTCTGCAATCCGAATGACGAGAGACACTTTTGTGCTTCGGCCATTGAAGAAAATGTGTAAATATTTGTTTTTGGTTTATTCGGTCAATAAAAATACTACAAATCAACGTATTTAATCACATTTATGCAAACATCCTGCAAACCCAGTGTTGACATAAAGCAGTCCTGTTCATTGATTTTCTACATTTCCTCTGAGGCCTAATAAAACCATCTGTGGCACAACTCCACAGTTTTATAACATCTACCAAAGAATCATAAATATAATAAATCCATGACCATTTTTATGAGCCGGACTGAGAGTAGTTTCACCAGGCTGAACAGGAAGGTGTATTCAAAGTGTTTTGAAATGGTCGAACACCGCCTCTAATAATCTTGCCTCATAAAGGTGAGAGGCGACGGGGTGGGAGGGTGTTTTTGAAGCTATTCAACCTTACAACAAACACTTCCACAGTGGTGAATTCAGACCTGCGTCTATAACAGACGTCAGTGGATGAACAATGTTGACGCAGAGCAAATAGTTACCAAGACTGACCACAAAGTAGACAATGACTTGTCTCTCTACCTGATACACTCACGGTTTGAGACGGGACAGGATGAGGCACCAGATTTGGCTCCAAAATGGACAAACATGAACTTGTGGAGTCCCTCAGGGGTCTGTTATGGATCTCCTTTTGTTTGGCTTTTGTAGCTTCATGGCTGACCGGTTGCTTAGTGATTACTTTGTGGTCACCGACCTGCCGTTAGCCGAGTGGTTAGAAGGTTTTTAATGCTGTGACTGTTGGGATCGCTGAGCAGGTACATTTTGCAGCCCTGCCGTTGGCTCATTATGTAACTTCCTGCACCAGAGAAGGTGTGCCACGCTGATAAGAAAGGCATTTTGTCCAACCCCGTTCACCTTTACACACACTTGTGTGCATACATACACTTATTTTATCTCCCTCAGTCACTTTCCGTTTCTCCTTGTACACAGTCTTTGTCTCTCCTAATACAAACTCAAACCCTCCCAGCTCCCGCTTCTCCATTAGCGTCCTTGTTGCCTCTGCATTGTTGCGTCTCCACAGCAACCGCCCAACAAATCAGCAGGTATCTGCAGCGATAGTGGCTGGCCGAGAGGCTCGAACATTGTTTATCTGACGCAGATCCGGCCTGAATTAAATGGGAGACCTTTTGTGAATGGATTAGTGAGACAGATAAATCTCTGAATGAAAAAGGAGGTGACTGTAGTGTTTGATATTGTCGAGAGGGCGGTGGGAGTGGTGGCAGGCTTCTCCTGTGAGCTCCTGTTAGTCAACATAGAGGACTAAAGTGTAAGTCAGTAGAAAAGCAGGATATCAGTTCAGTTCTCGAACAGACGACCCATGAGTGGCTGAAAGTCTTTAGAGAATGCAGCAAAGAAGAATAGACGTTTAATTTTAATGAACACAATCCATTAAAAAGTCCTTAATGGGCTCTGATACTCATCTTTGTTGGAGTATTGATCCAGTCCAGCCACCGCTCCCTGGGCCAAGTTCACAAGTGCGGATGTTTTATTTGAGCTGGGCGGTGTCAAGCACCTTCAGGACTCTGTCATTGGCACCCATTTTGTTTAACAAGGCCAGTCAGCATGAATGACATGACTGATATCATTTAGCATTACCTGTCCAGGTGTGTGTGTGTGTGTGTGTGTGTGTGTAGCATTAACGGTTGTGTTCTTTGGACTTGACCCAGAACATTACTTTAGTGTGTTTCCCTTAATGTGTTTTTAGAAGATGAGTGATTTTTATGTCAGTCACATGAGGAGGATGAGGGACTCGAACAATGCTGCAGATTATTAGAGCTGTTTAAACCCTGTGTCACACACACACACACACACACACTGAACCTGTGAGCTTCAATCTGTGGATTCCACAAATATTTTTGTTGTTTTCTTTAACTTTTTCTATCCATTCCCGCCCTCTCTCCCTCTCTTTCTGTCTCTCTCGTCCTTTATGTGAACAATAGGCTACCATGGTGATAGCCTCGTTACTCACAAAACTGTTTCTGCAAGGACGCACACGCAAAACTGTGTCAGCGAGGACACACACACACACACTAAACAGAAACATTTCACCCAATCTGTGAAGTAAATAAAACGTGGCTGAATGGTATTAAAGCTGTGGTTTCAGGACCCTTTAGGGGGGCGCAAAATAAATCTGAGGTCTTATGAACGAACAGGACAGGCACAAAATTTTACTCATGCTGTATGGTTTTCCTTGCCTGCTTGGTCACTTTCTAATTTTCTCTTTTAGCTTCCTCCGTCAAGGTCCTCTTTAGTCTTTTTTTGCCTGTTATATCGATCGTGGCTGCGTGCCAAGCTCCAGTTCTGGCATGACACTGGAACTGCTCTGCATTTGACCGTGTCTGTGATCTGAAAACCTTCTCCTCTTCTTCTTTTATACCGGTGGTCTAAAACGTCTGTGGTACTAACACTAACACTCCCCCGGTGCTCTGAACTCACAGTCTGGGCAGCCCGGCTAACAAACTGTGACACCGTTCACAGTCAGTGTAGCATCAACAGGATTTAAAATCTGTTATTTTATGGTCCAAAAGTACCAATTTTGGGATTCAAAAGTAAAATATTAAATAATGTTTTGTGCTTTTACTAAATGACAATTTGATAACTTTAATGGTGTGTCCAGTTTGGACTGATTAGTGTTAATCCGAGTGAGTGAGCTCAGCCATGGGTGGAGCTCTGACACAAAGTGCTACACACTCACAGCATGTTTGCTGGAGAGGTGGTTGGTAGTGACACACACACACACACACACTCACACACACAGGTGTGGCAGATCAACCGTGGAGGGCAAAAGAAAAGGAGGGAAGAGGAAGGGAGGGAAGAAAAGGTGAAAGCTACAGAGAGATTAGCGAGAAATGGGTGGAGGAAGTGAAAGGTCGGAGGTGGAAAAATTAGCGAAACAGACGCAGAAACACAAAGACATAACTGAGGGTTGAGTCTGGTAAAAAAGGCAGAGAGATTAGGAATGTAGAAAACAGGATGTCGCAATCTGTGTGTGTGTGTGTGTGTGTGTGTGTGTCTGTGTGTGTGTCGAAGAATATCCTCCGTCTTTAACAGCATTGTGTCACCCATGCGTGAGGCAGCAGGCTCCCAGAGCTCCACCTTTTAACCTGAGTTGCTGAAACATGTTTGGGCCAGGTTCACACACACACACACGCACACACACACTGAGGACACGTATCTGCTGAATACATCAATACAATGTTGCATAATCAAGCTGAGTCACATGTGTTCTGTAACTTTGGCTCTGTTTTGACATATTTCACTGATAACTGTTATGAATTCTTCCGTATCTGCGCGTGATAAATACAATGCAAGTTTATCCATCCGTTTCCTTCTGCTTATCCGGGTTAGACGTCGTCCTTCTCCTGTGGGGATCCCGCAGCATTCTTAGGATAGATGGGATATGTAGTCCCTCCATCGGGTTCTGGGTCTGCTCCTCCCAGACGGACCTCCAAAGGAAGGTTTCGAGGCGAAGGAGCAGCGGCTCTACTCCAATGTCCGAGCTGCTCACTCTGTCTCAAAGGCTGAGCCAGGTGGAGAAAGCTCATTTCGGGCGCTTGTATGCGTGATCTCACTCTTTGGGTCACAAGCCAAAGCTCATGACCATCACTGAGGGTTGGAACGTAGATAGACTGGAAAATTGAGAGCTTTGTTGTCCAGCTCAGCAAGAAAATGAGCCTAATACACACTATAATAACAGTCATTACGGTAAAATATAATTATAATATATACGCATACAATGCAGTATAATATGAACTGTTAAAAATGACACATAGCAGTGAAGACTGAGGCCAGACTGGGCCATCGGAGAGGTGAGCACCCGGCTCCTCAGCAGCGAGGGATACCCCCCCTCCCAGTTTGAGACTTTGTTTGAGCCACATCCAATTCCCAGAGGAGGGTGCTGACCCGATGCAGGTCATGTGCTTGTCCTGACTTGGACCACCTCCAGACCGTTGTGAGGGAGTCTGTCCGCTGAGGAGTTGCACTCTTTGTTTTCTTTGTTTGTTTTATTATTCATACTCAAAACCAGATTTTGCCAGATCACTTTCTCTGCACTCCCTCCTTTGTGCTGTCAGCGACTAATGTTACTGTTCAACCCTAATCTAGCAGTGTTGACCATATCTTAATCTCTGATTAAGCTCTCCTTGACATATTTCACCCCACCTCGGTGTCCAGCTTTGAAGCAAATAAGAAATTTATCATTAACGTCTGAGTTTCTATTTGAATAATAAGTTTGTTATTACAGGAGACGGAGAGATGTAAAAATGACTGGAATGTTTTGTCTCTGAACTCGATGTCCTGCAGCCAAAGATTAGCTAATATCGCCGTGTGTGTGTTGCTGTGTGCTGGTGTGAGGTACCAGCTGGTACAGTGAGGTCTGATTAATGAGAAACATTACCCAGCAGCACTCTGTTCTCCTCGCCAACAAAAAAACAGTAAGTTGGGGGCAGGTTCGTGCTCCGCAGGCTCATTGTTGCACAATTTTTCGTCCCTGTCTAAAATCTGATCAATGAGATCGGAGGTCAGGCGCGTTGGTGTTGGTGTAAAAATGTAGGTAAATCTCAGTAACTGAAGTTATCTCAGCTTGAGTCGTGTAGACTTGATTTAATGACGTTAAGCACATAGCCAAACCTGTTTTTTTTACCTTCCCTGTGGCAGTTTTATTGTGATTTCAACATGGTTTGAATGTTAATCAAGTGAGACTTTATGCACTACTCATAATAATCATGCTTGGTATAAATATCGCTGGAAAGCGGCTCTCACGTCCTGGTTTGGGAGCTCTGTCATTGTTCTCCATCTGCTTTGTAGTAGAAGTTTGTGGTGGTGTTGTTGTTGTTGTAATGTGTGAGAGGATGCCAGAGCAGGATGTAAGTCTGACCTCAGGTTTGTCTGTTTCTCTTTGTCAGACTCTAAAGCCATTGTGGATGGGAACCTAAAGCTGATCCTGGGTCTGGTCTGGACTCTTATCTTGCACTATTCCATCTCCATGCCAGTCTGGGAGGGCGAGGATGAAGAGGTAACATTCCAGTCTGTTTATCTCATGACAAAAATCTGAATTAAAGGTCCAGTGTGTCAGATTTGGAGGGATCTATTTACAGAATATGGCAGAAATTAAATATGATATCCATAACTATGTGTTTATTAATATATAATAACCTGAAAATCAGAGTCACTATATTTCTGTTGCCTTAGAATGAGACTTTTGTCCACCATGTTTCTGCAGTAATTAGAAACTTGCTTTAGTTGGTGACTGAAGTTCCTCCACTCGTTTCTTAGCCACCATAGATGCTGGAGGGCGATGCATCCAGCATCTACACCTCTAAATGCCACTGAATCCTACAAACTGGTCCTTTAAGTGAACGGCACAGTGAAAAGTTGTTCCACAACGGTTAGAAAGCTGACTGACGACTGCTTTTTTTTTTTTTCTTTGTTCAGGCGGAGTCAAAGACACCTAAGCAGCGTCTGCTGGGCTGGATTCAACACAAAGTCCCCGATATGCCAATCAACAACTTCAGCCAGGACTGGAGGAACGGCAAGGCGCTGGGAGCGCTGGTCGACAGCTGTGCACCGGGTACGCTTGATAACGTCACGTGCAATAAAACTGAATTTATCTGGAAATATTTTAGAAGAAGTACCACCGAGAGTTAGGTGAACTTTAAACAGGAACTTTCTAAAGATATCAAAAACCTTTTGAGGAACTATTGTTTCACTGAAAGAATCGAATTAAAATTTAGTTCCAGATGTAAAAACAAAAACAAAACTCGGCTCAGAACTGACACCACAGCAACTACAACCCATGCACAGCTTCATTCAATCAGCAAGGAAGTTCTCATGTTGTCGGTGTTAAAAAACAAAGTTACTAAATCGCACAATATCTACATAAACCTGAAGTATTTCTACACCATGTTGAAATAAAATAAGAAGTAAAGACATCAAATAAAATCTGACACGATGATCAAAGTTTGTAGAGTAACTAGTTTGAACAACACGAAGTGAGTTTATGTGTCGCGTCCTTCGAGAAGTGAAACCGGAGCTGTCGTGCGTCTGGAAGTTGTTGTCGTTGGCTGCGTTGTCACATGTGTGTTTGTTTGCAGGCCTGTGTCCAGACTGGGAGACCTGGGATCCAGTGAAACCAGTGGAGAACGCCACTGAGGCCATGAAGCTGGCTGACGACTGGCTGGGCGTCCCGCAGGTTAGATTCCCGTCCCCTCCCTCCACACAGCGCTCTCTGCTTCTTCTTCCACATTGACCTTTTAACCTTTCACCTGTCTGCATGTTTGTCATTATTTAAATAAACAAAATCTGTCAAATTTGACAGAAAAACATGCAGCTACTTCACAATAAAAGCCTGAGGTGTCTTTGGGAGCTTTTATTGTGAAGCTGGACTGCTAACAGTGCTCAAAAAAACAAAGATTCACTTGGGTGTGGCGGCATTTAAAAGTTTGCTTTGCATCTTATTTCACCTGCAAATATCCATAACAACAAGAACACAACATGTCCTGTCCTGTGTTTCCAGACTGCACTCTGCTGTGAGGTTAAAGGTCGGCAGCAGTATCTCGCACAGACGCTGTTTGGTTTCCTGAACGTTCACAGCAGAGGAAACTCTCTGAACCTTTTTTTTTAAATCACTTTTGTTTAAAGCCCAGAGGATGCAACCTGCAGATTTAAATACTCTAATGACTTCTGTAAAACAAATGACCGGAAAATCATTAGCAAAGAATTCACTTCTGGAAGGCGTTTCTTAAAATAATTAGTCTGTTCACAAACGGTTTATCTGCAGATGTTAAATTTCATTTTCTGTCTTGTGAGTCGAGTTAAATATCAGTCACGGCTGCATGACGTTATGCTCTGCTTCCTGTCAGTCAGCTGACACCCACAGGAAGTCTCCTCCAGTAAAAACATACGAACTTCACCGTCACGCCCATGACGTTATTGTTGGTTAATTCCAGTCGATGTTTCACGCTGTAAGGTTTATGTTTTTAAGCCTGTGAAGCTGAGTGACACGCAGCAAAAAGAAAAAAGAGCAGTGACTGTTAGTGACACCGGAGTGAAACGGAGTTCAGCGTCCTGGACTGAACCGACTTCATTCACAGCCACGTTTCTTCCTAATGTCACCGCTTATCCTCCTCCGGTCACAGCGCTGATTTAATGGAGGTGATTCACAGCTACCGAAAACAACTTTTATGCTCACTGCTTAGGACTGAGGACTTTCTATATACCCATTTACTTTTTTACATATTTCACCCTTTTTATGTAAAAAAATTAAAATGTCTGTACGGCCAAAACTATGTGGAGAGGGTCGTTCCGGTGAAGCACCGAGTGATATTTTAGACAATAGTGTTCTTCCATGGTTGAGTCAACACTTTGTGTTTTGACCTTTTTCCTGTTTCCAACATTGACACAAAGCCAGGTCCATAAAGAAGCAGATTTTTTTCCTAGTTTGGTGTGGAGCCCTGACCTCAACCTCATTAACACCTCTGGGATTCACTGGAGCACCGACTTTCAGGCCAGATCTTATCGCTGAACATCAGTGTTGGATCTTGCTAATGCTCTTGTGGCCCGAAAACCAGAAGAGAGAAGGCTGCAGCTGATTAATGTCCAATACCAATGCAAGACACGTTAGAACACGTCATTGATTTATGACATTGCCTCCGATTACCTAATCCAACTGTGGAGGGATTGATATCATGGTGGACAAATCTCTGCTATCTCACCCTGTTCGTCATCATATCAACCACCCGGGTCTTCTAAAAAAGGCCACGTTCACACCAGTTCTCTAAATCCGTCAGCTATTCACTGATGAGTTAGCCTCCGGGGGCCAACAGCCAAATATTCAGAGCTTTCTGGTGTAGACATCGAGGCCAAGATCTTCTCTGAAGTCTGTTGAAAGACAAGACATTTCCTCTAATCTCTATGAACAGGTCTCTGCAGATGACTTTTAAAAAAGCTAAATTGTTGATAGCCGATGAGTTCAGAGATTGCACTCAACACGTTCAGTCATTTCCATCCATAAAAGACTGAAGCAACCAAAGCCTGATCAAACATGATTGGACGTGTTTACTCGTACTACAAAGTGAAAGCAGAATAGTTCTGGTGCCTGATCCTTAGAGATTCTGCGTTCATAGGCAGGTATCTGGGCCAGGGGCGCCCTGTTAGATCACCCGGTAGAGCGAGCGCCCCCATGTGCTCAGTCCTTGACGTGGTACGATTCCAACTTGTGGCCCTTTGTTGCATGTCATTCCCCTCTCCACAACTTCCAGTCACACTTTGACTGCCACTATCAAAATAAAGGTTCAAAACCCTCAATAATCTTGAGGTATTATTTAAGACAAAGCTGAACTGTGTGTGTGTGTGCGTGCAGGTGATCGCTCCAGAGGAGATCATTGATCCCAGCGTGGACGAACAGTCGGTGATGACTTACCTGTCTCAGTTCCCCAAAGCCAAACTGAAGCCAGGAGCTCCACTCAAACCCAAACTCAACCCCAAGAAGGCCCGTGCATACGGACCAGGTACACACACACACACACACACACAACACACACACACACACACACACACACACACACACACACACACACACACACACTGAGAAACAAAGCATCTAATAGATTTTTGAGCGTGATCAGACATTTTTCACCGTCCTGTTGCTCATGTGTGATTATATTTAGTCACATACATGTTGTGAGTTCTAAAGCCATCTGGTTGTTGATTTTGTGACCTGTTTCTCTGTGTGTGTGTGTGGGCTAATGGGAACACTGGAAATACTGGTCTGTCTGACAATGTGAGGAAGTGAGCAGCTGTTAGTCTGAACAAAGGGGCTCACTAATATCTGATCTCACACACACACACATAGGGTCGGTAACTGACTTTAACCCTGAGGAGGAAATACCTGGAAATGGCTACAGAGGCAGCAGGACGGACACACACACACACACACACACACACACACACACACACACACACACACACACACACACACACACACACACACACACACACACACACACACACACACACACACACACACACACACACACACACACACACAGCTTGCTCTGAGTTCAGCAGCAGCAGTGCTGGGTCAAAACACACATCCGCTCTCTCTGATTGATTTCAGTGATATCCTGACGTCCAGCAGGGAGAAAAGTTACTTAGCTCAGCTTCAACACCAACCGAAATGTGACATCAAGACACATGTGATGATGTGAAAGTTCAAATATGTAGCGTAAGCACACATTCCTGTTAGGACGGCAAAGATCGCGGAGGGTCCGCCCTACATATAACACATCTGTCCAGTAGGTCAGATAGAGCACATTACATATTTATTAAAGGTCCAAAAGTCCCGTCTTGGCTTCATTACTCACTTTGATACTCCTCCTTTAAACATTCTTCACTGTAAAGTGTAGAAATGTTGTCAACAGCTGAAAAGAGAAGAAAACTTACACGCTGCACTGTTGGTGTTTTAAAAACTAAATTAAATATTGGTTAAAATATAAAAAGAAGACAGAGGTTGAATTAACTATCTGTCTGCTTTCAGTGACGCTTTATTGTTGATGTTTTAAGTGCTGCAACTATTTTAAGGATCAGTTCATCTGCTGGTTCTTATTTTGATTAGTCGATTAGTTGTTTCATTTATGAAATGTGATGTAAATACTGAAATATGTGCAAAAATTTTTTTTCCAGAGCTCATGGAGGCGTCTTAAAGTTGTTAATTTTTAAGTTTCAAATCTGGAAAATATTCAGTGAGCTATGTTTGAGCTCTAACAAATGTTTACTGTATTTGCTTGAAAAACATGAGATAAATATCTGCAGTGTGTTCTGTTGATCAGCTGATTAATAAACAAATCGTTCCAACTCTAGATGATCAAAAACACACAGAACATACTGAAGCGTACCAAACATACGAAACACTACATAAAATGTTATATACATTTGGTTGATTCAATCATATATGAGATTATTGATGACGTTAAAGCTTTTTATGGACTGCCATCTATTGATCTTCTGTAGGTATCGAACCGACGGGGAACAGGGTGAAGCGTCCCGCTGTGTTCACAGTGGACGCGTTCAGCGCCGGTCAGGGTCAGGTCACCGTCTACCTGGATCATCCGGACGGCACCAGAGAGGAGGTACGCACCCGATCCTGACTGTTCTGAGACCCGCTGTGATTTTATATCGTTGTGTCACATTTGATGAACCACGTCATCGTTAACGTGTCTGTGTGTGTGTGTTGATCAGCTGAAGGCGGAGCCTAACGAGGGCAAGAAGACGTTCAGCGTCACCTACATTCCTCAAGTGATCGGAGCTCACAAGGTGAGCGTCGTTTATTTCCTCTCGACGTTTAACGATCGATAAAATAATTAGAAGTCTCAGGATGGTTGTTGCTTCTGTTTCCTAGGTGACAGTGTTGTTTGCAGGCCAGCAGATTCCCAAAAGTCCATTCGAGGTGAGTGTGGACAAGGCGCTAGGCGACGCCACCAAGGTCACGGTCAAAGGCCCGGGAATCGAACCTGTGGGCAACATCGCCAACAAACCCACCTACTTTGACATCTTCACTGCAGGTCAGACACAAACACACATCTCTGTCTCACTCAGCCCTCAGACAGTGAGTGATGTCATCCTCACGGACCACATCTTTCTAGGGAAGACGCAGATTTCACACACACACACACACAGACGTCGTCTGTGCCTCGCCCTTAAAACACCCACGGGAATTGTTTTCTGTGTAAGCGCACACACACCCCGGAGGCATGTTGACGTGCGTCAGTGAGTTAGTCAGTGATCAGTCAGTATCGCTTACGGCTTTAAGTTTCCGGTTTGAGGTTTATTTGTCATGTGCATTCTTACACGGGGTTAATGACGCTGGGTTGGACGAGAGCACAATAATTAACAGCGCTACACATGAAGGATGGGAGCTAAAGAAGTCAAACTTATAAAATATTTAGGTAAAAATACTGTACAAGAATAGAATATGAAAAATACCGGTGGTCCATGCAGCCATGCTTCTGTACCGCCTGCCTGACAGTAACCAGGAGAACGATCTGCGAGCTTCAAGATGCTTTGTACCCACATGGACGGAGGTCTGTCGCCACTGATGCCCTGTACTGTTGCTGCTCTCTGTACCGGTACCAGACTGTGACACAGCCCGACATTAAGCTCTCGATGGTTTGTGAGAACAAACCGGAACGAACGCTCCATCCAACATCCGCTAATACAGTGACCAACGAGCACTATTAAACGTTTGTGTACTGATTCATTGGCTCCTTGAATGCATCATTACTAAGTATTTCAACTGACGTCACAAAGTTCTGCGTCTCTGCAGCTGTTGGCAGCTTTTTAGCCTCTTGTGGCTCAAAGTTTTGGTTCTCCAGCTGTGTATACGCTGTATATGATATTTCAGGGTCTCACCAACTTCGCCACATAAACCAAGAAATTCAAAGAATGCAACTGTAGCTGGAGTCAGACTCTATAATCGGGTGATCATTTCTCAACATGACCCTGAAGCTTTAATAAGCTGTGACCAAAGCTGTTAAACGTCTTCTCTGCAGGAGCCGGTACAGGAGATGTGACCGCCATGATCAGAGATCCTCAGGGCCGCCAGAACAGTGTGGAGGTGATGATGGAGGATAAAGGCGACAGCGTATATCGCTGCACCTACCGGCCCACACAGGCCGGCCCGCACATGGTTACTGTCACCTTCGGAGGGGTGGGGATCCCTAAGAGTCCCTTCAGTGTGGACGTGGGGCCTGGTGAGTTGTTTCAACTTCAGTTATTCAAAAAAATATCATCCCTTGAACACACCACAATACAAGTTTTCTTTCTGGTTTCACTAGCCTGCATGCCCGGGGCGTGCAGAGCGACGGGTCGTGGTCTCCAGCCCGTAGGACTGAGGGTGAAACAGGTCGGTGACTTCAAGGTGGACACCAAAAACGCCGGCAGCGGAGACCTGAAGGTGCTCATCAAAGGACCCAGTGAGTACAGTTCACACTGTAGAGGCTTTAAAGACGAGCGTGAACTTCTCAGTTCTGTTCCAGAAGTTAGAAAAAACCTCATTCAGAGTCTCATTGATTCATGATGAGACTTTGGGCTCAGCCTCATGGCACCGTCAGCAACGCTGTGGACTCTGCGTCTTGTTTATATGCTAACACAGTCGTCACAGAAGGTGGCTCAGACTTTAGGACTTCTCTGTTACCTCATTAACACCTGGTATTAACTCGCAATCTGGAGACGTTTTCCAGATAATGACGTCTGATCATCAGGCTGTTCTGTTTACACCTCGTATTAATCAGTACCAGCTGGCAGCCAAAGACATCTGTAGGCTTCTGTTTGGTAATCTTGCTAATTGGGCGACTGTTACTTAAACTGTGCGCTCGTTTCTATGGAGTCAAATTCATCCCTGAACTCAGACTAATGAAGTCAGGGAGGTAGGAGCAATTACACCATAAATAAATAGTTTACTATAATTTCCTTGTCACCCACAGTTGTTGGCAATTAAAACCTTATTTACCAATTAATAGATTAGCTATCTTGAGTGAGGTTACAGGGAGAAGAGATAAAGAAGGTGGAGGATTTTAAGTATTTAGGGTCAACAGTCCAGAGCAATGGAGAGTGTGGAAAAGAGGAGAAGAAGAGTGTGCAGGCAGGTTGGAACGGGTGGAGAAAAGTGTCAGGTGTGATAGAAGAGTTTCAGCTGAAATTAAAGGAAAGGTGTACAAAACTGTGGTGAGACCAGCGATGTCGTTGCCACTGAGGAAAAGACAGGAGGCAGAGCTGGAGGTAGCAGAGATGAAGATGCTGAGGTTCTTCTTTGGGAGTGACCAAGATGGATAGGATCAGGAATGAGTTACATCAGAGGGACAGCACATGTTAGAGGTTTTGGAGATAAAGTCAGAGAGAGGCCAGACTGAGATGGTTCGGACATGTCCAGAGGAGAGAGAGTGAATATATTGGTGAGTTTTGAACTGGCAGACAGGAGGAGGCCTAGAGAAAGACCAAAGAGGGGTTATGGATGCAGTGAAAGAGGACATGAAGGTAGCTGGTGTGAGAGAAGAGGATGCAGAAGACAGGGTTAGATGGAGGCAGCTGATTCACTGTGGCGACCCCTGAAGGGAAAAGCCGAAAGGAGCAGAAGATTGCTATCTTCTATTTTATTTTTATGGCCATCATGCATGACAAGGAAACTATATTAAATTATTTAATAACCGTATTATTACTTAACTCCATTATTTTGTGCATGTTTGTTTTTCTTTTATTGTTTTTGCATTATGTCTCATGTGAGCTTTGAGTCACAGTGGCAGGTTTAATGTTATTGTATCCACAAAATCCAGAACAGAGACTTTTGTTTTTGTACCAGGATATCGGTGCCAGTGAAGAAGCTTTCATGGGATGATGGCAGATTTTCCAAAAACGTACTGATTACACTGTTTAATGTGTGTTTGTGTGTGTGTGTGTGTTTGTGTGTGTTCAGAGGGAGTCGAGGAGCCTGTGAAGCAGATCTCCGGCCAGGACGGCGTGTTCTTCTACGAGTATTATCCCAACAGTCCTGGCAAATACACAGTCTCCATCACCTGGGGAGGTCAGAACATCCCGAAGAGGTGAGCTGTGCACTCTGTTGTGAGTGTGTGTGTGTGTGCGCGTGTGTGTGTGCGTTTCAAAGAATTACCTCAGCACATTACCTCATCTGATCTGAATGGTTGGATCCGCAGGGGAATGAAGACTTTTGGTCTTGGCCTTGAGCTCTCGTTGTCACCTCTCAGTAGAGCAGATTTAGTGTTTTATCCTGTGAGTCTTGCTGTTATATCAATATTATTAGTATTACTATTAATACTGGGGACTTTCCACAAATTTCTGAGCCACTGGTCAGATGGGAAGAGGAGCCAACAAAGTGATTCTTGGCAGCAGGGAGGAGTAAGGAGGAGTAGTCGGTCGGTAGTTATGAGTTGGAGAAATACCTGTAGATACGTAATTAAATGAAACAAACACAAACCTGGTTCAGTCATAATCCAGAACAGAATCAGCCTCGCGGGTCAAACTGGATCTGGATCCAGGAAGTTGGCTCATGAAGACGAATGAACAGCTTCCCGTCACTGTTGATGTTTCTCAACTGAAGAGAGAGAGAGATGGAGAGTAACTTGTGTGTTGCTAAAGTTTCACCTCTCACCTCAGCCTGCATCACTGATGGGTGTGCTCGGCTCAAGTTTGATTTATACATCCCAGTATCATAAATTTAACCTCAACCTGTACGTCTCATATGACACCTCCTATCTTCGGACCCTGGAGGCGTGAGCTTTGGTTTCACCTGTAACCACATCCAACAGTGATGTCACGGCGTCCTCGAGTACACCTCTGCATCACTGCAGCAATGTGCTAAAAGATATTTTAGTTTTCAGCGATTATAAAATGTAGAAAAGCAACAAATCTTTGCATTTAGGAACCTGGAACTGAGAATATTTGTTGTGTTTTTTTTGGCCTTTACAAGATCACATCCAACAGTGATGTCACAGCGTCCTTAAGTACATCTCTGCATCACTGCAGTAATTTATCGAGTTTGAACCACTAGAGGGCAGCAAAGATGACGATTTTCCGGCGGTGTTTAGTTACTCTTTAAATTCGTGCTCACTGTGTCGGCTCTGGCTGCCGCTGTTTTGGCAAAACGTGGATCGTCTGCAGACCTGAGGCGAGCTGAATCTATCTGAAGTTATCTGTAACGGACAACTACATGTCAATCAAAGCGGACACGTTGTTACTTCTGCATAATTAATATAATATGAAGAGTTATATAAAAATTTACGACTCAGTTTAGCTATAAAGTCCTCTTGGTTTAGCGCATCTGTATTTCTTCAAAAGACGATAAAACATTTTTAAGCGTATGAGCTGAGCTATAGCTGTTTCTCTTTCACGGGTCCAGATGTGCTGACGTTACATGTTGAGACTGTCAGAAACTCACAACAACAGGTAGTTTGGTGACCTCAGCACTTTATAAACAACCAATGATTGGAATCAGGACATAAACAACAGACCAGCTGATGTGCTTCAACCTGCCCGATAGGCTGTTAGACAGGAAATGACATAACAAATCACCTTCAGTGTATTCCTGTGGCAGTTAAATCATCTTTTTGGTCAAATAAGAATAATTAATTACAAAAATATTGTCAGTACGAGTAATATCAGTATGAGTTGGAGGAGTATTTTGGAAAAGCAAACAAAGACAAAATTGAAGGTAGAAGTGTGTGAGTGTGTGTGTGTGTGTTGTGTGTCCCAACAGACAGTTTTATTTGGCGTCAAGGTAGTTTCCATCCACACACACTTACAGCCAGTAACTGTTGAGGATTGGATTACAGTTCTGTGAGATTGTTGACAGTCTCACAGATGATCTCATACCCCCCTCTATGCATACACACACACTTACACTTATATATATACTGTATATTAAGTCACGATACCAGCAGCCTCACAGCAGGTAGGTTGTGTGATTTCACTCATTCTGACAGCTCTTCTCTCTCGTTTTTTTTTGTTTTGTTTTTTTTCCAGCCCGTTCGAGGTGGTGGTGGGTCGGGAGGCAGGGCCTCAGCAGATCAGGGCCTGGGGTCCGGGCCTGGAAGGAGGCATCGTGGGTAAACCTGCTGCCTTTGTAGTGGAGTCTGTCGGCACTGATGTTGGAGTGCTGGGTGAGTCTCTGATGTTTGAAACCAGGTTTTTGGATTGACACCATCAGACTTTCAGGTTTAAATATAAATAAAAGGAGAATTAGATTATGATTATGGTTCAGGACCTGCCTCCATATTTAATTAGCATTTCATATCTTCTGCTGCTCATCTCATTTTCAGGTTGTATCTGAAGTGATCTGGGATGTGCCAGTATAAAATTTTCATGTTATGATTATTGCGAAAGTCTTAATATAATCAACAAAAATCGTTATAGATAAATATATAAATATTCCTGAAATAATCTAGTGTGGATTTTATCAAACTAAAAAAAAACACCCTAAAGTTTGCTTCTTCCACTCTACTATGAATAACTAATACCAAGAAACGACTCGTTGAAGCAGTGACCTCCTGTGTCTTCAGGTTTTGCCATTGAGGGACCTTCCCAGGCTAAAATCGAGTGCGAGGACCAGAACGACGGGTCATGTGACGTCCGCTACTGGCCGACGGAGCCTGGAGAATACGCCGTGCACGTGACCTGTGATGAGGAGGACATCGAGCACAGCCCCTTCATGGCACACATCGTCCCTGACAACAACTCAAGTGACGCAAACGAGGTCAGAAAAACCAGTAGTGCTGTGATTAGCCCAACGAACTTGTGTTCAGCCATATGATGGATAAAAAAATAGGACAGCTGATACAGATTCATTAAAGTACGTCCGGACTGGTCTATCTCTTATAATTCGTACTGGTTTTGTGGTTGTAGGTCCAGGCTTACGGACCGGGACTTGAGAAGACCGGCTGCCTCGTCAACCAGATCGCTGAGTTCACTGTCAACGCTAAGGATGCTGGGAAAGGACCTCTGAAGATCACGGCTCAGGTAAGAAACCTGCAGCAGGTATTGAGGAGAGAAACAACGACCAGTAACCTTTAAATGTACATATGGGGATGTCAGACTTTAAAAAATCTAAATGTTGTGCCCTATCCACTTATTTAACCGTCTTCTGTCAGGACGCAGAGGGTCTTCCTGTGGAGGTGAAGGTGAGGAGTAAAGGTGACGGGCTGTACACCTGCTCCTACACGGCGACCTCCCCTCTCAAACACACCTTGGCCATCACCTGGGGAGGAGTCAGCATCCCCAACAGCCCCTACAGGGTAAGCAGCCAATCACAGCACCCTGTTACAACAGGAAGCGATATCCCGGCCAAATCCGAGGATCCAGTCGAGGCAGAAAGCGTTAAGGTTGTCCAGTCAGAACTTTTAGTTAAGACGGAAAGCACTGAAGTCCAATCAGAGCCGAGTTTTAAGGAGGAGCAGTCCAAATGTAAAGATGTGAGCGGTAAAAGTAGGAAGCCTCTGATTATCATTAAGTACACGGAGGAGAGGTACATCTCATAGAGATAAATGGAAATATTTAGGACAGCCAAGCTGTTCTTCCTCTTTATAGCCCTTAAGGATAGGATAGACGAACCACTCCCTGATTTTAGCTCTATATATATAATCAATGTGCCAGTATGAACAAATCAATGTTTACCAGGTATCAGCTTTGTTAATCAGATATGTAATAAATGTTTGAGAGTCCGACCAAGTCGGCATCTGATCCCAAGGATTAAACAGTTCTCATCGCATAGGGGTGTGTGCTGTGGCGTGAAGCCATCAGCCTGCCTGAACACAGGTCGGTTGTTTGGTTGTGCCAAACCGGGTCGACATTACAAACGTCAGTTTGTGATTTGCTGTAAATCTTGTCAAACATTGACACCATAAAAATGTCTTCCTATCACTAATGTCCACTCTCGCCTATCAAACTCTGTATTTTCACTTCATTTTAAATGTAGTAGTTCTCTAAACACATTGACCTCACTGTAACTTCTCTGTCTATGCACTGTAACAAGTCTTCATTTGTCTTCTCACTTTGAAACCTCACTATTTTAACTGTTTGTTTGACTGAAGAGGATTTAACCACGACATGCACTAACCGGTCTTTTCTGCACTGTAACCACTGTCCATGCACTGTAACTCACATTACCTTTTTTTTGTATTACTACTTTTGTTTTGGTCCTTGACACTAAAACTTCACTAATCTGAACCTCTCAGTGCTTTTGTAATTCCATCCTTCGATCCGATATAGAGTCTGACTTGAGACGTATATTTGCTCAAATATGAATCTGTCACTCTGACATACTTAATCTGACACGCCTCACACTTTACAGCCACCGCCTTGCAGAGAGTGCTCTAACTAGACAACAGACAAGTTTAACTTTGGCGTGTACAGATCCGTTAAAAATACACCTGGACCAATCTTTGGGACAATCCTCAGGACAGCTCAACTTTAAACATTGGCAGAGTCCCAATGACACATCAAGGACAAATAATAATGTAAGAGCTTCTTCATCAGCCTTCATCGTTGTGCCTTGTTGGACAAGCAGTGCTCAATTTGAGTAAAACACAAGCACATGAGGACATTTATACTACCTAACAACATACATGACATGCTTAAAGTGCAGAGAACACATGTAAACATGCCGTTTTCGCTGTTTCAGTGTGATGTATGTTGAGCTCTCTCTCGACCAGCTTAGCTTCTAATATTTTTTTGCATCAGTGTTAATTTTCTCGTTGAAAACGACGACAACTAATACAATTATGTTTGCACTGGTGGGAAGCCAGTGAGGGATCAAATCCTTATTGCTGCACTTGAAACTCCCTATTTTGTTGAGCGGGGCGAGTGGGATTTCTTGGGACAGCATGAAGCTGCGTAGTATTACGCCCTCCTGGTGAAGCTGGTTTTGAAATAGGGACACGTACGCACAGCGATTTATCTTTAAACTTTGCGTGAAGAAGTCGTGATGCTCGAGAGGTTCAGATAAATGAAGCTCAGCATGTGATTTTATATATATATATATTTTTTTATTACGTTAAGGTGTTCCTGTTGAATGAAAACCTTTTTTATTTCACATTGTGTAACTCACAACTCAAACTTGAATTTAGTATGCTGACTTTCTCGGGCTCTGAGCTCCTCATTTCTAAAGATCTGATCTGAAAGATATTTAATTTAACTCGAGGACAAACAGTGAGACTGAAAAAGGTTTTCATTTTCAAATTAATACACTAACCATCATCTTTGCACTGTAACCAGCTTAAATTTTATGCATTTAAAATTTTTTTTAATTTGTTTGCTCTGTGGTTATTGCTGATAGTATTATAACTTTGTTCATCAGCTGTCTTCCCTTCTCTCTGTTGTTACAAGGTGTTTATGGTTTCGCCCGCATGCTAAATGTGTCTCATGAGAAACTTCCAACGAGCCTTAGATATGCATTTGTGGCCTATTCAGGAATTTACGAAGATACAGAACAGGCCTCAGGGGTTGGCGAAAACATTCCTCTCCTTGTGCTGAGACGACGGCATTACAAAGTTGACACACAGTAAATTTTTATAGACTTTGCTAGATGGAAATTTGGTTGTGCAATCATAAAAAATGATCAGACTGGGTGCCTTGGATCTTTCTTCTGGCTCTGATGCGTCACAAATATTTGTACCGTGCCACAAGTCATTTCAACCCGTCCAGGGACGTTTATACTTGTCTAAAAAGTGTTATTCAACCTTTTTAGAGCTGATGTCACCGCAATGATTCAGCAGGCTTGTTGTGAGCTGCAGCAGCAGCCTGCAGGCACAGACTAGCACCGACTACACCTTTCTCCAACTTTAATGTTGATACAAGAGATGGATAAAAGGTAAACAGTCACGCCCAGCTCTCAGCGCCGCTGGGAACACAAGGCAGTGGCACCTTTTCATTTTAAACGGGGGAAGGTAAAGAAGGTAGCACGGTCTCTAATATCCACTGCTGTGATGGAAACAACACGTTAATCTAAGTTCTCTGTTTGATAGCAGGAAAGTCTTTGTAAGAGAGAAACATCGAAGGCGCCCTCCGTGAAGCAGAAAGGACAAAAGTTCATTATTCTTTGCAGACAAACATCGTCACAGACACACCAGAGTTTAGATATAGAACAAAATCAATTAACTCTAGTTAAATTGCTAAAATTGCTGGATTGACTCACTGAGGTACAGTAAATCCTCACAAGTAGTCCCTACCAAGCAGTAACCTCCATGGCTGTGAAGTGAAGCCAATGCGGAAGTGACAAAAACTGCAGTTCCTCTAACGTCCACTTGAGGCTGGCTACAGAAGTGAGTCAGTCTCCATAAGTCCCCATGTTAGACAGCAGAAATAAACATGTTTACAGCCTGGTACAAAAAACAGTTTTGGTCTCTGTAGCTAATTTCCCCGTTCATGACAACTGTACTGAGGGTGAATTTATATACAACTCACCTGTTCACATTATATTAAGGTTTAAAGTTATGCAGAATTAATGCTATGTATAATTCACAGATCCTCAATAAGCACATCCGTGGATATATGAATCCTCTGTAGTGTTGGCCTCGAGCTTTAAGTGAGATTTAGGTTGATGGATAAAACTTTGGGAAGCCTCAGTATTTATTTTTTTAATTTTTAAAAATGATCCCGGAAGACAGCTGATGAACAAACATGTTGTCAAACAAATAAGTGAATCTGTAACCGCCATTAATTAATCATCAGCTGTACTAAAAATCCAAAGTCATTTATATTCAATCACCAATCAAGTTAGATTGGTTTCAAAATAAATTCTGACATTTCATTAAAATGTTTTACTGTGTTGTTTGGTTCATTTGCTTTAGAGTTTGATGACTTTAATAAGCTTGATGTTCTTTAAAAATGATGAACATCATCATTTATTTATTTACTTATTTATTTATTATTTGTATCATTATTTCTTCATTAATTTAATGGTCTATTACACATATTTCAAATGTAAGCATAGGGTGATATTTTACAAAACAGGACCAGCCGGAACTAAATAATTTTAATTGTATTGAAACATGTAAACGTAGATACAATCTTGAAAGTCTACATAGAACTTTTTCTTGTGACAAATATGAGTGACTATAATGTTCACAACAGAAAACAAACGAACTATCGAACTAACTACTTTGACGAACTATCACTACGTGTGCATAAAACCTAACTTTCACAAAAACTGTGTTGTGTGAAGTAAATGATAATGGTATATTATTGTCTTTTACCAAAGGTTTTAGTGTTTATGGCTTTGAATTCATAAAATTGATTGACTGAATTAAGCTCCAACCTTAGATAAACTTTTAAAAAAGACTTTTAGAAGCTCTGCATGTTGGTTGGTACTTTAAAGTTCCTGTAGTCTTGCTTTAGTTTATTATAAGATGTCCAGTCCTACTGTTATTTCAGGTATAAAAACTTTTAGTTTTTAGATGTGATCTGCCTCTAAATATTCTTTTTTTTTTTTTTTTTTTGACCACCAGTTATAGACAATAAGAGAAATCTTTTCACATAAACACTATCAGTGGTTTTGGAAAAATATATCTTAAGTCCTAATGCACATGTTATTTTTCACATTTAGGAACACTGGTGAATTGTACAATGTTTAAATATTACCACTTTCAGGGTTTCCTAGAAACATAATTAGTATCGCATCTTGGGCTCCTGTGCAAATATAGACCCCCTGAACTTATTAGAAAATCACAGATGAGACTTTATTATACATTTATGTATGCATTAAGTATTATAGTAAATAAATAAATAATATATAAGGCTGAAAAGTAGATGATCCAGGACGGAGCCCTGTGGAACACCATATTTAATGTCCATTCATTCTAATGATACTAAAACCTGATTTAACCGCTGTGTTTGTTTAAACATTACAGGATTTAGATGAAGCTCCTATTAAACTATTTAAGAAATGAAAATAAGTGATGTCATTTGCTGTCTTAGGTAAATGTGGGTAAAGGCAGCCACCCCAACTTGGTGAAGGTGTTCGGTCCTGGCGTGGAAAGAACCGGATTGAAGGCCAATGAGCCCACACATTTCACCGTGGACTGTTCAGGAGCTGGAGACGGTAAGAAAAAAAAAACACACACACCACACACGCACACACGCACACACAGTAATAATTAAGACAGGAAATCCCCAAAGACAGTTTTATTTGGTGTGACCACAGTTTCCATCTGTGTCCACACACATAAATCCCCACACTTAAGCTTACGACGTCTACACACTCAGACAAACATTTACCTTTATATTGTCTGTGAATGATTCGCTCACACACATTGGTATGTCCTGACGATGATGTCAATGCAGAAACATCTTGACAAGGAAATGAATCACTCTGACCTTCCTGAGTTGAGTGCACACAAACGATCATGCTTCATCTACCTGCACAAACAAAGAACAAAAACTTTTTATCCTGCACATGCCCCCTTTACTTTATTAAAGAACTGCATTTAAACCCAGACACATGTTTTAGCAATGTAAATACCTGCATAATATCATCCATAATTCATAACCATAGTTGCGTACTACTAACTCGTCCTAATCTCTTTAGCGGCCATGCAGTGGCTAATGTTTTACTCGTGCCTCCAGCAGCATGTTTTATTTATTGGCATACATAGAAGACACCAGTTCTCCCTGTGATTTTATATTTATAACACTCTTTACGACAGAGCTACACTCACTACATATGTCTGGTATCACTTCCTCAAAGCTCCAAAGCCTAAAGTAACATACAGTATTTAGCTATTTTATTGTTAATATGTGCAGACGGAGGAGCAGCTTGGGACGTTAATCTGATTTTTTTACTTTTGTATCTAAACACAGGTACTCGAGTATTTCTGTTTCTCCTCTGTGACATTTCAAAAGAAAATATTTACACCACCACATTTGCCAACTATAGTTACTGGTAACTTTATGTATATAAATATATGATGCATTGACAATGCAAGAATAAACCTCATATATTATATATAGAAGTTTACATGAACTTTACTTCAATCAGCTGCAACATAAAATGTGGCATACACGGCAATGCATGCTTAATAATAATTCATTCATATTGCACTGACAGGAGACATCATGCTGTTATTTTGGATGAGAACACTTTGTTGCTAATACTTACTTTACTTCGTCAAACCGAATTGACTCAGTATCAGGCATCAAGAATAACAACATAGAAATAGCTAATCTTCTAGGTCATACAGAGGCATCAGTATTATGTGGAGAATTTTTAGAGGAGTGTCATTTTACCTTGAGGCATTATGTTATCTCCTGGTTGAACGAGCTATAGGTGAACAGGAGTAAAAACATTTTTCTGATGTCTGACATGGTTTCTTGCTTCATTCCTCTCATACTTTGAATTCCTCTGCTGTGAGTGACATCTCAGTCGTGCTGCAGGGAGCTCAGATAGCGCCACATGGTTAGTTTTATTGTTTACATTCACAGATTATGACAGAGCAGCAATCGGAAGCAAAATATTTATATTTTGACGTGAATTAATAAGATTAACAAACAGCAGAGAACAAAAACACTCTAGCACCCTCTTGTGGATCTCGGCGTCACTTGAAACTCATCAGCTGTTTACACTGAAACCAGCACAGGTGTCATTTTTTCTGAGATGCTTGTTGGCTATGTGTTCGTTCAGGTGATGTCAGTGTGGGCATTAAGTGTGATGCCAATATGGTTGGCGACAAAGAAGCTGACGTGGACTTTGACATCATCCCCAACGCCAACGACACGTTCACTGTCAAATACATGCCTCCTGCAGCAGGAAGACTCACCGTCAAAGTCCTGTTTACAGACAAGGTACGAACACACCCATAGTGTAAATAGTTTGGCAGTTTCTATTCTCTGTATAGATCTTTGATGGCGTTGGTGGTTTGTTCTGTGAATTTTTTTCCACACAGGAAGTTCCTCAGAGCCCCTTTCACGTCAAAGTCGATCCTTCCCACGATGCGTCGAAGGTTAAAGCAGAGGGTCCTGGACTGGCTCGCACTGGTGAGACAATCAGCACTTTCCAAATAACTATTTAAGTTTGACATGTTTTGATGTATTTCTATCCATGTCTGTGTTTACTCTTACGTGACTGTCTATCTGTCCAGGTATAGAGTGCGGTAAGCCGACTCATTTCACGGTGTTGACTAAAGGAGCCGGTAAAGCTCCGCTGGATGTTTCCTTCTCAACCCCCGTCAAAGATTTTGACATCATCGACAACTACGACTACTCCCAGACTGTCAAATACACACCTGCACAACAGGTACGTCATATTCTATTGCAATGATCAGAAACATGTCTTAGCTTTTTGGTCGAGCTTGCAAGTTGTGCTGGTACGAGAATCGCAAACCGCAAATGCCGTATGTAGGCAGCATGTCTTCACCCGTCTGAAGAAAAGCAAATCAGCATCGCTCATCTCATGTTACGGACATGTTTTTAGTAGGATTAAACACTCAACAGTCCTTTTTAAAATAAAGTAACTGCTGAAGTGTCTGATCTGCATGTTGCATGTGTCTGCAGGGCGAGGTGACGATTGTGGTGAAGTTTGGAGGAGATCCCATCGCTAAGAGTCCCTTCAAGGTTGGGGTCGCTGCCCCATTGGATCTGAACAAGGTCACCCTGGACGACCTGGAAGGAAGTAAGAATTCAGACTTAAGGTGTCCAGATAGTTTAGAGAGTCCACCAGAATATTTAGGATTCACTGAGGTCTCCCGAGGAATCATTTCAACTTTATTGTTGATGTGTTTCAGGAGTGGAGGTCGATCAGGAGCAGCAGTTTATGGTGGACACCCATGGTGCAGGAGGTCAAGGTCACCTGGAGGTGGCAGTGGTGAGTTTTACTCAACATTAACAGTATTTATTTCACTTTGATATGTGATTGTTTCCAAAATGGAAAAATATTGAATATCACCTAACTTCACTTACTCTGTGTGTGTGTGTGTGTTACTAGCTGAGTCCCAGCCAGCGGGTGGTGCCCTGTAAAGTTGAGCCCAGTAAAGCAGGCATTAGTCTGGTCCGCTACACCCCCACAGAGGAGGGGGTCCATGCTGTCAATGTGTCCTATGATGGACACCCCGTTCCTGGGAGTCCCTTCCCGGTGGAGGCCCAGCTGCCTCCAGACCCAAGCAAGGTAACATCAGTGCCTGATCCTTAAGGAGGTACAGGAGCAGTCTGTTATTACTCTTGCACGGCATCATTATCGTCCTTTTGTCTCCTCCTCCAGGTGAAGGCGTTCGGCCCTGGTCTGAAGGGAGGTTTGGTTGGAAACCCGGCTGAGTTCACCATTGACACCAAGGGCGCTGGCACCGGAGGTCTGGGGCTGACTGTGGAGGGGACCGACTGAGGCCAAGATCGAGTGTTCGGACAATGGCGACGGGACATGCTCCGTCTCTTACCTGCCTACCGAGCCCGGAGACTACCTGGTTAACATCCTGTTTGAGGATGTCCACATCCCGGGCTCACCTTTCAAAGCTGACGTCCAGATGCCTTTTGACCCCTCTAAGGTGGTGGCGTCGGGATCTGGTCTGAAAAGAGGGAAGGTGAGGGTCTGCAGAGGAAGCTGATAAAACCCTCAGAGGATATCTTTTTGAAAAGGGAAAATTACTTCAGGCTCTCCCTAAAATGATCTAATCTTTGAGCCTCTATAATCTCAATAATCATCCAGCTTCTTTGGTGTCTAGGTTGGAGAGACCAGTGTGGTCAATGTGGACTGTTCCCGCGCCGGGCCAGGAGAACTCAGCCTGGAGGCTGCACTAGATTCTCCCCCAACCAGTCCCACTGGTGCTGCACCAGGCTCTGGTAACACTAACCATGTCTCAGCTCACAGATGTTCAGACAGTCTTCAGTTCTGTGATGAGTAAACTAAGCCGTTTATTTCAGGTGTTAAAGCTAAGACGGAGGTGGTGAACAACAAAGACGGGACCTACACGGTGACCTACATGCCATTGACCTCCGGTATGTACACACTGCTGCTGAAGTACGGAGGCAAGGCCGTCCCGGGTTTCCCTGCGAAGGTGATGGTGGATCCTGCCGTGGACACCTCGAAGGTCAAAGTGTTCGGACCCGGAGTGGAGGGACAAGGTGCAGTATGGCCCATCTGTGTGGAGCTCTGATTGATTAAATATCCGCGGAGTGTCCCTTTTTAAACATACGCTCTCCCTCCTCTTGCCTCCAGCTGTTTTCAGAGAAGCCACCACGGCATTCACGGTGGACGCCCGTCCTCTGACCCGGCGAGGAGGAGACCACGTGAAGGCTGAAGTCAGGAACCCATCCGGAGCGCTGACAGACTGTGTGGTTAGCGACAACGGCGATGGGACCTACAACATCGAGTACACTCCTTTCGAGAACGGTAAAACTCCTGCAGAACTCATCAAAGCTTCATCAAACTCCTTTACCGTAATTCAACAGCTGGGCTCTGGCTTGTGTATTTCAGGCGTCCACAGCGTTCAGGTTCTGTATGATGACACACCGGTTCCTAAGAGCCCGTTCAGGGTTTCTGTGTCCGAGGGATGTGACCCCAGCAGGGTGGTGGCCTACTGGCCCCGGGCTTCAGCAAGCTCTCACAGACAATCCCAACAACTTTGACATCATCACCAGGTACTGCGGTTTGTAACAAATGAATGAAAAAGTCTCTGATTTTAGGTCAAGCTGTTGCTGATTTTGGGCATGTTGTTTTTCTCAGAGGGGCAGGTATTGGCGGTCTTGGCATCACCGTGGAGGGTCCGTCCGAGTCAAAGATGTCCTGCAAAGACAACAAAGATGGCAGCTGCAGCGTGGAGTATGTTCCCTTCACCCCCGGCCTCTACGACGTCAACATCACCTACGGAGGAGAACACATCCCGGGTGAGATTAGATACCTTTCATGGAGTTTTATGATTGCAGGTTTGTTTTGTCTGTTGTTGTTGTTGTTCTGTCACTGAAACACTGTGAAATATCAGTCTGCTGGTGTTCTATATTTCTCAACAAATTCCATCAAAAGACCAAAACCAACAATGTGTTCGTCCATCTCAATAGTTTATGACTTTCCTTCTTAGCCCTGCGTTTTTCCTACATGCTTGTGAGGGGAGGGAGAGATGGTTGCAATCTGCACATTCACTGCTAGGTGTCACTAAGTCGTACACACTGGACCCTTTAAGAAGTGACTGACTCAGCGAGCCTTATCTCGTCAGGCAGGTCGTTCCAAAGTCGAAGGGCCCTGATCATGTTGATCTGTCATATAACCTGAAGCCAGGCGCAGACGTGCGTTAAAGCTGATCCGTAAAAAATCATTTCTTAAACAAAGAGGAAGCCAAGATTGTGGCGATGTGGTGACGTCTGTTAAAACCGGGAAGAAGCCGAGCTGCTGCCTCCTGGTCCAGTTGGAGGCGAGTGAGTGACTTTTGGTTTGTGATGCAGGAAGAGGAAAAGGGAGGGAGTTGCAGTAATCGAGTCTAGAGAAAACGAGAGCGTGTATCACTTTTTCCAGGTCAGAGCGTGAGAGGATTGGTTCTCAGATAAACTGAAGGAAACATGATGGAACCGAGGCCATTTTGAATGCTGATGTGGTTCGGAGGACTGGACAATATTTACATTCACATTTAGTCAGCAACTCACAAAACAGAGCGACAAGGACATGTTAGTGCAGCAATACTCAGAGAATCAAGGTCCAGTTGTTGGTAGTGTTGGAGAGGAGGTTCTCTTTAAGGAGCTGGAGGTCTTCAGGAGGTTTTTAAAGGTTATGCCCCTGATCTGGTAGGAACTGGTAGGACGTTCCACCCACAGACGAGAAAAGTTTGGATTGCCCCGAGCGTACGGGTGGCAGAGCCAGGCATCGTTCATTGGAGGAGGTAACATACTTGAAAATATACCGGGGTGTCGTCCGCGTAGAGAATGCTCATAATTCAGCTGAGCACTGTAGTTTTTGGCACATGACAAAACTCAAATTGGAAGAAATACTGCCTCTGTATGGGACTACTTCACACAAAGCTGCAGCAGGACGTTGTATGTGGAACTGAGTCAAAATCATGAAGGAACATGTCACCCAGTGTGACTCAGTGATGTGTTTTTAATAGTTTTTGGACAATATTGAAGCTCTCAGCACAGAAGAGTAAGAAGTGTTTATTTCCTCAAGGCGCTTTTATGAACATTTTGTTGGCTCTGCTCTCATTTCCGCCTATAAACAGCCACTGATGTTAAAAGATGCGGTCGGTGCTTTTCCTGCTAATGTTACAAAGATGTTAAAAGACGTGCCACAAGTTTCGGCTTAATGTTTTAAAGATGTGGTTGAAGTTTAAAAAGCTGCAGCTCAGTCTTAATTGACTCTGTTCAGGAAAGACTCAGCGTGTTTCCATGTTTCGACACCTTTCACCAGACTGCTTTGTGGTTCTGATGTGTCAAGGCGTCAGCTGGAGAAGCAGATAGCTTCAGGATGTAGGAACCACATTAGCCAGAAACCACGTGATCCAGATCAAACTTATTAAGAGTTTAACACCAGAATAAGCTTTATAGAGCTGTCGAAATTAGCCTGAAATTCTGCTACTTCTTATAGTCAAGCTTTGAACATAGTGGCCAAACAGTGTAATAACAGCAATAGATCGTACACATCAACACAGAGGCCCCAATAAATCTACATTATAAAAAGAAGTTTCTATAAAACGGTGGATACATTTTTTTGAGCATCACAACCCGAAAGGACTCGTTTCACTATCAGACGCATGATTAAATCATTTTATTCACATTCAAGTGGAGAGCTAAACCTGAAGTTGGCGACTGCAGATGATCCGAAAAATTTTATGTCCAGAAATCAAACTTTTTTATTTTTTATTTTATTTTATTTTTTGCTTTATGTACCACTGAGCAGCTTCTGTAAGACTGAACGGAGCCCGGCCTCCAATGCTGTATCCAGTTCTCTTTATCAGAGATCAGTGATGCACCAAATCCAAAGGATCAAGACAATATTTTCCAGTGACGGACAGTTGTTGGGCTGCAAGAAAGGATTATTTTCATTCAAATCAAATTAATCTGACTTATTTTCTCATTTGTTTGAATAATTATTTAGGCTATAGCTGAAAGATAAAGACAAACAATCCTAAGTCGAGTCTTCAAGTACAATTTGTAGTTTTAAAGGTATTTTGACCTCATGGAGTGCAAAGAAAAGAAAAAAGAAGAGATAAACAGCAGCCGTGGAATTCATCTTCTGGGGACCATGAATGTTTGAGCATAATTTGTTGATGCTGTCTGACTTTAAAAACTTTAAGTAAATATGAGTTTCCCATGAGTCTTAAACCAACATTTCCTGTTCCTTCTCTTTCCAGGAAGTCCATTCAAGGTCCCGGTGAAGGACATGGTGGACTCCAGTAAGGTCAAGGTGTCCGGTCCCGGTGTGGGTTCAGGAGTCAGAGCCAATATCCCACAATCCTTCACGGTGGACTGCAGGAAAGCGGGCGTGGCCCCTCTAGCCGTGGCCATCACCGCTCCTAAAGGCATCGCGGAGCCCGTGGAGGTGACAGACAACGGAGACGGGACTCACTTGGTGTCCTACACGCCGTCCGTAGAGGGACCGTACTCTGTGGCTGTCAAGTACGCAGAGGAGGACGTCCCCCGCAGGTACAGAGCAGTACTGCAGTATTATAATGTAACAGTTTACCGGTTTAAAGACTAAACATGTGTGTCTCTTCAGTCCATTCAAGTTTCGTGTCCTGCCGACTCACGATGCCAGCAAAGTGCGAGCCAGCGGCCCCGGGCTGACTAACGGCGTCCCCGCCAGCTTCCCCGTCGAGTTTAACATCGACGCCAAGGATGCTGGCCAGGGCCAACTGAGCGTGCTCATCACCGTCAGTAACACATCCACACACATTTATACACACTAATGAAAGAAGACGTCACGCTAAACTATCTGTCCTCTCGTCTTTCTTCCCTCCTAACATGTCAGGACCAGGATGGTAAACCTAAGCAGCCCACTATCCATGACAACGGGGACGGTACATACCAGGTTTCTTATATCCCCGACCGCGCAGGCCGGTACACCATTGTCATAAAGTATGGCGGTGATGACATCCCTGCCTCGCCTTATAAAGTCCGCGCCACGGCAACCGGAGACGCCAGCAAATGCACCGTCACTGGTATGTGACCTCTGATGGAAGCATTCAGACCAAAATTTTAAATGTTGGTGGGGATAAAATCCAGAATAAATGTGTCCTCTCAGGTCCAGGTGTGGGTCCAACGGTGGCCATCGGCGAGGAGGTGGGTCTCGTGGTGAACGCTAAGGGTGCCGGGAAGGGGAAGGTGAGCTGCGTGGTGGTTCAGCCCGACGGCAGCGAGGTGGAGGCCCAGGTGCTGGAGAACGAGGACGGCACCTTCGACATCTTCTACACCGCGCCGGCACCCGGGAACTACGTCATCTACGTCCGCTTCGGAGGGGAGAACATCCCACGCAGTCCCTTCAAAGTCATGGTGGGTGGTGGTGACGATTGTGGGATGCTGAGCTGTGTTTATTCTGATGAGGGAGTGACAACAATATATGTGCAGACTGATTTGAAAAGTCTTCACTGTAATTTCATCATGATCTTCTTCTGTCCTCAAAGAAACTTTAAGATTATTGGCTGAATAAAGTTGGTTGCAGATTAACTTTTTGATTTCAACAGACTACGAGACCACAGCTGTGTGTGTGTCTGTGTTATCGTGTGTGTGTGTGTGTGTGGGTGTGTCTTTGTGTGTTAACCCTTATTGTCGTGTCTTCAGGCTACTGATGAGGTACCCATGATGCAAGAGCAGAGGTCTCTACAGCAACAGGCCGGCCCCCCTGGAGCTGGCTTCCAGCCCTGGGTACACCCGAGCAGACACACACACACACACACACACACACAAACAAACCATATAAATATATACATATTCACATACACACTCATAAACACACACACACACACAAGGGTATTTACTGTGTATAAACACATAAACCAACAATGCTAGTCTCTTTTAACATAAAACATAACACAAACACACACACACACACACTCGTCTCCTCTCTTGCAGGTAATTGGCTCCTGGTTAAAACTTGACCTCCCTCTCTCTCTCATTCTTAAGCGTACTTGCTCGACCGCTTTGCCTCCTCCATGTCATCGCTTCCCTTTTTGTCTCAGCCAATGGGATCGCAGCACACCTCTCACAGCGTGACATAAACAATCAAAACTCAGGTGTTTTCATGAGATGTGTCGCAGAAAGGCGTTGCTATGGTTGCGGGTGTTTGAGGATTCTAATTTTTGTCCTGCAGGGTGTTTGTTTGTGGCAGACTCTTCCTCTCTCCTCTTCGTCTTCAGTGCACTCTTCATCGCTGTGGCTGCATCACAGTCATCCCGTCATCCTCTTCTTCTTCTTCTTCTTCTTCTTCCACCTTCTTCCTGCTCCATTGCACTACACTTCCCAGGATGCCTCTGTGTGGGGGCGGGGCTGGGATACAGCAGCAGCATGTTTCTTATGCGGGACCTTGAGGCGGACAGGAAGTTGTTTTTAATGTTGGACAGACACGTCAAACTCTGTCCGTCTGTCTGTCTTCCGCAGGTGACGTCAGACAGCTACGAGCCAATCAGCAGCAGCGTTAATGGCAGCGGCTTCAGACCTTTCGACATGGTGATACCCTTCGCCTTTAGGAAGGGAGAAATCACCGGTGAGTCATTCAGACCCTTTCAGACATGCACCTCGTGTTTTATATAAAAGTGACTCAGGATAATAAAAATATATATGCAACAAAATGTTTATTGACCTAACTATAAATAACAGAATACTGATTATAGAAATGAAAATATGACACCTGTCTCTAACTCTCTGACTCTCTCAGGTGAGGTGCTGATGCCTTCAGGTAAATCAGCTCAGCCGCTGATCTCAGACAACCTGGATGGGACGGTGACAGTGCAGTACTCGCCGACTGAGGCCGGCCTGCACGAGATGCACATCAAATACAACGGCACACACATCCCAGGTCAGCACACACACACACACACACACACACACACACACAGATCCTGACGGGGGTTAGAAAGTTGTAATGGTGACATCTTGTGTGCAGAAAGAGAACTGCAGCCTGTTCTCTCTGACTTTAATCTGCCATCGAGATGTTTGGACTGAAGTCATATTTAAGATGAAACATGGAAGTGTGTGTGTGTGTGTGTGTGTGTGTGTGTAAGCTGTGTGTTATGTTTGTGATTAAGAAGTGTGTGTGTCGGGGATCTGCAGGAGAAAAACGATTAGCCTGCAAGTCTAACCTGTGTGTGTGTGTGCACGATTGTGCAGTACATTGAAAAAGCATGTGAATACCTGATCAGTACAGCTATATTTAAAAATGTGACACCATGAACGTCAGTCTGCTGAAACAACAGACTCCGCCTTTCTGAGAAGTCTTTGGACAATATTTTGGACTGCAAAAATGTACAACCATTCAGCCACAAGAACTTTAGGGAGGTCCGACACTGAGTGACGTTCCAGTTGTTCCCAAAGGTGTTGGATGTGGTACAAGGACTTCCACACCAAACTGGAGAAATTTATGGACCTGGCTCTGTGCACAGGGGCATCTTCATGTTGAAAACCTTCACGCAAAGTGAAGCTCTATCTGCGGATGCTTTTTGTTGTACTGATGTTGATTTGTTGTGTGTTGCAGAGTCTCCCCTTCAGTTCTACGTGAACCATGCCAGTAGTCCTAATGTCACAGCCTATGGTCCCGGCCTGAGCTACGGCGTTGCCAACAAGTTGGCCACATTCACCGTTTTCACAGAGGACGCCTCTGAAGGTACGTTAGCTACAGGAGGACGACGGGCAGCAGTAACAGCTGTGACGACAACACAATTGAAAACTTTACGCCTCCAACCACTCTGCTAAGACTTTCCCACCAAAAAAAAGAAGCTGGGTCCAATAGATGTTTGATAAATTACAGAATTATTGTCGATTAGTTTTCTCTTAGTAGCAGCAGTAGCATCTAATCTGTCTGTCTGTCCATCCAGGCGGTCTGGACTTGGCCATCGAGGGTCCGTCCAAAGCGGAGATCAGCTGTATGGACAACAAGGACGGGACGTGCAGCGTCAGCTACCTGCCCACTCTGCCCGGAGACTACAACATTCTGGTCAAATACAATGACGACCACATCGCTGGCAGCCCATTCACCGCCAGGATCACTCGTAAGACTCCAGCACTAACACACACACACACAAAGATTATTAATGATGATCATTGATCATTGCGTGACGTAATGTGTTGTCTTACCTCTGTGAGTGTTTGTGTGTTTCAGAGGACAACCAGCGCCGCTCTCAGGTCAAACTGGGCTCTGCAGCAGATTTCTCTCTGAACATTAATGAAACGGACCTGAGCCTGCTGACCGCCAGCATCCAGTCGCCATCGGGCCGTGATGAGCCCTGCCTGCTGAAGAGGATGGCCAACAACCACATCGGTAACACACGAATAAAAACACACCAACAGTAAATAAAGTTATTGCAACAATCTGTACATTTAAGTCTCTTTCTGCCTCTTCTCCCCTCAGGTATCTCCTTCATCCCCCGGGAGGTTGGTGAACACCGGGTCAGCATCTTCAAGAACGGCCGCCATGTCGCCAACAGTCCCATCACCATCATGGTCGTCCAGTCCGAGATCGGCGACGCCAGCCAGGTCAAAGCTCATGGAGACGGACTCGTGCAGGGAACCACCTTCAACAACTCCAGCTTCGTGGTCGACACGCGGGAGGCCGGTCAGTGTGCCGGTCAGACTGCTCCGTTTCTGCTGTTAGCCAGCCACTGTTAGTTTTAGATTGCCGTACCACGTATACACACCCGCGGCCAAAGCATACCCGTGACTATACAGAATTTACACGACGGTACTACGTGATACATACTACGGTAGTTCCGCTACATGCCCCTCTGCCCTCCTCCCCTTCTCACTGCATCGCTCACTCTAAAAAACATGCATGCGCTGCCACCGAACTACCTCTGCTGAATGATTGGCTGTTTTGGTTACTGGACGTCCAGGATGTGATGCGTTGCACGCTGGGGCCGTCTGTTAGCTGATTGGCTGTCCGGTTTGCCGGAAGCATGAACTCCTGAAGACAGTCGCTCGATAGAACTCGCTTCAAACAAACACAGCAAGTCTGTTCGCCCAGACACGAGACAACACACTCACCGTGGCAGAAGCACCGGCCCGAGCAGCGAGTCTGCCGTGGCGCCTTCGTCAGTGGCAACACTAATTTTGCTTAAAAAACAAACGTTGTTGTTTCAAACTAACTTGTACAAATACATTGCAGTTTATAAAGATAATAATAATAAAAAAAGGCCGCAGTATCGCGGTATTACCCGGAACCGTGATACTTTGTCTGGTATAGTATCGTGGTTACTCATTTTAGTATCGTGACAACTCTAGTTAGTTTCACATATATGTCTGTGTGTGTGTTTGCAGGTTATGGTGGCCTGGCTCTGTCCATTGAAGGTCCCAGTAAGGTGGACATCCAGACGGACGACATAGAAGACGGGACGTGTAGAGTCACCTACTGTCCCACTGAACCAGGAAATTACATCGTCTCAATCCGATTCGCTGAGGAACATGTCCCAGGTAAAAAAAACAAAAAACACACTTTACAAATTATTATAGATTCTTATAGAGACTCCCCTGAACTGTAATGTAATGCGTCTTTTCAGACAAATAATTTGAGGCGTGTTTGTCAACAGGAAGTCCGTTCACAGTGCGGGTGACTGGAGAGGGTCGTATCCGGGAGAGCATCACCCGACGACAGAAGGCGGCATCGGTTTCCAGCGTGGGGAGTGTGTGTGACCTCAGTCTGAAGATACCAGGTACACACACACACACACACACACACACATGCATACTTACCTTGCTATTGGCGGTCTCTCACACACCTGGAGGAGAGGTGCAGAAATAGCAGTGTGTGTGTTTGATTGTGTGTTCTAAGTCAATGATAAAATAGCCTTTAGGTTGAAGTGAACGGGTCGTGAACTTGGACTCGATGTGTCGCAGACTGTGAGACTGCAAACTAGAGACGGCTCCTTTTCGTCCTCTTTCTAAGTTTCTAAAACTGTTTCCTGTCTGACCTTCAGACATTTCTCTGGTACAAACTCTGCACTGACTGTGTTCTGTCAGCTTTGTCTTTTGTCCTTTCTTAATCTTCTTCTTCCATCCTTTTCTTTGTCTCACCACGCCTTTTCTATCTTCATTGTTTTATCATCTCTGCATCTTCCATAATCTTTCTTTCTTTTTTTATCCTAACTTCTTCCCTCCATCCTGTCTCCTTTTTTCCTCCTCAGCTTCTCCTTATTTTCTTCTCCTCCTCCACCCCATCGTTCTCTCTCTTCTTTCTCCTCCTCCTCCTCTCCTTGTTTCCTTCTTCCCTCGTTTTATCCTCCTCTTCCTCCAGTGAGCTGGTTCCTCCTGATCTTGTCTCGGCAGTTCCTCTCTCACACCTCCTCCCGCTCCTCCTACTGCTCCCTCTGGTGGTCTGGAAGATCTAGATGCCGCGGGACTCGTTCCTCTGCCGTTGCCCAGGATCAGAGCCTCTCCCCTGGGCGGGTCCGCCTCATCTCTGGCCTCTCCGGCCTGGTGCTGGCAGCAGGGTCAAGGGCAGCCAGGGGCGTTGGTGGTCCCTGGTCTGTGGGCGGTGCTGGGTTAGAGGGTGTGTTACTAGGGAGGGGAAATGCTGGGGTTGACAGAAGGTTTGAGGATATACAAACGAAAACATGTAAATCTAGGAAGTATAAGGATGTTAACAAACACAACAAAAAGTAATGAAATACTCTCTTTGCAGCGATCGACATTCAGGACGTCACTGCCGAGGTCACTTCCCCCTCCGGAGTCAGTCAGCCTGCCGAACTGGTCACCGTGGGTAACGACACCTACTGTGTGCGCTTCGTACCCACAGAGATGGGTGTGCACAGCGTGAGTGTAAGGTACAGAGGTGTGCACGTGCCGGGCAGCCCTTTCCAGTTCACCGTGGGGCCGCTGGGAGAGGGCGGCGCTGCCAAGGTGAGAGCAGGAGGTCCAGGACTGGAGGGAGCACAGGCAGGAGAGCCAGGTACACACACACACACAGGGACAATCAAAGCTACACGCCTGAACTAACAAGTATCCATATCCGCTGTTTTGAGCACATGAACTTAAAATGAATGAATGGTGACTTTAAACCTGATGTTACATTAGCTGCTTCTGTCTCATACCAGCTGAGTTCAGTATCTGGACGAGGGAGGCAGGGGCTGGCGGTCTGGCCATCGCCGTCGAAGGACCCAGCAGGGCGGAGATCTCCTTCGACGACCGCAAAGACGGATCCTGCGGCGTCTCGTACATTGCTCAGGAGCCCGGTAGAGAAAACGCGCACACAGCTCATTCCCGATGATTGATCGTTGCCGTGTCTGTTTGGCTCTCTGAGTTACATTCTCTCCCACTCGTCTGTAGGTGATTACGAGATCTCAGTGAAGTTCAACGACCAGCACATTCCCGACAGCCCTTACCTCGTCCCTGTGGTTGCTCCGGCGAACGACGCTCGCCGCCTCGCTGTTACCGGCCTTCAGGTGAGACATGAGGAGACACCTCCACACCCAGCCTGCCCTGCCTTGCTAAAGGGCACCGGGGCACAGTTGCATAAAAATATGATGTCAGGAGCAAAGATGGATGAAGTGGGTGTGATGGTTCGACTGGTTTGGGCTTTTTAATTTAGATCTTTGATTACATGGAGATACAGAGAAAACACTTCTGGAGACAGACAACACTTGGATTTGTCAAGATATTGAACATCACTTTAAACGTCAGCCTTAAAAAGCCACATCAGTCGAACCCTGGCAGTAGTACAGATTCATTCAGATTTATGCAACTGGCCTCTCATGGATGTGACCACAGCCAGGCAAACACTCACACTGTGTGAAGTTGATACTTTGGCCGGAGAGAGGTGATAAAGGAGAGAGTGGAGAGTGGAAATGGTTCCTCCTTCATCGTTTTGAGCTCTAAACATTTATTTTCATACTATTATGTAAAAGTACCTAAAGTGATGCCTTCAGGTGTCGTCCAACCAACCCAACAAAAACTCAGCACCTTTTAAGAAGCTGGAGCCAAAGAGTGATCAGCGTTTTTGCTGGATAACTAAATAATTAATCATTTATTACAGTTGTTATTGATTGCATCAGTCCCCTGATAGATGAATTGACTAATTGTTTTAAATCTACATTTAACTGTTTCCATTTTGGACACTGTAAAGTTTCTGTCCGTGTTGGATGGACGTTTGACGGGCTCAGTTTAGTTTCCCCTCTGTCGGCTGGTTTGCCTGGCTCTGGTCATCCCTCTTCTGTCTGGTGTGGAACTGCTGGTGTTTCTCTTGTGTTTCATTTAAAGGCTTTTAACAGCACCGTCATCTTCACCATCAGCATCGTCAGCTCCCTGGTTGCCTAGCTACAGCAGATAAAGGCGGGCCCACAGCGGACCTCCTGCTGTCCTTTTTTTTTTTTTTAGAGACTGTAGTTTGTTTCTTGTTCGTCACTGTAGACGAACTTCTGCTACTACACTGTCACGTGTTAGTTAAGTCTGGGTGTTGTCATACAGTCGACAGATGAAGTACAGCTGTACTGATAATTAATGACATTAACACTGCAAGCTATAACAGGGATATTGGCCTGTCCCTTTAAGTATTATTACTCATCAAAGATCATTGATGAGTTTATTTTTATGTCTTTAACTTTCAAACGTTTCGGATTTACTGGCTGCCTCCTTCAAAACTGTACTACAACACTGTAAGACTGTAGTAGTGTCAATGTGTCTAACTGCCTTCTAACACTGTGGCCGCCTGCCTCTGTCTGCTGGAGCTGCACCAACAGGTAGGTAAGAGTAGATAGAAATGATAGAATAGAAACTGAACAGGAACAGAGTGTTTTGTTTGTTGTACTTCACTGTGGGTGTGTTTTCTTCCCTGTTGTTACACCGTCCCTCCCTGTGCATTGACCTTGTGTGTGTCCGACCTCGGTAGGAGTCTGGTCTGAAGGTGAATCACCCAGCATCCTTTGCGGTGCGTCTCAACGGAGCACAGGGCAAGATGGCAGCCAAAGTCCACAGCCCCTCTGGAGCTCTGGAGGAGTGTGTCGTCACTGAGCTGGAAAGAGGTCTGTGTGTTTTTGGTTTTTTTTAGAAGGCAGCGTAAAGAAAGAAAAGAAGCCAGAGAGCTCTTCACAAACAAATTTTCAAAATATTTAAGACTGCTGGTAACCAAATCCCTCTGTCCTGTCCTCCCAGACAAGTACGCTGTCCGATTCATCCCCAGGGAGAACGGTGTCCACTCCATCGACGTCAAGTTCAATGGCTCTCACATCCCAGGAAGTCCTTTCCAGGTCAGAGTCGGGGAACCAGGACAGACCGGAGACCCTGGTCTGGTCTCAGCATATGGAGCTGGACTGGAGAGAGGCACAACAGGTAGATTACCTGCTATCCGTTCATCATTCTTATGTCTATAAAAGTCTATGAGAGTTTGTACGTTTTAATAAAAAAGGAGTGTGTGACTTTAATCTTGCAGGTACCCAGTCAGAGTTCATCATTAACAACACTAAGGCAGGCCCCGGGGCCTTGGCCGTGACCATCGAGGGTCCATCCAAGGTGAAGATGGACTGCCAGGAGGTTCCAGAGGGCTACAAGGTGCAGTACACTCCAATGGCACCTGGAAACTACCTGATCAGCATCAAATATGGAGGACCGAACCACATCACTGGCAGTCCCTTCAAGGCCAAAGTCACAGGTAAAGTGGTGAACGTCACTCTGCTGAACTTGATTTTATACAAGGGTCCTGTTTTTACATCGTAACTTTCTTTTCACTCTCCTGCTCTGTTGAAAACGTTTTAAAGGTCACCACAAAAAGGTTTCTCTCTCTTCCCTCTCAGGTTCTCGGCTGGTGCACGTGACCAACGCCAGCGAGACATCGACCTTGACAGTCGATCCGGCAGTGAGGGCTTCCAGCAGCAGCTTCACCCAGAGTGCCATGTCCAGGCTGACCGACTCGGACGCCAGCAAGGTGCTGAGCCGAGGCCCCGGCCTCAGCAAAGCCTTTGTGGGACAGAGGAGCAACTTCTCTGTTGACTGCAGCAAAGCCGGTAAGGATCTCACGTGATCTTACTCTAAAACCACCAAGATTTTGGGCCTCAGTGAGCCTCCTGTTTATCTCCTGTCTGATCATCTTCTTGCTTTTCTCATGGACTGTAAAACTTGATGTCTCTGTGTCTTTAAAACAGCTGTTAAAGTATAAACAATGAGTGCATTTATTTTCCCCTTTCTCATCCCAGGTAAGAACATGCTCCTGGTGGGTGTGCACGGTCCTCAGGTCCCCTGCGAGGAGGTTCTGGTCAAACATCTGGGCAACCTGCAGTACAACGTAAGCTACCTGCTGAAGGAGCGAGGCAACTACATCCTGGTGGTGAAGTGGGGCGATGACCACATCCCAGGCTCCCCCTTCCACGTCGTCGTCCCGTGATGCGCCTGCCGTCACTTTCCCCTCCTGCACCATTTTGCATCCCCGTTTGAGTGGACATGTTGAATAACTGTCCGATGAACAAGTTGCTTAACGAAGCTACGCGTGCTAATTTTGTTTTCAGACCTGTTTACTGTTTAAAGGATTTTCTGCCACGACACAACTGATTTATTTGTTTAAATATTTTTCTGTCCTTTTAAATTTGAGAAAAAGTCAGATATTAAAACCCTGTCGTGAAGTTGAAGGGAAGAGAAAATAAACACATCCGTGAACGGAGACTCGGTACTCTGTTAGTCGAATACTTTTTCTGCAGTGAATCAGGAAAAAGTGGTAGATGCTGTAAATAAAATAAAAATAAATAATCTAATTGGAAAAGAGAGACAGCTCATCTATTAATTTTTGCAGCCATGAAATTATCAAATTGACAAATTTTGCACTTGACGATTAAAGAATGGTGAATGAAAGGATTTTGGAAAAGGCTTGGGCCAAGATGAGCGGAGCAAAACTTTTAAATGTTTATGAAAAATGACTGGAATTACACAGCACTTTGCTTCAGGTTAAAGAGTCCGAGGTTTCTCACCAGCCAATTGTAACCTGTGCAGAACTTTTCCCGACAAAATTAAGAAGCGCTGTGAACAAAACAAACGACCGAACATCTCAATTTAAAAGAAGAAAACTGGAGTTTATTATCAGTCTGATGTTTCTTTAAAGTGTGGACGGACCTTCTCCCTCACAAAGTGTCAAACTGTACGCGACTACTGATGTTTATTGTTGATTTCTTGCTCTTGAAACTTAGAATCCCCCCCATGAGTACATAATGTTGCCATAAAGAATCAATGACTGTCAAAGCTGCCTTCACACTACTGGTTCCTGCACTGTACAATAGACTACTTAATTATGTACTAGAGTTTTGGGTTCATCGCTGTTTTTCCTGTTCCTTCAGCTGCATTTTCATACAAACACACCTGACTTTTAACTTTGTGGCTCGGTTCTGATCTGGTTAGGAATGCCGGATGATCAACAGTCTGTCAATCGCAAAATAAAGTGCTAAAATAAAACAGGTCTGAGCTGTAAGATTAGGTCAGATTTTTGTTTTGTGTGTGAAGCCTGTAGAAATCTGGATGAATCTGTCTTTATATCTTTGCTGGATGTTGTTGCCTAATCATTGCTACTTTTGATACTTTAAGGGATGAGAGGAGTTTTGTATGGGGGAAAAAAAAGAATGTTTTCATTTTGTATTAGGGAATGGGTGTTTTAATGTGAAATTAAACCCTGAGATGATGTACATTTGATAATTAAAATAAACTGGAATAAAGATTGACTTCAGTCTTTCTTCTTTTGGATCTTGTTTCTTCTCTGCAACATTGCTTTGCCAACCAGTTGCATTAAGACACAGCAGGAAGTGGGAAGTTGACACTGTGCTGCAAATGTTTCCTTTTTGATGGAGTTTTTAGTTCCAAACACCTCTGGCACTCTTTATCTAAAGCTATAGAGACTCTAGATTGGATCAGCCTGGCCTACAACGTTCTCAACCATTCTTTGATCAGGTTGTGTTCTTTACCTCCCACACAAAACAAACTTCAAGGACCCCTCCCTTTCACCTCCGTAACATCGCAAAGACAAGACAGACACACCCTGCCTCAAACAGGCCACAACAAATCTGATCTCAAAGAATCTGGTATCTACCTTTTATACAAACTGAACTAAACAGATTGAACCATGAATCTGGTTTCCTTGCTTGTGTTTGCCTCATAACAGCAGTGTACATTAAAAAAAAAAGATTGTCATTGGAAAACACACCAAACCATGGCAGTAGTTCAGTCTATAGAGGCTTGGCTTAGGAACTGGAAGGTTCAAATCCTGTATGGACCAAAGTCTGGAAGGTTGACTGGTAGCTGGAGGGGTTCCAGTTCACCTCCTGGGTACCTTTGAACAAGGCAACAACTGCTTGCGGGTGGTGCTCTAGGTGGCTGCCCATCACTCCACCATCTCTCCACATTTGCATGTCCCTTTGTGTGTGTGTGGTTGTATTTCAGGGTTAAAATGCATGTGCAGTACAGAGGTACAATTTTTACCGAAATAACTGTGACTGTGAGGGTGCAGATATTTGAGAAACTACAAACAGCGGAGGCATTTGCACTCTAACTGGATGAATCAGTGGACATTGCTCTTGGCATTTAATAGCCAAATAACACTGGGGGACACAATTTGTGCAGCTAGCGCTGACGCGTTAGCTGTTAACATTAGCAGGTTACCATTACCAGGTTACCATTAGTATGTTACCATTGGCATGTATTTAATACTGAGTGGCTAATGTTAATTGCTAACGTGCTAGCTGCTCTGCTGTCTTTTTCTGTCATTTTAGAGAGACAACACGCTAGCAATTAGCATTAGCATGTTAACATTAGCATGTTAGTAAGTAGCATGTATTTAATTCCTAGTCGCTAATGTTATTTGCTACCACGCTAGCTGCTCTGCGGTCTCTGCCATTTTAGACTGACAAGTTCAAATTAAGCCAATAACTGCTAAAATGGCCGCCACTGGGCTTCTGCCCAATCTGGCAACACTGTCTGTAGTGGGGCATTTGAGGCCACCGTAATCGAATATGTTTTTTCACTGATTTTTCTCCCTGCTCCTCACTCTAGCTGATGATGTCATCCACTGTAGCACAAACATTCCGTGCAATACACACCCATTATAAACCCAGAAATTAAGTGTGTAAGAGTAAAAATCTGCTCAACTTTAAGCCTTGATAGTTTAAAAACTATTGTTGCAGTTGTTGCGAATCTCTTAGAAAAGTAATAGTATGGGATTCGGGATCAAGACGCACGTTTTGATATATAATTTGTTGGGATCCTCTCACCGCTGCGGTCCGCAGTAAGTGACGAAAAAGGGCGGAAAATAGCTCTGTGAGTAGTTGATGAGTGTCGTAGTCTACCGTGGCCTCAAATGTCCCCACTACAGACATGATTTATACATAGAACGTAGGAAAATCACTCACATTCGTCTGCTAAAGCTGTCAGCCTTATAGTTTTGGCGTAACACACAAAGATGCGGCAGCAACACCCATCCACAGCCTCATAGACTGCCATGTTAAAACGGCAGGAACATTTCTGGAGGAAAGCAGAAGCAATGCTTCTCTGAATTGCTCTAAAGGTCACATTTCTTCATTTATCGACACAAAATAACTATGTAGACTTTCACCAAGGGGTCAGGATGCTCCCAGTGATTTCGGTTCAATGATTGGAAATATGGTTTAACCAGAAATCCTTCCTGTTCGAGGGGTGGTCTCAGCATTTTCTCTCTCTCTCTCTCTGTCAGCATTTCCAACTGACATTCTAAGGTGCAGTAACTGCTCTGCTGATTAGGGCCAGCAGTTGGTCCTGGTTGCTTGGCAACCTCAAGCCTGCCTAAGGGGGGAGGGGGGCGGGGAGGCTTTTTCAAAATAAGTCCTTTCAAAATAAAAATAAACATATTAAAAATTACTATTTGAGGTGTGCTGGTTCATGTTTATTTTACTCGTGGCATACTTGGTCTTCCATACAGGATGACAGCGCCGCTCCCGCTCGGTGTCCTTGGGTTTTGGACTTCCGTTTTTTTTCCCTCTTCTCCCGCCTCCGTCTCGCCTGAAGCGCTGTGATTGGCTATATCTGATGACGCGTCCAATCCGACTCACAAACTCCAGCTGTGATTGGTCGAAATCTCCTGACCTCGGGTTAGAGTTCCCGCCTTCTCTCCGGCAGAGGACAGGTTGAACATGGCGGCGTCCCTGAGGTGCTTTCTCCGCACGGGCAGAGTATGGAGCTTATTCACAGATATTAACATTGTGTCTTCACTCAGCGTTTGGTGGGTGGTTTAAAATCACTCACGGCTTCTTTGTGTGTTTCCACAGAATGCCGTGTCGGCTCTGCGGCGGCGGGAGTTTCACAGCAGCGTCCCGGCCGCTGTGCAGGTCAGTGCTAGCAGCTAGCAGGCTAACCTGAACTCCACCTGAACGTTAGCAGAACGTTATCTGAACGTTATTGGTGTGTTTTTAATGTTGTTATAACCACAGAGAGAACGGCTGACAGTGGGACGAGGTGTCACCTTCTGATTTTATGGGATGTCACATCATGTCACACCTGATTTATTTATTTATTTAGTCAGTCAAACTTGATTCACCTTCTGTTTTTGAGTTGACCCTGTCTCAGCTGTCTTTTTTTTATGCATGTAGAAAACGTGTGTGTGTGTGTGTGTGTGTGTGTGTGTGTGTGTGTGTGTGTGAGTGAGTGAGTGAGTGAGTGAGAGACTTATAGATAGATAGATACTTTATTGATCCTGAAGGAAATTTAAGCATCCAGTAGCAGCGTGCAAACATACATTAAACACACATTTGAATTAACCTGAGGTAGATCTAAGTTTAAATACATGCAGAGAAATTAAACGTTTGCATAGAAGATAAATATATAACTGTTAAGGAGATAACCCATGCTAAACATCTATACAAAAACTATATTAAAAAAGAAAGAAAGTGACTGTAGAAATAAAAATGTTTTAAAATGTAAGAAATAACTACAGATGGGGATAAAGGCATGTGTACAATTTAAATTAGGCTGTAAACGGATGAATGAAAGTCACATCATGCAGCAGAGGTTCTTTAACTTCTTTTGTTGCAGCAGCATTTACAAGTAACAACACAGGACATGCACACAGTATACACAGGCATTATATATCATCATACAGAGTAATAGCAGTTAGTGAGAGTGACTTTTTAAAGAGAGGCTGCAGGATTCTCTGACTGAAACTGCTCTGTTGTTTGAGCAGGAGGTCGCGTAGTGGATGAGAGTTATTGTCCATGATGCTGAGAAGTTTCTTTTGTTATTGTTTTGTATTATTGTAAACTGAATCTCTAGTTTTTGGACAGAGACATCATAAACTGCCATAATGTATGGCAGAGTTGTTGCATCGGTTTACCTTGTGTCAAAGAAGGTCCGTGCTGACGCCTGCGCGGCTGTTGTTTCTGTCAGGTGACAGTCCGTGATGCCCTGAACCAGGCGATGGACGAGGAGCTGGAGAGGGACGAGCGTGTCTTCCTGTTGGGCGAGGAGGTGGCCCAGTACGACGGAGCCTACAAGGTGAGAAGACTCAAGACTCAGTTTGTGACCAACCGAGCTTAGTGACTAGCCCGTGATTAGACCACATATGGGACATCAAACGATGTGTGCTCGTACTTACAGGCACACATTTCACCGCCACACTGACCAACTACAGGAACCTCAAAGCTTAAAATTATTGCTGTGTGTGTAGGTGAGCAGGGGTCTGTGGAAGAAGTACGGAGACAAACGCATTATTGATACTCCGATCACAGAGGTGAGACGCTCCAACAATCTCCAGCGTGTCGTACACAGTGTCAGCTCTGTGATCAGAATATGTGACGTCTGTCTCTTGTCTCTCTGGTTCAGATGGGCTTTGCTGGCATTGCAGTCGGATCCGCCATGGTGAGTTTGTTTTTTTATCACATCGATCGAACACAACAGCATCATCACCCTGTTAATAAGGTGTCATCATGACGCCATATCTGAGATATGGGGATATACTGCAGGCTTTCCCTTTTAGCTTCATGAACGTCATCGTCAAACTACGTGCTGACTCATCAGGCCACACCAATGATGTTTCCTGCTCCTTAAAGAGAGCATGCATTAGTTTTTTGTGACACCTCCCTGTGGTGATACAGTCATACCCTGCCGGATATATTTAGACTGGGATGGACTCTGCTTCTGGGACAGATGAGACAGCCTTGACACGGCCACTGAAGCTGTCTGCACTTCGTTCTAGACGATGTTTGTGAAGCACGGCAGTTTTTCAGAAGCAAGTTAACAAAGTCTTGAGGGCAAAACGCTCCTGGAGGGATATGAAACCTGAGAACGGAGCATTGAGGCTGTTGTCATCCAAAACACATACAAGTTATGAAGACAACACAACACACCCTTCAGAAACTCTGCATCAAAGATTATACAATAATAACCTTGAACTGCTGTCCTCGACAGGCTGGACTGAGACCTATCTGTGAGTTCATGACCTTCAACTTCTCCATGCAAGCCATCGACCAGGTCATCAACTCTGCGGCAAAGACCTACTACATGTCAGCCGGTCTGCAGTCGGTGCCCATCGTCTTCAGAGGACCCAACGGAGCATCGGCAGGCGTAGCCGCACAGCACTCGCAGTGCTTCGCTGCATGGTGCGTTCACTTACGCCTGGTGCTGTTTTTGCTTTGCGGGAATAGTAGTTGAAGTGTTGATGTTTGCGTCAGTCGTACTGATGTCAGTAACGTGTCTGCAGGTACGGTCACTGTCCAGGTCTGAAGGTTTTAAGTCCCTGGAGCTCAGAAGATGCCAAAGGTCTTCTGAAATCAGCCATCAGAGACGACAACCCTGGTGAGACAACACAAAGACGACTGTGACTCAAACTACCTGCTAAGTTTTGAGAAAGCATTCTTGAATGCTTCTTAGAGGCATTTACACTTAGACTTCTGCGTGTGTGTTGCAGTGGTTTTCCTGGAGAACGAGCTGATGTACGGTGTTCCCTTTGAGATGTCGGAGGAGTCGCAGTCCAAAGACTTCACCATTCCCATCGGCAAAGCGAAGGTCGAGAGACAAGGTGAGATTCACACGAGCACTGCACCCGACTGTAGTTTCAGCATGAAGTGTAACAAAGTTGATGTTGATCAGCAGGGGCTGTAATTCCTATTTGCCGTCTTCCTTTAGGAACTCATGTTTCTTTGGTCACTCACTCTCGGTACGTCAGTCACTGCCTGGATGCTGCCGCCGTGCTCGCCAAGGAGGGAATCGAGTGTGAGGTAGAGGAACAAACACACCTGCTGCGTTATCCGACACAGACGGCCTGTCCTCTGTGGTGTTTTGATCTGCTTCCCGTCTGTCTTTGTGTCAGGTGATCAACCTGCGGACCATCCGTCCTTTGGATGTGGAGTGTATCGAGACCAGCGTGATGAAGACCAACCACCTGGTGACGGTGGAGGGCGGCTGGCCTCAGTTTGGGGTCGGAGCTGAGATCTGCGCCAGGATCATGGAAGGTAACGGCTGAAGAGAGTGTCTCAAAGAAGTTAGTGCCTGGGGTGAGAGGGGTCAGCCACAGTCTTTCCTGCAGGCATCAGAGTCCTGGAGTAGTTCAGGTCCTGTAGAGACGCTGCAGTCTGCCCTTGTCCTCGGCAGTGGCAGCAGAATTGAGACAGTGATGGAGGAAGTTCATCCTCTGACAGGAAACACTGTCAGTCGGGGAGTCACACAGGGTGACGGGGGCTCCACTGCACCAGGTGGTGTAATCAGGGGGCTGTTGCTTGCAAACTTCGAGAGGCGTTTGACAGACTGTTGCCTGGAGGTGCAGCTGTTCAGACGCACTGACGGTGACCTAATGTTCCTCGCAGCTTGTTTGGAAAAGGGCGGGCGATTGAATGAACCATCTGTCACAGACAAACTTCAACCAATTAGTCAGGAGAAGAATTAAAAACATGTTTTCCAGTTAGAAATGTTGCTCTTCTTTCAGCAGCATCTACACGCCGGTAGCTTAATGCAGAATGATATAGATCAGAGAATGTGGTGATTATTAAAACGGCTCGTACCCGGCAACAATGCGGTGCAGCATAACAAATGAAGAGTGTGCTTCTACGGGAAGGCATGTGCAGCATCGCACTGTGAACGCACCACAAACCTGCATGAGGCAGATGGTGTGCAGGTTTCAAATCCTTCGATTTGTACCTTAACCCTCCTGTGTGTGTTTTCAGGTCCCGCCTTCAACTACCTGGACGCTCCAGCTACCCGGGTGACAGGCGTCGACATCCCCATGCCCTACGCCAAAATCCTGGAAGACAACAGCTTGCCGCAGATTAAAGACATCATCTTCTCTGTGAAAAAGACCCTGAACGTCTGAGACACGAACACACAGGACAAACCCACCTGACCCACCCCACAGATGGTGGGAACATTGTCTGGATAAACATTTGTACATCGAGCCAAATGGGTCCTTTTTAAAAAATATATATATATAATGCTCCAGATTAATGTTTCCAACCAGATGTTGGTCAATGAAACGCACAGCTGTACATCAGCAGCCAGAGCGGTGGTGGGGCACACAGGGTTCGGGCAACTCCGTTAAACGGTTATAAACTTGAACGAACTCTGTGTGCGACTCTTGGCTGCTCTCTCTCCACCTCCTCCTCCCCCTCTTTCAAAATAAAAGTTGCTCTATACTGTAGGCTTTTCTGTGTTTGTGAGGATGTTTGGTAACAACAAAACTGTCAGGATTTGATCAGTCTGCAGAGTCGAGGTCCTTCACTCCTCCAGATGAAGAAAATTAGGAAACTTTTCTAACTTTAGACTGCGTTGTATTTAAGATATTTATTCGACACAGATGCCAAACCCTTTTTTTTATTTTGTTTAATAAAAAACATTAACCATAACTACGTGTTCAATCTGATGAAACATCTGGAAAACAGAGATTTTAGGAAAAGTTTTTGCGTACTCTCAAATTTAGACTCGCAGACTGATTCAAACTTCACTTTTGCTGTTAATAAACTCCTGCTCCTCTAACCACCGAGAGATGTTGTATAACTTAATTCCTCGCACTTATTCGGGTTCGTCTCTAAATGCAACCGCGAAGAAGAAGAATAATCCGGCCGGGTGGAAGGTCTGGAATATTTATTGTAGCTGCAGCAGCTCTGTGGATGTTTCTCTTGCTGTAAATGATGATTCTGTTACAGAAATAAAAACCTCTCAGCCCTTCACACTGTCATTTGTGTCCTGATCTGCCCTGTTTACTTCCTGTTCTTAGCAGGTTTGTAGATGAAGCAGTCTGCATATAGTATACTAGTTATCTCAGTTTACTGTGGTGCTACAGATCCTTAAAGTGTTGAGGTAGGACATCCATGGATTGGATGCTCGATTGGATTGTGATCTGGAGATGAAGTCAACACCATGAACTCATCGTTGTGTTCCTCAAACTATCCCTGAACCTTTTGTGGCAGGACCATGAAGTTCTTTCTGAGTAAGAGTAACTCGACCCTGAATACATAGACTAACCAATCTACAGGATTAACTGTGAGAGCTCCAAATCCGGAGCAGAAGCAGCTGAAGGAAAAGAAGAAACCAGATGAAGACTGAAACATTTTTATTGGCAAACTTTTACAGGAACCACGAGGATGAGCCGACGATCTGCATCGGATCAGTCGCAGTCCTCCTCGACTCAAGAATCTTTTGGAGGAACTCAAAGAACAAGCCCTCGCTACAAATCAATCTCCTGGTTCAGAAACTGATCCGTTTTCCAAGTGGGAGAGAAGCGTTCAGCTGAACTTTTACAGAGGGTTGAATTATTCAGTGAATCGGATCATTTAAACCTCCATTTCATGGATGATTTCCTGGAATTAACGATGTAATCTGGTACTAATTATAGCAAAAAAACCAACAACAAACAGATTTCACTCATGTGACTGAGCTGCACCAGTTTCAAGTGCACCAATGAAACACTGTCTCCATTTGAACTATAATTAGCACATTACATTATCAGTCCTTTGACATTGTTAGGAAATCATTCTGACATTTCGGACTCTAAAATAAGGCATTACAAAGAAAGAAGTCAGATTTTTCTGATTCTTTGCTGTGACCGACAGCTGTGCAGATCACTCTGTTGGTCGGTCGGCTGTCGTAAATTTCTCCACCCTTTGGTGAAAACAGTTTTGGCTGAAATTTGCCATGAAGGTCGAGTGTTTGTGTGAACAAATGAGTGGGTGGATGTATGTCGCTACATGATTGCAACTGTTGAAGATTTGTGTTTGTTTTTAACGCTGTGTTCGTGTCATGACTCGTGAACTTCAGTTGAAGCTCCAAGTCGTGTTTAGGCCAAGAAAACTGATGTTCAGACTCTCCCCAAACCTAATATATAGACCGCACCAGTCAAAGTCTGTTTTAATGGTTGTTTAATGGTTATAATTATTTACAGGTTTGTTTTTTTTAATCCTCAACATGACCATGACTCTGTAATCATACAATCACCTTGAGTTGTTGTCAAGAACTCTGTATGATTCTGTTCTGTTCACCGAAACCAAGAAAAAACAAAAAACAAAGCAAAGACGTTCCAGGTCCTTTTTTTGTGCGTAAACCCTTTGAAACAATCAAACAATCAATTAAAAAAAAAATATATAACTGTTTTTTATTCCATTGTTTGTCGGACGAATCAAACCCTGAACTCAAAAAGCTGCAGTCACATTTGATGAAGAAATTTCAAATCACTGATGACTTCATGCAGCTTGGATAAACATAAAAAAAAACAAAAGAAGAAAAGGCTCACTGATCTTCTTTTCTATATGAACCGTGCAGTCCATGTGGAGTCGTATTTTTCCTTCCCTCTGAAGGTCAAATGTCAAGGTTTGTAAAAGAAAAAGAAATAAATGAATACAACAGATAATTTGGTACTAGTGAAGGGAAATATTCTGAGAGTCTGAGAGAAGAGTAAATTTTGCATCAACGGACATACCACGTTTCTACAGTAGCTGTAGATTTTCTCACAGAGACACACACACACACACACACACACACACACACACACACACACACACACACACACACACACACACACACACACACACACACACACACACACACACACACACACACACACACACACACACACACACACGAAGGAAGGACAGGGTAGGGAACAGGATCACCAGATGCCGTCCTACAAACTGGACATTTAACTGTAAAGTGTAACGTCTACAAAGAATAGCCCTCAGTATCTTAGGAAGTATACATTTCCATGGATGCCAGTCTGATCTACTACTTAACTTTTTTATGTTAAATTGAGGCGTAGATGAATTTTTTTCTAGATTATAATAACGGACTTTTCTCAAACTATTACAAGATTATTTATCAATTTCCACAAGTGGACCTAGTACTCCATCATATGTCCCTATAAGTAGTACCAAATGATGTAATGCTGTCCCACAAATGTTTTTCAGATTTGATTTCGTCGTGTGATTAATCAGGTCTGGGTGTTTGGTTGTCAGTGGAGCAGGTTCGTGTTTTTAACGACACATAGATGAAAATGTAAAAGCAAAGCTCTTGTTAATTTCCCTCCACAGTGACTGACCTACAATTCCCAGAATGCCAATTAGTTCAACGCCTCTCACAGAAGAGGGCGGGACCTCTGTCCTGCTCACTGATCGGAGGTGGGGCTTGTTGAGTTATTGGGCGGAGCCTACAGAGCCTCACGGCGCAGAGAGGTCGGATCGTCCGACTTCTGAGTGTCCCTTCAGCAGGCCAAGTCTCACCACCACCACCCGCCTCTTCTTCTGCCCCGACCCTTCGTCATCCTCCTCTTCTTCTTCTTCCTCCTCCTCCTCCTCTTCCTCCTCCTCCTCCTCTCTTTCCTGCAACTTTGTTTTCCCTCTCGACTTCCTCTTCCTCTGCTTTTTTGCCTTCTTCCTCTTCTTCTTTTCGTTCTCCTCCTTTTCATCCGATACTTGATTCTCCACTTCCACTTCTTCCTGTACAGCCATCTCCATTTCCTCCTCCTGCTCGTCCACTTCCTCCTCCCCCTTGTCCACTTCCTCCTCCCCCTTGTCCACTTCCTTCTCTTCTTCGTCTTCCTCCCTGTCCACTTCCTCCTCGTCCTCGTCTTCCTCCCCGTCCACTTCCTCGTCATCACCGTCCTCCTCCTCTTCCTCCTCTTCGACTTCCTCCTCCTCCTCTTCGACTTCCTCCTCCTCCTCCTCCTCCTCCTCTTCCTCCACGTCTGTTATGGGTTCTCCAAACAGCTCTTGTTTAAAACTCATCCTCTGTTCGTTCTGGGTTAGCTGATGGGGACAGAGAACAAGATTATTAAAGATCTTGTGCCCCTAATAAGACTAAAACAACAATTTCACACAGACAGTAAATACAATAAATTAAATGAATTAGAGGCAATATTGCTATTCTCAGATCTATCTTTACCGGTGTTAAGGTAAAAACTTAAAGTCCTGCATGTGAGAGTGAACGACAGAGAGAAAGGAAGAGAAGGTGGAAAGTTTCTGTAAGTTTTTAATAACTTACTCTGGGCTCTGCTTTGTCACTTAATCCACCCAAATCTGCAATATTTTCTAGCCAAGACTTGCAGGTAGACTAAAGAATGTTTGTCAGCAACCTTTTTTTCTGTCTAGGATGAGACGCTGGTGAGCTAAAGGTGGATCTTTGATAATATTTTTCTGTTCATTGAGGAGACAGGACTACGGACAGGATTTTTGGGGTGCAACATTCAAAAAAGGGTTGACTCGTTAGAAAATATTGCAGGTTTGGGTGGGGTAAGTAACAAAGCAGCGCTCCAAATAAGTTATTAATAACTTGCAGAACTTTGTCTCTCTGTCATGTGCAGAGCGCTGAACATAAGTGCAGAAATAGGTTCAATCCTGGAAATGAGGACTCAATTATTTTTCTTCACACAGTGCATATATGGATTAGGACCTGGGCTAGACATTTTAACTAAACTTTTAAGGATGAAAATGGAACAAATGAGCATTATCAACCTCTTCACTGAGTACAACCTGTATACTTCCTTTACTTTGGAGGTTTGTTCTATCTGTATTTGCTGTTGCTTTGTCTACGACTTGATTATACTTTGTGGAGCAGGTTAGTTCAGCATCAGCGATCCTGATACTCACAGCAGTCTTGCCAATTCCAAGCCTGAGCAGCAGTAACCTGACGGTGTCTCTGTTTTGACACAGTCCCATAGTGTTGAGGGCGTCAAGAGCGGAGGATGTGCAGCCATGCAAGCGGAGCTCTGCTCCGAGAGCGGCCTGCAGGAAGTTGTTTTTCCAGTTGTTCCTGGTGAAGAGCGGGATGGAGAGCGCTACCACAGCCCGGCGCTCCAGCAGCATCTGAGCCTGCTCCTCTGACAACGGGCTGCTACGCAAACAAAAACAGACATTCATCAGGTCGCCAAGTTAAATCTGTCAGATTTAGATCCGCAGACTCGTGACACTTTTTCCACAATCCTGTGTGCTGACTCAGACTTACTGGCTGCTCTTGGAGAGGGCGTTGATGTCTGGGAATAGCGAGGTGAGGCAGGAGGTGACGAGTGGAGCTTTGTCCTGGGCCCAGTTCAGACAGCGCCGCCAGGGAAAGGACGACAGCGGCTTCCTGCTCGACACCTTCTGATGGAAGGGATTGTTCGTCTGACGCATCAGTATTTTCATCTACACCGGGAAACACATCGTAGCACTTCATTACATTATGAAAACACTGAAGTCATGAAGCCTTTCAGCAGGATATGTTCGCCCTGACTGACTCGAGGCGTCAGTCTGTCCTCACCTCCGCTTTCAGCTGTCTGCACCAGAAATCCATCATGGGCTTCCGGGCGCCTTTGGCAGACCAGAGTAACTTGAAAGCGGACTTGTAGCGTGACTTGCTCACCAGCTGCGCTGCTTTGCTCTTCTTCCCCATCCTGCGAACTTTCTTCTTCTTGTTTCTCAAGTCTGACTGCGGTCACCAACAACAAACAAACAAACAAACAAACAAACAAACAAAGGTCTTAATACATTCTGAGTGTATGAAACATGATCATACTGCTGGTGTGTAATAAAGAGGACTGTTAACTGGCACTACTGTACACAAACTTTTGAGTAGAGTTAAATTTGAGACCGAGGTTTGAATCCGACATATCAAGTATTATTTATAAATCCGTGTGTGTTCAGAGTCTGCAGCTATTTTAAAAATGGTATGAAGACTTTCCTCTTAGATAGAGCTGTCCGAGGTTAGTCCTGATCCCTTAGTGATGCTGCCATCGGCCGAGACTGCCACAGATATCGGTCGAGCCTCTTGCTGTGATGATATTACTACAATAGGTCATATTTTTATTATAGTTATCCATGGATCCATTGTTTTGCTTATCATCATTAGGGTCATGGTGGGACCAGAACCTAATTGGGGCAAGAGGTGAGTTTATGACATGGACAATTCACCAGAGTCACTAATAAACCAAAAAAAAATCAACTTGCATGTTTTTGGACTGTGGGAGGAAAACATGTGGAGAGAGCATGCAAATTCCACACTGACCAAACTGAGGTCTGAACCTCGTGAGGAGACAGTGCTAACCACAGCACGACGATGCCGCTTATATTTTTATATATATAAAACTATAATAAAAGCTGTTTATACTTTTGTACAATATATTTTATTTACTATTTTGATATTTTATTATGTATAGTTTGTTCTTTATATTTTTATTCTTATGTTGTCTATTGTCACTGTGTGTAATGCTGCTGCTGCTGCTGCTGCACTGTAATGTCCCAGCTTGGAATGAATGAATGAATGAATAATAAATAAGTAAATAAGTCAGTCAGTCTGTCATTAGTGCTGCGAAACTCAGCAGCAGATGTCCAGTGTAGACCTGCTCTGGATGCAAAGTGTCCTGAGATAATGTCTGCTATGAGTTGACATGTATAAATAAAAGTTTAATTGAATTATGTTGCATGGAGGAGTGACTAGACACAGCTGGAAACAGAGAAATGTCTATTAATACTGTAGAAGACTAATCACACACCTTTTTGACCGGAGGTGGTTTCACCCACAGAGACTTCCTCTTGCCCTGTTTGCGCTCGCACATGCTCTTGATGATCTGCACGCAAGTCTCGCACAGGAACGACTTGTCGTGCACCACAGCCTCCGGGAAGGCCCACTGCACGGTCTCCGTGGTGGTGAAGGTGCCCACCGCCCTCCGGTTGAAGCTGCGGCCCCTCCGCTGGAACTCAGCCTTGCAGCAGCAACAGTTTTTGTCCTCGGGTCGCTTGGGACGCCGGCGACCTCGCAGCACCATGGAGGGATGAGCTGGAAGCTCCGAGGATGCCCCGTCCACGTTATTCCCACCGGGGCAGTCCACCTCCGCACCTACAGCCGGCTCTGGAAGCTCTACGGACAGGGTCGGTGCAGGGAAGCTCTCCTGCACGGTGACTCCGTCAGCAGCCGGAGTGGAGGAGGAGGCCGCCTCCGTGGAGTGCGCGTAGTCGTGCTCCTTCGGCTCCCCGTCGTTACCCGCGTTGGTCTCGGTGTTTTCACTCGCCATGGTTAACGGAGGAGCTCCGGTTCTTTCAGTACACAAACACGAACGTGCTTATCGCAGGCTAACAGCACGAGCTAACACTGAATCCTGCCAAAATGAAAGCCCGGGACTTCAGCGCAGACCTTTCAAAGTAAAAGTCTCTTGAACGCTTTCAGAGAAGAAGTTATTTTAATATTACTGAATCTGCAAAGAGGAAAAAACTGAGCCTTGTTTTAAGGTGTAGCTACACAGCAGGTGAGCTGTAACCAACAGGAAGCAGCCACTCATAAACAAAACAAAATGGTTTCCGTGTTTCTGGCAACACGCAGGCCGCAGCTGGCGCCACCAGGCGGCGGGAGGCAGGTACTACACCTACAGACCACAGCGAGAGAGACACACACACACACACACACACACACACACACACACACACACACAGGGGCCCTGCCAGGAATTTTGGGCTCCATGACTGTAGTTCAGTACTAGCACAATATTTACTGCTGGTGATTTGTACATGCATGCGAGTCTGCGTACAGTATGCAGTGCAGTTCACTATTTGATACGAGATTAAAAGCCACCATAAAAATGTGCTCTGTATTTTTATTGTAAAATTTCAAAATGGAAAATTCTCTGAACGATTCAAAAAAGAAAAGTTGAACGAACCTAAAAGGCAAAGGCATGCAAATAATCAGAATCGCTTTATTGGCTGTGTGTGTGTGTACACACAGGGGCACCACCAGGCATTTTGGGCCCCATGAAAAGATATCACACTAGGTCCCACCATCACACACAGGCAACGCCAACCATGTGCAGTTTCTGTATAACCACACCTCCACCTGTGAACTCTCTTTAGTCCGATATTAATTGTACAATATCTACTGACACTCAGCTGTGATAATATGTCCTTGTGTAGACATGCAGGAAACATTCTGCATGCAGATAAAGTGTTTGTTAAATTATAAATTAAATATTCTATTAAAATCCATAAATTATATGTTAATGAAAAAATAAATAATGTTCTAATATTTTGACAGCCCTAAATAATATATATACAGGGCCGCTGACAGGTTTGGCTGGGCCCGGGACAAAAAAAAAATTTCAATGGCATTGAAATTTTTTTTTGTCCCGGGCCCAGCCAAACAAAAGTGGAGAGATGATGGAATATATATTAAATGAGTGAAATTTCTGACTTATTATGTCATATAATATCATTATTACAGTGTCCACTGTAACAATAAAAATCCAATCCACTTTATTTATATAGCACGATTTTTTAGCAAACACAGGGTTTCCAAAGTGCTGCACAACAAGATAAAGCACAACAAATAACACAATAGAAACACAACAAAAACATGAAGTAAATAATAGAAAGATAAAAACAATAAAATAAAATAAATAAAAAGCACTACCCGCACAAGATCAAGTCTTATTTTGGTAGGTCTTACCGGAAGCCCCCTCACCTGACGCTGCGGTGTAGCTAACTGATGTAAGCAGACAGGTTAGCTCCTGAGCGTTTACCTGCAGCCGGTGTGTCGTGTGCTGAAGCAGCAGTCAGCGGTGATGGAGCCGTCACAGGTGAGACCAGACGTTTGTATAACTTAATGTAACCCGTCACAGTGACGGCGTGACGGTGTTTTTGTGTGTAACGGTAAACATCATGCTAACTAGCCGTTAACTGCGTGTTTCGGTTTAACGAGCGACCGTGTTAACTGGTGACCGTCTGTGGTTGTCGTAGTTACGACAGGCGTTGTGTTGTGACGTGTGTCTTTTTTTGACTGCGGTCAAGGGAGCGGACGTTCGGTCTTTTCCTGATCTCAAGTGCGCCCGTATTACAGAATGTATGGCAAATGCATGTAGTCCATGATACGGAGCGAGCAAACATATTATTCCACTGTAAAATCACTTTGATCCATAATTTCTAACAAAGGCTGATACAGTTGTCCTCAGGACCATCCTGACTGTTCACTCACTCAGTATCAAGCATGAAGACAGCTGCTGCTGCTGGAAACGAGGCTGATGAGAGGACTCGAACAGTAAATCTGGGGGCCAGGAAATGTAAACAATGAGATAAAAGAGACGATGAAGCTACAGTGATAATTCTCTGTGGGTTGTTGATTATAGCATCTTCAAGATAAGAAAGCAGCTACCGAGAGGACGAGAGGCAACTTTATTCTGTTGAGGATTTTACACATAAAAGTCTGTTTATAGGTCTCACTGTAAACGTGAAGATGTTGTATAAATCCAGAGGGAGATGTGCAAATTGCCTCACGTGTGATGTCCATTGAGACATCGGCTAGGGCTGAAGTTTGAAGTTTTATAAAGATGTGAGCTTTTCTGCTGTGAAGCTGGACGTTTTTAAAATGGGGACTTATGGAGACTGACTCATTCTGTAGCCAGCTTCAAGTGGACGCTTGAGGAACTGCAGTTTTTGGCACTTCAGCATCAGCTTGCTGATTCGATTTGTTTCGTACTCATGCTGAAAAACAAAATTGAATTTGAGCGTCACCCAGAGATCATTTTAACCACGGCTGAGTCTGATTTGTGACGTACAGTCTGAGTGCAGGTCGTTAAAATGCTGCGTGAGCTTCATTAATCAGTCGCAGTGAGCTTGTTCACTCACGTGTTTGCGTCTGACATTTAAGAAACGTGGTCCACTCGGCTCCTCCTCCTCCCGTTTCTCACTGGCTGACTGTTTGTGGTCACATCAGGGAACACAAGACTAATTAACCAGATGATGTCTAGACAAAGGCAACGCACGATCAGCTGCGTCTCCATGGCAACCGTCTCATGAGCTGTTTATCCTCTTTTTCTTCTTTTTTTTTTTTTTTTGCAGGTGTTGGTGAAAAAAGCACAGAAATGATCTCATCAACAGTCTGACCAGAAACAACGACACACACCACAGCCCAGGGCTGCCGATGGAGAATGGAGACCTGGGTCACATGGTGTGTGTGTGTGTGTTGTGTGTGTGTGTTTCTGTCTGAACTGTCCTGCTTTCTGGCAACTCAGCCTTTGGCTAGTTAAATAATGTTTGACATTTAAATGATGGCCCATGCTGTCATGCTCTGTGTGAGTGTGTATTCTATGTCTCTCTGCTCCGTATAAGAATAAGGTTTGTTTTTAGTTTAAGGACGCGCTGATCCAACCTGATACTAACTCAGCTATTGGCTGACAGGAAGTCGAGATCTGCTACTCACGTCAAAACCTGTGTAGCTCACTGTGGATAATTCAGTGACTAAATAAATGTAATGATGACTGAAACTCTAAATTTTAAGGGATCGCAGGAGTCAGGGTTTGGCTTGTATCACAATTTTGAGTCACAGATAGCATTTTTTTTTCAGATCAGCAAAAAAAAGAGTAAACGGGTTAAATGACGGTGGCTTTTTAAATAAGTTTAAGTCCTAACGGAGCCGCAGTAAAACTGCATCTCACACTGCGGTGGTTAAATTTTGTAATTAATCCACGTGGCATGTCACATCCAATCAACTCGCGTTACACAACACTGTTGTCAGTGAGTGTGCTGTTGTCCCCATTACAAACAACAGTGTCGCCTCTAATCGCTGTCCATGTCTTCTGTCCAGATGGGAGAGCCGGTGACTCTGAATGTGGGCGGCTATGTGTACAGCACGTCTCTGTCCACGCTGCAGCGCTACCCAGACTCCCTGCTGGGAGCCATGTTCGGAGGAGACCTCCCCACTGTCAAGGACACACATGGAAACTACTTCATCGACCGCGACGGCCCGCTGTTTCGGTACGTCAAGTTTAATTTTATTTTTATACCCCCAATATCAGAAATCACAAAATTGCCTCAAGATGCTTCACAATCTGTACAACACACAACATTCTCAAATGAGAAACTCTCACCCCCCAAAAAAAATCCTTTAAACATTACAACAACACTGGAATATAACATTAAATAATTACGTGTATCAGCATTTTAACTGGCTGTCTGACAGTAAAGAGCTGAGTGTGACAAATCGAGTCTGAGATGTTCTAAATTTTCCACCATGCAAAGGATTAACCGTTTTCATTCACTTTAAGTAGAATGCCATTGTGTCGTCAGAAAAGCAGGCGTGACAAAGTGGGTCGACGTGAAGGGTAGGAGCGATTAATTCAGAGTAACAGAGGAAACTGAGAAAAAAAAAAGAAGAACACGTGCAAGCAACTTGGGCACGCTGCATCCAGACTGAAGGGTGGAGACGGACATCGTGTCTGCTTTAAGAGGAAGGCAGCAAAGAGAAGGGAAGTTATTCGAGGGTGGTTGGATGCCAGGTTCGGGCATCTGGTTAGGAGTTTAGAGAAGAAGCTAATGCCGCTAAGGTGAACTTGATATGTGTTCTGATTGCCATCGAATGTTCGGGAAGTGAAAGCAGAAGCGGTTAATGGGTCGAGTTTTGGGGATTCAGCAATCAGCAGTCTGAGGAGAATTTTCAGCTTCTGTTGATGTTGATGGAGACTTTGAACGTAGTCGTCCTGATTTCATTCAAATAATTAATCATCTGATTGGGATAGTGAGACCTCATCTTCAAGTCATCTTCAAGATGAAGATTTCAGTTCTGGTGGCATAAGAGGAGATTTATAGGAATGTTGGAAGTGGCACAGTTGGGGTGTGATCCTGCTCCAGAAACTCCTGAAACACAGTGACCAGGAGATTATAAAGCCTATGTGTTTGTAAGATGTTTTGAAAGCTTCACATCTTCAGTAGAAATCAATGATCTTGGAGCCACATACAAAGCAGAGACGTCACGTTGTTGGTTTTGTGTTTTTCGCGGGATTTGCTGACTGTATGAAAAATAAAGGGTAACAAAGCCTTGTCCCTTCAGAGCCAAGTGAATTGATTTTGAGAATAAAGATGATCACTCTCGAGTTGTACAGCAGCTCTTTCGCCTCCCGTCTTGACTTTATCTGACAGCTCGGAGTTTCACAGAATCATCCGCTCAGCAGTCTGGACTGATCCTGTCTCTGTTTCTGCTGTTTCAGCTACATCCTCAACTTCCTACGGACGTCAGAGCTGACGCTGCCGTGCGACTTCAAGGAGACCGAGCTGCTAAGGAAGGAGGCTGACTTCTATCAGATCGAGCCCCTGATCCAGTGCCTTGGAGACCCCAAACCTATGCTGCCCTACCCCACTGACACCTACGAGGAGGTGGTGGAGCTGTCCAGCACCAGGAAGCTGTCCAAGTACTCCAACCCTGTTGCCGTCATCATCACCCAGCTCACCATCACCACCAAGGTCAGTTGGAACTGGTTATAGATTTATTGATGTATCATGAATATTATTGATACAAAATATCTTATATTATCTGTCTGCTTCTGTCTCTGTATCTTTCCAGTTTAGAGTCAAACATTTCAGAATAACCACGAGTCTGCATTAAATTTGAAACATTGTCTCCAACTGAACACCAGCATTTCGCATATTTGCTTGAGGTCTACTGACGTGTTTCAGTCCAGGTTCATACATTCATTTGTTCCTTCTCTTTTCATTAGTTGCACCGGGGCATCTAAACTTCAGCAGCTCTGATAAGATGACAGGTACAGAGTACAGAGCAGCTCCCTCTCTGCAGGAGGGACACTGTGTACTGACTGGTTCAAAGTCTTTTATTTTGTAGCAGCGTGCACAGCAGGATTTATTTGTGTTTTATAAGGTACCCCTCGTGAAACAATCAGAAAGTAACGTTTCATTCCTCTGATAAACTGCTTTGTTCTTGTACGGCGCTCCGTCTCTTTATTCATTATACATGTCCCTCGACCATCGCTGCTCTCTCAGTCTTACCAACATTTTGATTTTAAACCACGTCTTTAAACATAATTTCCATCTTTGTTTATTTGTTTGCATTTATTTAGATTATTTCACCACTTTGAACCAAAATATTTATTTAACGGTTTATTACAGCTGTTATTCCTGTGTGCTATCATGAAATAGGATTCAGAGACATGATAATATATACAATCTATGACAGTAATTTGACCAGATGTTAAATACATTTCTGTACAATGTGTACTGCAGTGTCTGTGTTTAATACACCATTTATTACACTGATGTTGATAAATAAATAAAGTATTAAAAAAGTAATTAAGTCACATGACTCTGTCTTTCTTTTTAGGTCCATGCAGTGTTGGAGTCTATCTCCAGCAGTTTCACAAAGTGGAACAAACACATGATGGACACCAGAGATTACCAGGTGTCCTTCACCTTCGGACCATGTGACCACCAACAGGAAGTCAGCCTGCGTGTCCATCTGCTCGACTTCATCTCCAAAGCAGTGCGTGGCTTTTGTCTCATCTTTAGACATTGTGGGTTGAAAATGATCTTCCTGTTGGTCAAGATTACTGTGGCAAAGGCGGCTGTCATTTACTGGTTCTGCATGTGAAATGAGTGTTGGGAGTTGCTGTTTTAAAATGAATCGACAGTGAAGAAAGCTTTACAGTGACCATTGACCGTGACCATTGAGGTCAATGTGCACCTGAGTACCCTCAGGTGCACATTGACCTTACAAGGTTTCGACTTAAGTCTTGTTTTTATACAACAAAATGTTTCTCTTAATTATACAGAGAAATTTTAATTTGTGTTTGTTTGCCTGTCTCGTTATTTTCCAGGGTTTCACAATACGCAACACGCGTGTTCACCACATGAGCGAACGGGCCAATGAGAACACGGTGGAGCATCACTGGACATTCTGCAGACGAACTCACAGAGTTAATGACTGACAAACGAACTCATAAATGGACTTACTGACAAATGAGATGTGATCAGGGTGGTGGCAGCAGACAGGCCGAGACTTATTGGTGTTAAATGTTTTGTACAATGTGTTATGTATAAATCATTCCCTCTCCCTCAGTAGTGGTACATTATCATACACCTTTGCTTTATCATATACATGTACAATAGTATGGTGTATATAGACAGTCCTCCAGTGACTGTAGTCAATAGTGGGCTTCCATCTTTGGTCAACAGTTTGTGTTTGGCCCTTTACTGTTTCAACACGACAACACCGCCGTGCACAAAACCAGAAAGAAATGTTTTTTCCAGGTTTGGTGTGGAAGAACTCGACTGACCTGCACAGAACTTAAACTCAATCCAACACTTTTGGCGTGAACTGGAATGACGGCTGTGAGCCAGTCCTTCATCCAACATCAGCTTTGGATCTTACTGATGCTCTTGTGGCTGAATGGGAGCAAATCCCTGCAGCCAGTTCAACATCTGGTAGAAAGACTGAACCCAGAAGAGTGGAGGCTGTCAGAGCAGGACATTAATGATCATGGTTTTGTATCACATGTTCAAGTATCCAGATTCTTTTGGCTACATGGTGTATCATACAGTAGTTTTGTATCTGGCATATCAGCAGTATCACAAATCTGCTGTATGTCAATGACTAGTAGCAAAAACAAATTGCAAATAAAACACACACTGCTCAACTCTTCTTCAATGAAACACGAGTCAAATAGAGTTTAATTCAGTATAGATTTGTTGTATTTCAAACCAGAGTACATGTCAGTGAAGCTTGTTCATGAAGCAACTGTTCATCTAACAGAGGATTAGCCACAAATTTGTCTTCATTTCTATACAAGTGTTACACAAAATGTATTAACGCTTTTAAGTGAATTGAAATCCTGTTTTTAACTTATGGCATTGAAACCCTTGCATGTTCCTTTGTGCCCCTGAAAACTGACCCACTGCAGGCCAAATGGCCTTGCCACAAAATTCCAGGTTTGCTACTGTTCATACAGTCCTGGACGATAAGAAATCCTTTCCCAACATGCCTTCCAGTGTTTGTTTGTTTTTTTAAGACTTCAAGTTTGACAAATTGAGCATCTTCCAAAGTATTATTTTGTATATCTTGTTTTCCCGGACTGTCTCAGTGGAATGGAGGGTTAGTAACACACAGATTTTTAGTCAGGATTTAGATGTGCATCATAGCACAGAGACAAGACTGTTGAAAGTTAGAAATTACCTTGTAATGCATTAGAAAAAGTCACGGAGTTCCACAAAGTTCCGTGCTGGGACCACTTCTGTTCACCTTATATACACTCCATACACATTCATTGTTATGCAGATGATACGCAGTTATATCTATCAAGTCAAATAAAACCAATCAGTTGGCTAAACGTCCTGTATTCCTGGATGACCTAGAGTCCTATGTGGTTTTAATGTTATTGTACTTGTCCCAAACACCTCAGAAAAAGATAATTGTATGGCAGATGGCATCACCCTGGCCCTCAGCACCACTGTAGGGAACGTCAGGAGTTACCTTTGCTTTTGTTGTATTCCTTTAACTCACACACAAAACAGGGACTGCCTTTTTTTTATTGACGTAACACTGCAAAGATTATGCACATCCTGAATGTAAAAATATGCAGAAAAACTAGTCCATGCATTTCTAGGCTGGATTGTTGTTGTTCCTTATTATCAGGCGTTCCTTATAAGTCCCTCATGACTCTCTCTCTCTCTCTCTCTCTCTCTCTCTCTCTCTCTCTCTCTCTCTCTCTCTCTCTCTCTCTCTCTCATGATCGGTTGATCCAGAAAGCTGCGACATGAGCATGACGGGAAATATGAAAAGAGATCCTGTTTCTCCCATATTAGCTTTTATGCACTGGCTTCATATAAAATACAATCATGCATGGATCAATGGTGGACCTGAGGTGGGCTGAATGAAGCCTGGGTGCTCAAACAAGCCATCTGTAACAACACCCACCTGTCAATCATTTGAACAGGTGAGTTGTATAAAAAATCACCCTCAGTACAGTTGCCATGAACAGAAAAATTGCCTATAGAGACCAAAATATGTTTATTTCTGCTGTGAAGTTGTACATTTTTAACATGCGGACTTATGGAGGTTATTCGTTCTGGTGCCAGCCTCAAGTGGATGTTCGAGGAACTGCAGTTTTTGGTACTTGCATATTTCACACAAAATGTTTTTTGATGACCTAAAGACAACCAGCTGTTTTGAGGCATGTTATTCTATTTCACTATTTTATACCAAAAAGCTTCTAACTAAATGAAGGTAAAGCTGATTCTTGACATCAACAGCTTCCTAATCTGAACAACCTACAGGGAGCTGAAGAAGAAAAACAACTTCCAAGACTGACACTTCCAGTCCACGGGTGTGACAAGAGGGTTAGGTCATGTTCAAACTAAAAACAGAACAGGAAAAAAAATGCAAGGAGCTGAGATGACGTCATTTTGCTACAGCTGAAGGAGGTTCAGTTTGAGCAATCCATCCTTGAGTTTGAAGACTTCGGCAGATGGCAAATCATCAAACAGCAAACTGCACAGACACATGCTGTTAACAATTTCACATTACTAATTAATCTACTCAGAATGTGTGCTTGCTCATCTTTGATAGTCCAAGCTTAACTTCACTGTCAGCTGTCTTTTTAAACTGAATGAGGAGGCAGTGTATTGTGAAGCATCACCATTGTTGGTTTAAACAGTCTGTGTCATCCACTGTGTCATTTTTAACAGCTTGCTGTAAACAGCCTCTGTATATTCGGAAATGCTACATGTGCTTTTGTTAAGTTTTTGGTTGAGTTGAAATAATGCAAACAAAAGCAGTGTTTGCTGTGCAATCAGCCATGTGTTTGTGCCAACAAGATCCTGTTTATCGGCCAGGAATTTCATTAATCAGCTCGTCACACCCGCAAAGTCTGTTTGAACACATAGTTTTCAGTGTGGCTTGGCCTCATCCAGACCTGAAGAAATACGAGCACACAAATCAGATGGTTACACTTAGAAACTTAAAATCAATCAAATGGCTCAGTGTCTCATGTGGGTGCCACAGCGACAACCACACATTCACACCGACAGCAGTAATGTGTTAAAAAAATGCAGACCTATTTATTATTCATTTGAATGGGAACACTGTCAGGATCTTGACTGAGAGACTCCGGCGTCAACTTTTGCAGCAACACAATGCAATGTTCTCCAACAAGGTGCTTCATTGACCAGTTACGTATAAGCTAATGAATGTACTGATGAAACCAGCCCTCCTGAAATCAATTTTATTGTCTCACCAGTGCCTAAAGCAACCCAGACCTTTGTATTTTTACTAGTACTGTTGCTCTTGGTCAGAAAGTGCTCATAACTGAAATATCCCAAAGACTAACATGCATGATTTCTTGGCATCTAGAGAAACTACCATCGGTGGTGCACAACACTCAAAATTGCCATCCAGCACTGATCTCAAAATTCAGATTATCTCAACTCTGACCTTGGGTGCCACTGACCTTGGATGTGACATTGCCTAGCACGACGACACATGCTAGCAGAAGAGTCAGAGAGCAGAGTGAAGGACATTTAACTCTTCGTTAACTCTACATTATAGCGTAAAGAATGGACAGCGCATGAGTTATGTCACCCATAGTTTTCTGAAGAGCCTCAACAGCCAACAGTACATTTGTCGTTACAGCCTGGTAAATTCAGGTTTGGTCTGGTATAGCTAATTTCCCCATTCATGACAACTGGTATGCATAATTAACAATGTGGCCACTTTAACTGACAGGTAGGTGTTGTTACAGATGGCTTATTTGAGCACCCAGGTGTCATTCAGCCTGCCTCAGCTCCACCGATAATCCACATCTTTGATAATTTCTAAATAACCCCGAAGACAAGAGACAGGACTGCCAACCCACATAGGTTGCCGCTTATAACAAAACATTAACAAAAATATAATACCACTATATATACATAACTATGAGTTATGTGAATAGACACAGACAAAAGACTGACTCGCTCTGTAGCCTGCCTCAAGAGGACGTTTGAGGAACTGCAACTTTTGGCTTCACTACATAACCACAGAGGTTGCCATTGCCGTCCAATCTTTGTACTGTCAGTAATTATTACATTATTATTACAGTACTGTGTAAATAGCCTTCTAAAACTTGGATTATTTCAGTTAAAATGTTGCAAACAGGATAATATGCTTACGATTTGCATCCAAAATAATAACTCTTTTTACGGATGGTCTTGGTCTAAAATATTTATTTCCAATTTTGAGCACTTGAGTGAAAATTGCGTATAAATTGGCTTTTGTTTTTCCTATTTGTTCTTCAACTACGATACTACATACTGGTAGCGTAACCAATAAATTAATAATGACGCTTCAGGTAACTGGGTTTTTGGTTGGTTGTTGTTGCTTGGTTGTTGGTTGCTTGGTTGTTGGTTAGTTGTTGTTGTTGGTTGGTTGTTGGTTGGTTGTTGCTTAGTTGTTGCTTGTTGGTTGTTGGTTGGTTGTTGTTGTTGCTTGGTTGTTGGTTAGTTGTTGGTTGGTTGTTGTTGTTGTTGTTGATTGGTTGTTGCTTGGCTGTTGGTTGGTTGTTACTTGGTTGTTGTTGTTGTTGCTTGATTGTTGGTTGCTTGTTGTTGTTGGTTGGTTGTTACTTGGTTGTTGTTGTTGTTGTTGCTTGGTTGTTGTTGTTGGTTGGTTGTTGTCGTTGTTGCTTGGTTGTTGATTGGTTGTTGTTGTTGCTTGGTTGTTGTTTGTTGTTGTTTAGTTGTTGTTGTTGTTGTTGCTTGGTTGTTGTTTTTGCTTGGTTGTTGCTTGGTTGTTGTTGTTGTTGTTGCTTGGTTGTTGTTGTTGTTGATGCTTGGTTGTTGCTTGGTTGGTTGGTTGTTGCTTGGTTGTTGTTGTTGGTTGGTTGGTTGTTGGTTAGTTGTTGTTGTTGTTGCTTGGTTGTTGTTGGTTGTTGGTTGGTTGTTGGTTGCTTGTTGTTGTTGGTTGGTTGTTGGTTGGTTGGTTGTTGGTTAGTTGTTGTTGTTGCTTGATTGGTTGTTGGCTAGTTGTTGTTGTTGCTTGGTTGTTGCTTAGTTGTTGGTTGGTTGTTGGTTGGTTGTTGTTGTTGCTTGGTTGTTGGCTGGCTCTTGTTGTTGCTTTGTTGTTGGTTGGCTCTTGTTGTTGCTTGGTTGTTGTTGTTGCTTGGTTGTTGGTTGGTTGGTTGTTACTTGGTTGTTGTTGTTGCTTGGTTGTTGGTTGCTTGTTGTTGTTGGTTGGTGCTTGGTTGTTGGTTGGTTGTTGTTGTTGCTTGGTTGTTGATTGGTTGTTGTTGTTGCTTGGTTGTTGTTTTTGCTTGGTTGTTGTTGTTGTTGCTTGGTTGTTGTTGTTGCTGTTGTTTCGATAAAATTGTTGTTATGAAATATGAGTCTTGCTCTTTAAACTCTTTGTGGATTTTTATCTGCTTGTTTTTCGTAATTTTAAAACCGGTCTATTTTTCAGGCACTTTGCGTCCCGTCCCCACCCCCACCGCTCGGCGGGGTTACAGAGCCCGCCCCCTCTCCTCTCTGGCGGCAGCCTCCGCCTCTCTCTCTCTCTGGTCTGTCATCCACACCGCTGTTGTTGCAGCCATTTTACCGTGGAGCGTCGGCACAGCGGCGGAGCGGAGGATGCCGAAACGGCCGCACTAAAAGGTAATTCAGCCTCTTTGTTGACCACTTTAATCCGCGTCGCTAACCGTCGCCTTCCGGACTCCGGTAAACAACGTTAGGTCGGTTAATGTCTGGCGGGGAGCCGACGGCCCGGCCGGCCGGAGGGGGAGCTGAAGGAGCCTCCACAACTAGTAGCTGCCCAGACAGAGGAAAGATTGCTCGGAGAGTGTTTGGCGGCCAAAGACTGGTCGCTGGCGGTTCACAAGTCTGCGTGAAAAATGGCTTTCACCAAACCACTGAAAGTTGTAAATGAGCTGAATATATGAACGTGGGCAGAGTTTAAAGCTGCTGGAGACTCTGTGTTATTAAATTAAACTGAGTCTTTCAAAGGAGGGGGCGCTCGAGAGCTAACGAACGGCGTACGATTCGCGCGTGCTTTGTAGCTTCACCCTCATTCTGTGGTCTGTTTGTCTATGACATAATCTATTAAGATGTAGTGACATCATTTTAGGTTTCTTTGTTCTTCCCATTCGCATGAACACATGTTTTTCACGTGTTGTTAGTTTTAGCAACAATCTTATCGCGTAACTTTGCGGCTGGTTACCAAACTTCTAACGAATTCTTCAATACTACCAAATGTTTAAAAAAATGCCCTGTCATTTGGTACTTCTGCAAATTACCAGGTAATGATGCAAGTACCAGGGTTCAAATGCTTGGTAGTATTGAAGAATACAGTCAAGTGTCGTAAAAGTGTGGAAGTAACTTTACAGATCTACGACTGGTTACCACACTTCCACAGCACTTGACCGAATTCTTAAATACTATGTTTGAAAAATGCCCTGTCATTTGGTACTTGTATCTGCTCGTCGGTCCTTTAGCTGTTATAAAATAACTATAAACCATGGCCTTGCTTGGATTTTTGTTTGTATAACCGTAGGGTTGGGCCTGTTTGCGGTTTTATTGGTTTTCGTCCAGTGTACGAGCTTTAAAAGTTCAATCTAGCTGAATGCGTGCCGATGGGTGCTTTGCAATGCACACTGGGTTTCAGTGTGCATTGCGTCTGAAAGGGACGTAACATTACTCGTCAGTAGAGACATGCTGCACATGATAGCTGGTTATCTGCCAATATAATTTTGTGAAATCACGAGCTGACTAAGTTCAACCTATTTGAATATGCACCAGTGGTGGGCCACTAGCCATTGAAAACAATGGGCAAAAGTACGTTGGTGTAAATATCATCAGCTTCATTTGCATAACACATCTGGTCAGCATGTGATGTAGCCTAACAGGTTTTTATCTACCTGTTGTTATCTTAGTACCATACTGGCCTGGTCCCACCTATTGTTGGGGACCGAACTTTCATACTTTATGGGATAAAAAATGCCTTGTCATTTGGTACTATATTTGCCTATTTGGTGTCGGTGAAACAGTAAGCAAGCAGCATGCTTCTACCAAAATCTATTAATTAATAAGTGGCTTCTTCAGACACAATGCGATTTATGGTGTGCTCGCTACTTGATTCAGCGTAGTCCAGGGCCAAAGTTCAACCTAGTTGAATGCAAATTATTTTCAATGGCTTGTGCTATGCAACAATGGTCTTTCTTATTGTTGAGCAAAATGACTGACCGGTTCGTTGAATCCAGTAGCGAGTGCACCATAAATCGCACTAAAAAGGGACCATAGCCAGTTATTACATATACTAGTTCTCTGACACCAATGAGATTCAGTGCTTGTTAATTTCAAAGAAATTTGGTTAGTGCCATAAAAGTAAGAAATTTACCAAAAATAGGTGGGACTAGGCATTAAAGTTACCACACACATGGCAACAGTATGGCACCAAGATTACAGCTAAATAGCACCGTGCTTTGCTTGACGTTGTGGTGACAATGGGTTTTAGAGTGCAGTGCTGCCATTGCTGCGTTGCATCAGACCAGGGCCATAACATTACTCGTCAATACCTGGCTGCTTCACCCCTCCCCCCTCTCCTGCCTGAAGGAGGAAAGGGGGGAGGGGCCAGCAGGCAGAAGCCGAGCGGCAGCCATTTTAGCAGTTATTGGCAAGTTAAGTTAATTTGAACTTGTCTATCTAAAATGACATTAAATGACATTAGCTATTTGCTAACATTAACGACCAAGGAATTAAATACATGGTAATTGCTAACATGCTAATTAGCACTAGCCATTAAGAATTAAATACATGTTAATGTTAATTGCTAGCGCGTCAGCGCATCAACGTTAAAATGCATGTTAATAGTAACATGCTAATGTTAATTGCTAATGCTAACATGTTAATTGCTTAATTGCTAACGCATCAGCGTTAAGATGCTAATGGTAATTGCTAGCGCATCAGCACTAACATGCTAATGTTAACATGTTGATGCTAAAATGCTTATTGCTAGCGTGTCAACGCATTAACCATGCTAATATTACTATGCTAATGCAAAAACGTTAACATGTCAATGATAATTGCTAGCGCATCATCGCTAACATGCTAATGTTAACATGTTAATGTTGATTAGCATTAGCCACTCAGAGTTAAATACATGTTAATGCTAACATGCTAATGTTAATTGCTAGCATGTAACACTAGCTGCTTCTGTGTCTAAATTTTCTAGTACTGAATTTGCTGAGCAGTGTCAGTAATAATGTATGGGGGCAGAGGGTCCAGAGTCAGGCACTCTCAAAATTTCTTCATAAATTTTCTAGTTGTTTTTATAACCATAGGGTTGGGTTAGGTTCTGTTTTTACTGGTCCACTCCAGTGTACAAGCTTAAAGCAGTTTGATTTTGTACAAAAGGATGTTTGAGTAAATCTTACCAGCTTCTTTTGCATACACATCTGTTTAGCACGTGACGTTAGTTGTATCCGCCTGTTATCTTGGCACCATACTGTTGGCGCCTGTGTGGTAACTTTAAGGCCCAGTCCCACTCATTGTTGGTAATGTACTTTCACATTTTTATGGCACTGACCAAATTTCTTTGATACTAACAAGCACTGAAAAATGCCTTGTCATTTGGTGCCTGTACCAAAATCTAATAATTGGTTCAATGCCTACCGAAGGGGGCAGCAAAAGAGCATTGTTGTGTAGCACTAGCCATTGGTCTTTCGTCAAGACAAGAAAATTTCCAACAAAGAGACTGTCAACAGACTCTAATTTAACTGGTTGCATACATGATACATAGCAGCTGGCCTGTGCTAACGTCTATCTCGCAAGCTAGTGTTCAGGAAATGGTTATGTGTTGCTACGCAACTGCAATCATAATCTGTAAACTCTTTTATACAAGCACCATTTTTGTTGTATAAACGCAATATGGCACTCAAGGTTGTGATGTGGTACTAAAAATCAGTGTGTCTGCTACCAGCGACCAGCGACCAAATCATAGCCGTGCTGATATTCAGTACAACAGTACTCCCTCTTGTGTCATTATGCGTTAATAATTTATTCATAACAAATAATCATTCCTCCGCCAAAGCATTGTAGCTCTGCAGCGACATTAAGCAGAATTATTATCAAGCAATATACAGACACAGTGCCTAAAACATTGCAGTGATAAGTAACATTTGTCTGGATATGGCCATTTAGTTGGGGAGTTGTTGAAGTAGGGTGTGTTTACATTGTGCTGTGCTAAAAGCAAGAATATTGCTCTTGTATTTTTGGGCGGCGGTGATGATTCACTTCTATGCCACTGACATGATTTCTATCGCTGCTAGGTCACCTAGAGTTTTTGTACCGTGGTTAGTAGACTGTAAGCTAGCTAAACTTACATCATTACCGATTGTTGGTGTAGTTTGTGGGCTCTCGATGGAAACAAAAGGCTGGTGGATATTTCTTCAACAAAGCAACAGGACACAGTGGGTTCACCGACTGCCAAATATAAATCCCTGTAGGTTCTCTTTGTTTCTTTGGCTGCCATCTTGGCAGTTTTTTTTCTTCTTTTTTTTGAATGACTCATCCCGCTTTTGTTTCTTGACTTTTTCGCCGTTCATTCTGTCATTTCTTTCAGTCGCTCATCCACGCTTACGCCACCCAGTAAATCAAAATGAACAAAATCTGATGTTTTTCAACCTTTCTTAGCACAGTAATGTTGGTATAATGCAGTCACAGTTCTGTTTGTGTGTGTGTAAGCGTTTTATAGTTTGAACACAGCTCGGCCAATTGTAATCAAGGACTGGAACTATCCATTTTATAAGAAACAAACCTGAAGTTGACAGAGTGGCTGGTTGTCAGACCTGTGCTAGTTGCTCTGCTCAGTGCAGAGAAAGTAAGAAGTTTCCCACTAGCACTATTTTCCAGTACAATAAACATCTCCACACCTTTATTGCTGTGTCATCACAGACATTAACCACACGATCATTCCCTCCTTCTTCTTCCTTGGATTGGGCAGACTAGATGCAACAATGTTGTATTTCTGCCATGTTGTTTGTTATGTTCCTCTCATACTTATTTATGTTGTAAAATATTTTTATACAGTAGGGTACAGATATTTAGTTTCATTTTAGTCCAGTTATCCAGGTTGGGTTAAGTGGGATTACCGCAGTCATTGCATCTTCACATAGTAAATCTGTGCAAATTTTTCCTGTTTACTAATAGCAAATTGTCTTTGACACTGCGGAGCGCCAGAGAACCAACAATGGAGGATGCTATCGTAGTTTTCTCCCACTCTTGAATAGCTTGGTGTATCATCCTGACAAACAAAATGGTGTTGTTTGAACACCCAGGTTTCAGTCAGCCCACCTCAGGTCTGCCCACACAACAACGTCTTTAGCTGGCAGATACAGGAGTGCCAAGATGGCGGCAACACGCTCTGACCTTCACTCAGTGGCTCTTCAGAAACCTGTGGGGGTAGTCATGGATACTACATCCATGTTTTATGCTGTCTGTGTTGTTCTTGCAGTCTCAAGGTCACCTAGCCTCTAACGCAGCTTATTTCTCAAAGATGGAAAAACAACTTTCTTTAGAAAACAGTCCATTCATCAAGTGGGTAGAAACCACATTTCCATGTTCTACTCAATTGTCATTGTCAGTTTTGGTAAATTTCAGCAACCTGTTGGAAATCAGTCAGTCGTTGTTTTAAAGGTCAGCTTGTTACCTTTCAGCACTGGGATATAAATTGGCTAATTCTGCAGTCTGAGCTAACCAGGTGGGCTCAGTCCTGAGACAGTGAACAAACATTTTCAGTCATTGCTTCTGTGATTTGCATAGTTTAAGCTACGAAAACAACTTTTTACAGTGATCCCCTCAAAAGCTGTCAGTCTGGTTTCTTTTCTCGCCCCTGCGTCTGTCTGTTAACCGCGTTTTCATTTTTAAAGGGACAGTATGTAAGATTGAGGCAGGATTATTATTCATGATGGCTTTGATGAAATATCGTACACGTGTATTGCTTTGCAGCGATACCTGCTCAAACAGTGTTGCCAGCAAAGCACCCCCACATCATCACACCCCGTCCTCCATGCTTCACGGTGGGAACCACACATGTAGATACCATCTGTTCTGTTTTCTGCATCACAGCAGTTTGAACTGAAAATCTCAGATTTGACTTTGATCAGACCAAAGTACAGATTTCCGCTCGTCTCATATCTGTTTCTTGTGTTTCTTGGCCCAAGCAGTTGTTCATGTTTGTGTTCCTCAGTCGTGGTTTCTTTGCAGCAGTTCGACCACGATTCACTTAGTCTCCTTTGAACAGTTGGCATTGAGATGTGTCTGCTACTTGAACTCTGTGAAGCATTTATGTGGGCGATAGTCTGAGTCTACTAGTCCACACAGCGTACCGAATGGTCCTTGCTGGACATGAAACAGCAACCCGTCGCTAGGGATGTGCGATATGTTATCGTTTACGATATATCGTAAACATCAGCATGATGATTCAAGACCCTTCTATTAGAGTTTTTGTTAATTTGCATGCAAAAAGTGGAAAATCACAATCAAATAAATTTTAGCAAACCCCCCGTTTTTTTCAAATTAGGGTGCTACTACTCACAAGTTTTTAACAAATAAAGTTAAATAATAACATGGTAACCCGAACCACTGCCATATATAATGGATACAGTGCAGTGATGCGCGGGTCTATATTTGATCGACCTGCACCGACTGACGTTTTAAACTAACTCGTCCGAACTCGGACCAAATAATTGTGAAATATTGTACCCAACCCGCTTCCTGACTCGCATTTTAAAAAGTAGTCTATACTTTCTCTGCCTCCTGTAGAGCTTGTGGCATCTTCGTGCCAGTTATTCAGCCAATAAAGTCTGTGTATTTCACAGAAAATTTTGTCTACTACATAAATTACAAAACTTTACTCGGCATCTTTGTTTCAAACGACCCGACCGACCGCAACCCGAATACCATAAAAATATTGTTTGGTGACTCGCGACAGCAGGCACCCGCTCAACTTGGATCAACCCGCGCATCACTGATCGAGTGATGTTTTTCTTCGGAACCAAGTCGTCCGTCTCCATCTTCTCCTTCACAGAGATTCTGTCTCTCCTCACTTGATACAAAAAGTACGCATGCGCGCAGGGGATTTTTCTGGGTGGGCGGCGTAGTGTGCTGCGTGCTGTGAGCAGCACCAGGAGTGAGTGACACAGGCAGGACTCCGGAGAATTAAATGTCGACGGCTTAAAACAATTACGAGAGAAGTTCTCGATGGTCGTGATATAGTCATTTCGGACATCTCACGTAGAACAAGCCGCGGTATATCGAGTATATCCGATATATCGCCCACCCCTAGTTGAAACACCTCCTGCCTGGATGGTCTTTGAGCCGACTGACTCCATGCTTGCTCCTCCACGGCTCTTCAGGACTTTTATTTAGAGTGTTTTGAGGGGTTCTTTTAGGAACGATTGTGTGTGTGTGGGGGGGGTATTTTGGATTAGTGTATGTCACATGATCCTGTGCTACCAACTATGGCCACTAAGACGAAGTTGCCTCAGGTTCAGTGCAGTTTCTGTTGGCTTAGCTTGTTCGAGCAAATCAGCCAAAAACTGATCTGACAGACAGTTAAGACTGGTGGATGGTAAACCATAGTGAGACTTTAAAGCGCGTCACATCAATATTTTAGGCTCTTTGTTTGTTTTATCTTGGAGTTTGAGAATGTTCAGAGCTGACCAGCAGCTTGTCCTGTCAGTTTGTGGAACTGTAACATTCACCAGCAGCAGCATAATGTTTGAGGCAGGTACATCTGATGCTGTATAAAAATTGTGTTCGTTGTAGTTATCCAATCACGATTGATAGCGCCACCGCCAACCCCTTAAAGTACCCTGAATTTGGATTTAGTTTTGTCAGGGGCTTAAAACAAACAAGGCAGGTTCTGTTTGGTAGTGGTCTATGTTTCCTGGAAGATTTCAGAGTCCCAGACATATTGGAGGTCATCGTATTCATATATTATTGTTTACTGACTCTCAAATTTACAATTATCAGACAGGCTGTCACAAAGGCTAGATTTATAGGCTGTACCTGACTCAGGATTTTGTCCGAATAATTCAGATTTGGGTGTTCAAATCGAAGATTGATTATATACAACTTACCTGTTCATATTATATTAGGGCTTAAAGTTATGCAGCATTAAGAGCGTGGATGCTTTGATTGGGTATAGCCGCATTGGTCGACAGGTGGGTGCCATTACAGATAGCTTGTTTTAGCAACAAGGCTTCGCAATTTGGCTCCATCCATGCTCGACTTCTTTGCCCATTTTTGGATTTGCCAGGATGCCAAGATGGTGACGGCCAGAGCCGCCACACACTGAGCTTCACCACGGCTCTTCAGAAACCTGCGGGTGACGTCATGGAAATTAATGCCGTTTGTCAGATTTCCGGGATGTGCGTCAGTTCATCGTCGTTCAGTTCTAAAACCCTGGCGCACCCCAGAGCGTCTCCCGCAGGGCTGGTGACAGCGCTGTCAGCCAAAGAGGCGATCACAGCGGTTACAAAGTGGTTTAGCCGACTTCGCCGATTGTCATCACCGGAGCAGAGAGCACCGGGGCAGCCAGCAGACTGGAGTCACGCTGCCCTTGGTTTTTTCATCACCCGTCTCTGATTACATCACAGTTAGTTTTGTGGTTTGTGGTCATTTTGAGTCTGTTTGTAAAGTTTACAGCCTGCCACGCTGTTGCGCAGAGGTTTGACTCAGAGTCGACTCTCTCACTAATGATTCCTAATGAATCATTGATGGTGTTGATTTGTCTTCCCCGATAGTTTATGGGCCAAATATGACCAATAATGCTTCGGGCGGCTTGTTCGACATATTCCTTAAAGCGCAGAGACGACGGGGTGATGAAGAATTAGTGATATTTCTAATACAAAGATCTGCTTGGAGGGACTGGACATTATGACTGGAGAGATTTAAATATGTAATAAACAAGTGGAAACCCTGGCAGATGGGGGGGGAAACTGCAGAACCTGTGACAATGGACACATGGGTCACATTTTATGTCCTTGCAGCACTGTATGTGCATATTTATACATGCTCTATATGTACAAAAAGAATATGGAGCTGCAGAGTTAAGGTTTTGGTTTCCTGCTCTGTTGCACCTAATGAAGTTCTCCCTATTCATCCGTTAACTGACCAATCACGAGCCCCTGCGGTGACTCGCCTTGATTAACTGCCCTGTAACCACACGTCTGCAGCTGCAGGCAACAGCTGCATTTTCACTATGAAAACAACCTGCGAGAGGAACTTCTCACCGAGCAGGGAGATTTGCGTTTGCTTCGGTTTCAACCTGTCCTCCAGTTAGAGCACCAAGAAGTCACATTTTAAAACGTCAGGTTTAAAGAATGCGTTGTTTTCGTCTCAAATTTATTTATTTTAATGTTGCCTTGGTTGCTCACTTTGAGTCCTTACTGTTTGCTTCTTGCCTTTTCCGTTTCCCTCTCTGCTATCCCTAATTAAGCTGAAATTTTGTGGAGCAGTCTGCTTGTATTTTTGTATTCAGGGACTGATTAAAGTACCCTGCATAGCAGTGCTTAGAGCTAAATGCTACTACTAGTAGGCTCACAATGATAATATTAATATGGTGTTTAGCAGGTTCATCATATTAGTTCAGCTTCTTAGTGTGGTAACATTTGCTAGTTGGTTCTAAACACAAATTCTTTGCCCTAACCTTCACGGCAATGCATCCAGTAATTCACCTGGTGAAGGTGATGGGTTAATCACAGTACAAAGAATGGACAGCGTATCTGTGACGTCACCCACTGGTTACTGAAGAGCTGTTTTGAAGCTCAAAATCTACAGTAGCAGTTGTCATGAACGGGGAAAATTAGCTACAGAGACCAAAACTGGCTTCTTACAATCAGTCAGACTGTATTTGTAGAACACTTTGCATATAAACAAATTATAATTTGTAAGTGCTTCACACAAAAGATGCCTCACCCAAGTTTTTTGTTCTGACCTTTCTGTGTTCTCTGGAGGGATTAGACCAGACATGGGCAAACTACGGCCCGCGGGCAGTATACGCTCTGTTGGGCTTTTCAATACGGCCCGCTAAACTTATCCACATCCAAAAATTAAAATATATCTTACATAGATATGTGACTCATCACTGTGCGATGAAAACTTGGCGAGCTAGCCCCCAAAGAGTAGCAACAAAACCCAAAAAATAATGCAGTATGTCTTATCTTTGCTGTTTCGTGTCAAAAGTTCTATTACAGTGTAAAAAAAAACGCTGCTAATGTCTCCTGCTATGTCTCTTGCTTTAGTTAGAATCAGTCACGAAGCTCCTGGTTATTTACATAAAGACAAAGAGGCTTTGACAGTGAAGTGAGACCTCTTGGTGCAATATACCACCTTTGGGTTTACTTCATTCTGGATCGTCATTGGTGGGTCAAAGGTGAATGTGGGCGGGACTAATCGATTCTCCTGACTTTGATTGGTCGACAGGTGACAGGTGTCAATCATCCACACTCTGTGTTCTTTTAGCCTTAGCAGCACCACTAGCTGCTACCTACTGCTTCATATTCTTTTAATACCCACAGGCTTGTGTCCTGCCAATAAGGTGCGATAACGTTTGGGGCTACTCGGCCCTGCAAACGTCGGATGATGAACATGTTTTAAAAAATCAGCTGAAAAGTTAAATTGTGTGAAGTAGAAAAGTGAAGATTTTTTTTTAAACAAAAATATGTTTAAATATATTCAACACAGTTAAAAACACAGAGATGTTAAAATGTGATTTAATAAGACGTTAATAACACACACAAAGATTGTGTTGTACATTCAAAGCAACATCAATAACAATAATAAGTAATAGAATAATCCTAATTGCGTGTGTGTGTGGGGAGGGGCTATGAGGTCTTGGCCCGGCCCCTCTGTCAAATTTTAGACCCCAATGTGGCCCGCAAGTCCAAACGTTTGCCAACCCCTGGTTTAGACAGATTCATAGTTGTACTGTAGATACAGCGTAGCCTGCGCTGGTGTATCCGTGTCGCTCTGCGTCTTACACCGTCAAACATTAGTTGGCGGTGGAGTTTCTATGCTACTGTGTTTCTTCAGGCACTTCACACAATTTCATGTTTGTTTTTTTTCCCCTTTACCGCCAAAGAAGAATGAGTAAACTGGAGAGGACAGACAAGAACATGTCATGCCACAAGATGAGGTCCTATGTTTATTTTTGTCCAAAGACAGACTTGTCTGGCAAGAATGTGTCTTTCTTAAACATCTGATCTAGTTTTTGCTGAAGTCTATTCTCATTGTCTCTTTAAGGATGTAGCGGGAAGATAATGTCCCCAGGTCTTTATCCCACCTACGAAGCTCTGATTGGCCTGGTTAGCTGTCAGTTATCTCAACGTCACACAAAATCAGGATGTGGATGGTGATTCAGCTGTTTTGAATCAGGCTAAAAGGCACCGTTTAGCAGGAAAGCTTTTCTGAAATCACATTCTGGTGTTAGAAAACCCGAGACTTGTTTTTAAAGAGTTTAAAAGCTAAAATTGCCTGACAAAGCATTTAGATGGTCGGGTGTCGGGGAATATGTTTGTGGTGTCAAACACCGGACTCTCACCCAGGAGAACCGGGTTCAGACGGGATTCGGGAAAAGTCAAGGGTTTTTTTTATTTTTAGACCAAGTTGACCTGATATGTTTTTATTATTTCCAGGTGCTGTTTAATTAAGTGTAGGAAAGGTTCATAGTTTAAATTAAAGTCAACGGTGAAGTTTGCGTTCACACGGGACACAGTGGCTCTTCCACACGCAGAAGCGACGTGTACAGATCATGCAAGAATTCTCGCAAGTCTTGCATACCATCTAGACATGAATAACCCCCCACCCCCCCTACGTTGGTCATCCCCTCTTATCACTTCCTACCATGTGAGAAAACAGAGAGGCTCACTGTGAGCATCGTGCCGTCATGGTGAATCATGGGAAGTTGGCTTGTTTGCTGTGACACCATAGACCTTTGTCTGGATTTTTTTTCTTTGTCTCCTGTTTCCGTCTCTTCTCCTCTTCATCTATCCCTCGTCTTCTCTTCCTGTCCTCCATTCTTCATTTCACCTTTTGACTGACGGTGAAAAATGGATCTTGCTGGTGTGTTTATTCTTACAAGTCCGGACCAGGTAAAGAAACAGTGAGCACACCTGGTTGTCATTCTGTACCGCACAGGTTGTGATCAGTCATTAACAACAAGCCTCCTCCACCCGTGACTCACCCGCTGCTGTGAAAACAGCCGTCCAGAGTTATCAGCAAGTGTGAAATGAGTTCATGAGCCGCTAGCTCCTCCATCTTATTAAGGGGAGATTGACGTCAAACCTGGTTTGTACTGTTTTCCCAGCTCCAGCTCTGCATCCCTGTCTTTTTTTCCTCACTTCAGCAGCCACTTGAAGTTGGCTACAGAACAACTCAATTTCCAAAGTCCCCATGTTAAACTTCACAGCAGAAATAAACAGCGGCCGCCTCTACACTCCTCCCGGCTTCTCACTGCATGCTACTCCCTTGTAAACAAACCAACATGGCAACTACTGCAACCGAACTACACAGCTGCTGAATGATTGGCTGCTTGCCTGTTACCCGTGACGTCTGGGGATATGATAGGCTGTTTCCGTACACTGGGTCCGCCCGTCTGTTAGCTGATTGGCTGTTTGTGTGTTTCTGCCGGAAAGAATGAACTCCATGAAGACAGTTCCGCTTCGATAAAAATTCGCTTTATAACAAACAACAAGCTAAAGTTTTGTCTTGCCCAGACGTGCACAAGGCTTACAGCTTCGATACAGCGCTTCAGAAACCTGTGGGGTTTTTTATACTGTCTTTCGTTGGACCAGATGTCTTCAGGTTCTCTCTCGGCCAACAAAGTTCAAATGCACTATAAATTCACTGTAGTTCAAACAAGGTTTTCTCTCTTTTATGCCATTGTTCTCCTTTCACAGAGCTCAGCCATGATTCCCCTCCTATCACTCCTACTCATGATCTTTCCCCTAACTTTATCCAGCATCATTCCTCCTCCCAGGTACTTTTGGGTGTTCTCCAGCCATCTTTGTATTTAATGGTATCAACCTGACCATCTAAGGAGTTTTCTGCTGCAGCAGTTAGTTTTTATAAAAAAACAGTTATTTCTCTGATTCACCTGCTTTATTACCATCGGTACTCTCTCATTCTCATTCGTTGTCTATGTCACTTTACCACAGCTGTGTCTTTCTGTTGTTGAAAAACAAATGAAGCTACTTGGTGTTACTATTTTGCAGCGTAGACTAGGGATGTGACTTTTGATCAAAAACACTATTCGAAATTCGCTAAACACTATTCGATATTCGATTCGAAAATCGACGGAACACCCGTAGAATAAACACCAGAGTAGAATAAACCTAAGACATATTTTTGTAAAAATTATCATGTCGACGTGGTCGGGATGGAGACGGGTACGCAGCCTATTGACAATCAGACTGGCTGCGGAGAACACACGTTCCGATGGCACGGACGTTGCTGGCACACACATGTGGGCGCTGGCCAACTTTGCCAGGCGAGGGTATTTCTGTTTATTCTCTTTCCACCATGTCATCGGGTCGATGTGGAGTGGTGGGCATCTATCCTGGACAGTAGTGAGTCAATTCAGTCACGCATGTTGCGCTCTGTGTGCTGTAATCCTCGCCAAATATGACGGCAATTGCTGCGGTTAACGGGCCATCCTTTCGGGAATGTTTCGGGTCGCTATTCTTCTTCTGTTATTTTGACTACGTTTACTGTACGATAGCGGCACCCTCTGGCCGAATTAATGAAACAGAGTATGTTAGGAACTAGGAAACGCCTTTCCGTGCTCATTTTTTTTAGTGGAATGCAACGTAAGCCAAAACGGCATTCGAAATTACCTATTCAATATTCGAACTCGTCACGAATATTCGACTATTCGAAAATCATGTCCCATCCCTAGCGTAGACTGATTTTTGTGTTTTATGATGATCTGCAAGGTATAATTACTGTTTTTGTCATTCAAGTCTTGTGGCTTTGCGAAAAAGCAATACACAACTGTTTCTGGGTAACGTAAAGGTCTATCTCTGTAGGCATTTTCTCCATAATCTTTGAGCTGGCTATTGCAACCACTGTAGCGGCAGCCGGCTGTCACCCTCTCACTCGATATGTAACCAAATTGTAGTCTCATAGAAATCTGGAAATACAGAGTCCAGGCGCAAATGTGTCGCAATATTCCGAAATTTTTTAGAAGACTGATGATTAATATTCAAGAAAACCTAAACATTAGTTCAACCCTGAATGTTAACATGTAAGGATGTTAACGGCTAGACCTAAGTACAGCTTAAGATGGTGGATATTGACTTGAGCCCGAAATGGTCTTGTTGGACCTGTTGCACTGAAACAGATCTGTCGACGTCTCCTGTATTTAACCAGGAAATATGAGTATCAGGTAACAAGAAACCTTAGCTGGAGCACTGGTGTCACTAAACCGGTGATTTCCTTCAGACAGGTGCAAGTCACACCAAGTCTTAAGAGTCCACTAGGGTAAACCCTTTACTTTGACGACAGGTCGCCAGCTGAAATAATTTTTCCAGCAGTCTTCCCGAGTTTCTGTATAGGCTCAGCAGTTGCTGGCTGTTTTTCCTAAACTCTGCGAGCCACTTAAACCCAATCATCTAATTGGGTTGAGCAGTCCGAGGCATGACTAGCAAGACCACACATTGAGCTTCAGAAGCCTGTGGTTGACGTTGCAGATACGTCCATATTTATACGGTTATCTGGTAATACATTGAAGATGCAGAGGTGAGCAGATGAAAGTAGTTTGTGGGCACTAAAGTGGTTACTTTAGAAATAACCTAAAAGAAATATGGTAATGTAGTAAAATAAATACAACCCACAGTTACAAAGTCATTCTGGGACTAGTTCTCGATGTGTTCAGTGACCTTTTCTGTAGCTGCACTGCTTTGTGGACCTTTTTGCCGTGGTATCGAATTTTTTTAAACTGGTCTTGTATGGAAGCCTTAAAATTCTGGTATTGTGACAACCTTATTGGAAATACCATCTGTTCACCTTCTCTGCCTCTCGCAAAGAGAAAAGTTTAACCAAAGATCTCAAATTTGGACGCATTCAGTTTTCCCAATTCTCGTCTTAAAGTAATACGGATACAATATGGATCACTATTAACTGTAAACCGACACTACCTCTGAACGGCTGACGGTATAAAGATCGTTGACGTATGTGTGACCTCACCTGTACGTTTCTGAAGAGCCGTCTTGGAGCTCAGGGTCATCTTGGCAGTCCTGCCCTCTTAGTTGATCTAAAAATCAGCAAAGACGTGGGTCATCGGCAGACCTGAGGAGGGTCGAATAAAGCCTAGATGCTCAAACAAGCCATTTGTAACAGCAGCCACCTGTCAATCAAAGCGTCCACGCTATCAATTCTGCATAACTTTAAGCCTTAATATAATCTGAACTGGTGAGTTGTATATAATTGGGAAAATTAGCTATAGAGACCAAAACTAGTCTAGTACCAGACTGTAAACATGTTTATTTCTGCTGTGAAGTTGAACATGAGGACTTTTCTTACCACAAAAGAACAATTCAAACCTGTTCATCGTTCATCAAACAATTGGGGGATAAATCTAATCTTTACAACATTTCCTTTCATGGTACGATTAATCAACATTTTTTTTATTTTTAGTGTAAATGTAAAATTTTCCCTCCAATCACCAGGTGAAGTTTTGTGTAACGAACATCCCTGGGCGTTGTTTATCCTCTCCCAAAGGTCCTGGTTGCCATGGTAGCTAATGAGGCTTGTTTAGATGAATAGTATAAAGGGGTAAAACTGGTGCTGAACCGAGAGCAAAATGCTGTAACAAGCCAGCTGGGGTCATTCTCTCTGTGGATGTGGAGCTTTACTGTTTCTTTATAAACGTTATTTCTGTCTGGCTGCGTGTGGTGTCTGATTACACCAGTAAACTAGCTGCTCCCCCGAGCATTAATCTACTTATTAAAAATCTCCAGCCTGTGTTCACAGCTGCAGCGGTACACGTTCTTGTTAACCGGGCAACTCTCGTCAATAATCATCTTGCGGTGGGTTCAGCTGCAAGAGGCGCTTCGGTTTCTGGATTACATTTAACGAGAGGTTAGGAGGTCAGGAGGTCACCCACAACCAATAGAAATTGTTGTGATAGAGAGACAGATAGTGATATTCGGGAAATGCAAGTCAGACCTGGAACATGTTTGGACTACATTTTTTCATAGACACAGTATCTGCTTCCAAAAACACTTGTCTGCCAGGATGTGACAGAGTTTGATTGTTTGGATATGAACAGAGTCAAACGGTATCTGCTTTTAGAATTGTTTTTATTACCCAATGAACAAAAGTTGTGTCCGTCTCTTCACACTTCTTGTCACAGTCACAACGCAGTAAAATTTAAATGTATGGATGGCAGTATTTCCAGTGACGGTGACATTGAAGAAAAATGATGCATGATGGATTTCTAATTCAGACAGAATGTACTGTGCTGTGGTGAAAATCTTTCCAATCCATTTAACAGGGCTAGTACATTTTGACAGCCTGACGTCACACTGCGGCCGCCAATCGGACACTCCTCCACACCTCTAAAACTAAGACTGTCTACCGAATGTAGTAACCGAATGCTTTCTCTATTTTCCCGGCAGGACTAGAAACATGGCTGATGCGGCACGAGGTCCCGTGGTTGGTCGGCCGTTGGTGTTCGCCAATGAAGAGCGGAGGGCGGTACACTCCTGGTCCCGGATCTCGTCAGCGGGGCACAACGTCCTTCTGGATGCTCTGAAGATCCTCAGCCCGATGTCCCACGACCTCTCGAGCAGCGGGGAGCTGGTCACCTTTGTGCAGGACCTGAGCGAAGAGGGCCACAAACCCACCGTGCTGCGCAGCAAGGATGTGTACGGCTACCGCTCCTGCACAAACCAGCCCCTGACTGAAGACAAGCTAAAGCCACCCAACAGGACCGTCAGACCAACCGCCAAGAGGAGGGGAAGGAAGCCCATGGCTAAGAAAAGGGAAGTGCACCCATCCTGGAATACCTCTGAGAGCAGCAGCCCCAGGATTCAAGGGGTCCGCCCTGGCCCTCCGGAGCTGCTGGTGGACCATCATCCCTTCATCTCCACCAGGACACCCAGTCGGACTGTAGAGATGTCGCAGGTGCGGCCGTGCCTCAGACTGACCAACATTGAAGGCCTATCTGGCTTCCACACGGCCAGACTCCAGATCCACACTTCCTGGGACTCATCCTTGGAGGCGCCCTCTGTTGCCTTTTCACAGCAGCAGCACCCTCCAACGCTTTCAGGAATACCTTTGCAGCCTTCTCAGAACGGTGTCGGGGCGTCCACCAAAGCCGTGGCCTTGTTCAGCCAGAAGAGCCTGTCCTGTCCCCTTCGACTGGACGGCGCCCTCATCGGAGATTCCGCTCCAGTCTTTTACGCCAACGGTCGGGCATTCCCAGAAACTCACACAGAGCTGACCAGCAATGGCTGGAAGAGCAATGGCTTCCACCGGGACGGTCAGGACCCCAAGGAACTGAACAACCCAGCCGAGCAAAGAAATGGCTGGAAGGACAAGAACAGTTTTAAGTGGAAAGTGATAAAGGTGGACAACTCCCGCTCTGTGGCTGAGGCCCGCAGGAAAGCGCAAAAGATCCTGCAGGTCAACCTGTCTCCAGTGATTCAGATCCAACCTCTCAACCACGTGCTGAGAGACTTCAGATACCAGAATAAGTGACAATTCCCCCCAAACACACATTGTTTTGTTTAGCAGATGTTAGTGTTTTACATCCATTAGCCTCTACCTGGCTGAGCCCCAGTGTTCATAGCAGACGTCTTACATGTTTTTTGTGATCTCTGAGTGTCGGCGGTAGAGAAGTCAGTCAGTCTGTCTGTGGAGGTTCTGACGAGGCACTTGGGATTCAAAAGGCTTTTCCCAGCAGGCTGGGAACTGACTATCGGCCGAAAGCTGGTACATTTTCACTGTCTACATTACTTTATGATACTCAATACTTGAACCAACCATCATTCTGCTTTGAGTTGACTGGCTGCTAGCCGATGTTGCTGATGAATCTTTGTGACGCAGCATCCACTGTGACTGTTAGGTCAAAGAAAGGTGAATTTTCTGCCCTTCGTGAAGACACTGGGTGTGGCTCACAGTTGTTTGAAGAGTATTTATAACTCATTTGAAGTATAACGCCGATTTGTTAAAGGTTTTTTTTTTTTTTCCCTGGGATGTCCAGATCAACTGGTGGATGAGCAGGGCAGATTTCCGTAGTCCTCAGACGAGCAGACGTGGTGGTTGGTTTGTTCCAGCAAAACAATTAACAAAACAAAAGGAGGGAAAAAAAGAGAAACATGCTTAGTTTGTCTTCCTTTTTTGTATTTTTGTTGTGTTTCCACTGGAAATTAGGAAGGCTCTGGGAGCAAGTATAGCAGGGAATCAAATCCGTGGCCCACACAGAGATGGATTGATACCTGAATGATCTGTTTGAACTACAGTGCTTCACAAAGTGTTCCTTTTGGTTTAGTTCATCCACACATGGAGACAGCATGAATCAGTGGAAGCAAATGCAGAAAAAGGGAGAGTATGGAAGAGGAGTTGGGCCTTGTGAAAACATTTCAACTTCTGGTTTTATTTTTTATTTTAATTACGGGGAAAGCATTGAGAATTCTCAGATATAAGACTTCTGTCTTACAGTTTTCTCACATTTTCTCATCATTAAACACAATCTCTCAATCCTGTTTTTACACATTTCGGCCTGAGTTTATTCTACAAATTATCACTTTTCCTTCTCAAAATTTGAAAATTCTTCCATTCCATGACGTGGCCCTTGTCCACCTCCGTAAGCTTGATACAAAACAACAATATGTGCGCTTGGGCTGGGAAATGACCATGAGCTGGTGGTGTAATGCTGCTCAGTATTTACTTTAAGTCCAGTAAACTTCTGTACCACACAGGCAACCAACTGTCAGTGGAGCACTGGCGTTTATGGCTGATTAAAAAACGTTTGTGGTTGACATTTCTTAACTTGAGCTGCAGGCCTGTTTGTTTGCCGACAAGCTAAATTTGAAACTGGCGTGTTAGAAAGTTCTCCAGTTAGATCCATCTTCTGTCGAGTTGATGGTGAGATTTACCAAAATCTTCATTTTTTTTTTCTTTCATGAACTCCTCAGCTGTGATCAAACTATTGTGGCTCACCTTTCAAAGTTTAAAAAAAAGCTCTTTGATGAATTTGTCTCCTGTTCCTGAACATAAGTCATTAATATTTTTTTTATTTCCTCTGAGATTATCTCTAAAATCTGGTTTGACTTTAAACCCACACTGGTTTTGCTACAGGTGCTAACTTTGCGTTACGTCGGTGCTGAATGATTGCCACAAGAATGTTCTTCTAGTTCAGATCAGAGCATTTAATAACTGATTTCCTGTGAGTTATTGTCACAAAGGGGCTGACGAGCACTGCTGCCCCTTGCAGGTTGGGATGAGCATGCCAAACCGCCTTGTGTGCTTTCCAAAGGGTTTCTTCTGTGAGGAACCACCTGAATCCATTTTCATGTTATCATCTGTGAGAGACCCTTGTGTATTCCCCAACGAATGTTTAAAAAGTGACAAAAAAAAATCTTAAACCTGCTCAAACTATAACTATGTCAAACAGGAAATATTGACTACTAAAGGTCCAGGTAGAAGTAAACTACCTTTAGGTTGGTAAATGAAGACTTTGGTTTCAAAAACCATTAAAAAGATAAAAAATAAAACCAGATTTACAAACATCTGTTTCATGTTTAAATGATGTGGAATCTGTTACAGGCCACCCGGTAGAATGAAATAATCAGATTTAAAGTGGAAATGTGTGCTCTCTGACTTTAGATCCATGAAGTACAAATTAGCAATCTGTTCCCTTGTTTAAACTAAAGACCACATCAGTATTTGTTGGTCAGCCCTGCAGATATGTCTCTGTTCTGGTGAATTTTTACAATCTGGAAGAGTCTCGCCATCCCATCTCTGATATGTCTATACAGTCATGTTCACCACCAACAATTCCCTTTTCTAGATCTTCTGTTAGTCTTGTTTGTGCAACACTTGTATAATATTGTATTTCCTACATGATCTTTGAAAGCTTTTTTTTTTTTTGTTCAATAAAACTGTTCAGAAATAAATCTTGTTTTTTATTTTTTTTCCATGACTCGTGCAGTATGATCTTCAATCCTGAGAAAGCCCATGTGATCAGATTGTTCATGTTTTTAGACCTCTGACTCACCAAGCCAAAGGTCGTTTGTCACTGGGCCCGTTGTTCAACATCTGGAAAATGCCCAAGTATTTTGTTGATAGAGCTGTGTCCACATTTTTTATGTTTGACGTATTTAGGAAGTCAGTCGTTGAAGTTAAAAATTGGTCTCAGATGTTGGGGTTTAAATTATCTGTAGAAAAATCTCAAGCTGTCTTTTACAAGAAACAGTCCGTGACAGTGATGTCAATCTTGGCCCTGATAAAAGATCAGAAGAATCTGAGGCTGCAGAATCAGTGACAGCTTTTTATTAATGCTAGCACGTTTTATTTAACTTTAGCATTGCAGTCCTGAAATGATTTAATCCTGGTTTAACCGTGTAAAGCACTTTGTATTTATAAGTTATTAGGTGAATATATTTATGGGCCCTGATAATGTCAATCTGCTGAGCATATAGCAGTATATCCAGTTGAAAGAAGAAATCAAATTCAAAAGAAAATTAGATGAAGCCCCCTCAGTGCTGCACTTCTGGTGGAGGTAACGTGATAGTCGTGGAGAAAACTTGATGCAGTGCCCTCAAGGATGCCTGTCCAGTGAAATAAATATGATGACGTTCCTTCTATGGTACACTTTCTAATGGAGAAATCAGGATTAAGTGTCCACTATTGTGTCCTGGTGGAGAAAACGTGATGACGTGCCATATAAGCTGCATCAAGATTTTTTTTGTGCTGTATACAGCAGTTTGTTTGTTGCCCCTACCCCTCAGACAGCCTGAATCATGGAAAAGTAGATGAACTTTCCAAAACTGGATTAAAAGCAAAAACACGTAGAAAGTTTAGAAGCAAGAAGCTGACGAGGAAGAAGAAGAAAATATCTCTGAGAAGAAGAAGAAGAAGGATCTATGTCATTTCTAAAGTAAAGAGAAGTCATGTGAATTTGATTAAAAATGAATGTGGTCAGAAATCTGGAAAAACGACAGTCATCCTGACACACAGATTATATTAAATTAAAGCCATTAAAATCAACTAAAAGTTAGCTAGTGTTTCTGGAAGCCCCAAAACATTGGTCTATTGCCCAGGACACCAAATCATTGTCAGACGATAGCCAATGGGTTCCAAGATAGTTGACGCTGTAGCTGAGGTGTCATTTCAGGGTTGTTGGACTTTTGTGCCTCTGTGGTCAGTGACAAGTGTGCTAGTATGATCAGTCTGCTGTGGAGCAGGTGGAAAACAAGAGGCCAAAAGGAAGAAAGTGACATTTCAGTGTGGACAGCAGTGGCACAACGAGCAAAGCAAGATGCACAGCTGGCTGGTTTTTGACCTTTGATTCACATCAGTGAATTCTAATGGAAATATTCTCACTCAAAGTTTTTCCTTTTGTTCTCCCTATTTATATCAACAAAGAAGGGCTAAATAATAGAAATGCCTCTCTGTGTAATATGATATAATTCCACACACCACCTACAAACTACATCCTTCAAATGACCACAAAGAGGAATCAGGAACTCCTAATAGTCCTAATAATAATTTTTTAAAAATAGCCTTCACAGAGTATAAAACTTAACTATCCACAAAATGAAGACTGTAAACAAGAGGTGGAGACGACAGGAGAATTGCTCGATGTTGCTAAAGTGGAGATAACTGGTGACTGGGTGGGACACATCTGAAACAATTCGGTGATACAGTCTAAACATAAAAAAAACATGATATCAAGAATAAAATTAAACGAAATAATAAAAGTGAAAAACCTAAGAGAGGCATGACCCCCCTATTCTGTACATGTATCATATACAATGCAATTCTTTCTGATATTCAAATTAGATTCAATTTTATTACTGCTTATTAGTAGAATGCAAAGAAGCAGTGAACTGCAGTATATTATATAACATATGGGAATGCTAAGTTATGAAGCATTAACATTTATGATGTGCACTTTAACACTGATGTAAAGTTTAAAACTATAAACACACTTTAATACAATACAATATGAACTGTAACACAACAAACAACCAGCCCTACCTACATACTAATATATAAAGGTTAGGTTAGTATTATTGTTTAATATTATTACTATTTAATAGGCTTTGCTATTCAGTTAAATTAAGGTGGGCTTATTTTTTCATATCAAGAAATAATAGTACCATCTAGTTTTACTATAAGAAATTTGCGGCGCCCCCTGGATGGATGGCGCCCTTAACATTTGCCTATTACTGCCTATGCCACGGGCCGGCACTGTTCAGGACTGTTGTATTGGGGTGTTTTCACACTGAACCAGGGACGGACTGGCCATCTGGCATACCTTGCATTTGCCCGGCGAGCCGACGTGCTATTTGGACCGACAAGTCCCGATATATATATATGTATTTAACGAGTAGATCACACACCCCAAACACACTCTTGAGCTTAGCTATGTGCAATGTGGGCCGCGCAGGAGCGGGGGGGTAGGGCACACAATATTGGGGGTGGCAATATTGGTTGTGGGCTGCTCTGGTCCAAAATGCCAGGGCCAATTTTTTGTCCCAGTCCGCCCCTGCACTGAACCAAAGAGCGATTAGTTAGCATTTTTTCACATATGTGAAAAAAAAACATACACAGACCTCCTCGGTAGGTGGAGTATAGTTCCTTTCTGCATCGTGATTCGCTTAACCCATTAATTTATGAATGGAAATTTCAAAAATGTTGTTTACGTTTGTACAAGTTGTTCTTCCTGCAAGAACTTTAAGAATATTTTTATAGCATCTGAACTACGAGAGTTGGATCTTTGTTTCCGATTGCACTAAATTTAGACTATTTTCACACGACTTCCTGCTCAGACCTTCAGTGATGCCTTTGGGTTTTTACATCCTGTATGCATGCATCCTCCATTCCTGTGATGCAACAGGACGCCATTTATTGTCAACCAAACATGCCATCGCTAAAACCACATAGCGAAATTGAGAACAGTTGATTTTTCTCTGTACTCTCTCGACACATGCAAATGACAACCAATCAATTCTTTTAACTGTAACTGACTCAGAGGTTGTCCAGAGTAGTTGTGATATCAGTGTCTTGTCTACATTTGTCTCACCCATCCCATATCATCTACTAGCATCAAAACAGGAAAGAAGTGGTACATTAGTAAAGCCTTTGTATTTATAGCTTATTTATAACTTTTATTTATTTATCTAAAAATTGCTAGAGAAAAACACGACGCAATGTAGGTGGTACGTTTCCAGCAATGCATCTCAGTGTGACCGGTAGAAAACTGGACTGGTCCAGATTTCCCTTCAATCTGCGATTTTCGGTTCGAACCTCTGTGTCTTTGTGAGCTGCAGAGAAAGCAAATGGGTGAGTTCTGCATGTGTGGTTCCCACTGTGAGGAATGGAGGAGGAGGAGGTATGATTGTGTGCTGTGACACTTTGCTGATGACACTGCCTTTGGCGTTTTATTGGAAATTTAAGGCCAGCGTTCTTCAGTGACACGTCATCCGATCTTGTTAAAACGTAGTGGGACCATCTTTGGTTTTTCAACAGGACAATGACCCAAAACACACCTCCAGGCTATGTAAGGAATGTTTTGAATCTAAGTCGTGCAACTGAGCAAAGAATGAAAGAAACATTGCCTCATTTGTTTTGAACACATCTGTTAGCTCACAGGATCAACTTCAATACATTCCATGTTCTTTATTGCTCAACATGTCAGATCTGTACTTTACCACTATTGTGTTGTCCTCTATTCCAAGACCTTGAAGTTCATGATGACTCCAGAAGGACAACATATTTTTGTTGCTTGCCTCCTGATAGTCTCCTCTACCCAGATGTTGATCTGGAATCACTGGACAACTCTGCAAAAATCCCACCTTTTAAGGAACTGAAGAACTCTACGTGTATTTTGACAGAAGTAAAGAAGGCCTAGATTGAATTCCTGGGATATAGCTTAAGGGGTAGTACTTTCTGACGGCACAGAACTATTTGGAGGGAGAGTTGGCTGTACTGTTCAGGGCTAAAGTGACCTTGCATCATGTGTCCTGTTGCTCCACATTGTTGAAATCTTTATTCTATTGGTGGGTGGCAGCAATAAGTCAGAAAACTGGCCTGCTTCCTCTCAACTATTTCTACACAATACCAACCGAATTCAAGGAAATGCGTTGTGCAAGACTGAATAGGTTGTATTTCTTGAGATAAACCATATTTGACGCAACGTCATATGGCTGGCCACGGCAAATGGAGAGATCCAGCACTGCGTTCCACATGAGACACGTCGGGTGTTGAGTCTACTATCACACAGAAATACTTTGCTCACTGTAATTCTATAACAATTGCTTGCTTTGTTTTGCCCCCAATTAGGGCAATACATTCTTCAATGTGAAGTACAAAGTCTACTTGTTTTAAAGACCTCTTTCCTGTACTGACCTTGTACTTTCACAGTCTGTGTCTCAAGGGAAGCAACCCCAGTGGCAAGACGTTGAATATGATGAATAAGTGAAAGCATGCGTTTTGTGTGCTCATCGCTCATCTTGTGTTCTGTTATTCTCTCGGGGTGTTTCCAGTCAGTAAATACAGCAATAAATGTGTGTCAATAAAACTTTATAAGAAACCTAGTAAATTGCTGTTACACTCTTTTACTGTGGTACAATTTTACCCTTATGAAGGTGTCTGGTCAGTTCATCATTGTGAGAGAACATGTCTTGTCCGCTGTGTACCCCCTCCAGGATGCTGGATACTTGGTGGGACAAAAGCTGAGACTTCTCATCATAATTCCTTCTGAACCTTCTTTGTAATCGATCCCTTCATTGCAGGGGTTTCACAAATGATGGGACCTGCCACTCCAAATGAACTTTTCTTGTTTGTGGCATTTCCCAGATCTTGTTCAACCCCTGAACTTGCAGGCTATTGTTACTACTAGCTGGCTTGACATCCTCCACTTGAATGCAGTTCGGAGCTCTGATAGTCCCAACCCTCTCTTCACCTTTTGAAAAACCTACTTATTAGCGTGACGATTTTTTTTGCGGCCACTTCTTTTCCTTCCCTTTTCATTTCTTTTGCCAGCCCCGCTGGGATTTTGGTTAAAATTTGGTCCAGATAAGAGCTAAAGGGACTGGATAAACATGTTTTGCTTTTATTCATCAGATTGTCACTATCACTATCGGCATGGCTCTCATTCCCAGATGAGGAAGCGACACATAGGAAGATAAGTCAAACTCAAAGTGGGGTTCAGGTAATGCTTGCATCTTTCTTGGGTGTCGGCAACACATGGCACTGAGTGCATGTTACCAACTGAGTTACCAACAAAATTGATTTATAAGAGAATGCACAGGGCTAACTACACATAATTTTGTTATGAAACTCGGTAAACATGGCAAAGAATGTTCGTCTGTTGTCTTAAATTTGACTCCAGGTGGTTCCAGGTCCTTGCCATGACTGGTTGCTCTCCCACCAATCTCCCTCAGTGCTGTTCACACCCGTGACATCTGTGATAGATTTGATTTTCAGACGAGTCAGTGGAGTGAAGAATCTATTCCCAGGGAATTTTAGGAAATCTGATGCTGCTGCACCAAGGCAAAGATTTAAAGATTTGTGCCTCCAGGGAGCTCGATGCTTTGTGCTTTCTACTGGAGCCTGAAAAATGAGAACACCCACCCATGTTTTATGACGCTTTAGTGATCAGTGTTTGGCTTTCTTTCAAAGACTCTGGATGGTCCTACAGTTACTACACACATTGTGGCTTTTAGTGATCCTGCTTCTTCTCTACAACTTGGGGGGATGCCTGTGTTTTGGGGGGAAACTGGTTCACACCTTCCTAAGGACTTGAACGGGTCTGACCCAGTGGTTGGAGTCATGCAAGAGGTCTGGGTATAAAATTATTAATTGTATCAAATGCATGGCAGGAATTGTTTAGATAGTTTTGGAGACTTACTGTATGTAGATTTATTTAAACAGTTGGTTTACGTTTGTACAAGTTGTTCTTCCTGCAAAAACATTAAGAACATTTTCATAGCATCTGTACTATGAAAGTTGGATCTTTGTTTCCGATTGCACTAAATTTTGAACTATTTTCACACGACTTCCTGCTCAGACCTTCAGTGATGCCTTTGGTGTTTTACATCCTGTATGCATACATCCTGCATTCCTGTGATGCAACAGGATGCCAATTATCAATTATTATCAAAGTTAAAATGTGCTCTGATCCACAGAAGCAGAGTTACAAAGTTGTTTTCTACTCTACTCAGCTATGGAAAACAGCAATGAAGGAAAAGTCGATTGTTGCAGTCAACATCTTCTCTGTCGTATGCGAACATAGTGTCAGTGTTCATGAGAAAAAAACTGCTGAACTGAGCTTAACACCAAACACGTCTGAAAGCTTTACCCACTGTTCAAATTCTTTGTACTGTTAATGGTTCAAACACATAGACTGAAAAGCTTGATGCAAAACCATTCATTTTAACCTGATCCTTGAAAAACATGCAGTCACCCAGCAGCACAATGTGGTGAAGCTGAGAAAGGTTCAACGTTGTGCAAATGTCCTCTGACCTAAAGAAGAACTTGAAACAGAACTGAGGAAAGTCAATGACTTCACCATTCTCGAGCTAAAAAGACTTAAATAAGAAAAGAAGTGCAAGTTTTGGCAACGTGGGAAAATATCTGCCCAATCAGAGCTGAGTGTGTAAATTATGTGCTCAAAGCAAACATGGCCGCAAGCTTCAGACTCATGAGAGACGAGAAATGAGGTCCTCCATTTCCAGTCCACAGAAACCATCTGTCACTTTGTGTTGCCTCAGCTGATCATCAGACCTGATCAGATCGTTTTATCAGATGGGAGGTTGGACACGAACCAACAACACTAGTTTAAATTGAGGTCTGCAAACAGCCGTCCAACCTGCAGCAGCAGTGGAGGTCGGGGTCGCTGGTCTTCACTGCCCCCCTCTCCCTCCCTCTTTCTCCTCCATTGCATTGCATTGCTTCTCAGGCAGAACCATTTCCAAGCTGCTCCGCTCTGCAGCCAGCGCTCGCTGCCGCGCAGCTCTTTGTGCGTTGGGGGAAGGGAGCTCAGCAGGCAGAGAAACAGCCGGAACAGTAACGTCCACAGCTGCTCGCTCTCCATTTTGGAAAGGTTACCTCGTCACAGACGTCACAATCTCAATATGGCTCGGCTCGTATAATTACACTATAGGTACAAAGTGTGCAATACGTTCAGCTGAGATGTCAAACCAATAAACTGTCTTGACAGTCATGTAGACGGCAGGAGGAGGAGGTCAGGCTTGTTTTTACGTCTTCAATGTCGGCAGCAGAGGTGGAAAGCTATTTAAAGTGAAGGTCTACGGAGAGAGGAAGCATTTGGGTTTTTTTTTAGTGCGAGCCAGAAGTAGAAGCAGAATAACAACCATCTCTTTTTCTGCCTGGATAGTCGGAACAGACGAGCAGAGGACAGAAGGAGAAAGAAGAAGAAACAAACTGGCTCCTTCCATCATAAACAACATGGCTGCCTTCACACAGAAAGCCTGTGTGTAAAAAGAAATGTGCTGGCTGTGTAAACAAAACACAATTCTTCAGTTTAGACAGCCATGAGGAAAAACAGGAGTACGAACAGAACAGATGTGGAGACCTATGAAAGACACAGACACATCATATCTTATCAGGGTGAAGACTGAAGCAGATTTCTGTCACTTTGATGTAAACAAGACGTGTAAATAATCTAAAGAAAGGATCATAACTTCATGTCTTTTCTATTGAAACACTGGATGGTTTCACACTATGTGGTGTGTATGGTTTAAATTTCAGCTTCAACAAATATCACTGCAGGTCCTGATCATAGACAGCATAAAATATGGATGTTGTATGCACGATGTCACCCACAGGTTCCTTGAGAGCTGTTTTGAAGCTCAGAGTTGAAGCTCTTTAGAAACATGTGGGTGATGCAAAGGATACTACGTTCATATTTTATACTGTTCATGGTACAGAAAGTAAGAATTGTTTGTGTTGAGCTTGGCCTCTGGCTGAAACTCTGGTTCTCTCTGGTAATTACCTCCCATCTCTGTACGTTTATGAAACAGGTTCTAAGACCCCCAACATGACATTTTCAAGTCACTCCGCCTGAAGTGATTTCAAGTTTAATCATGTCCACTCACACCTTGCATCACAGCTCCATCACTATTAGTGTGTGTAGAAATGTGTCCATTAAAGGTCAAGTGTGTAAAATTTATGATTGTGTCTAGAGGGGAAACTAGATTTACTGATCTCACAAGATTTTCTGCAAGTTTGCACATGTTTTTTCTAAATGTGGGAGAAGTTTGCTGTTTATTTTGAAGGTTTTGGTGTCTGTGCATTTATCTGTGTGTGTTTGCATGATCACCATCACCATCTGCAGTGATTTCCTCCACAACTCTACTGTGATTTAATCATTTTCTGACACACTCGGCACATTCACAGTGTCATACACCATCAACGATTAATGACAATACAGCAGCATACAGGCAGAGTGATGGAGTTTATCATCTTCTCAAAGGTTATGATTTTAAATCATGGCGGATGGACACAAAATGCAGCTGGTCCAGTGCAGCGGGATAAGGCCAGTATTCATCCCAGCCGTTTTGTTTCCACTGAAGATCCAAATTGTTTGATACCAGATCACAAATACTAATCAAGAGTTTGGACACACCTTCCCAATCACTGTCGTTTCTTCATTTTTAGTATTCATTATGATGTCGATACTGAAATAACACATATACTATATGGTACACAGAAGTAGCCACATTTTACTTTGATGACAAAAGACTCTTTGCAAAGAAGGTGAATGGATGATATCTGCATGTGTGGTTCCCATCATAAAGCATGGAGGAGGAGGTGTGATGATGTACAGGCGCTTTGCTGGTCAAACTGTTGGTGATTTATTTGAAATTCAAGGCACACTTAGCCAGCATGGCTACCATAGCATTCTATACTAAACATCTGGTTTGTCCTTAGTGGGACTAACATTTGTTTTTCAACAGGACAATGACTGCAAACACACCTCCAGGCTATGTAAGGGCTATTTGACCAAGAAGGAGAGTAACGAGTGCTACATCAGATGACAATCATCTGACCTAGACCCAGCTGAGGGACGTCAGATGAGTGGGGCTGCAGAGTGAATGGAAACCAGGTGCCCATCACATATCCTCTGTAAAACATGTCAGGCATATTTAAAAAAAAAAAAAAAACACTTTATACGCAATTTTAAAGGGAATTTATACAGAATAAAACAATATTTCTTATTAGACTGTTAACTATGCAGTAAAACACTGATAGGTGTCAATTATGGTAAAACATGGTTTCCTTGTTTTTTTTTTTTTTAAGATGGTGAAATATTGAATAAATCGTCAAAACAACAGGGTGTGTGTGTTTGTGGGAACCACACATGCAGATAACACCAGTTCACCTTCTCTGCGTCTCACAAAGAGTCTTTGTTGGTCATCAAAAGGCGGCTACTTTGACAAATCTAAAGCATAAACCTGAAACGGGCTTGTGTAGGACCCAAATGCAGCACAACAGCAAGGGATACTTAGTAAAGTTCTTTATTGAGGAACTCACAACAGGCGATATGGCAGGTGATAGAGAGGGAATAAGTCCTGAGTTCAATCGGAGAGTCTGTGGCAACGAACTGGAGCAGGGGGACAGACTGCCCGGGGAAACCTCTGAACAGCCAGGGAAACAGGCAGACAGACACCAGAAACGCTGAGGCAGAACTCGTGGTCGGGGACGAAAAGCTGAGGTGATTACCGGGGCAGAGACAGACGAGCAGGTCAAAGGCAGGTAGGGTCGGCAACGGGAGATCAGTCCGGACAAAAGTGCTGGAAAGACTTGCATGACGCAAAGAACAATCTGGCAAAGAGTGTCTGGGGGTTGGTGCTTAAATACAGGGTTGATTACTGATGAGGACCAGGTGTGGGAGGCGGGAGAAACCATGGTGACTGATGAGGAGGCGGGGCTGACAGGTGAGTGGAAAGTTACTGGGTGCAGGTAAGAGGGAAAAGCAGGCAGGGGACCGGAGTGGATTGTGACAAAACCACAGTTTGTAGAAAAGACTTAAAATTAAGCAAAACTTATTTGTGATGTTCTGGGGTATGTGATTCCCAAATCTTGTTCAGTTCTATACCTTGGTCATTTGGAGGGCATGGTACATGCGGGTGATCAATATTTAACCAGGATTCTTTTGGTTGCTGGGAAGAAGACCATCACTAAGAACTGGCTTAAGCCTGACACTCCAAGTCACAAACAATGGATGTCCATTATAGATGATATACTACAGATGGAGCACCTTACATATAAACTGAGATTGAAAGAGGATGTTTTTCTAAAATGGAGTGAAAAATGGTTGTCATACAAGGGAAGACATAATTAACCGGACTGGCTTAACATTAATGTAATTCACACAGGCTGTTTCTTTTTTTTTCTTTACATATTTAATGTTGTATTGTTTAAACTGAAAAATAAATAAAGATTGTCAAAAAAAATAAAAAAATAAGCAAAACTACTGAATGAGAAGGTGTGTCCAAACATTTGACTGTACTGCTTAATTCTTTGAGTAGTTCTTATCAAGTGTTATTGAAACAACTGAAATCAATTTGTTGGGGACTTTCCAGCAGCAGATAGGTGAGTCATAATAAAGTACACTGTGTCAATGATGAAGAAGGAACATGTCAACCAGTTAAATATTGTTGGCTTATTAATGTTTTTAATAGTTCCTGGACAACAATACAGCTCTACGGCACAGGGAAATACTGTAAGAGTCTTTGGCTTTGTATTTACCAACTTTGTACCTCTTTGGAGCTTATTTTGGTTTCTTGGATGGACAAAACCTGGCTGGTGGTGACAGCTGTGTGGCCTACAGAAACTTTCCCATTGCACATAATCATTTTATCTATTGCTAATATAAAAATAATACTGATTTGGTTCTCCTCCTAGAGAGCGATGGCCAAGTTTCATTTTTCAGGTACAGGTGATCTGAGCGAGAGACAAGTAATTGTGGTATGTAAACAGACAGCTCCAGTTTTACTGATTAAACTGGATTTACTAATCCAGGTTGATGATGTTTGGAGATTCTTCAGGTTCTGCTGGATCCGACTCCTGATTGGCCTCCTGTTTGGATGGAGAGAAAACTGTTAAATCTGGAAACCCCTTTTCAAAAATAGACCAAGTATGTGGAGGGCTGTCCAAATAAGTGAATATTTATGTCTATTCCCAGAATCATCCCATCAGAGTGTTAAAAGACTGGAAAGGGTAGGAGAAAGGAGTCTTCTGCTGAAGTTTGGTCTGAATTTTGTCTCTTCACCTTTAGTTTCATGGAGAATCGACGGCTTCTAGGGAAGTCTTTAGTGATAACTAAAAACAAGAAGCCAGACTGGGATTGTTTGAAAGCATGGAAAGAACCTGCTACAACAGGCAATCACAGGTCATTCAAATTCATACTGGCCATTAAGAGATCCATTTTGCATTGAAACAAAATACAGCACTAATTTTTATTAAAAATGTATTCTAAAGTTCATCTGAAGCTTACACGTGAGGCTTCTGCAGTCTGAGTTGGTTGGTTTCTCACTTACCTGATCAACACCCACCAACAGTTTTTAGCGAATGGAGGCTCAGATTGAACAGACTAACTGATCAACTCACCCCAAACGGCTCGGTGAATGCTCTGGAGCCGCTGTACAGAGGGTTGGGGATGGAGACCAGCGTGGGCTTCTTGCTCCCGCTCGTTGCACCGTCCTCATCCTCATTCTGTCACGGAGGAAACAGCAGGAATGTCAGCTGTTAGCAGGGCGACCGTAAACTACCAGATGCTGAATCACTGACTGTTGAGATCACGCACAACTTCTCTGAATGAACTCCAGGAGGAAAAAAACCCAACATAAAACTGCAGTGACTTCCAAAAAAAATCGGACAAACTTGGACAAACACTAGCTCTAAATTGGCTGTAGTTGATAGTTTACAGCAAGTAATTTGTGTGTCAGTAGTTTAATAAACCTCTCTAAATTTATAAAGAACTTAATTATGTGATTTCTGGAAGTTTTGCAGCTGCTAAACTGTTGCAAGTCAAAAACAAAATTCACAAAGCACCTGCAAAGGGTTAAATGGACCAACGCTTGCCGCCTAACTGTGCTGCCAAGCAAATAGCATCTGGGTGCTATTTGCACATATTTAAATGAGGAAATATGCATACATTTGGTGCAAAATTGGCCCCCTTCTGTGCAAATCAGCTTCAATGGATTAAAATGACAAACATCAGCGCTAACACAGCCACATACAGTAAGTGAAGATAATCGCGTCTTCAGATAGCCGGTGGTAGCTGCAGCGCATCCAGTGATTGTGACGTAGCCAGGCAAAGCAATACACATCACAGTACATCACATGCAAACAGATGGCAGAGAGACAGAGGGGCAGGGAGATGTTCATCATGAAGGAATGAAACTTTCTTTAAACACAACATTGAACAACATCAAACCTACTGCTGAGAGAAACATAGACAATGTTTCGTCCGGCATAGAGCAGAATAAGAGAGAAAACAGCGCCAAGATTCGCAGTTAAAGCGGTTTAAAATTGACTACATACTGAATACAGAGTGAGTCACAGATAATTAGAATACACTTTTTTTTTAAATCAAACATTTTATGATATAAATGGAATTTTTTTTGAGTAGCTCAGCCATGTCATCTCAAATATTAAGTTCTGAGAGTGAACACTTGATTCTGGCTGCAGGGAGTCCATTAATTCCTGATGTATGACACCTACTAAAGTAATTTCAGTGAAACCTTTCTAAATTATTGCACCTCCAGGTCTGAGGCCATGGTTTGTTGCTGGACTATGGTGAAATGTTCCATCTGGGTTGGGAGCGACCTGCTGCCATGAGCGAAGGAGTTCAAGTATCTTAGAGTTTTGTTCGTGAATGATGGAAAAATTAAGCCTGATGTGGACTGGCGGATTTGGTTGACCATTTAGGGGAAGAAGGAGCTGAGCCGGAAGGCAAAGATCTCGATTTTACAGTCTATCTACATTCCAACCCTCGCCTGTGGTTATGAGGTTTGAATGTGCGAATGAGACTGAAGATACAAGTAGCCAGGCTCAGCCTTAGAGATAGGTTGAGGAGCTCAGACATCTGGAGCTCGGAGTAGAGCTGTGCGTTGAAAGAAGCCAGCTGAGGTGGTTCGGGATCCTGATTGAGATGCCTCCTGGGCGCCTTTCTTTGGAGGTGTTTAAGGAACGTCCAACTAGGAGACGACCCCAGGGCAGGCCCAGAACCTGCTGGAAGGACTACATAGCTCATCTAGCCTAGGATCCCCCAGGATGAGCTGAAATGTGTTGGAGCGTCTGGAACAAACTGCTAAACCTCCTGCCACCACGACCCGACCCGGGATAAGCAGAAGGAAATGGATAGAATTGGAATATATTATATTTACAACAATGGGTGTAGTGCTGCAAGAAGTTCATCACCTTTGACTTTACACTCATCTGCAAAACCTTCTTTAAGCTGCAATATCATAAATGTCGTTTGTGACTTTGATTGGTACAACAGTTCAAAGTGAACTCTCTCCTCAGTGTATGAAATACAAGGTCACTGTGCGAGAGTCTGGCTCTCTGTGGCAACATTCAGGTCGAGACTAAATTAATTAATTGACTATCAATTTTCCTTCTTCGAGGCGTAGTGCCTCCGAGTTTGTGAACATTTCCGTTTATCAGATTTCATTTGATAGCCGGAAGCCGCTACGACTGTGTTTCAGTTTGTGTTTACTGTCAGATCAGATCCATTTATTTTGCCTTTATTTAACCAAGTCAGACATCTGAGACGTGGCCAAGATGGCAGCACAGAAGGAGCAGACGAAATACAATAGTCGAACAGACAAAACAATACAAGAGGGAGTAAGAAGAGAACAAAGACTGATGCAAGTTCACCACTGACCTCTCTCTCTCTTACTCTCTCTCTCCCTTTCTGTGTCTGTCTCTGTCTCTTTCAGGGTTATGCCTAGTCAGGCACGGTATTGGTTAAAGATGCAGTCACAGCTCCCTTTACTGAAATCTCTCTCTCTCTTTCTTAAACATCATGTAAACAAAAGACCTGGCTTCTGTTGTGTGGATAAAAGGAGGTTCAAAGTTGAAGCAAAAATAAAAATGTCGTCACTAAGTCAGTTTGCACTGGAAAATCTCAGTTACGATAAGAAAGCAGCACCTCCAAAATAAAAAATCTGATTACTAAGCAGCTGCATATTTAGTAACCAGGTTTTGTCTTTGTTTAGTGTTTAGCATCAGGTTACTATGGACACAATTATAAGTCAAATTTCCTGCAACTGTAACGAGCAAATAAATTCATTAATTAAGTCATTAAAGATGCTGTTGATAAATTGTGTCATGTAACCGTGACAACCCGGTTTTACTTCAACCAAATTCTGCCTCATCATGTGACCATCAACTCACACCTGGTCTGTCACTGTGTGTGTGTGTGTGTGTGTCTCACTCTGAAGTACTGGAAGCGGAAGGCGTCGGTCTTGTGTTTGAAGACGTAGTAGCCGAGTGCGGCCAACACACACGCCAACAGCATGGACACCAAGACGGCCGACACTGTGCCACTCGAGTGGGCGTGACTTCGGGAAGCGTGATGGGAAATCTGGAGATAAGACACAAGAGGATTACCAGATATACGAGGACATCACATCATCACCTCTCTCTCTCTCACACACACACACCTTTTCTTTGAAGCTCTAATTACCATGGCAGCTACACGTTGCTGAACTGTTGCCATGGTGACGTGACTCTCTGGGCTGGGTCATAAAGACCGGTTTTATTTTCCCCGAGGGAGATAAATTAATTTTTTAACGTGAAGCTCCAATCTGATGTTGGTCACATGTCTACGAAGGACCTGTTAACCTGTCTGTCTACACACAGAGCTGCAGATCTTCAGTTAAAATGATGATGAAATGTGGTTAGCACAGAAAAAATAATTATTATTAACTTGTTTTTATAGTCGACACATCAAAAAGTTGCTGTCAATAATTGAACAATAATTTATGTCAGGTTTGTCAGACGATGATGCAGTCACAAGCAGCCTGGAGTGTTAACAGACTGTATTCATGAGCCGTTCCTCTTCATTTCTCACTTGTTCAGGTGTCTAACAAACTGTGATCACAGGAGGACATCATGAAAGCAAGCAGCACTCAGGTCTGTTTCTGGTTAATCCTCCAGAGTCCTCGTCACCTCTGCTCTGACACTCAGGTGATGAGATCAAAAGAAAAAATCCAACTCGTTACATTTAACTTCACAGTGAAGGCAGCGATGGCGATGCTGTTTTCACCAGGAGCGTTTCAGAAGCAGTTTTTCCTGCCAGACTTCGCTAACATGCTCAGATTTTGTAATTTCTCCTCAGTTTGGGTGCTTCTACTGTGAGTAAGTAATTAAATAATTCCCCTTTAGGGTGTTTTATTTTGAAAATCGACTGGTTTCTGTGTCTGAATTCCACCCAGCTTGATCTGCTCTGGTCTGCTTCCGAAGAGTCGATTCTGGGTTGATACTGAAACGGATTACGGAGCTCCTGGTGGGGTTTGAAACATCGACTATAACGGCCGCGATTGGCTACGGCAAACAGAATGCCATATTTTAGCCTTTTGCTCTCAAATGGTTAAACCTGAGTCCTCCTTTCTTTTGTACGTCCAACTGCAACCATGAAGACTTTGAATTAAAAGCCAATTTGCAATTTTAGTACTTTAATAGAAGAAATTAGAAAGATTTGTAAGTTATTATAAAAGTTTAAAACCCGAAGAAGATTCACAAGTTAAAAATGTGTTGGACTCTCTGTCCACAGATGGTGTGTGTGGAGGAGATGAGTGGAAATGAGGTAATGGCTGAACATCAGTCATTTAGGGAGGGGGGGTAAAATGACTGAGCCACGAGGCGTCAGATTAATCTGTTGTGATCTTGTGTTCATCAATCTTTTTGTGTCCCGCATCATGAATATTGATCAGAGTTGTGTCGATGTTATCAGGGTGGAAACTCGGCTCACACTTCATTTCCTGAAAACCGTGCCAAGAAACTAAACACAGCCATCTGCTCTCTGCCCACAACTGTAGCTGTTACCTAGCAACAACAGACAGACCATTCGATTAAGGAGAGGGACGGACATCACGGCGCCTCTTCGTGGCCGTGGTCGGAACTGCAGCCGCTCGCGATACAGCGAACATTTCATCTGATCGTTAGCAAGAATGTGACTGTTAGAGTTCAAATGTTGCTGATGAGTGACAGAACAGAAACATGACGTGTCATTTTGTCCATAGAAGTTGCTAAACCCGGTTATATTGCCTTCTTTCCCAGCTCCTGTTCTGGCACAACACCAGCTTCACTCTCTATCATCATTCACCCCGGGTTGGAAAGCCTCCCACCGTGGTACAAACACTAACACTCCCCTGGTGCTCTGAGCTCACAGTATGGGAACCCCGGCTAACAAACTGATCTAACGTTAGCTAACAGCAGCGACAGTTGGTTACTTCACTGTCCACCAAGAAAACTGTAAATCCCAGAGAGTTGAGGCGGAGCAGCCGGAGGAGGGAAAACCAGAAAACATTTCCTCCATAATATATGATCCAGTTTCACCAAAATCAGTGAAATAGTTGGTGGTTTGTGACTCAGTGGCGTAAAGCGTTACGTACTTTTCGCGGGTGATCGTACCCAACAGCCATCGGCGTTTCAGGGAATTAAGAACAATAACGATGGAACATTTTGAGCCTTAGTTTGGACGTCCAAACTATAAATATGTATATTTTTGATGACTTGTGTCTAACCAGTTTTAAGCACTAATATAACCCAACATGCTTTGGAAATTATAAAAGGAAGTGTAATAGGAGCTACACCATGTCTATTTAGCCTAATATCTATATCTTTCGGTGAATTTGCACTCTTAAAAAAGCCATTCTGCTTTAGCAGTAATTCACACTGTAACCATAAAATGACTTAAGAAGACATCTAAACACAATGATTACGAGGAAAGTCTTTGTGGCGGCTCCGGCTCATAATCAGAGGAAGAGGTTGCCCTAATTATCAGCAGCTCTGGGTTAAACCATCTCCACTCACCGGTGCGGGGGGCGCTGTCAGCGGGGCCTCGATGACATGGATGATCCCGTTAACAGCAGGAATGTCCCAGTCCACCAGCTGCCTCTTATTCACCAGCTTTAAGCTCTGAGGAGAGATCATTTGAAATAATAATAACAAACACACAAAATCAGAAAAATGTTCTTTCAATTTAATCTTTTAATGAACTTTTTCCAATTTTTCTGACCTCATTTTTGCCGTGTGTCACAGTCAGGTTGAATCCAAGCCTGGATATGATGACCTCCTGGTGTTTTAGATCCTCAAATGATCGTATGCTGTGATTGGCTGAGATATGATACTCAAGATCTCTACCAGAGAGAGTCTAAGCGCACACACACACACACACACACACACACACACACACACACACACACACACACACACACACACACACACACACACACACACACTAGATTTTATTGACAGCTTAGTCACTTGGAACCTGCTGGTTTTCTGATTGAACTAATTTAGCTGTAAAGGTTAAAAACCTAATTAGGAACAAAAGGTTAATAAATGTGTCAGCGTGACGGTAGCTGACGCATGCTCCAATAAAACTCTTATAGTTCATGTTCTTTGTATATAAATCCTTTCAGATTTAAAAAAAATAAAATGAAAGCTTAACACGGTAACAAACACAATCAACAAATTCAAACACTAGACTCTCTAAATATTAACGAATTATAAGGGGGGGGGGGGGGGCTGTCTGAGGTTGTAATCGGTCACTGGGAATACAGACCTAGTTAACACTAACAAATGAAATGATACAAAATACTAATTACAGTATATAATCTAACAATATATATTGATAAATAAACTTGTCTATTTTAATCTTAGCAATTGTAGCTACAATAGTTTGTAATATCTGTAATAATAGCTGATTTCAACTTAGATCTAATGTATCTTTTTTTTAAAGTTTAAATTAATAGATGCGTGACTCATTCTATATATATATATATATATATATATATATATATATATATATATATATATATATATATATTCACTTTTTGTTTTATCTGACTGAATTTAACATGATTTGTGGAGTTCCCCAGGGCTCATACCTCGGTCCTCTTTTGTTTTATTATTAAACCCCTTTTTTTGTCTAATTCTTTATTTCTTAATGTTTTTCTATGTCTTATATGAAGCTCTTTCATTTGACTTTGAGATTAACTTTCCTTGCATTGATAAATGTATTGTAATATTGAAAGGGTAACGGGTATGGTTGATCATTAAGTTAATGCACAGATATAAAACTTCTGACCCGTTATTGGTTTATTGGTTCCATTATAAACTCCAAATCATTCAAATCAGTTAACTTGCAGTCGTGCAAAAAGGTAATTAGTGTCTCATTTGAATAAAAAAGGGTTGTGACTGTAGATCACCTTATTTTGGGTGAAGCCAGAGTTATGGGGAACAAACAGCGTGACCCCAGACGTCCTGTGAGACAGAAACTCGACGAGCTGTTTGCCCTCCGAGGACGAGCCGCTGTAGTCCAACAAGAACTGCAGGAAAATAAATTTAAGAGATAAATTTCATGTCAAGACTTGAACCATTCTGCGATGCATGCTGATATTTTGTAAGATTTAAAAACTGTAACACCATACGAACACAGGGAATTCACTTATGCAGAGCTTTAAACAGTTCTACAGAAGACTACAGGAATCCACCCGGTTAATGGTTGGTTTGATTTCACAGAGTTGGGAACAAACGTCCACATATAAACCACAGATATTATATTAAAAAGACACAAAGTTAAAGTTAAAGCAGTTTATCTGAGAGTATCAGTACAATGAACTTATTAACATTATTTATATTCTTTACAAACCCTAAACCAGCTCATTTGAAAGACAATTTAACTTGGATTAAAACAGATTTTTAGACCAGCTATATATTTTATAATTATCTTATCACACATATAAGCCAACGTCATGTGAAACTGGCCTGTGTGTAATAGTGTGACTGAAGAACTAATGTATTAGCACATGCTACAGTACAGTAACATGACAGCTGATCTTTGTGTTATGCAGCTGATCTACTCTGTTCGTATGTAAATAGCAGTCAATGTGTGTCAGACTGCTGCAAAAGAAAGTCTGATTATCTTTCAGCTTAGTCGTGCTCTGTGTTTATATTATAGAACTGGTCAGATATTTGATAAAGGTTGATGACAAGCAGCTACAAACCAACAAAACACTTCCTACAGGCCATGCAGCTCGCGGCAGTCGACTTTAAACTCAACTTAAAAGCTAACAGACGAGAAAATGAGGAACTGGTTTAACATTGGGAACCAGTAGTAATGAGGCACATATTAAACATCCAACAGTCTGCTGGGCCTTAACAGTTGTTTTAACTTTCTTAACCTTACTCTGTGACTACAAGACCTGAAAACATCTGTAGTTCTTCCTCATATTTTGTTTTTTTAAGAGCTTCATGCTTGAATCTCTGTCAGACCTTGAACTTTTTTTTTGTAGGGAAGTGGGAGGCAGTTCAGCCAACACAGAGTTTCTCTACCTATCAGCAGAAAGCAGCTGCTTTTTATTTTCATTAACTTCTCCGTGTTGTCTGGAAGTCTTCCAAAGCTTGGCTATCTTCAGGAGGTGATGTCCGAGTTATCTCTCACCAGTGTTTGATTAAAGGCTGCCGTCCTTTCATGGATTATAATATACTTTAATTACTTAAGTTGTATTGTGTCGTCTGTTTGTACAGTACATCTACTGTCACCTCGTTTTTGTGCAGCTGTTCATACTGTACATGTTTGCACTGTCAGACTAAAATCCTGTCAGGACAAACTGTACCACTCTGTTTTGTTCTGAGACGTCTCTTTGTCTGATGACGGAGGGGAAATGACTCCATGATGAAACCCACCTGGATCAGACCCAAAAAAAGGGGCCGCATTACAGTCCTGATCACAGAACACGATGACAGATGTCTCCAGATATTTTATATTTTATATATATTTTATAATTGATGTAATAATGGAATCAGCTTCATTAAATAAAAAATGTCATGAAAACAAGCACTGTTCAAGTGTAAAATTTGAAACTCTCACACTTTGTTGATCCACTGTGAGGCACCGAAGGAAACCGAAGAGGCCCAGAAAACATATTTTCTTATTCAGCTTCTTACTGTGACATACGGGCCACACTACTTTCTGCCTACACCTCAGGCTTAAACTTTAAATTTACACCTTAGGCTTAAAACTGTAGGTTTAAACTTACACCTTAGGCTTAGACTTTAAGCTTACACTTTAGGCTTAGACTTTAAACTTACACCTCAGGCTAAAACTGTAGGTTTAAACTTACACCTTAGGCTTAGACTTTAAGCTTACACCTTAGACTTAGACTTTAACTTACACCTTAGACTTAGACTTTAACTTACACCTTAGACTTAGACTTTAACTTACACCTTAGGCTTAGACTTTAAACTTACACCTCAGGCTTAAAACTGTAGGTTTAAACTTACACCTTAGGCTTAGACTTTAAACTTACACCTTAAGCTTAGACTTTAAGCTTACACCATGGGCTTAGACTTTAAACTTACACCTTAGGCTTAGACTTTAAACTTACACCTTAGGTTTAGACTTTAAACTTACACCTTAGGTTTAGACTTTAGGCTTACACCTTGTGTATTTCTTGTTTTTTTAAGTGGTGTTTAACTCTTAAATAGTAACTTAGAATATTTTTAGTTAAGCTAGCAGTGTGGCTCGAGGTTTAAATTATTACTTGTTACAAAGAAAAATTGAAAAAGAAAAAGTTGACTTTTGACTCTTTAACATTCACGTAACAAAGAAGTCAACATTAGACATGCAAAGGAGAAATATGAAAACTGTGTGGAAGGCCGGATGAAACCAAATAAACCAGGATGATGGTGCTTTTTGGTCCGACTGTCACGTTCACCTTGTAAAAGATGGAGAAGTTACTGTACGTTGCGAGGACATTGGTCAGGACGCCGTTACAGAAGTCTCCGTTTCCGATGTAACCAGCGGGACACACACATGAAACATCTGCACAAACACACACACACACGTATTAACATGTTTGTTTTTTACACATTAAAGTCAAAACAATGAATCCATCAGTTGATTAATGATGAAAAATGATGGTTGGTGGCAGCTCTGGATTATAGATCCAATACAAACATCCTGTTTGTGTCTGAGCAGAACCAGCTGAGAGCTCTGTGATCCTGCAGCAGTCTAAACAACAACAAACAACTAACGCTGCTGTTCAGGAACTGCAGACCCGCCTCTGTCTGAACACAGACACTGAGCTGCAGTAGTACCTTTGAGCCTGTAGCAGTAGGCGTCGTACTTGCTGCTCTGATCTACAGGCTCTTTGTACATAACCAGGCCCACGTGGTTTTCTCCACACCTGACCGAAGGGAAGCGGATTGGGTATCCCACCTTCCCGCCCTCAATCCAGCCGGCCACGCACAGATGCATCCCCATCTGTCAGGACAAGAGAAGGACGACGACAAAAGGACAAATGATTGATCACAAGTACCAGCATGCACTGCTGCAATCAGAACAAAAATACTAAATACACAATTAACTGGTAAAAAGGTTACTAAAATGTGGTTACAGGGTGGATTTTTAATCTAACCTCAGCTGTTTGACAGACTGACAGCCACAAAGGTTCAATTTTCAGTCCTGTTTATTTAATTTAACAGGATATCTCATAAAATGCTACTAAAGGTAAACACCAAACTGGCAGCATGTAGAAAATCCCCCAGAAACACACAAAATGTGTGTCATAAACCATATAGCGTGCTATAAAATATATATATTAAAATACCCATTTATACTCATATTCAACATTTAGTCTTAGTTTGTAGATTTATATTGTCACATATAATCAGTTTCGGTTGTGAAAACATTTGCTATAGCATGTAACTTGGGAACAATAAATGTAGTCTGGATTAATGGTGTCGGAAGAGTAAAAAGAGAACTTAAAGAGCTCCTCTGAGCCAAAGTTACTGCATCAGGCTGAATCAAAGCTCTGAGGCGCTGAAGGCTTGTGAAAGACCTTGAATCGGAGTCCCAGCACAGAGGCCTATGGGTCATAAATAATAGCACCAGGATGTAGAAACGGGATGTAAGGGGCAGGTTGGGGTATAAAGACCGGTCCACAACCGCTCCCCCAGAGCTGAACTGAAGACAAAGAGGGCGACTCTGGTTTGTTTCTTTTTTAATCTTTTTTGGGAGCTTTCGAGGCTCCAGTAACTCTTGATTTTTGCTGTAGTAACGGACAACAGGCACCGTTATCGGCACGCTTGAAAAAATGAGATTCGATGGGCTAGATAAAGGCTTCCTTATCTTAACAAAGACGTCTCCACTGCACACCCTCTGCTCACGTGATTACCGTCTTGATCACATTAAATGAAAGAACATAAATACAGTGCATGGAGGTAATAGTTCCATATTCAGTAATTAAACAAGGCAGATGTACCCACCATTGTTTGTATTGCTAAGTTAATGAACTGCTGTGAATTTGAGCCGCAGCTCATGTAAAAAGAAAATGAATACTCATGTATTAATGGGTTAATGGTTCAGGACAGCATTTTTTAAATGAGGCTCAGTGAAACGAAATAAAAAATTCAAGGTTGTGCTCTGATTTAAACAACTGTTGAAGTGGAGGTTAACACAAGGTCAACTGTACAATGAAACGTGTTGGATGAGAAAAACAGCTCAGCATTAAGAGCACTGTGGTAACAGCCAGAGACATGGAAGATACAAAAAAAAAAGAAATAAAATACAATAAAAACATGTGAAGTGTCAGTCCTGGTAAGCTGTTAGATTATGACTAAAGAAGTTTGATGGTAAAAAGTGTTCTTCCTGTAACGCCTGCAAACCAGTAACAAGGATGAGTGAGGTGTGTATTGACCTGTCCGGTGTCACTATGGAAACCCTGTCTGTAGGTGGGTTTACCTGCCATGCGTCTCCCAGTTGTTTAAAATTGACCAACGTGGCGCCCTCAGCCTGGCAGGCGGCATCGGCCTGACTGAAGTTCATCTTGTACTTCCCCTCGGGAGAGCGGAGGTGGAACACTCCAGCTGTCTTGTCTGAAGCACAAACACTGTGTTACCTTTACCTCAGGTTACTGTCGTACGTCACCACTTGGTACAATGCTTTAATCTTTACGGGGGTCTACTGATCAGCCGATTAAAATGGATCGTACCACAGCTCAAGACAATCCTGGCCTCCTGATTGTCTCTCAGGCGTGATCATAAAACACATGATGCTCTATGTATCAAGCCATGGACTCAGCATGACCAAAAATCCCTGATTAACGAGCAGGTGAGAACCATCTCTGGATATACACAGGCTCTCAGCCTTAACGAGGTCCGTGTTCAACGAGTGCTAACGAGCTCAAGGCCTTAACGAGCTCTGGGCCTTGATGACCTCTGGGCTTTGATGGCTAGAGCTAAAAAACAAAACAAAAAAACAATCCTGTCCACAATGTCACCATGGTAACATGAATGCTATAAAGGTGAGACGCTGTCAACGGTTACCGTAGCAACTGCAATGGCGTAGGACATGTTGGTAGCCAACATGGCCGCTGTCCAGCAGAGGCAATACAACAGCATGATTACACCACCAGTCATGTAGTGTTACCACGGTGACACAAAGAGGATATTCTGGAATGCATCGGCTTTGTTGCCGGTGCGTTACTATGGCAACAGATGCTGAAGCAGAGATGTGTAACAAAACGGTACGGTAACAAAAGTCAACACAGATGTGTGTTACCGAAGAAATGCCGGTCCGTGCAGGTGGCAACAGGGTCGCAGCCTCCGTTCGCTTCCAAGCAGCGGTCAACAGGGGGCACCACCTTCTCCAGACACTGGACTCCATTACCCACGTACCCCATCACGCACTCGCACCGGCGCTCGTTCTGCAGGGGAACCAAACTGGGTGATCAGTTTAGAGCAGGAAATCAGGGTTTTAGATTGTTCCTCCGCTCCCTCCAACTGGTTTTCACAACGACTACTGGTTAGACGCTGTTAGACGTCATAAGAAACCTGTTCAGGCTCATTTAGTAGTTCGACTTGTGGCAGGTTGGGACAGGAAGATCAATATGGTTTTTAAAACATGGCAAAGAAAACACAGAAAAAAAGGGGTTTTACTCACTGGACCAGTGAATTTGCAGGTGGCGAAGTCGCTGCAGCCCCCATTTTGTTCTTCAATACACCTGGATTACAAACAGACACATCTCTGACCGTCTTACATTCATATAAAATCTAAAAGAGAAAACCACAGACGGGCCAAATTTAATTAAGAGAAAATGACGGGCCACGCCCACCTGTTGATGGGATCGCAGGAGAAGCCGTCTCCTTGGTAACCACTTTGACAGGTGCAGTTGACGAGCAGTCCTGTCTGGTTACAGTCTGCGTTCTGGTGACAGCCGCCATTATACTCCAAGCAGAGGTCTGGAGCTGCAGAGTGTTTGATGAAAGCCGTCATCTGATCTGCTCACGTGTGTCTTCATGTTTACACATCTGTCTCGTTATTATTCACAATGCTGAGAGCGTGCAGCTACATGAAACTTCAGATATCAAGACATGTTTTTTTTGACTGATTGTTTGTGTGTTTTGTTTGTAGGAAAATACATCATTTGATATATTATTTGCACTCTAACCCACTCAAACTTGCAAACTTGCTTTTTAAAGGTTTTTTTTGATTGGGTGATCAGTGTTTGATTTGTAGGACAATAACATATCACACAGACGTCTGAAGAAAGTGAGCCTCCCCTCCCCCTTCCTCGTCACCTTCTGTTGCAGCAACATTGAGAGCAGCTGTGTGAATCAGAGTCTGAGACAGTCAGACACGAATCACCGCATCATGTTTTAATAATAAAGACCAAAAAAAATTATCTATTCCCTTGAAAATTAAAGCTCAAAGTCAACAGAGTAACGTCATAGTCGACAGAGACAAAAGTCTGAAGTTGTTTATTTGAGCCACAGCTCTGGGTTAGGATGACCTCACATCCTCCAGCGGGCTGTCAGCCAAACATTTTATCGTTATCGAGCGTTGAAGGTCAGAGTCACTCACGGTTTCTGGCTACAGAGCGTTTTGTAATGCATTTTTAAAAAGGTTCGTATGACACCATCACCATGCTCTCTAGGTTAATCTAAAAATTAAGTTGCCACATCATTGTGTCGAAGTTCAGTATCTCCGGATGATTAATCATCCTGAGCTGCACAACACTCACGTGGCTCCGGACTGCAAATGGTGCCATTCCCCTGAAATCCAGATTTACACTGACAACCAACACCGGGCACGCAGTCGGCCTGAGTGTGACACTGCCGACACTCCTCTGGGATTGAGCCTGGACGGACAGACGGACAGACAGACAGACAGACGTTGCTTTAAAGTACTGAATGAGTTAAAGTTTCAAGTGAAGCACGTCCAACACTACAGTTTACATTAAAGAAAATGTGAAAGAGAAAGTCCTGTTCGATATTAAATGAGGACTGGCTGGATGTATGTTTCTTTATCGCCCTGGAGTATGAAGCACATTTTGCCGGAGGCGAAGTCAGATGTTGGAGAAGGGTGACAGTCACTGGTTTATGTTTGCCCTTTCTGTGCAGCGTTGCACTGGAAACCCTGCACCCTTGAAATGTTCCCCCACAGTACAGGAGAGGGACATTCATCAAAATGAACTGCTTTTGTCCTGATGTATCAATATAAAAACTGCTGCAAACATCTTTCCCGTTGCCATGGCGCCCTTTGGTTAGCAGGTTACAGTAGCTTTCAACACGCGTTTGAAGTATTTCTTCGTACTTTTAATTTGCCTTTTTTTCTGTTATATGGACAACTTCATGATCATAACGCGTACTCTCTGCGTGAAGATCCCTGCTGAAGTGAGTAGAAGGAGACAGAGATGCAGAGCTGGATCTAAGATGGTACAGACCATGAGTCCTGTCTGTTATCATGCACATAAGATCTACAATAAGATGGAGGAGCTAACCGGACACACTGGGACCTGTTTCCTAACATTTCTTAAAAATTACAGTGACCAGCTGTTTTAGGGAGTTTTTAAAGATTTATGTCTTCAGAGAGTCAAAGAGTATTGAGAGACAGACACGTTTCTGTGAATTTGTTGACAACAAGAAAAAATATATTAGAGTATCACCAGACTGATCTACAACACATGTTGTATTCGAGGCATTCAGGAGGGAAGCTCACCTATTTCCTTCTGGCACTGATCACCTGCCCAGCCTGGATTACAGGTACACTGCCCAGACCCTTCAATGCCCTCGTCACACCTTCCCTGCCTCCCGCAGCTGCAAGCTGAGAGAGAGAAATAACATGACTCAACCTCCCATGACTCTGATCATTCAAGAGATACTGACAATAGAGTCGTGAAGATGAAGGAGTTATTTCAGGCATCCAAGGCGCAGTAACAGTCTGCCCCTGATAATGTCAGGTGATTGACAGCCGAAGCTCTCTGAGGCTCAGAGAGACATGAAACATTCGTGATTGAATCACCGGCACAAAGACGAACAGTGTGTCGGACATAAAACATGAAAGGAGCGAAATTAACTACAACTCCCAAGGTGCACTTTAGTGAAAAGACATGTAATCACAGAGCTTCAGTTTAAATCAGTCCACCTCTTGATTCTGGATCAGTTTGGGATTGATTCAGTAACCATGCCGCCGGGGTTTTTGTTCCCAACCGCTGCAACAAAGAGTTTTGATTTTGCTCCTGATTCACACCTGGCTTCCTCTTCATCGCAGGACGAGTCATGTGATGACGAACATCGAGGGGAGGGAGAGAGAGAGGAGAGCTTTGAACTTTAAACAGAAGATGATCAGCAGCTGTTTGATATTTTTAACCCGCTCTGCTGGTCGACTCTGAGTGAAGACAGCTGGCAGGTTTGTCCTGAGCTGGAAGCACACCCAGCTGTGTGATGGTGAGTGTGGAGCGTTGCTATGGCGACAGACTGCAGCAGAGCTGATGGGGGTGAGACTGTCTGCTGACTTCAGATTTTTCTTTTGGGGTGGGTGGAGGCAGGGGACTAAAAAAACGACATCAATCGAGGATAAAGAAGAAGAACTAGCGAGTTACACATTGTGGCTACGGCTGAAACAGAGATAGCCACTGCGATTGGCCAGCTCGGCCCGCTTGTGCACATAAACATGGACGCAGTATCCATGACGTCACCATGGTGAAGCTCAGAGTGTGGCGGCTCTGGTTGTTCGCCTGCTCAAGGCTAATCTAAAAAGATGTGGAGCGTTGGGCCGAGACGGGCTGAATGACACCTGGGAGCTCAAACAAACCAACAACTATGACACCCACCTGTCAATCAAAGTGTCCACGCTGTTAATTATACATAACTTTAAGCCTTAATATAATTTGAACAGGTGAGATCTATAAAGATTCAGCCTTAGTACAGTTGCCTTAAGTGGGGAAGTTAGCGTTTGTTAAAAAATTAGTTTATCACACAGGCTTCATTCAGCCCACCTCAGATCCAGTGATCCACGTCTTTGCCCATTTTACCCAGCGTTCAAAATGGCTCTTCAGAACTGGAACATGATCATTTAACTACAGTGTCTTACCACATTTATTTAAATAAATGACTTATGGAGATCCGTGCTTCAGGAGAATATAATAAACTGTCCAGTCTGACTTCTAGTTTGAGTTCAAGCACGCCATGGTTTCTTGTTTTTGGTCTACCTGTGCAGTTGGGTCCGTAATGGCCGCTGAGACACAGTTCGCAGGCTCTTCCTTTGAAGCCATCGTAGCACCTACATCTTCCTGAACCGGTGAGACCATCGTCGCAGTTACCATGGTTACTACAAGGAGACTCCAAGCCGCCTGGACAAACTGAAGCACACAGGGAAGGGGTGGAGTCAACAAACAAAGGAAACACTGTGCTTCAAACCAGCTGCTCCCTCTGCATTCCTGAGACAGTACAACGACAGGTCAAAGTGGTCACCACGAAAAAGTTTCGGGTGTTACCTGGAAGTGGACCGTTTTCACACTCAGTGGGCTAAATGAGATGAAGCCTCTGCCTTCCTTACCTTGACAGTCTCGGCTGTAGTGGTTTTTGCAGCACTTTTGCACCCAGGATGCAAACACACAAACTTTCTTACAGCCCCTCCGGCCGAAAGGAACGTCCAGGTCATGATACCAAGAGTGCCCCATCCCGTATATGGGGCGATAGTTCAAACAAGACTCTATCTTTCCCTGGAAGAAAGCAGGACTGGCATTTATCTTTACATAGTTTGGGTATTGTACAAGCTGCTAATGTTTTGTTTTTTTATTAGCAGATATTACCGTGTTTTGGTGTCTGAAGGGGCAAGATGGAGGGTTGTAGCATGTTCCACAGCGTCCCTGAGACATTTTAAGACACAAAGCTTCAGGTCGGCTTCCAGCACAAGGATAAATGATTACATAAACCATAGCTGTGTGGTATTTCCAGTAGTGGAAATGGTACTTGTAGCTGCATTAAGGCCTGGTCAGAAATTGTGTCTCCGTGTTGTAGGGACTACTTGCAGGGTTTCTAAACGTGCTGAGACGAGTCAGTCACAATAGCTCTCTGTGTGTCTGTACTGAGCTATTCATTCTTCTGGCACTGTGTTCTCAGGACTGTGCATCAGTTCATTACAGGAGAGTCCTGGTGGAGGGTAGAGTCCTTGTTCTATCCAATAAAGGTTCAAAAAGCCTGAAAATACGTCTCCTACTTCGCACCTGTCTCTTTTGTGGATCTCTTTACACTGTGACAGAGGAGATCAAACAAAAGCTCAGAAGTCATGACAGTTTCCTCCATTTTGGTGTCAGCACTGTCAAGACATCAGTGTTATTAGGCATTTGGATTGGGAACAGTATTAGCACTACTTACGTAAGTGGTTTTGTTCTCCAAGGCGTCGCAATGCGCTCCCAGGCCAGGTGGCTCCAGTAACTGGTCGATGCCATACGCTATGCCCTCTCTGAAGGCCAGGAAGCGCTCCCCGACCCTGGCTGCGTTAGTATTAATCAATACAGCACCCTGAGCGCACACACACACAATCAATGGACTGTCAGAATAAATAAAACAGACACTTACAATGTGTTTTTACACCTGAAATTCAAAATAATTAACACTCGATGTTTTGGAGCCTGCACGTCCCAGTAAGGTTTATGTTTTGGAACAAAGCTGTTTAGATCCGATCCTATTTAAATGTATTTAATTCCAACAAGTTACTATCATCGTGTTCAATTTCTCCCATTTACAACAAAACAACTCGGTTCAGAATCAGTCGATTTGGATTACTGTATCGCCCTCCATGTAGTACTGATGAAGGAGGATGACCTGTCAGCACGAATTACTTCAGGTTTACAGCTCGCTGGTGATAAGTCAGTGTGAACATGAAACAGACCAGAGCAAGAAGAACGGATCATTTAATTTGCTCGTCGGGATCCAGGGTGTTTCGTCGCTGTCAATATGAAAACGGTGTTCGCTCCAACATTCACCATGGAAACACGAAACAACACCAGTTACTATAGCGACAGCCAGCTGCCGAAGTCAGCAACTGTTGGACTGGTGTGTGTGTGCGTCCTTTTTCTTACCACCACGTTCTTATCACAGCTGTACTTCATGGTTGATCCATGCATGGTGCGGAACGACGACAATGCATGTGGTTGACTGATACTCAGAATCTACACACACACACAGAAAATGGTTACCACACCTACAGTACAACTGATGGTCAACCAGACACTTTGTTACCGATCAGGCCTTCCTCCTCTTCCTACCTTGGAGTTGCGTATGATGTGAGCCTTCACGATGGCAGCCAGCTGGTCTTGGTGGTCAGGGCTGGAGAGCCAGCGCTGTCTTTCAGCTGGCAAGGAGCTGAGGGCCTGGTCTGTGGGCCAGAACATGGTGAACGGCTGGTGAATGGACTCCTTGAGCACAGGGATTAACCCTGCATCCTGCACAAGGAGTTCATACATACAGTAGATTACTACCACTACTCACACTGGCAGTATAAATCGTAGTAAAAGTTTCTTTTTGCCCCACTCCTCTAAAACTGAGCATATAAAGTCTGATCTCCTATCTGCAGCAGGACTGCAGAGACTTCAGGTCCAGACTGGCTGCAGGAGAAGAAGAAATGCTGGAAGAAGCTCTGGTTGATGATAATTTTGTACCTCCACGAGTTTGTAGAAGCGGTTGTAGCCATAAAACACAGCTGCTGATGTGAGATTCATCTAAACACAGAGAGAGAGAGAGAGGTCACACTGCCTGTCTGTCAGCTCCGATTGATCATCAATCACTTATTCATTTCAATTAAACTCAGCACACGTTGGGCTCGACGACCGGTTTGTCCTGCAGCCTGTAGGGCGTCAACAGCTTGTCAACATGGTGGATGACTCCGTTAGTCGTGGTGTAATCGCTCCTCACAATCCTCGATCTGTTGTTGACCCAGACCGAACCCTGCAGAGAGAGAGAGAGAGAGACAGATTGTGAGACAGGTGAAGATGTAGGAGAGACAGAGAGAGGGATTTTCAGCCCGGCTCTGTAGTCTGTTGACAGACATGAGTCATTTTGTGTCATTCGGAGTTATAAAACAGCACAGATGTCATCAGAGGTCGCGTCCTGCTGCTAACAGCTCCATGACAACCTGAGAATCACACAAACACAGTCACTTCCTTTAAAATGTTTGAGAGCGGCAGCCTGCAGCAGAAGCTATGTGTAGGTTCAAACAAAGTGAAGGAGTGATGGTGTGTTCACACAGAACATGGATCGAAATTTTTCGAGTAGATCTTGAGGCTTTGCAGAGTGTTTTGTGGGGAGGACCGGGCGAGGTGGAGTATCAGGGAGCTCTGGAGGAGAGATCCAGAGGCAGAGCTGGAGTTTCTGCTCTGATCCAGAACCATTTACTGGCTCAGAGATTATTTGTTCAATTTTGGGGATTTAAATGTGGATTTATCTTCACTCTGGATCATCAACAACTTCATATTTATACAGAGAGAGGACAGGAAAGTGGACTGATGGAGAAAAGCATCTCGGCTTTTTAAGGATCCGCAGCTAGACTGATTAGTTTAACGATCAACATTTTGCATTATTCAGTCCAACGTCTGCTTTTTTTTTTAGTCATGGCAACACGATGATTGTTTCTCGGCCTCATTGAAAATGTGTCTGATGGACAAGTACAAGTTTTTCCACATTAGTGTGTGTGTGTGTGTGTGTGTGTGTGTGTGTGTGTGTGTGTGTGTGTGTGTGTGTGTGTGTGTGTGTGTGTGTGTGTGTGTTACCTCCTTTAGGCTGAAGTGCAGTGTGTGTCCTGACGTTGCGACAGCGAGCTTGGTGGTTTTGAGGTCACTTAAGGTCAAAATCTCACAAGAAACAACGTGGTAACGAACCAGATCAGAAAGACGACCGGCGCTTCTCCATTCCCCGTACTACACACACACACACACACGCACACACACACACACACACACACACACACACACACACACACACACAATAAAGTACAGTACATATCATGCACCAGTCACAATATTCCAGACTCACATGCAAAAAGTAGTTGTGATATGATGAATTTTGTGAATCAGCTGGTGAAAACTCAACTCATGCTTGGTAATATTGTAACTGTTACATTAGAAAATACACAAACTGATGTTGTACACACAGAGCTGTCGTTGTTGGTTTCCTCCACAGGGACGAAGACCTGTGAACGGTCCGTCGCCATAGAGATTACGAGAATCTGACGCCTGAGAAACGAAGAAAACAAAGTGAACAAGCAGAGGCTTGAAACGTCACATGAACTCTGGAACCAAAAAAACAAAACTCAGGAGCTACACTCGCCCCCTTTTGTGTGTTTCTGTATCTGTTTCCAATGATTGCTGCGACTCCAGTGGAATCAAATGATTTGAGCAGAGTCTGCTGGAACCGAAATGATATAACAACTATTTTTAGTGCCCGTGTGGAGGAAGATGTAAAGCAGAGAGCCCAAGACCAACACTCACTTTGCAATTAATCATTTGCCCTTAGTTGCCTTTCCTTTGCCCCCCTCTCCCACAAATGTCCTCCAAATATCTGTATCAAAGAGACGAGGACGTCTTAAGACAGGAATAAGAAGCTGAAGGTCAAACTGACATCACTTCTTCAACATAGTATAGAGAAGTAAAGACCAGTACTGGCATGACACCGGCTCTGCTCCCCGTCAGCCTTCCCTAAAAAACCTTCTTGTTGTTGATCTATGCTAGTGAGAGGTCCAAGTCGGCTGACTCGGTTTGAACCCAGAACGTTCTCTCTGTGCGGCCACGGTGCCACTGCACCATCCTGCTGCATGTTTGAATTTCAGCTGGACTTTAATATCTTCAGTTTCCATTTCATCATCGCTTTAATTTAATCATGTGTGAATGAAATGAAGTCGAACCCCCAGAGCAGCAGGAGCTCTGATTGGCCAGCTGTCGTGTCTTGTGTAACGTGCTGGGCCAAACATTTTAATTTTAAACAAACAGAGCAGCATGAAATAAATAACTGGAAATTACATTTTTAATTAAATTTGACTCACGGATAACATCCGAGTGAAGAAGGCGTTTTCTGGATTTCTGAACACTTCCTGCAAGACAGACAGACAGACACAACATCTTGTGACGGAGGGGAGGGGATGTGGAGTTCAGAGGTCAGCTGGAAGTCAGAGGTCATGTGACTCACATTGTTGGTGGTTCCCCGACAATTGAAGCCGTCGCCCACGTGACCCCTGAGACAGGTGCAGTTCCTTTGACCCTGACCCATGTACTCACAGCGAGCATACCGACTGCAGCCGCCATTGTTCTGCACAAACACACACACAATTTCTTCTCTCAGTTTAGATGGGAGTAGATGGGGCAGTCGGTGGTTGAGCCTGACGCATCTGTACGTGTCTGACAGCTTCAGCAGGTCTATGTGAGTGAGAAGACACATTTTCCTACATTTTGATGTTAAAGTTCTGTCTGTGGAGTAAAATTTGTGGCCATGGGAGACATTTACAAATGTATGTTTTTACAGGAATCAGCAAAATGACTGGATACATACATTTCTGCAGGGGTTGGCGGGATAACAGAACAATCCTGATCCTTGAAAGCCCATTTGACACCTGCAGGCCGTCTGGAGATGACAACAGAGCAGACAACAGTACATCCATCAGTTTCCCACCTCCACACATGCTCCGCAAATCATTTCTCCCTAACTTCTGTTTTTCTATCAGCACCAAAATACTTTTTTGAGTTGCAAACACTGTACGGTTGTTTCTGGAGGAGAAGAGCATTAACAAAATAAGTCATATGAATGTACAAAATTCACAACAGAAGCCTCAACAGTACGTCTGTTTTTACTTATTGTCTTACAATGTTTGCGCCTACTCTGATGCAGTCTGCTGACTTGTGGCAGCCTCCGTTGTTGACCAGACAACCGTCGATCTCTGTGAACACACAACAGATTTGAAATTCATTTCATGACATGTACAACATGCGACTCAGACAGACAGAGTTTAGAGTGTTTGGATGTCACAAAGATGAAACTGGTTTCCATCTTCACGTATGACTCTGGAGAAAGACAAGAGAAGAAGAGGATTTCCAAACATGTCAGGATCTAAAATTTAACATAAAAGGTGACAGTGGGATTTTACCCCCCGCTGATTAAACGAGAGAAAAACAGCTCAGCTCAGTACAGATGAAGCTTCAGCAGCTCTACGTGACTGCTGAGAGATGCCAACGCCAACAAGAACCGCACCAACGTGGAGGTGTTGATTATCTGCTGATCACAAAAACAATAAACTTATGAGGCGAGGGCCCCAAAAATCACTCTCCAGAAAGAGACTGAAAACTGCAATGAAGGCAAAGCGGAGGCACCAGGAGAGACTGATGAGAGTCCTCGACACCGAGGACATGTGCCACATGATCCGGACCGTCACAGGCTACAAAAGCAGGAGGAGGTGTCCATCATGTGTGCGCTACGAGATGAGCTGCAGATGAGATAGATTTTACGCTCGCTTTGATCTCGAAGAGTCAGCTGCCAAGTTTACTCTGCATGCAGAGGATCGGCCTCTCTCTGTATCCACAGTGGATGTGAAAAGAATTTGAGTAAAGCTGCGTATGAAAATATGAGAAGTCTGCAGTGTCTCGTCTAAACGACTAGCTGTAGCACTAACATCTCGAAAACAACACAATCACCTTGGTTGGGAAGCTTCACCGCTCTGGGCTTGAGGGACCACACTGTGAGTGGATATTGGACTTCCTCGCTAACAGACGGCAGACAGTTTGGATTGGCAGTCACATCTCCTCTACTTCACTGCTGAACACCAGAGCCCTACGGGGCGCACTCCTGTTCATGCTGCAGACCCACAACTGCAATCACCACCAATATGGAGAGAGAGCGACGACACCACCACCATCATCAAACAACGATGAGGATTCAGCTAATCTGGAGATCAGATACACTTTGTGTGATGGTAACAAAGCAGGCAGAATTCATTCTCCCACTTTAAAGCATCAGTATTTGACAACCCGAGAATCTTTGTCCCGGATGACCTCACCTTTACAAAACTTGCTGATTGCTGCAACCTACTGCTCAGTGTGAGCAAAGCCAAAAAGCTGATGATTGTTGATTTTAGGAAAAAAAGGAGGTGAAGACACAGACTGTCTCACACCGTCTAGATCAGCGGAGCTGAAGTGGAGCAGGTGAACAGCTGGAGCTGTCAAGCGATGGCTGGACTACCGAAACGTAAGAAGGCAAAACTCATGTGCTAAGTTCTTGAAACAACTGTTGCTGAAATTGAGTTGAGCTAATTAATTGGTTCCCAAAGGTTTTGTCATTTTATTCTTGCAAGAGGAAACAGTTCTACAAATGCATATTTTGCAGAAAATGCTCAGAGCGGGGCAGTCCCACGCTGATTCTTAAACACTTCCTAAAGAGTATTCATCATTATTATGATTTACTTATCCAACTGTTGCAGGGGGCTACAATGGAATATGCTCATCGCTATCAAACCTCAATGTAACCCGGGTGAATAAATATGACAAACTAATAGAAGCCTAGGTCAATACTACGGAAGCCCTAAAGGGTCATGCATGCATACATTTTATTCCACCCGTTTTCCCGTGATAACGAGATAATTAATTCAAGATTTCGAGAAAACAAAACAATAGTCTAGTGTATGAAATCATTGCAGGAAACATTTAGTTTAGCAATGTGTAGTGTAGCAATGTCAGAGGAGCAGGGGAATATCGATCATCACACATCTCTTTAATCAAGGCCTGACACAGGCTGAAACAGCTTCATGCCTTGCTATAGATAATGTACACATTAGTGTGCGTCATTTGAGAAGACGGCGAGCGAAGCTTCAGCTTTAACGGAGGCGCAAACTTACTGAGCCTGATGTCGTCATAAATACCCTGAAAATCAAAAGTGACTGTCTGTATTTCAAACTCAGTAATTGTTTGAAACGTTTTGAGTCTTGAGACTGCTCCTCTGACATCGCTACACTCATACACATAGTCGTAGTGGTCATACTTAAAGTGCTACATCAAGCTCTGCTGGACCGTGGGAACCAAGGTCAAGTTTATACATCCAACATCCATCCAACTACTGCTGCTACAAACAACTTGCAAAAATGAGAGAAAGATTGCAAGGTGAGAGAAGTGCAAGGTACTGAGTAAAACCAAACAAGACTATGAAGGCACACGGTTTTATCCTTTTTTAGAATATTACTGAGATTAAACATGGCTGTATATGGTTATAAAAGAACGCACTATCATGTAATATCAATTTTCCATTACACAGCAGAAGGCATCCTCACTGAAGACGTAACTAACTGGTATGGGATGTGCCCGAGAGACCACCCACATTACTGGTAACCATCTGCAGGGCATCAGTGGCATTACTGAGATGCACAAAGCCAAAAGAATATGAAAGGACATTAGCCGTTAGACACAGCCTGTTCGCCCTGCTGCTGTCTGGAAGAAATATCCATCACATCATAGATTCAGCCATAACCAGTACCAAATACTGATGAGCCGCATCTTTGCTGATTTTTAGATTAGCCGGGTGGAAGAAAAGGCTGGACTGCCAACATGGCCACAACCTGTGGGTGACGTCACACATACATCGTCCATCCTTTATACTGTCAGTTGTGATTTGTGGTGATCTTGCTGCTAGGTTCAGTGCACACTACAGCCAAAGTTTAACCAGACACACCGGTGCTGTGCTGTGCATAATGGGCTGCCATGGCTGCCTTGTGTCCAAGAAGGCCGTAACTGTTATACGGATCATGGATCATAAAAAAATATTGTGAGGTAAAAGTAGCTCAGAAAGAGAGAGTGAGCCTTAACCTTCAAACTGCAAACATTTAATTTAAAATATTATATACTAAAACAGGAGGTTCGGGTTAGAGATGTGGGGTCAGAGGTCAGAGGTCAGGACTACATACCCAGGCAGACGACTCCGTCTCCGGTGTAACCCGCTCTACAGGTACAGGTTCTCTCTCCAGCTGAGACCTTTGTGCAGACAGCAAACTCTGAACATCCACCGTTAGACCTGCTGCACAAATCCAGCTCTGAGGGACGAGGAGAGAAAAAAGTAATCAGATTTGATTCACGTACATTGTGTGTGTGTGTGTGTGTGTGTGTGTGTGTGTGTGTGTGTGTGTGTGTGTGTGTGTGTGTGTGTGTGTGTTTTTACCTTTGCAGTAAGTTCCATTGCCTTCATATCCAGCCACACAGACACAGGCAGGGGCCGTACCCTTTGGTCCTGTGATGCAGCTGCAGCAGAGGATAAACAGTTCAATAACTCCGCGTGTGTCACACACTGTACTGAAGATGAGAGCAGCGATCATCTGCAACCGTTTTGCCACGTTTTAAAGTCTGGCTATGTTTTTCTTATCGTCAACAAATCCCATGTGCAGAGCCAAACCAACCATGAACTGATCGTACTATCAAGCATTGCATTTGTTTTACAACAGGATCTTTTGACTCCGAGCCACAGAACATTAAAAATGGGCCCCATTGTTGCACTGGGTGACATGTGGCCGTCCTGCTGATGGAAACTAGATCAGGGGTGTCGAACTCATTTTAGCTCATGGGCCACTAACCTACTTGGCAACAAATCTGATTCAGATTCTGAGATACAGCTATGTGACCAGGAAAACCAAACATTAACACTACATAACAGTATTGTATTGAAATATTCTTCCTCTCTGCGATTTTCTTACTTTTTAAAGTCATCCAGTAGGCCGGATTGGACCTTTTACTGTGCTGGTTCTAGCCTGCGGGCCTCGTGTCTGATCAAATCCCCAAATAAATGCACTTTTTCCTTCAGTTTGAGAGATGTTTGTAAAAAGCTCCAAAGCTGGGGGTGCCCCGGTAGTTCACCTGGTAGAGTGAGAGCCCCATTTACAGAGGTTAAGCCCTGGTTCAATCCCAAACCTGTGTCCCTTTACATTTTATCTCCCTCTCTCTCCAAACCTTACAGTCTACTTCCCGTCTACAGCTGCACCATCAAATACAGATGAAAAGATGTCTGACGTCAGACAGCAGGTAAACACAGGTGTTTTCAATGATGCTCGTAAAGGTAAAAGTCGAGTCAGGTCAAACAGAGTCAGGGTGCTGCTGTGTTGGCTCACTGTAAAGTCTCTGCTGCAATAAATGGAACCGAACCTTGATTAGTATCATTGGAAACACCTGAGTGTTAAAATCACTGATCGTATTCGGTTTAGACCTGCAGGAGGAGCCGATGGGAATGTGGTCTGCCGTGGTAACAAAGTTAGGTCTTTCTATCGTGTGTTCTGGGTACATTTACAGCTTCTACAGACCCAGTGATTCCTAATCCAGATCACACACACACCCACACACATACACACACAACAACGGGAGGACTTACTTAGCGTTCTCGTCACACACACCTCCACAGGCGTCGTCCCTAATCTCTGAGACACACACACACACACACACACACACACACACACACACACACACACACACACACACACACACACACACACACACACACACACACACACACACACACAGATTTCATGTGATAAGGGTAGAGAAAATATTGAGTGTGGTTACATTTTCACTGTGCGTATATAGTTGTGTATATACTGTGTGTGTGTGTGTGTGTCTTACCTACAGAACAGGAAGCTCCTTTCCAACCTTTATAACACACACACTTGCCACTTCCTGCCAGACCGTCCTCACACTTCCCATGGTCACACACACACTCTGCAACACACACACACACACACACACACACACACACACACACACACATAAGTTCGTTAGCTCAGAGTTTATTATCACTGTGTGAGTTAACATAACAAGTTTCTTAGTGTTTCGTGTTTGCTCTTGTTCTTTGGTCAGTCTGAAAAAGTAACGCCCTCCTGTGGCAGGAACATGTTGTGTGTGTGTGTGTGTGTGTGTGTGTTTGTTTCTCACTGGAGGAGCAGTTGACTCCGTATCGTCCCGGCTCACAGTCCTCACACGCGGTGCCATGGAAACCCTCGAAGCAACGACACTCCCCGTTGCCTTCGTTACCGTCCTGACACTGCCCATGATTGGAGCACCAGCTGCCAACGTCTCCAGGGCATTTAAAGCACTCATGGCCGTAGTAACCGGGGCAACAGGAATTATCCTGCAGGATAGACCATCATTATTATTATTATTATTATTATTATTATTATTAGTAGTAGTAGTAGTAGTAGTAGTAGTAGTAGTAGTAGTAGCAGTAGTAGCAGTAGTAGTTTCTTTGTCATTCAAGCATCAGTGTTTGTTTTCTACTGTAAATGTTAACATTTATTCTGACATCGCAATTGTTGCAGGTATCACTGTACTGGTATTACTTGCAGTCAGTAATAATAATAATATTACTCCTAGTTTAAATATTAGAAGTAAGACTGTAATCAAGAAAACTTTTAGTTTATTTATTTTAAAGATTGTACAAGCTGCTGTTACATTCTGTTGCATTAGTGTTGGTGTCAGCATACCGTGAGTACCCGGAGACATTTGATGACACAGCCTGGCACCGACTTCCTCCTGGATCCGACTCGCTTCCTGTATCTACAGTTTGAACGCATGTTGGCCGGAAACTGTGCTTTGATCTGAAAACACAGTAGAAACTCAAGCTGACAGCTGGAAGACGGAATGATACAGACGAAATGAAACAGTGTGATCAAACATAATCTGGTTCTAGTCCTGTGGACTTGCAGCTTTCTTACCGGTTTGTACTCGAAAAGGCATCGAGGTGGTCCGTCACAGTCCGCACACCTTCCCTGGAGAGGACAGAGAGGTTGGAATAACTAGGACAAACATCCACCCACCCAGCATGTTAGAAGCTTTTTCAATCACACAGAGATGCATTCAGATCTGTATTCAAAGATAAAGTGTGGTTCATTTAGTGATGTGTCGTAGTTGTAGCTTCTGCAGCAGGACGCGCTCAGTCAGTTGGTAAATCAGCAGCTCCTGATTTGAGAAGTGCCATTACACACAGTTGTTGAACTAGGCTAACACCAGGCAGCAACAAAATAACCACACACCCCTCTGCAAACATCAGACTGGCTGGTCATGGCTGCCTGGTCATGTAGGAGACATCGTCGAGCTTTGCCTGGCAATGTTTAATGTTTTAAATGAATCCATCAAGCATCAATTACGAAACACGGCATGATTGATATGATCGTGATTGATTTCTACTGTTAAAAACATTCGCACTAACTGTCTCTGGCTGCAGGAGTTAATAAGATTAAACATGGACACAGTTCAGCTCAGCGTGTCGTGGATCTGGCTGTTGCCATCTTGGCAGTCCAGCCTTTTATCTAGAAATGAACATGGTGGAACTGAGGCAGGCTGAATGACGCCTGGTTGCTCAAACAAGCCAGCTGTAAAGGCACCCACCTGTCAATTAAAACAGCCACACTCCTAATCCTGTATAACTTTAAGCCTTAATATAAAGTGAACAGGTGAGTTGTATATAAATTCACCCTCAGTACAGTTGTCATGAACGGGGAAATTAGCTACAGAGACCATTTCTGCTGTGAAGTTGTGACATTTGAACATGGGGACTTATGGCGACTGACTCACTTCTGGAGCCAGCCTCAAGTGGACGTTTGAGGAACTGAAGTTTTTGGCACTTCTTCCACAAAAATGGAGATTGCCACTTGATTGCAATGTTCTACATCATCCACAACAATGAGACTCTTTGGTGAGGTGGCTCATCACGATTGGCTCAGAGTTCACACAGCGACAAGTGTTGTGATTGGCCAGATTTATTAATCACCACACCTAAGCCCTTTCACACATACATAATCAGCAGGTTCATCCTTCCATTCATTCACCCATTCATCCGTCCATAGATCCACTTATATCCTCATCCATCATCCGTCTATCGATCCATGCAGTTGTTCATTTATCTTTTCACTCATTCATCATCTCTCCCTCCATCCTTACGTCGACCTGCACGGTGACGTGCTTGCTGCATCTGTTGCGTTGGATTTTGAGGACCTGAGGGAGGACTATGATGATGCCGTTCACGGTCTCAGTGAAAGTGCCGTCAAGAGGAACCCCGTTCACAACTGTCTGAAGGACGAGAGGGGGAGACAGGTAGAGATTTCAAAAGACCAGATTTTGTCTGCGTGTTTTAGCACATTAACCATGAACCATTGAATCAGATTGTAGTAAATAAACTTGCTGCATAGAGATAGCCCGTCACAGTCAACATTTAATCTTCTGTCAAACTTTTTATATCATCAGCTGCATAACGCAGCAGTGAGCAGAAACTGTCCTCAGCGGAGAGCTCATCCTGCTAAAAAGAACTTTATTGACAATCACTGCCGTCGTAAAATCAAACTCAGAAGACAGATGCTGAACAAATAGTGAAAGCAGCAAAGAGTTTACTCGTTTCTTGTCTTCATTTTGCTGTTCTGCAGCTGACACAACTCTAACCAAACATACATCTGTCTGCAAGTTGACTGTGAAGGATTACTTCTCTGCATTTTGATTTTAAAATGAAATGAAGCTTGTGGCTGCCTGAAAAGAAGAAAGTCAATCTGAAAATCTGGTATGAATGTAGAAGCAGCAGTTTGGTCCTTCAGGGTTGTGAGAAAACACCTAAAAAGCAGAGGTATGGTTACCTGGTTTTTGTTATCTATGTGGAACTGGACTTGGTAGTCTTCTCCCAGCATTGTGCTTTTCAACTTGCCGTCAGAAAGGCGGTCAGGGAAGAGCAGCTCTTTGAGAATCACGTGGTACTTAAGCACGTCAGAGTCCTGAACAGAGACAGACAGAAGAACAAAACAACTGACCAGTCAGAGCTTTCAGGTGGAATTCACTCCTCAATGTGACAGAATCATAAAAACTCATGACTCAAATCATTCAGATTACAAGCATTAGTGTCTGTGCTGACTGAAACAGATGTTGATCGGATGGATGTGTTAGTCACTGCTGACTGGTTAAAACAAAACAACCATAAACACTAAAAATGAACCGTGTCAGACAAAAGAACGACATGAAGATGTCATTTAAAATTTGCAGTTTTTTCCAATGGAGCGGAGAGAAAACTGCTGGAAGGATTATAAGATGTTTTAAATAGAGATACAGAAATATTGATGCGTTGGAGACACTGTGGCAAATCATCGTCGCAGAGAGCACTGAGCACTGTGCTCAAAGCTCCGACACTGTTAAACTTGGAGACTCTTTATTAGGAACATGTTTTGGTTTTGAAACAGAGGAAGGATACAAAGCTGCTGCGGGACCTTTGAGCTGCAAAGTAAAAAATAAATCAATCAGCAGAAGGCGGCTAAGTCCGGTACCACCTACACTGGATGATTGGTATGGAATAACTTTGTTGTTGACAACAAGTTGACTTATTCTTTGAGGACTCAAAAGAACAAATTCAACCAAATTTGGAGTAAATGGATCAAATTTATCAAATCGATCAATCAATGAGTTTGTATCGTACCACTGAGGCTTAGAGTTACTTCCCATTTCTTTATGTGAATAATAAGAGTTAATTTGTGATATACTGTGAGATGATGGGTGGATTTAAGCAGACAGATAAAGTATACGTGGATATATACACCTGGAAATAAAGAACTACAGGATGCAAGACCGTTCTGCGTATGTGCACATGTACATGTATGTACGAATGTAAACATGTGTTTGTAAGTATAGCAAAAGATGCAGGATATTTTGTGTACTTGCCTTTTTGTGTTATTTTGATCATAGTTTCAGGGCAGCACTGGTTCATATCATCAGGACTTACCAGGACGGAGGAGTTAGTCCTGTTGAGGTGCTGCCTGATGGCTTCATCTGTTGGCATCAGGAGGGTGAAATCAGGCTGATTCAGCTCCTCTGTCAGGTTGTACATCTGTGAAGAGAACACACACAGTTAAACACACGGAAGAAAACTAACAAGGAACAGACCGACAGACGGGCATCTTACCAGTGCATACTGTCTAAAGAGAGTGAAGTTGGTAGAGGAGTTCAGGAAGGCCACCAACGTGGGCGGCATCGGAGGGAGTTCTGAACGGGATGGGGTCAGTAACTGACGACAAACAAACAAAGTTTTAGTTTATTTTTTTTTTTATGGATCTACAAGCACGAACCTTTTGCACGACCCCATGATCTTTCCGCCATCAGCACAAACTAGCTCCACTACTGGTAAAGCTCTGTGTCTGAATCAGCAGCATGTTGTCTGTTCAACTCGCCCACACCTGGATGAATCTCACCTTGTCTATGACGTGGATGTAGCCGTTGATTGCAGGCAGGTTGTGCTTGATGATGGAGGCGTTTCCGACGCAGATCACCTGGAACAGAACAAAAACAGGTAAATATTTACTGTGTGTGTGTGTGTGTGTGTTTGCGTGTGTGTCTTGTGTGACACTTTCATCCAGTTTCTAAGCCAGTACTTATTGCTACACTTTCACATCTGACTGTTCTCATCCACATGTTTTCACACGGTAAAGTCTGTATTCATCTGACACTCAGAAAGTGAGTTTTAAGATGGCTGCCTTTTATTCTGTTTTAACTACGTGGGTTTGATTACAGCTCGTGGCAGGAGGCTTTTATTGATGTTTTTAGGTTTGTCTGAAGCTTAGAGACAAGAACAAGATTATCTCGGAGCTTTCTACCGCCTCTATGACAAAACACCTCCTGGTCCTGCTCTCCTCTCTCTCACCAGTTCACTCCTCAGCCTGGGTGCAAAGCCCAAAGCAATGGCTTCGGCAATTTTCATGTAATTAATGTCTGATCTGCTGAGGCGTCTTGGACTGAGCCCTATAGTCTCTGTGAGTGAAGCTGAGCTGCGTAGACACATTTGATAATGACGTAAGTAAGATTTTAAAACATTTATGAGACTGCAGTTCAGAAAAAACGGTGTGTTAGTCATTAAACATAACACAGCCTTAATCTGTAGTTCTGTTTGCTGGAGTAATTTAAGGAATGGTTCCACATTCAATAAAATGGTTATAAATATCATTATATTATCATGTCTGTGAGGTAAGAGGAGAGCTCGAGTAGGGATGTGGTTTTCTGGGCACTTGAGCACTGAGTGAGGTTTGTGTCTGTGCAGAAACTGAAACCAGCAAGAAAACAGAAACTAAGACCTGACACGAGCACAGCACAAACCACAGTTCAATAACAACAGTGTGAATATACATATCATGTAATGCTGCGGGGAGAATCTTCCACCCAAAATCTCTTTTCGGATCACATGAACCTTAGTCTGAGTCTGTCACAGTTACGCCACTCTTACCCCACTGCTGTTGCTGATCTCCCAAAAAGTGGACGGGTTCAGGGTGGGCTGCTTGCTACCCACCAACTTGTCAAGATCTTCCACAGAGTAGATCCCCGGCAGGATGTGAGCCCTGCAACCAGACAGAGTGAAGGGGAAATGGTTACGACCATGGAGCCTGTGGATGAGGCTTCAAGCTTAAAGGATCTACGTCCCATCGAATCCAAATCACAACATCACAGATAATAATAATATAAATGATAATACACTTTATTTAAATAAAGTGCTTTTCTAGAGATTTTAAAGATGCTTTACATGGTGAAAATATCAAAAACATCCAAACAGCAATCTACATTAAGGTGTGTTTTTCTCAGTGATTTGAAGGTCGGTAAGTCAGTACAGTCACAGATGTGTTTGGGAAGAGAGTTCCAGAGGGAGGAGGGCAGCTACAGAGGTTCTGTCACCCAAGTCTCAGTGCTTGGAGTCAGGAGGTTCGCACTGGAGGAGCAGAGGCTGTGGGACGGTGTAGTGGTGGAGCAGGTCACTGAGATAACAGGTGACCCGGCTGTGGAGGGAGTGGAGGTTCAGGAGGTCACGAGTGCAAGTGAGACGGGTCAAAAAGTGCAGTGAATATCGGTTGCTCAGCTTTCTGGTGGATCCAGTTCAAACATCAACACCGTCAGAAATAACAGCCGGCCTCCTGAGCGCCGGTGCTGACGATATTCTACACTGTATGATATTCTACACATATTATTGTCAACAAATCTCTTGAGAAGACCAAGATGTGTGATGTAAATCTGTCAAAATGGCTCATTAACAGATCATCTGGTGCTTTGGTGAGTACTCCTGGCAGCAGGACGGTGTACGTGGGATTGAATCAGAATAAACTACAGTGTGTGTGCGTTCATGGTAATAAAGGAACATGTCACCAACAGTGTGGCTCATTGTTGTTGTTTTTTATTTGTTTTTTGGACGGCAGTGGAGCTCTATGCCACGATACTTGTTAATGAATCAGGTTGGCAGGCTCTGTTGTAAATTTTGGTGACGACTTGCGGGGCAAGTTGTGAACGACTGTAACTAAATGCAGAATGACGGGGAGTGATCGAGATTTTGGCATCATTTGTAGTTCGAGTAGTCCTGTCCGGTCACGTTTGTGCAGGCTTTGGTTGCGTGCAGCTTCACAGTGCGAGGTGAGGTGCGAAAGTGACAGAATAAATCGGCCAAAATGCGATCTCTGAGCCAATTGTCTATTGTCTGCGAAGATTTAGCTTGTTGCAACTTGATCGAAATAATTTCTGCGCCTCGTGTGTTTTGCTGTAACTCATTTTTGCTCTCTGGAAACTTGGAGCAGAGATCAAGCTAGAAATCACATAAACGCTGGGGTAGAGGAACAGCTGGTAAACTAGGGCACTCTGCTCACATGACTGAAAGGCCAAGGAGGAAGAGTGAACGTTTGGTCCACTAGAGCGCTGTCAGTGCCCACAAGATGAAGCTGCTTGATACAGATTTGTGTAGAACGGTATGTCAGACATCTCTGAAGTAAGAGTCAAAGCGCAGCGTTTCATAGGTTGTTTTATAATTAAATGTCCAGTTCACGTTGACCTGGAAGAAATCTTAGAAAAGACTTGTTAACATATGTACATGTTCTGTAGCTGAAGCTTGATTATTTCTCAGGTTTGACTGTGTGATGAACTCCTTCAAGTTGACAAAGTGAAGCAATAGCTCGGCCTCTGGTTCGCTTGTCAGATGGGAAGATTGCGTTTCTTCTGTCCTGAACCTCTCAGTACTGGACATAAACTCTGTCCTATGCCTACAAGAAAAAAGGTTTACAGACATGATGTCTATGTCCCCGAGCTTTGACAGCAGAAAGTGTGTCGGTCAGTGTGTGAGGCGACTGACCGCAGGAAGTGAGGCATGTTGTGTCGGCTGATCCAGAACCGATCTGAAGTCACGTTCCTCATAGCTTTTATTGTCGGCACCAACAGTGTGAGGTTCCCACTCAGCTCCGAAGAGAGGTGACTGTACTTCTGATGACAGACAACACACAAAAATACACCCTTAGTGTTGTGTTATTTGATGAAGCAGCTGAATCTGATTAGTAACTAGACAGTAGAGCAATTAATCTGGTTCTTACACACCTCAATCATTCGGTGGAAAAGATACAGCTCCGGGTTCATGTCCAGCTCCTACAAACACAGACATACATACATCTTCTCAATTAAACTTTTATTTATATGTCAGTAACATTAATCATAATATCATGTCATCCAACTCAATAGTTTTGAACCTCCAGCAGGCTGCAGCTGTTATTTCAATCTGTCAGAAGCATCTTTAATCAACATTTTGGCGTACAGAGAATCAGACTTTGATGACGAGGTACTCCTGATTTAAGGACTTGACTCTGAATACTTACGTCCAGTAATGTTCCATAGCAGATGTGTCCGTCTCCGGCGTAGCCATCAGGACAGGTACAGGTGTGAGTCTCGCCCTCATTCTGCTTACACTTTGCCTGACAAAATGTACAGCAGATATGGGAAATTTATGTAACCTACTGAGATCACAGCAGTCACAAAAAAAATATCATATTCAGCTGGATGACTCATAACACAAATAAACATGTTGAACATCAGTCTCAGATGAAGAAGTATCAGAACATCTAGAAATAACCTCAGTCCTCTCCAAATACTAAATCAAAACTAAACAAACAAACAAAGAAATATATCTTCTTTGATATTTTGGAAGCTTTAAAGATGACACCACGTTCCTGCCATGTTCGGAAAATTGCATCCAGCGTGTTTGTTGGATCGTAGGCTACCCAGTGGCTCAATAAATCTGGCTCCTTGGACCTAAAGGACTTAGCTACTTTAAATCTGCTCTTGACTGAAAGGCATTCAATCGACGTCCATGCTGCTGAATTCTTAGACCTTCTTTATCTTTCTGAAGCTGCAGGATCTTTCGCTGTTTTTCAGACCTGGCCAGGCTCACTTGGTCTTTTGGTATCTGCATTTCCTACATTCCTCATGACAGATTTATCTTTGTCTGGTTGTCTGTGGTGGTGTAATTTTAAATATGAAGAACTGGGATTTATGAGGATTCAATTTGTACAAATAAAACAATACAAACTCTAAAAGTGCTCGCAGTAAGGCAGGAGGAGAGCGGGCTGGTTGTGTCACATACAATAGGGCGTCATCTGCAAACGGCAATATCTTGTGTTTTCTCGACAGTGAAACTCGATGTATCTTATCATTTCATTTGAAGTCATTTATCATTGCTGTGTGTGTGTGTGTGTGTGTGTGTGTGTGTGTGTGTGTGTGTGTGTGTGTGTGTGTGTGTGTGTGTGTGTGTGTGTGTTTACCAGGCCATGGCAGCCTCCATTCTTGAAGAGACAGGGGTTAAGGAGGTCACACACGATACCGTTCCCAGCGTAACCTGTTTTACACACACACTCACTCTGCAGACAAACAGTCAGATAAACAAAGAGTCCATAACACAATATTTTCAGCAACTACTCAGTCAATCATATAGACAACTGTTGAGTTGATGTAGGTTGGTATTCTTTAGAAAGGACTGGTCAGTAAGTGTCACATCCATTATTAATCGTCAGGAACTGACCTGTCCAGGTCCCCTGTGGTTACAGTCGGCGTTGGGGCTGCAGCCTCCTCGACTCTCCAGCTGACAGTTATTGATCTCCACACACACCCTGCCGTCACCTGTCCAACCCTCAGAACACACACACGACGCGTTACCTGGACCTGCATACACACACTGTGCCTGTAAAGACGGAGAGGAGAGAGGGAGGGGAGTGTTATAAAAGCAGGTGGACAGCTTTGAGTGAGACTGACCTGCTTTCCTAAACACAAACATACAGAGAGGAGTCAGTGCCCCCATAGCAATCTGAGATTTAACACCCCGCAACAACCTCAAGACGTACTTGACTCTGTGTGTAGTTATCACCGTTCACACACAGGTAAGCAGTAAGACTTACGTTGGTGTCGCAGCCTCCTCGGTTGCTTTTCAGGCAGGGGTTGATGGGGGAACAGGAGTGACCATCACCATCATATCCATCCCTACACACACATCTGTTGCAACACACACACACACTGGATGGTGAGTATTGTGTCGGCCTTCCATGTGGTGCTTAAAACTTTCCAGCCAGCTCCTTTCAGAGCTGGGACTGTAAACAGCTTACAAACACCCTTTAGAGGCGACGGAGAGCTGCAGGAGTCCAGGTAGGACTGAAAAACACCTCGATAATGGAGTGAGGAACGAGTGAATCCTCCTCACCGAACAGGAGGAACCTACAAAATCTGAATGGCTGAAGAAGTAGTCGTAGTATCTTACTTAGTATTCAGTCCTGTGTGTGTGCAGTATGCGTGGATGTGACAGTGTTCCTGCAGCCCGTCAGAGTTGCACGGCGTGGCCGTCCTGTCACAGTTTTCTCCGGAGTAACCCTCAATACAGGAACCTCTCCGACAACCACCACGGCTGCCTGGACGGTTATCACACACACCGTGGAGACAGCGGCAATCTGAAGACACACACACACACACACACACACACACACACACTGTAAACACCATGTGAAACAACAAACAAACACTTAAAAAAACTATGATAAACAGGTGTCTAAGTCTGAACAGAGTAAAAACTATTGAGTGTCTTCAATGTGATGTGATGAATGAGTGAACGAGAGAATAATTTCACGTCGTCCATCTGTTTTTTGACTAAAGTTGACGCGTTTAATCTCAAACAGGCGTTACGTTTCTCTCCAAACTGTCATCGAGGAGGAGCCGTTACCTTCGTCACACTTGTCTCCGTGCTTGGATGGATCCGAGCAGATGTGGCAGGCGACACCCTTGAAGCCTGACTGACAGCTGCACGAGCCGTTGCCATGGATACCGTCAAAGCACTGCATGTTGTTGGATGAATAAATAAATGTTTATGTTCGCACACAGACACACACACACAAACACACACGAGGAGTTGTTTGCTGCTCACCGTTCCTTTGTCGTAGCAGGGATGCTGGAAACCTCCAATACAGGGTTTACAGTCCGGACCGTAGAAACCTTTACAGCACTCTGCTATCTGTTAAACACACACACACATATATACAAAGATATTAAATACAAGCAGAGAACACAACAGTGACATTTTAACCCCTATCATGTTGATATGACGAATGTGTTAACAGCTGCCTGAAGCAGATATTTGGATTTGTTTGTGGCCACCTGATACATGCAAGTCCAATATTTGGCTCTGATTTTGGTCTCCACCACCTCCTGAGGGAAATATCCGGCTCTTTAACTGTTAAACACATTCAAGCAGTCATGTGATCATCCATTATCTGTAACCGCTTACCCTCATCAGGGTCACGGTGGGGCTGGAGACAATCCCAGCTGTCCTTGAGCGTGTCGCCAGCTCATCACAGGACACACGGAGACAAACAACCATTCACGCTCACATTCAAAAGTGCACTGTGAGACCCCAGGTGGACACGAGGAGAACATGCCAGGAACCCGGGCGACGGTGCTAAGCACTGATCTTTTATTTTTCTTCATAATGCACGTGTTTAAGCACGTAATTTAGAGTGAGCTGCCATTCTGTTTCAAAAGCATTGATAATCAAGTTCTTGCTTAGAAACATAGGATAGGATATATTTTATGGCAAACACAGTTTTACTCACATCTGACCTCAGTTTGGGCAGCTGCCATTCTCTTTCTTTTCTTTCTTTCTTTCTTTTAGCATCAAGTGTTTTCTCCACAGCTTACCCTCCAGATAAGCAAAGTTCCACTGATTAGCTGTAGTAAGACTTGCCAGCTGATCACGATTGGACTCATCTACAGCTACGTGGCAACTTGTTTGTGCAGTCACAGTTGAGACAGTGCGGTGAGAGGTGTGTGCAACTCCCAATAGGTCAGTACTATCAATATCTGCACACAGAAAGCCAGCATAGTAGAATGAAGAGGATTTGTGCTGGCTTTTCTTTTCACCTTGTCACCATGGGCATACTGTTCGGTTTGGTTTTAGGCTGTTTTTGTAGTTTTCAAAGCTTGTAACTATTCCATCTTAGTGTTTTATTTACATAGGTATATATTTCCTTTGTTCCCGATCTTGTCCGCTCCTGCTACTTCTCGTTGTGAATGCCTAAACAACCCTGAAGATACCTCCTCTAGAAGATCTGAGTGATGTTGAAGAACGCGGTGACAGCAATGATGCAGATTTCGAAATTCACAAGGATTCAACAAACAAGCACATATCTGTTAAGTACAGTATTGTTCATATTTTTTAAGAAAACAGGGATCCTATAGTTCAAAAACTTGACATGATGGAGAAAAACCGAGATCAGTTTTGGATTCCACTCCCAAAAATTAGTTAAAAACAGCTGTCAGACCTAACTCAATAAAAATTGTGTCCCCCAGTGTAATCAAAATTCTTGCTTAGAAACATGTAGGATAGTGATGTGGTCCAGTGATGATCCATCTCTTTGCTGATTTTTAGATTAGTCAGGCGGCAGTCAGTCGGTCCTGTGAACATGACGGTGGCCAGAGACACAAATTTTGAGCTTCAAAAGCTCCTCAGAAATCTGCACGTGGCGTCACGCACACACCATCCTTTCTTTGGTCGTTTCATATGTAATCACAGATTTAACGTTATAAACACCTTCTTCTCATCTGAAGGCACCGTTAGCAGCTGAGTTGTAAATGAAATTAAGCTAAAAATAAAGCTGCGTTCACCGAGCACCATTCTCACCTGTCTGGTGGCGTTGCAGAATTTGGCACAGCCTCTGCTGAGTGTTGGCGTGAGAGGAGACGTGACGTATTCACAGCCGGTCTGATGAGTGTTCTGGAGACGGACATACAGAGTGGTTGGCTTTCTGCTATGGTCCATATTTTTCACCAGGTTTTTATTTGGTACAAAAATATACAAAATATTGTTGTGGAAAGATCGGTGCACAAACTAAATCAGAACAAAAGAATAAAATGGTCACGCCACGTAAACAGACTAAAATCTGGTGCCAGTAAATAATCTAAATTCACATATTCTGTACTTAATAAACTTGAAACAAGCAAGTACTGTAATATTCCTTTTTGAGTTTTATTCATCTGTGCTTTCATTCAACCTTTTATTCTGAAGGTCATCAGACGTCTGAAAGTGTCACTGAAAGCTCCCCCATAAATGTTTCACCTTAAAAGTCCTCGCCTCTGCTCATGGATTACCAAACTGATGATTTATCGACGTGTTTGCACAGTTTTCCCACATCAGCAGTGTTTATCTCCTGTGTGACTGTGTCGCCCTCGGGGCGTTGTGTATGTTACAATAGAAATGTTGCAGGTGTTTTACCAGTTCAGTGGTTCCTTCTGGACAGTCGGTCTCATAGAGGTAACTGCAGTGAACACATGGACCCTGAAAACACAAACAGGCATTAGTGTTTCATTTCTTGTGTTAATTAAACTGGACTTTTGAGTTTACAGTCGTACCTCCCCTCCCCACAAGAAGGGATTATGGTTGCAACATAAAAGCCTTCCTGTCCTGAGTTCAAGTGCATCAACCGTTGTCAGAAATTATGGATCAAAGGGATTTTACAGTAGAGTAAATATTGCACATAATGCCTTTTTCAAAATCAAAATAATAAACTTTGAGGCTGAATTTCTCCAAAATGATTCAGTAAATAAATATGCTTGATACTGAGTGAGTGAACAGTCAGGGTGGTCCTGAGATCAAGTGTATCAACCTTTGTTAGAAATTATGGATCAAAGTGATTTTACAGTGCTGTAATATGTTTGCTTGCTCCGTATCATGGACTACATGCATTTGCCATACATTCTGTAATACGGGCGCACTTGAAATCAGGAAAAGACCGAACGTCTGCTCACTTGACCGCAGTTGAAGATCTCTGCTTAGTACGCCGTTAACTGCAGCACACCAAGTCTGCCAGCTGACTATAAGTAATGAGACAACTCTTTTCGCAGCTGTTGTCCTGCAGGAGTGAATGCTGCCGACCTCTTACACGCTGAACTGCAATCCTTCAACCTACGAGCTGCCGCTACATTAAATTCAGCTGTAATTATCAACTGAATTATTAATCATGTTCCAACAGTCTAGTTTATTTTATGAGATTGAGAATTAATCAGTTACTTTGTCAAAAACATAAATAAAATATAATTTATCCACCTTTGAAGGCAGTGCTCCCGAGGTGCTTTAATATTAATTAAAGTCATTATTTATTATTACCTGATCGTTTTGATTGAATTTATTGATTTTCACCTGCATAGTTTGGAGCCTTTTAGATCTCCAACATGTCTCAAATGGCATCGACTAAATCTACTACGTTATATTACCACCATATTTGTACACAATTAAACTTTACTGGTACTGTACAAACATATTCCACAGCGCTGTTTGCAGCCTGTTTAGATCTCAGTATATTTACAATATTTATTTTATTTTATTTTACCTGTTTATCCATCACAGTATATAAATATTTATATGCAGACCTGTCTACAGCCTGTTCTTGTTATGTATGTTCATCTACAGCATTACTGCAAAACCTATTTTAATTAACTGTATACATATTTTATATTGTATTAAATATATATTCTTATTTTTATTTTACCTGCTGCACAGTTTTATGTCTTACATTTTAAGTATACTCCCAGGAGCTTAGATTATACTACACTGAAAGTCTGGATACATCGGTCTTAGTCCCAGGAGGATAATTCATCATCAAACGATGGCCGATGTGTTCTCTGATTAATCACAGTGTGACACACTTCTGAGTAATGGGTCACTACGTGGTGCTAGACCCCCAAAGCTTTGACATTATGTTATGTCCCAGGTTGTGCCCCTGGTATTCTGTTTGTTAAAGTCTCTGTGTGTGTTACTGTGTTACGTCACACTCTGCTCACCATGGTGATCTTGCTCTCAGTGACATCACAGCGGTGAGGCAAGATGGGAAGGATGGAGGGCGGGTACAGAAGGCCGTCGATCATGTGGATGATCCCGTTGGACGCCATGATGTTGGTGGTTGCTAGATGAATGCCCTTCTCGCCCAACAGGATCTCACCCTGGAGAGAGACGAGCGGGTTTATGTGAAAGTGCTAATGTCAAACCAAGAGACGCTGAGGAGAACCAATCAGAGGCACTTACAGAGTCAGACACACCGATAGTGACAACCTGATTGGCCATCGTCGTAATCTGACGGACAGTAGCCAACTCGTCGACTGTCAGCTAAGGGACAGAAAAAGGTTGTTAGGGGACACCGTTACTATGGTAACCGAGGTCAGAGGATGGAGCTGTCTCACTCCAATGGCACAACAGACAGGTACATGACATAAAAACCTCTGCAGAGTCATACACCATTTATGAACACAGAGTAGTTATGGCTCTGTTAGATATTTCTTTCCTCACCTTCTTCACAAGCAGAGCAAAAAAAGAAAAGAAAGACAGACGTAAGCGGGGAGGACGGATAGAAGGATCGATTGAAGGAGGCAGATTGTATCTTACCACCGCCTGGGAGAAAACGTGGTGTCTGAGAAGTTCTTGGAGTTTATATTTGGCCTTGAAAAAGAACAGAATAATATTATAAAAGTCTTCACATTGCATAATGAAAGCTAAAAAAGTACTAGAGTACTAATTACACCTACGTCATTCAGCATGTACAGGATGCTGCCGTCTCTGGCTCGGTCCACAGCGTCGTTGGTGGGGACGAACACAGTCAGGGGTCCCGGACCCCGCAGGGGAGGAGGCGAGCCAGAGTTCTGCAGACACACACACACACACACACACACACACACACACACACACACACACACACACACACACACACACACACACACACACCGAGGGTTCAGCATTGATCTTTATTTAGAAGAAGCTCGCTACATACTTAAGGGATGTTAGATCTATGAGTCGGTTGGAAAGTGACCGTCTGCAGCTGAATCTTGTGGATTACAAGACTTTTTACTTTTTATTCACCTGCTCCTTCCTTATAAGCATAAGCAAAAAAAGCAGTATTTAGTTTGCCCATTGTGGGCTACTGTAATAAATATATAACTCCAGGTGATCATACACACACACACACTGGATCTTTAAGGACACTAAAGCTAACAGGCAGCACTGTGTATGATAATGAGGTAAGCCGGGCTTACTGGAGCATGAATATGAAAATAATGTAGCATTTACCAGAGACTTAACACTATATTACTACCTGTTTATGCATGTTTACTTCAGCATCTCATGTCAGAGCAGATAAATATAATGTTGAATCCATTCCTGACATGTTTGCTGTTTTGCTTCAGGCTTTAGAGAAGGTGAATAAACTATAAATACTCTGTTACTATACCCAAACACTGACAGACCTGCTGCTCCTTGTTATGGTTTCTAAGCTATGATTGAACAATAACTGTTCAGGGGAGGACTGCTCCGTCTGACTGATCAATAAAGTTCATCTGGGCCAAAACATACAGTACACCAACACTCACATCAACCAGAGACAGGAAGCGGTTGTACTTTCCATCCTTGGTCAGAATCTCACCGATCGTCTTATCGGCAAACTGGACGCAAGAAGAAGATGATGATCAGATGACGTTCATGTTCATAAACTGCTGTAAAATCAGCTGAGTTAATGATGTATATGAATCAACCAATCAGAGCTTTATTACACACGGTCCGTAGCACAATAAAAAAACATAAATCCACATACTGGGTATAGGTAGATAATGCAGGTGACTCATCTACTATACATTTAACCAGATAGAATAATAAAAAATGAATGCATTAAGCCAGATATATGTGCAATTTCTGCTTAACTTTGAGACTTGAACCTGATCCTTACAGTTAGGACTCAGTGTTTATACACGATGCAAGCTCAGGCGAGCTAAGCTAAATATATTAAATTAAACAAAACGCTCTAGAAATGCTTTGTGTGTGTGTGTGTGTGTGTGTGTGTGTGTGTGTGTGTGTGTGTGTGTGTGTGTGTTTGTACGGTATCTCCTGAAGTGACCCTTGAACTCGCCTGTTCGTTACGTGAAGGCCTGTCAGAAAGCGTGTTTGTGATCGGCCGGTCGATGATGTGGATGATGCCGTTGGCTGCTGGCAGGTCTTCCTGGATGATCTGGTACTGTCTGCTGGGGTCGTCCAACAGGATGAATCTCTACATGAAATGAGACGTTATTGAGACTAGAAATGAGAATATATATAGAGAGAGTATCTTCATGGTGGCAGTGTGGAAGTATGAAGGGAAACAAGAATTGTGCGAACACTGGCAACATTTAAACGTTTGACATCTGGACTTCATGATTGTTTTGAGAGGAGCACGTCAGCTGACATCTCCATGAAATAAACCCTCTCAGCCAGGGGTCAAGCAGCAGACACCATCACCATGGAAACCTTTGATTACAGCGACGGAAACACAGCTGATATCATATTGATTTAATAATTAGTGCATGCACACACACACACACACACACACCATTTTTAACCATTATTTACTTTTCATACTTTAAGCCAGATGTTTGACATCATTTCATACTTTATGAGATTTAGATGAAGGATGAACTATCAGTGCCATGGGTTTATGGGTTTATGGGTTGGGAGTGAGTTGCTGACCCAAGTGAATGAGTTGAAGTATCTCAGGATCTTGTTCATAAGCGATGGGAAGATGGACCACGAGATGGACTGGTGCGGTACTGGACTGTTTTGGGGACGAGGGAGCTGAACGCTCACTGAGTTTCCTTCATTAAGGTGGCTGGGCCTTAGAGATGGAGCTTGGACGTTCATAAAGGAGCTCAGAGTAGAGTCAATGCGCATTAAAAGCAGCCAGCTGAGGTGGTTTTGGCATCTTTGAAGGTGTTGCAGGCACATACTGGGAGAAGACCCCGGGGCAGATCAAGAACCTGCTGGATGGATTACAGAGCCCATCTAGACTGGGAATGTCTCGAGATCCCCCCAGGAGGAGCTGTGTTGCTGGGGAGAAGGACATCTGGAGCGCCCTGCTAAACCTGCTGCCAATGCAACCCAACCACAGATAAGTGGAAGAAAATGGATGAACGATGGACATTTTAACACCCATGCACCCATTCAGGACTAAGCATTTAAACAATACTCTTTAGCATTCACTTTTTCTACATTTTCTCACAGGAATAGACAACAACAAAGAAAACAGTGCCACATAGTGCAACGTTTAGTGGTCTATACAATAAATAACCACCAAGGTCAACAAATCTTTGCACAAACCTGAAAGTAGCTGCTCTAAATAAGTAAAATGAATCAACCCTCCATTAGCATAAGTTCTGATCTCCTCTCCTCATTTTGTTCTCCTCTCCTTTCCTTTTATCTCCTCTCCTCTTCTCTCCAAGTATCACACCAGGAGTCTCGCTGGGACGCCTCCCCAAGGTGTTATTTCTCTCGAATCCACCCTGAGCACAGCTGCTATGCTCCCTCTCTCTCTCTTCCTGCCATCTTTCATACACACAAACACAAACAGCCTCCTCAAATATGATTTACACAGTCAACCAGTGCAGTGACAGTTATTGTCTGAGTTAGGCGAGCTGTATCGACATGTTTTAATGAATGTTTAATGAGGTTTAGGGCAAACACGATTGTTACCTGGCTGTCACCGGAGAAGGATGGCGAGGTAGACGGGCGCTTGTTTATGCCGTGACTGTGACAAGAACTCAAATGCTCTCCGGCATTTCAACATCCTTTTAATTAAGAATTGATGCCACGAGCCAAATTTAAAACTTCAGTTTTGGAAAATTAGAAAAAGGTGCTCGAGCACCACCTCTATTTGTTACTGTGAGCTCAGAGCGCCGGGAGAGTGTTAATGTTTGCACCACAGGCTGGTCAAAAAAACTGAAGAGGACTCTGACGGAGGAAACTGAGAAGAAAAGAGAGACTGACCAAAGAAGAAGTTGTTGGACAAGAGATTAACATTGATTTTGGACAAGGTGGTCTTGAACCTATCCTTTAACATGCAATCACTTTGGTGTCTTGCGGTAACAAACACAAGACATTAGATGTGGCGACACACACCTGGAATGATAAATGTGAAGCTATGTGTTGACTAAACAAGACAAAGCAGGAAACACAGCTTATTATTTCTTGTTTCTGAAGAGTGAGACACGCACTAAGGTTGACAGCAAAACCACCACGTCCACTGTGAGCGAGGACAGCTACAGGAGGGATTTACTGGGATACTGAATACAAGGCACGTTCTGGACAACATGTCTTTCATACCAAAGGATCTCTGCTGTCCTGTCTGTCAGGAGATCTTCAAAGATCCTGTTATTCTGCCGTGTAGCCACAGCTTCTGTAAAGACTGTCTGAAGAGCTGGTGGAGGGGGAAACAAACACACGAGTGTCCGTGCTGTAAGACAAGCCACTCAAAGAAAAATCCACCTTGTGTTAAAGAACCTGTGTGAGGCCTACTTACTGGAGAGAGATCAGTGAGGATGAGCAAGGTCTGAGGTTCAAAAATGCACAACAACCACAGATTCATGCCTGGTGAACCTGCTCAGGATCACGACTTCAGAAAATCACTTCAGAAACTGAAGCTCTCACTAAGTTTCTAGAGGACGGAGGGGTGGGGTGGGGTGCAGGATCTCTGCATTAAGGGGGGAAGAGGAGCAGAGGAGTCGGATGATGAAGGAGAAGATGGAGGCTCTGAGCAGAGGGATAGCAGATCTTTCAGACACAGTCAGAGCCACAGAGGAGGAGCTAAGGGCTGAAGACGCCTCATTCCTGCCGAGTTACAAGGCTGCAGTGAAAAGAGTCAAACAGAGCCCCCTGCTGGATGATCACAGCCAGTCTGAGGAGCTCTGATAACCTGATCCTCAGGATGATGGTGATTCTGGATCCAAACACTGCTTCCTGTCTGAAGATGCGGTGTGAGATCAGAAGAGCAATGGCAGCTTTCAAAAAAAAAAACGACCAAAAGTTGTACTGCTCTGCCCACTGAGAGCTTTAACTCAGGGACTTAGAGCTGGAAACATCACGGACTGGGAACATCTCGATGCCTACAGTCTGGATTGTGACTAATTTTGTTTAATTTCAGAGCTCATCTGATGTCGATACTAACTCACTGACGTCCTGTTTCTGTACATTCAGGCTGAGAATCACGAGAAGACTTTGCCAGTGACTGTTTATCAAGACATCTTTTATTAATATCTCCACCGTGGATCGCCCCGGGCATATCAATGAGCACATTAATGCATCGGTGTAATGAAGTACTTATTATGTATGCGTGTTCCTTGAGGCGCACATATTATTCACAAAATCATCCAAACTTAAGATATAAAACTAAAATCCTGTTTTAAGTGTTTGGATTATTCTGATTGTGTCCCAGTAAAAAATAAATAAAAGAACAGTTTGTACTGGTCATCCTCACCTTTCATATTACTGTTTTACATTTTTTAAGACACGACTCAGTGAAAACGACGTTGGAGAGGAAGCATTACCTTGTTGTCTTTGCTCCTCAGCGTGGCTCCTCCGTACAGGTTGAAGTCTCGTCCCTCCAGGCTCTTGTAGAGGTGCTGACCCAGGATCAGGTGGTTTTTACACACCAGCTCCTCGTTGACACCCTGTAGAGACAGCATAGGTGAGTGGATCAATTTTCAATGTATTTATTGTTCATTTTTTGTGTTGGAAACAGACTTTCAGTTACAGTGACATGTTCACCGTTTGTTTCAAAGCTTACAGGCTAACACGGTGACACAGTCAATGATCCTGTGACACACAATCCTGACATGTCCTGGGATCACAGGGTGTTTTGGTTCTTTTATCCTCTCCCAGAATTAATCAGACCCCAGAGGCAACTCCTCCTCTGGTGTGGTCCTGATGTGGTTTTGTATTTGTTCTACTGAAAATAACACGTTCACACTTTCACTGCATTTTTTTTTTTTTGGTCTCGTCTTTGATTCCCTTTTTTTTTCTTCTCTTTCCTACAGCCGAGGTTTCACCAAATCTTTGGTAGCTGACAGGAAATTACAATCAGTCAAAGCTTTCTCTGAGGTTCTTTAAACTAGGCGAGTCGGTAGGTTGTTGAAAAAGTACGAACTGAGTTTAGATTATTATTATGTCTGTAAAAAGCTAGAAGCACAGGAAAAAGGTTTAATGATATGATGCTGTAAAGTCTCACATTAGTTTAAATGTTCATGTTGTATCTCTGCAGTGATTTTATTTTATTTCATTGGTGCCATCTAAGGTTGCTGATCGATATTATTTCCTAGAATGAGTACTAATGTATCTAGTGATCTGCTGTCCAGTTAAATACTTTTTTAAATATATATTTTATTTATAGTTTAAAAGTTTTTTTCAAAGACAGTAACAGGACATACAAGAAAAAACAACAACAAAAAGTTACATGAATAAGTTAATCCAATCCAACACTGTGCTACATAGTTACATAGCCCGATAAGTCAGAGTCCCTGTGGTTGTCAGGTGATGTGACATGGTGCCAAGAAAGGTCCCCATTTTTTCTCAAACCTCTTCTGTGTGTTGGGTTTGTACATATGGAGTTTTTCCATCTGTATAATGGACAGCATTTCAGCCAGTGAGCAAAACAAGGTGGAGTGGTGGACTTCCAGGTCAGGAGAATGAGTTTCTTAGCCACCGCCAAAGCCATCTGCACGTTTCGTGGTAGCTCAATAGACGTTACAGCACATTCAAAGATGGCCAGGTCATGGTTAGGCTGAATGTCTTTGGATTAAACCAGTGAAAGCCACTCAAAGATTGCAGTTCAAAAACTATGCAGAGTCGGGCAGAACCAGAATAGATGCGCCAGTGATCCCTCAGCTGAACCACACTTGTGACATACAGGAGACACCGATGGGAAGATGCGGTTTAGTTTTGTTTTTGAGTAGTGTAGTCTATAAATCACCTCAGATTGAATTAGCCTGTAGTGAGTTAATAGAACAAGAATGGACCTGGGACATTGCCTCTTCCCAGAACTTTGCTGATATCTCTAAATTCAGGTCGCTGGCCCAAGCAGAAATAGTGGTGTTTCAATTTTTAAACTGCTTCCAGTCTGGAGGGAGTAAGAGATTTTCAAGAAAAGAATGAGTGGTAGGGGTGAATTCAAAGTGTGGGCAAACCGGGATTCTGGAAACTCAGCTCAAATTGTCGAACCTCTCGTTAAAGGATTGCAGCAGCTTGTTTGACATTTTCTGCCAAATAAGTGGAAGCTCGTCTTCCCGCCTCGTGAGGTTTTGGTCGACATATTCGAGTTTTGTGTTATATGTTGTTAATGGACAAAAAGGCTAGTGTGCAGAGTTCTTTGAGTTTTCTAGCAGCAGCGCCACCTTTGGTTGTGTGTAATGATGTAGTAGTTGGAGGCCAGGAACTACTATACATTCAAGCCAGAGCATGAGGCCAAGGAAATACAGCGCAGAGAGGCCAAAGCTGCAGAGGATCTGACCGGCGGGAACCTGTCAGAATCTGAAACAGCGTCTGGTGATGTCTTTGCTTAAATTGATCTGTGATCCTGACATAGACTGAATCATTCTGCTGCAGTAAATTTTAGTGTGGGCAGTTGTTGTTGGATGATGTCACTGACACGACTGTGTTACTATGCATGAAAGTTTTAATGCACACTCGAAGTGCATTAAAACTTACTTACAGTTTGTGATTACAATATTTTTTTGTGCACAGAGGTGTGTCTGAAACGCACCCCTCCATGTGCTGGGCGGCTCTGGAAGGATCAGGATTTATTCTGGTACATGTAGGCACCACATTTTTTTCAAGTTGAGATGAAAACCTGTCCACAGCTTCTGTTTGCAGTCTACAGGTTCCTTTTAGCGTTTTAAACATCTTCCATTTGAATTCCTGATTTAAATATTAAATCAAATTTTTAATTTTCCAACTCAGGTTTCTATGGTTACCTCAGATTTCACAGTCAGGGTGTGTGTGTGTGTGTGTGTGTGTGTGTGTGTGTGTGTGTGTGTGTGTGTGTGTGTGTGTGTGTGTGTGTGTGTGTGTGGTGTGCCCGGAGGCCTCGCGCTCTGGTTTGTTCTAGTTTGTACTGACCATCTGTCACTTCAGGATGAGCCGAGATTGTGTGAGTGTGAGATCAGGAGGCGACAAGAGAGGACTCTAATTTATATCTGTTATCAGCCGCCATGCCCGGCTTTGTCCGCTGACGCCCTTTCACCATGTTTGATGATTTAGGAGGCAGCCGTCGCTGCACGGCGACGCATCGGAGCTGCAAAGCAGCTTCAAGATGTTGAAAAAAATGTAACTTCCTACAGAGGGAATGAGGGCATGAGGGAACAACACCGCAGACAAAGTGTGAGAAGTTATTTTGATTCATCTCCTTATAGAAGATGTTAGGTGACTGATAGTTTGACCTCTAGAGCCTCGGAGAGACATGAAACTCCTGACTTTAATGATCAGTACAAACGATGAACAAGCCTGTGGACATAAAAACTGAAGGAGTGGAGACGAGTCCCGAGAGAAAACATCCAATCGTCGAGCTGCTGTGTGCTCCGTTTACTCTGAGATGAGACTAAAGTGACACATGAGTGACACAGCCAAGAGACACTGAGGCGATCATTAAAATAAAACTTTGAAACGGAGGCATCAGACGGACAGACAGACAGACAGACGGACGGACGGACGGACGGACGGACGGACGGACAGACGGACAGACGGACAGACAGACGGACAGACGGACAGACGACCTACAGTCAGAGGTGTTTTCAGCAGAGGGATGAAAGCTGTCAAGGGTCCGTTGTGACTCAGCAGCAGTGAACAGCCTTTCTCTGAAACAAACACACACACGCATACACAAAAGGTCAAAAGGTCACAGACTGTGAAATCTGAGGTAACCATAGAAACCTGAGTTGGAAATTAAAATTTTATACATTTGAAGCAAGAAGTCGTTTAAAAGATAACAAGTAGAAACTGAACATATCTCTATACTTATTATACATTTTACAGCGACGTTAACAAAAATAAATCTGTGGTCATTTTTCACCTTGAAGGGGAATCAGGACGGCAATAATTGTACTTCAGGAAAGAAAAACAATAATAGATCTTCGATCGTATCTCAGACCTGAATAATCAAACATCGTCTCTGTTAAGGTGCTGACTGTTCACAGTGTGTCTGTGTTTGCTTTTACCGAACAAGGCGACGGCTCCGGTCAGATTTTCTCTCTGGCTTCCGCTCCTGTCCAGCTCTATCAGTCGCTCCATCAGGTTACCGTAGCAACGGTGGCCGTCACCAATCTGGCCCGGATCGCACACACACCTGAGAGAGAGAGGGGGGGGGGGTTGACACCACGATACACAAACAAACTAACAAACAGAGAGAGGCATTCATCAGCTGCTTTTCTAGACCTGACTCTCGTTTTAGTAGTATCCCGGTTCTAGTCTGGTTCTGGAGGGCAAAGGTCTTTGAGTCTACCTGAGTAAGTAAAGACAAAGATACAAAGAGACATGCAGATTTATTCTGGATCAAGTTCTTGTCTAGCTGTGAAATTGGTTTAGACCTGGGCCACTTACTAGAAATCAGGTACACAGCCTTAACTTTGGTGTATTAAAGTTAGAAAAATCAATTAAAAGTGGTCAAATATGTTTTATTGTTGAATATAGTTAAAGGCATCACTGCATTCATCACAGCTTTCCATTAATGGATCTTTACTGATTTATTCATAAAAAGCTTTGGTAGTTCATTCTCAGAACAGCAGCCTCAGATTTCTTCTTAGACATAAGATTCACAGTACAGAGAAAAAACAATAAAGGGGAAAATGGGACGGGTAAATTTCAAGCTTGTTATTTAAGTTTTTAGGCTTAGCATCACACCTATTAACGTTCGTTTGGACGGTTATCAACATTAACAGACTGAACTGCACCTAATAACAGAAGTGTATATCATTTTAGTAAATTATTCTGGTGAGTATCAGCTGCGCCTGGTATGTAAATCAGGCCATCCAGCTGCGGTGATGATCCGATGGCACTCGTGCCAAAAATCCGGACAAATGTCACTTGCGCAAATCCGCATCAGATGCGTGTGCAGTGTGTGCACTGTGCACAGCGGTGTGTACTCTGTGTGTTAGCAAGAAAAACGCAAATTCCCCTTGAATTCTTTGAAAAAATATTCACTCTCCCAACGTGTCTGAAATTTTCTGCACTCGCTTTCTACCTTTCGCTTCTTTGGTTCTGCCATGTTTAGTATCTTGGGGTAAATTTGCCAATGCCATATTCTATTCTATTTAAAAAAAATTCTTGCGGGCCAATTAAAAATAGGGCTGTGGTTTGTACACCCCTGCTTTAGACCTTGTTCTAGTTCTGGTCCTGGTTCTAGATCTGTATCTAGACAGCAAGAGAGATTCAGTTGTATTTCTAGGAAGCAAACTCATAGTCATAGTCCAGGTTTAAATTCTAGAAAGTAAGAAAGAGCCGGAGACAGAGAGAACGCTGGTTTTGGAGCAGAAGGTTCTTGTCTTGGGTCTTGGTTTTGTTCTAGTTCGAGAGGATAAACTTCTGGATCTAATCCTTGTATAGTTTAAATTAGACTTCTGACTTGGTTTTAGCTCTGGCCCTGATCCTGGTTCTGTATATAGACAGCAAAAATCTAGTTGATTTCTAGTTGGTTTTTTAGTCATGCTCATGGTCCTGGTGCTTGTTCTTGTGATTAATAGAAAGACAGAAATCAAGTTGTAATTCTGGTTCTGGATCTATCTGTAGTTCTAGAGGTCAAAAGAGAGACAGACAAAACTCTGCGTCTAGTTATAGTTCTTGAGATTGAGAGGCACAGATCTAAAGAAACCAGTTCTGGTCCAGTTCTAAATAAAAGAACAACCAAGAAACAGAAGAAGAGTGAAGTGACAGAGTCAAACCTGGTTCTAGTTTCTGGTTCTAGAAACTAATTCTAGCCCCACTTCTATACTGGGTTATAGTTCTAGAGGAGGCAGATATACATAAAGAAACTGGATCTGGGTTTACTTTTGGTTTTAGCCTCTGGTTCTGGTTTATTTCTAGGCCAGCGATAGGCGGCATAAGCAAATCACACTCTAGGTTTATTCTTGTGTCTGGACCTGAAACTGAAAAAGTGGTTTTGTGTCTGACCTGGGGTGTCCGTCCAGTTCAGTCCGACAGACGGCTGTGGGGTCGCACGTGTCCGCTGAGCAGGCAGAAACCAGATGACAACCAAACTCAGCGCTGCCAGCTACAGGAGTCATGCCGGACATACACTCGCAGCTGGACTGACAGACAGACAGAGACAAAGGGAGGTTAAACACAGTTTCAGATTCCTGGTCCTCTGATCACCCGACTGTCATCCTAGTCCTGGTTCTAGTGTTGTTCTTGTGCTGGTTCTGGAGGCATCCTAACCTTGTTGGGTCCTTTGAAGACACAGATGGTGGAGTTGACGGGACACCCTCCGTTGTTCTCGGAGCAGGGGTTTTTGGGTACACAGATCCTGCCGTCGCCCTCGTAGCCGGCCTTACAGACACAGCTGACTTTTGCCCCCTGTGAGGAGCACTGGGCATTTACGTCACAGACCCTCGCTGAGCAAACACCTGAAGAGTCATCACAAAACAATCTCAAAATAAAAAGAGTTAGCTCTGATACTAGTCTATTTGTTCTGGCCTTGATTTGAGTTCTGGAGGCAAAGAAAGAGATACAGGACTGCTGCTGGGTCTGTTACTAGTACTCCTCTTATTTCAGACCTGTTCCGAGCTCTCGTCCTGATCTTACATCTGTATCTGGACAGTAAACAGGAGACTTCAAGCTGTACTTTTAGGGAGCATTGACCAGGCTGTTGTCCAGAATTTGTGTCTGATTCTAAAGCGCAACAAAGAGAGATGCACATTTGTCTTTTCAACAACATACGTGTATATGTACGGTTCATGATTTTATGTACATTCTTTCTATCTACAATAACTGTGTTGGTCTAAGTGCTTAAAGAGTCATAGTTCTGGTTCTCGTGTTGTTTCTAGATCTACTTGATCTCTTGGGATAACTGATGCACACAGTATAATACAGTATGTATGTGGCACCAGAGGAACAACATCTTATTTTCTCAGACGCTTTGCAGACATAAATTGACCCATATATACAAAATAACATCATCTTAACCTTTAAAGTTGCTATAAAATAAAACAGGGATATGAGATGACTGTTGAGCTGTGTGCTTACTTATACATTTTCCCTGTGGCGACTTCCTGTATCCGGGCAAACATTCACAGGCGGCGGTGTCTCCTGTTCCTTTACAGTACGAGTACGGGCTGCAGTTACTGCAGCGGGTACTCACTGCCGACAACAGAGAAAACAGAATCTCACTGTGGGCAACAACCAAACATCCTACATGTGGTCAAAAATCAACTTGAGCTCAGGAACAGATGACAGCAGGGCATCAAAGCTGGGACTGTCAGACAGTTCCTGATTTAACTTGTCATCTTACCTTGGTCACAGCGCTTCCCGGAGTACGGCGGCTGACAAAAACACTGTCCATCACCCTCTGGACCTTTATTACACACTCCGTGCTCACAGTCACATGCTTTACAGACAGACACGCACACAAACAGAGTGTTGGATGTTCTTACAGGTGTAGCACACCACAGAAGATGTCAGAAGTCAGAGAGCCTACCTTTATCACACATTTCTCCATAGTAGTTCTCTTTCTTACACTCCTGACAGGCAAAGCCAGTGAAGCCATCCTAAAGACAGAAACAAGACATCAACAAGCTAAACCTGGCGTCCCTCAAAGCACATCAATGTTTGAGCTAAGTGTCCCGATAAAGAAATGAGAAATCTCTGAACTCATCGACACACAGACAGTCAGACAGGATACTAACTTCACAGACGCAGGTCCCGTTACCGACGCCTGTATCCTGACAGGTTCCATGGAAGTTACAGGTCTTCTGCGACCAGCTTGGACAGGCTGCAGACAGACAGACACACAGAAAGAGACAGGTGATTAAAAATTATTACTAATCACTGTTTATAAGATTCTGTTTTGCTTCTGTGCCATAACAGCAATCTTGCAGGTTGACATGTCACAGGCACATGGTTGTCATTTGTCCTGTTAACTGGTTAGAGGGCAGATGAGAGAGAGGTGAAGAGGTTCCTTTATTCCTTATAGGTGTTTGGGTTTACTACCTGTGTGCTGTAAGATAACCTAAATTAACCGAGCTGCACTGCATGGAAGCAACGCCCAGTCAAAGGAGGGAAAGATGAAGTTTTAGGTAGGCCCACATCACTTCTTTGGTGTTGGCTCAGTAGTAGCTGGTACAGCCGTCAGGCTGAGAGGTAATGACTGTGTGAGGTGACCTTATAAAATCTTTGTGTCAAACTGTACGATATCTTGAGGCATGTCAGATTAATCAATCTCAATCTCAGCAGAGATAGTGACTAACTAATCTACCATTAATGAACTTTTGCTTGAATCTGATTGGCCAGCGCAGTACGCTGCCAGATCACATGGCAGCAAAAGTTAAACCTGGTTCAGCTTTTTTACCGGACATGTTTTTTCCACCTCTGTGCCAGGAACCTCACTGAACCAACACTCAGTGAAATCAATGAGAAGGCTGCGATTTTTTAATGTCTGATGAACACAGCCTTAATGTGGACGCATTCAGTATGTGTGTGTGTGATTGTGTTTGTCTTACGGAGACAAAGAGGTCCCCAGTACTGTGGGCAGCATAGTGGCTCCATGTAGGCCTTCACACAGAGGTGCCGACATCCCTCCAGCTCCATCTCCCTGCCGCCGATCTGCACCACGTAGCTGCAGCACATGGTGAACAGTGAGCCACAAACTACTACTACTACAAAGACACAGCTTACTACATTATGACACATCTATGAAGCTTAAGATCTCTGTGTGTATAAAAGGAATAACCGTAAAGGTTTGTAAGCTGGTGTCTCACCTGCAGTTAGTCTTGCCCACGCTGCTGAAGCCGTGGGGGCAGCTGCTGGTGCTGCAGGCGGCCAGGGAAGTGCAGGAGGTGTACAAGTCCTGCCTCTGAGAGATATCACAACGACCAGGAGGAGAAGTTGCAGCCTGAGGGAGCAGAGAAGATCTTTAATGCACAACCAATCTGACCGCTTATTACTCTTTATATTTATTATACTAGACATCAGACTGCTAAACAACAGAAAAACATAAACACAATTTGAACATAGCACACATATCCATGCACGCTTTGCACATTTCATCTCCGCTGCTACTTAGTTTTATTCAATATTTAACTCTCTGTGGACATATTTATGCTGGATGAAGGCTACACATCACTATCACACTCATCATGAGATGCTTTATGTTTCTCCACTAATTCATGTTTGTCCTTTAATTTGTCACCCGTCTGTATATCAGATCACTGTATAATTATGATGCATTCATGCGTAAGATGTAAAGATGTTTTGGCACGGTGACAGCTGGACAGATGGAGGGGATAATGTAGCAAAGTACCAAGGTTGAGATCGAACCCTGGTTAGGACTTTTAGCCTTGATGTATAAAGGCGCACACTCCACTAGGTGAGCTAGTATTTTTTAACCTGCAACATAACCAGCTGCAGTAAAAAAGGCAAACTACACTGTGAGAGCAAGTGACAGGTATAAAGCACACCTTGGCACATACAGACAAGGTGATAATGAAAGTGGTTTTAGTCATGAAGGCAGCTACAGGATGTGCAGCAGACAGTAATAAAGGGGAAGACTGCGTGGCACAATAAAGAGACAGTGAGGGAACACATCCCCAATCCTGCTAAAGCATAGTAACAAAGACACAAACAGTTAAATGCAGATCCATCCAATATTTCTGTACAGCACAGCAACACTAACGCTTAAGTCAGTATGTTGTAGTCAGTGTAACCTTACAGCAAGTCAGTTATGTATTCATACAATGTGTCGGTCAAGGATAACTGTGTGTCCTCAACCGAAAGGTAAGAATATCAATCCAGCGAGAGTGACTGACTCTGGGTCAGGGTGACAACACGATGCAGCAAAGCTCCAGCTTTAGGACAGATGTCATTTCAACAAGGCTGATCGATGGGCAGATTTACTGAGATCTCTCTCTCTGCGTGACACTGAGGTTGTCACTGGTCTGAGTTTGAAGCTTAGAAAAAAAAAAAAAAACACATGGTTGCCATTTCCTGGAGATGTTGTCACCAAGAAATAAACCACACAGCCGCCGCATCATATTATTTACACGGTTTAATGGTCGTAAACAAGGTTCAAATGTTTCTCTGTTTGTGTCTGTGGTGTTAGAAACTGTTTTATTCAAGTTTGGTTCAGATTTGTAAAGTTTGGTTGAACTGTTAAAGAAGCAGTGCAACGATTCCACACAACGAGGAGGACGAGGAGGAGAAACAACCCTGATGATGTCATCGTGATGTCATCAGGGTTATCTGAGCTAGGTAAAAAAAAAAAAAAAGTTAAAATCTTCCTGGGATGAATTTTATACCATCATTGTTTCGAAGTTTTCACCTTAGCGATATCACACGAGACAGAGTGCTGTTATACTGGATATCAGCACGGCTGTGATTCGTAGTTAATCACAGCCGTGCTGTTATCCAGTATAACAGCACGGCCTCGAGTGTGATATCACTTTTAGTTCTACAAGCGTCATCTAAAACAGTAACACGTTACTTACAGATTAACAGATTATAGTTTGTTTGTTTGTTTAATTCTTTTTTTTTTTTGGCTCCGCCAACACAAACAGTTCCTCAACCGGTCTCGGACCACACTGTTGCCGAGCAACGCGTAAACATTTCCTGACTTTGTGTTGGTCTACATGTTGCCATAGGTCAGCTGCTTTGTATGAACCAGTGAAATAAGAGTCTGTTGACAGTTTTTTTCTTATCTTGACCTTCTGATAAAATGTTTAATAGCCAGTTAATTAACTAGCCAATATAACAAGTCGTTACACTGTTTATCCTTAAAGATTATACTGATGCTGAATTGACAGTCAGACTGTGGACATGTGACGTCCTTTATCGTGTCTAGAGTGATGTGTTTTAACTGTTAAGTATGATAAGGTTGTCTGACGTTGACTGCTGGTTTGATTAATGGTTGTGTGTTGATTACTGATGGTGGCTGATCAGGTTTATTATCAGATAATTGTACTCAGTTTCTAACAGCAGTTTGCAGTAAATGGTTGATCCTCGTGTAGAAATCTGATCACCTTTGTAATATCGGGGTTTGTTACAATGTAAGGTAGATGATGACTGTAAATGTAACAACAAGTGGAGTGACACATGTAGTTCAAGGTCTCTGTGCTGTTATTCTCTATATCAGTACTCATGGGGCACCTCTTGTCCAATCAGATTACTTCATGTCAGGACTAACTGTTGTATAATTATTCATATTTGACATCAACGTGATGGATTGGTAGAAAGGTTTGTTCATGGTTCCCAGGTGACATGTGTTCCCTGTGAGCTTTTAACTAGCACCACCAGCAGGTTGATATCTTTGGTTTTCAGTCCCATTGCTGTCAAACTGCCATGAAATTTGGGATAGATATTGAAAGTATGTAGAGAATAAACTTAAAATTCTTTGGTCATCCTCTGGCTTTCGTCTAGCACCACTGTCAGGCAAACAATTTCAGAAAACTTTGGTTTATGGACAAACACTTGCAAAATTAACATGAACTTGTAACGTGTTGACATCCTCACATGATAAATTAAGATGATAAACCAGGTAAATATCACCTGCTAAACATCAGCAGTGTCGTTGTTAATGTGCAATGCTTATATTGGCATGTAAGCATGCAGCATTCAGCTCAGTGCAGAGACTAAATGTCAGTGTATCTCGGCCTTGGCCTTTTCTTTTTTTAATCTTCTCTTGTGAGTCCACCAACTTTAAGGAAGTACAATAGTGAATTGCTTTTCGGCTCCATTATGTTAAAGGGTTTTGTCTGGACTGTAAAAGTACTTCTTCTAGGATATAGAAACAGAAATTCTGTTTACAGGATTCACAACTTTTCATTCATTCAGCGAGCAAAAACATTTGTTTCTGTGCAAACAGGCAAAAATAATCTTTGAGACCAGGAGCAACAATGATCAGAGAGTAAAGCAATTCACTTTTAGAGATCTCAGCTGGAGGAGTTGGAGGTGTGTTACCTGTTCTTGCAGTGAAGTCTGCAGGCGGAGCAGCAGCAGAAGGAGCAGCGGCATGGCTCGAAGTGTCACATCCAAAGGGAAAAATAAACCACAAAAACCAGCGTCCTCTGCGGTCAGTAGAAAAAGTAGAAAATGTATTCTGAATCTCAAACACAACCTACACCACTGACTACAGGAAGAAACACACAGATAACAACATCCTCTGTGCAGGAAAAAACAAAACTATTAGAAAACAATAGACTACTTCTACTCCAGCACAAATAGGTGTAGTAAATCTGAAAGCAACCTGCTGTTACTAGACATAGAGGCACTTAAAATATATAAACTCAAAACTACAGGGTGAATCCAGGCAGTGTTGAGATTACCAGCTGTATTCTTTCCTAATTTTTTACCCTGATGGCAACAATCCTCCCCCGTTATGCAGAAAACTAACAAATTATAACTAACAGATTAACTCTCAGCTCTCGAGGCAGAGAGCAACCACAGAGGCTGGAGCAACCACTGGCGTCACGTCTTTTCCTCTCCAGTCTAGGAAGAGAAAGAAAAAAAAAACACAACAACAGAAACTGGCACAGTAGGAACCTCCCAGCAGAGGTCATCTCCTCCTACTACACCAATTGTAGTAGTAATAGCAGCAGTACAAGTGGTAGCGGCGTTAGTCCTGGCACAGGAGCGGTTGTAACAGCAGTTGTTTTTGTCAGTATACGGCAAAACACACACCGCTTCCTCTCTGGACTACAGCACCTGTGGACCACTGACTGGGCGTTGGGACCCACCAAACAGTTAAGAGATAAGCAGAGAGGAAGAGGAAGAATTCCAACTATGCAACATTATGTTGGGAAACATGGGAGAGTTGTACTTCTTCAGGAAAAATAAACACCATGTGTGAAGGGAACATCTCTCTGGTTGATGTAGTCGGTGCCAAAGGGTGCAAGGCAAAAAGACTACAAAGTATTTGACCTCTCTCTCACACACAGCTAAAACTAATACGGTCCAATACATTAGCAGTATATGTATGTATGTGTATGTGAGAGATATTAAACCACAGAGTCCATAAAGATGAATCACTGCCTCCCTAAAACCTGAACATCAACCGTCACGAAGGTATGATTTACTGCAACATGCAGGTTGGAAATATCACAGATGTGCAAGAGCAATGTGCAAAATATAACCACACACACACACACACACACACACACACACACACACACACACACACACACACACACACACACACACACACACACACACACACACACACACACACACACACACACAGAGAAATGGTGCCTTCCTCTCCAGCCAAGTTCCTACAGATCAACACATCCAAATGTTCAGCGTGAGAAAGGTCTACAACAGTCGTACCCTGGTGGGAGTTTAAAATATTTAAAAAATAACAATACTACATGTTAAAACCCTTTAGTGTCTTCTTAATTTGTAACAGGAGCAGGTACAGTAGCATTGTGAAGGTTAGTTTCACTTTTAAATTATGCAATTTTGTAGTTTTGTAATGTACAGTTGGGAAACTTTTATTTTTTTTGTCATGTTGACGGGGTCACATACTTTATATTAAATTATGATGATTTTGCAGCTTTCAGATCAGTCCTGTGACACATGCTACTCAGCAGTTTGAGTCAACTAGTTTTATAAATTCACAGCTGTCACTGCGAGTAATCGAGTAATTCGTTAGTTTAGTTACAGCTCATTAACTGTACTTAATCACTAACTGAAACTGTTCTGAGAACTACTACATAAATAAAGACATGGTACTGTATATCTTTGTAATATAGATAAAACACAAACTGGGCATTTTCTTTGGTTTCTCTTGAAGTTTTTTATTAAATTTATCATAACCCGGAATTATATGGAAGCTCAAAGCGATCCTGCATTCATACATTTCCTCTGTTCTCCTGTAAAAACACGATGATTCATTTGTTTTCTGGAGATCTTGAGTTATTCATGCCATTATGACGAAACAACAAACGTTATCCTAAGATAACCGGATAATTTTAACGAGATCTCGAGGTAACGAAACGTTGTTTTCCCAAAGTTAATGGCGTAATTAACTGAATAATGTTTCCTGCAATGATTTAACGTACTTGATTATCCTCAAAAGTTTCTTTATCTTGAATCATCTCAAGAAAACAGAGGAAATAAAATATAAGATTGCCTGAAGCTTCCTTAAGGGATAAACTACTCACTGGGCATATTTCTTGGGCTTACTCCTTTTAAGTTTTCATAATAAATTTATTACAGCCCTGCACACTACGGAAACATTTCATATCTTGAGAAAATAATCCTGTTATTTCGGATTTGTTTGATGTCGACATGATGCCATAAACGGCTCGATATCTTGAGAAAACAAATGAAATAAACACGTTATCACAAGAAGGAAATAATGTATAACCGCTGGGGGCTTCCGTATAAATCCAGCTGGAGCTGCTGCAGATTATTGCTTGTTGTACTAAATGTGACACATTTTCTGCTCATTTGTAACTTTTCTTTCCCCTTTAAGGTTGCGACAGCAGGTTGTCTGAGGACAGACTTTAGGATTCTTACTTTTCTTTGCATGCTCATGAACATGCCATTAAATAATCCATGAATGAATTAATATATGGCCAGAAAGTACAATATAAATAAATGATAAAATCTTCAGACATTCTGGCCTCAAACTTTGAGGTATGTCTGAAAAGAGAGAGAGAGATTGTGAGAAGCCCTCTCTCTTCCTAACAGGAAGTTTTAGCCGGATTTCCCCTCCTGGTCGTCCCAGAGGGGCGGTGTGTATTGGACCGCCCCGTCCGTCTGCTTCTTCGAACGAAAAGGAACAAATGCAAAAGTTTCTTTCCTGTTTTAACTGAGTTTGACTTGAGGAACACATGACAGCCGCGGCGAGGTGAGTCTGACCAGGAGGGTAAGAGGTCAAACTGAGCCGAGCAGACAGAACAATAGCAGGAAGCAGGCAGACACTGGGCTCTACAGCTGGACACGTTTCCCCCTGACACATTTCCCAACACAGTTTGGAGATTTTAAACCAGCAACCTTCCAGCTCACCACCATGTCCAGTTCTGTTATGTTCAGCTAATTCTTCCTCCCCTCACATGATCACATCTTTCCCACAGTTTGTGCAGCATCTACTGCTGTCTGTGACGCTGCCGTAAATCTAAATAAATCCAAAGTTATGGCTTTAAATATGCAATTTAATTACAAATCGTATGTTATGACACTGAGAACATTTGATCGTTTTCATTTGGATTTTACTTTTTGCAATTTTAGAGGTCCACCAACGACCTGTGGGTGATGTCATGAATACTACGTCCATGTTTTATACTGTCTATGGTTTAGTTACACGTACACAACAAACCATATCGTCTAATACGCAGCTGTAATTTGGAGGCCTGTTTGGACAGTACCAAGAATCTTTAAAAGAGATAAAAAGTTATATGATCTGTAGATTTCTGGACTTGAGAGTACAGACTGACATGACACGGACGAGACTGTTTAATCTCAAGGATTCATTCAGTTTTATCATAAATATTTTATCACCTGATCCTGCACGCTGCTGACTGGCCAACCCGATTAAGTACAAGACAAATAAATTAAAACATTGTGTGAAGGACGCCATCATTATCTTTAAATGTTGGCACCGACACGCTCACGCTCACACACACACACACACACCTTCGTTCACTGCTGACTCCTGACAATTTGAGAAAAAACATGAATCAAGGAATAGAGAGCTAGAGCGAGCGAGCGAGCGGCCTGAGCCAAAGGTCACGGACATTCACGTCCCTGTGAGACGGTCTCAACCTCAACAAATGTCTCCGATCAGCACTCTGAGCCGGAAAACAGCAGAGCAGACAAGAGAAAACATGAAAGATAAGAGGAAGTGAGAAAGGATTTACTATCAGTGTCACATCCGTCTGGTCTTCCCTGTTGTCTTTCTGCTCCAACTGTTTATCAAAAAGTGACTTTAACTGTAAATGTCTGGAAAACCTCACAGTGCCAGGAATACACACTTTCAACTTTAGTGGTGGCTCCTGAACAGACCTGCTCAACAGAGCCAAATATTAACCCATGATCCGACCCCTTAGCTAAATGCAATGGAACAAAATCTTGTAATATTTGTAACTAAACTCGACTTTTAATTAACCTGAACCAAAGATACTCTACAACATATAACTGTGGAGGAGAGGTGGTGCATCGGCTGCAGGAGAGAGATGATTAGGACACCTGCTCACAGTTAACTAATCACTCCCCCCTTTAACAGTATAGAGAGGGAACACACACACGGCTGGTGTGTGTGTGTGTGGTGTTTTGTGGCGTGTTGCCCTCTCAATAAAAGATCATCTAAACGGTTACCTGTCCCAGGTGTGTCTTTGTGCTGAGTTGACTCAACAGATGTGCTACAGTAACATGATAACAATTAGTTATATTAAAAGTCTCTGCCCGAGTCCACATAACTGGATTTTACCATTTCATACTACAAAGCACCTGAATAAGTTTGCAGCTAACAAACTCATGTGACAACACGTGTAATCTCATCGGCGACGGTCCCCCAGCTTGGTCATCTTCTGCTAAATCCTGTTTGGAACCGAACCTCTACATGCGACTGAATTGGTGTCTTTATTACAGTTTCTTCTTCACATGAAAGCAGAGCATTCATCGGTTGACCTGCCGGAGCCCTGGTTACACCAATCAGGGGTCAGTCAGGCAGGTTTTGCTGATCAGACCCTTCCTGGTACATAATCTCTGTACTCGGATTGTTCAAGTGTCTCTAAACAGGAAATCAGCTGAATTTCACGACTGTAGCTGCTGCCAACAGACAGGAAATAGAGGAAGCTGAACGAGTTGAAAGGTGGCAGGGCGTTTCATGCTGCTGCTGAACCGCCAAGTCATCAAAACCTCGCTGAGCTGCGAGGGCGACGAACTGCTGACGGGAACTTTTCGTGAATTCTTTCTTACCAAGATGTTCTCTGGAAAACAAATAGTTCTCAAACCCGGTCACAGCCAAGAGTTTAGGAAACACTCAGCGTTACAGTCCCGCTCAATCATTTAGATGTTCCACTTATATCTGCTACAAGTTTCCACAGATAAGAAACTCCACACAAGGCATGTCAGCTTCTTTGTAAACGGGGTCGTTCAGTACAGTTTCGTACAGTAGGTTGTTCCAGCCTTGGTCTTCAGCACCACTTTATAAAGGCCTCGGTCTTGAAATTGAATACATTTTTACTGCATCTCGCCTCAGTCTCTGGATTTGAGTTCCAGATCACTCAACAACACCGAGGATATCACTTATCACTCGCCCGTCTATTGTCTGATTTATTCTTTAACTGTCTGGGAGGTGAGGTCAGAAACAACACAGCAGTTTGTAAATACTTCAAGGCGACGCTTAACGAGGTGATTCAATGTGGCACCACCCTTCACCCAACCTACCTAGGTAGGTTATATACCAACGGGTCTTGGTGTTGGTCATGAGTCGGTCTTTACCCCCTTAAAGTTTTGGTCGACAGTTTGAATCATTCAGTTTCTTGGCCTAAATCAAGGTTTAAAGTATAGTTTATTATAATACTGAGATTTATCAAATGACCTCAGTGTTCTCAGTTGTAGCTGCAGTCCTGCACGACACGCGGTCCTCCTTCATAAGGTCTGTAATGTCTTTAGGAAATGCTTAAACATCTCACGTGCTGCGGTGGCTCACTAGGGGAAGCGACGTCTAACAGACCTACATGTAGCACAGGTCTGCCAAATCCTCTGACAGGATCCGATAGGTCCCATCAGGCTCGGTTTAATTTGAGTCCACATTGAGTAAATCTGTCAAAGGAGCAGTAAAAACTTTCTTTCTTTTAATCTGTTGATGAATGTTTGACCCTGTTTTGTGCCTGAGCAGGTCACGGTGAAAACATAAATAACTGCTGATCACTGCAGTTTTTATTTTGATTCAAAGAGGGAATAACATCATATCACTGACTATCACTTATTGTAAAACATCCAGATTTCATGATGAACAAACCTCGGCAGTGTCTCACATCTTGTTGGTGCGACAGTCAGGTTTGTTGTGGGTTTTTTGTCGCTGCATCAGCTGAAAAGTCGGCAGACTGCGGTGAAATCCTGCTGATTTTTTGAAGAACAAAAAACCACTTTCGTGAAACCAAAGAGGAATTATTATTATTATTATTGTTAACTTTTAAGACTTTCTCATTTTCACTTTAATTCAGTGGCGTTCCCCTTTAACAAGACATGACATGTAACAGAAACCACAGCGGAGACCGGCTGGCTTCTCATTCTTTGATAACAAACAATAAAATAAAACACAATATAAAAAATTATGCAACTCAATATGACACTTCGGAGTTCATGTTGGAAACATTATCAGGTCCTTCATGGTTAGTACAAAATCTACGTCAGGATGGGAAAACATCCGTCTGTCCCAAAGCAACAATTATATTAATATAATTAATATTAATTAATATTAACAATATACAGTTCAGTAATACAGCTTAATTAATTACAATGTGCAAGGAATAAAATGAGAGCAGATTGTGCTGAGCAGCAGTGTGTGTGTGTGTGTGTGTGTGTGTGTGTGTGTGTGTGTGTGTGTGTGTGTGTGTGTGTGTGTGTGTGTGTGTGTGCGTTTGTGTGTGTGTTGGGGAATCCTCTCGTCGCCTCGCCCAGAGTCAGATGGAAATATATATATATATAAAAAAAGAAGGTATTTTTGGTTTGAGGAGCAACATAAATAACAATCAGTCTATAACAAATAACAAACAGCTTTGGAGTTATTAGAAGGTGGAGTTTGTTCTCTGGCCTCTAGAGCTAGGCTAGCAGTTTGCCCCCGCTTTCAGTCTTTGTGCTAAGCTAGGCTAACACACACATTCTGAAGATGAGGTCTTTGAATCTGACTCCGGAGAGGACGAGAGGATTTAACCAAACAACAACCTGTTCCTTTAAGGTGATGTCCATTAAAAGTCTCCCACGGACACAGCGCCCCCTGCCGCACAACACCGGTCTGTCTGTAAATCTGCTCTGGTGCAAGAAAGTGAGGTTGTGCCATCAGGTCAGAGGTCAGAGGCCCGTCCTGCTGTCTGTAACAGCGGTCTGGTGTCCGGTGACTCTTAATTCTCAGTTTGTTTCTGTGGTCAGAGCTGCTTCCCTTCAAACTAAGTGTTCAATAACTAGTTCCTCTGAGGCACACGGAGGCCTCGCTTGTCTTTTTGAAGCCAGGATCTCATTTAAATCAGGGTTCTTTAAGGAGAATTCATCACTGATTCATCGCGCCTCGACGTTTTGTGTGTCCTTTTGTACGCAAACATTTTGTACAAACTCTATTTGAAGCCCTGAATCTGTGTGTAAATTGTTTTGGTCATACATCGACTCCCCAGCTAGGTGCTGAACAGTCACCCATCAGCCGGTGAGCTCAACAGGAAGCTCCCGGCTGCACAGCGCTTCCCACTGGCGAGCGAGGAGCGAGATCAGCCTCTCTCTGCTGTCGGCTCCAGGGACGAAGACGCACCACTGGACCTCGCCCTCTGCGCCAGCGCTGGCTCCGCCTCCCCTGAGCGGGGCCTCTTCCCCTACGGCGGCAAAGTGGTCCATGGTGAGGTGGCAGAGCAGGTCGGGGCCAGGCAGGTCGTCAAACACCAGGGTCAGAGCCTGAGGGTACGTCTGATAGCCCAGCAGGACTCGGTCCAGGTCCCGGATCCTTCGAGCCTCACGCAGCTGGTAACGCTCCCTGAAGGAGGAAGATGATGAGAAAGAGGAGGATGACAACCTCCGTACTGTCAGTAACCATCACGAGAAAGACACAACACACAAACACACTTTTCTTTGGGAAAAAGGGAATTATTAATCAGATTCAAAACGTCAATGTTTGATATTTTCAACGACATTTCACTCCAGATTCTGAAATAAGAACGTCTTGGTACAAAAAACAGCTGGATCTAAAAACCAAGAACAGGGAGTGTTACACGTCTTTTTACATTACATTACATTACATTGCATTTAGCAGACGCTTTTATCCAAAGCGACTTACAGAGGAGGACATAAGCTAAGAAAGGTGTAAAGGAGCACAGAGTAGTTTGTTAGTTTTGTTAGGCAGGGAAGCATTCTCGAAACTTCTTCATCAAGCTTGCAGAAAGTGTTTAACAGCCTCTGAAAAACTTGTTTTGCTGACCTCCAGTGGTTTATCGATTCTTTTCTATCTTTTTCTGTTTTTAATCTCTGCCAACTCTCGAGGGAAATATTGGACCGCTTCAGCTGCTAAATACTCTTCTGTGTTCACCAGCGAGTCTCTGACTGCGTGTGTTTGCTCTTTGGTGCCGAGCAGGAAGTGTACGGTATGTTTTTAGAACTGAAAAGAGGCGTCTGTGTCCAGAAATAACACACGAGAGAAGCTGAAACTTGCTATAAAGCTCCGTGAAGCTGAAGGGAGCTGCGGATTCAGGTGATATTTCTCTGCAGGGTCGTCACTTCGAGTGACCTCTTTTACATCCTTATAAAAATATGGTCGACCCGAGTGGATTCTGTCTGAATGCACCCTAAGCTATCACCAAAACATATCTGTGAGTTACTCCCGTACCTCCACACAGTGATTGATCTGATGTCGCCTCTGGTTTGAAGGCTCAGTGAATATTGATTTAAACGCCATCAGTATCTGTGGACTGTCTACATGTCACACACAGTCAGTGTCTCCTCTCCTTCCTCTTTTCCTGCAGCAGACGGGCACAAACACGAACAGCTTCTTTTTCTTGCAGTCAAATTATATTTCTGCTGCGTTAACGAGAGACGCCATGTTTCTTTGATTTTATTGTTTCATGTTTGTTGGTCCTGCCTCCACAAACCCAAAGTCTGTCACTGTAAATCCTGTGTATAAAGCTCGATAAAGGTTTTGACATGTTGTGGTACGGCAGAGCTTCCTGTGTGTTCACCTGGAGGGAGGTTCTTTGGCGAAGTCGGGCAGAGGATAGCTGACGTAGTCCTCGTCCAATAGGAACACATCTGTGCTGGTCAGGATCAAAGTCCTGGGCTGGAGCACGGGAGACAGGGTGGAGTGGACTGAGAGAGCAGAGCCATGGCTGGGTAGACCGCTGGGGATCTGAACCTGGAGGAACAGGTAAGAAGAAATCATTGTCACTGTGTGCAGCTTCATAAAGTGTTGACGTGTCCTGAGACACTGCACAGAAGCGCTAGGTGGAGCTAAATCACAAACTACAAGGGGAGATGTTCTTACCTGGAAGACCAGCAGGTATAGCAGGACGTTGAAGGAGCGTGAGGATGAGGACGCTGCGCTGGCCGGAGTCTTCCTCTCTGCCACGATGAAGGTCAGATCTCCCATCTCCTCCTCGCTTGGATAAATAAACTTCACCCTGCTGCTGTGGACCAGCTCGTAGTTGTGCATCTTACCTGTAGGGAGGAGAAAATCACTTCAGTTATGACTGTCAGGTTGTCCAGGTGGATTCATGGACTAAATTATGATACTCTACCTGTAGTGTTCAGACTTTGTTTATCTTATGTACCCAGCCTCTCAAACTACGAGTCATATAGACGGACGCGTGTTGTGTATCCTTAACACTGTCACCTGTGTTTGTGTTGGTGAACTGGGAGTAGAAGTCCTGATCTGACGGCTCTGGAGGAGGAAGCTGCTGCTGCAGACTGAGAGCCGACATGAGCTCCTGAAGGAAGACGCCCGTCCCGTAACTGTCCCTGCTGAGACAGCACACGATGTGATCGGCGGAACGCCCTGCGAACACACAGACAAGAGAGACAAAGAGAGAGAGGGCAGGTAAGAAGGTGAAACAGATTAATATTAGCAGGAGTTTGGTAAAACTTTGTGTGCTATCTGCAAACATCGGAGATACGATAACCAACCTACGACTCTGAAGTACTGGTCGAACAGTCCCACGTTGATGGACAGTAGCTCAGACAGTCCGATGGACAGACAGCAGCACAGACAGACGTCCGGATCTCCTGAGTCCATTATGTCCAACACTGACAGAGACAGAGACGAGATTAAATAAGACAAAGACTACAGACACACTGGTGTCTCTCTGCCTCAGTCATGTCGTTTCATCCTTACCTGACTGATGACCGAGTGTGGAGGCGGCGTCTTCCAACAGGAAGTAGATGGTGTCGGTGGAGAGCAGCAGACAGCAGGTGAGCTCAGACTCCGGAGACTTGTAGAGAACCACAGACAGCCACAAGACCTGTTTCACCTCCTCTGCCTCAGACTGATATAATAAATAATAGTAAGAATAGTAGTCAACATAAAATTCTATATTTTGCTGATCGATTAGTGACATTTCAAGTGTGTGTGTGTGTGTGTGTGTGTCCTACCATTGCTATATATCTGTGGAAGTAGTCCACCAGACGGTGCCCTCCAAGCCCAGCCAGGAGCTTCAATCCAGGGGAGAGACCTGGCATGAGGTGGGGGGACGGCTGGTTCTCCTCCACCTGCAGGCGGGAGGAATCCCAGCTGAGGAGGAGAAGAGAGGAGCAGTGAGTAAAAGATAAACATGCCAATAAAAGTCACCTCAGAGCTGCTGTAGGAAAAATTACACTGTGTACACTGTGCTCCCTGATGTTTGTTGAACAATCAAAAAATAAAATCAATCAGCACCAACTGGAACATTTCACCAAAATCTGATCATCAGCAAGGTGACAGCTGGAGAGAGACCAAGGTTGCTGTGTTAGGGCTCTACCAGGTGAGCTCACAAGGCGCCCTCAGGATTTTATTTTGAATGTACAGACAAACTGTGTCTCTGTTAGAGAAGCCAACGTCTTTCTACCCAATTAATTATTCTTGCCCTGGATCGTTGTTAAATGTACTGAAGACAGAGAAAGGCAAAGTCCAGGAGCTGAGATGTGTTTGGAGGTGTACAGGTGATGTGGTGTTACACATTAGCAGCCCCCACAGTCCCAAACATTTGGATGAAAGCAAAGCAGCAATGCAGAAATTCATTTAGAAAAACATTAGAGACGCTTTCCTAATGAAGCCAACTATAATTACTCCAAAAGCGTGGTGGAGGATTTTACACTGTAAAAAAACATCAGTCCTCTCTGACAGTGACAGCTATCGGCCAACATACGTAAAGCTCAGACGTGTAAATCAGTGATAAGATCGACTCAGCCGATAATATTGACATCAAAATTTGCTGTGCATCAGTTAGTTTTTAGATAAATAAACGTCACACACGCTCGCTGATAAATGCGTTGCCTGATAAGATTAGTACAGCGTGTTTGCAGCGTTAGTACAGTGTGAAACTGGGACACTGTGTGTGGCCTTAATCAAAGTACAAGTGTGATATCAGCTGCAGCTGATGAAGGCACAAGAAGAAGAAGAAAGTTTACCTGCTGGTGCTGTGTGATTTCACAGAACTGGTACAACAGCACTGCTCTCTGGATCTGTGACGGCCTGAGGACACGACAACAAGGAGGCGTCAAACAAACTAGGAGAAGTAATCAGCAGCTGTAATTAGGGGAATTGTATATGCAGGTAGTTTTCACCATGTGTGTGTTGACCTTGGTGTGGACAGGGCGTGCAGGGTTGGGGCAGGGCCACCATCTTCAGCCCCTCCAGAGAGGCTCTCTGCTGGCTCAGCTCCCCCAGGAAAGAGCTCCTGTCCTGGGCCAGAGGGAAGACAAACAGCAGCCTCTGGCCGCCCAGCAGCAGCTCCACAGTGTGACTCAACCTGGACATGACAGTTAAAGAGTCTTTTCAAATTGCACAAAATCATAAAAAATATGTATGTAACTTCATGAGTAGGCCTCTGTACCTGCGGTGGTGTTTTGGGTCGGGGCAGGAGCTGTTGTTGGTCCTGTCCCCGACCTGAGAAGCTCTCTCTCTGGGGTGAAGCACCACAGAGCCGAGGGGCACACGGACCAGCCTGCACCAGGACGAGGAATGAAGGTTAGCGCTCCTCCTCACTCTTCCTGCCAGCTCTCTGAAATCTATTGTCAGCACCCAGAGGTGTCGGTGGGTAAGAAAGAGGAGAAAAGGGAGGCTGGGCTCCTCTCTTTTCGATAAGATGTCTGACAGGAGCGGGTGGGTGTCCGGGGCAGACGAGGAGGAAGAAGAGGAGGATGTAAGAGAAGAGAGGAGGTGGGCAGGATAGCCTCCCCGGGCTCCCTGACTCTCCTCCAGCTCCCAGGAGTTGATGAGTGAACGAGGGAGGAGCTGAGGACTGTTTGACATCGCCAGGTCAGTCTGAGATCCTGCCACCTGGAAAAAGAAGGGAGAAGGTTTTTATTTTCCAGGTGACAGACTAAGGATTGCAGTGTAGCCTAAATGGCTCGTGTGCTGCTCTCTGACCTGGATCAGCGCCGTCAGCTCGGTCCTGGTCTGCCGGAGCTCCTCTGCCTCAGAGAAGATATACCAGCTGGTTGAACCAGCTTGAAGGCCGAATGCGAGGCAGGAGTCAGGGAGCTCGGCTTGGGAGAAGAACAGGAGCTGGGAGTACGGCACCAGGAGGTCTATCTGCAGGCTGGAGAGCAACTCCTCCACAGGAGGACTCTGCTCCTGGTCTGAGAACAGGAGGACAGACGCTCTTATATAATTTCTGCACTGCAGGACTACCACACATCATCTAATTTTAATTCATAGCTTCCATGTGTGTGTTTACCTGCGTCCTGATTTGTCCAGGTGAAATCATCTGACAGGTACAGTAGGCCTAACAGTTTGTCCGTCAGCACCAGACATGCCTCCTTCTGCTCCACCTCCTCCTTTAGCTGAAGACAGTAGCACCACAGAACCCTGCTGACCTCCTCCTCCTCCTCCCCCTCCCCCTCTTCCTCTTTACACAGACGCCCCTGGTGGCCATCAGGCTCTTCTGCAGAAGGGACAGCGAGTGACGTGGAGGAGGAGCAGACCGACTCCTCAACAGAGTCATCCAGACCCATCTCAAAGTATCCGTCCCTTGAACCTGGACTGGAGTAAAGAGCATAAAACAGTGAAGGAATCAGACGTCATTGTAACATGTTGATATTATTCAATCAGTCCTCCAGTGATTGGTTTGATTACCTGAGACTTCCCACATCGGTGCCCTCGACGTGGGACTGAACCTCTCTGGATTCAGATGTCTTCTCTTCCTCCCTCTCCTCCTCCTTCTCGTTCTCCTCTGTTGAGTTCCTCTTCTGCTCCTTCAGGATGGAGCTGAGATGATCGGAGAGCTGGGTAATGAAGTCTTTGTTAAAGGAGGAGGAGAGCAGGTGAGGAGAAAGTAGAGGACAAGAGGCTGCACTGCAGGAAAAACACGTGGCTTTAACTGGTCTGGAGGAGCAGACACAACTGGAGGAGACAGAAGCAGAGGGAAATTTGAATAGTTTTTTCAAAATAAAAGCCTTCCAGTGGCTTGAAATGTTTGTTTCACCAAAAGTAGATTAACAGCAATCAGAAAAGGTAAAGGAGACTGGTTATATATTCAGAGTTGTTAGTTTATATGATGGCAGTAGCACTGATATTTCACACTGACCAGGCAGTAATAGTCGGAGTCGTGGTGGTTATCCGTGGGGGAGCTCCACAGTGTGTGTGCTCAGACAGGCTGACAGCAGGTTGTTGGACCTGAACACAAACACATGAAGCAACATTAGAAATGAAACAATCTGCACCTCACTGCAGCACAGCTCCCTTCCTTAGCTTTGCTGACCATATGGTACCACCATATGGTTTACATGTCAACACTTGGTAGGATGCAATTTAGCAGTACACTCAAAATACAGCTTAGCCTAACAGGAAGTCCTCCAGGGATTTGATCATAAAGTAAAGTAAACCTTGAGCTGCTGGTGGTGTTTATAATTTATATATAATTGATTATTATTATTATTATTATTATTACACTTCTAATATCTGAGTACACAGCTCTTTTCTCTTTGACAGCCTGTACTTGCATTATTATGCATCTATTATGATATCAGCACGATAAAATGACAATTACATCATTTATCACAGTTATTTCTGGGACTATATATCATTAGACAAAAGTAGTTATCAGGACAGGCCTACGACAGACAGATGTGTTCAATGGGTGTATGCTTCTAATCTAAATGATTAGTTTAACCTGTTGTCACATAATTCCTCCTTTGAGGAAAAAAGGTCTTGCATGAGATGTGAAACGTCTTTAAGGATCTTGGGATCTTGGATTGAATCCTTTCTGATGACGACTGAGAACCTTCACAGAAACCTTCCCTTGTGTTTCAGGTGTGTGTGTGTGTGTGTGTGTGTCTGACCTGGGCGGAAGTCAGCAGACAGGAGGTGTGTATTGGTGTTAAAGCTTGCAGGGGGAGGTGCGGTGTCCACAGGAGGGAGGACACTGCGGGGAACTGTGGCTTCTTCTCTGCTTGTCACTTCTGAAACAGGAAACAGATCGGAGAAATCGAAAAGTGCTGATGACGTTACGTTAGATTCTGTGACATCTTTACATTTGAACTATTCCTGTGAGCAATCATTTCAAGTTATTACTAAACTAAACTAAACTTTGGTCAGAATGTACGACAGTTTCAAAGCTCCAGCTCATTTAATATGAATAATTGAAGCTTTTCATCGTCTTATGTGTTAATTAAGTAAGTTTTGGACTGTTAGTCAGCAAGACAATACACAGTTTATACACCAACATATAGAGCAAATTAATGAATTTAACTTAATGCGTCATCTTGTTGAAGAAACATGTTGATTTAAGAGTTGTTAGTCGACTCGTAGACATTTTGTTTTTTACTCATTTAATCTTAAAAAGTCTAAAATCAGGTTGTTCTAATAGTTAGCAGTAATTCCAGCAAAGCTTTAACTTAACAGCTGAAGCAACAGATTACTCATCATCATCATCATCATAATTTAAAAAGTTAAACAGTGAAAGCAAAGCGTCTACGACAGGAAACATATAGCTGATCTGGTTCAGAGGCTAAAAGAAGAATCTCTTAGCAGGTTAGCTTCCTCAGATAACCTGATGAAAGTTTTTCCACAGCAGCAGAGTGACGTCCTGCGACACTTCCTGATCGCTCTGAGGAACATTCATATGATTCAAACCACAAAGGGAAATTAAAGAATCTAAGTAGCCTCAGGGCATCACGTAACTGCGATGGAAAAAGCATTTCATTGTATGCCACTTCGAGACAAAGTCAGTGAGAATCAAACCAAACTTTATATCCACTGAAAGCAGCAGCCAGACACCCGTTCAGTAAACACATATTATTTATCTCTTTGTCTCTGTCTTTGTGCTAAGCTACGCTGAAGATGTGCATGTGTGTGAAGTAGAGCAAATACTTATTACTGTATTTAAGCTTTTGTTTGCACACTATGGTATGTTTCACAATTTTCTGACATTTTATGGACTAAAATGAAAATAATCACTAGCTGCGAACTCATCATGCGCTGTCAGCTGCTGTTTTTGGGAATCATCTCTACTCGTCTGTCTGGCCGCTGCCTTGCAGCTGAAATAAAAACCACCACTCCCTCCCGCCCTGCACAGCCTGATACATACATGATTACCTTGGCTGGGGCAGGCAGACTGCTGGGCCGGACAGGAAGAGTAGGAGGAGGAGGTGGAGGAGGAAGAGGAGGTGACAGCAGGAGGAGCAAGAGCAGAGGTAGAGCAACAGGTGGAGGAGGTGGAGGAAGAGGGGGGAGAAGAGGAGGAGAGGTGAGGAGGTGCAGCAGCAGACAGCCTGGTCTCCTCACTGATCTGACGAGAGGACAGAGAGGTGGAAGCCTTCAGAGAGCAGCTACAACATCGATCAGATCACATCCTGAAACCTGCAGCCGGCAGCACCGTCACCAGCAGAATTTGACTGAGTCAGACTGATCCAGTGACGGCAGTCGATTGTAAACTTGTGTAAAAATGTTTAAAATATGTAAATTGTGAAGTTCAAGAGCTAAATCTGTGATAAAACTCTAAATCTGTAAGCACAAGGATTTCTGCTGGAAACATATGACATGTTTTTTTCATTACCCCCCAACAAAAAAAATCCAAATTTAGCTCCTGTTGGAGGGAGTGTGGATCAGTTTCAGCACAGCTCACATTTTCTAGACGTGCCTTCGTGTTAAGCCTTCGGGAAAGCAGCGGGCCGTTTGGTCACAGAGATCTGATTTCTCTTCCCTTTCTACCTTGGAAATATTTCTAAAAGTCTCAGTACAAGTGACTCATAACTTCAAAAGATCTTTAAACTGCAAGTAAGAAACTAAATGCTCCAGAGGAATGCTCCTACGGTCGTCGCCCTTCTCCACCCTCATTATGGAGAATATGACTCTCACCCGTTGACTACAGAAGGAGAGGTTACTCTGACAAATGGAATTGTTTGAACCATGAAGACGTTTAATATTTTTATTCTCCCTATCTAGACCTTTTGTCTAGATAGGGAAAATAAAAAAACCTGTGTGCCTCAGGTTTTTTACTTTACATTGTGGTCAAACTACAGTACATGTACAACAACTTAAAGATCAAAACAGGCTCAGTGAAGGATTCTGTTCAGGGGAGGGTACTCCTTACATAATCCTTCACTAAGCCTATTTATTGTAAAGCAAGAACACCCCGCCCTCCAAGTACGGGTAAAAATATCACTGGTGTGTTTAGATGAATTTCATGAATAATAAATAAATCTAAAATTAATTTGGCCACAGTCTGGTCGGTCTTTGCAGCTCTGAATGGTTTTGTCAATCAGAGCTTTGTAGGTTGGTACAGCTTGTCATTATAAACTATTTTATTCTGAAGGTGTGGACACCAAAACCAGAAATAATCTTATAAATAAATAAACAGCTGGCCCCAAATATTTTGACTCCTTATTGTATCTTCTTAAAAATAAAGATATATGTACTGCAAATTCACAAAGACACACAGACTTCACAGATTCATCTAAAAGTGACATTACAGCCTGTTTTTATTCTCATAACTCTGCTGCTGACGTGCACGATCTCTCTAATCTGAAAAGGTCATCTGTTAATGGTGCAAGTTGGAGTTGCTGATCTGCAGGTTGTGACTCAAACAAACACTGCAGCAGCTTATTACGCTCATGTAGTGAACAACATGAGCTGCTGTAGTGACTGACTGAGCGGTAACAGCTGATCAACCTTCAGGCTTCAGAGATATGTTAGTAATTAACTTGGTATCAAGATCACCATTAGTCACATGTAATTGGTGGATTTCATCTTGTGATTTATGATTTGTCTATAATCAGGTTACACTTCTAAAAATATACTACAGCAGAGCTCTGATTAACAAAGATGTTAAAAGACGTTTTAAGCTCTGCTGTCTCACAGTCCTAAAATAGATTTACACGTGTTATATAAATGAAACACAAAATTTAAACTCTTAAATAACAATCTTTAAAGTGCAGACCGTATGTCATGACAACATATAAACTGCTCTGCAGGTCTAACGCTGCCTCCTGCTGTATGACTCAGTGTGACAGGAAGTACCTTCTTGTCACCGCTGCTCATCCTGTCTTTGACTTCTTTGGCTTTCTGAATGGCTTTCAACACTTCCACCGTGTCCAGCTCCTTCTCTGTCGTCACGTTACCGTCCAGACAAACCTGAAGATGCAGAGACAAAATATTGACTGCTGAAGCAGTATAAACTAGTGATAAATAAATACAACTAGTACTTGTTATGAGCAGTTTCTAGAGTAGCAGCAGCAGTAAACATGTTGGTGTTGTTGGTTGGTGTGCCTCTGCTGCAGTAGCAGCAGCAGCACAGTAGTAATATTATCAGTATGGTTGTTTTGGTGGTGTACCTCTGCTGCACGGTCTCCAAACTGGGCCAGGACTTTGGTTCTGTAGTCTGGGATGATGCACATGGGGTTACTGGACAGGTTGAGTTTCTCCAGACATGGCAGAGAGCCGATGTTCCGGATTTCCTCCAACTGGAATCACAAACAACCCAAATCAAGCTCCACTGACTGCCTCGCTGAATTCTGGATGTTTCATTAGAGCTATGGTTAGATGTTTTTCCCCTCAGTCTTAAGTTGTATGTATTAGAGAGTCAACAGATGATGATGAAAATGAAGGGATAGGACGTTTGTTGCAATTAATATAGATCAATTACATTGAGCGATTGGTCGATTATTTATTTCCTTCTTTATTGGCAACAACAGATTTAGTACCTTTTGTAATTGTCAGGCATGGTCAAATTTTCTTTCAAAATATTTCTAGTTTTCTGTTTTCCTTCCTTTAATGCAAAAAGGAAATGTATCTTTTACACAGTTAAAGTAACGTAGAAAAAGATTTTCTGCATGTTTCTTTGACACTTTGACCATCAGGACTTCCACGGTGTGTTTACCTGAGCCAGCTGATTGTGGCTGAGGTCCAAGTTGACCAGAGAGTAGAGCTTGGTGAGGCCGGTCAGTTGGTCCAGCTGGTTGCCGGCCAGACTCAGAGTTTTAATGTTGCCCAGACGAGTGTGAGCAGCTTCCAGGACCCGCAGGCTGTTGTAGGACAGGTCCACGTGGACCAGATTGTACAGGTGCTGCAACCACAGGACAGTTAATTTAGTACGAGTATACAACAAACTACACATCTGTAGGGGTCTCTAACTGCACCTGTCAGGACCAGCTGCCTGTACTGACATTATAACTGAACCTCAACTGCAAGCGTTTTTTTTTTTTTTAACTGTAAGTCCTCAACTATGCTCCAACTGTGGTATGTTTAAACTCACATGTAGCGGCTGCAACAGAGAGGCAGAAAGTGCTTTAGAAAGAAAAGAAATCTCACAGAAACAACAAGAGCCGAAACAGTGCGTTAGTTAGACAAGTTAATGGAAATTAATCTGTAATAGTTTCAGTCATGCATCAAGCAGATGTTTCTTTGTTGCAGCATCTCGACTGTGAGGATTTGCCTCTTTTCTCTGTTTTGTATCATCGTAAGCTGAATGTGTTTGAGTCTGCTAGTCCAGACAGTAAAGTCACATTTTTCTCTGTTTTCTGACAGTTAAAAGTCTGATTAATTAATTAATTACATTGTCAACATTGACAATATTTTCTTATGTTCATCACATGCATACACACACGTACCTGGAGGTTTTCCACTGTGGACAGCTGGTTGTAGCTCAGATCCAGAAACTCCACCTTTGGAATCAGTTTCTACGACAGAGAAAAATCTGTGTCAGCACATAGAAACAGATGTATGGAGCCTAAACCTTCCTTTAGTCACACACTTTTTTTTAGCCCTGTGTTAAGACAAAGATGATCGTATCACATCCTGATACAACAGCTAGCTGACCAATCAGTGCAGGCAGAAAAGGCAGCACGTGTCTGTGTTGAGGTCTAGTGGGCGTGTCTCACCACAGAGCTGTCTATGGTGCTGATGCAGTTGTGGCTCATGTCCAGCGTGGTCAGGTTTCTCCACACGGGGATGACAGCGGTGACGGGACAGCCAGACTCCGCCCCCTCAGGCTCCCACTGTGAGAACTCGCTCGCCTCTGGGACCAGAATCGCCTGGAGGAAGCCAGAACACACATGAGTACACAATATACATCCAGGGACATGTATACTAGAGTTGTAATTAGTCTGATCTGTACCATCATAGTTTCTGTGGAGTAGTGGATACTCAGAGTTGCCAGACTCGACCTCAGAGACGACAGACCTCGAATCTGCTGAGAGCTGCACTCACTGATCTGAAGACAGACGGAGAGAGGGAAGTTATCATCCACATTTTGCCAACTCATTTCCCAGATCATCAAAATAAACACGTCAAAATGGCTGCTGTGAAAAGGCTCAATTAACAACTTTCTCAACTTCTGGTAGCCATGCTGGCTCCAGCACTGTATGTTTATAACCCTTCTTGTGCGATGTCCTGTCCCCAGCTGCTGCTTTTTACCAGGTGGATTAACTTAACGATTTACAGTGATGTGGCAAAGCTGCAGAGTTTATTGAGGTCATTTCAACAGAATCGCAGGAAGCAGCAGATTAATTTGTGAAGGCGAAGGAGATCCAAACCGAGCCGTCACAACAAGTTCAGTGTTGGCGAACTTTGACATGCTTATTTATTAACTACAAACAGCTTGCCAGCTCCAATCTTTAAGGTAATGAAGACCATGTGAGTCTGAAATTTAGTAAATTATCATATTAGCTGCATGGCAACATCCAATTGCTGCTCTGTCTAATGAGAAGCGACTTCAGCAGAGCTTTTTTTTTTTTTAAGATTTTTTTTTGGCCTTTTTATGCCTTTAATGATAGGACAGCTGAAGATAGACAGGAAGCAGGGGGCAGAGAGAGTGGGGAGTGACACGCAGTAAATGGTCCGTCCGATACGGGATCCGAACCGGGGTCAGCTGCAGCGAGGACTGTAGCCTCCACACACGGGGGGGCCGCCTAACCCACTACGCTACCGACCGCCCCCTCAGCAGAACTTTCCTCTTCTTCGCAATAACTCTGGACCACAGTCTGGTATAAATGGGTGAAATGCTGGTGTTCATTGTCCCATTATCAAATATGAGGTTTGTGTGTGATATGAATGAGCAGACACTGTACAAACAGTTTTGGAGGAGAGACAGACAGACAGACAGACAGACAGACAGACAGACAGACAGACAGACAGACAGACAGACAGACAGACAGACAGACAGACAGACAGTTAGTTACCTCTATTTGCAGCAGTGATTTGAAAACAGACAGGTCGAAGGGGAGACTGCTCTCCTGGATGTTACTGGTTCCTACTGGACCTCTGGTACCAGACATCTGACCAACAGAGACAAAACAAGTGAGAACAATCACCACCTCAAAGGGAGGTCAGGAGACAATGCGGAAATTGCATGATAGGGATTTGAGTTTAATAAAGAGGTGTGTGACCTTGAGGTATCTCAGCCTGCAGGTGAAGTCGAGGATGTGTCCCAGGTCAGTCTTGGCGTCTCCATTACAGCAGGTGGGTTTGGCCAGACGTAGCTGCTGGGAGACGGAGTAAAGCTGCAGAGGATGTAGAGAGAAGACCTCGCCCGCCTGCAGCAACTGCTCACCTACAACACAAACGCACAGTGTGTTCATACAAACCAGATGTCGACAAAACCTTCAACCCCCACATCCTTATGATGTTAATGAATGTTTGTAATGTAGATTTATTCTGGCTCACTGCACTTCGTCTCTTAAACTGATGAGTACTGTATCAACTTCAGTGCAAAAGCCTGAGCAGCGGAAACACACGAGCTCACTGAAGGAGTCTTATTAATTGTTAACGAAGTTGTAGAAACATTAGATTAGATTAGAGAAGAGAGGTCCAAGGTCAGACAGGAAGCAAACCTTTATTGAACAAGTCCTCGGCCAGTGCTGCTGTGATGCCGTTAATCTCCTGAAAGAGACAAAAAAAGTTTGTTTAAAACTGGAATCATGTCAAATAAACAAACATTTAAGCTTTTAGAGTTAATTGATTTTATGTCTGACAGCTGGTCATGGTTTCAGCTCTCTAGTGATGTTTGACCTTGCCTCACGCCGTTTTCCTCACAGTTACATAGTACAGTAGTTATGTGCTGAATAATAAACAACAACAAAGCTGTTTTCTGATGATCATTTGAACTCTTCTGCAACAGTCATGTGTTGATCACTTCATGTCACATGAGAGGATTTTTCTATCGGCTGTTTACTCTGCAGAGTCCGGAGGACTCAGACAACACTGGTCTGTTGTTGGACTGACATCATCATGTGATCACAGTCACCGACATCACAAAGCCGTACACTACTACTAACACCAGCCTGGAGCAGCGCTTCTTAATCTGAGAAATCATTCACTGGATAGAAAAACAAGAAGCCTTTTTTCTATCTTTGCATTTCTGCCTATCAGCAACTTAAAAAAACAGAACCCAAAAACCGTAACACAAAACTGAAACAAAATGTCTCTGAGCTGGTTTGAGAGTAACTCAGGTTGTAATAATTAAAGGTCCGTCTAATTTGCAACATTTATTAAATACAAACATTGAATTAATCTCTTAACTGTCTTTGTGGATTACTTGTTATAATTAATAATTTTTTCACCTGCAAAATATCTGAAGGAAGTGAACAAATCGCACTTGCATCAGAGCTAACGACTTCAGGTTCCTCTTTTCTCTGACCAACACTGTAAATCCTCACACTGAAGTTGGCATTTTTACTTTATAATCCTCAAGCTTTATAGAACAAATATAAACTATAAATATACTTAAGATTTACCTAGCATTTTGGACGGTTCTTTCTGTTTCAATATGACCTGAACAGATTACTGCACATGTGCAGAGGTTGTAGGGTTGTAGTCGCTTCAGGTATACTCACGTAGAGGTGAAAGTGCAGGAAGCTGGCGAGCGGAGCGGGCGTGGCCTGCGGGAACTGCAGCAGCAGCGTCTGCAGGTAGAGTTCCAGCTCCTTCTGCCGCCGCTCCACCAAACTCTTGGAGTTCTTCCCCAACATCTTCTTTGGAGGAAGCAGCCCTCGGTCCACCTTCTTCTCAGCCACCAGCTGAAGGGAAACGCACATCAGAACTTTACTGTAATGCACTGCAGGAATAGATTTAGTGCATAATTAACGTAATGCATTATGGTTATTAATGAGTGGGGATGAATAATACATCTGTGGTTGGGATATTTAGATCTGTTCTGATAACATGAAGCCTCTTCTGTGGGTCTGATTGTCAGTAAACACCACAAGTGTAATTACAATAGTTTAATGACACACAGGCGAATGACTAACTTCATTTATATCAGTTACACGGCTGCTTCTTAGCAAATGCACGATAACAGAGAGAGTCAGTAAGAAAACAAACTGGTTGTGAGACAGACGATTTAGGTCACTAGCCCTAAAATTTCAAACTTGATCTGGTTGATTATGAAGTTGTGGACCTTTGCAGCATGGAAACTAGACATTAACCAGTCAATCAGTAAGAAATATTGTTTCATTAGTTTACCAGGATAGACATACGCAACAATCGCACCTATCATACTGAGCAGATTAGTTACTGATGAGGGGCAAACATCCTTCAGCTGAGCCTGCTCTGGTGTCTTACCTTCTCGTGGAGGTCAGTGGAAGTCACTGTATCGGTGCTTCACAGTCCACTTGTGATCTCCATCCGTCACATCGATGATATAGACCTGAAACACAGCAGTTTGTTACACACTGTGCGTCTGTTGTCAAACCGTTACTGCACTTTGTGTAGCATTTTTGTACTTTGTGTTTTAATGCTGTGACTTTCGTTTAATGTCCACAGCCTAATTAACTGTATATAGTTGTTGTTTGTTTTAAAAGATGTTTTTATATGTGTACTTTAGCAAACAAGACACACAAAGGAACAGACATTTAAAACCAGAACCCCTCGTCTACTCCCACCCTCAACACTGGTACAGTAAAAAAATGAGATAGCATGAGTTCATCTTCTATGAAAGGCAAAATAAAATACAATCAAATCAAACTGTCAAAATCATAGAAGTAGACAAAGTAGTAAAGGGGAGCAGGTTATATACTGACATACCAGTTAAACCGATGGGTTATAAAAATTAGGAGTATACTGGGGTGCAGATGTTTTAACTCTCTTTCTTTTCAGACAGAATAACATTTTTTTCTCTGTCCTCATTTTAACGCGAGGAACGAAAACGAAAGCAGAGGAGCTGCTTTTTGTCTGTTATTTTTAAACACAGCACAAAGACATTAAACATCATCACTGACAGAGAGAAACAAGCTTTGTCTGTCAGCTCTCTGTGACACCGGCTGACAGATAGCCCGGCAGATAGCCCGGCAGATAGCCCTTAACTCGGGTTAATTTCAGTCCAACCTAACGGGTTAGGCTGGAGGAGGATTAAAGACAAAGAGTGTCCAAAAACAACAAGCACACTGACACATAAAAAGCTCGTCTAATCTCTAATAACAGATTTATTAAACATTTTCTAACCACCGCTCTGAGACAGACGCTAAGCTACCGTTGCTACATGCTAAGCTAAAGGAAGTAGCTGACTTACAGTGTAGTTTTCCACCAGCTCCGACCCGACGACACACACTCTCCTGTCCGGAACCTCCTCTGAAAACGGACTGGACTCCATCCTGAGTGAAAAATGTGACTTGTTATGGAGTTTAAAAAAAATAAACTGTGATAACGGTTGTAGACGGTTTCTCCTCAGGACGCCATGTTTGTTGTGATGCTGCTGAGTGAAGAAGCAGCTGACTGACTTAAAAAAAAACTTTATTTACAATTGTTCTGTTACAACCTGTGAAAATGTGTAATATTTATATTTAATATGACACACAGAGAGGTAAATGAACAACTGTTACAATAAAGACCGAGGTAAAAACTGAAATAAGGAATAAAAACGGCCCCAAACACGACCGTTATTTCACAACCGCTGTTGTCCGAAAATAGGAACACGTCTCATCTTTGAAAATAGCATTGAGATTTAATGACAACAGCTCAGTAACGACGAGGTTATAGATAGATAGATAGATAGATAGATAGATAGATAGATAGATAGATAGATAGATAGATAGATAGATAGATAGATAGATAGATAGATAGATAGATAGATAGATAGATAGACTCTTTAAAATGAAGCATGGAGATGGATAACACTTAGAATTAGAATTAGAAAATTAAATAATATAGAAATTGTTAATTTCCCAGTGATCTCAGATTTCATGTTTTGTGTATTAACTTTATTATACACACTGGGTATAACACCACACAAAAAACAGACCAGCATTAATTCAATCAATGCCAGCATTCAGAAATTTCTCTTTTTTCTTTATTATTGTAATTTTGTTTTATTTGTTTTACTGCAGTACACTTTATACTAAGTATATTTGGCCAAGCATCTCCTCTTTGTGTGTTTTTGTTGTATATGTTTTTATTTTATATGACAAAAAAAATCAGTTGAGAAAAAAAAACACACTTTTTTTGGGAAAGATGTTGATTGTGATTTCATCTCATGTCTGTGTACACAGTGTGTATAACTTTCAGTTCATTTATTGTCCCACAAGATAAAGAAATGAACACTGAAGATTGAAATTAAACCTGTGCAAAAAAAAAATTAAACATGAGCTAAGATTTTTTTTAAATACAAAACTATAGAACATAGTAGTTCTAATTCCTATAGAAATAAGAAATAGAAGTACATATAGAGATGTTTAAAAAACGCACACAATTACAGTAAGGCTGTAGACAATTAATGAAAGTCACAAAGTGCAAATTGAGTCCAAAATAAATGACAAAATGTCACATATTAGTTGGATTATGAGGACAGATGGTGATGATTTGTTGTATCTAAATGGGTGGTGTACTGTATGTGTCATCACAGTAGTTTATTGTCACATAAATGTAGGACTTCCGTCACAAGAATCAATCAAATCAAAATCCAATTTCACAACAAATGTAACCAGCTTTCTAAACTCACACTGTCCTGTTAAAGGCTGTTAAGTCAGCACACATCGGTGAATCTATCTCAGCACAAATTTAGCATTGTCACCACGACAGGCTGGTGCTAAGAGTCTAAGTATAGCAAGTCAGTCTCTCGTATCCATCCAACAATTTCACTGGATGCATCCCAGCAAACACTGTCCTCCCCTTCTTCTGCCTCTAGCTGTGTAACATACGTCTCAGCCACACGGGGTCACTCGTGCAGCTTTATGTAATCTCATGGTCTGACAGTTAAACTGTATTGATCTGAATATGTTTGAACAGGATTGAAGCCAAAAGGAGAGTTGTGCTGGAAGTCACCCTGTAATATGTTTAGTTAATTTCACTTAATATTGTTTATTTAAGTAAGCTGTACTTAGTATAATGCCATTCATTTCTAATGACTTCTGCTAATGGATGATTATGAACAATAAAGAGTCCATACAGCTAAGCAGCTTTGTTGTACTTAGGCACGTCAGCAAACAAAGACAGTGTTAAATGCTACCATGCAAACATTTGGTAATTAGCATTAAACAGAGTACAGCTGAGGCTGAATGTCATTAGTTCAGCAGGTTCAGGCTCGGCAGCAGAGTTTAGAAACTGGAGAACCAAATTTTATGATCATTTATCCAATAGTTGTAGTAGTTCCTCAAACGTCCACTTGAGGCTGGCTCCAGAAGTGAGTCAGTCTCCATAAGTCCCCATGTTCAAATGTCCAACTTCACAGCAGAAATAAACATGTTTACAGCCTGGTACAAAAAACAGTTTTGGTCTCTGTAGCTAATTTCCCCGTTCATGACAACTGTACTGAGGGCTGGATTTATATTAAGGCTTAAAGTTATGCAGAATTAACAGCGTGGACGCTTGCCTGACAGGTGTTGATGAATATTTGACTTTCCGTGGACTCTCTAAGACTTCTGAATTATGAATTCTGTTTTTTGGGTCTTATTTTGGTAGTTTTGTCAAGTTTCGCTGCCATGTTGGCGTTACAGATGGCTTGTTTAAGCACTCAGGCGTCAGGTCCACGTCTTTGCCGGGTTTTTTTTTAGATTACCAGGGAGATGGAGGAAGCAGGACTACCAATATGACAATATTATACTGTCAGTGGTGAATTTTCTGGGGGAGCATAAATTTCAACTTTATCCATCTGATATTTGTTGAAGTTTTTTCAGTCCAACGCACACATTGAGTAACCCTAGAGCCACGTTGGTAAGATGGCTACCATGTGAGTTTGCCAGAGGAACTTTTTTTTTTGTGGCAGATTTTATTTGGAACATTTGGAACAAAAGACAAATTTGTTTTGTTTTTATACACATGTTTTCACCCCTGCTGCAGTACTTGTGTTGTCTTGAGTCCATGTGGGTTGGGTACTTGTATGTGCATGACACAATAACTAACTGCTGTCAGTGGTATTACAGTACTGTGGCTGTGCTGCTGGTTGTTGTTGCTGTCTGTTGTCAGAGGGGCGGGCTAAAGGCAGCAGCTGTGGATCAGATTTCAGCTACTAAAACTGAAGAGGAATGAACCATTCTGCAGAAACGGGGGGGTTGATTCTGGTGATCACAGTGACAGCTTACAACCTGAGGCACTTACAGCCTCTTATATGTCTCATAATATCTTATTCGAGCATGTAGAAATCATAACTGACAGAAATCTCTCATATTATGATGTTTTTTTAAATGCAGAGAATAAACCTGCACACCCTGCCCCCCTCCCTGTGTTAAACCCATGAGTGGATCCTTCCAGGTCTTTATCCAGGCTGTGAGGAGAAGGCAGAGCCACAGTCAGAGCTGGTCAGAGCTGAGTGCAACACAGTTGTCGGCCTGATACTGAGAAATAACTGCTTTAAATCAGCCAGAAGACGCTTCAAAACCCCTCAGTAGCTCATTTCAGTTCACTGATCAGAGCTGTAAAGAGCTGATTTGACTTTTTAGAGAGGTGAAGAAGAGAGATTAGAGAGACAAGAGGAGGGCGTGACAGGGAAGAAAAGCCCAGCAGGCAAGCTGCTGCTGCAAGGGGAGGAAGAGCAGGCTATGCATCAGCCAAAGGCAGAGGTCAAGAAAAAACGTGCAAGAATAGTGAAAAGGTAGACTCAGAGCGAGAGGAGGGTCATTTTGTGATCTGGAAAAAAAAATCAGAAACCAGCCTCTCTTTGTTATTGTTTGGGCCACTGAGCAAGGGAGGAGGATGTGAAGGGGAGCAGCGAGGAGAAAGGGAGGCGACTGCAAGAAAGACAAGAAAAATGCTCTCAGAGATGATGAGCAGGAGGAGCTGCCAGCAGCAGCAGGATGGCAAAGGGGCTCCACAGAGGGACCCCTCCAGCCGCAGAAAGCACGGCTGGTCCAAGAGCTGCAGGGGGCGCCTGCAGGGACGGAGGACAGGAGGGGGAGGGTGGCCAAGAGGGCGAAATCACCACCAACACGCTCAGCGTCATCATCCTCATTACCATCATCCCCTTCACCTCCAGAGGCCGGCGATGTCCCTCCGACCTGTCAACGTCAAAGGAAACAGAGCGAGGGGGATGCGAGCGCCCAAGAACACCAACCAGTTTCTAATGCACGAAAAGTACCAGATGCTGCACATGCGCTCCGATTCAGTGGGGAGCGACAGTGGCAGCAGCTCCGACAGCGACATGGAGCTCACAGACATGGACTCGTACCTGGGCGTCCTGGAGAATGCCAGGGGAGCACTCTTGGACAGTCCCAACCCACACGGCTCAACGACGCCCCCGGGGCAGATCCTGGTACTGCACGAAGACAGTCTGCGTCTGCAGGAGGACAGTCTGCGTCTGCAGGAGGACAGCATGCAGTATTTCCCCTCTGAAGACGACCTGATCCAGAGCCAGAACTTCATGCAGAGGGACTTTGTTGAGTTCTGTGACATCTTGACGTCCTGAAAGGGGGGTCCTGAAACTTTCAGGGTGCCATTTTGTTCTGGGCAGCGTGAAACTCAAACCTCAGACTGAATCAGGTTTGTTCTGCTTCATGTTCACGGAAGAAAACTGAAAGAAATCTCCGTCTTATCAAGTCATTTAGCCTTAAAGTCTTACAAACATGCTCGCAGGGTGAGATGATTGCACCAGTTTCTTGCAGAAATCAACTTTTTAAAACACATTTTTTTAAAAGTGTTTTCTTAATACTCCAGAATTTTGATGTCTGCCTTACTTTGTCTTTTTTCAAGATACTGGCATTGATTGTTCAGTGAGGGGGGGGAAAAAGTGAAATTATCTCACCCTGTTGGTATTTTTCTAGATTTATTGAATGTAAGATTAAATGACATTATTAAGAAGGATGTTTTTTGTTGTTTTTTTAACAGGTCATGTTTTGGTAGAGTGTGTCTGATGCTGTAAAGTGCTGCCTTTTTTTGTTTTGTTGTTGTTGTCGTTGCACACAAAGGGAAATGGGCTGGGTGGTGGGAGTGAGCCCAAACAGCCAATCGGCATCAAGCTGGCTACATTACGCTGCAGCTGATTGGCCGATGCAGACTGTCATTAACACAAAAGCCCTTTACTGTACAAAATAAAAAGATAAAACCTAAAAAAAATATATAAATAAATGATTGATGTAACACGTGCTGATTGGTGTTTTTTTTTTTGGGATTTAAATGTGAGGTTTTTTTGTGTCATTTTCAAGTGCGTAGAGTTAACAAGGCCAGTGTGTCAGTGAGTCATCCAGGCACAGTTAAACCTTGTAAAAACAAACACTCCCATGGCAATGTGTGAGAGGAGCATCAAGATCAGAAGAGAGCAGCGAAGAAAAACACATTCAACATTAGTTAAAATACAAAAAAAGTGTATTTAAAAACTTTTTCGGGGGGAGGGAGGGTGCATGATGAAGAAATAGATGAAACCAACCAACAACCAATGCACACGTAGCACAGTTGATGATGAAAAAACTGCTTTAATCCAAGATGGGACATGGACACATAGACAAAGAAACTATATAATGCATGTAAAGGAAACAAATAATACAACTGAAGCATGACACAAGATGTAACTTATTTCCATTAGTGGAAATAAAGCATTATATCAACAAAGACGGTTGGTGTCTGGTGTACTAAGACACTGAAATATTCATACGTACACAAATCTCTACTCTGTTTCTAAAAACCATCTGCTCAGCTAGTCCCAGTTAAAACTAGATTTATGAATGAACCAGAGACGTTTTGTTATAAAACCAACGTTGATCTCTTAGTAGTCTGGTAGATATTTATACACTTGCCCAGCGAGTATAACCTTACCAACAATGTTAAACCAACATTTAAGCATTATGAAACTTTAGATGGCCATTAGAGCAGGGAGGCGGGAGAAACACTGCGTTCCAGAGCAGTCGGAGGGGATTACATAAAGTGAAGTGGGCTGATCACACCCACTTATAGGACGTGCGGGGAGGCGTAAGCCTCTTTGTGTTCATGTGTCATAAACTAATAATGGTAGCGGGTCAAAGTGTAAGGAACAGGCAAGGTTCTCTGAGTTTTAAGATTCATTATTCTGCCCTTCAAAGTGAGACAGCGAGCTGGCTGTATAACTGTATAATAAAGAGAGTTATGTTAAGTTATGCCCTCATTTTAATGCCCCTTTCAGTCTGATTATTTTACCCCTCCAGAGGCCTGCAGCCTACATAATGCACATACTGTACTCTGTCTTCAGCCTACAAACAAAATGTTCTCCTCCTTTTGACCTATATGAGAAAGTTAACTTTATTTTAATTACTGAAATCAGTCTAACAAATTAAAGAACAATTTAATACTTTGGGTTATGTGCTTTAGTGTTAGCTTAGATAGTGTTTTTCTTTATTTTAGCAACTATCTCCTTTATTAATGTACAATCAACTGAATTGCCACGATGTTGTGGTTATATTTTTGGTTGAGTGTGGACATGTACATTCAGCTTTAGGTTCAGATAAGTAGCTCTCCAGTTAGCTTTAGTTTGACATGGATCTCTTGGTGTAGCTGTCTGTTTATTTGTAGCAGAAAAGTAGCTTGTATTTTTTTAACCCAAAGCACCTACTGTATGTTTTTTTTTGTTTTATTTGAATTTTTAATTTCTTACACAGTAACACAGATTGTCAAAAATCTTAGCTTAGTTTTTATTGGACAGTTGAGTAATTTTTTTCATCCTCTAAACCAGATTTACACTGATACGAGGATTTAGACCTGTAGTGTACAAGAATACTTTATTCTGAAAGTGTGAAAACCTGTTTAAGGAAAGTAGGTAGACTGGGTCTGGAAGAACCTGCTTGGGGACCCTGGGGCAAAATGGAGCTGTGATCCTCCCCATAACCCCATTTCTACTGTGCAATATTAGGACTACACACCTTGTAATATAAACTGGAATAATAAATAATAAAGATGATGAAAGTATTTTGTACTTTGAGGGACTACAAGACAGGACCTTGAAATTGTATTGTTACGATTTAGTGCCCAGAAATAAGTTTCTAAGAAATATATATATAAAAAAGGAAACAATATAATACTGACAATAGAATTCATCCCACATGAGAGTCAGTCATCCATGTGTGTCTATGTCATACTTTAACTGAAACACCTTTAAAAGAAATATGTGCAGTACTTGAAGAAATATTTTTCAACCTTTCCACATAATGTAAGACATTCGTTCATATCATCCACTCCTAACTCATCCAGTCCTGAAACAGAGGCTCTCTCTGTGTGCCTCTTGTTGTCTAATTATCAGGGCCGGCCCTAGGCTTTTAGGCTTTTAGTGGCCCTAAACAAGATTTTGTTTATGGCCCCAAAAAACTCCTGGTGCAATCAACAAATTGAACACGCCCAAGCAGACAATAGAGATGAACAAATTAATTAACAAACAGAAACGTGATGTAAAAAGTAAATGAAGGAGAACAAATTGTTTAAAGCTCTGTGAATCCTGCAGGATCATTTTGTCCATAGTACAAAGAAACCTGCTGTTATTAAACTAGAAATTGCACAAGTATAGTGTAGCATTTCAGAACATCAGGAGGAAAGCGACAAATCTGAATCTGCAGGTTAATGAACATGTGGTGTGAGAGCATGTGAAGAGTAAATTGTGTGAGTCTCACAGTCATTGCGTAAAAGTTGGCAGCCCCTCAGCGAGTCAGTCAACTTAACACCGTATAAAGTGAGGAATGAGCAACATAGGTTCAAGTTAATATGTGCCACAACCCTTTCCTGTTAATTGTGGCTCTAAGCAACCAGATAGCCTGCTTATTATTGCTATCTGAGCCCAGTCCTTCAGTGATTATAAAACCAAAAAGATAATAACTCACAGTATAATGCTAAATGCAGACCTGAGACATTCACACAGTGTATTGTCATCCATAAATGCTCAATTGGGTGGTATGTTAGTGATTTAATTTAAGCTTTTAAGAGCCTTTACCTTAATACTTTTGACATTATTTAAGATTTGCTGCAGATTTTATAATGTTTATATCATGTTAACCTTTCAGAGTGCTGGATCAGGAACCTTCTTAGTCCGGTTTTGTCCGTTTGGGATGATTTAATCATCTCAGATCACAACAGTAACTCAAATAAAGATCCTGTGTGTCGCAAAGAAAACCTGCCTGACAGGAGACAAAGGTGGCACCAAGTGACTTCATGCCAGCAGCAGATCTAACCTCCTCAGGCTGACCTTTGACCTGTAGATCAGCTGATCAGCTCAGGTACCAAGGGTGTGTTAATCAAGAACACACACACACAGACAAACACACTGACCTACAATGTGTTTGCACTGTTTCTTATCTCAGTGCTCGGGGACACAGCTGTTTAGTCTCCACTGTCTGCGTTGTATCTACTGAGGCTCATGTTTCTACTTTTTCTGCTGCTGTCATCAGTCCGAGGCAGCTTCTACTTTAAAGCTTTTAAGGAGACGCTGTTTCGCAATGCTGCTTCTGGTTGGTCAGCTGACACGGCCAAACACAGGAAGAGAGAGTGAGCCATTCAACAACAAGTAGAGACAGAGTTATAGTATGAACGGCGGTTAGAAAGATCAGCAACACACCCACACACACACACACACACACACACACACACACACACACACACACACACACACACACACACACACACACACACACACACACACACAATAGCACGCCACAATGCCCTGTGGTGCTAGTTGCTGAAATCTGAAATCTGTGAGCCATGTTGTGAGTTTAAAGTTAATTTTGGGGTGTTATAGATTTCCTTCTGTCTTTATAATCATGCCAATATGTGTGAAACTTTTTACAGGTTAGTGATGATTGAATTAAAAACTGTTAAAAAGTAAAAAAGTATCACAATATGTAACTTCGTGCTCAGGGTACGATCACCAATGAGAAGTACGTAATGCTTTATGGCACACACCACCAACTACTACTACAGGGACCACCAGGAATAACAGGAGGTTTTTAAAGGTCTGTGAACTGGAGCTGGGAAAGCGGGCAGTGTGCAACAGCCTCTATTGACATAATAACAGAAATCAAAAGGGGAAGTTCACGGAGGGTGCAAAGAAGAGGAAAGATGACTGCTGTTGGTCTAGTAAGTAATATCAGCTGGCTGCTATGTCTTATGTTGTCTTCCTCTGTAAATATATACTGCAGAATAGTTATTAGTCAACCATAAACGACTTAAACTTTCAACTGGCATGGTGCCCTACCCACGATGAAATTTGTCAGTGACTGACTTAATATTGGAGCACCCCAAAGCTGCATTTTGAGTACTCTCCTGTACTTCATGTACACACACCATCAAAGCCAGTTTGCTGACGACACAGCAAAGAAGGTAAAGGACCTGAATTGTTAGTGTCAAGACAGGAACCTCCTCCTGAACTTCAGCAAGGCTAAAGAGATCATAGTGGACTTTAGGAAGAGAGTAGACAGCTTCAAGTATGTCCACAATGCAGAGGGCCTGACCTAGTCTCTGCATAACTGACTCTGTGCTGAGGAAGGCTGTTTCACCTTAGATGCTTGAGGAAATTCAAGATATCCGTTCAGATACTGAAGAACTGAGAGCATCCTGATGGGGAACATTAGTGTCCACTCTGCAGGGAGTGGTTTGTTTGGCTGAACGTGCAAAAAGCTGTGGCAAAAAGACATATGCTGGCTTTTTGCTGTAAAAGAGCAATTTGAATAAAGAACGGAAATATATATATATATAACAGAATATTTCTATCAAAAATAAGGATAGGAGAGTCATTTAGCATCCCAGTTTTTATGTAATAGTGTTCAGTATTTCTGGTTTTAAAGGCCTTTTAGCAGCACGTCCCACAAAGCCCAGGGTTTTTGCTGATTAAAGTCACAGTTCGTCAAAAGAGGTGAGAGGACGCTGTTAGTTCAGACTGTGATAACAGCAGCACAGAGACACGCTTCTTTTCTTCTTTTTTTTTCAGGACGACTGATGAAAAAACTGCTGAATGAAACACTGCATTGAGTTACAGAAGCTCGGACACGGCACCAGGACTTCAGCTCTCGACACACTTTAGTCTGTCTCTCTTGTCTTGTCTTGACTTTCAGCTGCTCAATAGAGGCAAAATGATGAAATCAATGTCCTGTAATAATGATGATGATGATACACTGAGTGCTCAGGGCCGGATCCACTGCGGAGCTCGACATATTGACTTGAGGCAGGGCTGTACCGGATCTGGTTATCCTGGATATTATTTTGACTGTGGTGCTGTGTGTTGTGGGAAATGATACTTGCAGGGGAAACAGGATGAAAATCATGATCTTTATAAGGTTTTTTTTAGACTCCTGGTGTTTCCTCACAGGTCACATGATGACATTATTGTCACGTTTCAGAACATCTGCAGTGAAACCAGACCGAGCATACTGGTTTGTGTTTGTCAACCAGAACTCCTAACCAATCAGAGAGTGACCTCAGTCGCTGTGGTTCTGTATACAACCCAAAAATCCTGGAAGAAACCTCTGTTAGCTCAGTGTGTGTGTGACTGGGAAGGGGGGTGTGTGTGTTATGAATACATGAAGTAATGGAGGGAGGAGGAGGAGGAGGAGTGGATGGAGTTGGTCTATCTTACTTTGGAGTGGAAAAGTACAGCTCTCTGCTCCAGAGGCGGAGACTTCTCTGTTGAGTACACAAGCCAGCCAATGAGAGGACAGAAAAACACATTGATTGACAGCCGTGCACAGCAGAATGACAAACCAGCAGCGAGGCTCCGATTCTGAACTCGGCCTTCATATAAACTTTAAGTTTTGTGTTTTTAATGAGAAGCTGCAGGCTCAGAGATTGCACACTGAGGTGAAATGGCAGATCACGTGGAAAGGATTTTACATTTCTGGAAGCGACTGAGATGAACTGTGAAGATTAAAGCAACTTTAAAAGAGTTGAAAAGGTTAATTTGACATTTTGTAATATGTAGTGAAAGTTTTCTCACATTTTGAGGAGGCAAAACACAGATGAAATGTTACTGACCCATCCAATCATAGGTACGTCTAACTCTGGCTTCCTTCACATGATGAAGTCCCGTACATGGATCTCAAGTAACACAGATACTTTGTAAAATGAGACAATGCAAGGTAAAGGGTCTTTTTTAAATCATATTTCCAAAACCAAAAGTCTCAGGTATATATATTAAACACTGCGTTCATCTGCCACCAACATTAGCATGCCCAGATACAAGCACTTAAGCACTAAGCATGTTTCAACATATACATCCATCCTTTTTTAGTAATCTGTATCAAGGTCACAGGAGGCTGGAACTGATCCCAGCAACCATTTACACTCTCATTCACACCTTTACGGTCACCAATTAACCTGCGTGACTTTGGACTGTGGGAGGGAGAGAACTAATGCCGACACGGGGAGAACATGCAAACTCCACACAGAAAGGCCGAGGTTCAAAGCAGGACTCTCCCTGTGTGAAAAATAAAATATTCAGTGTTAAATGATCAGTGGTGGTATCTAGCGGTGCAGTTGCCCTCCCGTTCCTGAGAAATTACGGTGGCTGCAAAGCTTTATAAAAATGCGAAAGGTCCTCTGTAGAACCAGTGTTTAGTTTGTCCGTTCCTGGGCTACTGTAGAAACATGACACTTCAACATGGCACCTGTAGAAAAAGCTCATTCTGACCATTGAGAATGGATGTTGTATACGTGACTAATCCGTAATTGCATCCACCTGTCAGACAAAGCGTCCACACTGTTAATCCTGAATAACTTTAAGCCTTAATATAATGTGAACAGGTGAGTTGTATATAAATTCACCCTCAGTACAGTTGTCATGAACAGGGAAATTAGCTACAGAGACCAAAACTGTTTTTTGTACCAGGCTGTAAACATGTTTATTTCTGCTGTGAAGTTGGACATTTGAACATGGGGACTTATGGAGACTGACTCACTTCTGGAGCCAGCCCCAAGTGGACGTTTGAGGAACTGCAGTTTTCAGCATGTCTGTTTAAGAGGTTGCTGCTCGATTCTAAGATAACATAATTCTTATTTTCAGATAATTTAAAACATAGTTATACATATTATATTACATTTATGCCATGTTCAGTAAACAGAGCTCTCTTATATTGGACACACTGAACTCCACTACACAAATTAAACAGTGTTCAAATCACAGCACCATTGATAAACATGTTAAATATAAACCGGTGTGGTTGCTGCTTTTGATAACATGCATGTGTGGTCGGGTGTTTTTCAGCACAGAGTACAGGATGATCACACTCTGCCTCCAAAATCTGTGTCTGTGGTTGAAGTGTGTCACAATGAACAGACAACAGTGGTAATCATTGTGTTGATAGTTAAAACACACTCACCCTCACACATCATCACAGAGGTGATGATTATACGCACCAGAAAGCGCATTGTCTTTGACACACTTCTTACTGTGTGTGTGTTTTATTAAATATTCAGCATGTAGCTGCTCGGTTAAAGACTTAATAGTTCAAATACAGGGTGGCTCGCAGCAAGAAGTTTTCTGGTTTGAACCCTGTGTCTCCGTGTCCGGCTTCCTCCCACAGTCCAAAGACGTGCAGGTAAATTGGTGACTCTTAGGTGGCATGGGTGTTGCCCAATGCCGGGATAAGCGGTTATGGAAAATGATTAGATAGATGGTCAAACACAGGTGGATCAGCACACGTACACAGCCTTAGTAGTAACAATTACACTGACTATTACAGCTTCATTTCATTGTACTGATGGATGTTCGTCTCTTTAACCAGAAGAATCGTGACTATCAGAACCAGATCAGGTATGTGTTCACATGCAAGAAATTTGTTCCCCAAGTACGCACTCAGGTATAGACATAAAGCCGGTTTTAAAAGACGAGATTACATTTTACAGACTTTGGCTCCCCTCCATCAGCTCCCTGTGCATTTTAAGATTGAATTTAAGATTTTATTGATCACTTTTAAAGCTCATCAGGGTCAGTACAGGCCAGTCTGCAGCCGAAGATCCCCAGGTGGGACCCCTTAACCTTGGAACAACCCACCTGAGGAGACGAGGCTCCCTGATTCCTGATCCCTCATTTTTACAGAGCTAACTCTTTGTGATGACGTCTATTTATTTATTTATCTCTTTATCTTTTATTGTTATTTAAAAAAAATTATTATTGCTTTCTCTTCATTGCTCTGCCTCTCTCTGTGGCCTTCAATCTTTGGTCTTCCTTCATGTCCTCTGCTCCGTAAACCACTTTGTAAACTCTATTATTTAAAAGGTTCTATATAAGTAAAAATATCATTATTATTAATATAAATACAGCTGATAACAAGGACAACAAGCCTGAGATGGTGTAAAAGATGCTGTTTTATCTACATGAGGTAGGTGGATATGACAGTGTATACAGTATGAACAGCATGACTAGATTGTGTATGAGTGATGATATTTACGTGTTTCAAGAACAAAAACTGAATTTAAACAGAGAATAAATCATTTAAAGGTACAGTGAATGTTTGGGGCAGTTTATTAGCTTGGCTTCAGCATGGCAGTAATTTTTATCGTCTGTGAGGCTGACTAGTGTGTGTGTGTGATCTGTTTCCTGATACTCCACTGTGCTGACACACACACACACACACACACACGCACACACACACACACACACACACACACACACACACACACACACACACACACACACACATACACGCACAGAGGAGCTCAGCTGAAGAGAGAGAGAGAGTAACAGAGTTGACATCCTCTCAGCATTGTGGTGAATGTTTCACAGCACTGACAATCTGCTCAAGGTACACAAACACACACACACACACACACACACACACACACATTCCACTGGCTGTGTGTGATTAGTTCAGACTGAAAGAGCCGAGCAAGAGAGCCTCATATGAAGAGAAGAAGATCTGTTGTTTCATTTCGTGGATCGAAGTTCAAGTGAATTAATTATCAACACATTCATGACGGAAATGTGACTGAAGTTTCAGTCCAGAACTCTGACATCTATGAAGTGTAGAGAAGTGTAGCAGCATACAGTACGCATCTGTTCATACACGTAGGTAAGAATGTGTGAACTTTATACGGGCATGTTTGAAACTCACAGGTCAGGATTCCTCACAGGTCACGAATGAGCTTCAGTCATCAACATTTAGTGGTGGAGTGACATTATAAAGATGTTTGTACTCATGCTGCGGTTTTGGCATTAAGCCTGCCCAAGTTTGGGCTTTGAAATAAAAGGTTTGGAGCACATGTGCATTTATTTTGGATTATATGGGGTGCACACTCCACCAGGTGAGCTACCAGGGCTCTGCAGGTAGTAAACTTTGATATTCCCTTCTGTCCCACCATCACCAGCCAGCACCAGTCGATATCCAACTCCTTTTCCTTCATACAACGCCATATAACACGCAATAAACCTGTCTAAATTTAAATCCATATTGGTCCTTTGTCTTTGATTTTTTAAATTCCTGTACCCCATAACAACATTGAACTGAATCAATCCTCCTGAAGTAAAAGTAGACTGTTGTTATACTGTATGTCTTCTTCACACTGAAACACGTGGGCTATAGGTCAACAGTATGTTTCTGACAATACTTTTTTCATTGGACCTTTGTGCCAAAATTAGAAAGTACCTTATAAAAAGGGAACTGTGTACTTTTTGTAGTTTAAGGTGCTTTTAGGTTCAGTTCAGGTTCTTCCCCCAAACTTTGACCTACCGAATGTTGCTGCTCGGTAGGTCATACTGCACACATATCATCCATGGAGCAAATCCCAGCTGACTTAGAGCGGGAGGTGGGGTCTGCTTCTTTCAGCCTTTCATTGTAGCGACCCCCCAGCATAATCAGGTTGGTGTTCATAACCTCCCCACCCCCCACACTTGGTCTACCCGAGAGCGGTCAGGGATTACTGTGGTGCAACACATGGAAGCTACCAAACACACACAGAACAAATGCTTTAGATCACCAGGCAACATTTCTGCTTTAGTCCTAAAAGAACTTTAATAGATAGAAATGCATTGCATATTACTGAGGTAACTGGGCTTGTTAACATGTATAAAAACAATATTTAGCCTAAAGTAAAGTGTGATTTTGAGTTCTTGTCCCCTGTGGTAAATATTATTTAAGGGTCGACAACTCTGGGAGCTGCAATTTTATTTTATTCTCCACAACTGCCCTGACCTCTCATCTTGTTTACCTGTGCCTACCTATAAATTAAGAGGAATAACACTGTAAGTTATGTGTCATAATTTAAAGATAATAGAGGTACAACATACAAAAAAACTAAAGTTACTATTCAAGTGAATTGCTGAGGCACAAAATCACAAATGAAGTGAACTCAATGGCAATACAAATGTCACTTTATGTGTGCATATATCAGTGTTAGCAGCATGCAAATGAAGTTACTGCACTTGTAGCAGCAAAACAAAGTGCATCATTCTTTAAGACAGTAGTGCTGTCAGTAGTGAAGCACAGTCGGTGATAAGTTATGAAATGAAATACTATTTGCATCACATCTCCTGAGCTTATCACGCTCTACATGTAAAGTAACACCCAGCTGTGAGGTACATGTGTAGGGACAGCACGGGAGTGATACATCATGAATGTGTGCCAGTCTGACAACACAGACCAACACAATCGCTGGCGTATAGGACACGTAACCCATGTGTGTGTGCCCTGAGGATACAAACAAGGAAGTGAAACAGGAAACGTCCTCGTCCAATTGGCTGGTTGGGACACACAGACCTGCCTAGTTACTAAACAGCTCAGTGACGCTGAACAACCCGACCTCCTCCTCCTCCACCTCCTCCGTCTCCGTTCAACACAAGTCTTCTTTCTTTTCCTTCCTGTATTCACCCTCCGATGAACAAAAATGCAGCAGTGTGTTCAGTCTCAACATGCACTCCCATTCAGATCTTCAGGCGACTCAACTAAAAAACTCAAAATCAGCTTCATTATAGATGTAAGTCTGGATCAGAAGTGGCACAAAACAACTGAACCAAGCAGCTGGCATACTTCCAGCAGGGTATATGTATAGGATGATGTGGCCTGACCTCACATGAAAGGGAACACTGAGTTATGTAACACCCTCTGGCTGATCCGTTTGGTAACTATGGATGAATAAGGGTGAACTGAGCTCTGTTTCTTACAACTCTAAACTTCAGAAAGTCCAAATCCACTTCAAACTACAGAACTAAGAGGATAACTTAAATGTTTCAGTGTGAAATGAGACGATTTCCCACACACAGCTTGGATCTGACCTTGTGTCGAGGTGGAAAAACTCACAGAGGCTGATAAAGAAACACCTGGTCAGCGCACACACACACACACACACACACACACACACACACACACACACACACACACACACACACACACACACACACACACACACACACACAGGGCTCCTATTTGAAATGAGAATGTATTCCTCAAGATTTTAACCTCACATAAAAAGTAGATCAGAGACTACAAACACTTCCTCTAGTCAGCTACACTAATGCAAATCTGCTGACAGACGTGAAAAGATGTGTACCGTGTACGCTGCATGGCCTCGGATTTGAAACTGAAAAAAAAAAACCTTTGAAGAAGTGAGGACCGGACAAAATGTCCAAAAGAAAAACACCCTGACCTTTTAAAACGGTCCTCACTTTAGTACAAATGTCCAAAAATTTCCCCCCAAAAAATATGTGTCTTAAACACAACTTTACTTTTTAAAATGCCTTCAGTCTAAGGTGTTTAAACTCAAAGCAGTCCCCACAAAAGGCAGAAGAACAAAGGACACACACACACACACACACACACACACACAGAGTTGTGTTTGTATTTCCTGGTTTCATCTTGTGAGTCTCGATCATGAAAAGATTAAAGATTACTTCAGATTTTAATCAGTCAGATTATCTCAATTTATCTAAATTTATCTCAGATTATCAGAATCCTGGAACACAAACGACTAAATTTAGACTTTTTTGAGTAATTGTCGCTTTTTCAGTTACAATGATTCAGTTTTAAAGTGTTTAACGTGCTTGCTGTTGAGTCATGTCGTGAGACACATGAGTGCTGAGTGCATGAGTTAAATTTTCTTCTGTTTATTTTTATGTTAAGAATGAACTTCCGCAGAGGAGAGAGCAGCAGTTCAACATCAGCGACGACAACAGAAAGTGGAAACGCTCTGACACCGCCTGCTGGACGGCCAGCGCCACTTAAAAACTGCCCCAGAGGAGCATCAGCTGATATCTCCAACATGTGTATCTTAACAGTATATAACATCTGGAAAGGTCACAATACAATATGATTACACACGGACGCTCCTCAGCTGTGACCAAAGCTCAGACTTTGTTTTAATTTGAGTTTACTCAATCACTTAGTAAGCGTGAGGGAACAGGGAACATTTCATCTCTCAGCTTCTTCTGCTCTGATCTGTGAGGAACAGAAGATTAATAAAATAATAAAGGGTCACTTATAGTTCATTCTATAGCACTGAGGAATATATTCTAAATAATACGAGCACTAACACTTCTTTTATTTTAATACTGTTATAAAAATAGGGTTACACTGCCATTTAGATGTTTTTAACTTATACAATGTTTGTTCCTATTTATTACATGTCTTGAGGGCACTTCCCTTTATTGCTGTTATACTGAGACTGGCAGGGTAAGGTAACGTTCAGGTTAATGTATGAATAGAGGGATTCCAGAACAGGGACAGGTCAGAGAGGTGACATCTAGATTGGGAACAAACTGGCTACTGATTAGGGGATATGTTGAAGAAAACTGTTAAATGCATTATATGCAAATTGACTGTTAACAATTTGCAGGGGTTGAGACAGCCCATCTTTAGGAAAATGTATAGGAACCAACTGAGCCTTTTTCTCTGTAACCCCTTCAGTGTGTTGCACTGTGAAACGCTGCTCTTGTACAAGAACAATAAATTCAACTTGATGTTTTGAATCCGATCCTCTTTATTTAAAGGTTTTTCTTTAAAATTCCCGTAACAATTACATCCCCCTATTTGTCCTCGTGACAGCCTAATGAAATCAGAATATATTGTGACAGATCAATCATAAGCAAAGAGTTTTTGTTTGTGTGTTTTAAGGTGGAACTTTTCTTATTTAGTCTCAAGCTGTGCAGCCAAACACTTTTCAGACTCACAGAATTTCATCTTTAATTCTTGCAGAGGTTCTCAGTTTTGAGTATTTCACACTGTGCAAACATCATATAAGTTAAATGAATAGGTGGAATAACATGATACGCTCAGACAGTGTGAAACAAAACAACTTGTCCAACCTTAAACTGACTTTCAAGGTCCAGTGTGTGGACATGGCAGAAATGTAACATAATATTCAGAAATATGTTTTCACTTGTGTATAATCACCTGAAAACAAGGATCTTATGACACGTTTAATGTTTCTGTCTTTTGGGGAGAGCGTTTCATGGTTTGTGTGCATTTGGCAGCCACCGCTGTTTCCCCTTCACACTAAGACAGAAAGGGTGAAGCGAGGGGGTTACAATCAGCAACTACACAGCTAGATGTCACTAAATCCTACACACTGGTCCTTGAAGCTGGGTGTTAGGAGTGAACATCACCCTGGACCAGAGGATGAGATCTCATCACGATAAAGACGATCGATCACTCCACAGCAGGTCGGACGTCATTATTGTACAGCATCGGTGATTAGAGAAGAATAAAAACAAGTCATGAAGATCACTTTGCCTCTTTTTTTAGACCCCATTCATATGTGTTGATTCAATAATAATAAAATCAGTTTAATACAGAGGAAAACATCTTTTAAATGATTTCTTGGGACACTCTGGGATGAATGTTGACGTCGAATGCATCGTCACTGTCAGACTTCAGTGATAGACGAAGCAGGTGAATAAATTTATCATCTGTGAGAGGCCGCGTGAGTTTCCCCTCACACTCACATCACTGATTAAAGTTTTAAAACGCGTCGTTGCTGCAGCTTGACAGAACACAAACTCTCCCTTCATATCAGTGCTTACTTTAACTCCTCCGGCAGACTTACAGCTCGATCTGTGGAGCGCTGCGCCTCCTTCTGTAAATGTCCTGTCACGTCTGAATGAAGTCTGAATGAACATTTAACTGACGCCCATCTGAATGATAAAAAGCCGACAATTAAAAAACAGGATTTATCGTACGAGTCCATCCTCCTGTTCTTTGTCCGTCCCCTCTGCATCACTCTTCTTCTTTTTCTCCTCCTCCTCCTCCTGTCTCAACCTCTCCTGCTCCTTCTCCAGCTCCTGCTCTTCTTTGGCATCAGCCACCTTCAGTTTCTCCTCCACGTCTTCGGGAATCTCCAACTCCATCAGGTTCTCCATCCCCTCCTCCGGCTCGTCTCCTATCAGCACCTAGAAAAGGGAAAGACGAGTACGATACATGACACGTCCTGCAGTGAGATACGATCAGAGAGGGGTTGATTCAGTTTTACGGTAAATTTTAGAGGATGTTTGTTCTGCTGTTGTTTTTCCCAGCAGACATTTTATAGGTAAAGCACAGCGGTTACTAATGACATTAATGGAGACTTAGTAAACAGTAAACTTTCAGTCTTTCCTACCTGGACCAGTTTCTCACAGGCTGCTGTAACGTGGATGTCCTTCTCCCAGTTGTGGAACTCCCTCATGATCGGATAAACGTTCTTGTCTTTTAGAGTCTGCCGGCCGGCTTTGGTCGCCGTCAGCTGCGCGAGAGAAACAAACAGTAAAGAGCGGAACATAAAAAAATAAAAATAAAAACACAAGCAAGTCTACGTGTGTGTGTGTGTCTGTTGTGTGCGTTTGTTGCTGTGTCGTACAAGTAAAAGTGTTTCCAGCAGCATCTTTCGGATGTCGGGGTCTTCTTCTCTCTTCTTGTCCTCTGGGAGGTACTGCAGGTCCACAGGGAGACCTGAACATCACATCGAAATCTGTAAACATCAACTATGTGCAGGTCATCCACTCAGACCAACTGGTTCCTACTGAAGACATCTTTCACGAATTTAAAGCTTCATATTTAAACTAAAGGATCACAACAAACAAACACACTCACCATCATTTTCTTCCTCTGTCAGCTCCTCTGGACCGGCCAGCGGCAGCAGGAGGAAGGGCAGGATGTCCACAGCATCGCTTAGCAACCACTCGTGATGGGCTAGATGGATTGAGGAGAAGTTTGGATCAGAAGACTGTTGGATTATAGTTCAGTGGGGACATATCTTAAATAGCATCCCTCACATTTCCTTTAAACATCCCCAGCTTTACTGATTTTCCCTGCAGAGGCTACTTCCTCATATATGTTGACTTTCGTTACAGTTGGGAGGTGTGAAGATTACAGATGTGTCTCGAACAAACAGATGCATTTACACCTTTTTAACATCTGGCTAAAATGCATCTTAAGCAACCTTCTGAGGTCGGAGCGGAGTTCAGATTACAGGCTTGCCTCCTTTATGCTGCTTTTGACATGTCTGTCCAATTTAAGCGTGAACGGGCTCTGTGTGCGTTTCTCACCGTGGTCAAAGCAACAGTTGCGGAGGGTACCGATGACTCCGCCTCTCCTCACAACTGACGCCTGGAACTGAGTAAAGGACAACAACCTCTGGACTACACACCTGCAACACAGATAATTAAGACACGTCAACGTCCAGATTTCAGCTGAATGTGTTGAGAATATTCGAGTTCAGTATGCTCCAAATTATGCTACTTATTTAGATTTTCTCTACACAGCCGGCATGGCTAAGGGTGCATTCAGCTGTAAGCCATCGCTATCGTGACTCGCTGCAGGGTTGTGTGGCAGTGGGAGGGTGAGGGCGGCTGCTGTATGTCTGCTGTAAAACAATCAGGAATCAATCTATGTCTCTCGACCACAAACCAAATTAAAACTTCTTTGTTTCATTATTTTACAGCCTAAACTACGAGCCAGACTCAGCTTTAGAAGCTGGTACAAACAAAGAAACGAACAGGTAGAGTATCAGAGTTTAGTCCATGAATCCACCTGGACAGTCTCAGTTTCATTTGATGACATTTGACATTTCAGGCTGACTGTGGAGGAGTTTGTTCGATCTGATATTCCGATTAGTGACTGCAGCGTGACGTCGGTCTGTATTTTTCCAGAAGTTGCAGCCAAAACAGATGACCCGCCACTCAAAACCTGCGTGTTTGCAGCAACATCAGTTCCTGTCTGAATGCAGCCTAAAAAACGCAGCACATTAGCAGAGCTGCGTCAGTCCTCTGGGGCCTTATAAACTGTGTAACTTAAAGAAGAAAAATGTACTTTGAGTGTCTTCGATTGTTGCTGGGTACGGTTGTTAGTACAGTGAACACAAAAGAGAAACGAGTGGTGGAATCAGTTCATATTTGTCGTACTTCAGGCCCATCTCCCCTCTGTGGGACCATCAGTTAGTGAAATCACTCACCTGTCCTTGTCCAGGATGTAGTTTCTGGCCTCGGGCAGCTGCGTCAGGTTGGACAGCAGAGGGCCGAGATAGTGGAGCTTAGCGTTCTTATTGTAACCTTCAGTACAGAAGATCTCCACCACCTGAGCCAGACCAACCTCTTCCTGGATGACCTGAAACAAGAGAAAAAACACTTCATCCCTCACGATCTGGACTCTGGAACCTGGAGTTCTTTTGTTCTGATGAGCTGAACAACAAACTGCGCAAGCCAGGAAACACTTCCCATCCCTGGGATGATTTCTAAATCAATCACCTTGAACACAGTCTTGCAGGTTTTCTCGTGGCGGGTCAGGTTGGACAGGATGGTGCAGATCTGATCAGAGAACATGAACTCTGGATCTATAAGGTTCTTCAACAACCCTGGGAGAACTTTGACATCTCCGACTAAAACCTGAAACAAGAACAGACACCTGTAACATCTTCAACACTGAATCTACAATATCTCTGATGGATTTATTTTTGTTTCAGTCAAGACTGATCACCTGGTGCAGAGTCTCGTCAGCTGACAGGTTGATGAAGATGAAGTAACAGTCCTTTACTATGGCAATAGAGATGTCAGAAGTCAGAGCAAAGAGGCCAGCAAGTATGTCAGGTTTAGAGCGGAGGAAGCGGCAGCCATCCCTGAAAACAAACACAGACGGTGGCTTTAAGTTAGCAAACATTAAGTGACGACCACGTAAAGGAATCAGTGTGAAGACACACATCCTTGGAGCACATTCATCACATCTGATGACAGTCTAAAGAGCCATATATTTAACAGTGAAACGGTCGACCTCTTACCTGTGTCCAGACAGCCCCAGGAAGTACTCTGTGGCCTGAGCTTTGACGTCAGCACGCATACCGGGGGAGAGGAAGGAGAGCAGCTCCGCAGCCTCAGAATCACTCAGCATCTCGAAACAATGTCTGAGAAACAAAAATAAAAGCACAACCAACCATCAGCTTCAGACATCACTGATATAGTGTGCCAGTCAAAGGTTTCTTGCCCTCTTTACGCAGTTAGACCAAACTTAGTTGAACAAACACGAATAATGGAGGTTAGACCTGTGGAAATCTGTACTGAGGTTTTTAGTTCAGACCGCTGTGTCTATGTGAGATGCAAAGAAGGTGAATGGATGGTATCTGCATGTGTGGTTCCCACATGCAGCATTGAGGAGGAGGTGTGATGATGTGAAGGTGTTTTACTGGCGACACTGTTGGTGATTTATTCCAAATTCAAATGCACATGTAACTAGCATGGCTACCACAGCATCCTGCAGCGACATGCCATCCCACTGTCAAAAACACACCCTCCAGGCGACGTTAGGTCTATTTGACCAAGAAGAAGGACAGTGACGGAGTGCTGCAGCAGATAACCTGGCCTCTATGATCACCTGACCTAATCCCAGCTGAAGTGGTTTGGGATGAGTCTGAACTGATTCAAGACTGAAGAATGAAGCTGACTGAGAGAAGAGTAAACAATGTTACTTCATCGTGCTGAATCTTCGGTGTCAATCTACAACGTTAGAGAGCAACAAGAGTAAAGATGGGAAGTGTATTTGAATTATTGTCACCATCATACGCGGCTGTTATGAGACTTTAAAACACAGATTTAAAACAATCTACAGTGATTTGAAGCTGTTATGATACATTATCTGAACAGGGATTTAAAAACTATATTTAGGTACAGACTTGGTGTTTTTCTTCAGCATGTTTAGGCTCTGATGAACTTTATCTTATACACGACAAGTGTGGTTCAGCTGAGGGATCACTGGCGCATCTATTCTGGTTCTGCCCGACTCTGCATAGTTTTTGGACTGCAATCTTTGAGTGTTTATGTAGCACAGTGTTGGATTGGATTAATTTATTCATGTAACTTTACCTTGCTCTGGAGATACTGATATTGACAACTTTGTCTGAACAGAATATCTTGTGAACTGTCTGGCAGCCCTCCCCCTTTTTTGTTGTTGTTGTTGTTTTTTCTTGTATGTTACTATCTTTGAAAAAAACTTGTAAACTATAAATAAAATATATATTAAAAAAGTATTTAACTGGACAGCAGATCACTAGATACATTAGTCTTGTTCTAGGAAATTATATCGATCGGCAACCTTAGATAGCAGCAATGAAATAAAATAAAAATAAAATCACTGCAGAGATACAACATGAACATTTAAACTAATAATGTGAGATTTTACAGCATCATATTATTAAACCCTTTTCCTGTGCTTCTGGAGATATTGACAACTTTGTCTGAACAGAATATCTATCTTGTGAACTGTCTGGCAGCTTTTTTGTTTTTATTTTATTTTTTCTCCTGTATGTCCTGTTACTGTCTTTGGAAAAAAAACTTGTAAACTATAAATAGTATATATATATAAAAACATTTTATTTTATATAATGTTATTACATCTAGACTTGTGTAATCATTTCAGGTGCGTGCACATGAGGAATTTAACACATTGCAGTGGATGTGCATACAGATATAATGTAATGTAAACATAAACATGACAGGAAAACTATGCACATATAAATAAACAGTGGAAAGGATGCTGACATAAACATGCTGTGCACAGCAGCATGTACATGATTATTTGCCTATCAAGACACAATGTCTTAATAAAAAGACAATATTGTAAATAATAATTTGTTTTTAAGGGTTTAACAAAGTGACATCCAGGCTGCTGTTTACATTATCAGAGCTAGTTGTTTAGATACATACAATGAAAAGTGAAATTACTCGATTACATGAGCTCCAGGTTTCTGACAACAAACAGACAAACAAATAAAATGATGTTTTATAACGAGATCTCACCTTTAACGAGCTCACAGGAGGTGCGTGTTGTTCATCCCAGCTCCTCTGCTCTGACATAAACTCAGCGTGAACATGTGGACTACACGCCGCCTCTCTTCCGGCTCAGCTTCAGCCGCTGCTGCCCCCTGGTGGTCGCCACGTGTGTCGGTCTGTCTGGTTACAAACAGCTGGATCTCATTGCAGCTGGAGGACTTCCCAAACTTTAAGGACATTTTGTCCAGGGCAGAGAAACTAACAAAGAAACACTGTTAAATGTTCATTTAAATGTCAGCAAATGTACAACACACCCACTTTTTTTTTTTATAAATATGAGTCAGTCAGAGTCTGTTTGCCCAAAAGTCTGTTTTTTATATGCTCCATACATGTTTCAAGGCCTTATTTTTTCAGCCAGAAGCTGCAGGCTGCAGGAAGGACTTGTGAAGCCCGCTTGACCAGTTGAGCCACCAGGATGGCTTTTACCTCTGAGGGCTTTACAATCTGTACAGGGAGTGACACCCTCTGTCCTTAGACCCTCGGTTTGAGTGAGGAAAAACTTGCCCACAAAAAACTTTAAAACAAGGAAAAAAGGTGGAAGAAACCTCAGAAAGATCCACAGAGGATGGATCCCTCTCCCAGGACGTGTACAGAACAAATCAACACATATTGTACAATTACAATGAACGATAAAATGATTACAGTAGCAGTGGAACCTGTGATAGAGATAGAGAGACACAGATGCACAGCAGCAACAAATCATCAACTAACTATAAACTGTAATGGAGATATGGTAGCAATAATGACAGAATATGGTGTAATACTGGTGAGCTAACCGGCTGCAAATTATATATGCCAAATTGTTGAGCTATTCCTATTAAATTTAGGTGGCTGTGATGCAAAGCCAATGCAGAAGTGACAAAATCTGCAGTTCCTCAATCGTCCACTTGAGGCTGGCTCCAGAAGTGAGTCAGTCTCCATAAGTCCCCATGTTCAAATGTCCAACTTCACAGCAGAAATAAACATGTTTACAGCCTGGTACAAAAAACAGTTTTGGTCTCTGTAGCTAATTTCCCCGTTCATGACAACTGTACTGAGGGTGAATTTATATACATCTCACCTGTTCACATTATATTAAGGCTTAAAGTTAGCTTTGATTGACAGGTAGAGATGGTTCGTTTAAGCAGCCAGACCACAGGTCCACCGACGATCCTCATCTTTGCCCATAGTTTAGCTGGCAAGTGGCAGAAGCCATCACACTCTGAGCTTCATAGCAAAAACCTGACCTCTACTTGGGTCCCTGAGAGCCAAGAGTGTCAAACTATTCCACTGATCAACAGGTGGAACACACCAAGATATGCTGTAATGTGTCAGCAAACGCAGGTAGGAAGAAGAGATCTAAGATCTAAACGAAGCAGGATTTATGAGGAGGAAATACACAATAACTTTATTTATAAGGAAACTCCACAGGGCACCTTTAACCTTCCAAACTACTTTATTGATATATCCAAAAACAAAACAAAACAAAAAAAACAACACATACAAGACATTCACATAGTTTAGTCCCACCAGCAACAGCTCCCACTCACTCCAAATGTTGCATTGAAATGCTGATATTGCATATATACGTTCACGAATGTTGCCTGCACTACAGTACAGAGTTTGCCTTCTGATTAAAAAAAAAAAAAAGGTACAGTTCAAAACCTTTACTTGACCGACTGACCAATTCAGACAACATCGGGCACTTTTCCTCTCAAGCAACCAGTCGACGTAACGAATGCTGCTGATGTTTTTTTTTATTTATATATTTTTAGTCAACTTGTCAAGGTCCAACGCAGCATTTTTAACATTTCACTCAAAACATTTCAACAATATCGCTGTGTAAAAGGCCTGAGCCCAGTGTTGGTGTGTGTGATTGTGTCTTCCAGACATGCAGATCCAAGGCTGCTGGGTAAAACACCGACCCCCGGGCTCCTCCAAAGTGTTTTTTTTTTTTTTTAAAAAGGAGGTCAGACACAGAAGAAGCCTGCAGACTGAAGAATCCTTACACTTCCAAAAAAAACAAAAAAAGGAAAACAGCATCTTATTTTAGAAACATTTCACATAATGTGTGTAGTTTGTAAAGAGTGAAGAGAAGAGAGAGAAATGGAACAGCATCAGTCTGGACTGTAAACAAATAAAAATATTCATGAGGTCACCCACCACGTGCTGAAGTGGATCCCAGTCTATGTGATCTGTCTGGAGCCAGATTTTCACTTCCAGACATGCAAACCCGCTCCAAGTCATTTATATATGAAGCGTTTCAGTGACTCAAAGTCTGTCGTATTTCTGGGTTGTCATGGTATCGTAGTACTACTGAATTTTTCGGTATTGAGTGTAGTATTTGTGTCAAAGTCTAAAGATCTCTTTATGGTGACAAGACTACCACGTTCAAGACCAAGAGAGGCATCAGAAGGCACTGTGGAGTTTTGATTGGCAGACAGAGATCAGCTGACAGCCTCTCTCTGTTGGCTCAGGGCGGGGCAAGTCCATCATCTTCATCAATCATCAATCATCATCATCTTCACCACCATCCTCCTCCCCTTCCTCTTCACTCGGCTTTATCTTTCCTCTTGGCCGTAAACGGGACTTTGCTGGCCACCGTCGAGCCCACCGTGGAGACACCACCTGCCACGGCGGACACCCCGCCCTTCACCAGCCCAACCCCAACCGAGGGCACCGTGGTCACGGCAGATTTGGCGATCTCCAGGCTCTTGCCGCCAACCCAGCCCACCCCGCCCACTGCGGCGCCCACGACTCCCTTGGTGACGTTGAAGAGGCCTCCGGTCACCCGCCACATCATGCCAGGGGCAGGTGCCACGTGGTCCTTACCAGAGTCTGAAAAACAAAAATATACACACATGAAACATCAAGTTATTCTCCTGCACTGCATGCACGTTTATGAAGAACCATGTGGAGGTGGAGGATGGCATGTCACCGAGTGAGGACTGGTAGCTGGAGAGGTGCCAGTTCACGTCCTGGGCGGCGTTATGTGGCTGCTAATCACTCCATCATCTCTCCACATTTACATGCCTACAAATACTTTCTATGTGTATGTGCTGTTCCTGTATACACTGCAAGACCCAGTTCAACAATGTGTTAGTCCATCTCTTGATATTTTCAGACTAACATCAGCATGCTAACATGCTTATCCTGCTCACCATCTTCGTTTTGCATGTTAGCAAAGATCATAGGAGAGAGACAGAACTAGTCTAAGTCAGATAAAGGACCGGAAACTAAATCCTATTACAAAGAATTGAACGTCTAAATAGCATAAAAAGGAGCCACACTAAGCCGGTTTAACTTATTTTTCAGATCGATCTCAGGTGTTAATGATGAATCCTCCATGCACACCAAACTTAGTCATGGAGTTTCACAAGGTTTTGTGCTCGGACCACTTCTACTCAACTTATACAAGCTTCCCTTCAGCAGCATTATTAGGATTCACTGCATTAACTTTCATTGTTATGCAGATGATACTCGATTATATTTATAGATCAAGCCAGATGAAACCAGTTAGCTAAGCATGCCTCACAGACAGAAAAACTTGGAGAACCAGATCTAATCTGGTGGAAAATAGGCACTCCTGATTTACATTTTAACTTGTAACCATACATGCATGAACGTGACTATGCAGCAGGTTGAAACATGTCACAGGACATGCAGTATTGTGGGGTATTTCAACAGTATAAGTATGTCTTTAAATTATAGTATTAAGTCATATTTTAGAGATTCTTCCATGTACCACAAAAGGGACGTCGTGTACCAACACTAACAGACTTTGAAATATTAACACTGGATGGAAGGGAAAGTCAGGAGACCATCAAAGAACTAGGATTCATTCTCTGACCACTATAAATATATGCAGCAACTTTTATGGCATGCACCCAATATCTGTTGAGATATTTCAGGATCAAAGAGGCGGAGTGATGTAGAGCCATGGCTACATAACTGCATCTTTAAACCCTCTGCTGGTCTGATCTCTATCATTCATCTGGCGAGTAAACGGTCATTAGGACTGATATGTTGAAAACAAGAGTTATGCTTCATCCAACAACAACAGTGATGTTTACCAAGAGCGGCAGCAGGGGGATCAAACTGGTGCAAAGTGTCTGAGTGTTGGGACACAAATAGCAGGTTGGAGCTGAAGCCGCTCTTGCACAAACATCTCATACTCCCCTGACAAACCAACTGTTGTCTGAAATAGCAGCGTTCAACATGCGAGTACAGATTGCACCATATTCCCCTGCTGATGTCTCTGCCGCAGCCCGGGGGGAGCTCTCCCTGCTTACCCTCTGTAGATTGGATCTCGGTGGGTTCAGCTTCGTCTGATGCCATGCTGGTCCCAGGCTGAGGCTCCACGTTAACGCTGTTCACGTTCTGGAAAACACAGGATATACGCATTATCTTTACTGTAAATATACAGCACATTTCTACTTTTAAAAAGTACATGAATGGCTATCGAACATTAATACACAAGCGTGTGACCAATATGTGCTTTTAATCAAAATCTTGTTGACTTTTTTGATCAGATATTTCCTGGTTTATAATTTAAAGCAAATTTTGGACTTTATTTCTCGCATTTAAAAGGAGCACTCCCTGATTTTACAGTTTTATGGTCACCTCATTGCGGTAAGGACTACTCAGGCTGCAATAACACATTGTATAATGTCTTTCGTGGTTTTGAGCGTTGTCAAGTCTTTAAAATAACTAAAATGATGTCAAAGTGATGTCATTGGGGTTATCTCAGCTTAAGCTAAGAGACAACAAGTTTATAACAGAAAGCCGGCGTAACAAACGTGGACGTTGACAGCTGTGCGGAGTCTGTGAAGTGAAACCAATGCGGAGGTACCAAAAACTGCAGTTCCTCAAATGTCCACTTGAGGCTGGCTCCAGAAGTGAGTCAGTGTTCATATATCCCCATGTTCAAATGTCCAACTTCACAGCAGAAATAAACATGTTTACAGTCTGGTACAAAAAACTGTTTTGGTCTCTGTAGCTAATTTCCCTGTTCATGACAACTGTACTGAGGGTGAATATACAACTCACCTGTTCAGATTATATTAAGGCTTAAAGTTATGCAGAATTAACAGCGTGGACACTTTGATTGACAGGTGGGTGCCTTTACAGATTATTTGAGCACCCAGGTGTCATTTGGACTACAAACATGGCGGCGGCCAGTGGCACATATTTAAGGGGCTTCGAAAACCTGTGTGTGACGTCAGTCATGCGTTGTCCGTTCTTTTCGCTGTCATTGGTTTTAACCAGGCAGTGAGGGGCTATTAAAAGAACTACAGTCAGCTGCATTATGGGAAATGTGGTATCCTGCGTTTTTGAAGCTTAAAAATCTGAATTTTGCCCTAAACTCTAAAGACTTGAGTGTTGTTTGTTAAACGAAGGCAGAGAACACGTTTATATGGTAAGGAATCTGTGTAAAACCTACTTACATTAAGATGTAAGGCTTCACTGTCTCTCTGTATTTTAGTTAGTGCTGTAGGTCGAAGTCAAACTCCTTTAATGAACTCCTGAACATAAACTGCAAACCTTACACTGTGCTCATGTACTAGTCTCCCAGGGATTCATGAATGTTGTAGGTGTTGATGTTGATGGGGTTGAATCTTCTATTCCTGCTGCTCGGCATGTCAAATTAAGATTTTATATATATATATATATAATAGACTTTCACACCCTGTCATTCTGTGCAAACAAATCTATTTATTTCAGCTGAATTACAGATATGAAGCTCGGTCTAGCCAGCTCAGAGTCAAACGTGTAATTATCCAACATGCTGTACTCCAAAGACGACGCATATTTTGTACCCTCACCTCGCCTTACCCTTCCCAGCATGAGGGAGAAATTACACGTGAAACACACGTGTGGTTCAACGTGGCTGACCCATGGTGCCTGTAGATATAAAAGTCTCATTCTAAAAAGAATTATTCTTATTTTCCAGGTGATTATACACTAATGAAAACATAATTCAGAGTAGCCATATTCTGTAAATAAAAGGGCCTTACATCTGACACACTGGGACCTTTAAGTCACTGATGTTTTATCTGGTAAAATATAACATTAAAACTGAGGACGAGAGAGAGATCCACCTGATGTAGACCACGTCAATGTGATCTCCCTCTTTTTACAGGTGAATACAGCAACTAAACCACGACTCTTTGATTATTATATGACACGCAGAGGCCTCGGATTAAATAAAAATAGCAAAATCATCTTGCAAAATAACACCCCACCCCCCTATTTTTTCTTTTTTTCCCCCACTCTTGTGACACACACAGGCCCAGATCCCGGAGTTATGAACCAAAGTATCTGATGAATATCTGCACAGTTTGATCTGGAAACTAAATCTAATGTGAGCTTTTTTTTCAAATCAGGATTTGGCACAGCTGGATAAGAGTTTGTGCAACATTTTTGCAGGAAGCTGTGACGCCTTTCTTTAAATGCTACAAGACAAAAAAAGCTTCCCCCCCCTCAGAGAAACAGGAAACATCTATTTAATCTAGGTTACATTTATAAAAAACAATCTGTTATTATAACCAAATTCCACATCATCACTCATGTAGCATGCACTACACTTAAAAACTCCAATCTGAGGCAGTCTGTGGATTATAATCTCACATATTTACACATTAAATGAGGATGCTGGTTTGCTGGTCCTTACCTTCACCATTGTTCTGCAGTGTTTCTCCCACAAACACACCTGGCAGAGAAACTTGAGACAGGAGCAGCTTTGGTGTTTCAGCCTCTCTGAACCAAACTCTGATGTAGATTATCGGGTTGTCGGAGTGTGTTTAACCCGGCTGCCTCTCACTGTGGTCGGTCTGTTTCTGTCTCCTCCTCGGTTTTCTCGTTTTTACCGGATAAATCTGCAGCTTTCTAACTTCTCCTCTCACACACACACACACATGCACACACACACACACACACGCAGAGCTACGCAGCTCTCTTTTTCAGCCTGCTGGTTCTGCCGACGTGGCGCCTCCAACCACACACACGCACACACACACACACACACACACGCATACACATACAGTTACGCTACACACACCCACACACAGAAACGCACTGGAGTTCCGTATAAGGCCTTCAAAATAAAAGTCTTCTCAGTGGTGGTGAGGTGGGCAATTTCAAAGTGAAGTCACTAAGAATATTTATTTTCTAATATAAATAATATATTTTAATAAATAATATTATGTTTTAATATAAATTTCTAATATCAATAAAAATAAATATTTTCTCATATATATATATATATATATATATATATATATATATATATATATATATATATATATATATATATATATATATATATATATATATATTGATTGATTGATTGATTTTGATTGATTCACTCAAGTTTTTCATACATAGACCTGAAATACAACCAAACACAAATGTGAAGATGTGGTGGACTGGATGGGGGTTTTGTACCTTGCTCAAAGGCGCCTCTGCAGTGCCCAGGTGGTACATACTTGAGTCAGGAGGTCAGCATCGGTTGAACGGAGGCTGCAGCAGGATGGATTGTGGTGATGGAGCAGGTCAGTGAGGTTGGATGTTATGGAGGGCTTTAACTAACCACTGCACCACCATGCTGCACCTATTTCAAAATGCTGTATATTATATATTATTGAATTATAATTAATAATGCATTAAATGTCCAGTGTGTCAGATTTAGGGGTCTCCGTTTAAAGTATGTGGCAGAAATTCAATATAATATGTTTTCATTAGTGTATAATCTGTGTTGACTTTAATGAGTCCACCTTGTTGAATCACCATGTTCCTACAGTAGCCCAGAACAGACAAACTAAACACTGACTCTAGATAGGCATCCAAGATTCAGCTACATCTGCAACCTCACCACTAGATGTCCTTACAGTGGTCCTTAATTGAGTAAATCAGTTCAATGTTGCCCTCCTACTGGACCCACTCTGTATGTGATGTTGTCTGAGTTCTCTGCAGCTTTCTCCCACAGTCCAAAGACAGGCAGGTTAATTGGTGACTTTAAATTGCCCGTAGGTGTGATTGTGGGTTGCTGGTTGTTGGTTGATGGTGTCAGCCCTCTGAATTAGCGACTTGTCCAGGGTGTACCCCACCTTTCACCCAGTGTCAGAATTGGCTCCAGCCCTGATAAAGGTAATGGTTATGGAAAACGGATGTATGGATGCATGACTAACAAGGAAAATGAAATTAGAATAAAAACATCAAAATATAAAACATGACAGAGCTTCTTCATACATTATCAGCACTGTAACTTGGATGTAAAGGTAATAAAACATAGTCATAAACTGGAGCTACGCTGCGTAATACTTCATATGTGGGACAAAACTAAACTGCAAAGACAAATTCAGTGCACAGTTATACAATGTCTTTACAAACAAACAAACATTATTGGAACAGTTTTATTAATAGCTGGTGTTTAATTTCAGACTAAAAGTTACCACTGAGTGTTTTTAATTTATTTGGGGCTTTTATTGTGAAGACAGGAAGTCGCTTGTGGGCGGTTGTTTCAGCCCCAGCTCCGGATCCAGCATGACCAACCAACATCTATCTGAAACTCACACTGCTGCACACACACACACAAGTGCATTTACATGCAGGCGTGTAAAGAGTCACATAGAGATTGAAGCCATAAAGTTACAGATAGTCTGTGGGTGAGAGTCAAAGGTCAAGTACTGCACCGTGATGTTGGCAGAAACCTTCATAGAATAAACCAGAGCAGGCTTGTAACCTTTAACACACAAATATCCAGACTGGATCAACCTGTTAGGAAGTATTAGGAAGTAATATGTTGTTGTTGACTCCCAGTGGTGGAATGTCCTGAAGAACAATTTTAAAATCACTTGGGTGTCTCAGTACTTTGGTTATTTATTTGATGACTTTAAGCAAGATTAATAATACAAATTATAACTAACAACTATGATGTATTATTTTACATTCATGTTCTCCACATCCAACCATCCATTTTCTATAACTGCTCAGGGGGGCTGGAACCAATCCTCGCTGACATTTAGTGGCGAGAGGCGGGGTACACCCTAGACAAACTGCTATTTCTACACAGGGCCTGACACAGGGAGACAAACAACCATTCACACTCATGCGAACTCCACACCAGGATCCTTACTGCTGTGAGGCAATAGTGCTAACCACGGTAACCGCCTCTGCACAAAGTCCCTGCAGAATTAAACTGATTTACTTTAGTTAAAGGACCGATGTGAAGGATTTAGTGAAATCTAGTGGCGAGGCTGCAGATTTGCAACCTGCTTCTGACCTGGTATGTAGCAGAAAGTATGAAACCGGAGCCAGACTAGTGTCTGAGTTTAGTTTTTTACTCTGTCTCTCATATTTTCAGGTGATTACACACCAATGAGAAGCATCATAATGGATATTATATTGTTGTTTGTCATTTATATACTATAGCAACCATTCATAGATAGATTCTTTTTTTGCCGTCTCCCTTTACACACAACAACAATAGGAAAACAAAATACACAACACAATAATAGAAAAATTTAAAAAAAATATATAGATATATTAAATATAGTGCAGAGCAGTTCAAAGTGAAGCTGAGTTAAAGGCTAAAAAAATAAGGTGCTCTGTGCCTCACAGTAACAGTTAAAGAGCCATAACATGTGTGACTGAATGAGTCTGGGGGGGAGGGTGGAGACAGCTGTACTGTCCGTAGGTTAAAAGTCATAATGGAGGACAGAAAACTAGAATATAACATAAATAGTTTGGTTACACTCGCCAAATATTTTTTACACAAATGTAAAATAAATACCTCACGTATCAACATTTTTCTAAAAGAACTGCACCTTTACTTTGATTCTTTAAAACTTATGAAATCAAAGAAAGCCACATTGCTGTATGACAGTTTATCAACTTTTACTCCTGACTGATCCCCTATAAGATATTTTCTTTCCTTTCTTTCCATTGCTTTACTTCATATTGTTGTTCTGTTTATACCCTGTTCTTCTTGAATGTAAGAAATGCTACGCTCAGTTCTGAAAGCCACAACTTTTGTGATCGTATTTGAATATGCTTATTTGTATTGTGTTTTGCAATAAAGTTAAAATAATAATAATAAAAAAAGGATTTAAACATGCACAGGGGAATTAAACATTTGCATAGAAAATAAATTAATAATTGCAGGTGGGGACACACTAACAGTTTATTCAGTCATGCAGAAGAGAGCTGCAACGGTTTAGTACAGTGTTTCTCAAACTTTGTTCAACTTGTACCACCTCAGAAAATATTCGTATTACTGACATTCAGCTATTCAGTCATTCAGCCACTGCTACAGTGACAGGTGACACAGGAGGCAGCTTTATTCATCATAAGAATGTTATTTATTGTTGATCAGAACTCATGTGGTATAAAGGTAATAAAATAACTTTTCAATATCAACAGGATACGTGGTCAAGTTCATTCACACAGTGAAATATGATGAAGGAAGTGGATCAGGAGTAGTAACTTTAAACTTAATTTAATTTAATTTATAGAAGGTTTCATAAGTTTCTAAATAAATATTTCAGAGCTTCCTCCAAGTACCACTACAGGAAGGTGCCGTACCACCACTGGTACTCGTACCACAGTTTGAGAACCAGTGGTTTAGCCTGTAACTAAGTGTGTGTGTGTGTGTGTTAACGTGCACACACACTCCAGCAGAGCAGGCGGCGGTAATGCGCCTTTCATTTAGTTCAGGCATATTCCCGGTCGCGTTGTTTTGGGGTCCTCGTCACTGGAGGCGCCAGTTAGCTCGAAGCTAACGTAAACAAACAGGAGGCGAAGTTTAGAGAAATATTCAGAGAAATCAGCTCGTTAAGGAGGTTTGGAGCATCGGCCGCACAGCCATGAACCTCGAACTGCTCGGTGAGTAACAGAAATATTATTTATTTGTCTCTGATTTCTCTGAATTTATCGGTTTGTACGTGTTGTGGTTAGCATTGTGCGCTAGCCTAGCGTGCTAGCGACAAGAAGCGAATTAAACAATGAATTAATTAATTTAAGCGATAATTATCAGAGTCAAACTGTTAATTAACATTTTTTAATTTAGTGTTGCTTCTTCATGCGAGTTTAAATATCTCTCTCTCTCACACACACACACACAGGCACAGGCTAACGTTAGCTCCGACACTGTCATATTGTTATGAATGAAACTGTACAGAGACTGTTATTACACGTTATTATTATTATTATTATTATTATTATTATTATTATTATTAAGTGTACAGACCGCTAGTTTATGTTTTTAGGAGCACGGAGTAATGACAGGAAATACACAGCTGGTTCATATGACAAGAGGAAAAATATAAAATAAACTATATTTATATTTCGGGTTTGATCAGTCTAGATGTTTACATTTGGTTTGTATCTGTGATTGTGCTTATTTATATTTTCAGAAATAGACTAATACATTTGTGTTTAAACAGACGAGCTTTATTGTCAGTGCTGCTATAACAGGACATGCAGAGAATTTAAATTTAGTTTCCCTCTTACCCAGAACAGCATAAACATGAAATATAAAATATAAGATAAAAATATACAAATTTAAAAATATATACAAGCTTAAAGACATCAGTGTGGCAGTATGGCACAGTGTAAACAGAGTTATCAATATAAATAGAAAAGTTTCAGGTTGTCTTGTAAATTAAAAACTGCTTCATATCAGATAAATTCAGCTTTTTTTTGGTGAATATTAAACTTAATTGTTTCTTAAAGTTTCTAGTTTTAATCTTTGATATACTACAGTTTTTTTTTCTAATTTCTAAATATGTTCCTCTTGAAATAAGTTGACTGCTGCTCTTCGAGGAGCCGAATATCATAACATGTTAATTTGAATGAAATAACTTTTAGTGGGAAGGTTTTACTGTGTTTCTAAACAAGCTGTCACTTTAGTCAACATGTCCTCTTTAAACACTTTGTTCTTTCTTTGTTGTCTCATCATCTTCTCTTTTCTTAATCCTCCCAGAATCGTTCGGGCAGAACTATCCAGAGGTGAGCCACCAGCTCTTGAAGTAAACATTAAACTGATAAAAGTCCTGGTTAATATTTGTGCCATTAAACTGTTTAAACATCGATACACATGTAGTTTTATCTTTTGATTTTGGTAATCAGTATAGTAGCTACTCTTGTATAACTTCTGTAGTGATGTAACTCTTCATTGTGTGTGTGTGTGTGTGTGTGTTGTTAGGAGGCAGATGGCACCCTGGACTGCATCAGCATGGCCCTCACCTGCACCTTCAACCGCTGGGGCACCCTGCTGGCTGTGGGCTGCAACGATGGCCGCATCGTCATCTGGGACTTCCTCACACGGGGCATCGCCAAAATCATCAGCGCACACATTCATCCAGTCTGCTCTTTATGGTGTGTGTGGGTGGGTGTGTGCGTGTGTGTGTGTGTGTGGTCATCACTGCGTGGTGCCCCAGTTTATGTACACTAGTACATCCAGACGCATCCATCTTTCCATCTTTTACCGGAATTACAGAGTGCTGTATTTGTGTGTGTGCAGTTGGAGTCGAGACGGACACAAGCTGGTGAGTGCCTCCACAGACAACATTGTCTCGCAGTGGGACGTCCTCACTGGAGACTGCGACCAGAGGTTTCGCTTCCCCTCACCCATCCTGAAACTACAGTGCCATCCCAGAGACATGTGAGTGACCTGACGGCATCATCGGGATTAAATGGCACACCGTGTAGAGCATAACAAAAAGTTCTGTTGTGTTTTTAGGGACAAGGTGCTGGTGTGTCCCATGAAGTCGGCTCCGGTCCTGCTGACTCTGTCAGACTCCAAACACGTCGTCCTGCCTGTGGACGACGACTCAGACCTGAACGTCGTGGCAGCCTTTGACAGGCGGGGCGAGTACATCTACACTGGCAATGCCAAAGGAAAGGTCAGTCCACGGTGCGCCTTTCACGCGCATCATTACACTTTAAGACAGGGGTCGGCAATTAGCGGCCCGCGGGCCGGAACTGGCCCGCCATCAATTATATCTGGCCCGCTAGATGACGTTGATTTATTTTAATATATACATATATATTTTTAAATATATCTTTTAAACCTCATGTTTCCCTTCAAAATACAACAATTCCACAGATTTCACAACATTTATTGAAAAGTAGCAGATAAGTAACGTGACAAAACAGCAGCCAGAACGTCCTCACAGCCTCTTTACTTGACGCACAGGTCGGAACGCTAATTGGCACGTGCGTGCGCTGTAACCTGTGGAAATTGTCGATGGAAGTGGCGATGGAATTGTCAGAAAAAAATTGGCCCGGGACCAAACTTAATTGCCGACCCCTGCTTTAAGATAACATGAGTGAATTTTATAGAGAAGAAATTTCAGTGGTTAAAGGTTTATTCATCGTGGCAGCCTGTTCCTCTTCACCATCATGTCTCCCTCTGTGTGCTGTTGCAGATTCTGGTGTTGAACACAAACACTCAGGAGTTGGTGGCTTCTTTCAGAGTGACAACTGGCACCAGCAACACCACGGCCATCAAATCGATTGAATTTGCACGCAAGGGCAGGTGAGGAGCAGTGGCAGGATATCTGTCTGTATCTAAACCTGGATGGGCCGACACAATCTACTCTTCAAACACCCCTCGTCTCTAATTCGACCTCTTTTTTCATTCACCCGTCCTGTTTTCTGTGCAGTTGCTTCCTCATAAACACAGCAGATCGAATCATCAGGGTGTATGACGGCAGGGAGATTCTGACCTGTGGCAGAGACGGTGAACCTGAACCCATGCAGAAACTACAGGACTTGGTCAACAGGTAGGATTACTGCTATGTGCCTTTGGCGATAAAATGTTATGCTGTTTATTTGAATTTGGCTGTTAAAGGTGTTCAAATATTTATCTGGGAAATTCCTCTGATTCACGTCCTCCACCTGTGCTTTTTCTGTGTCCAGGACTCCGTGGAAGCGCTGCTGTTTCTCCGGCGATGGCGAGTACATCGTGGCCGGTTCAGCCAGGCAGCATGCCCTCTACATCTGGGAGAAGAGCATTGGCAACCTGGTAAAGATCCTGCATGGGACCAGAGGAGAGCTGCTGCTGGATGTGGCTGTAAGGATGCTTGTGATTTTTAAATGATATTCAGATGCTGTGTTGTTCACAATCGGATGATTTACCTGCCTCACCTTTGACCTCTGTGCAGTGGCATCCTGTCCGTCCAATCATCGCCTCCATCTCCAGTGGAGTGGTCTCCATCTGGGCTCAGAACCAAGTGGTAAGTAAACAGTGACAGTACATGAATGAACACGGTCGTAGATGGATTATTTCAGCGTCAGGCTTTTGTGTTTGACTCAGAAATCTTCCCACATTTGCTGCGTTGATGGAAAAGTGTCACTGTATTGATTGATTGATGTGTGAATGTTTGGTTTGTCTGCAGGAAAACTGGAGTGCCTTTGCTCCGGACTTCAAAGAGCTCGATGAGAACGTGGAATACGAGGAGCGAGAGTCCGAATTTGACATTGAGGACGAAGACAAGAGTGAACCTGAGCAGACAGGTAGATCACATAAACCCGTCTTTGAAGGCGCAGCTACACCAAAACACACACCTGGTCTTTCTCTTTCACTGGTTCTCTGACTGGATGTCTCAGACTTGAACTTGCCCTCCTGTTACAGGTGCGGACGCTGCAGAGGATGAAGAGGTGGATGTCACCACTGTTGACCCCATAGTTGCTTTTTGCAGCAGGTGAGAAAAAAACAATATTATACAGCCAAGTAGTTTTTTACACGAATCATCCTGATCTCATCCCTGAATCAACAAAACCTTTTAGTCTTAAGTGTCATAACTAAAAACTACACAAGCTGTTCAGTTACTAACTTCTTACCTGTGTCTGTGCTCTGCAGTGATGAGGAGCTTGAGGACTATAAGGCCCTCCTGTACCTGCCTATCGCCCCTGAGGTCGAAGATCCAGAGGAAAATCCCTTCGGCCCCCCGCCAGAAGCCTCCGTCCAGGCTGCGGGCCCGGAGGACGCGTTGGCCGGCGGCGAGAAGAAGCAGAGGCAGCCTTCGTCTGAAGGAGGGCCGGCCAAGAAGAAGGCTCGCACCACCACCATTGAACTGCAGGGGGTGCCCAGTGATGGTGAGAGAGTGTAACGTAACAAAAACATACGAGATGCCAGAGCCTGCAGGAAATTAAAAACAGTCTTCTATAAGAGACGGGCCTGTATTTTCCCTGTGTCTTAATTAATTTAATGTAATTTACAGAGTTAGATAATTGTCATAAAATGTGATAAAGAAGCGTTCATGGTCCTCAGAGGTTGAACCCTAAAGACTGAAGCGATCCTGTGACCTTTCTCCTTCCATTACTTTGCACCAAATACCTGTGAAACTAATGACTAACGTACATAAATAACTTGTGTCATCTGGGAGGGTGTGCAGCAGTTTTTAACCCCCCCTCCGTCGCTCTCTCTCTCCACAGAGGTGCACCCCCTACTGGGCGTGAAAGGGGATGGCAAGTCCAAGAAGAAGACAGCAGGCCGGCCCAAAGGTTCCAAAGGTAAAGACAAAGACTTCCCCTTCAGGCCGAAGCCCTACAGGGGCGATCGGCCCTCCTTCCCCGTGGAGGCCCTGGGCAGCTCTGGCCCAGGTGGAGGAGGAGGAGGAGGAGGGATGAAGGGCAGAGCAGAGGGGGGCCTGGCCACAGGTAAGCACGCCACCGCCCCTGCTGCTGCTGAGTCTGGGAGCTCTGCTAGTCCTGCAGCCCTGCTAGTCTGACTGACACCGCCTGTCTCCAAAGACACCCCCTCCTTCCCTCCCCCCCTTCCCTCCCTGTTTTGCTTCCACCTCACACACCACCCTCCAACCTCCTTTGCAGCTCACTGACAGAGGCCCGCCTGCTGTAAAGCCACAGTCTGGAGGTCAGAAGATCAGCAATGATGAAACAGCTGAACTTTAACATTACAGGATATATTTTTAGTTTTAATAGTACATGCCTCTTAATCTAGAGGAAGACGACACAGCCTTAAAATATCTGTATACGGCAAGTTATTTTTATAATATTTATGATGTATATATTTGGATTCTCTTTCTTACGTGTACGAGAGAATCGCCACTTTCTGTTTTTCCCTGGAGGTAGACGCCCTGCAGAAGCCGTGATTACAGTGAAATGCTTGAGATTCTTGCGCTTTCTCAGAAAGAAGTCACTCACTCGCTCACTGGACTTTGAGCTGCAGACGTTTCCCACAGTTCACTTTCAAAATAAATCGGTAGCTTTTAACACAAGTGAACAAAGTGGAGTGCCAAATCTGTAAACAGAAACTCTGCAGACTGTTCAACACACAAACACACAGGCGTTGATCTCAAATTAGAGAGCAGAGCAGTGTTCAACATTCGATACAACTGAATTAAAGATGATTTAAAAAAAAAAAAAATTCGAAACAATATCCTGAAATAACTCAACGTGGCAGATTAACTCGACTCTCGCAGCAGTAAAAACCACACCAGACTCACTGGAGCACCAAATGTGTGTTGATCCTCTACTGAAAATAGTCCCCAGCACACAGAACACTTACAGCCCAGCTGTTTTAATAAATGAATGAGGTTGTTTATGAAGTTAAATTTTATATTTGTTACCGTTTTTGAATATTTATGTCTTCAGTAGGAGATGATGAGCTTGGGGCTCCAACTCGCTGTTTGTTCTAAGTCTTTTCATGGGATTTGTTTAAAATACAACCACCTACAACGTTACAATAAAGTTTCATAAACTAAAAAAAGAGAAGAAAGTGTAGCGACCATCTATCAATTCAAAAATGCTGCAGAGAGGCTCAGCAGGCTCTCACTGTGACTGTGTTTATTTAAAGAATGTAGCATAATGTAGCTGACGAAACAGAAAATATTCAAGCGTTTTTGTTCAAGTGAACAGGTGAAATAAGATGAAACCAGACAACCTGCGGCAATTTTAAGAACTGATAGTGATCTAGAGAACGTGTGCGATCAAAACAAGTAAACAATACAAACTGTATGCACGTTTCGGCTCCTACAGTAACTGTTATTCTAATAAAGTGTTAGCACATAACAGCAGAATAATAAGATTGTGTAGCGGTGTGATATCCCTCCCAGACTGTGTCTTCATGGCTGTATAACCTCGGCTAACCTCAGCCTCACTCAGACTAATTTGCCGTCATTGGACTTATTGAATTTTCGGTGAAGTTGGACTGTAGTTGGCAGGTGGGTGTTGACGTGGCTAACGGTGGGATGGTGCGGCTTGTTTCCCTGCGGGCTAGCTGGCTAGTCTGCATCTACTTCCTGCTTGGCCTTTGACCCTCCTGCTCCCGCTCCCACCTCGCTCCTTGGGCTTGTCGTGTGACGTGAACGTTTGTTTGTTAGCAGCGCTGCTCAGATCTTGTCCTGTCTGTGTATGTGCGTCGGAGATAAACGGTGGGTCGACAGTGTAGCAGCCAGTGTTAATGTCTCATCTTATTATAAACGTCCATCACCAACAGCTACAGATGAGGTCAGCATTAAAGAAACATTTTCATAATTAGATTTAGATGTTCATTAAAACAAAATCTATCAGGTGAGACAGAGTTCAGGTATTTCCACCTTCCTCCATCATTTTAATCCAGCTGTTATAAGCTTCCAGTATTTATTTATTTATTTATTTGTGTTGGCGATATATTTAGCTTAAAAATTAAAGCAACAAACGACGAGTTAAGTGTAATTGTACAATCACAAGATTAATGTAGTGATTGTGATTTCTTATTCTTAACTTGACATGTAATAAAACTATAATCTAATATTGATAAACTAAGTACTTTTTTATAAGAATAGCACTTTCCTCTTATGGTAAGTTTCTTGTAATTTCACTTTTTCTCACAAAATCTCAGAAGATTTAGATTTTTCTCATCAACCTGGTTGAGTTCCATAAAATCGTCTAAGACGTTTTTGTAAAACTCAAAGTATTCACATATTTTTACTTGTAATGACTTTTTTTTCTTGAAATACCACAACTGAGTTTTTTTATAATCTCAGGAGGTTTCTCATAAAAATACTTCTTGTTGTCCTCATGATACCTTTGACCTCATAATATTAGACTTTTTTATTGTGCACGACTTATAAACTCTGACTTCATTTGGATCTTTATTACTATATTATATTAGAGTTTCTTTAAATGATGACTTTCTACAAATGATACTATTTATTTGCATGTTGTGACTGTATTCACTTGTAATGTGACTTCATTTCTCAAAATATAACTCAAGACTTTTAACCTAAAAAGTAGTACGTTCCTCTTGAGTTAACTTTGTAATATAAAGTTTCTTCTCGTAATATGACTTTTTATCATTATCTGGCTTTTTTCTCATAAAACTTTTAATTTCAATATTACGCTATAACAGTTTTTCTGCAATAAAACTCTTGTAATATATATTTTATTATATTTAAATATTGTAATATTATGACACTTTTTTTCTTCTCATAGTCTTTGGACTTTCTTTTTTACTTTTCTTATCTTTCTTTTCAACATGACAGTTTTTTTTTAAAGACTTTACTCATAACATTACAATACCTCCTCAAAATACTGAATAACTAATAATCTAATGTGTGTGTGTCCGTGATGTGTGTCCGTGATGTGTGTGTCTGACACTGTCTTTGTTCCTCAGCAGGGAGTCTGGTCGCACAGGCGTACAAACAACACGACATTGGAGGGATGGACTGATTGACTGCTCTGTACAGTTACGAAGAGTCACCCACAGGCTCAAACAAAGAGACACAAAGCCCGATGTCACGAACAGACTGTGTTAGCGAGCAGCCTGTTTGATGTGCAGACTGTTTCCTCTTTCAACCAGAGCACAGCGTCAACCGCCTCAGCCCGGACGACCCGCAGGAGCCGACAAAGAGAGCGTGAAGCCGCCGAGTCGCCACAGTAGAGATCACACGTCCTCTGTCTCTGTAGGATCCATCATGTATAGAACACCTGTGTCCTGATAGTGTGTCTGTGTCTGTGTGTGTGTGTGTGTGTGTCGTCTTTCTCGTTGTTTTTATACGTATTAAAACATTTTTTTTTGGTTTATAAATAACGAGCTGCTGTGTCGTTCATGACAGACGATGGATCTCTGAGGCAGAAAAACTGGATAAAGAATCTTTGATAGACTTTAAAGATCCCACACTGAGGAAATTCACTACAGCAGCTCACAATACACACAGTGTGGTGTGGAGATGAAGTCATGCTGGTGTTAAAGAGGAGGAGGACCTGTGGTAGAGGCTGGCTCCAGAAGTGAGTCAGTCTCCATAAGTCCCTATGTTCAAATGTCCAACTTCACAGCAGAAATAAACATGTTTATAGCCTGGTACAAAAAATGGAAGAAGCAGGACCACCAAGATGCTCTTCAGAAACCTGTGTCCATTCTTTATACTGTCAGAGTTTCTCCTATACGTGCTTGGATGGGAGGGTGAGGCGAGTGGTACTCAGTTGTTGCCATTTGCATCCTCACTGCTACAAGATGCCACTAAATCCTACACACACTGGGAGGTTAAAAAATGTATTTACAGCAGACTCACTTCCTAATAAATGCTGTTTCACTCTTGTAGTTAGTTATTTTTACAGTTTTATTAATTTTTTGGAAGTTTTGTACAAATCTTAAACTTTTTATTGAAGTAAAATTAGACACACCGAGCAGCAGCTGTACTTTTCCTTCCCTGCTGAGGCATTATCTCAGTATGTATTACTCATTACTCATTAATCACATGACACTGTACGTTTCCACTCATGGCTGCTCTCACGTCATCTGTCACGCTGTTCCACGGACACACCTGTCCAACCCTGTTGGTACTCACCCTAACCAATCACAGCGGAGTAGGCGGGACGTCAGCGGGATAGCGGGACAGAGAGCGGTCCATCCACCTGTCAATCAACCAGCCAGTCAAATTGGATACAGTTAACCTGAGTAAAACCGGAAACAGCTAGAAAAATAAAAGCCTTTTTGTAAGACTCATAAAACTATGACTTTATCTGCATATTATATGATTTTTCATCTGTAATATGACTGTATTTTCATACTCTTAGGACTTTTAAAAAATAAGAATATAATATTCCTCTCGAGAATAATTATTTTTAATAATAGAAGTCTCTTCTCATATTATGACAAACGTTTGTTTTAGAAAACTGATAACACTGTCCCATATTATTATTCTATGACTCCTTTGTAAGACATTTTATTGTGATATGACTCTCTCCTAATAAATCTTTATTCACATATTATGACTTTATCCATGTAAGATTCTTATTATCCCAATACAATGTAGTGAAATCATGACTTTCTCCTTATAATAACATGTCTTTTCTCATAAAAATGTAATTACTTGTACTAACTTTTCTTTTAATAGGTTTCTTCTGCTAATATAACTTTTTGAAATTATAAGTTATAAATCTGACATTTTCTTCTCATAAAACTCGGTAGTCTCATATTTTACCATGACTTTTTTTTTTTTTTTATATATTCATAGTTATGACTTTATTTTTGTAACATTCTGGTTATGACTTTATCCTTATGATATTATGACTTTTATTCTCATAATGTAATTTTTTTGGTTAAATTAAGATTTGCTTTCATAATATAAAAAATAAACGTAATCAAATAAACTCACATTTTTGTAAGACCTAATGAAACTTTAATCTTTATTCACATATTATGACTTTCTCCTTGTAATATTATGTCTTTTCTCATAAAAAGAACACTTTCCTCTTGTAATTACCTGTAATAAACTTTCTCCTTATGAGACACTTCACTTTTTTTAAAGAATATCACACTTTTATTCTCATAATTATCAAATTTGAGAGTTTGCTCTCATTATAACAAAATCAAACGTAATTTTAACTTTATTCTTTTAAATCTTTCGCCTCATTGATCAGGAACAACTGGCTCGCCTCCTGACGGTGCTTTTATTCTGAAGTCTGGGTCGGATGTGGTTGGTGTCAGTGAGCCGGGCCGGGCAGCAGCAGGAGTCGGTCGGTCCTGTAGTTCTTTTACTGCTAGCAGCCAGAACCAGCAGTCGGGGGGAGTAGTTTGTATGTTACTGTACCGCCGTGTGTAACTCTGAGCTCGGCTTGTCGTCGTCGGTGTGATGGACGTGGACAAAATGGACGAGAAGGACTGGAAGTACCACGGGGAGGGAAACAAGAGCCTGGTGCTGTCCCACGTACAGGTGAGTGAAGCTAGGCTAACGCGGAGCTAAAACCAAGTCCGAGAGTAAATGTCGCTTTTAAAAAAAAGGACACCTCACACTTTTTCTGCCGGTAAACACGCGACGGAAACTTTAAATAAACAAACTTATGTTTTAAAACGTGAAATGTCAATTGATTTTTTCAATTAACCATCGTTAACGTTAGCCTAGATCACCCGGCTTGCTGCTAGCCCAACGGCAGCTAAGAGTTTCATGTGAGTCTAAGTAACGGACAGAAAAGGTGAAAACACCTGAAACAACAATTCAAACAACACTTCAAACACCACGGGTTAACAGAGGGGACATGCAGGTGTGTGTTCGGGGAAGGAGCCGGGCTGACTGGAGGGTGTTAAGCCAGAAAATGTGCAATATAAACGGGCTGATGGGAGCTAATGTAGCCGTTAGCAGCTCCCCCCCAGGTTTCCATCCAGCTGCCGGTTGAAGTCAACTCCTCCCTGGGTTTAACCTGCCTGCTGCCTCCGTTAGGTCCACTTACAGGCAGGTTAACCCGTGCTGCTGACCGTGCCGTGCCTCCACGTGTAAACACGAGGACTAAAACATCACAGCAGCTGTTTTAATCAGGATCACTGTCAGGATATTTTTGGAAGGTTGTGATTGAATATCAACACCTGTCACTTTAGTCCTGAATGTTTTAGTCCAGCTGATCAGGCCTGAAAAGCAGCTACTAACCACACTGAAAAACACAAGTATGTAAAGGAGGTTTTAAGGAACAAAACCCAAAGAAAGCCTCCAGGTGTTTGGATAAGACAACCCTAAACAAATAGCCTGAACATCTGCAGCCACATCAGGCAGCGGAGGCAAGACACATTTTGCAGTACACACACACACACACACACACACACACGAAAATGATCAATTAAAAATACAAATAAACCAGAGGTGGAGGCGACAGGAGGGGTCGCTCGATGCTGCTGAAGTGGTGATGACTGGGTGGGGTTCAGATATCTCAACACCACATCTGATGAGAGACGAGGAGTTACAGTCTAAACATACAAAAAACAAACAAACATGATGCCAAGAATAAAATGAAATGAAAGAGAGGCATGATTTCCTCTGTTCTGTACATGTGTCATATACAATTATTTCTGATATGCAAATTAGATTCAATCGTATAACCATTGCAGGAAGCTGCTGCAGAATGCAAAGAAGCAGCAAACTGCAGCATAACACAACATAACACATGGGAATGTTAAGTTATGAAGTGTTAACATTCACGATGTAAAGTTTTAAAACTATATAAATAAAAATGTAAACTCCTGCTGAACAGATCTAATCTTTAGAAAAAAGGTGGGAGAAGTTACCTACATTATTATTTTCCCTAACAGCTGTTCGGCCTCTCCGTCATATAGACATAGACTTAGACAAATAAATATGTGACATCATCTTTACCTACGAGCCACCTGAGCTTGCAGTTCTCCGCCTCTCTTAAGCCCTAAGGAAAGCACGCTGTCACGCCCTGCATGCATCAAACTGCACTTTACTCACCGGTCACATCATTTCACATAAACCCGGACTTAGTATGACTGTTCTTTAAAACTGGAGCATGAACGCTGCTACTCAAGCGCAAGTCGGGTGACGCTCCTTCAAAGTCATTCATAAAACATTCATTGATCCAGTCCTGCCCATGCGCACGTCTCTGTAATTAACGGGGCGTACCTGCTCAGTGCAAACGATGCAGTGATGACGCTGCTGCTGGGAAGTTTTGGAAGAAAAAGCATCATGCACTTTTCAAGCATTTTTTGGGACAGTGAAAGCAGTGATGAGGTAAAGTTGCGTTGAAGGTAAATAAGTGCAGCTTGGTGCGTTCCCCGTTTAGCCAATCAGGGTGTCACGATGCTCGACTCACTGCAGACTTCATTTTATCAGTCAGAAACTCTGATCCTCTTTTTGCTCTTTTTAATTTCGAGCATTATGGATCCTAGCTCGACTGAATATTAACTAACCACATTTTAACGAGGGCGAGTAACCTGGAGAGTTTTCGCTTGCTTAGAGAAACGCCTGCAGGCTTTAGTTTGTTCTCTTTACTTTGTAGCCTCCTGTGTACACACATCCTTATTATTGAGGCTTTTGTTTGTCTGTCAGATCACCTTCTCTAAGTAAATATTGTTTTTTTTTTTTTTTTAGAAACCTGTTTTCACAGAGCAAAAGGCGTTGTCAATGTAAACACAAGCAAACATACAAGAACGGTGAATAAAACGAGGTCTAAACTCGACAGAATTCAGTTGGATTCAGTGATTAATTGATGTCGCAGACAGATATTATGGTTGGACGGTATGGATAAAATCTATTCAGACTTGCGACATCAGTCCTCCTCATCCAGTTGCAACATCAGCCACAGCGTTCCAATACAGCTGAGATAATGTCAACACAAGCGCAACAAATGTGTCTGGTATCTGCCGGCGTCATTGCCCAACCCTAACCCAGCGGTTCAGTCACTTCACCCCCAACAGGTTTGATTATGTAAGAGGGGAATGTCACTGGAACCCTGAAACCTTTCACATAATCGTAACTCTTTGTTGTTAGTGTAGTATTATCGTTGCACTGTAGAAACCTGTCCCTGCTTATAGCCTGGATACTCTAAGGGGTTTCAAAGTTAGATCTGCTCTGGAGAATTTGCGTTTTATTTACACGTGTGTTAAACAGGAAGTATTACTGTGACAGACAGCAGGGTAGCAGGATGAATGAAGATATAATTGCATGTAAAAAAAACAAACATCCTCATTTAAATTGATTTATGTCTAAATTAGGTTGTTTCCACCACTGAACAAGATTCGAGCTGTAAAGAAATAAACTCTCCTCACTGCAGCATCTGTCGCAGAAAAGCGTTTCACTAGTGCACCAAAAATAATCGAGGCGTTGTTCCAAAGTTCAGGTTAGGAGAGACATTTAAATAATATTTACTGAGCTGCTGCATATAAATGTGGATTATTTTTCTCACATTAACCAGGTTAGAAGAACCCTGCATGACCTGCTACATCAGGTTTCTTCTAGACCACTGCATACATCTCCCGATATGTGCTCCGTCAACATATACTCAGGGTAATGGATGCCGTTGACAGAGTCGCATCCAAGTTCTGAGAGACGGCGTCTCCGCTGTGTATCTGACAGTCAACATATAGTGTGTATTCTGACAATAAGAAAGACGCCTGCCCCAACTTGCAGTGTGACGCAAATGTTTAAAAGATAAAGAAGCTGCTTAGTGTCGAGGGCCCTCACGAAAGTTTTTGAGTCTGAGTCACCTCAGAAGTTACAGAATAATTTGATGTTCCTGAATGTTCCTGTTTTACCCGTGGGAAAACTCCCATGGAAACACATTAACGGGAGGATTTGCTGCCTTTTTCTTTTTTAAAGTACTTTGGACTTCATTGTGATGGCATTTCTCACCGTTTTCTACATCTACAAACCATCAATCAATCCAATAATCATTAGCAGTAACCACTACGTTGCTGCAGTCACAGCCACATTACAGGAGTTCTCTGTAATGTGGCTGGAAAAGTATGATAGTTACTGAAGGGCGGGGTGTTGCTTCCCATTTCCAGTCTTTATGCTGAGCTTACTTTCAGTCAGAAAGGAAATAAAATGTAATATTCTGTCATAAAACGTATTACACATCCTCTTAATTTGGATAGGAAAGTAGAAAAATACCCTAAACATTCCTCTAGAACTTTGTCTGTGGTTGAACTGGTCACAGCTGGTGAATGTTGGTCACAGCTCTTAATTAGACTTTGTTAGTAGGTAAAGAGTGCCGGGTGTTGTGTTCACTGTTGTTCTTTTAAAGCGAAGTTATGTGAAACGCCACTGACCACAGATAAACGCAGACACCAGCAGAATCACTGAGCTGGTTTTAAAACTGCAGCGATAGTCAACCAAAGAGTTACGATGCAGTTACTGACAGTCATCCGGTGCATGCAGCATGCAGAGCCAAAACAAAACACGTTTTGTGGAGAGTTTCTCATGAAGTAGGCCTGTTTAATCTATTTCATTTGCCAACAGCAGATTGTTTCTCTCACTGGATGAGTTGTGTGTGTGCAGCCATCAGTCATGATCTGTCTTAACGTAGCCTCTCCTCTCTTCTTCTGTTCTTGCAGCTTTCCAGAGTTCTGCGCCTGCTCAAGTATCCCGCAGAAGACTCTGAAAACCCCCCACAGGTAAGTGTGTGTGTGTGGGTGTCTCAGGAGTTTCTGAAACCTCGCCTCAAAATATGAGAACCAACTCAGAAAATATTAGTTTCACGGTTTTACAGTGTTACACAACTTTACCCGTCTTAAGGCAACCAACTGTAAATCCACCACCTCTCCCTGCGTCGATTCAAGCATGAAGGAGAAACTGCAGTCACCGTGAAACTTGTGAAAAACTCCAATAGTTCTACTTAGAGTCACAGTGTTTGTTTTGTCCCTTCTGGGAAACGGAGGACTCTGTGGAAGAGGACCCGCTCCCTCTGTGGATATAAATGTCTGATTCCAAGGTTACAAAAACATCATAACTTATTATTTTTAAGCGATTAAAAACATAGTTATGAATATTATATTTAATTTAATGTCAAAAGATACCCTTAAATTCTTAAAGTGAACTGAAGTATCTCATCACATCCCATGTTTAAGCTTCGTTTGAGTCAGAAATGATTGGAAATGATCTTCCACTCCCATCTTAATGTTTAATTTTGATGGTCTTCAGATCGCAGCACTCCGTCCAGCAGAATATTTACTTCTCAGTACGTGATCAATTCAAAATGAGCGACACTTGATTACGGGAACTGCTGTGAACTCCTCCCGAGGTCAGCGTGGACGAATTTTGAAAGAGCAACGGCCAGTTGGGAAACTTCATCATCACTCACTCACTCAGCAAGTCAAGGGCAGACTTCAGTGTTTTATAGGCCGGCCCCTGCTTTGCTGCAGTCCAGCCGTGAACCCTGAAGCCAGACACGACACAGAGTGAGTGAGTGAGTGGTCACACCCAGGTTTCTGTTATTGCTACACCGGAAGCAGAAACATCAGTGGACGATCCCACACGGGCGTTAAACTGGTTTTATATAAATAAAGCAGCCCTGTTATTGTAAACGTCTGTCAAGGCTGATCTATGAATGAGAAGAGAAAACATTGGATGCTTTAGATGAGCTTTAAGCTTTCAGCTTCGCCCCTGTTAGCAGGATTATAATAGAAACTACATGTAGTGTAATGGTTCAGTGCAGCAGCACAGAGCTTCACTGAGCCGCAGCTCTGCTTATTGTCAGCGGATCAGCTGCGGATCTCACATCCTGGTCAGATTAAAGGCTCGAAGGCACAGTCCCTGATTCAAATGTTCGACCTGTCTCACCTCACCTCACCCTGACATTCAAATTTACCTGGAACTGCTCATCAGCTGCCATCGCTCTGAAACACAAACATAAGATCTAAGATCTGCTTCGCTCGCCAGGCAAAACAAGAGATGGGAATCTATGAGAAGGAAGTTGATTTACTGTTGATACAAGGAGCTTAAGTTATTAATGTTTCCTGATACAGTTAAAGTTTTATTTATATAAGTTTTATTTGCAGACACAACAGGCACATTTGCACTTCTAATTAATCTCCAACTCAAATAACCTTAAACCCTGTTTCACAAAGATAATGTGGTTGCCGTAGTAACATTAAACACACCCGTATGGACAAAATATACATTTGTTGAAGCGTGGTTGGTGTCTGCAAAACTCTTGAGTGGTCGGTCTAGTCAGGAAAACGGCGGGTCGATGAACAGCAGAACAATTTGAGACCTTGAATTGTCGATTTGTGGGAGAAGGGGCGAGGTCTGTCTGAGGTCCGGAAAGATGCAACAAGCAGACAGAGTTAGATCATCATGTTTGGTTTAATGCAGCCAAATAATAACAGAGAGGGAGAGAGAGAACAAATACCTCGGGCACTCTGTCAACATTGGATCTCTGAGAACAGGATGTTTGTGTGTTTGTCCTTCAGACGGTGGAGCAAGCCTTCAGGCAGATCCAGAACATTGTTGACTTCAGCTCCAACGTGATGAGCAGCCTGCTGGGAGAGAAGTTCATCCACAGCGGGGTAAGACACAGTTTGCTGTCATTGTGTTTTAAGTTTTATCTTACATAAACATTAAAAGAGCTCTCAACATTGTTTTTCTTTATTCTGCAAATTTGGCTTCCTCGTCCTGGTGCCTACGTTACCCACAATGCAAATTAACTGCTGACAATTTGGGTGCGGTTGCAGCTGAGCCTCTCACCTCAAACAGATGAAAAGCAGGTTACATAAACTTAGTAAACTCACTACTTTTTAACTCCACACCATCAGATTTTTTCATTTTCAAACTTGTAGACTTCAGCTACAACCAACGCCGACTCGAGTGACGTCAGTTGAAGTTGATTTGTCAGATTTTAAAGCACTGTGATGTGAACCCGGGCCTGAAAACCTTACACACAAGTTACACAATGAGACAAAATCAGATCAAGTTTGAATACTTTAATATTTTTTTTTAAATATTTAACACATCAACGGACTGTATGATGACACACTGCTGTTCTAATGTGCAACAACCCAGAAAAGCTTCATCACTTTGACTTAAACTGATTTAATCTCCGGTCTGAACGACAGTTACAGTCTGCTGCAGGCACAGACACTCGGTGTGTGTTTGTTTACCATTTGAGCAGTAGCATTTCTTTACATTTCATCAGCGGTTTATTATAATGTAAGAATCTGAACATATTCCCGGAGGACTGATGTAACCCACGCTGTCAACAGTGTGGAGGTGTATTGTGTCGGATTATACGCTCCCATTAGTGCTCGGTGATAAACACACACACACAAACAATGAGTTACAGTGTCGAAGTCTGGAGGGTTTTAGCACATGAACACTCACTCCCCGGATCAGATGGTGCCTAAATTTAGATTTAAGTCTAAAGCTGGAAAATTTAGAGCACGGTCAGAAATCACAGGTTCATAACACAAGGTGACGGCTCGTTAGTAAATCTTTACAACTTGTTTGATTAATATGATTGTTGGTGGGTGTGTGTGTGTGTGTGTGTGTGTGTGTGTGTGTGTGTGTGTGTGTGTGTGTGTGTGTGTGTGTGTGTGTGTGTGTGTGTGTGTGTGTGTGTGTGTGTGTGTGTGTGTGTGTGTGTGTGTGTGTGTGTGTGTGTGTGTGTGTGTGTGTGTGTGTGTGTGTGTGTGTGTTTACTGAAGCTGTGTGATGATGATGGGCACGCTGCCAGCAGATCTGCTTTACATGCATTAGATAACAGAAGTATAGAGCGGCTCTGTTCACACTAAACGCTTCATTCTTCTCTACAGGAAGTGGTCAAACTGCCGCTAGAGTTTGTGCGGCAGCTCTCCATCAGAGTTCAACATCAGAGACCAGGTAAAATGTTTTTATTTTTATTTTTCAGTCCTGTGGCTAATCTGTCAGCCACAAGACAGTCAAAGTGTCCACGCTCTTAATCCTGCATAACTTTAAGCCTTAATATAATGTGAACAGGTGAGTTGTATATAAATTCACCCTCAGTACAGTTTTCATGAACGGGGAAATTAGCTACAGAGACCAAAACAGTTTTTTGTACCAGGCTGTAAACATGTTTATTTCTGCTGTCTAACATGGGGACTTATGGAGACTGACTCACTTCTGGCTTCACTTTTGCCTTGAAGCAATAAAAGGCTACAACAGCTCAACATACATATATATTTTTTGAGATATTTAATATCAGCTTGAGAGATACGAGAGGCGTATTAATCGTCTCATCTGTGCAAAAAGGAAAATGTGTATTACCCAAAATGCTGGACTGTTCCTTTAATGTAAATCAAGTTATCTTTGATATGGAGACACTAAACATGCTAGTTATGAACTCTTGTCTCTGTGCATCGATCTGTTTAACTTTTGACTGTAGAAACTGAAGTTCAGGCTCCTATCACCCTTAATTCAACACACTGTTCAGGTTTCTCTGATACCCTTAACATTTGTTCTTATTTGTCGTTTCTCTTGAGAACAGCTCACAGTGAAGTCTGAGGGGATTTTTGTCATTGAGATTCAGGAAACACCAGCAGTGCACTCAAGCTGTTTTTTTTTGTTTTTACCACAAAACATCTCAGGAATTTATGAACTCGTGTTGGCTGCAGCTCAAGCATCCAAATGTTGGAGAAAGTCTGAACATGGAGTTTGCAGTCCATCAGAGAAAGTTTGAGTGTGCTCTGGCCCTGCCGCCCCCCTTACATTATTATTGACACTGCTCAGCAAATTTAGTGTTAATACAACAAGCTGTGTCATTATTGCCTTTTTAATGGGCTCTTATTTTGAAGGGACTCTTATTTTGAAAGACCTTTGTCTTGTCTGTGTGTGGTCTGTCTGTCTCTCTCTCTATGTGTCTATATTTGTGTCTGCGAGAGAGAAGGATAAAATGCCCAACATTTAAAATGTAGTCTTGATAGTCATTGATATCATACAGAGACTTCAACAAAGTTGAGCAAAATCTCTAAATGAAGCCCCTTCATGAAGGTGGCCAAAAATGCCAAAAAAAGTGCCGCAAACGCCGAAATAACCATCAGCTTCCTCGTCTCGTGGACCATGTCCTTTCCGATTTCCAGGCGAAAATTGTGTAAACTTTGCCCTCGGGAGTTAGAGAAAGCACAGGCGCTCCCTGCTCCTTTTGGAAATATCTCTTCTCAAATGAACATGGCAGTCTATGGGGCAGTAGGTGTGTGTTGCTGGCGCATCTTTGCTTCAGCAGTTATCACTGCGAGCGCCTCGAATTTTTCTATGTTTTGAGAGGTGATCATGTCTGCAGAGTGACATTTGCAGCCTCGATCGCAGTTGTTGGCGATTTATCAGCAAAACGCAAAAGTCATAGCACTTGGTTCCTAGTTAAGCCGCGTGTTTTGATACATTTTTGTGTATGTGCGACAAAAACTACGGGAGGAGAGCAAGCCAAAAAAGGGCATACTGCTACTACTACTAAAATACACCCTGGAGTCTATAACAGCAACTAAAATGTGAAGACAATAAGTAATTTATTCTTTTTCAAAACAAAGTTAATTGGCAAATATTAATGTTTCAGAAAAAAATGCTAATTTTGAAGTTTAAACTCCCTCAAATGAGAAAATTTGCAGCTTTTTTTGTCTTAAATTAAATTAGATCATGAAACAAGATGAGAAGGGTTAAATCTGGGCAGCTAGACTTTGATCTAACTCAAGAGGCTTCTTCAACTCTGACTGACTGGTAGGGGAAGATCTGTATAGCTTGGGCAGGATGGTTGACCAGGCCGCTGCTTCCACTTGGTGTACAACAAAATCCCCAGACTAAACTGTTAAATGACCCGGGTGCCTGAGAACCTTCATTAATATTTATAGACATACTGTTAGCTGTTACAGATGAATTGATGATAAAAAGTAATTAGTTGGTAGAGTTTATATAAACAGAATATAAACTGACCGTCTCATCTAAATATAACAACATTCGAGTTTACGTACACATGAACTGAAAACTTCCCGTCTCTGTTTGTGTCAGCCTGGCGCTGTGATAAAGTGATGGACATCTACAGCGGCTGTGCTCTCTGTCTGCCCAACCTGACATCGCCAGTCCTCCACCAGCCAACACACACTCCTCCACTCTGCATTGAGATCAAGGTACACACACACACTAACACACAGAGTCATGGGTTCTTCTTATTGTTTTCCTCCTGGAGTCTTTGCCTGTGAATCACTCGTCATCTAGACAAACTGAGCAAAAACAACAAGTCACATGAGTGTCACTGTGTGTTTATTTATGTGTGTGTGTGTGTGTTACTCAGCTGCTGTTCTCTTGTGTTTTAGCCTAAATGTGGCTTCCTGCCGTCTTCCAAACACGTCAGCAAAGACATCAAAACCAAAGTGTGCCGCTTCTGCATGCACCAACACTACAAGGTAACAGCGACCACCACACCGCTGCACAAATACAAGTACACTGCAACTTTAGTATGATCTTTAGGAGTTAGCATTTTAATCTGGAGCGAACATTTCACTGCATATGAAAGTAAAAAAATTTAGTTTGTGGATGTAAAATAACACGTTGGCTTCTTCTCTCCGCCGCTTCTCATTTTTAGCTTTTGTGAACAGCTCTCACAGTTTCACAAACGTCGCTGACGGCAGATTATATCAATAATTTATGACTTTTCTGTCAGTAACTTGATGACAGACCAAAACCAAACTCGTATTTTCACTCTTATGAAATCCACACCTTCTGAAATTTAGATCTAGTAGCAGATCCAGCACAGCCTGCAGCTGTTACTTCAATGCATCAGACACATGTTTGATTGACACTTATATTAAAAGACGACGAGTCAAACTGTTTCTGTCTGTGACGTTTTTTCAGGTGGCGAGTGGGAAGTGGAGAAGACGCAGTCTGTACTGTCCCCTGGACCTGTTCTCAGGGTGAGCTACTACTATCAACACTACTGCGTTTACTTTGGGTGTACTACAATAAGGCGACTGTTTATCAACTCCTAGAGTCATATTTCTTTCACACAAGAGTTCTACGAGAGCGGTTTATTAGTGAACGGTAATAAATGACAACAGATCGTGGTTTGTTTGTTTGATATCCGCCAACACAAATAGTTTTGTAATTGGTCCCTGTGCTCTGCTGCCAAACTTTTACATGTTACCACAGGCCATCTCGGCACTTTGTGTCATGCATGTTCATTTGTTTTCATTTATTGTTCAACTACTAAAATTAGAGTCAGTTCAGCATTGGTGAAAACCGGTTGGTGAATCAAACGCATGACAGGCCGTCAATCAATCAACAGTGTTTTAATTTGGTGTGTGTGTTCAGCTCTTACGTCAGTTAGAAATCAGTTTACGTCTCTCCTCGCTGGTCGCCTGGCACTAAAATATTCTCTGTTCTCACTTGTGTCGTTCAGGAACAGACAGAGAATGCACTTTGCCATCAGACACCTGATAGAGGAACCTCAGAACAACTTCAAGATCTTCAAGGTGAGACAAATTTAATTAATACTTGTGTTTTCTCCAGGTTTAAACTGGACGTGACAAGCGTCAGTCCTCATACAATACATGTTATTTATCGGTCGCTGTTGTTCTCTCGTCTCTACGGGCTGCAAAGAGATCCCCCTTGAAATCAACTAGAGATCTTAGTACAAAGTGCTCGGCATGGAAACACTGCTGTGGATTTTGTACTGAAACTTTGAGAGATGCCGACTTGTTTTGTCTAACTCAGACTGCTGGAGCCTCGGGTTAGCTTCAGATAAACTGTGTGTACAGAGCTCGGTCATCAGTCAGGAGCTCCACATATAGTTAGTGACTGGTGACTCGGTGAGAAAGCCTCTAGATCTCCAGTGTGAACGATAGAGATGTTGCAGCGACCAACAAACCTCCTCAATATACAAAATGAAAACAATGACTTATTTATTATTTTGTGTGTGTGTTTCAGGGCGGTCAGTGTATTTACAGCAGTAAGGAGGGCAGTGACGACTCGTTGGACCCGAACTCTCTGCTGCATCATCTCAGACCGTACTTCCTGTACGGAAACAACCGAATCAACACGACCAGCAAAGCTGTCCTCAACGACTTCATCCAGGTAAAACCAACAAACACACACAACTATAAGACTGTGCTCACCCGGTGTCACTGAATGTATCTGTGGTGAAGCCTCATGGGAAAGTGTGTGTGTGTGTGTGCAGGTCCTGGTGAACGCCCTGCTGAGTGGTGGTGGAGGAGGAGATGGAGGGATGGTGACGGAGAGACAAGGAGAAGGACGGAGCTTCTGTGAAGCAAGTCATTTCAACAAGGAGCGGATCCGACACGGTCAGAACCTTTTCCTGTTTTTACTGAAACACTTCACAGCTACAACATGCAGCCTGTGAACACACCAAAAATCATTAGCACTAATTTAGTGTGTGTAAACTTTGGACAGTCTGAGACATTTGAAGACCTTAAATTAGACTCGGGGAATGTTTGATGGACATTTTTTTTTTTAAATAGAAAAAGTGTTTAAGAAAATAATCTACAGATTCATAAGTATTTAAATTACCTCCAGCTCTCGTCTCTGAATAGGAGCTGTTACCGTCCAGCGTCTGTTCCCCTTCTGACAGAAAAGCAGAACAGATGTGTCAGATTTACAGCGCTCTATTTACAGAGTGTGACTGATATGGAATATCATGTACATAACTGTGTTTTCATTGGCGTTTCCGAACACTTGCTCATTAGTGGAACCTATTGTGGCTAACGGCAGCACAGAGGGAGTAAGACACACACACACACATCAACACACCAAACCGATTGTTTTGTTGTCACACTGAACTCTGTAGTTTCTGTCTCGTCTCTGTCTTACAAAAGTTTTTCTTGTGCAGCCTCCTTGAGAAATGTTTGTGGCTTGAAAGAAGCGTTTATTTATTTTTCCGCTCATAACATCTGAATCTGTCGCGTAAATATGTGAAACTAAAACAACATGAGTGAGATATTAAATATTCTTTGACTTTAAGTTAAAGTGTAACTTTTTTTTTTTTTTTAAACAATGTTCACAGCTGTTGATCGATTCAGGTCCAAATCTCTCTAGTTTGGTACAAATTCTAGAAAAGACACATTGCTACCTACTGATTTTTGGAGGCATCTTTCGCCACCAACTAACCTCGACATTTTAAAGTGGATGTTTTACAGACAAGAAGAGAACAGGGTCAGAATCAGTTTAATCACTAAGTACAGGTGAATGAGGACTCTGCCTTGGTGTTGAAAGCAAAGTTGGTGTTTTTATGTTGTAGACTGGAGTGTTTAAGTTACTTTGTTTGACAGTTACTGCCTGTGGGAAGAAGGAAGGTGACGAGTAGTCCTTGTTTGCAGAGCTCTTGAGAAGAGGAAAGTAGCCGGGTTGGGTGGAGCCCGCCATGATTTCCCTCGCCCTCTAATTCACTTTGTTAGTCTGAAGAAACGATGATCCTCCTCTAAATAATCTCTAAACTTTACTGTGTGTGTGTGTGTGCAGGCTCTCAGGGTTTACCCAGCGACAGCGTGTTGTTCAGGATTCTTCAGACTCAGATGTTGGACACGCAGGATATCGAAGGACTTTACCCTTTGTACCACCGAGTGGAGCAACACCTGCAGGACTTCCCTAAAGAGAGGTAACACAGAGTCACTTCATCGAAGTCTGTGTAGATAAATCTCATGCATCGATCACTCATGCGTCACTTCCTGTCTGTCAGTATCAGAACTCGTCTTCAGATAGACGGCCCGTACGACGAGGCCTTCCTGGAGAAGCTGCAGAAATGTCCGACTGAAGACGACGGCTCAGTGGAGTTCGCTGTTGCCAAGGTTAGTCCAAAACTGATTTCCTGAGAGCTGGAAACTCATGCCCGGTTCTGTTTGATGGTCCAGGTTTCCTGCCGCAGCACGTTTTAGAATACAGCGCCCAGCTTCAAGCAGCACAGAGCAGAAGCGACAAGAATCTGGTGTATTTCTAAAATGAAACTCCCTCGGGCGGCGTTTAGCTCAGTTGGTAGAGCAGCCGTCCCATGTGCGAAGGCTCAGTCCTTGATGCGGAAACCCAGGGTCCGAATCCGACCTGTGTCATTCCCCGTCTCTCTCTCCACATTCCTGTCACTCTTCAGCTGTTTCTGCCAAAAAAAAATCTTAAACAAAACACCCTGTACAGACTCACAATCATAAAAACAGACAGAAGTGAAATAATTAAACTCTAACTACTATATTTACTCGTGGTAAAGACACATACAACAGAAAAATGACCAAGATATAACAGTGTTTTGGCTCAGCTGTATCGGGTGTAAGATCATGACCAAGTCATGCAGCGACATTGCCATCGAGCTCAAAGCCTCGCACTGAAAGGTGAAAGTAACGTGCCACATGCTGTTCATTTGTTTTGGAAATCATTCGGTGTACAGTCGTCCCTCGCAATAACACGGTTCACTTTTCGCGGACTCGCTGTTTTGTGGATTTTTCAGTGTAATGCATGCTTTTTTTTTACAGTGTGCTGTACAGTATAAACGTGCATTGGGAGGGGAGAACCGGACATGTGTTCTGCGTTCTGTTTAACTAAGGGAGTACTGTACAAAATGCGTGTAAAAAGGTGTATAAAAGTGTGTGGTTAGGGGTTTTACGGCCTTAAAACATGGATAATAATTGTAAAACTCACTTCGCGGATTTCGTTTATTGCGGGTTATTTTTAGAACGTATCCCCCGCGATAAACGAGGGACCACTGTATACCTTCACAGAACCAGTCAAGTTTTTCTTCATTTTTATTATTCTGTGCACTGTAGAAGACATAAAACTATGAAAGAACACAAACAAACAAAGCAAAATGTGATTTTATATTTTAAATTCTTCTCCTTTCTGAGTATATCCGCATGTGTGGTTCCCATGTATGCCACCACATAATACTGTCTCTGCCTCAAGATGGCAGCGTGTCTTACTGCTCGGGTGTTTTCACTTCAGGTCCATCAGTACCGTGTTGCCATGACGGCCAAGGATTGCTCCATCATGGTCGCCCTGGTGCCGAGCAGTGAGAAAGAGGAGGACGATGAAGGGTAAGATGAGCAGGAAGCTGAACGACGTTTAGTCTGCGGGTGACTCAGTGAGACGTAAACGTGTTCAGGCTCAAAGATCAAATGTGACAACAAACTAATTCACTTTCTCATAAAACATTTACGTCTTCTTCCTCCACTCCACATCGTGACTTTCAATGCTGCGCTAAACACACTGTTCATTACATTTGTTAATTAAAACACAGTAACAGACAGTTAACTGTGTCTGCTCTCTGCCGTCCAGAGTTACGAGCGAGTTCAGCCTCGTCTCTGCGACGTCACACACTCCACACTGACTCTGCAGTCTGGTTTGGCGCCGTTAGCGTCTCCATCTTATTGTGGAAAGATCTTGCGTTCCCCATGAGAACAGGAAAGTCGTACGGAGACGTTTACCACGAAGCTGTCTGAAGTTAAACGTCACAGCTTGATACTCTGGATGAAGTTCCTTCAGTGTGAAGATTTGCTGCTGTTAGATAATTGCAAACTGAATATTTTAAGGGGTTTGGACAAAACAAGACATTTGAAGATGTCGCCTGAGACATTTTTCTATATCTGAGTAAACCATTAATCAATGTTTGGTACAGCATTAATTTGTCGTCCATTTGAGGACTTCCTGACGATGACCTTTGAGAAACCGACAAAAGCAGAATTATTTTTGGGAATCGATCTGCAGTACCAGATAAAATCCAGTAGGTGGAGCCATACGTCTGTTCCACTGTTCATTAATACTTCTCCTTCTACTCTCCCTGCAGTCAGAGGCAGCTCAGGGACTTCCTCTCCTCCAGACCTCCTGCTTTCTCTTACTCTGTCTCCATCTTGGATCTGGACCCGAAGCCGTTCGACAGCATCCCTCGCCAGCTGCGCCTGGACCAGAAGATCGTCTCCTGCTACCTGAGGACTGGCGGTGCCTTGCCAAAGGGCTCTCTGCCGTCGCTGCCCGGCATCTTCACGGCTGCAGAGAGAGAGGACTGCACGCTGCTCTTCCACCCTGTGTGAAAGGCTGAAGACTGACAAAGCGGAGGGGAGACGCCATGTCGACACAGAGGTCTAGAATCACTTAAAGCAGAGCTGTCAAAGACTTTACTGCGGCACTTTCTCACGCTGACGGTCATCAGCTCCCACTGCTGCTCAGCAACATTTAAAATCTCCAGGAAGTCGCCAGACGATTGAGTGACTTCCAGATATTTCTGTTACTGATTATAGAGTTGTGTCGTCTTCGTGGTGGGGACCGGCTTCTCGCACCCGTCAGGAGGTGAATCCCGACGTCGCCGCTCCGACCTGTCGGATTTATTAGAAAACTCACAGGGAGGTTTGTTATTTCCGCTTCGGGTGCCGCGACTTTGGCTTGACCTTCCTACGGGACGTGTGCGGGCTGTTTGTTCTCGGAGGTGAAGTGAGGGAGGAGGGTGAAAGTACAGGAAAGGAGGTCGTGGAGGTGCGACGTATGTATGATGTCATATCCTGAATGTAGGTGAGGGGGGGGCTCTGTGAGGCATCGCCATAGTAACAGAAGCAGGGAGGAGGGGCGTGGAGGGTGTTTCAGTTCTCTGCTGGACTCCACAGAGGTTTGATCACATCACAACTCTTATTTAATTAATTAGATGAGATGTTTCGAAAACCAGAGCGGCGCTTCGCCTCCTCGTTTCTGTTCAGACGGTTTTTGGATGTTAACGTTCTCTCATCAGACATTTGTGCCGAAATGTTTAAAGATTTTTTAGCTTTTCCTCGATCAGGGAGGTTGAGTGTCACTAAAGGGTCAGCTCACCCAAGTTTATTTAAGTTTTGAGATTTCTGCCTCTTCTGAAATCCGAGAAAGATAATGCAGTTTTACAATAGGAAACTTTTCATTTGAAGGAAAATCCAGTTTATGAAACTATCTTAAAAGGTCTAGTGTGTCAGATTTATGAGGACCTAATGGCACGAACGAAATACTCATTAGTATGTACAAACCAAACTGACCTAGTTTTTCTTACATGTTTGGAAGGAGGAGACGTAAGGAAGACGTGAGCTTTAAAAACTCTGCTCAGCCTCATTTGTTTCACAGCAGAGGCAGAAACCTCAGACACCCTTTAAACCTGACAAAGAACCAACAGCACTGTTATAAACTCTATCTTTAACGTTCATTCAGACGAGCGAGGCAGTCCCAGCACCAACAATTAGCACGTTGTTGAATTAACGCCTCTCTAACAGCGTCAGCACTAACAGAGTTTTATATATCAGTGACAGAGCTGTTGTATCGTCTGTACATCGTTGGCTAAACAGACCTTTTAAAGGTCCGGCTGGGATCTCTGATGAAGCCGCTCTCGTCGGGTTCACGTGTTTGTGTCGCTAAAAGCACATTTTAACTCCTAACGTCGTTAGAATAATTCAGTCTAACATTACCTCGTCGACTAACCCGGGTTGGATAAGGTACAGTTACATCACGCTCCGTGTCCCGTTCACAATCGAACCGCCAAGTTTATCGTTTCCCGTTGACTCACAGGTCAGAGTTCACCTTTGACCTGTCAGTTCACACAGTGAGCCGGGGTGAAGCAGAACAGGGGGGCGCTTCATGTCTTCATCCGAGCGTCCCCAAGATCGATCTGACCCACCAGAGCAAAGGCTGCTGGGTAACAGACAAACAAGCCAAGCTTCACGCCGCCGCTGGTTCTTTTTTTTTTGGTGCCACAAGTGGCTTGGTGTGTGTGTGTGTGTGTGTGTGTGTGTGTGTGTGTGTGTGTGTGTGTGTGTGTGTGTGTGTGTGTGTGTGTGTGTGTGTGTGTGTGTGTGTGTGTGTGTGTGTGTGTGTGTGTGTGTGTGTGTGTGTGTGTGTGTGTGTGTGTGTGTGTGTGTGTGTGTGTGTGTGTGTGTGTGTGTGTTGAGAAAACCTTGTTACAGGCTGCGTTCACTTCAGCTCCATTCAGACCGACGTCAGATCAGTTTTGGAGCCGCTGTGGACGCAGCTGTGAACTCTCAGTACCTCGAACTCGTGTCAGGAGCGCTGGGATGTTTGAGGACGGTGAGACTTTCTTTGTTACGATCAGCAGACGATGTTTGTGTTCGGATCATCGTCGTCTCAAACCAGCAGCGCTCACGGAGGCTTCAGATAAAACTGGTAACACTTGACTTCAGTTCCTCTGTTTACAGCGTCCACTCTCCACCCCTCCAACGTCTAAAGTCAACTCACACTACACGACACGACTGAAACTCACTCTTGAGTGTTTTCTGGAAACCCGTCAGCTGCTGCCTCGTTTATCGGGAGCAGTTCTGTTAAATTCAAACACTAAAAAAAAACCCACAGATTTAACTCTTTGAATCAGAACACAGACTCTCATAACTGCACACAGTTTGACCTTTTTTAAAGGCTGGAGAGTGGACGGCAGCTGAACTGAACCAACCACTGATCGTTCTAACTGTTGAACTGAAGACGCGGCAGGCAGCACGGCGGGAGAGCAGAGGCTCATGGGAGTCGGATAGCTCTCTGTTGAAGAGTCGATGTCTCTCTGACGTTTAAAAAAAAAAAAAAACAGTGCCACTTCCGCAACGACTCAGATTTTATAAATCTTGTCAGTGTGGTCACGAGAAAACAGCCACAGTTTGTGTGTCATTAAGTCACAGAGATAAAGACGGCTGTATGAAGGCAGCGCTGGTCGTATCACGGTTAAAAATATTGTCAGTTTAAAAACATTAAATTAGTGTTTGGTGTCTTTCATCTCAGACAAAGACCAAGTTGATGAATGCAAATATAAAAGTTTAAATACAGACAAATATACGTTTTAAAGTTCTCTTATTTTTGAGTTGACTCAACTCAAGGTTCACTTACTGCTTCGTTGTGAAGCGTCCATCATGGACTTCATCAGTAGACTGAGTTAGTTGTTGACTCCAGCCACCGTCTTTGTGTTGAAGAAGCACGTTCATAAAAAGTCTTGGAATATTTGTTATTTTACATAAAGAACCTTCAAGGCGGCTGTCGGTTACTGCTGGTCAGATATTAAAGATGAGAAACTTTTCTCCGTCGTCAGAGAGACGAGGCTCCCACAGGTGAGCTGTCGTCTGATTGGTCCGCTGCCTCCGCCCGCTGCCTTAGCGTCGGCCTACAGAAACATCACAGCACTGTGATACCTACAGACTTCTAATAACTGCGTGTGTGTACATAGCTGAGAGAAGAAAACTATTTGAGAATACAAAGGTGACACTGCTGTCTGGCATTTTGTATTTAAATTATTTATTTTTGTAGATTTTGACTGAGCTCTGCTGTCACAGCCGTCACAGTCGTGCTCTTTCTATTGAATAAAGATTTCTAAGAGACTAAACCGCCGCTGAGTTTGTTTGTTTGAGTCCATCGATAAACTGTGAATGTGTTTCTATGGTGACCTGCAGTTATGAGTCCTGTGACAGGCTGACCGCCCTGATGACCGACTCCAGAGCAGCCTCAGCTCCCAGAATCCTCAGCAGGCTCTGAAAGGCCTCCACAGCGCCGCCCACAGGCTGAGACGGGAACAACTGCAGAGCTGCACACGCAGAAACAAAACAGTGTTTTATTTTGTGGGTCTGCAATTTCTAAAATATTTAATTTTTAAGATTTAGTACAGCTTCATCTTCAATAATTAAATCCAAATTATGCTGCAGCGATTAGTCTTTTAACAGAAAATTGTCGATTTTCATGAACTTTCCAAGTAAAAACACCAAAAATCTGAAGTGCTGATGATGCTGTTAGCAGTTCATGAAAATAGGTTGTAGCTTTAACTGTGTGTCAGCAGACAAACATACGATTGAACAAATAAAATAATATTTGAGATTTAAACTGAGCTTCTATTTTACCATAATTTCCAGTCTAATATGATCCAACACAACAACTCTGTCATAAATTACACTTTCATGAAGCTCATTCAGGTTTTGTCTAATATTTTCTAATTTGACTCATCTGTAAATTGGGTAGCAAAAATATTAGAAACACTTCCAACAGCAACTCTATAATAAACAAAGTTGAAGCATCACCTCTCTGACAGTGTCGACAGAAACTTATGAATTTATGGCAGTCACTGTACAAGTGTACCTAATGAACTGATGGTCTGAGTGTATATATACAAACAGACTATTACATTATTTTTCAGTGGAAACTCAGAATCTGGTTTAAATTTGTTGTAGCAGAAATTTTTGGTTGCTTTGATCAACAAAATACAGTGCAAGGAAAACGCCCTGCAGAACTACAACATCCTTATTTAATCTAACTTTTGATCCACAGACAGAAATATTTAAAAAGACACATCTGAATAAAAGATAAAGCAATAATAATCATAATAATTATGTTTTTGGTAATGATAATCTATCAGGAGTTTCTCGACAATATTTACTGTTGAATTTACAGCAGATAGTTTGATTAAAATGTGATTTATGTGAGATTTATTAATTTCAGTTGAGCAGCTACAACAGTAACATCCTGTGTGTTTGAGTCTCACCCTGCTCAGGGATCTTTGTCACCAGGTCGATCTTCGGAGTGACTTCGCCCTCTCTGGAAACATCGACCGACCAATGAACGAACAGGACGCAGCTACAGACAGACAGTCAGAGGTCAGAGGTCAGCAGAGGTAGACTTTACAGAGTTCAGAGATCAGAGTCAGTGTGTGTTTACCCAGGCAGCTCAGGATGGTTCAGGGTCATCACCTCTGACCTGCAGCCTCCAGGAAGAGAGACAACAGACGGATACTTCTCCTGCAGAGACACAGAAATATTTCAGTCAGTTTGAGCACGCTCAGTGTGGCCGCGGGACGTGGACTGACCGGTCCTGAAGGGCTGAGAGGAGGAAGCAGAGCTCAGCTGCAGTGTCAAGTCTCACACAGCGATACAGCATGAACATGTACAACATCTGAGACAAGAAATACCAAATATTTTCACATAAACATGGAAATAGCCAGAAAGTTTGAAGAAACATTTAAGAACGTTGAGACACACATGTTGAAGTGTTTATCTACTATTTGGTTGCTTCTCCTCTTTGACATCAAAAACAATTTAAAGGTCGCCGGTCAAAACAAATATTAACACTGAAAATAACAAACGTAACTTACAATATCCCAACATTTACTTTTAGTAATAGATGATAAATAAATGTACGAACTTGTTTGGATAAAATCTGCAAATTATTTAATGTTTCCAAATATCTGATTTAGATTCTCGAACATCTCTGTCTGTCACAATTATTTGTTATTATGTTACGTATAAAATTAAAAGATGAATTAGACTTTATTAATCCTCGTTAGAGCAGCTCACAAAGTACTCTGAGATACATCCATCCATTTTCTGTAACCGCTCATCCCATCAGGTCAATCTAAAGTCACCAATTAACCTGCGTGTGTTTGGACTCTGGGAGGAACCCGGAGTACCCGGAGAGAACTGTCCATTCCTGCTGTTTTCCACCATTTTCAAGTTATCCTGCAGGGGGCGCTACAACCTCTTTTTAGTGACCTGAACGTTGGGCTTCATCGCTCTGTGATACACACGAGTTTGTACACTAAACTGAACTGTACTACTGACTGAAGAGGAAGTGAATATCTGGAGCGTGAGGTCATGTTGATGATAAATGAACTCTGTTTTTTTTTTTATTAAAGAAACAGCAGCAGAACATTTCATGAATTTAAGTGTAAAGTGAAATTTGATCTGATAATAAACTACAAATATGATTTCACTGAGGAGACTCACACTGTTTCAGTCACTGGAGGTGTCTCCAACAGGTGTGTGTGTGTGTTTATAATCAGAACCAGACTGCTGCTAAGTTTCTGTACCGGATGAGATCAGATCAGAAGCAGCTTTATTCGTCTCTCGTGCTGCATCTTTTCCAAGCAGGCTGTCACAGTTTGTTCATCTCACGTCGTTGTCGGAACAAACTTATACGAACAAAAGAAGAATAAAAACATCTGCTCACATTCATCAGAGTTTACAGAGAAACAAACTTCATGTTGGATGACTCCACCTCTACAGTAACGTACAACGGACGATAAACACACCAAACCTGAACACACTCTTCATCCCGTCCTGATCAGAATCTGTCATTTTGTCTTTATTCTGCATCTTTAAACTGTCCTCATCACACACGCACAAACCTGCCTGATCTCTACGTTTGTCAATTCAACGAGATATAAAACTGCCAGGAAGTCAAACCACAAAATAAATGACACCGGCGGCCATGGACCTTCAGTCATTATCACTCAAACTTTTATTATAAAACAATTCTGGGTAGTAAAAATGTGTTTCTGCACACAAATATAAAAGAAAAATAAAACAATAAAACTGTTCATGTGTGAACTCGATGGAAGTCTGTGAGTTTTTCTCAGCTGTCTCTACTATAAATGAAGTTATATTCATGTAAATAAATTATTAATAATTTAGACCCTTACACATCACAGTGTTATTAATCCACACAGGTCTGAAGGTAACAGGTAAATTCACACAGCTCACTGTAAATGTCAGACAAGCTGAGACAGAGTCCGCAGTGGATCTGATGGACCTGCACAGTCTTGTTCTCGTAATGTTTTTCGACCTTCTGTCGGTGTTAAAGAGCCGCCACATTAATTATTAGTTAAAAAGATGACGTCAGTCTGTGTGACAGCGAAGAGGAAAACTTCCCTTTACCCTGAACTCTCTCTGCTGTCGAACACTCTGTCATTTAAATGTCACACAGGTGTCGATCTGTGCTGACATGGACTTCCCTCAACATGCTGGTGATCAGAGGAACAGAGCTGCTTTTAATGACAGTCGATGCTGGGAAACAGGACAGCGGCGTTTCTGAAGAAGATAATCGATTGTCGAAATGTTCAATCTCTGTTTGTCTTTGGCTAAAATCTGCAGTTCCTCTAACGTCCACTTGAGGCTGGCTCCAGGAGTGAGTCAGTCTCCTTAAGTCCCCATGTTCAAATGTCCGACTTCACAGCAGAAATAAACATGTTTACAGCCTGGTACAAAAAACAGTTTTGGTCTGTGTAGTTAATTTCCCCGTTCATGACAACTGTACTGAGGGTGAATTTATATACAACTCACCTGTTCACATTATATTAAGACTTAAAGTCATGCAGAATTAAGAGCGTGGATGCTTTGATTGACAGGTGGGTGTTGTTACAGATGGCTTGTGTCATTTTGTCTTTAGGTCCGCCTATAGTCCACCTCCACGCTGATATTTAGATTAACCGGGAGGCAGAAGAAGTTCTCACATATGGGATGTTTAATTGTGTAGCTCAGCTGAGATCAGTCTTTCTGCTCGACGTTGAAGTGGGATGTTTGGTCTTGCGTGACCTCTGATCTCTGAGTAAACGTCACCTCCTCTGAGAGCTTCCAGGTATTTTTCCAGCACAGACTTTGAGCAGTGTTTCACACTCGTCTTTCTGAAACCTCCTCCTGTTTTTGTCCTTTTCTCCGCGTGTGAATGATGACATGTGAATAATATTTAACTTCTGTGTCTTTCTGCAGCACGTCGGCGTGTCTTCCTTCAAACAGGAAGACAGATGTCTGACTTGTCTCTCTCTGTCTCTCTCTCTCCTTCACTCTCTCTCTCTCTTTATCCCAGCTGCAGTACAAATCCTGGCTGCTCTATTAGCCTGCTCTGCTCCACGTTCAGAGACTCACCAAGAACAAGACACACACACTTACAGCATCATCACACAGCGACACACACACACACACACACACACACACACCTCTCCTGGAGCTCCTGCAGAACCAGAGGAGGAGGAAAGAGGGTGGAAGAATTTGGCCTCGAGTCGTGCAACCGCCTTTAAGCTGCTGGTAAAGTAGAGTTAATGTCTGTCTGTCTCTGTGTCTGTCTGTCTGTCTTCAGCTCCGCCCCTCTGTCTAACTATCTGTCTGTCTGTCTTACGGCGATTTGTAAACAGTTGTTTCAGTTGCTGTAGAAAATCTTTTTCACAGATCCACACGAACAAAAAAAAAAACTTGTGACTTGCAGGATCTGAACGAACCCTGATGTGGACGCAGCCCAGATTTAAACCAGGACGTGCACAGTTAAAGAACCAGATTCTTTAACTGTGCACGTCCTGGTTCGGATGCAGCACTCCTCACAGCTCACTGATGATTTCTGTTGTTGTTTAAGAACATCAGAAATAATTTGTGAGGAGATTCGAAGGAGTGCCAGATTATTTTTATTCCGGTTTTTACACTGAAAAACAAATCTGATTTTCACTGAACTTTGATTTTTTCTGCCTTGGTTCCACTAGTTTGGAGTCATTTCTCAGTTATTAAAATAAAAACACGGTTAACGTGTTAGAAAAACTTACTCAGTCAACTGTATTTGAGGTGTTGAAACAGATTCACGGTGGTGAACAGAACTGACCCTGATTCTCACGTGTATTAATAAGACATGACGCAACTGAACCTGAGTGGTAGTCCCAAATCCGACCCAAAGATCTGGAGCTTTACAAAAGAAAATGACCTGCACGATTTATGCCGGTCATTGGACGCAGTCAGAAAGCGTCAGGCGAGTCGGTCAGCGCTGGTTCTTTGAGGTCAGCTTGGCCCTACGAGACGCAACTTGTATTTAACTGTACGAGTACATGCAACTGTCTGGTTCTGCTTTTGTTTCCACTGTTCACCGCCCGCACTGAGGACGAGTTCCTGGAAGTGAATCAGGAGATCTAGGTACTGTCGATCAGATGAGAGGCAACATCACAACAAAGACGATAAACACACAAGAGTGGCCACATTTTAGAGCAAACATTTGAGTGTGTCACGGCTGTTTGTGGAGATGGAGTCGGTGGTCAGAAACCAAAAAGGTGGACAGAGTCGATCATCTAAAAAGAAAAATAAAGATCAGAGAGTATCTAAAAACCCACAAAGTAGTTTGATGCAGACAGTAATTATCTTTGTAGATACTAAAACACCAACTGTGTGTGAGTGACATGGTGTTACAGATGTTGGAGAAACTTCACATGACCGTCTGTAACCACAAAAAGAGCCCCAGGACGTTGAAGCAGAGTGTCTTTGAACTGCACGGTCTGCAGTGACGAAGTTTAGTTGCACCAAATTCAAAACAATTTCTTTGGAGCAGCTTTACATCGACGCAAAACACAGAAAAACTTGCAGATAAATGATAAAACAGAGCTAAATGTGGAGAGATCTATAAATAATGTGATGAGTAAACTACAAAAAAAGGACGAGATAAAGATAAAAAACAGTGACAAAGGATGATGAGGGAGGATGATTTAAGCACTGAAGCTGCTGTTGTAGAGAGAGAATGTGACATTTGAGCTTTTGTTACTGAAACGTTTTGGGTGGTGTCCAGTTAATAGGTGAAATACTTGCAGGGAAACAAACTTCTGTGTTTTATTAAAGTGCACACACGCAGCCTCCGGGTTATTTTTATCCTCTGCTGTTCCTGCTGGACGTCTCTCCGTGTGAGCCTGCTCATCCAGAAACTGTGCTGCTGAATATTTTCCATTTCTCTCCCCTCCCTCCCGTAACTTTCCTCTGTCTCAGCACTCATGGATCTCTTTCTCTCTCTGATCGCTGGTTTCTTATTGGCCGGTGTTGAGTTGAGGTGGGAGGGTCTCTGTGTTAGCTGATTGTGCTCTCAGACATCCAGTCTGTGGAGCTGCAGACTTTACTTTTCTTCCAGAAGAAGAAAATGTGAATGATTAATGTGATTAATGTGAAGGCTGACCCACTTACCGTGACCTGCAGTATGCAAGCTGCTCGGAAAAGCCTCATGGGAGTTGTAGTTTTTGAAGCTAAACATTGTTTATTTAATATTTTACTCTTCTTTAAGCTCCGGTTTGGTCTCCACCGACTCTTGAGCTGCTAAATGTTTCATGAAAAGCCACAGAGCTGCTGAGATTTATCTAGAGAAACACTAAACACTTGTTTGGGCACCATCCCAACAAATCAGAGGCTCCCATGGTTCAACAACAACAACCAACAGCTCCCATCATCCACCGGGGCACAGCTACAGCACATTTATTACTATTATTGAGGCTGATTTACAGTAAAGAACGAGCTCAATCTGCTGCATTCAGACAAACTATCAGGTGTGTGCGAAGGTGTGTGTTAGCGTCAGATCACTGCTTTAATAATGACAGGACTGCTGTGTTTAGACTAGTCATTACACACACACTTACACACACACAAACCAGCCATTAGAACCTGAGCAGAGAGCTATATGAGAGCCAGCGGCAGCACTGACAGCTCTTTTTGTCAAAGACGCTGCTGCAGGTAAAAACCTCTGTCCTCTTTTTTTCTCCTCTTGTGAACACGGATCTGTGCGTTTGCTTTCTGTCACTTCAGCTGCTGTTTTCTGCAGTTCAGGGTTTGAATTCAGACGTTTGAACAAGAGGCATCATCATAGGAAACACTAATAACAAAAGAAAATGTCAGGAGTTTAGATTTTTATATTGAGAGCTGACAGGAAAGAGATGACGGTTCATGGTCAGCGCCTCAAACCATGGGGTGCTCCAGCATCTCTGAATTAACTACTCTGTGTTTTCCTTCAGTCTTTTCTGTCTCCTTTAACGAATGTGAGTGCGGCATTAAAAAGCTGTAGTGATGCCGTATGAGGAGGTAAAGGTCTCCTGACCCTGAGTCTGTGCTGCTCTGCAGGGATGAGGTGGTGGCTCGTGGTGGCCAGTCTATGGCTGCTGGTGGCCCTGACCGTCTCGGACACCCAGGCCAGGAACAGACCTCACAACCAAGATGGTGGGGTGCGACGGGGGAAGCGGAAGAAGGACGCACGTGGTAAGACTGATAGATATCTGGCAAATCTTCAAAATCAGTTTGTGTCCAGCGCTGATCTCAGATCTCAGATGTGTGAATTTTGGACTAGCCTAGCACCAAAAAGTCCTGAAGTCATGTGGTTGCCAGGTTCGAGCTCTGTTCTGACATCATTTACTGGTTTTCTTGTCCGTTTTAATTCAAAGTGCAGTCTAACGACAGCAGAACACACTCCAGATACGCTAACTGCTGTTTGTAATATATGTGAACACTTGAAAGATTAAAGTTGATGTAATCCCTTGTTGCAGGTCATGGGCGGGCCAGAGAGGGGCGACCTAGACCAGTGAAGATCAGAGTCATTCCTGGTCTCGGCATCTCAGTAGAGCATGGAGATCGGCATGGACAGCCTCTGTCCCTGAGGTCCTACAACAACGTGCAAGAACAGCACTCCACCTACAACGTTATCCCAGGTCAGCGAGCTCTTTTTCTCCGAGTTGCACTGTTAAACACTCCTTCTTGTACAAGAAGAAATTCAACTTAACTTTGAATACTTTGAATCCAGTCTTGAAAATTCTTATAACAAGACCAGTAACTAAGATTTAAGCAGTAAATCAGCTGCGTGGCTGTGATTCTGACATGTTGCAAAGACACATGTTAACGTTACTACAAGATCATCGTGGAGTGATTGATAACAAACTTCCGAAACATGGGTGCAACAGTTATTATTTTTCATGATAATTTATCTATAAAATAAGAGAAATATCCTTCACAATTCACAGCCCTGTCTCTGCCTCAGACAAAGAGGGCTCAGGATTTAGTTCAAGATGGGTCAAGACTACAAACTGTGGGGATATCACTTAATTGACTTGACATCAGCCGGATTATGAAATAAAATATGAAATAAATGTAAAATTTGGTTTCTTGAACCACAAAGAGTTTGTAAATACTTCAAGCTGACGCTTAACGAGAGTAAAGAAAGAGTTTTTGTGAGTATTGGCTACCATAGTAGGTTGTATACTGTCTGATTTTGGTTTAGTTGGTCTTGACTTTAACACTGCCTGAGGCTTACAATGTAGAAGTTGAAAACATTTGTTGTGTTTGCATGATAACAGATTCAAACTGTTTATTAAAAGTTATTAGAGATCATTTTCTGTTGAGGAATAATTTGATTTCGAACAGTGCATCAAACAAGCTCTTTGCAGGTGAGACACATTGACGTTATACTTAAAGTATAAAAGAAATCAACCACGCGAAAGTCGCTCAGTGACACCAGTGCACGTCTGTTTGTGAGACATGTTCTGTGTGTACATATTAAATCTCATACATCCACAAATAATCCTTCAAAAGCCGCTTTTATGCCGCCACGTCCGTGCAGCAGATCTGACTGTTTTCAAAAAACAGTTTAACGAGTTCATTTGTCAGTTTGTATGTTTATGTGTAAACCAACATGGAAACAGACAAGCATGTCTTTGTATTTAAAACTTTTACATCACAGTTTTACAGCCAATAAAGTCTCAGTACAATTAAATACACTGAATAAAAACAGGAGATTTTAGTCAAACAGTGTGTCCGAGTGCAGCGAGAGAACAGCTCTGAGGCTTCGTCTTGTTTTCATCACGAAGCCGCTGGTTATTACAGCTCAGTTATTTAATGGCAAATCATCACACATTAGACAGGAAAACCATCCGTGGGAAGAGAGCTCGTCAGAAAATAAGTCCTGAAAAATCCCACGAAGGGATGACGACAGGAGCGACTTCAAAGCCACGTGGAAGCCCTTCAGCTTCAAACAATACAGTCAGCATTATGTGGTTAAGAGGGAAAGGTGGTGTCGGCTGCTGGAGGATTTTCTTTTTATGTAGATTTGGCTCCAGAAACATAAAGTTGGATCAACATGACAAGCTCAGTCTTAATCTTGGAAACAATCCGATTTGATCGAATCTTTTTCCGGAGCTGTCAAACTTATATTATAGTCTGATTATATATGCGAGGTAATCATCAAAAAATGTAGTAAGTTAAGTTAAAGCCAAGTAAGAAGGTTCATTTTGTGCCATCACTCCTTTGTGCTATAAAAAGCCGATCAGACCACAGATTACAGAAACAGAAAGTTACAGATGTTGGAGTTCAAACTGTCTCAACCTGACAGAGCTTCATCTCCCCTGTTCATTCACCTTCATTTTTATTTTGGCTGAATGGGTCCTTGATTTTTTTATGCAATGATTCTTAAACTTTATTAAGTGGAGTCTATTTCAGTATTTTATTTGCTCTGTGAAGCACCTTATAAATAAATAATATATTTAAGTTCAGATAAAGTTAAATCATTAACTCTCTGACAGTGTGCGATGCAGGGTAATCAAACGCTGTGGCAGCAGCAAAAAAGCGAGTAAGCAGACCTTGAGTTAAGTCAAGTAAGAAGGTTAATTTTGTTGCACACAGAAAATGGCAATCAGCCTGTGTTTCCATCGTCTAGACCCAAAAAATGACATACCTCCTTTCGAAATCATCATTTACAGGAAACACCTATTTTCATCAGTCTTTCCAACAGACTGTAACTGCATCAGGCCTCAGCTGAGTTTGAAAACATTGTTTACTTTAAGGTTACTTTATCAAATACACACAAGAGACATAAAAAAAGTAATCTCATATGCCTCTAAAAGAAAAGAGGAAAAACAGAAAGTCACGTCAGAGAAGCTGGAAACAAAGGACACTTGTTGTTTTTGCTTGAAAAATTGATCATCACTTCACTGTCTGTCCATCAATCAAGTCAACTAATTGTTTGAGTGCTCGTAAAAACATGTGAAAATGTGAAACGGTGCCACAGCGTGGCTGACCGTTGCCTTATTATTTAAAGAAAAGCCTGCAATTTACGAGACAATAAAGAGAGAAAAGAAAAGCTCTAAAGTATGAGTGCTCCGGTGGAGATGACAGGGTGACAGCGTCGCTGCTCACAGTAAAAAGGACAGAGATTGGAGAGACAGCATTTAAGAGAAATAACCTGAGCCCCTTAACTACCTGTATTTCTATGGACGTAACAAAGAGCATACCATTAGAAAGGATAGATGACAGGCAGGGCAGACTTAAAATAGACACAAAGAGCCTCTTCCTGCTGTATCATAGTGGTTTACGGTCTTTTCTACTGACTCACTGCCAGTCACGGCCCTGCCTGTCCCAGGTCTGGTGTTGTAAGGTGGAGTTAATGCAGAGGGAGGAGTGGAAACGCTACAAATCACTGCTTTGTCTGGTTCTGATGATAAAGTGCAGGCTTTAGATTTGACTATGCGCACACAGCAATTACTGCACCGGGGCCTGTTGTTGTTGCTGCTGCTGAGGAGGGTGACAAGGGTCGACATGTTAGGGCAAAGGTGCGACTGGATTCAAGTCGTACTCCGTTATTCCTCCGTAGAGATGTAGCGATTAACTGGTTTCACTGTTAACAGAGGTTTAACAGCTGTGACCGCACATCATTTCAATTATCAATCCAAAATATATGTCACGTCCTCCTTCACTCTGGTTTTAGCTCAAATTTAAAGCTAGTTTAGTTTTGTAAAAATGATTTCTAGGCAAGAAGATTTAGAAAATAGTGAAATGAATCAACACAAATTTTGGCCTTTGCAACCCAAAACTGATTTTTAGTACAACTCCGATTGCACATGACCTTAATAATCAATACAAAAGTATTTTCTGTCACGTATTACTTAACGATCGAAGTAGTCGTGAGGTAAGAGCAGATCTTTCAGTGCTTCATAAACTAATGGCAACCAAGCAGGAAAACACTAAAACAGCATGTGATCTCTTCGAGAGCATAACGACATACCGCACGAGAGATGTTCTCTTTATTACCTCATTCATTTTTACTTAAACTGCAAAAACAAACAAATAAAAAAAATGCACCCTTGGCATGATGAAATAAATGGAATAAACATTGTAACTGTGAAAATATGAAACCACCTCAGACTCGTATCTGCAACATTTCAAACGGCAAAAACTTCTAATCTCCAGAGTTGAACAGGATAGAGATGTCATTTGTTTATGATTGCCAAACTTTTTCTCAAAGCAGCCAGGCGTTGTCTTGGTGCCATAGGGCTGCAACATCCTCAGTTTGAAGCATATCAACATCCAACAGAAGTCCAGTTTAGCTAAATGTGCAGATTAAACACGACTCCAGTGGTTGGGCCACCTTAGTAACTGGAAAGTAGAACACTAACACAGCGACACTAAGACTGTAAGCAGCACTCGATGGTAAATGGACTGTACTTATGTCGCCCATTCATACACTGACGGCACGACTGGCTACCACGCAAGATGCCAACTGCTCATCAGCTTGGGAGCTAATTACATTCACACACATTCAAGGCACAGCCTTCAGGAGCAACTTCAGAACCACTGATCTTCTGATTAGTGGACGACCCACTCTACGTCCTGAGCCACAGTTGCTTGGATCTTTAGGTTCTTTGGTTCTACAGCAGGGCTCGGCTGATACCTGACTTAACTCCGGCACTACATAGGACCATGTCTGGGAGTATATGACGGTCATCTATAAAGAATTATTCCAGCGTGTGTCTCGGATTTGATTTGATTTTTTATTCAATAAACTACCAAACTGACTGAAATGTGTGTGTGTTGTTTCAGGTAAGCAGGGCCAGTGTTTGTACCACGGCCTGACCATGTTCGACCAGGCGGTCTGGTCTCCAAAGCCCTGTCTGACTTGTCTGTGCACCGGAGGTCGGGTGGTTTGTGACAGGGTCACCTGTCCCATGTTGCCTTGCCATTACACCGTAACCCCGCCTGGGGAGTGCTGCCCCGTCTGCATGGAGCCAGGTAGAAACACAACATGTGGTGACGCCATGGTGCAACATCAAGAGGCAACAGAGATGAGCAATGTTTCTGACAATCAGAGATGTGCTACGTTCAGCTTTGCAACAGGACAAGCAGGAAGTTATGTTTTTAATCAAACCATTGTACTTTTGAAGTTAAAATGAGGCAGAACAGTTCAAGCAGAAAACATGTGGTACCGAGTCTCAGATTGAATCTAGAAGTCTTGCAGGGTGGTCAGCAATCAAACCGATATTGTTTCTCAGTGGACTCATGTTTAGATTTCCTGTAACGTTCAGCCATCAGGAGAGTTTTGCATTAATTGAACCCGTCATGGAAAACGAGTTTCCATCTCTGAGGCCTCAGCATGTTGCTTCCTGTTTCCATCATGGCTTTAAAAAATGTGTTCAGCACATTTTTGGGATCTGATCAACACATGTTGTGAATGTTTTAACATGTCTGTATGTTGGGGAGAGACCACATGTTGTTTCAACACGTCCAGGATTGTTTAATCTCATCTGAAATGAAGACGTACATCTGAATCTACAAAGATGTGTCATGAGATGTGTGCACAGGCTGGAGGAAGTTTATGAGATGTTACTTTGTGCTGCATACGGCACAAATGACAAAAGTAATGGGTGGAAATTGTCCAGTATCCCAAGAAGGAAACCCCCGTGTTAGCTCAGAGTGGATAACAGCTATTAGCATCTGGATTTTAATGACGTGGTGGATAGTTCTGCACAAAAACAGGTGAGGAGGAAACACCTGTTTTATGGTCAGACAGCTCACACTGCGACTCTGTGTTTATGGCTGCGTCTCATATACGTTTAATGTTGCAGCGTGGGACTCGCCGACAGCACAGGCGGAGGCTTTGGACGGAAAACACGTCACGTTGAAATAGAAAAACTTCACAAACAGACGCAGAGCTTCTTACACAGTGTAGTAATGAAATATTTTTTTAGTTTTTTAGACGAAGAAATTTGGCATAATTTGATGGCAAATAACCAGAATTTGATTTCTTAATTCCTCTTTCACTTAGAAAATTGACCTCAAGACAATAACTGTATTGGTTTCAAGCTAAATGGTTTATTTCTAAACATTAGAAATGTTCATTTATAAATTCATTATGACATTGTGGTCTTTGCTGTGCACACATCCTTTATTGTAAAAGGTCGATACAACCTGTGCGAGCTTCATGGAGACAACCGCAGTAGTTGAACTAATTCACAGTCATGCACTGCATGTATAGAGGTGAACTGACTTATCGCTGTATGTAGATGAATACAGCTTTAATCTGAAATCACACAAACATGTTCGTGTGAACTATGTCTGTGTATGAAGTTAACTGTGAATGAAAACACACTAGAAGCTGTTTTATAGTGTCGGAAGACATCTTCGCAAAAAGTTTCCATGTTACACACTCCTGTCATCCCCATGGTAAACAGCGTTAACAGCTGATTCGCTGGCTTTTTCTCGGTGGAGAAACGCCAAGAAAATTGACAACCAGTGACTAATATCTGTTGGATGTCTCTGTCAGGATACAGTTTTCGGACTATAAAACAACGTTCAGTGTTAGACAAGACAAGTTAATTCTGTACGAGCTGGCATCGACGTTACCTGACGACTGCGGTCGTACAAGTACAGTTTGATGGGATCTGGTCCAGACTGGTCTACAGCAGCTGGCAGCTCTGTAGCTTCAACAAGCTGGCCTTGTACCAGTCTGTGTAGATACTGTATATGTGGGTTTATATCTGTCCACAACACTAACACACAGCCGTCTCTGTCTGTCCACCTCCTGTCTGTCCGTCTGTCTGTCCTCACCTCAACCTCCTCCCTGTATCATTCTCTCTTAGTTTTCTTTATTTTTTCTACTTTTCTTGCTTCTTTCTCTCGTGTCTTCTATATTTGTATTCCTTCCTTTCTTCCTTCCTTCCTGTACTGTCACCTTTCCTCATGACCACCTCCTGCCCCCCGATTGGCTGCCTCTACACCCACCCCAGAACCTGACCTCAGCCTTGACCTTTCTGGTGACTCCCCAGTACCCAGTGACCCCGCCGAGTCCGTGACCCCACTCACCCAGGAGGAGATCCAGCGAATCCTCTGGCGGGAGGAAGAGGAGCACCGCGAGGAGGAGGAGCGCCTGAAAAGGAAGGATGAAGCGAAAAAAAAGAGGAGGAAGCTGAGGAAGGAGCAGGCAGAGAAACAAAGGAAACTAGTGGAAATGAAGAGGAGGGAAGAGGAGGAGGCTTTGAGACTGCAGGTGGAGAAAGAGGAGGAGGAGTGGAGGAGGCAGATCGAGGAGTTGGAGAGGAGGAGACAGGAGGAAGAAGAAGATAGAAAGCGGAAGGAGGCTGCAGAGAAAGCAGCCAGGGAGAATGAAAGAAAGCTAGAGGAGGAAAGAAGGAGGCAGGAGGAGAAGTTGAGGGCAGAACTACTGGCTCTGGCGGAGGAGGAGGAGGAGCGGCTGGAGAAGCAGCTAAAGAAGGTAGAAGAGCGGCAGGAGGAGGAAGAGGAGGAGGAAGTGTGGCTGAGAGGAGATGTGTTTCAGATGCTACCAAAAGAACCAGAGGAACCAGAGGAACCAGACTTCCTCCCTGCTCCAATCCCAAGACCTCCTGCTGCGACGGAGGATGAGCTGAAGGGGATGGAAACAGAAGTGGAGGAGGAGGAGGTGATACTGAATGGAGGAAGCCTCCCTCCAGGGTGCACTATCTCTGATGTCACTCTAACGTGTGAGAACGTCAAACTCACGTACTTTCCTCCTCTGGCCATACCTGAACTCAAATCTCTGAGCCTGGAAGGTAAGCCGACACCTCGCTGGAGAGCTCCATGCAAGGCAAGAAGTATCTTTAAGCCTCTAACTTATTTAGGCACATTTAAACTCATAATTTAAGTTATACATAACAAAAACTTAAAGACTCAGTTGAGATCTGGACTTTATTTTGCCCACCTGTTTTTTTTTTATTATCTACATGCTTCAAATACTCAGGGTCTGAATTCAGAAGTATTAGGTTGCTCTATCAACAAATCACATAAAAAGACCAATGTGTTTGTCTGTTCTGTGAATTCTTGCCAATTTATCCCGTCTGTTTCCAAGCCCATTGGTTCCTACTGTAGATTATTACTGATGTTTTGTCTCCAATACACCTCACCAGCCAACTTCAGTCAGAGCAGAGCAAACTAAAGTTTTGTTAGGCATGCAGCTAGAATAAAAAAAACAAAAACTATATACAGGAATCCATTTCTACATACAACACAGTCACACAGTGTTCCAGCAGTTTTTTCTGCTCTCAGTGTTAAATGACTAAAGTTCATCTGACCTGCAGGCAACAACATCAGCAGCATCCCAGCTGAAGCCTTCAATGGGATCCCCAACCTGGAATGGATCAACCTGAACAAAAACAAACTCACCTCTGCCAACATTGATGCTAAAGCCTTCAAAGTAAGAAATAATGTTATGGAATTTTCTATCCTTAGGTTACACGAGGTCACTGTGGGCCTCGGCAATATTAGTTGTTTGGCTTTGGTTGAGAACAGTAGATGCCAGTCTATCTCAACACTGTGGTGTCCAGGGTCGAAGAGACCTGTTGCTGCCTTCATAGACATAATAGATGGCTGCCGATGACGTTCCAATCTGCATAAACAGACATCTGTGTCTCCAGACTAGAATATGCTGACAGTAACACCTCCATGGGTAAAAACATTCTCTTTGACTGATTCTGGCCGTATAGTATCTGTGGTGTTATCTTGGGGTTTAAAGTCGATCCACCAGGATGAGTTGGGCAGAATGTGAGACTGACTCAGGCACTTCTGATGAACTTTGAGAGTGTCTCTAATTCTCCTTGATCAAGCATCAATAAATAATACAGCATAAGACATCAGAGGCTCCTGAACACTTTCTTCCCTCCTGACCTCACCATTGACCTTTGACTTCAGCAATTTCTCCACAACACATACAAGCTATTTGTTTCCAGTTCTAATGTTTCTTTAAGGCTCCAAGTAATCATGATGATGATTTTAGTGACAATCGCCACCAAACGTGTGAAGACACGTGTGCAAAACAGACGTATTGAATGTCTAAGGCAGGGGTCGGCAAATAAGTTTGGACCCGGGTTGTTCACGTTGTCCGTTGCAAGAGGGACACAGGACACTTTTATTTTTCACAGGTTACAGCGCACGCACGTGCCAATTAGCGTTCCGACCTGTGCGTCAAGTAAAGAGATGATCTGGCTGCTGTTTTGTCACGTTACTTATCAGCTACTTTTCAATAAATGTTGTGAAATCTGTGGAATTGTTGTATTTTGACAGGAAAGATGAGGTTTAAAAGATATATTTAAAAATATATATATATATCAAAATAAATCATCGTCATCTAGCGGGCCAGATTGCCGACCCCTGGTCTAAGGTCACTCAATCAACCAGAAATAGAGTGAATTTATGTAATACAATGGAGAACATGTTCTCCATTGTAGATGCAAGACTAATGATGACCAATAGATGCAAGACTAATGATAAAAACTACAGGAACTTATTAAATGTTTTACCACTCTGTGTGTGTGTGTGTGTCTAAAGGGTCTGAAGAAGCTAAGGCGTCTGTACTTGGATGGGAACCTTCTCGATGTCGTGCCTGCTGGCCTTCCCCCCACACTGCAGGAGCTGAAGATCAACGAGAACAAACTGCAAGGAATCAACAAACACAACCTCCAAGGTAACTGCCTCCATATTCCAGCTCCATACTGACATCAGAACAAAGCTACAATATACTCAACAACTACCCTCCAAGTTGCTCCTACACTACACATGTCTTATATGTATGTTCCACACAAATAAATGAGAATATGCTGATCTGTGATGCAGGGTAGACAAACTGACTTTTATAGCCTCACAGATGTTTCTTTACTGCATTGCGACAATTTTCCAGTTGAGGGAGGACTGACATTTATCTACTTTCTATCTCTAAGATCTGAGCAGCCTGGTCATTCTGGAGCTGGAGGCAAATCTGCTGAGTGAGGGGAATGTGGATCCTCTGGCCTTCGCTCCCCTCAACCAGCTCTCCTACCTCCGAATGGGAAGAAACCACTTCCGCACCATACCGCAGGGCCTCCCCATGTCATTACTGGTATGAAGCAATACTGCTATATCCCCCCCAACATTTACCCTCCTCACACTAACATACCAGAATTTCTTCATAAAAGTCCAGGACACAGTACCATAGCCAACTGCTCTGTTGGTGTGATTGTGCTACCAATGCAATCCTCAATGGTTCCACTTCCGCAGACTTTGTACTGAGGACTTCCATCAACACTAGGAGTTAAAAGCTTTCCTGACTGTAAGTGACATTGTGGCCTTAGGAATAACATTGGGAATTCTGAGGTCCTGGACATGTAAATTAACTTGGTCGGCAGAAGTAGGTACAACATTTCAGCAAATGTATCAATAAATCCCTCAGCTACATATCGTTTTGAATCAAGTCTGTCTGCACTTCGTCACATTAGCAGAGGCCTTCTAAGCAGCTCAGTCAGTCAGTCAGTGATTTAGGTTTGCTGATGCATCAGCATTTTCTTTTTGGCTCTGATGTTTAAGACTTCTCTACTGAATAAACTCTGCCTCTACCTGTGGGAAACCAGTCCACCCAACTTGTAATTACGGCCCGTGGTTAACCACAAACACTGCAGAACACCAATGACACGCTGCTGCTGTAAATCCACCTTAAAAACCAACTTCATTTTATGACTTTGGAGAGTTTCTAGACACTCGCTACAAACTTAAAACTCTGTACTTTTCTTTGTCATTAGTCCTAAAGCACATTCTCTACATTTAACCTTTATTCTTTGTTAACTGGCTCAGTGTTTCCACAACTTCTAACGTCCATCTTTGTATAGCTAAGGGTGATTCATGATCATGATTTAAAGATTATGTAGTGTGACTCAGCGGACACCCAGGTAGAACAAATATAAAGTTCGTTTTTGGGTGGATTATGTGTTTCTAATGTGAAATAGGCCCATTAAACCACACACTCGTCTGCCAATATCTCTGAACCAAAAGCACTCAGTTATCACAGCTCAAAAACGTATCACTACGGGATACCACCGCGACTCTGACACTAAATTCTAGTTTTTCTCCATGAGGTTCTGCCAATCCAAACATTTACCCTTTCCAACTCAGATGATGTCAACCGTTTGGTTTATTTTCTCTGCTCTCTCTGTTGTTCAGGAGCTGTACTTGGAGAACAATCTGATTGAGGAAATCTCAGAGGCAGTTTTCAATCAGACCCTCAATCTGAACGTGATTTCTCTGAGACACAACAGGCTGGACGAGACGAGGATCGCCCCGATGGCCTGGATCAACCACAGGTCTGATAAAAAGAGACCTGTCAATATAACCTATGATGATATAACCTATGTCCAGGCTCACAGGAATATTTGATGTGTTTCATTTTGACTGTCACCAATACAGATATTTCCAATTTTACTGTCATACTTTCATGTGACATTACCGGCAGTGGATTTGTAGGGGTGTAACAGTACACAAAAGTCACTGTTGGGTATGTACTTTGGTTTTGGGATCACGGTTTTGAACTTTTTCAGTAATGTAGAAATGCATCTTGTAAAATTTAAACTCAACTGTGGTTCATTGGCTATAATTCTTACTATAACAGTTAAGGAACTCAAATACTGGCATATTGTCAATAACAGAAAATAAACAGAGATAATTGTTTTGGCCTACCAAACCAGGGAACATACAGTACCAAACTAATCCTGTCCTGTTCCTGGTTTAGGACAAATATTTGTGCCGTTACATCCCTAAATAGCACCTATGCTGATGTATTAATGTGTTGCAAAGAGTGGAAGAACATTTGGTTTACCACTATATTGACAGAACCACAGTGGATGGTGGATGTTCAGTTTTTCCTTCGATCACTTGTGTTTTCATTTCCTTACAAATCCTCTTTCACTTTATCTTTTTGCCTCTCTGTAGAAATCTGGAGTCCATCGACCTTTCACATAATCAACTATACCTGGTTCCCTCCTACCTACCGAGATCTCTGGTCCACCTCGTGCTGGTGGCAAACAACATAGAGAGGATACCTGGTAGGTGAAAAATGGGAGGGGTTTCACATCATACCTGGAGGACTCAAAATAATTAAATAAAACTTAGTAAACAAAGGCAAATTGCGAGCCATTGAGCCAGGATACATAACATAACTTTAATAAAGTATTAATTTATGTTCATCTTGCTCTGTCTGCTTTGGGGACGGGCTCTGGAGCAAAAAATATTGGCACTACTAAAAGAACAATCAATTATATTGCAAGTTTGTCATCTCTTGGAATCAACAAGATGACAAACTTGCACTTCCTCAGACTCAACAATAACAAGCTCAGGTATAATGTTTTTCTACGATTTGAAAAATAATTACTGGGAACAGAATGATATTTTCCCAGAATTCAGGAGAGGTTTGATATATTTACTATGAATAATCATAATAAGACTGATACTAACAACCAATTATGGGAATATTTTGTAGTAGAACAATCTTTCTCTATAAAATAAACACAAGTTTGATTTGATCCTGTTGAGTTATTATATAGGACAGTATCTCTATCTTAGGCCGCATTCATACAGGATCTGCTGATGCTCCATTAATTTGAGTGGGGGTAGTGTGTTTTGGCTACAGCGGTGCTCAGGAGGTCAAAACTACATCACAGGAGGGATGACTACAACAAACGTAACAGCAACCGCTGTTTCACTATTGTATCGGTAGAGCAGGACACCTGATACTAAAAAGCAATCAAGCAATCTCCAAATAGTTATCGAGTTGTAGAGAAGGTCAAAAAGTGTTGAGAAGAGTCAGAGGCAGAAGTCTGAAGGAGATGAGAATATTTCTGTGGAAATATGAGTGCAGGAAATATCAAACTGCAGTGGACCAAACCAACAAAAGCCCCTGGATTCTCTGTCTGGCATTGTATCTTATAGTTTTATGTAGAAAAATCAGAAACAACATCAGCTCCGCCATCCTTGTCCCACAATCTCTTCATTTATCTACTGGACAGAGTTACAGTGTAGACGTAATAATGAATAAATAATCATAATAACTGTTAGTTGCTGCCCTTGTAGACTGTACAAAAACACACTCATAGTAACAATGTTTCCTTCCAACATCTTCTCAGGTTACGTTTTCGCCCACATGGACCCCGGTTTGGAGTACCTCTACCTCTCCTACAACAAACTGGACGGGGAGGGAGTTGAACCGGAGTCGTTTTTCGGCGTGTTCAACTCCATGGTGGAACTATGCCTGGATAACAATCAGCTGATCACCGTGCCATCTGGAATCAACGAGATGACAAACTTGCACTTCCTCAGACTCAACAATAACAAGCTCAGGTATGACTTTTTTCTACGATTTGAAAAATAATTACTGGGAACAGAATGATATTTTCCCAGAATTCAGGAGAGATTTGATATTTTTACTATGAATAATCATAATAAGACTGATACTAACAATCAATTATGGGAATATTTTGTAGTAGAACAATCTTTCTCTATAAAAGAAACACAAGTTGAAGGTAACTGATTGATTTGATCCTGTTGAGTTATTATATATGACAGTATCTCTAATCTTAGGCCGCATTCATACAGGATCTGCTGATGCTGCGGTGAAAACGCAGTTTTTTCCATTGAGTGGGGGTAGTGTGTCTTGGCTACGGCGATGCAGCCCGCAGGGTTGTTTGCCAAAAAATGCAGTGACCTGTGGCAGAGAAGTTGAGGCAGAACCAACTTTTGGAAAAACGCAGCCTGACGTCACACTGCGGCCTCCAATCAAACGCTTAGACCAGTCAAACTGCCACAGTCAGCCTGAAATGTCTCTGAAACTGAGACTCTAATCTAAACTCTGATACTCTACCTGTTGTGTTCCACACACAAAAAGTTTAATTTGGTTTGAGAAAGAGATCAACCTTTCATCGGTAGACATAGACAACCATTGAGCGAGCGCCAGACTTGATAAGGTTAATCAGAAAAAGTTATTTCCTGATAGCCATGATAATATTGATCCAAAGTATACAGCCTAGTCCAAAATTTAGTCCAAAGAATATTTTGCTACTAAACTATAAAGCTGGGAAAAGTAGTTGTCCAAAGTGTCTATGGATAGACAGTGCAGTATGCTGTGCAGATTGTGAAGACCTTTGGACAAAATGTGTGATCTGACTTATTTATTTATAATATGATAAAAACACAGGATGTTTCTTCCTTAAACTACAAACATCGGTTAAAAAAAAAGTGATTTTGAGGAAGCGTCTGACAGGAAACAATAAAAGCAGATGATTAAAGACAGACGTAAAGGGAAAAAAAAAAATCAATACAATCCTTTAAGATCGACAACGAAGAATCCCACAACAGACCAGAGGCTGACCAGACGTCTGACTCATTCATCACAGCACGGCCAGACAACATTAAAGTTGTTCACTGGAGATGGAGAGTTGTCATGACGACAGGAAACAAAACAAGCTGGTTCATATTTCCACCTGAGAGTCACCCTGAATCACCTCAGCACTCACCCACAGTTTACAATTCATATCTTCCCCGCAAAAATGGATAACACTGCAGGAGGGAAAGTGTAACCAGCCCAGAGAGAGAAGGGTTAACCTCTCCAGCCCAGGATTAAGTGTATATCCGTGCAACTGCAAGGTCTATTTGATTAACTTTGTCATAATAATTGGCTGCTGGTTTATTGAGTTTTTTTTTTTTTAATAATTTTGTTGGAGTTGTGTTTGGCGTGTGTAATTATGACTTATATGTGCTTGTAGCAGAGTTTTTCTTGTTTAATTTAATGTGTAATATGACTGTATTGTTACCTGATTAGTACAATGTTTCATGCTTTTTGTTGCAGATCGGCCCAAGAGGTTAAGAGCAGTAATGCAAGTGTCATGTAACTGCATTGTGTGTCTTTTAGGAGTATTCCTGACGAGGGCATCTGTGATCCAAACCACAACGGAGACGCCAATCTGGTGGCCCTGAGGCTTGAAAACAACTACCTCGACCCCCAGAAGATCTCACCCACAGCCTTTTCCTGTGTTCGCTCTTCCTCCAGTGTGATCTTAAAACCCCAGAAAACCAAGTGACCCGAGCTCACACGAAACAAACAAACAAAAGACAACTAAAAGGACACGCAAAGGCAAAGATTTTGTTTTTTGTTTTTAATGTCAATACCTAAGATAAAATTTCCCTCACTTTTTGCCTCCCCCTAATTCTGCATGTTATTGAAAATACACCCTAGGATAACAGACGTGTATGACGTAAAGACTGAACATGGAAAAAATGATTTTATCGATCAAAACATAGTTACTTCAGATGTAAAATGATTTGCCTTATGGGAATGTACTGTCTTGTCATACCCTTGGACTGAACTTGTATGCGCTGCATGAAACAAAGATTTTCTTCCATTCTGGCTCCGATACATCTTCTTAGGTCTGGTAAGTTGTTTTGCACTGCTGCCTGACTTAAACCGGGTACGAAGGTGACAGAACACCTTCAGACTTCAAAATCAAACACATCTGTGCGCTTCAGTAAAATGTTAAACTCTCTAAAATGGAAAGAATTCCTGCACCATACACAGTAAAATGAAAACGCTAATAAAGAAATGGAAAGAATTCTATGAAGTGAGACCACAAACCCAACACATTATTTTTAACAACCTCACTACCTTCATGTTCCATTTCCCAGCACTGTTTCTTCCAGTCGCCTTCTTTCACTCTGACATGGAAAGGACTTGTGAGTAGTGAGATCACACATATCGCACATCGTTTGAGCTCTTTGTGTTAATGAGTAAGAACACGTTACATGATTAGGTCAAAGTTAGTGCTGTTGGACAGCTAATCCCTCCTCTAGTGCAGTTAAGATGGATTAATTCTTGACTCCAGGGGCGTAAGTGGTATTTTTGGAGTTATAATACACTGTCAGATTTTACCTGTTGTTGACACAACAATAAATGCATGTATCGTACACGATCGTGTTATACTTTAATTATACTGCCCACAGTAAGGCCACATTCAGACAGGATCTGGTGCTGTGGCATTTGAGTGGGTGGTGCATTTGTCCGCCCAAAAAACACAGCGATCTACGGTGGAGAAGTTGAGCCGGATCTAACTTTTGGAAAAACGCAACCCGACTTCACGCTGCAGGCGCCAATCAGACCACCGTAGGATTCATGGGCTATACTCTGATATACGTCTGCTGTGTCCTGGCTTTGCAATACAAGCTGCAACATAGTGACACAAAGAAGTTTCATTTGAGTCCAGTGGTTTGAGAGACAGAGCAAGCATTGGTCGAGCGTCTTAGGCAGTGAGTGAGAGTGAGGGAGCGCCAGCCTCAATGAAGCGGGTTAATCAGTGAAATAAAAAGTTATTTCCTGATTGTTTCACAGCATTTATGTTCATCACAAATGGACACATGTCCAACAACCCCGCCTCACACCACCTGTCTGTATGCGGCCTTACAGTTTCTGTCTTTGCGATCATTTCTGTGCAGTTTGCATCTTTACGTGGCTTCATTTATTCATTGCTCAGTGAGGATTGTGGTTAGCAGAGGGTTTGCTGTAGAGTTTCATGGGGATGAGTACAGCTGTGTGGACTTTGTGGTCTGAGGAAACAAGTCCTGGGAGAATCCTCTAACAAAATCTTTGACCTTAAAGTGTCTCCTCAAGCAAAACAGAGTTTAGAGGTGGGAAGAATCATCAGCTACAGACGTCCAGAAGTTTTTTTCCTACTCATCAGCTTCATCACAGAAACATTATTAAACCATATTTTATAGTCTTTGTTAATGTTCAGCTATCAACCTGTGTAACTGTAGTGTGAAGTATTCATAAGTATCACTAACAAAAGAAGGCTTTTTCAGCTTGGGAGAGTAAATCTTTTATGTATGAGCAGACACGTGGACTTTCTTAGATTGTTTTGTCTTTAAAAAGCATTGACTGAAACTACAGCTTGCCCCAAAATGTTTATTTTACTGTTGTTTTATTACAAATACCAAAAAAATGACTTAAAAAAATGTTTGTATTGAAATTCATCTGTCCTTCACTTTGCTCTTGGCTGGCCAACATGCATAAATTATATGACTAAATGTCTATCTGATGTGTAAACAATCATATATTATACTTCAACGCAATGTTTCAAGTAATAAAAATAAAAGTTACTTTGTTCCCATTACTGCCAACATTCACTTTAGTACATTGTTGTACATATTTCAAAGGGTAACTATAAACACGAGCATAAAGGCATGAGGTGTCTTTGTAGCTGCTAATGAATGTCTATGCAGATGACTGGGACTGTCCTGTGTTTATCAAGCAGCAACCTCCGAAAAACTGCATTTCCTCAAATGTCCACTTGAGGCTGGCTACAGAACGAATCAATCTTCATAAACCCCCATGTTAAAATGTATAGGTGACTTGTTTGAGCACCTAGGCTTCAGTCAACTCGCCTCAGCTCCACGTCTTTTCCCATTTTTTTTAGATTACCACACTCAGAACTTCACAATGGCCTCATGGATACAATTGACTACATATTGGTATGTAACTAGTAAGTTTTAATGTGTCAGAGTAGAATGTACATAGCCCAACTGATGTTGGCTTTTTGAGGCTGAGAACTCGGCTGAAATATGGATATTTGAAGATTTCTTATTGGATGATGTTATTTTTGAATATACACCATGACATTTTACAGTGTAAACAATAAACTTGTGCTGTCTGCACATGCTATTTAAAAGTTGACATACTAATATGTCTCCTGTAACTCCAATTTTATCAACTTAAAATTATTTATTAGCGTAAAATTATGACACGCATGCCAACTCTACGCAAGCTTCTTGTTGCAAGTCAACATTTTTATTTCTAGCGTGTTGAACTTGTACTGAACCGCCTCCGCCGCTGCTGCCTGGGTCCATTTTGGAAAATATCAGGGCTCTAACATTTTGTATATTTGTTTAGAGTCATAGAAACATAATAACTCAACAGATGTTTATTACCTTGTGCACAGAACCAAACTGATTCAATCACTGCTCCCCCAACTAATATACGTTTGATGGACTGTGGACTATTATTATACTACTAACAAACCTGAAAATACATATCATTAATCTTTTGAGCCCACAGCTTGATAATCTGGCGTCTGCTGTCAATGACCACTGATGTGAATTGATGAAAAGAATCAGAGCGATGATTCAGAGGTCTGGAACGAGGCTTTAATATGCTATAGGCCTTGTGTTCCCATCTGGAAATGTACAACATCTTGAGGTTTTTCAGGATGTTGACACTGAATACAAACACTGAACCTGTGAGGTGTACGGTGCGAGTCACGTATCCAAACAAGAATGTAGGTTATATTCCACTAGAGACCCTGATCTCCTTCACTGCCAGCACATCCAGGACGTTAAGGAGTTCATTACTTTACTTTCATGTTATCAAATTAACACCTCAGGAGGAGGAGCTAGAGCCATAATGACCATTAAAGAATGAGTCATGATAAAATGTGGCGATCTATGCATCGCGTCGTCTACCCTGAAATATACATCCAAATGAAAGCTGTAATTATCAGAGCCGAAAGCCAATTTTATCATAACATTTTCCCCTGAAAGCCTGAGGTTTAGGATCATTTACTTCAGTAGCAGACAGATCTAAAGGACAATTGGAACGAGAAAGCTTGAATGTGAAGAGGACAAAAACCTCAGATCCTCCTCTGGTGAAACAAACCCATAAATATAGAAAAGCAATAAAAACAAGATTCAGTTATGCCTGGTCAGTTTAAAGATGCTGGCAGTCGCCATCTCATCATACTTCAGCTGGAAAACTTTATTCGAGCGAGCCCAAGCTCAGAGATCAAAAGGTTCTCCTGTAGAAAAGAGAGAATTGTTCTCGTCTGCCAAAGCGAACAGCTGCTGCGTTCATCAGTCGAGCGAATCAAACACATGTAGGAACAATCAGTAGTCGGTAAACAGTCCTGAGTCACATTGCCTCCTCAGTGCTCCTCAGCATGAAGACAAATAATTGACGAGTTCCCTCAGAGATTATGTACAAGATTATAATGCGTGGAGTTTACTCATAATAGATTTTTAGTCAAAGACAAAAAAAACTGAAGCTGTAAGTTATTTATCTAAAGTGTACCAGTCTGCAGTTTCCCTATATTTAATACCAAGTTACATAATCTCTTACATCTGTTTTATAGGTTTAGCCTACTCTCAATGACCATCTGATGCTGCAAGAGTCAAATCTGTTCACAGGAAGTCGTTTAATGTCCCTTGTGTCAATTTTTATAATTGATGTGTGTTTTTTTGGATAATTGAGCCAAAAATAGGTGAAAGAGAAGAAGAAGGTTAAATATAGGCTATAGGGTGGTATGCAACCTTCTTCTAGTGGTACACGAAGAAATCTCTGAAAGATATTCTTAGAATTAACAAAATTTTAAAATATAAATACTATATAAATTCTACACAACTTCCAATGAAAATAAACCATGAGATCACTGGAATGTAAGTAAAAATAAGCTCTGCATTTCCTGTAATATATTTAATTTACATTTCAGCCTGCTACGTAGTGACGTACATGCACGTAGCGAACGCATATATCGATTATTAGTTATGACATAAAAATATGACGTAAGAGAAGTGTAGATCAAGAGGACCCATTTAACACCAAATTAGTTCTGGTTCTTTACCCAACAGCAGACGATCATAAATAATTTACATTGCTGTATTGTATCTTAGATGATGTTACTACTCTCCCAGTGTCTCCGAGCTCAAGAGATCAGATCTTTAATAAGCACTGGCTTCAGCCACAAACATTCCTCCATCAGGTGAACTTATGATGACTCAGGTGGAGTCATCGTGAAGTCTGAGGATGGTGAACACTGCTCTGTTGTGCAGCCTAGCTCGGTAACACACCCAGCAGCAGGTAACACGCCGAGCTCTGACCCTGTCACAGCTCTTTAAAAAAAAAAAAAAAAAGTTTCCTGGCGTCAACATGTTCCTGTGGCACAAAACCAACGGCAACGCTGAGGCAACTTCCTTGGCACCGCTGCCCTGCGAGTTGCCCCGGTGACTCACGGCTTTAAAAATGCTCAGCTGGAGGAAATTCGTGTCAATATAAGAAAATAAGAACACAACAAACTCCAGCCAGTCCAGAGCAATCACAGACGTCTGATGGGTCGGAAAGTATGAGATCCAGAGAGACAAGAGACATCCTGACCACCTCCCATCAGGAACGCAGACATCTCCCATCAGGAAATAATCTCTAACATTTAATTTGCAGTTTGAATACAGTAATTCCAACAATTACGCAATAGATTTTTTTCACAACCACAAACCAATTTCCCTCTTTGGACTATTAAAGCTACTGAATTAAATCTTTCTGTGGCAGACCAGTCAGCTGAGAAATATGAGCCTTCATGCACAAGATCCCCCCGAAGAGAAGGCGACGGCACGACAAACGTCCTGCTCCAAACAAAACTTAAAGATTTTAAAGATTACTTTAGGACATAGCGAGAGGACAAAAGACCAAACAATCAAACCGTACTGATATTGTGTTCGGCTTGTGGTCCTTACAGTGCACAACAAAGCCTGTGTCTTCTCACTGTGCACATAAAACAGAAAGTCTCGAGCAGGTTTACATCAGGGTTTAATCAGATCCATGCAATGTTTGCGAAAATAGTGTCCTTTAATCTTAAATCTGGCTCATAATGGAGTATTGTTTCAGTACAGCTATGAAGCTGTGATTATGAGGCACTGGAAACTGAGTCTGAGGTTTTATCAGCAGAACCGTAAATGTGGACAGATAATAGCAGCTTACACTGCAGTTGGGGTGCAGCTCAGCTCTGAAATTCACCAACAGCGAAATGCTTATTAAACTGTGTTTGGTGAGATGTCAGGTAAACATCTAAAATAGTCTCTTGTCTTTTGGTTTTTAATCAAGCGGTATTTCATTTTAAATTTGGGAGCGACTTTTTCTATTATAAAATGGTCAAAAGATCTGAATCAAAAACACGGTAGATAACAACTCTCTCAAAACAACCTAAAGTGGCCCCTAAAAAACAACCAAGCCACCTAAACAAGACCGATCTAAATAGTTCTTGACTAGACTCGAACCAGGAACTTTGATTACATAGTAAAGACCTTAAACACATAAACCAGCAGGACGCCCAGACTTATACATTTTTGATTTTCAATGCCTTAAACTCATGAGAGGCTAAACGGTGAAGAGCTTTGTTTGTGATATATTTTGGTGATGCACGATATACAGTGTCTAAAGCATGAGAGACGATGCATGCATGAACAAGACGTCTCGACAGTCCAAACAAAACTCTTTAGCTTAGAGGGAGAAGCAGATTTTCACAGCTCAGTAATAACATGGTAATAGTTTGATAATAATAAATAAAAATGACTACATATCTAACTTGATAATAGTAATATTGGTATTAACATTATGTATATGGGTAATATTAGACTGACATTTATGTTACAGGGTAAGAGGTAATAATGGGAAAACACTTTAAAAACAAGGCAATACTAATAATGCACTATGTTAACGAGTAAACATCTCAGTGTCTTATTTGGATTAAAAATGTTAATATAGTGACGTTAATGGGGTAATAACCTTAAAAATTAGGTAATAAAGGTTGATGTTTTTACAGTCTGTAATAACTTTTTGAATTGTCTCTCTATGGATTTCGTTCCACCGGAAAGTGAAACTGGAGCTCCAAATGAAATGTAAAAATATCTTTGGTTCATTACGAAACTGTGGCGGGACAAATTAGACTATGACAGGTCCACACAGTCCAGGAAATTATTGTGAAACACTGTTTATATTCAACATGTTCAGTTTTGTTTTTTGAGGCTGGAGACACTTGTGATAGTTTCTCTGTAATAACCTATAAACAGGGCTACAAAATGCCAAACTACCAGTTTCTATATTTAATGGTAACATTAAACCAAACATAAAGATGCACAGCGATAACCTGGAAACACTTATGGTAGTTTCTTAATAACCATTAAATTCAGATGCAAAATGCAAAACTACCCTTGTTCATTTAATTTTCTACAACCTGCAAGCTAACTCATTTGATACAGTCTATGTCTTGACTATATTTTATATTTTAAACTTCATACGACAGCTTTTAATAAACATGTCAACAGAGGGAAGGTCACCTGATGGCCAGAGTAACTCTTTACTGGCATTATGAGACTATGGTGGAGACCTGAAGCACCTATGTTGAGTGAAATAACTCAGGTCAAGTTGTCTAACATCGATAAAGGGATAATATCAAATTAAACATGCTACTATCTATCCTTAGTTGTTTCTCAAGCTAAAAAGTTTCTCAAGCTGCTAAATATGAAGTTTAAAATGAGTCATGTGAGAATAATTCATAAACATTCGTATGATGGGGAGTCAATAGTTTATAGGAAACAATAGTAAACTGAAACTGAGTAAACTGAAGTCTGTCAGCGTGGTTCAACCTTAAATAAATGTTGTTGGAAATGCAATTGGTGATTTCAGTCTGGGAGTCACTGGTGAGAAAAAAACAAGCTTAAAATGTTTACAGGGTTTGGAAAATTTCTTCAAAGAGTATGTTGAACATGGGAGAGTTCAGCAGGCTCCTTGTTGATGAGATGATCATTTAACCAGATCTCTGATGGTTTGGAAAATATGATTTCCCAATGGAGTAGATGCGTTGAAACCAGAACACAGACCCCGCTCCCCATTTTGGTTGGTCTGACTGCCAAACCAGGGAATATTCGGATGGTCTGGCTCTGCCGTGAGTTGTGCCTCAGAATGCCGTTCCAGCTCAGCTCAGCAGAAAATACCAACACAGAATGGAAAAAGTAATAGTGTAACACGTGAGCCCCCGGGGGAGCGAGATCCTGTTAGCTTTTCCATTCTTGGGAGGTATTTCTCATTTCTGCAAACATTAAGCTTTAGGCTTTCCCGTTCCTGTAATCCTGACGGGATGTTATGAGGCACATGGAGAAAGCTACCAGTTCTCACCGACTGTGCGATAATGCCAGTTTTCATAGTTTGGTTATGAGACTCTTCCAGGAATGAAGAAGTCAGACCTGGTCAAGTTCCCATTTGAGACTTTTATGTAAAAGTTTTTTTTGGCAGTTCCTTGGTATATTTTGGGAACAATACTGTAATAGGGTTCATTAATTGCTGTCCTGTTAATCATTAAGACTGACTGCTACCTGATGACAAGCGTCACTAAATCAAATGTACTTCCAGCCTTCGTGCCACTGATTTTTATCAATGCTCTGTGTTTGAGGTTACAAGCAGCCAAATGAAGGAATTCCTCAAACAAAATGACAGACGGCATCAGCTCACCTCCATCTGTCACCAGAGCCAGTGTTGATGTTTCACGGAGAATCCCAAACAGCTCCAGCAGCAGCTGTATGGACTATGTTCAACTGAATGCCAACAGGCCTGTAGGACCCATGTCGATGTAAAATATTTAATGTGGCAGTCGGCCGTGAAGAGAGGGGAGGTGACAGACCTACCAGTAAGTTCTATATAAAGATTTGAGCATTCAGGAGTCTAAAGCTAACTATCCTGGCATCACTTCAAAGCTCCTGATGAAAAGCACATGACTGAAGTCCTAACAATGCCTTTTCAATCTTAGCCCCTGAGAAGTACAGATGGTGTGATCTCAGACAGAGTCAAGAGCTCTTAACTGAAACTGAACCTCTCACCCTAACAGCAGAGGTTTTCCGTCGGCGGGGGTGTTCAGGGGGCCGTTTTTTTTTCTGGAGAGAGAGGGTGATGCTGTTCTCTGTTCAGTGGGAATGTATTGACTGAGGATCCAACTCTCAGCCTTCCAGCTGGACCCTGCTTCTCCTCTGCTCACTGTGTGGGGTTTACACTAGGACACAAACACACCTGACGGCTGAGGTAGGACACACCCTGGATTTATTAACACACACACACAAACACACAAACAACAAAATCATCTTCTAAACTGTATAACCGGCCGATCCTGGCATGTTTTATTTGCAGAGAATGCAGCAACTCTGAGATGTTTAGGTCAGTTTGTAAGACTCCTGCTGAATACCTTTAAAAGTGGTGGAGGAGTCTCTTTGAAACCACAGGACGAGGCTGCAAATGTTAGTCTGCAAATCTTCTTTTCAGCAGCTGATCTGTGTCTGTATTGTGGGAAAAACTGATGCATTTTAATGGATAATAATTCAAATTTAATCATTTTTGAGTGACTTATATTTGCATGCAAATTGTGGAGCACAACAAGCTCAGTTTACAGGAATATTTATACGTCTGTCAAATTTTCGGTGAAATGCATGATCTGAATGGAAGAGAATGTTTAATAATTGGGATTTACGTTGAATGCTGTGTTCATTTATGTGTTACTTGCATGAAGTTTTGGTCCATGTTGATCTCATTTAACAAAAATGCTAAGTGGATTTTCCACAGAGTACAGTCATAACAATCATGTAAATACAAACACAGGAAGGAAATTGTCTGACTCACCTCAAATTATCCAAATTATTACAATTACAATGCAACAGAAAATTACCTGGCAATGATTTTATATCATTTAGTTGTTGATTATTTTAATGGCGTTGCCTCCACAATGTGGGAATTTGCTGTTTTTTTGATTACTCTGAAATAGACATTGTTACTCGGATATAAACAAGACATCACATCCTGAGCTTTGTTTTTTAACTGGGATGGAAGTTTTATGACAGCTTAATAATCTATATCTAATTATCTCCACCACCAAGTTGCCAAAGCAGAACCCATCTAAGCTGCAAACCATACATAAAGGAAACAACCTCTTTTGTCTTAAATGAGCACATGTGGAACAAAAGACCGTGTGGGTGCAGAGGAAGGGTCTAACGCTGTGTGGTATTTGCTGTCGCAGCACGATGCTCGACCACCACCACATATTTGTGGGTGGACTTGACTGCTCCACTGAAGGGCTCAGAATCCATCAAGATTACTAGAAGCACGCAACCAGACAATCTCAGCCCCCCTCTCTCTCCCTCTCTCTCTGTACCGGTTATGTGAGTGTGTAATAGGGGAAGATATAAATCATTTTTTGAATCACCACAGATGCTGAATAGGTGAGAGCTGGAGAAACATTTATGTTGGCTGCAGGAGCCCCTTTCCAGTCGAGGTTTTTCAGAGCCTCATGGAAACGCGGAAAAAAGAAAGAGAGCTGCACTTACTGAAACCGATCACTTGAGGAACTCTGCACGCCCTTTCACCATTCACTGTTTTAGCAATACATTCCTAAATCAGGCTAATTTGGTGACTTTAACTGTTGAGCAGCAGCTCACAGAGTTTCATACAGGGTGAGTGCAACATTCAAGAGCTGCAACCAAGTAGACTAAAAAGCTCCTATAGAAAAAAACAGCCACAAAAGAAAAGAAATGTTGAAACGCTTGCATCACGTTACCATGGTAACCACCAGTGGTTGAATGTACTGTGGTTAATTACGTTTTTTGAGGTACTTTACTCAAGTATCTCCATTTTATGCTACTTTGTACTTCATTTCGGGGAGAAACATTGAACTTTTTAACATTTATTTGACAGCTACAGCTTCAAGAGAAGATTTTACATACAAAATATAAATATATTTATAAATATAAAACTATATGAGCAGTTGATATCAGCTCAATTTCAAACAACTGCGACATTTACAGTACTGATTATGAAGTAATGCATCAGTAATAACTATGTGTGCAGGGTGCGATCAAAAGTGTTGAAATGAGGGTTTTCATGTAACGACTTAACAAGGAGCTGAGTCAACAGTTGGACTGAAGGTAAAACAGCTCAGTTTTAAGCTCTACAAGCATTGTAGAAGCTGGAAGCAGTTTAGTTGTTTGCGTGCCTGTGTGTCTATGCATGTGCGTGTACGAGATGTTGGTTAGGAAGCCACAAACTGCAGTTAAATGCCGAGGGACTCCTGGGTCAGGCTGGACATTTACTGGAGATTCACACGAGAGGCAGGAAGCAATGAAAGAAGCCCAGAAAACAGTTACAGTTTAAAATGTTACAATGGTCGGAAACAACAACTGTGTCTGTATTTGTATATAAACATATATATCTGTAATTAAAGCCAATGTGACACAACAGATCACTGCAATCAGCAAACTTCATTATCAATCATCATTGTGACTACAGTGTAACTAAATATTTCATAAAGTATTAAATATACAAATATTTCTATAATTGAATTAGTGAAGTATTCAGATGACAAAAAACAAGAATGTGCATGAGAATAATAGTGATTGTCAGACTGTTAAAGGTCCATTGTAACATTTAGGGGGCCTCTTCCATGGAGTCTGCAATGCTGGACAGCCATGTTTCTGCAGAAGGCCAGAAACGGCAAACATTGACAGGAGAGGGCGCCAGGAGAAGCAGTCGACAACTAAACCACTAGATGAAATCATTTTCCGATGTAGATGTATATCAGATCGGGATGAATACCTCTTAATACCTTGTGGCTAAAACGGATGTGAAATCGATGCTGTGAATGTTGTGTAAGAGTTTGTCTTTCTCAGGATGGCTTAAAAAACATTTAGTAAACGGCTTCCACATCAAGCAGTTCAACAGAATTTAGCATTTCTAAAAGGAGCCTTTATACGTCACAGCTTGTAAAATTGGAGCCATCACAAACTTCATTACATCACATTTATGTGGACAATGTAAACTGAGGCACTCTCCCGTGTTCTGCATCTCTGCTCTGTTATGTTGGCAAACAAACAAATAAGCAAACCATTTCTACCGCTCGGTCATTAGTTTTAGATCTGACCTAACATCTGTCTTTTCCTACAGCTCTCCCTGGTTGCTGTCTGACTGACCGGACTAACCATGAGGGTCTTCCTCCTGCTTTGCCTGCTGGCACTAGGCAACGCCAAACCCTACGAGCCAATCAACGTCATGGAGTTCATGAAACACTATGACATCATGATGGCTGATTCGGATGACGATGATGACGATGAAGAAGAAGAAGAAGACGACGATGACAATGATCTTGATGATGAAGATGAGAACTGTCCGTCTGGTTGCCATTGCTCACCCAGAGTGATGCAATGCTCAGACCAAGGTTAGAACACACACAGCATGAACACACCAGGATCCACATATCCACAGAGGTTTTTCACAGCAAACTTCTTACCAAAGACAATGCACATAGTAAGGCCAATGGCCATTTCAAATTGACAGGGCGACTGCATTCTCCTAGGCGGACTTGTATAGAGAATTAGATACAACGTTGGAGGCTCTATCCATTCTTGTGGAAGCTGCTCGGTGACGCAAGAAGCCAAAAAAGTTTGTATTTCCAGACATCGCACCTACTTAAATCTTCCGCATTGAACAAATACAGTAGACACTTCCCCGGGCCAAGCAGCTTAACTTCCAGTTTAGTCCTCGGCTAATTTGAATTCTCATAGTGAAACGAGTCAACTTGCGGTGGTTTCATCCACCGTTTCACAGCCACTTCTTTCACAATGTAAACTAATGGGAAAAAAGTATTTTTGGGTCCCTTACTGAAGGCTCAGGCTGGAGAGGCTGCATCTGTGTGTACTACACTGCTTTTACCTCAATAAAATTATCAATTATTACCAATAAAATGATCACATCCACCGTCTACAATGGCACATCTCAGCTACTCACAGGAAAGCGGAGCCCTCACCCAATGATTGACTTTAATCTCTGTTTACTGTAACATTACCAGCTAACCCTATGATACTAAACTAACTAAAAATACATCAGTCACGTCACAATCAAACCAAACCAGACAGACGACAGTGGCTTGTGGCATTGTCTCTGTTGTTGTGTATGATTACGTATGCTTTGATTTCCATCACTTACAGTCCATCTCTGGTCTTTAATCAGAGATTTGTGTTTCTGCCAACAGGTCAGATCTCTGTTCCAGAGAAGATTCCCGAAGACACTGTGATCCTCGACCTCCAAAACAATGATATCACTGAGATCAAGGAGGATGACTTTAAAGGCCTCCACAAGCTTTATGTAAGAGAAACCTTCAGACCTAATTTAGTCTGCATGTAGAAATGAACACCACAACCCCTGTTAACATCGAACAGACCAAACCGTCAGGACATGTCTGAAGTTAAAAAAGTCAAGAACAACATCAATTCACCTGATGAAACCAATCTACACAAGCAAATAAGTACCAGTTCCAAACATCAGCACAGTGCCGTTTCTATTTTACTGCATCTAGACCACAAATTTCAAGGAAATACTAGCCATGTACCACATAACAAGAGAAGAAGCTAGTTGAAGAAAGGACGAGTTAGCACTGAGTCTACACAGCCCACACAGTGAAAGCTGCGAGTTAGCAGAGCCTGCAGGAGAAGCTTCAGTCCTCGATCTGGGTCAGATTAGGTTGCGTGAAGTGAGGCATGAGCGTGCAGAGAATCAGAAGCTATTGTTTTAGTTTTTTCATAATTTATAGTATTGGATAAATGAATATTTTGAACTGATGCTGGCACTAGATGATAAGTCAGATCGACCACAGTCATTTTGTTGGGAACATAATGAGCACAAAGTGTAATGGGAGTCCTTCTCCAGTATTTGTTTACATGTCTTGTGATGACAGGACAATGTCTACACGAGTGTTTCTCAAACTTTTTACTCCACGTACCACCTCAGAAAAAAACATCTGTACACAAACAAATGTATCAGTGTAGTGTGGAACCGCTTCAAGAACCAGAGCTTATTTGGTGTTAAAGCGATACCTCTGATGCACACTAATATTTTCCATTTGGATTGCAGAGTTTAATTTTACCTACGCATATGATCTTTCTGTCACATTTTGGGTCATAGCTAGTCATCATTATATGCACATGTTACACTAGAGGAAGGTCGCATACCACGAGTGGTGCATGTACTATAGTTTGAGAACCAGTGGACTAAACGATACATTGTCTGGGAACCATGAATGTATTTGAATGCGTTTATGCTGAGAAATTTCACATTATAAATTAAAAGGTCAAAGATCCACATAAGTTACTTACTTGACTACTACCAGAATTTGCTGATTTAACATCCCTGGCATCGAACGTGTGTCATAAAACAGAAGTTGGTCCATGTGTTTGAGTATCGGCGTTCTGCTGCGTTGTGGGGAACATAAAAACAAGTAATGCCCATTGTGATCTACAATGCTGTAAACGTGTTAGTCTTTCAAAATTAAACTTGGAACAAGCGATTTTCTTCCATTTTTGGAATCTGTGAATCGATTTAGAATCGTAGAAAATAAGAATATTATGTGAATCTCATGTGAATTTTTAACCACTCCTACACCCAACATCAACAAAATAGAACAAAAGAGATCCAGTGATCAACCCACAACTTCCTACTATGGTAAAAAAATACCTTGGAGACTTGGAGAACTTACATTCAGACTCAAGATGCATGCAAATGACAATACCATCTTGTAGCTTTTAAACCGAATGAGAAGAAATAGCTCAGTATTATCGGTCTAAATCTAAATGAAGCCTTACGAGATGAAAGTGGTTCTGCATCAAACTCCCAGTTAAGGAGCAGGGGCAGCAACAGCGGGTCTGTCTTTGATCGAGCCGATGTTTTTCCAGCTGGAAATGCCTACAACTCTGGATGACAATGTACTACTAAAAACAATCTACAACCACAGCTTTGTGCTTAAACACCGACGTTCTTACACCTGCTGTAAGAAATGCAGTTCAAATCTATTAATTTCTCCTACAACAGGGCCTGTTTCTGATCAACAACAAGATCTCTAAGATCCACCCCAAGGCCTTCAGACACCTGAACCATCTCAGACTGCTGTACCTCTCCTACAACCTGCTGACTGAGATCCCCTGCAAACCTGCCTCCCAATGTTGTCGAGCTCCGCTTCCACGAAAACAAGATCAACAAAATTCAGAAGGACGCATTTAAAGGCCTGAGGAAACTCCACGTGCTGGGTAAGGACCCGGTCCATGCTTTCTGTGTCAGATCAGCTATAATTAATACTACTTGTAGTTGGAGGCCATTTGGAGTGTACTCAAGTGTCAAGTGCTGTGCCAAGAATAAGTCTACAGATTTCTATTCAACTAAAACAGCAGCAGTTAATTTCATTGATATACGGATGCTTTAACCAGAGAAGTAATGAATAAACTTCTACACTGATGACTGACGTATCCCAGTCATAAAACCTGATTTACCACCATTATTCAGAAATTTTCCTTTGTGTTTTGGTGCACAACAAACAAAATTATGAAGAAGATAGAAGTACCAACACATCAAGAAGCATAGGCTGGCATTGATGCTAGGGAAAGATGGTGGAACTGGTAAAAATGAACAACACTGACTGTTGTTAGGAGACGGGATCGAGTGCCAAAGGAAGACTGGTTAAAGTGTGAGTAAATTCAGACAGGTGAAGAAAAGTCTGTGTTCACACTTAAAGCAACATTAACCACGAGGTGGCAAACACCCAATCATCCAATGATCCACCCTGATCTCTTTCCTGATAATTCAGTTCAATTTGATTTCATTTCTGCAGTCTAAGTTACAACAGAAGCTATCTCAGGACACTTTTCATATAACTGTATGTTAGACCCAACTATTCCCACCATGAGCAAGCACTTGGTGACAGTGGCAAGGAAAAACACAAGGTGGGCGGCTATCTACTGAGTGGGACAGAGTTGCACAGCAACAATAACAACCTCTTCTGTCTGTGACACATCGAGTATTTTTCCCATCTGCATATCTGCGAAGGTCATGATGTGAATCTCATCTGGTTACATCTGCATGGGCTCTCTTGAGGAATACGCAGACAACATGTATGGGAACATGTCCGTGTCGGCCCTGCTGTTCACGTCTACATTTGATTCAGAGTATATCAGGGGACTCTGATGTGTTTATGCTAGAATTAAGTCTAATTACTGATTGGCTAAAAGGATAAGTGTTACTTATCATGCAACTGTGTTGGGAGTTCATCTTAAGTAGAACAAGAACATTGGATCACATTTAAATTACTAATGAATGAAGGAAAGACTGAGAGAATATTATCGACAATAACTGGCTGAACTGATTTTATTTAAAACAATGCCAAACTTTTACTAGTTATCAATAGATCATTCAGTAATTAAACCAGATGTTTTGTGCTTGTCCAAACAGAGCTGGGCGCCAACCCTCTGGCCAACAGTGGGATCGAGCTGGGAGCATTTAACGGCCTGTCAACCCTGTACGTCGGTATGGCGGAGGCCAAACTAACTGCTATACCAAAAGGTAGAATATCACTGTGATGATTTAAACAAATAAATGAATAAATGACTCTTTTTTCTCCTCCAGTCACACACCTACAGCTTTACTATACTGGACCTCAACTGTAGAGCTAAATGAGGACATAAACGCTGCTAATCTCTGTTAAAATGAAGCTTCGGCTCACTAGGTTTGTTTTCAAATTGTTTACCCTTTACCATTGGTTATGTGTTTTGTATCTCCCAGACCTCCCAACCAGCATGACAGAGCTGAATCTGGACTACAACAAGATCATCAAGGTGGAAATAGAAGACTTCATCAGATATAAAAATCTGCTGAGGTGAAAAGCCACATTTGGATTCCTAGAAACTAACGTTTTCCAATCAGTCAACATTTTCTGCAGACTCGTCTTCAGGTTTAAGTGTTTTTCTTCCCTGCTGTAAACTGATACCTGTCAACTATATTTTGTTATTGTTTGCAGGCTAAGACTAGGCTTTAACCAGATCAAGTCTGTAGAAAATGGCAGCTTTGTCACCATCCCGAATGTTCGTGAGATCCACCTGGACAACAACCGTTTGAAAAAGGTCCCACCAGGCCTCAGCTCCCTGCGCTACCTCCAGGTGAGATATAAACACTGTAACAAACCTGGCACTTTGAGCAGTATTAGTAGTAGATTAAAGTGCATGTCATAAAAACTGACAAATTCAGCTGGGTTTAGTTGACAGAACAACTCCCTCTTTACCACCAAAGTCCTTCATCCATCTGTCAGCCTCATGCTCCATCTCACCCTCAAAAGATACCTAAACTTTTTCACAGTCCGTCCGCCGTGTTGAACCACCATGTTTCTAGAGTAGCCCAGAACCGACAAACCAAACACTGGCTCTACATAGGGCCTTTTACATTTTCCATGCAGTTCCTGGTCACTGTAGTTTCTCTCACAAGCAAAGAAGGAGAGAATAAAATGACAGCATTGCAATCCGCAACTACACCGCTAGATCCCTTGATCCCTGGAACAACCCTTGATGTGAAACTTACACTACACTACACTGTCACATAAGGAATGAAGGATAAGCAGTAATATGTTATTCTAACTTTTCAGCTGTCTGAAACACGTCAGTTTCTGGAGATCTTAAACATGGTTGGTTTACAGACAAGGCAGGAAAACAACAGATCAAATCCTCTCTCGTCTGTTTAGGTGGTTTTCCTCCATGGCAACAAAATCAGCAGCGTGGGAGTCAACGACTTCTGTCCCAGCAGGCCCGGTATCAAGAAGAACCTGTATACAGGCATCAGTCTGTTTGCCAACCCTGTTAAATACTGGGACATCCAGCCAGCCACCTTTCGCTGCGTGAGCGGACGAAGGGGCGTTCAGCTCGGAAACTTCAGAAAGTAGAAGAAGGGAGTGAAAGTGATATGTTCCAGACAGCTCAGAGATGGAAAACTGCCAGTCGTTACAGTATAACGAAGGGGCTGGGAATAATTCATGATAGATTAAACAAGATGAAGCTGCACTCCTAAAGTGTTAGCTGTTCAGGAAACGAGAGAAAACTCATTATATTGATGTATGTTAGAAACGTAGTACATGTTGTTGAATGCTGGTACAATTTACACATAAAAGTTCTTGGACAGGTCAAAAAATGGATGTTGGTGCTGACGATATTAAATCATAAGCTACAACACCAAGATAATGTTTTCAGTAAGTAGACAGTGGGGAGGGGTGGACATAATATCATGAACAGCTGTACTTTATAATGAAATTAAGCCCTGTCTACCTGCATTCAGTGAGGCCATGCTTAGCTTCTGTCTCTGAACTTTTGCTGTGTAAACTTTCCCAGGAATAAAGCGCCTCCCTCTGGTTACTTTTTGAACAAATCCACCCAATGACTTGAGTAGCATTACGGGCTTTTTTTTTTTTTTTAGTTCTTTCCTTTCTCGTATAAGAATAAGACAGTAGAGACAGAGAGATACAGTAGCTTAAGTTGTCTTTATAACACTTCTGAACAACAACAAACAAAATAGTCTTTTTCCCTCTTTTGTCATTTTTTTCTTTCCATATTATATTTACGCCTTTTTTTTTTGTTTGTTTTTTTAAGTTGAGAACGAAATCATCATTAAAGAGTCACTATAGTCCAGAGCTGTAACATAACAGGAGCTTAAAAACCTTTTCCTCCCAGCAGAAGTCTGTACAGTCAACGAATGATGGTGGCATCATTTAGTGCAACGAGTCACTTTGAAGTCCGATGTCTGTCTTCATGTGGATGTTTTATATTATCTCACTGCATGTCTGTATTGTCTTTATTTAGAACCTGAGAGCTACATGTCAGACTGGAATATACATTGTTGTTGATATAGACCCAAAAACATCACATTGTTTTAATGAACTATAGCAACCAGGTGAGCTACAGTTATCATTGAAATTATAAGCAGGTAATGGCTTCTTCCTTACAAACATGTTCCTGTTTCCACCAGTGATATCTCCTCAGAAATGGTGCTATATTTATTTAGTATCTTTAAATAAAAACTGAAACACCTCTCCATTCATGTCTTTTCTTTTGTCAAAATGAAACTGGGTTTGTGTCGGGAAGTTAACATCTGATTAACATCTCTCGGGCAAAGTTGTGATTTTAGGTTATATGAAGAAATTTGACTCATTATATCAGTTAACGTTGAAATAAAATAAAGTATCTGCAGAAATCAATGGGCTAAGGCACTGGTTGTCAAGATATTAGCAGGAAAAAAGGTTGTTTACTGATTCGAATTCACCAACTCATGAAATTATTGTTTACTTTACATCTCAAACCAAAGATTCATATGTGGATTGAATTCATAGAGGAGCTGCAACTCACACATTTATGGATAAATGGTATAAGTAACTATTTTCAACAGAAGAACAGCAAATTCTCACAAAAAACAAATATTTGAATAAAATAATTAACAGATTATCAAAGTTATTGCCAATCAACTTATTTTTTGATAAACTAATCAACAAATTAACACGTTTCAGCTACTAACTTCAAGTCTGAAGATATTTAGCTGTTATGCTTGTCCTCAGGATTACCTTGTTTAATTCAGCAAAACTAAAAGTTCTCCACTCTCACTCCAGCTCAACACTATAAATGGGACCAGTGTTGGCTTCCTTGGTAGGTGGTTGATTAGTTGAGCTACTCCTTCATCCACCAGCAGATGTCGCTGCGCACTAAAGAGTCACAGTTAGATCTTTTGGTGTCAGTGGAGGTCAGGAGACGAAGTCAAAGGAACCAAAGGAGTGATGTGGCTTTCTGAGAGGCTGCAGTAAATACAGTAGATTGCCTAAAGTTTGCTCTGGTTCCCAGGGTTGTCCAATTCTTTTAAATTAAGGAACGCATTAGTAGCCAGACAAATGTGGAAAATAGTGAGAGGTCTTGTAAATACCATAACAATCTACTGATTTCTTTTTATAGCTGCACTATTTCATCACATGGAAATATTCTTACAATAATGCAGCTTGAATAATGCCAATTTGTCAATGTCATTTTGAAGATGGAGCCTCTGAAGTGTTTGGCAGCGTTAAATGTAGCCCTGATCCAGGACTGTTGTCTTATATCTCTGAATTGCCAAATACAAACTCATTGGCTGGCAGCAAATCTTTGCAGCGACTAATAAGATGGGGGAAAAAATGATGTAAGGACCATAATCATAACTTACTTCAACCATGACAGGGAGAAATCCTGCACCTTGTTTGATTTTACATGGTTTGTATCGACTTCAAAAAGGTGTAGCTTGATATTTTGGGATTTATTCGCCTTCTCGCTGAGTTAAAAAATGGTTTTATCCAAGAAACCAAAGATTCAACATAGCATGACAGGTCGGACAAGGAAGTACAAAGTAAAAGGTGTTTTCCTGTCTCGATGATGTGTTGGAAAGTGAATTCACTGAAACCCTGCGGCTTCTCATTTAACCAGCTCACTGCTTTTTAAACTGTTCCTTCACCCCCAATATTTCAAACTTATCCACCAACACAGTTTAGTGTCCATGCAGCCCAATTTTTAATGAACAGATGGCGCACAGGACTCACCCTGACCACATTTGTGGAGGTCTGCACAGACTCATCAATAAAAACCAGTAAAAGAAAAAAAAAAAAGTCTCGTCAGCAGACCGAGCTGCACATTTTAGTTTTTCACTTCATAATGAGTATTTGTATGCTGTTGGAAATTGTCCTGATACAAGAATGGGTTTGGTTTAATTTTGGGTGCCCGGCATGTTTAGATTTAAATGAAGTCATTTATAAAAGCTTATAAATTGCAGAGAATTATATGTAATCTTTTTGGTATTTGGTTATTTGTTTAATAATGACAGATGAGGCCAAAGCAGTGGACAGTATTATTTGTAACATTTTTCCATTAGCTGCTTATCCTCTAGAGGGTTCTTGGTCAGCTAAAGCGCATCACACCTGATATTTTGCTTGGTTGGTGGAACTGGAGTCGCCTACATTAATTACTTAAAAGAAACTTTTCTGATTTAGGGTAGTATATGCAAATGAAGTTTAACTTGTCCTCCCACTCATTTGCTTGCAAGTTTGTTGCTCTCTCTATCTGACAGTTTATGGAGGTAGGCATGCAACAATTCTGAAGTGAAATCTTTAGTTCAAACAACAGCTCCGGTGCCGGCATAAGTCTAACTAGAAGATGTGTGCCTCACTATGCAGCTCTAACAATTACTTCCCAACACCAGGGTTAATTTTGTCACCCATTTTTCAATCTAGTCTTAGTCTTGTGTCAAAGTTTATTCTTAGTCTTAGTCACTTTTAGTCTTTCACAACTCAGTCATTTTTTAGTCGACTCAAAGTCTCAAAATTTTAGTCAAAATATTTTGATCTTTTTCTATTTATTTCAGAAATAGTTCCACAGCCAACATATTGATTAAATCGAATTCAATGAATTCATCTGTGAAGTGTCTGGTCTGTTGTTATATACAATACACACTTAATGTGCACTTCATTCTTTTACATATTAATTAGAAACAGGCTACTTGCATGGATGCTAGCTGCTAGGATTAACTTACCAATGCATTCAGATGCGAGCTAGACCAGTTAGCTTAGCTTAATATTTGGGTGGCTGAGGTTAATGTTCCCGCACATATTCCCATCCGTCAAAACGAGGCATTGTGCCTTTTTCTCTGCTTCTAAATAATGGAAATGGGATCATATGTCCAGTATCTTTTTCCTTCCAAGCATGATTGCACTAGAGTTAGGAATCTTTGCCCGAACCCGTCGGGACCATTTCGAGCGGGTTCGGGCATAATTTTTATCATTTTAATCGGACTCGGTCCGGGTTTCGGAAGCGATCATGTGATGCGTTTCTAATCATTCTTGACTGATATGCCATATGCGCACATTTGAATAACGTTGAATAAAGCTGCTGCTGCTGCTGAAGACAAGGTGGCTACGAGCGCTGACAACGAAACAACACAGTAAACCTGTAGGTTGTGATTTCAAAACAACAGGCCGAAAGATGCTAAAACACTTCATAGCCCTGATTGGAACCTCAGAGTTGGTGATGATTCATCCATTTTTCATAATTGCTTATCCATGTCTGATCCCAGCTGACATTAGGTAGTAGACGTGGTACACCTTGGATAGGTCCAGTGATAATTCTCACTCATTATCACAACTTCCAGGAATGTGTCAGTTTTCAGTAATGGAGAGAAACGCATCGTGATACAACAATTTTCTTGTAAATTCAGTTACCGTTCTATTATAATGGGTCTCTATGGAAGTTGCTTTGAGATATAATTTGGGAGGTGCTGACACAAAAACATTTTCATTCTTGGCCCCCTGACAAATACAATTGAAACAGTGACACACACACACACACACACACACACACATACACACAGGCACATAGACGGGACAGGAATGATGAATGTGATGAAACCAATGTGAAAACGTGACAAGCTGTGAGTGTTTTCTTTGCCCTTGCAGACTCTCTGGGAGGCCCCTGTCAAACAGCAGCCAGCTCCCTGCAGACTTCCAGAAACCCAACACCTGCGAGCTGCCTTTGTCAGATCCATCTTTACCTGAAACTGATATCTACAGTCCGCAGAGACCGAGCCGCAGCACAGTACAGTACGACGACGTAGTGCTGCGGATGATTTCCTTCTAGACTGTTTTGTCTTTTTAAATGAAGACTCGTTGTACTGTGGGTGGGGTGGTGGGGAGCTGCCTCTTTCTCTCCTTCTCCAGGAAACATATGGAACAGATCTGCCGGTTGGCCAGACCTCGTTCTGCCACGTCTCACAGCCACACACACACACACAGAAAATAGTCCTAACTTCAGGGCTTTTACCTCTCTTCACCCTCTGCTTTAACTCTTCTCCATCTTCTATTTTACTCATTTTTTCTCGCCTGTCTTCCACTCTGTCCTGCACCCCCGACTTTTCTCCACCAGCTTTCTATCCTGCACAGACGAGTCTTCAGCTCAAAGAGTTAGGCAGGAAAATGCGCTCATCAGCAATATGAAGATGCTTTACATGTTAAAGTAAAGTACGTATAAAAACGCACACTGTAATTTCTGTCGCTAGAGGTCTCTCACATCAAAACAATAACAAAAGATGTAGTGTGACGACGTCATGAATCTTCATTGTTCACCATTGCCGATGTCAATATATCTGACATTCATGTTCGTGTAGGAGGTAATATGTAGTTTTATTCCCATTATGTTTACCCACGTTTGGTCCTTCCTTCCTTATTCTCTGACGCAAGTTATAGCAAGTAGACGGGGTTAAGGGGATATGACACCATTGACAGGCAACCAAATCAAACATACCTTGAATAAATTACGTTTTTCTCTCAGGTGTTGGAAACATTTCGAGTATACAGCTCACTAAAATATATAATATAGCTATTCTAAGACATTTTAATAACATAACAACAGAATAACTCAACAAGGTCTGTCCAAATCCAAGGGCTAAGAGAAAAAACCCAAGTCAAGAGAGGCTTCCTGTGACACCTGAAATAAGCATCTTATAATATATTAGGCTTAGTAATCTTCACAGCAAAAGCCGAATATTACACAAGCGAGGTGATCCAGTCACCAAGTAACTACATTGCTTTCTGATTCGGTAGGTGATTGTCTGAGAATCACTTTGTATGTTATTTTTTTATTGTTTTGTGAGTTGCTATAATTAATCAGAACAGCACATGGCAATGAAAAGTTTTACAAGTTGGATAAAGCTGAGACAAACGGATCAATCAGGTGGAGATGTGTGAAGAATGACTCACAGCTGCACTGCAGGATTGATTATCACCAGCTGAACATGCTTTAGAGTCTGTATCGAGTTAGTTTAAAGTTCACACTAACTAACTGGCTGACTAGATTTGTGTTACGGCCGCCACCGTTTCGCCCCGGCGCATATGTGTGCGGTGTCTTTCCCGTATGCAAATTCAGGTCTGCGTGGCTGGTAAGGGGTTGGATCCTTACTAAGAAGGTGTGGTCCTGATGGCGCCGATCCCGGAAACCGAGAGGATTGGGATTGGTGCGACGTCCCCTGCATCTTCCCCCGGCTGGCCAATCCGTTGAGCCCAATTGCCCTGGCCTGGGCATTTAAACTGCAGTCACCGGAGCATCGTGGCGGCTTCATTTTGTACTGTGGTTATGAGCTTGCCTCGTTTCTTCTTGTTAACATCGTGTTTCGTAATTGTCAAAGTTTTCGTCTGGGACTGGGCAGGGATTAGGTTAGATACGTACTTACGGATTACACTCGAGAGTATTGTTTTGTTAGATCCATTAGTTTTAGGGGTGCTGTTTTGATGTGTTTAGATAGTAGCTTAGTTAGCGAGGTTTTCTTTCTTGTTTTGGTTTTCTAGTTAGATAATATAGGCTCGCCCTTAGTTCCCTTTTGCCTCACCTCCTTTTCATAACAATTTGTATTAAGGGTGGTAATTCATATATTTACTTTTATTTACTATTACAGACAAATTAGGAACAACATCCAGAAACACAGCGACTTCTCTGGATCCAAGCTCACCTGAGATGGACAGTCGATGTATTGGTAAAGTTTCCTGTGGTCTGACAGGTCATGGAGGTTATTGTCTTCCAAAGTAAAGAACAAAAGGACCATCTAGACTGTTACCAGTGCAAAGTTCAAAAGCCAGCATCTGTGATGGTCTAGGTTAGAGTCTGTGGTATGAGTAACTTGCACTTCTGTGAAGGCACCATTATTACTTGAAGCAACGTATGCTTTTCAGGGATATACCTGCTTATTCCAGCAAGACAATACCAAACCTGTGTTCATGCAGAATACAACTATGTGGCTTCATAGTAAAAGACTGGCGTGCCTGCAGTCCAGACCAATCTCCCATTGAAAATGTGTGCCACATTATGAAGCACAAAATATGGCAACAGAGACCCCAGAACTGAAGTTGTTTATCAGCAAGAATGGGAGGAATTTTGCTTTCAAAATTCAGCCGTTACTGTCCCCAGTTGCCTTACGCTTAACTGAGTGTTGAAGGCATCAAATTGTATATTCACAATATATAATATCGGGTATATTTGCAAAAAATAAAAGGTTATTAGTTTAAACATAAATATCTTGTCTTTGTTCTGTAATCAATTATGTCGAAAACGATTTGTCAATTATTGTATTCTGTTTTTATACACGTGTCCAAACTGACATTTTGGGATACTTCAGTAAAAAGTTTACCTGCATCCTTCATTCTGACGCCATGCCATATTTCTGTACCTAATTCTGTGTTGTTGTGATGGTGTAATATTCCCACAAAGATCACTTAAGTCTCAGGCCATGCCTCTTTTGGTCAGCCCGTTCTTCACTAAATTCTTTCAGGTGAAAAGTTGCTGGACGTTCTTTCCTTCACTCTCTTCAAACTGTAAATCAGCGATGTGCTTTGGGATTTATTGCACCTTCTTAGGAACGTGTAAACTTTAAAGGCAGCCCAGGAAATAAATCAGCTATTCCTCTCTACTGATCAAATATGTTATATCCAAAAACAACAAATTCAGATCACTTTTCTGTGCTACTCTTTCCATTTCTTTAGCCTCCCTTACCTTATCAGAACAGTTATGTATAATAACCATAGCTTAGTGCTCTTTAAACCTTGATTAGTGTCAGGCGTTCATAATCCAATCTGACTTGTCATAATGAATTGACTTTACACTGACAGATGAAGGGGTTTAATTTTCAAACTTGGCTCTATTTTTAAGGGGGTTAGAACAAAATGAGACTAAATCTCACTGAACTTCAGTTTGGTGATAATAAGGTATTTGATGCCCAGAGTGTCAGAAAGATTTTCCGTCAAACAAACATTTTTACGGTTTGCCATTTTCTAACATTATCTTTGACATGTTTGTCTTCAGATGCAGTGAGTGACCTCGGTTATACAGAGAGCCTGGAAGAAGCTGGTTAGAGGCCAACAAAAGAGGCAGAGGAGGCACAGGGGGAGCTCATGTTTCCAAAGTATAAACTGTGGACAAAGTGGGCAATGGTAGAGTCATTAAGCAGGAGTGGGCCACTGCTTTCAGCCCATGCAGACGCGAAATCCTCATCAATCACTTCACAACTCACTGATGAATTCAAGGCTACTGAAATATCGCTCAACCTTCTAATTCTCATTAACATTCGAGCAAGAAGAATGTCTGTGTTTTTCAAATCCATCTTTTAAAAGACTTAACGGCCCAAATCTGCCCAAAGAATTGAAAGGTCACCTACCTCCACTTAGTCCAGCTATCCCAAGGAATAGATGAGCAGAAGATAAATAAAGCCCATACAGCAGTAACACTTCAGGTGTGCAATGTACAAGACGAGGGTCGTGTGAATTAAATAGATAGTTCCCCAAGGCAAAGGAAAACTGTGTGCACACAGCTGTGGCAAGTACGTTTGGTCAAAGTTGAGGCGCAAAATGAGTAGATTAGTAAAAGTTTAAATACATAACAAGAACTGGTAACACCTCATTTGGATAGTTCACTAACAGGTTTTAAGAGTATTTGTAACATTTTATAAGATAATAGCAGAGATTCTGCAACCGTCTTCTGAGACCAGTGTGGTGTCCAGTGTGTGAAATAGTATCTATGAGCAGGAATGGAATAAATGATTCACTAGTTTTTGTTGTCTTCATGTCCTCTTCCACTGAGTCAGAAAAAAAAATAAAAATCAAGTAATGAAAGATATAAATAAATATATGTACAAGATGTTTTTAAAACGAAACTGAGCTGTATGCAGGAACGTGCAATATTCACAGTTTGCAGAATATTAAATAATGTGCAAGATATGAATAACAAGCTGTAGTAGTGCAAAAGTTGGTAAATAGAAGTTGTGTGTTAATGATCTGGGGTGGGTGGAGGTTGAGCGTCAGTGTCAGAGGAGGTCCTGGACCTTGTTGATGAGGCGAATGACGGTCGCCTGAGCTTTTGGTTCTGATGGACTGCAACGGTCACATGAACTCTTTAGATAATCTGTTAAACATCTGCAGACAAAGCACCAAAATAGCTGTAGGTGCATTATCCAAATGAATGTTTACCAAAAAATGAATAATGAAAATACTCCTAAATTCCTGTGAATGTCTATCCTTAGTGAATTTAACAGATAACGACAGGTAATGTAATCACAGATCGTCCAATCAGAGCCCTTCTTAATCATGAGATCATAATTTTTTAGTTCACTGCCAACATACCCACAACAACTAACGAGGCAAACAGTCTCTGCCAGACTGCAGTGGATGCTTTGAGAGAGGAATCAAACACTTTACAATGCCAAAATCACGGCAAACAAAAACAAACAAACTCTCAAAAGTTGGACAAAATTGAACATTTAGTCTGTCAGAGCTCAGTCAACAGACGTTCACTGTCCAAAAACACAAGCAAAACTAAAAACAAATACCATCGACTCATCCAGAGCAGAGCCAAGGCTAAATGAGGCCAATGAAATTAAAAATGTTTAGAGGCAAAGACGGACTGAAAGGCCTGTTTGTTCGTGTGAGAGAATCCCAGCAGTGATGCTTTCTGCAGGGAAAAGACTGACATGAAAAATGAGCGACGGCGACGACGACGCGCCAATTGCTGTCTGGCTCTGGAGTGGAAAAACCTGGCCTTTGATGAATGTGTGTGAGGAGTGGGTGTGTGTGAGAAAGAGAGAGTATGTAGACAAAATAGTCGAATAAGAGCAGAAATGTAAAAAGTAGTAAAACCGTACCTGTTAACAAATAAACAATCTGTTGTTCCAAACGTGAGTTACTACACTAGAGCCAGCTTAATCCCTTTTCTCTTAAAAGCACAAATTAACTGTCATTACTGTTCTTTTATTATGTCTAATTAAGTATAGTGAGTAAGTGTGAAGCATGGACATTAACTCCAGCTGTCGGTTACACCAGTTGAACTCATTTGAAGTTTGAATGTAACTGGTTAGTTTCCCACTAAAGACCCTTTCAGTACATCATCTCTACTAAAATTACAAATGAGGCAAGCGGACTGTAACACCGTCACAGAGATCGACATTTCATCTGGACTAGATAGAGAAACAGCTAAACTAGTCTGAACTAGCTAATGTAATGCATGTTTGTTGATTATTGCACGAAGCCAAAATCATTTATTGATTAAGAATTGCTGTCACACGTAGTGCTCATACTAACAACAGATTTTGCATCTTGGTGTAAAATATTTTATAGAATTAAACACCTGAAGAAATTTCTGATAAAGGTAACCAGCAGTGACAATTCCCATCATAAGTAAAATAAGCATCGGCAACCTGCGGAATATAGCCAAAAACTGCAGTTCCTCAAACATCCACTTGAGGCTGGCTCCAGAAATGAGTCAGTCTCCATAAGTCCCCATGTTCAAATGTCCAACTTCACAGCAGAAATAAACATGTTTACAGCCTGGTACAAAAAACAGTTTTGGTCTCTGTAGCTAATTTCCCCGTTCATGACAACTGTACTGAGGGTGAATTTATATACAACTCACCTGTTCACATTATATTAAGGCTTAAAGTTATGCAGGATTAAGAGCGTGGATGCTTTGACTGACAGGTGGATGCAGAGACCTGCGGATTGTTTGAGCAACCAGGCGTCATTCGGCCCGGCTCAGCGCAGTGTTTTATGACAGTTCTATTTATGAAAATGTGTATTTGTCTATTACCATTTCCTCTTGTGATGTGGTGGCTGTTGTTCATCTGAAAAAAGTCGTCATATTTCTATCAGGTTTGTTTCAACCAAAGAGGACATGAGTCAGTTTCAACTACTAAGTGCAGCGCCGGTCCTGGCCACATTTGCACCCTGGGCGTACCCAGCATTTACGGGCGCCCGTGCGCCCCCCCCACGAAGACGGCGCCCTGGGCGGCCGCCCACATTGCCCATAGCTAAGACCGGCCCTGACTAAGTGCATCGTCAGCTCTGGATGATCAGAGCTCCCCTGCCTGCTGCTTTTATCACACTTAGGAATTTAATGGTCTGAATTCAAAGTGCCAGGGTTTTTCTCTGCTGTTTCAGATTGTATTTGAGTGTATATGGTTGATTAGTTTGCATACACTGATTTAATAATACCTTAGATTAAGGTGCATACATGTTAAATCAATAAACAAAATGGTAAATGTTTGCAAAAACTGTAGTACACTGTATAAACAATGTTTTTCTGCTTCTTAAGAGTCAAAAATAAACGATAACTTGAAGGTTCTGATATAAAAATTATAACTAACTGTATTAAAAAATGTGTTAATGGTGTGCTGTATAAATAAATGTACAAAGACTGACAGGAGGCCAGAAATGAGATAGACAGACAGAGAAATACAGAGATGGACAGACAGTCATAGACAGAATCACAGACACTGTTATTTTAGCCAGTAGCGATCTTAAAGCGAGAACTTTTGAAGAGCCGTCCAATAAAAAGAGATTTTATCCAGATGGAGTCTGCTGCTGAGGACACAGCCGTGTTCTCCTCATCACAATTAGCACAGAGGGAAATATTCAAGACCACAATGTCCTATTAAACAGACATAATTACATTAACATGGGAACTTCCCAGAATTCCCCTGCCCTCACAAACACATGAAAAACGCATTGACTCTGACCACAAACAATAATATAGATGAATAGATGAACTGTAACTGTAGTAGGGAGAAGACAGAGTAGGCTACTGTACCACTGGACGGGTATGATTCATCGACTGAGGAAAAAAAGAAAGACGACATACCGTTTTTACAGTCTAATACTCATGCACATCAGCCTGCCTAAAACCTTTAAGCTGAGGCATATAGGGTATAACAGACCACAGAAATCTGTGCTTTTGACAACTGAACACAAGATACTTTATTTACCTTTTTACTAACCATGATTCCAAAAGAGTCGTGACCGCTGAGTAAAATTTGTAGATTTTCAAGTGCTTTTATTTATTTAAATAAAGTACAAAGACAAGATATTTAAACTGATTTTTGTGAATATACATTTCTTCTGAAAGCCTCCAAAAAAGCTTTCTACTGCGTTACCTTTGTAACTTTTTCTTAAGCGCTTGCGAGACGACACTAATTGTCAAAGTTAAAGTGAAATTCTTTCCCATTGACTCCAGCTGCTCGGCGTTCTCGGGTCTTCGTTGTCATATTTTGCGTCACACATTTTTAAATGGGAGACATGTCTGGACTGCAGCCAAACCAGTCCATTTGCACTCTTTTACTATGAACACAGTGCAGAATGTGTCCATGGCATGGCCAACTTGCACATCTGTGAAGGCACCATTAACGCTGAACTATATATAGTTATGTTTTGGAGCAACATGTGTTGCCGCCCAGACAACATTTAGAGCTGTGCCTGTTTATCTCCGCAAGACGATGCCAAGCCACTAACACTTATAGAACCCTTATAGAATCACAGATGCTGGCATCAATTAGGGATGGGTACTGAAACCCGGTGTTAAACAAGCGCTAGTGGAGCTAAATTACTGAAGGCTGTAATATCGATTAGCTCTGACGTTCAATACAGACACTTATTGAGAGATTATTGGCATTTTTGCCATAGATCTCACACACACTGACTGCTAGTGTGAGTTAGTGTTGTTACTTTAACACACTGGATGCAAGAGACATTGCTCATTTCAAGTCGTTTGCATGTAAGCACAAAAAACGGGAGCAATTTTTCCAAACATCTAGCAACAAAAAATGATTGAGGTGTTAATTAATGTAAATTTTCAATATCACCATTAATTGTGCAGCTGTTGAAGTGGAGTTCAATTCCATCAACACTCCTCTTTTCTGGTACAGGAGTGGTTAAACTGTGCAGTGCCAGAAATAAGGATACTGCTTCAGCATATCGCTCACATGATTTCTCTTGCCTCTAGGCAAGCGTCAGAGGGTTTTCGTACAATGCTGCTTCACAAGCAGTGGTTAGTGTGGACTGCGAGCTAGTTACATCATTAACTTACCACAGATCGTTCTATGCCTTGGATGGGGAAAAAAGGCCAGTGCATTGAGCAGCAGCAACAAGTGTTTTTTCTCTAGTGTGACAAGACATCAGCGGGTTCCCTGGCTTTTTTAAACATGAATCCTCATAGGCTCTCTTTGTTTCTTTTGCTGCTATCGTTGTGGTTTTGTTTCACAGTGTTGCATACTGTTGTACTGTCGTTTAACAGCCCAGGCTTTCTCATCATTAATCTGTGTCTTCTTTCTTTTTTATCTTCCTCCTCTATCCATCCATCCACTCTCACTCTCTTTCACACTTAGCCCACCCAATGAATCATCCATCCATCCAATTCTATAACCGCTTATCCTTACAGAAGGATCACGGAGGTCTGGAGCCAATCCCAGCTGGCACTGGGAGAGAGGCAGGGTACACTCTGGATAAGTTGCCAGTTCCAATAAATTAACAACAAAATATTCTGTGCAGTAACACTGATGTAATGCAGTCACAGGTGTGTGTTTATATTTTTGTTTATTTAAAAGGATCCCCATTAGGTGATGCCATGGCAATCAGATAATCGTGTTTATAGTATTTATAGAGTATTTTACAAGTTTTTCTTAATTTGTTTAGTTTTTTTTCTCCGAAAAAGTTTCTCTTTGCATGGTAGAAACTTACTGATACACTGAACTATTTGCCCATGCTGGTCCTTCACAAAGTGGTGAACATCGGCCCATCCTGAGCTCTGAGGACGAACTTGTTGTACCCAATCATAAAACTATCACATGTTACTAATTAACCTGTTTGACTGACAAAATATCTTTATTTCAGTAATATCATGATATCATTTTTAGGGCCCTGTCACTCACAAGTTGGGGCAATAATAATTAATGCCTCGTCATGCCAGAAATTACATGCATTAAAGAATCCGTAATCATAATACTATTGTCATTTCTGGTGAAGCAAGCGATCGAGTAGCCACGCTTTGCTGGAAGCTCTGGCGCACTCTAATATTTGATGAGTTCATATTGTTATTTTTGACAGGCTAGACAATGTTTCAGTTAGTTTTACCACCATGGAAAAAAACAGCCAAGAAAAACTCAAATGGCAACAGCATTTCCAACACAACTGAACTAAATCTGACAATTACCAAAATAATGGAGGTAATGATATGATAATAATACGGTTCCTTTCTCCAAAACAATAGTCTGCATCCTCAGAACTGTGTAGACTAAAATGAGACTTGATCAGGAACCTACAGAGCACTATCTAACCTTTAAACTAGTAAGACTTGAAACTCAACAATCTAAATGTATACGCCCCCGTTTCTGACAAAAACACTGTGCAGTCTGCAGTCTGTAGAAGACAAAGACAAAGATGACAGTTTGAGTTATTTTGTATCCAAAAAGTAACTGAAACTGTAAATCTGTACAAACATCTGAAACATCACAAAAAGGCCAATGGAAAATCTTTGTCATCCAAACATTCAAACATCAGAGCACTACGAGTTCATGACTTATTGCCTAAAGGAGCTACGTATATGAAAAACAATAACACGTGGAATCTGACATAAACCTGACAGTTTGTTTTTCTCAGTAATGACTATCATCTAACAGTCTACGTCTACAGACTGTTAGCATAGGGAAAGGAGCAAGTGCTAAACATTTGTTCACTGAATCTGGTTTCCCATTGTGATTTTCAGTGAAAATAATCACCTTGCAACTAAGTATGACCCGCTTTTGTCCATCTCATCCTGTCCTCATCATGTCCGTCTGTCTGGACAAACAGCAGGAATGTCTGGATAACAAATCCAGTAGCTATTAGAGCACAGACAACATCTATCCAATACCACCCAACACTGGAACCCACTCAACACGTAACACTCTCCATATGCCTCATTACGCTTTGGTCCACACACTTGTTCAGATCACAAGCCTTCAATTAGTCTCATGACACTGCACTTGTCACTGAAGACTGTCAGTCAGCCAATAGTGAGGCTCATTAATTTTAATGAGATCCACTGACGATGTTAACCAGCTGTTCATTTTGGGCAACCAAAGAGACAAGACAGCCTTCATTCTGCAGTATCTCAGATCAGTTTAATGATAAACTGATGTGTAATCGGGATAACTGCTCCCACTCTGCGCCTCGTACGTAACTTTGGACTGTGTGCATACCACTTCACGTCACGTAGTCACCAACCATCAACTCTTTCACAGATTTTGGTGAAACATAATATCATAAACATGATCAGCAGAGGTGAAAAGACCAGAGAGAACCACAGGGAGTTAAAACAGACAAAAAGAGTGTGAGGACGAGCAAGAAGCCACCAAACAAGAGTGCATTTCGGATTGACTTTAAGTCGTTGATAAGAGCTTGGTGAAATAAAAGGCTGAAAGACAAATGCCAAGCTGGGCTTCTTGCTGTTGGACTAGTCAGTAATATTAGCTGGCTTCTATGTTTTGTGTCGTCGTCTTGAGTTTTTTATTGTAATCAGAACAAATACACGTGTACAGCTGTTCATATTTAGGTCAGCAGTATTGCACAGAGAGGCTGCTAAATCAGAAAAATACTAATTTCTACATAATGTTACGTTCATTTCTAAACACTGTAACAGGATAAAGACAAACGGCACAGGCTATGTATTTTGGAATAAGAACGTTTTTTCTACTGTGGGAGAAACGAGCCAAGAAAAGCCCTGCTAAGTAGGGTAGTGCACAAAGTTTGGACGTGAGAAGGAGCAGAATGATTCATCTTCACTGAGATTTTGTCAACATTAAGAGATTAACTCTGAATTATTCCATCAACACAGTTTTCATTTTCAGCAGCCTTAGGTCCAACGATGACGTATGATACCTGGAAACACATGTTGATCCTCGTGCTCCATTTGTTTTTATATCGCTCTCTTCTCTTCTCTCTCTAGCTGAGCTAAGTAAGCCTTTATCTTCAGACTGATGATCACTGTGAAGACTTTAAACACCACGAGGTTACTAGAACTAAAAGACTGGGCTGAAATCAAGTATTTCAACAGGTTTCAAATTTAGCATGAATCAATTTTAAGCCAATATTTAACTGTCTCTCAGTTTCTGTCTGGGAGAAGGAAAACGCCAGGAATGCTGGGATAACAAATCCAGTAGTCATCAGAGAACAGTGAACAATATCCAATACCACCGCACACTGGAACCCAGTCAGCCAGTAATACAGTCCATATGTCTCATACTGGTTTTAGTCCAAACCGTCATGTCTCAGTTGACAGTCTAATCAGTGTCGGTCTCTTGTCCAGTACCAACAGACAGAGACCATCATTACAACACTAACACTGCCGACACAACACAGTGCCAAGAAAGTGATCAGAAAGAACAAAAGTGCTTGATATATTTGCCAAAATTTCCACACGAACAAATCGGTTGTTTCATTTCTTTAACTTGTACGTGTATTTTTTGTAAAACAATCCATTTAAATTCACCAAGAGGTAGAAGAGTATTGATCTGAAAGGTGCGTCCATTCCACGTAGTCAAAGAAACTTCTATCTATGGCTAATCTCGCATGGAAGATATAGACAGGCAAGTTTCCAATAAGAGACCTGTAAAATAAACAAATACATATGCTTGTCACGTCTCTCAGACAGAAAAGGCCACCCAACGGTTTAACACAGGATGCAATGATGAGTGCTCCTGCATAGTAAACCTAAGAGCAGAATGATAAATGACATACAAAGGCTTAAGAGTACAGGCAGAGGCAAGCATAAAAAGAAAGAAGAGAAAAACAGTCTCATTAACCCTCTTGCTTATCAGAAAAACAAACTTTTCTTTGCATACGATACAAGTTCATGATCAACAAGTGCAGCTTAGAAAAGGTTAAGAGTGTTTGGTTTATTTCTTATTGTAAATTTACATTTTAAAAAGTCATGGACCTAAAATTGAACCTTGTGGAACACCTTTAGTTAGCAGTGAAAACCTCAGAAACCACACACAAGCACTTGAACTAAAACCAACATTATTTAAATTTTGTATAAGCAAGGTAAGGTCAACAATTTTAAATGCCCCCCTGGAGAGGTACACAAAATGTGGACTGATGTAGGCTCAGAACAGAGGAACTGGTGAGAACTTCCTCAAGTTGACAGTTTACAACTAATTCAAGGATTTTAGCTCCACAGGATAATTTGGATATTGGTCTGTAATTATTTGGATAACTCCTTTCTCCAACCTTATTAAGCACTAAGACAATGAAAAGTTTAATAGAAAAAGGGCAAAAACATTTGTTCAGCAATTAGTAGAGCCAAACAAGAAAAGGATCCAAAATTGTCTTCACCAGTTGATTTCTTGGATCAGTCGTTTGAAGAGCACACTGAGTATATGAGAAGCATGACTTGGAGTGGAGACATAGTCAAGATTTAAAGCAGGTTAGTCAACGTTAGTAGGAGCAGCTCCACGTTCCACATACACAAAAATGTGACCAACTTCTGTTACGTGTCTATTGAAAACAGAACTGATCTGAATCTGATAAAAATCTAACCAATCATTAACATTGACATGAATAGCTGGGGAGGCAGCTGAATTGCTTTTGTTAGATGTGCAGGAGTTCAAATTGTAATGATTCAGCTTTTTTCAGAAGAGACGTGCATTTTTAATCTCTAAAAGAAGCCCAGTAAGATGCCCCTTTAGTACATCTAGCGAGACAGATTGTTTTCCAGCATGCAGGACTGTCTGGCAGTTTTAAAATCAGTTTTTAATGTTTCCGACTGCTATAGTTTGAGATCTTTAGATCCCAATACGAGTTAACACTGTAGATGCAGCGGGATGGTTGTGGTTCCAAAAGGATTGAGATAGGAGGGGGTTAGAGATAAATGGCATCTATACCCAGCAATGCATCCAAAGTTTAAAAGATGCCAATGTTTATCCTGACTCTCTAGGTAGCCTGGCCTTCAAGGTCGTTCGGCTCTGGTTCTGGTTCCTCCTGTCACTTCTTTAAGCAACCGCAATAACAACATAGACCTGGCCACCCATCCCACTCACACTTGGTGGGACTTACACGAAGACCCTCCCTCCCTAAGTGCTGTGGTGTTTTGTTGGAGTGGGGAGCTGACAGTAAACCTCATGCTGAGATAAGAGCTTCCAGGCTCAGAGAACCATGAAGGGTTCTTTACAGTAAACAGTCAGTGGCTACAAACATACAGCAGACGCCGAGATGTCCACAACGTGACATTAACCAAAGATCCAGTTTAATTCACCACAGCTGAATTCAATGGCTCCTGATGAAGGTTGAGGTGAAGAATAAACCAAAGAACAACAGAACTCAATCTCTGCACTGAGACTCCCAAGTCCTCCCTTTTGCCTGGATGGAATAATAATGATTAAAAAAAAGCTATTATTCCTGAAGAATAAATAAATCTCTTGAACTAAGCATGTAATATAAACAAAACAGGAAATAGTACACATTCAACTCAGCATGTGGAATTATTTCACAATTCAAACAAGGACAACATGCTGGCATAGAATCACTGTCACATCAAACTTATTGGAATGTAATTGAAAGCATGCACCAGTCCAGGTCTGACATCAATTTCTGAAACTACACTGGTTTCAACTTAACAGCAATTTATCAGATGTTTTACATGGGACTTTTGTTGCATGACAGAGTCGTATGAGCAACAGCAAACCTTAAATCCTGGCCTTCCTCCCCATGCATCCCCAGCATCTGCTCGACATCTGGCCCTGACAACAGGAACCATACAAAGACAGTGGGAATACTGAAGTTTCCAACAGCAACACATCTACAATATTCTTCAATTCAGCTTCACAATACAACACACATCAAGCAAACAACTCGTCAAAGCAATCAGCCGCAAAAAACACACATTCCTTCATACTGATTTAATTTTATCTGAACACAAAACCTGGATTTATAATCAGACTTTTAAGCTTTTAGAATTAAGAGATTCAGTGTAATATAGATATAATGTGGAAGAGACTGTTTAAATGTGCAAAAAGACAACACAGCCTTTGCCTTTAACCTCTCTAGAAAAAGAAACAACTTGTAGAAATTAAAAAATAACCTGTTGGTGGTGGTCTCCTTGTGCAGTCACTCTGTTTTATCCATTAGGTCGTCCTCGGATCCTCTGGGACTGAATTCCAAGGCTGAATGCCAGTATTTGAACCAAAGCTCGGCATGAGGAAAAACACTCACTTCTACCGTAAATAGAAAGACAGAATGCCTCTCCTGGACAGGGGTTTACTTCCAAAAGATTACAGGGAAAAAAAAAAGAATAGACCTACAGAACTAAGGACTAATTTAATTAAACATTGTAAAACAGGCAACTCAACTGTTGGAGCCACTTGGCTTTTGGAGAGTTTGAAAAGATTAATGCCACTATGAAAACTAAAGATAAAAGATGAGTCATACAAGCACTCAGTTAGTGAGTTTAAAACGGTTCTTAAACATACCATGAACTTTTGGATGTCAGATACATGTCCAGGACAGATTCCATATCTGACCATCCGGCCAAGACCGCTTCTGATAAACCGATGTGAACTATCAGACATTTGGAACTGGCTCAAACTTTTAAAAACACACAACCTATTTTTGTGGCGCCACAATGACCAGCTCAAGCAGTGATCCCATAGTATGATAGTTTCCAGACCTTGGAGTTCCCTGTCTATGTGGTATTTAGGCACATACAGGGCACAGGTGGGACGAGACACACACAGGTAAGAGATTCATTCAAATGAGGCAGCGCAACGTGAGTCATTGGTATACTGGGAGAAACTGGGTCTTAGACATTGTGCTAAGAATAGACATCCCAGAACCATCTGTTTCCATTGCCAGTGAGGTAATTCTGTCAACAAGAGAAAACCTAATTCTTGGAATAAAAATAACTACACACACACACACTTCGGCAGACATCTGACCCATCGGTTACTCATTAACTAGTCCGGCGATTTAACTGGAAGAGCTTGTATTATCGAGCCTAATTTATCCGGTTGTCGCCATTTCAACTATTGGTGTCTTCAACAGAAGCATTTTTTCGTGTTTTATTCTTGCAATGCATTACACTGAAAATGTTACTGTATCACATTAAAAAGGTCCAGCGTGTGAGGTTTAGCGCCATCTAGTGGTGAGGTTACAGATTGCAACCAAATGAGTACTACTTGCCTCACACTGCCCTTTGAAGAGTGTAGGAGAATCCATTGCCCATTCTGGGCTACTGTAGGAAAATAGTGAAGCAACATGACGGACTCTGTGGGAGAGTACCCACTCTCTGTGTAGATATAAAAGACTCAGTCCAAGGTAACAAAACACAGTGATTGTTATTCTCAGGTGATTATACACTACTGACAACATACTTTCTGGTAAGAGATCTTTCTAAATCTTACACACTGGACCTTTAATTCCGATAAAATTTGAGCATTGATGTTGTGGGATAAATTACTGTAAATGAGCAGTCACAAGGGCCCATGACAAGCCTCTGTTTGAGGTGACTTCTTGTTGGAAAGACAGAGCTCAGTTTAAAGCAGTGTTGTCGTGATTAAACTAAAGAATAACATTCCATTCAAATACAGTAGCTGTGCTTGAAGAAAATATAAATCACATTTTATAAATGGACTCTACACAGCACCTTTCTACCATAACAGACAAAGAGCTTTACAATTTTCCTTTCATTCACACACCGATGGCGTCAGAGCTGCCATGCAAAGTGCTGGCTTGCCCACTGGAGCAACTTGTCTTGCTTAAGGACACTTTGACACTGGACTGGAGGAGCCAGGAACCAAACTTGCATTTAATGGCTCGATCTACCTCCTGAGCCACAACCTTTGGTAGGTACTGTGTAGTTGGGTTTTATCAGAGCTTAAGATTTCCTAAGAGTGCTGAGATTACATTACAGTAAATGTTGCGCAAAGCCAAAACTCTAAGAGTGGTGCAGAGTTGGGCGATCATTTTTCTGCAGGTCAGTTTGAATAGTCTCTGTTTTGTTTCACATGGAGGCTAATAAGGGATTTAAAAGTAGTGGTTTTGTGTCAGCCATTTAATTAAAAAAATATGTAACACTCATTACATAACGAGTCTCTGAGCAAAAATAAAAAACCTTTCTGTCAGGCATGCAGCTGCTGGCGGTAAACTAGAGTGAGCGGGTGGCTATGTCGGAACACCAAAACACACAGCTCTCAGCGGCGGGTTAATACATCATGTCAGTTGTCAGCCAGACCCATGTAGACCAAGGCTGTTTAATGCCTAGCCAGGTGGTCCTGTACGTCGAATGATTTTCTGCAGTCAAATGGGCGTCTGTGTGTGTAGTAAATCCACTGACGTATGTTGTTTTGTCTAGGCTGGCTTTAGTCTGCCCTGCTCAGTTACACCTGTCACCCTAAAACCTGGCTCACCGTCACGTCGACCACAGGTGTCAGAAGAAATAAGCCAGAAAAAAAAAAGTTTACAGTTATAATGAATGTGTTTACATGAGAGGAAAAGTGGTAGGTTTGGGGCAGGAAACCTCATGGATTATAACACAAGTCAACTGGTTTTACTCAAGCATAGTCCAACAACGAGAAATATTTTATGGTATTTTTTTTTTTGTGAGTGTTGTGATCTGAAACAAGGTTTGAGGTCTACGGATCGTGGATGTTATATGTTACTGTTTAGCATCCTGAAATAGACGTGATTTTTTTTTCTACTTTATTGATCCCTTAATGGGATCATATAAAGGCCCAAAATACAACCACTCTCACAAAGGGTTTATAGACCTGCAAATGTGGAGAGATGGAGGAGTAATAGGCAGGCGTGTAGCGTTGCCCGTGGAGCATTTAGGGTTTCGGTACCTTGCTCAAGGACACCCTGGCAGTGCCCTGGAGGTGAACTGAGACCCCTCCAGCTGCCAGTTCACCCTCCATGTGTGGAGTCTGCGCTCCGGTTCCCAAGCTAAGTCCCTACAGACTGGGAAGATTTGAATAAAAACGGACTTGACAGTATGGATAGTTAAAGTGGTTAGTTAAATAACAGGTCAGATGATGTTGTTTGTTGTAGCTACTGTTAATAACACAGCATTTACACTGCTGCTGCTTCACAACTGATGAAACTTCGGGAGACTTTTACTATTATTGTATTTATCTTTCATCAACAGTGCATCTACAGAACTAGACTCAGATACTGCAAAGAGTAAAGTCACAAGAATGAGCAGCCACAGTGAAGTGTTACATGGAAAGATTCAGGCGACGGGCTGCACATTTCCAACTCTGAAGCAAGGTAACCAAGAACTATCACTTGTCCTTCATGTTGTGTGAAAAACTCCTGTAGCATGAAATCAGAAATCTTCTGGTAGGGTTGTAGCTGCCCATGGAGTGTGAATTTTAAATCAACAAGGACAAAAATCTTAAGGATTACAACTGCAAAGGTGGTATTATGTTACAAACAAACTATCAAACCACATCTAAAGGCGAAAGGGTTTATACAGCACTTCTCCTGAATGGATGTTGTACACTTTCAGAACGTCTCTCTTAGCATTATTGATGTCGCACTGCGTTTATAGGAGTGGGTCCCCATTTCATTTTGTATTGCATATGCACATGGACAAACATGTTGCTGGTGGAAACCCGCAAAGACACAAAGTAATGAACCAAGAAAGGCAGTGAAAAAAGAAGACTGCAAGCTAACAAACATAAATGTAAACGAAATATTTAAAAGAATCAGCTTTGCGAATGTTTTATGAGGAAGGAATGCATTCAACATGTTTGCTGAACCTCAAAGATTCACACAATGTGCTCTGGTAAGAAAAACACTGACTGTAAACATAACTTTCTTTGTTTACAAGAAAACTCCACAGGGTACCTTTAAGGTGAGCGCACACATTACAATGAGGTGACTGACTGGACCAAGCTACACTAAATCCAAATCAGTTAGGAGATTTAGAAAAATCATGTGTGACTCATGAAGCTATCTCTTGTTCAGTTTATTCCGAGTTGATAGTCCTTGTTGTTCCTAATTTATCTGCAATTCAATTCAAATTGTGCAACTATTTTCATTAGAGTCTATTTGTGTCCAAAACACAAAGTTTATCAAGTTCCAAGCTTTAAAAAAAAAGGCTTGCACGTGTTCACAAACTCAACAAGCTAGTCAATATAACAGGAATAATGTGCGTTTGGTGTGTTGTTGTGGGTGGCTTTCCCCAGTGACTTCCTTTATTGTGGAGTGGAATACCAGTGAAACCACCCTGACAGCCCAAACTCCGCTATAGAAAATTAGTGACAGTAAAAACATTCTCCAGTTGCTGGCCCTCTTCCCAGAGTCATAAAAGTTTAAAGGTGTTCATAATTGCTAACACACCTGTAACAGTCTGGGCTCATGTTCCTTGAATGTTTATATCTGGGCCCCATTCTTTTTCCTCTCCTCTTCAACACTGAATTGGCCACATGTTTTCTATTTAACAGTTTTGCTGTTAAACTTCAGCCTTTGCTCTCTCACTCTGCTTGTTTATAGAGAAGTGCTATCTCTTCTTGGGGGTTTTTCCCCTCTTGATTTCTTTCATTTCAGTATGTCTGGGGACAACACCTAAAAAACACAGCAAATTCTTAAGAACTGCTTTGGGGAAGCCCAAAATCTGGTTTGACAACCAAGGTTGAAATCAGCCCAAGAACAGCTGGACTTCAGCAGCTGTTGAACACACTGAGTGAACAGAGACTCTTCCTTTTATTACTCAGAATCTCTTGGCTTTTCTTTTTTTTTGCCATTTCCAGTAATTCTGTTTTTGATTTGCCTCTGGCATTTTTGTATTGATCACATCAGCAGTTATTTATTGATGTGTTATTGCCCGTACAGAACTTCATAACTCTTCATAAAAGCTATAGAGGTCTGATACATATTAAACCAAAGACACGCATTGATTAAACAGATGAAAAGCTAAATTATGAATAATGACAATATATTCCTTGGATCATTGTTGTGGTTGAGTTCACTCAGACTACCAAGAAATGTTTCATCTTTTTCATTATCCAATCGTTCATCAACCAATCAAGTCAACTAGAACCTTTCACATATTCCCGTGAAGTTTTACTGGCTGCCAAATAGTATTTTTAGCTAAGTTATATGGGATGCATGAACTCCTTCACATAGGGCAGCAACCCACTCAATCCAAAAGGGGGGAATTATTGTTTTACATCAGAGTGCCATGACCTCAAACTTGGTGCCAATTCTCATCACAGCCGCTTCACACTTGGCTGCAAGCTGCAGCTGTATGCACTGAAGGTTTGGGCCTCAGCGCAACTGGCCAATCACAGATCGAAGTGGGTACAGGAATGGTAAGACACAGCCCGCCCGCCCCCATCCGAGAAAGAAAATACATTGATGGATGATTTTGATGATTATTTTCCCACACTGGTCACGGTTTCAAATTATGTCTCAGACTCTGCATGCTGGGAATCATCACAACTCCCTGGCCCAGCAATGGCCAAACACAAATCAAAGAGCATGCCAGATAAACACAATCTCCGCTGTTTAATTCCAGCCAGACCTGTTGGATGTCATGTATCCATTAAATGCCTGTCACTTCACTGTGCAATAAAGAGTAAAAAATAATCTTTTAAATTGAATAAATACACCATAAAAGTAAATACACCTGATCTTGTGTTTTGTTTATGTGTGAGGTTGGTTATGTGTGAAATAATGTGTGAAACGCTCATACAAAGATCCAGGCCAGATAAGAGAGTGCAAGACAGAATCTACTAGAAAGAACTGAACTATTAAAGTTTTTTTCACTTTTTATTTCAACAAATATCCAGTCCTGTCATGGAAAATTTTCATCTGTTTTGCTCGCAGGCATTGATAATGATGATGATGCATTCTTTCTGCACATGGATGTTGCCAAAACTATAAAGATCCAAGAATATTAGACCTAAAGGTGATTTAACACAGATGATGTCTTTCTACACCTGGCCTGATAAAATAACTGAGCAGCTTAGTACAACTGCAGTGTAACGGCACCAATCAGTCCCATTTAGTCAGGATAATTGTAGACAATTTTGAACATAACTAGAAACATTTTAGTAAGATTGTAATCGATCAGTTGAGTACTTCCATTGACAATACGCCTGAAAAGATCATATGATTAAAGGAGTGTTGACAATGGTAAATTCTGTATGTCACTACTTCACTATTTCACAGCTAATCAACACACTAACTAAAATCAACACAAAGACTGAATCAAGCTGTAACACTGTTAAGTAAGTAAGACGACCAAATGAATTGTATACAAAAGAAAGCAGATCAGAAAGTTAGTAATGCTCAAAGATGAGAAGCATCTGGACATTTGAACAACATTATCATTCAAGACACCTCAACATCAGGAAGGAAGCAATAATGAAACCAAATGCTGCTGCTGGAAGGACTGTCCAAGCGCCAGTCTCATGAATAAGTATCATGAGTATCAACTCTATTATAAACACAGATTAAGCCTTCTGACGTAACATTTTTATTCAAACAGGACACTCATTTAAAACTAAGCTTCATGTAGAGTGAAGCAAATGCTTTAGTGCATGCCTATAGCCTACAGGTTTGTATCGCCAATCATATCAATGAAGAAGTCTAATGTAAACCTACAAGACAACTGTAAATTTGAGGAAGAGGCACTTAATCTGTAAATAGTACCTAGTCACATTACTACATACCCATAACTACAGATTATATACAGATTGACAAATGCAAAAACAACAATAAGGTATAGTGGTGTTCCACTATGAGCCTCTAAAACAGCTTCAGTGTTCTCCAAGTCTGCCAAACTCCTTCAATATTCCATCACTTGGTGTTTTGATGATGGTGGGAAAGAGTGCTGTCAACCATGTCTCGCCAAAACCAGTTCAACCACCTAAAGAGCCCTTCAAATTTCCTAAAGGCCCACTTGAATCTCCTATTGAACCACAAGAACCTCTTTGAGGGCCCCTAAAACCTCATGAAGTATCTTAGAACTTCCTCATTTACCACTAAAACCTACTAGAGGACTCCAAGAAACACAATAAAACCTATTTGATGCCCACCTGAACCTCTTATAGGACCCACAGTACTTCTGAAAAGAATCCCTTGACTCGACCTGTTTTGCTGTGAAATATGATATATAATAATTACTGAACAAAAAATGGAAACACACTGAAATTATGCTCAAACTGAATGCCTCCCTTCTGAAAATACTATTAGACCTCGAATCCTTTGATTTAATTAAGTATGTTTGCGGCTGCAGTTAATGTCATGATTGCACTGTTAATTTTATAATAAGTTTTGGTTTGTAATAAGCAGCAGATACAGCTCAATGTCAACTGTTCAGAGGAGACTATGAATCAGGGCTTCATGGTCAAATTGCTGCAAAGAAACCACAACTGATGAAAAAGAAGAACAAGAACAAAAAGAAGCAAACCAGAAGGAATGAACATTGGACCAGTGAAATTCTGGACTGGACTGGTCTGATTCAAACTTTGGTCCACTCACCATGTCTTTGTAAGGCACAGAGAATGGATGGTATCAGCATGTGTGGCTCCCACCGTGAAGCTTTGAGGATGAGGTGTGATGGTGTGCAGGTGCTTTGCTGGTGACACTTTTGGTGGTTTGTTCAAAATTGAAGGCACACTTAATCAGCATGACTACAATAGTATTCTGCAGAGACTTGCCATCCCATCTGGTTTGCGCTTAGAGTGACCATCATTTGCTCTTCAACAGAACAATGACCCCAAAACACACCCTCCAGGCTATGTAATGGCTATTTGATCAAGAAGGAGAGTGATGGAGTGCTACATCAGATAACCTAGCCTCCATAATCACCCGAACTGAACGCAGTTGAGATGGTTTGGGATGAGGGGGACTGCATAGTAAAGAAAAAGCAGCCCGGCTTATACGTAAACTCTATCAAGACTGTTGGAAAAAAGTATTTCAGGTGACCTTGTGAAGCTGGTAAATCTGGAAAAAAAAAACCACTGAATGAGAAGGTCCAAAGCTTTGACTTGTACTGTATGTATGCACATCACATTCATATGTACTGTCCGCATTTTGCTTTTCCAGCTTCATTGGTTGATAATTTAAAGGATATGAATAAAATGAGTAATAACCCTCCCTAACCTGAAACCTCAGTTACTCTGAGAGGATTTCTCCAGAAAGCCGAGCAGATTCGACTATTGGTTAGTCCAAAGTAATCACAAAAATTTTAGGCTATAATCAGTGTCTGTGTAACGGCTGCTAAATGTGTTGCCTGACCAACGGCCGAAAGAAAAACAGAGCCAAAGCAACAAAAAAAAAAAAACACTCATTCAGCCTAATGAAAGATAGGTTGGTTATTACGAGTCATTACTGAGTGGCCGAGCAGAGACCACAGACATTCCTCCTGACAAAACACACTCACACTGTGGTTGTCAACTTTAGATTTTTCTGCTTTCTCTGCAGTTTTTGCAGTGTGAATTTTTTCCTGCGCACATTAGAGCGACATTTCACAGAAAACACTGACACTTTATTCTCTCTTTGAGTCTTTGTCTTTTTCCATATGTACCTCTTTTTGGCATGTATTGCCTCTTTTAGTCTCTGTCTCTCTCACTGGTGGGTGGTCAGGGAAGGGTTAAGTGCTCTGCTCTATAAACTCAGCTTTAAGAGTCTGCTGGAAGCTACTGGTTCAGCCTTTAAATACAGTCATTTGACACATCCCAACAGGGGCTCGTAGCAAGCAGCTGCTGACCCAAACTCAGGCTTTTAAGGCGAGCTGGTGTGTCGGCGTCACACTGCTTTGGACAGCATGAAGGCTCTCTTATTCACCTGTGTGCTGGTGCCGTGGCTTGTGGCAGCCTCGGCCAGGAGATCTGACCAGGACTCACAGCTGATACCGGGATCTCTATCTGGCAGGGAGCTGAACGGATACTTCAGTGACAATTTGCAATCAAGGAGGGCTAGGGTAGGAACTTTTTTATTTACATTATACCTCTCTGCCAAAACACGCTCTCTTTAATAACTCAAACAAATGCTTTCATATAAAGCATGCTTTGAATGTTTTCATTAACTAATTTGCTCCACGTTTTTCTAAAAGTAGCCAAATGTCAGCAAGTAAATTGTTTTAATTAGTTCTTTTTAATACTTGTCTTTGTGATTATCACTGTAACATACAAAATGAAGTTGGTTTATTCAGATGATTAGGATTCATTTTAAAACTCAAATAAAAAAAATGCACTTCTATGTACAGAATAAAATTAAAATCAAACACTCTGCTCTTGTTACAGTAAATATGGGCACAGAAATACACTGTACATTACCTTAACAACTATGCACCAAGAACTCTATAAAATATAAATCCTCTGATTCTGAGAAGACGATGAGATAAGGCAAGATGAGATCATTAAAACAAGAAGATAAGGGATCAGACACAAGATGAAACTAATCCCTAGGGTGGATTGGATCATGCTTAATATTCAGCAATATTAAAAATAAATGATCAGATTACTCTAGAATCTATTAATCCACTTTATGGCTTAGTTCAATTTGTTCTACATCTTGCTTACAACAGTAACTGTCAGCGCTTGATTTCACCGTCCTAATAATAATTCATTCAGCTCACAGTTTCAACACACACACAATCACACACACACATATACATCCTAAATCGACCACACTAGCCTTCAACTGACCACACTAACCTCTTCAAGAAATTTTTGGATGAACCACAACCAAAGCCTGGTCTGTTTGGTTCTTTGGGGAACACTTGCAGGAAGTGAAAAACCCACAAACAATCCAGAGGATGAGAGGGGAGTCTGAGGGAATGTGGCTATGAGATGTAACTTCAGTTTTAATGAGTGAAAACTTAATTTGGGACCAGCTGTTTTTCATACAAGAGGCTGTCAGTGCCAGACCCTTCAGGGACAGGCTTCATACTGCTGCTTCAATTAACCACAACCTTCGTTTGGGCTAAGTATTCAATCCCCAATGTGGAAAGTTTGTTAGAAGGCCAGTCAATTAGATCAGAGACACAGCAGCAGACTCAAAGAGACTGAACCCAAACCCCCATTTGACTGGTGATCCCACTGTCATTAATAGTTACTTCACTGGCAGCTGATTTCCCCTCTCTCTCGCTGAATGTTTAGATTCATTGGTGACTTCATTGGTGATTGGCTCCTTGTTTATCAATGTTACCCACCCAACCACACTTGACAGATTTGAATTTTCCAGGAGGCATCCACAGGCTCAAAACTCCTCAGGCGGAGGGATGAAAATGATTGAAACTCTTCAGAGGTCAAAGGCATCTGGGGTCAGGGGCTAAGAATGCACAAAACCCTGAAACCAACTTGGTTCTCATTGGCTCCCACATGACTTTACTGCAGAATTACACTTTACAATGTCTGGTCATGGGTCACTATGAGTACAAAGACAGCTAAGAAGTCGAGATATATTGACCAGGTTACTTATCCACACCAGCTGAATATCAGGAACAAAAAGCCAGCAACTCAGGACAGGGGCAACAATGACAAATACAAGTTCTTCAACACACTGCAGCTCAACTGACTTCATGCTCAGTGTCCAGCTGTGTCACACAATGTGGACTGCTACACAAAGATCTGCATCCAGTATAACCTGAAAATGTTAGATTGATGACAAAATTGGCGCCAATAATGAGAGTCCGCGTTATGGATCTATGTCAGAAACAGTAGCCTACTCATTCACTTTAATCAGACTACTGTGTTGGCACAGGAGGAGACAGATGCAAAGGTTTGGCCACAGCAAAAATAACCTGACTAAATTGAGCTTTTGCAGAAACATCATCCAAAAAAATGTTTCCGTAGAAGCATCATCCAACAACGCGTGACATTGGACAATCAAATACATCCAAGCACACATTCCTGGTAGATGACTGGAGGATAAAGTGATTATCATGATAACTCTTCAGACTAGAAGAAAAAATGGCTCATATATTACAAAGCAGACTTTGTGGATCATATTTCATCTTCTTGTCTTGAAGCAACACACCCAACACAGACTCTAGTATTGTTTTTAAACACAGTGTTTATGGTTTAAATGGCCACTTAGCCTTAATTTATTAGACCCTAACAAAATAAAAGTTCTTATTCTACAATGATTAACATCACGCATTCAGTTACCACACTCGCTGTTCACAATTAATTAATCACAAATCAGGTTTACTATCCCTGCTCTCATCGTCAGTATGTAAACTGTCTTCTCCAAACAAAACAGTAGGTTTACCTGGTCTACATACCTGTGGCTGTGAGAGAAAACTGTTGAACTGTTGGTGTTATTTATTCACTTAAACCAGTACATCAAACCAACCAAAACAAAAACTGCAATATTAACTGCCCTTGCTGAAGAACAGTTAATCTTGCTTTTACCTTTTATATTCTAGTGCTGGCAAACAGACTCTACACTGAGCCAATCACAATGCCGTGTGTTTGTTTTTACTATCCAAAATGTGACACGGTGTAATGTGTTACCATATTTCCAAAACTGACTTCCTAACCCTGGCAGTGTCAATGTTTTGCTCTAGCCAATGAGCTGGCCGGTATATGAACAGGCCGTGTTTTCTCCTGCAGAGAGCGCTGCCTCTTGCTGATGAACCTGATGACAGCCCAATCGCAGACGGTAAGAGAAAGATTGTTTACCTTTTCTCCACCTGGTCAGAACATAAACTTTAGTTTGCAGAGGGAGTCTAAACTGTTCAACATTTAAAAAGGACAGGGTGTTCAAGCCCTGACAGTGTGGGACAAACTGTTCCAGTCTGGGAGGAGCAATGTAAAAAAAGCTCTGTCACCGTTCATCTTTAACTGGGAATGCTGATCTGAGGAGTAACTGATCGGAGGATCTGTGGTCTTAAAAGGAGAACTGGAACTGGCCATGGCATACAAATGTAAAAACTAATCTTCCACTGATCTATCATCACCTTAACTGTTCGACCAAGGTTGCTGCAATGTGTCCCCATTAATATAAATGTAAACAAGGCCATAAAGTATTATTCTGAAGGTGGGTTGATGTTTTGTTTGATGCCTCTGTGTTGCAGACCTGCCCACCTGCCTGCTGTGTGTGTGTCTGACTGGTTCAGTGTACTGTGAGGAGGTCAGTCCAGACATGACCACGGTCCCCGCCCTGCCAAAAGAGACGGCCTACCTGTATGGCCGCTTCAACAAGATCAAAAAGATACGCACCAAAGACTTTGCTGACATTGGTAGGTCTGGAAACAAGCAGCTGTTGATCGCTCAGCCGAGTTTGTCCAGCCAGCTGAGGTGTTAGATGTTTCCTGATTGAAATTTTTGATTTTATTTTATTATTTAGGAGAAAGCCCTTGTTGTCATTGTGTTGAAGGAACACTTTCACAGGGGCAGATCAGTCAGACTAGTCATGATTTGTCCTAAGCATGGTTGTCCTAGCCAATTTAAATCAGAGAGCCTGCATCACAAACTGGAGGTTTACCAAACGGGGATGGTCTAATTTAATTAAACTGTATTGTGCGAAACATAGTAAACATGGTAAACATAGTGATTTTGGAGCTTAACCCAAACTTGGAACTAAAAATCAAGATATCTTGGCCTTTGTTGAAGGTCACTGGAGTACTAATATAACTGGAAGTATAGCAGCGTGTCATCGGCATAGTAATGGTTGCAGATGTTATAGTAATGCTAACACTTTCAAAATCAAGATAACTAGGTGCTTTTTAGTTTCCAACAAATACACCAGATATCAGCTTCCCTTGATGGTTTTAGCTGTAGTTGTAGTAGTTTAGCTGAGCCCTCTTTGTTTTATGGCTGGTTAATCCTCGAGCACATCACTACCACTGAGTAACTCACACCAACTTATGGCAATCTGACCTGTTATTTTAAGTTCAGCTTCAGTTTTGATGACAGTGGCATCCAGGACAGAAAAATGTTTGTTTGCTGTTAATATAGATGCATGCATTTGATAGTTTCAAAGTCTCCAACAGCATGTTATAGTGGAGGCGCACTGCCTGTCCTGTCAGCCAGGAGCTCGGCAAGTGACAGTGATTTCAATCACATCATATATACACTTACTGATAATTAATGAAAAGCAGCACGTCACAAAAAAGGAAATGTTCATAGGCAAATTTAGCTGCAGAGTTTAGTTAGTCAAAGTCTGACTGATGTGAGACGGCAAAACATTAAGCTTTTACTATGAATAATCTACTGGGAGAAATATTTCCAAGCTCCAACAAGCAACATCAGTGACCACATTAAATATTCCCCGTACAGACAGACTGAATGTGAAAATTATAAAGACATTGGCCCATGTGGCTGCACTTTATAAAGTGGATTTACAACTAACCAAAAAAAACTTCAGGAAGACTAGACTAGACTAGACTAGACACCAACATGTGTTCTTCAAAAATATTTTTAGGGACACCACACTCAATACGGTCTTTAGCAAGTCATCTGGTCAGGCGTGGTCTTAAAACAAACACTGCTTTGTAAGAAGTCTTTGTGTTGGACTACAAACATCCCCAAAAGTACAATAACACAGAGAAAAAAATGTCAGATTTCTGTTGAACAGAAAAACCAGTTGAACCAAAACAGAATGGTCAGAAATCATAGCACATGTTTTGACCAAACAGTCTAAAAGTGAGACGTCCAAAACTGTGATAACAGATTTTTCTTTCTACTAATGAACAGTGACTCTGAAGAGGATTGACCTGACAGGAAATCTGATCTCAGAGATTGAAGATGGGGCGTTCTCCAAGCTGCCCCTGCTGGAGGAACTTACTCTGGCTGAGAACAAACTGGTTAAACTTCCGATGCTCCCTGCCAAACTCAGTGTCTTCAATGCCAACAACAACAACCTCAAAACCAAGTTTGTTAAAGCAAACGCTTTCAAGGTACACCGCATCAACTCACTATTTAAATCATTTTAACCCAATCCAAAGGATGAGCCAAATCAAGGTGTGTTTAAAACAAATAAAAAACAGAACTATGTATCTATTGTAAAAAAACAAAAAAAAACAAAGTGACAGTAAGCCATTTGAGCTCTGTAATGTCATTGTAATGAAGATGAAGGCAGGCTGTCCAAATCCTGTGCAAACATTACAGAAACTGAGAGCTTTCACCTACCGTTCAATAGTTCAACATTTTGGAAACATTTCCTTATAATTGTTTCTCCTGAGAGTGAGATAAGAAGTTTGTGGTTTTAGGGCGAGTCCTTCTTCACAGCATATCCATCCGCTCAGCAGCTCCAGCTTTAGCATGGGTAACCAGATATAGCTGGTGAACCCAGGTTTTTTGTACAGACAGAATGGTGCTATACCTGGTGACCTCAGTGTGATGACAAGACTACAAGAAGCTATAAGATCCTACCACAAACTTGTTTTTACATTTCTGTTTCTGCATACTAAAGAAACGCGATACAGCATGGTAATTCTTAACAGTCTTAACAAAAACAGCTAAAATCTACTGGGTTCCCATGGTGTAAACTCTTTTCCCTAACAGAAAATGACCAAGTTGGTCAACCTTTTCCTGGCTGACAACCAGCTGGAAGCTGTTCCATACATCCCTGAGAGCGTCCGGATCTTACATCTACAGGTTTGTATCTTTTATTGCTAAAATATACGCAAATAAATAGATTTCAGACAACCAACGCTCCCTAATCATTAACCAATTGCATCTTCTTTTTTACCTTGATCTTGAGGATTTTGACTCTAGCATCTAAGATTTTATTTACCTTTTATCATTTTATAAATTTTTCAACATTGTTTCCATTTCCTCCAGAACAACAACATTACTGAGGTCAGCATAAACACCTTCTGCAGGTCCAATGATACCTACTACCTGCGACCAATCCTCAGTGAGGTCCGTATGGACGGCAACCCCGTGATGTTGTCCAAGTACCCAGACAGCTTCACCTGTATGAAGGTACTGCCTATCGGACGGTACCGCTGAGGAGACAGAAACTTTACTGTAGCCCCTTTGTTGCTGATGGAGCAGTTTTCCCACAACAGAGTGCTGGGGGGGGTATAGCGTGACGTTCTGGATTTTTGGGCCACTGGTCCCATGGTGGGGGTAAGGTTGTCAATGTTTTTACTTCAGCAAACCTACAAACAGCTTGTGACATTGTCAGGTCTAAATGAAACCACTCACTGGACTAACAGGTGTAGAATTGAAGGAACTTCTCTACTCTGGTCTTCTTCAGTTCTACTGACTGGAGGGGACTACCGGGCATTTAGAAAGTTGCACATGAAATTTAAGCGTTACAGTCACGTTATTTAGTGCACTTGCAAAAAAGGCCTCAATATGCTTCAAACCGACCAATTTGTCTGACCACGTCTCAAGTCATGAATAACCTGCCGTCACAGCCTCTTTGTGGTTTCAACACACTGCTTTCCCAAACTTTCCACAACAAGTCTGTCTTTTGAATCATGTTGTATACGTGATGCATTGAATCACGCAAATGGGTATAACAGCACACTTTCAGACAGATGGTCTCTCCTCAGAGACCTTTTATGGTGCTTGTTACATTTCCTTTTATAAGCACTATATCCAAATAAGCATACACTAAGATGTTTACAAGTAACGTCATGGAAGAAGAGGTTAATAAAGATTTCAAACCCTGCCTACTTTCACACATCCACACACCCGGCCAATCACTGCTAAAAGCTAAAGTTTGTTTGTCTTTTTCAAACAATAGAAATTGTACAACACAGCTTTCGATACCGCCTTAGGAAAGTGGGACACACGTTTGAAGCATACTGAAGCAAACAGACATTAAGTGACAAATAGTCTGGAAGATTTAGGCCACCTATTCACAAGAGACTACAGGTGACATATTGCCAGTAGAACTGATGTGAACCCATGAGTGAATGAGTGGAGAAGCATCAACAACCTCTGCAACCACAGTCCAATTTATTGTTTCATTTTGACCTGACGCTGTACTACCTAGATGAATAAAACTACACAAACTGCATTGAACCAACACACGGCCACAAGTCGACAGGCTTGCTTGTAAATTCCTGTACATGTTAGTTTAAAAAAGAAGCCGATGTTTTTACACGCTTTGTGGAATAAATTTAAAAAAAAAAAAGAAGCATTTCTTATACAGTATACAACACGATTATGACGGCAATCTTTGGGATATTTTTGCCAACCTTAACATCTTGTACTTTGTGGGTCATCAGGAATTTTATTTGGACAGAAGTTATTGCAAGGATACATGACTGAAGTGCAGTTTTTTTATTATGTGTATTAATGCTGTTGCATGCTTCATTTTAGGATTTCCAGACTAAAAATGTAGAGGAAATTAGATTGTGGCTGTCTTTGAAGCTAACACATTGTAAAAATAATAAGTTAAAAAAAAAAAAAAGAAGTTGTCCGACATACTGTCACCAGTGAATGAAAGTGTTTCAAAAAACAGATTTCAGTATTTTTGGGGTGAAACATGCCAATCCAAGTACTTTTTGCAGTTAATATTTTAAAGAGTCCTGATGGCATGTCACATGTCTCATTGCTCTCTCAGACTAGAAACGAACACAACACTGTGGGTTTTACTTTGTGTGAATTAACTTCACTTTTAATTATTCCATTAAAACGCCTCTCTATAAAGGCAATGGCCATGAAGACTTGTCCAACTTCAGGCTTTCGTAAGCATTTTGTGACTTAGCTTCACTTTGGTTTTTAATTTATAGACTTCTGTTGAAGTGAACTGGGGAACAATGTATCTATGAACTATAGTAATGTGAAAGTTACTCCTCTTTATTTTGTCTGCTTTTAAAATGTCTTGCTTGTGTCTCTAACTCTTTCCTTTTATTTTAGAAATTATTACTGATGTGAATAAGACAGTGGTGTACAGGAAGATGTGTATGTGACATCGCTATGTTTTAAGATATTTTAATAAAGTTAATAAACGTTTTTTTTTAATTAAAGTGTGTTCGGAATCATAGTTCGAGTCTGCTTCACGTATCATGCATGCTTCGTTATGACAGACATTGAAATACAGCAGCGTAGGTCAACCTTATTTAGCTATGGATAGTTCACAGTTAGGTTTATTCCTAATAAGACGATTATTTATTCTATATATATATATATATATAACAGAACCAGTTCAAGACCCAGATCTAATTTAGTGGAAAGGGGGTTCTCCTGATCCACACCCATATATTTTTATTTGGAGTCACAAATGCAGGGTTGTTTTTTTATAACTAATCATGGATGTATGCTGATGCTACATCTATGAACACTGAAACAAAATTATGAAATGAAAAAATGTAGTATGAAGTTTAAAGAAAAGACATTCACATATTTTTTCATTTACCACTAGAGGGCTTTCGGGTACCATCAGCAGTACTCGTACCGTAGTTTGAGAACCAGTTTTAATATTTAGCATTAAGTACAGGTATTGACTGAAAGGAAAATAAGAATTATACTTCACACAGGGTGTTTTGGCAGTGGTTATGTCAGTAATGTCAGATTACACGTCTTGATATCAACACCACGTTGTGACATCTGTCCTCTTGGCTAACTGTGGCACATTTACACAAATGTTTGTTTCATGTGCACTGTCTCAAATAACATAACAGTGACTGTTTCATACACAATAAGGTTCTATTCTGGCTTTATTGTATTTCCATCAGTTCTTTCATTCACCGAAATATAAACAGTGCTCATAGTTGGCAGAAGGTTTGCGAATCCGCGAGTCAGATTTGTGTTTCTTTCTTTAAGCGCTATGACAAAGTGTGTCCACCAGCATCAGAACTTCACACAGAACTACACATTAAACTTGAGTTTTATCACAACTATAACACGCCTGCACAAAGAACGGCTATTCTTTTGGTCAAAGTATAACTTGAACATGCACATTATATCCCAAATTTCCCTACATGGTTGGGAAGTTCATTACACCTCACAGTTTTTGACTTAAAGTGGAATACAAGTTACTGATAATGGCAGAGGTTCACGATGGCTGTTTAACATCACTGGGTTTACTTTCAGTAGAAAGCACAACCTTCAATAAGTGTCATACAAGAAATGTCATCTCAACTCAACGTCAATGTCAAACCTGAGCATCTACAATTTCATCGTTTGTCCACCAGAGAGCACTGAAGAATTTTTACACTGTAAATTGTCCCGTACAGTGGGGCGGCGTTTGGCTCGGTTGGTGAAGCAGCCGCCCCGTGTGCGGGGGCTCGGTTCGTGCTGCGGAGGCTTAGGCACCCGTGGGAACCCTGTCTTTCCCGTCTGTCATTCCCTGTCTCTCTCTCCCCGCACTCCTGTCACTCTTTAGCTGTCTCTATCAGAAATGAAGCTTCAAAAGGGTAAAAAAGTCATCTTAAAAAAAAACAAACAAAAAAAAAACGGTCATCTTTATCACAATCTTTCAATATCCAAATCTAAATATCATTACAGTTCTAGCTAACATTGTTGTCGGCCTTTTCAAAGTGTTGAAATTACCAGTTGATATCATCTTTATTCCACATGGCTAGCACAACAAAAACACTGCACCAAGCCATTACCCAAGACTGACTATAGAGTCTGTACATGTTTGTGCATTTGTGTGTAGAGACATAAGTAACACTAGTGTGTCCTTAATGGAAAAAAAAGCAAATCAGTGATTGGCCACAAGCTTGTAAATGTCTGTAGTTTGTATCTGTAGCTGCAGTCCTGTAGGCCTTCAGTGACGGGATGGTTAATGTCGTGGTAACAAAAATGTTAAGATTCTTGGCCTGATTTATTTTGTGTATTTTATATCTTTATTTGTTTGTTCCTCTAACTACATGTTCATGTGTCATTAACGCATGGAAATCGGCATATAAGGCACTGCCCGCATTACAGCAGGACAGTTACAATGGGAATTACATTTTTCCGTAATAACACTGCAGAAAATGCAACTAAAGCAAAATAAGAGTTTAGAGCACACAGGCCTGTATGGAAAATGTGGGTTATTCCTTCTTCAGTCCAGCCAACTTGGCAGAACGTTACATTCTCTGAGTAAACAGGAGAATAGGTTCCATATTGCTGCTGCAGCTTGATTTACTATTTGACATTTTACTGCTACAGTACGTCTTCAATAAAGTCCCACCCTGACATTTAACATGCCTGCACCAATTCACACCCACTGCATTAACCTTCTCTTTTATCAGCCTCAATCCAAGCAGTGTACAAACAACAGGCCCTGTACGTAGTGGCACTTGTAAACATCTAAAATCCAGAGTATCCATCCTATATTCTATCGAATAGTATCTACAGGGTTCCCACACCTTTTTCATGAACAAATTCAAGCACTTTTCAAGCACCTTCAAGCACCAGTTTTTCCATTTTTTCAGCACCTTTAAATAGGTAGCCTACTAGTTGTGTGTAAAGGCATCGGATCAAGCGTGTAGCCGCTTAGGAAACATTTTTGTTTTCTCTTGGTTTATTGAGATAGACATTGCTCGCACAAATTTCATGCATTTTCACAACCATGAAAAAACTGAATTGAAATTCAAGCATTTTCAAGGAATTCAAGCACCCGTGGGAAGCCTGTATCTATCTATCCAACGATCATATATCCAGCCATCCATCAGACACTGTATCTCTGCTTACATACCCAAATTAAGGTTCAGGTTAGGGTAAAATGTTTCTAAAATTTCACCAAGACTCTCCAGAAGGATTTTACTTACCTTGGTTTGAGAGCCCACATCCAGTTTCATGAACCCTTTAACCTCATTATCAGGGTTACACTGTTGGATTCCCAAACTGATTTAAAGGCAGGCCATGTTTTAAGACGTTCTGCATCTACAATAGTTTGGCACCAGGGCGTTCTTTTTGAGGGTTTAGTCTATCTTATGCGGTTGAATTCTAAAACCTGAAGTGAGTCCCTCCTGGGTCACAAAGAGAAACCCTTATGGGCTGACCCTGTGGCCTCTAAGCTGGACAAAACAACAAGACTCCTCTACAGATGGATGCGGTTGAAAGTGAGTCAAAAGGAGGTTAAGGGGTCAAGTAGACGGCAAAACTTTCCATTTTAGGTCCGTCTACCCTGACACTGACTGATGGACCATCTGGTCTCTTCACCGATTCAGGGTGGACTGATGCATCTACCTCCAAAAATGATGCAAGTCAATGAGCAACAAGTCAAAAGTGTTCCTTCGTATTTCTGACTCATGTTTTTAAAAAAAACAAACTATCCCCAGTGGTGTTGGAGAGAAGGTCCAACCTGATCCAAGTCCAGAGTCAGCCCTCCACATTGTGTGGTACAAAAAGTTGTCATGCATCAACCACACACAAATAATGAAGCGCCAATGGAAGCAGTTGTTTTAGGGCGAAGAGCAGGTTTGTCTTCACTTACCTGGAAGTGTTGGAAGGTTCTGCATCGGTCGTCACATCTGTCTGAGAAAGTTCGGAGAGTCCTGAAGAGCAGCAGAAGATCCTTGCTTTCCTCCACCCTGAAATGACATCATTAAAAAACAAGAATTGAATTGTAGTGTAAAAGTGCTGCATATGCAATATTTAAAGCTGGATTGATTAAAACAGAAATATATTTGTTCCATCAGTCCGTGTGAGTTCATGACTGTTGATTGTAGTTAACAGCGTGACTACACTGGAGGTGTTTAGGCCATGTTTTTCAGACTTTTGTCTCATTATTTCCACAATGGGAAACACAAACAGTAAAATTTTAATTGACTTAATGAGGACTCATTAAAGCCTCTTTAAATATTGTTATAATTAGTACACTATGTCCAAAAGAATGACCTTACTTTATCACTAAATTCATACATTAAATCAGCAGGGTAAACCGTGAACTAGCCATCCAGATACTGTAAAAGTTTACAGAAAGATGCTTCCTTATATGCAGCGTGCTGTATATCACAATGCAATACTAAAAAAAACTGATTGTTCTCTCCATCTGTGAGAGCCTGGGACATTTTGTGAAAGGCTTTGCAGAGTTTTCCATGGGGGCCCAGGGCTAGACGGCAGCCGGGTGAAGTTTCCAGACGACTGTTATTCCACACAGAGCTGATGGAAACATGGCAGCACCCTCCCATATAATGGAGCACGACCAAAAACACAGAGAGAGAGAGACTGATCCCCAGTTTGATATTACTGTATTGAACTGATTTGGTCTTACTGGTTGTGAATGATACAGTTGGATTATATCTTCAGTGCAGAATCAATTAAACCACACTGGCTGCAAATATCGCGTAGTAATTCTAACGAGATGTGTTGAGTTGGAAAGTTTTAGTGGCTTCAGTTCATCATCCCAAAGAAGCAGTAAAAATTGTTTGTAGCAAACAGCGGAAAAAAAGATCAAATTAAACACTTTGACGAGAATAATTGACCATTTTGCCAACAACGCATTAATGTTTGGTACCAAAAATAAATTCTGAGGTTGATACCCAGTCCTGCAGACAACAGGGGTCACTTTAACAACACATAACAATGTTAAATAATAATGTTACTAACACAAAGTCCACGTAGCTTACTCCTTTAAGTTCATTTTAGGTGTCTCCACTGTCTCACTGAATGAAAGCTAATAAACGGACTTCGATCTGGTGTCATTATTATCTGTTTAGCACAGCTTTGTGCCATTGAAGACAACAAAAATAGCTCAGTTTACTGCATAGATGGTATAAAGAATGTACGTCGCATCTGTGGCGTCACCCGCAGGTTTCTGAAGAGCCGTTGTGGATCTCAACGTGTCCCAGCTAATATAAAAATGGGCAAAGATGTTGATTGTGGTCAGACCTCAGGCCAAGGTGTTCAAACAAGCTATCTGTGAAGCCTTAATATAACCTGAACAGGTGAGTTGTATATAAATTCACCCTCGGTACAGTTGTCATGAACGGGGAAATTAGCTATAGAGACCAAAACAGTTTTTTGTACCAGGCTGTAAACATGTTTATTTCTGTTGTAAAGTTGGACATTTGAACATGGGGACTTATGGAGACTGACTCACATCTGGAGCCAGCCTCAAGTGGACGTTTGAAGAACTGCGTTTTTTGTCACTTCTGCATTGGCTTTGCTTCATGCATGAGGTCAGAGTAACTCGATATTAAGCTGCACACGGTGAATTTTTAATTTGAACAGATCGTTCCAAGTAAACAAGGACAGCAATCTAAAACCACAGTCCAGATATCTCAATAACTAATGACCAAATCACTGGAATATTTGCTTTGGATGTTCATGGTCCCAGGAAAATGATTTCTAATTCACCCCTTCATTTTTTAGTATTAGAATGAGCCTCAGCCAGTAAACTCATTGGTCAAAACAGCTTTTTCAGTCCACGCAGAAGACGTGGCATTCTGTTAGGACACCAGACACAAGGTTTGTTATGTCTAGCAAAGAAATTTGATTTATGATTTGTTACATCTGAAAGTGGTTGTTTAACAACCTGTACAGCTGCTCTTCAACTCTTTCACTACTTAACCGAACTCATCATTTTTGCGGCGACGTCTCTGGCTCGAGCATGGGAAGATAACGTCTCCATTCCACTTAATAACACTTTGGGTTGAAACAGCCGATAATGACAACACCACCACAAAATCTGAGATGTGAGCTTGGATCTGGGTCACATTTGAGTCAAGTTGATCATACGTATTAAGTAAGAGAATCTAATGGTTAGATTACTATATGACTAACACACAAGCATATTCATGTTCCCCTGAAGATGACCCCATGTCCTTTGCATTCTAGCCACAAAAGTGTCGCATTGTCCAAAATATATGCTGTTGTGTTGCTGTCTCTTTAAAGAAACCACAGTTTTGAACATCGCCTTCAGCTTCAGAGCCGACTGATATCTTCTGCTGCCCTGACCTCAGCACAGTTTGGCTTCACACTATCAGCCTGGCTCACGAGCTGCACTTCAGAAACTCGACAGCCTGGATCAGCGTTTCTTCAAATGCAGGCTGGGAGTCACAGCGGTTCATGGATCAGTTGGCTTGATTTCCCACGGACAAGAGCGGCGCTGTGTTTTTATGGCACAGGTTCATATGGAAGTTTGACATAGTCCAGTCTGCCTCGAGTCCTCCAAGCTCATCCCACAATGCACCGCATCGACAGCGTTTCCACATCGCAGCCACTTACTGACTGTTGGGCAGTACAGTTGCATTAAACTGAAGCTATGTCTACACAAAGCCATTTAATTTTTAAAAGGCTAATTTCGTGCTAAAACAATGTGCACGCACTCCAGGGTTTCCAGTCCTGAAGTGTACTGTATTTTAATACCGAATAATTCACGATTTAGTTGTTCTCGTTTTCGTATTTTATGTTCGCTTGTCAGACAGCTGAAGAATATAAACTAGAGGTTTAATTGCAGCTCATAAATACTACATGTTAACCAGGCAATCAATCTTAAGAGCTGTGTGACACTGACACAAAGTTAAGAGCCCACTTGAGGCAGAGAGGACGACAGATGTGGAAAAGACATGTGTCCACTGAATAAAAATCACTGCGTTAGAGATTATCTTTAACAGTTCAGACCTGCTTGATTTAACAAAAGATTATCAGTCTGATTTGGACTGTAAAACTACGACTTTCTCTCTCTCTCACACACACACGCAGACACGCAGACACACACACACACACACACACACACAGACTCGGAGAAGGCAGCAGTGTGTCAGAATCATTATCTCCAGTATTTTTCCATCTCTTGTTTGCCAGATTCTGCAGACATACAATCCAGATGTGGTTTGGCCTCAGATATAGAGCAAATCAGACTCCTGCTTTGTGGTGCTGATACACTGACAGAACAGATGCTTTCTGGCAGATTGACTATCAAGACAGAAAATGCACCTGAGCACCTACAACACGTGTAGTTTGGTTAAGTTTAAACAGATAATAAGAGGGCTTTGTTTGGAGTCTGGAACAGAACACATAATCCACATAGATTCTTGCTGGCATGATGTTAATCCAGGTGATTTCTTTCTGCTCAGTCAGCGTAGATTTGAAAGTTTTGGTTCAGTTTGGTTTCTAACTCTGAGCTCTATTATGTGGCCCCTGCCTGTGTGGCCGCGGTTTGTTTAGATTTGTTTGACATTGGCGTCTTCCTAGAAAGAGCAAACGTTTGCCTAACTGTCACAAGATTTAAATATTGCTAAATCTTGATTACAATACATAAATACATGCCATCAGCTTTTTCTATCTGAGCTCCCTCGACTTCAAAGCAGCGAGACGAGTACAGAGAAAAGAACACATATACAGAAACCAAGCAGACTCTGAGTGCGTCATACAAATAAAACAGGACAATTACAGGTATGCCGTGTATGATGCCAAGCCAACTCATGTAACATCCTCGGGGGCAGTGGAAACAGACCAGCTGGCACACATACTTTGCACAAGCGAGTGAAAATGTGAGGCAGATATATTGTTTATTTTTATCACAGATAATGTATCAGTGCAAACTGTACGTTGTCTGATAAGTAAGATATATCGATAGAAACGTTAAAGATGTTTGAGTTCATCCAGAAACTGCCTCAGTTACATGGTTTGTCCACCAGAGAGCAGGACATCAGTTATTCCTCTATAAAAAATACTTTAAGGAAACCAAATGCTCTGTTGTAGACGTTAATTATCAAATGTGTTGGACGCAGCACCCTGCAAGTAGACAGTAGATTACACAGTCACAGTCAAGCGGCAACCTCCATGTCTGTGAAGTCAACGCAGAAGTGCCAAAAACTGCAGTTCCTCAAGCACAACACGGTGGCAGCTTTGATTGACAAATGCGTGACATCGCACATACCTGTTCTTAATACAGCCTGTGTTCACGGCCTCCAACTGGAGTACAAAATACAGCCTATTGTTCTTGTACACAGTGAATCTTGACTTCAGACAAACTTCATTTGACTTAACGTTGAAATTGTGGTCCAAATTTTGTACCAGAGTTGATCTGAACGGAAGCTCAGAGGGGATAGAGCCTTTTCTGTTGCTGGTGCTAAATTGTGGAATGACCTCAATCATTAGACGCATTAGACAAGCCCCCTTCACTGTCCATTTTTAAAACACGTCTTAAGACCCATTTTTATTCCTTGGCTTTTAACCCAGCAGGAGACTCTGTTTCTGTTTTTGCTTTAATATTATTTTAACATTGTTTTATCGTTTATTATTGTTTTTATATTGTTCTTTTTCTTATTTCATGTTCTATTTTATGTACAGCACTTTGTATCAGCTGCGGCTGTTTTTAAAGGGCTTTATAAATAAAGTTGAGTTGAGCTGACTACTGGTTTTATAAATGTGCACCGTCCCCGAAGGTTACCGTACTTTGATTATCTACAGTATTGAACTCTACTGTATTACGTCAAAATGTTTTGTGGAATTATAACCACCAGATATAAAAACCTTCTGTTTTCCCTCCTTTAATGGTGATTGTAACAGATAAAAATGGTGTTAGCTGTGTAATATACAGTGAAAGAAAACTGTTTTCAAGGCTGGCCAGCTGATAGAGGTTCAACTAAAGTTGAAACATGACTTCACACTTCTGATTAAATCCGATTGAGGGTGAAACAGATCCTGTGCTGAGATGTCATTTGTAATTATGATCATGATGAACATTTTCCCGGCAGTGTGAAAAGCACCTGGTAGGACTGAAGCTGCAGACATTACTGAGTAAACCTCAACAGATTCAGCCCACATATTTCAAACACTTACAGCAGGAGAAAGAAAACCCAGGTGTAACTAATATTAATGATGGCTCAGTTCCATTTACAGGTAGGTGTGCCAGTAATCCAGCACACCAAAATGGAATGAAGCCATTATGAATGTAATGAGTTACACCTGTGTTTGACAAGTCAAAACGTCTGCCCTGAGAGAGGCGCGTTGTTTGTGAGTAACGAGCAGACAGAGTGAGAACGAGTGGATGTGTGAGCGAGGACGTTCAGCTGGACGACACCCGCGCAGTTTGACATCTTCTTCCACTTTAATAAACACTTGCGTTCAACCAAACAGGCAGCTTCGTCCTGACAGGAATAATATCCAGTGTTAATTATGTAGAGCTGGACTCGGCAGACAGGACGTGGAAATAAATGACAAACTCACCAGCCACTGAGTTTCAGTCCAAACACACCAGTCCACCACTGATAGACAGCTGCTGATTTGTGTGAAAATACACTAAAATGGCCAAAAGTATGCAGACACCTGAACATTTTGGCCATATGCAATAGCTGAACGCGTCATTTCAGACCCGTGTCAATTACAGTGGTGTTACAACAGCCTCCACTCATCTGGTTTCAGGCCGGCTGCAGGGATTCGACATCACATCAGCTTCAGTGCCAAAGCAAACATTTAGTGTGCTTATCAGATATGATGATGATGCATGTTTAGGACACTGGAACAGTTTAAGAGAACAGTGTTCTCTTGAACTGTTCCAGTGTTGATTTTAAGAAGTAATCTATCATCATTAAGGTTGATTCTGAGCTTGACAAATGTGAAATTAGACAATGTTAGTTCTCTTACCCGGACAGGAAACTGCTGAAGTCCTGCAGGTCACTGGAGTCTATGACTACATTCAGATCACTGATCGACTTCTCACATGCTTGACCGTCCTGCAGGACAAACACGGCATCAGTTACTCCGTTTAAAAGAATACTGAGTCATTGCAGCGATGAATGATAAAGTCTAATCAAATTAAGACGGTTCCTTCAAGGAAACCAGTAAATTTTCTGCTTTTCAGAGGATTTACATGATCTGGAGTTGTGAAGAGGAGGCCGCTGTCATGAAATGCTTTCAACAGAGAGTTGAACTTCATGAGCACAAACAAAGGACTGCTGTATTGGGCTGCATTGGTTAAATCATTTCTGCGAATGGTTTTAAATGATTCACAAGATAAACAAAACACTTTAAGGTTAATGGAATTTGCATCATATCATACGTCACGTTGCAATATAAAAGAAAATTAATCCAGCTGCAACAAAGTGTAAGAAGAGAGTGCGTGTTTACAAAATGACTGTTTCCAAATTACATCGCCAAACAATTAATGTCTTTTATCAAAACAAGTTCAAGCTTTAGAAGAAAAAACACAAAACACAATTTTAATGACACTTCATGAGCCAGGCAAGAGTGACTCAATGAAACCAGCTGTTCTGGAATGAAGAATGAAAACCAGAAGACTGTTGGACCTACACGAAGCCAGTTTACAGACGATAATAGGGAATCTCTCTACAATAAAACGACAATTATGGCTTTACATACAGTATTGGCTGGAGTCAGAATCAGGATTTATTGCCAAACATGTTTCACATACAAGGAATCTGCTATGATGCAGAGAGTTACACATAGTATGAGAAAAATATAAATTTGGATACAAGTAAGCAGGTCAAAGGTCAAACTGTGAAGGTACAAAATTAGTTTTTTGGTAAAGACCAAAATGTGTCCAAATATTAAACACCGTGGAGTACTAAAAGTTGGCATCAGATGTCTGGTCAGATTCATGATCCTGAAACTTGATCAGAGAGTTCCTGATTTAAATCAGAATTTGTTCATGTACTGCTGCTTGTGTCTAGAGGTATTGTGGAAAAATGTTTTTCAAAGTACGGTACAAATAAAAAGGTTCTTTCGGTATCGTTAATGAAACTCGGGCGTCATATCAGCAATAGAATCAGATTTATTTCTAAGCGTACCCGGCTTTACCTGGAAGGAAAGTTTGACATATTTCTTGTTCGTGAACAATAAAAAAGGGGCATGCTTTTATTTTGAAGAGATGACATGTAAACCTGAATTGTACCATGACTTTACCTAACACCACCTGACACTGTGTCTTCCTCTGAGGCACTGATGGATGACATTATAGACCTGACGTTGATTTTTCTTTGCTCTCTGCGGGTTGCATGTCTGACAGCTGCTTCAGCTCTGAGGAGCTGCTGAAATCTAAACTTGATGCCTCGGCCGGCGAAGCATTGAACACGGCCCTGTGTCGCTCTCTGCTGGCTGCACCCAGCACCAACACCTAGTCAACAAAGGATTGTGTCTTTCTGTGTCATCTGTTAACAGATTACCAGAATTATTTCCAACATGGCTAATGTCTGTGTTAACATACGTTTTGTGTAAGTCGACAGATTTATAGACTATCACATGAACACACATCCAAAATGTTCTGGATTCAAAAATGTGTATAAATGCACTGTTGATCTTTGCTTGACAATAGTCTTTAAAGTCTTGTGCAGGTTGCCTATATAGCTGTTGAGTTTAATGTATAGTTTTTACCAACACTGTGGAAAACATTAACTTTATTGAGGTTGTGGTTTTGGCTCTGGTTCTGTTTGATGACCAAACTGGGTCTGAACATCTGGGTAGAGCTCAACTGATAATAGATTTTTGGGGCTAATACTGAAATCTATTATAAACTAGAGGTAAACGATAATGCTGTGTTCTACTCGTGACAATATTTGCCAAGTTCCTGTAACATCAGACAGAGATTTCATATTACAAAGAGCAGAAATCCATTAGATGATTTGCTTAGTTGATACTGGATGGGTACTGGCAGATGAAACAGAGACGGAGCTAGTTGTAAATGACGGAAATCAAAAGAGAAGCTGGATGAAAACACAAAAAACAGACTACATAAATTAGAATGGAGAAATTAATTCAATCCACAAACACTAACACGCAACTTTAGACCTGATTACACACATATATACAGTTACAGATGGAAACTAGAAAAGGACATTTTCTAAAAACATTTGACTGATCTCACTTCAACTGCGATGCTCAGATAGATTCAGAAAAAGCTCCAATCAGCCAACTCTACTTGTCAGACGTCTTAAGGTAAGGGGGTGACTGAGGGATCGTCTTTAGCAACCTGCAGATAGTGGACACCAAAGAGGCTCTGCCTCAACAATAAAAAGACTCACCTTGACCTCAGAGAGCTGGAACTCCACCTGAAAGACCAGATCAGAGCAGTGACCGGAGACAAAGAGCTGCCGGACCAGCTTACTGCCACCTAGTAGACAAACACACACAAATGTGTTCAATTCATTTTTCCTCATAAATATTCAGCAAAAAAGGCGTAAATATTAAATAAATATATAAATATTAAAATATTGCATTAATTGTAATTGCACATGTTTACACACTAGCAGCTCTCTTCCTCCTCTCTGCCTCTGGCTTTGTTTCTTACAGCTGCCAACTGTGCATCGGCAGAATAATGTGAAAGCTGCAGGAGCTTGTGCATGATACAAATAAAATTAGAGCCCCCACTATTCAGAATATTACTCCACGGCACTACAAGTGGTCGAAATCTCCACGGGGTGCTTTTAAAACCACAAAATGATTTATTTGATTGTTAATAATTAACATAGGAACAACGAACCAAACTGTATTTTATGGGCACACTGTGAATAACTAACGGAAACAATATCCTGTAGAATCTTGGCTGTAACAAAGGTTTGTTTTAATTCATTAATCTGCTGGTTATTTTCATCGATTCATCTATAAAACATCAAAAAACAGAGCAGGCTGTGGATTCAGATAATGCTCTTACTGCTTTGTAGAGTCTTTGTGGTGCAGCTGGTCAGACTGATGCCATTCATCTGTGTCTGCCGCTTCAGATCCCTCTCCATCTTCTCCACCTCCTCTTTCAGTATGGACAGCATCTTTTCCTTCCCTCCACCTTGTCTGCGTCCTTGAATGTACGACCTGTGGAGACGGACAACGTACAACAGATCAGCACACGTACACACATATTTCCTACTTACCTGCATGCCTCTGCACCAGCTAAGTGTACTTAAAAGAATGTTTAACAGGTAAGAAAGTGCTACAGGCTGACAGTGAAATAAACTCACATAGCATCCTGCATTTTTCCTCTGAGCTGGAACGTCATGTTCTTTTGGTTTTCCTGCTGTTGGCTCTGCAATGCTGCAACTTCAGCCTGGAGATGCTCGATCTGAGCCTCCAGCAACCTCACCTCCTCAACGTTCTCCTCCATCCTGATGGACAAACACACAACTGAATCCGTAAGAAATAAAAAAAAATAAATAAATAAAACATTTAAAAGTTTTAATGAGCAGCCTAAAAAAACACTTTTACATAAACAGGCCGAGACAAGGGTCATACTTCTCATCTTTGTTTGAGAAGAGTTAAATCTGGGGCAGCTGGACTTGGTGGTAGATCTCCTGTCAAACAGATCTACCGACATGCAGCAGGTGAGAGGACGCTATGATAGACACAACTGTGTTTGTGAAGAGGGCATGAAGAGAAAACACTGACAGTGTCAAGTGTATTTTGCCAAGTATTTTAAGGGCATCACATGTACAGCTGATTGTAATAAATGTAATTAATCCAGTCAGTGTTCTTACTTGCTTTAGTTATGTTTCCTATGTAGGGAATTATCGGTAGAGTCAGGTGTTTTATTTAGAAGATATGAGACTATCCAGCCTCCTAAATCATAAGTCTATAGAAGAAACACACAAAGTCGTGCTGGTGTTAGATAGTCTGACAGCTGTTAGAATGCAGAAGCTGTGGTAACGCTCCTTCTTACAAGGTGGGAGTAGCAGTCTGAGCTTCTCCTCATTGGCACCAAATCAACGTTATCCAAAACTGATTCACATCGACAATTGCTCCCTCCCCACAGGTTCAGAGTCTGGGTGTCATCCTCGACAGCAGACTCTGTTTTCAGTCTCACATCAACAACATCACCCTGTCCGTCTATTTCCACCTACGCAACATTGACCACCTCCATCACACCACTGCCATCCTGGTTCATAACCTCAGTCACCTCCCGCCTGGACTACTGTAACTCCCTTCTCCTTGGCCTCACCCACAAATCTCTCCATGAGCTTCAACCGGTCCATGCATCATCACCAGAACCTCCTCCATCCACCACAACACTCCTGTCCTGCAGCAGCTCCACTGGCTCCCGGTCAAATCCCGCATCAACTACAAAATCCTTCTGCTCACATTCAAATCCATCCATAACCTCCACCACCATATCTTCATGTTGCTGCTCCACCTCGCTCCTTCAGATCTTCCTCCTCTATCCACCTGACTGTCCCCTCCTTCTCACCATCACCATCTGGACCTTTTTACCCCCCATCATAAGGAACATCAACTCACACTCACAATTCAAGTCCACACTCAAAACTAACTTAAAATCACCTTTTCCATCTGATTCAATTGCATTGTCCCATTTAACCTGTTTTAAATGTTGTATTCTTGTAATTTGATACTTTTATGCTTCTTTTTTTTTTTTTTTGCTGTCTAGTTTTGTTTATTGTAAGGTGTCCTTGGGTGACAGGAAGGCGCCTATAAAATAAAATGTATTATTATTATCATTAGCAGTAGCTCCACTAAAAACGTCGCTGACAGGCTTAAATATAAAAGAAGAATTATAAAACTTAGGGCGTTCCTCTGCGTTATAATGTTAACTTACTTAGACAAACGTTATTTTTCATAGTATTGTTGGTTTTATAGTCACATTAAACACTTTTTACTCACCTGCTCGAGTCTCGCTTCTTCACGCTGACTTATAAACAGTTTGGAGACTCGCGCCCTCTCTGGACTGTACCACTATTCGCGTTTCGGGTGGTGGGGGGGTGGACTATTTCTGTTTGAGTTTTAATCTTTCTGTGGATAAGATAAAAGATAAAAAGTACGTTTAGGTTTTAAACGTTTCTTTTTTGTTGTTGTAGTGCGATTCACACAGGCAGACACAGAAACGTTTTAACGGTTAAACGGTGTTAAACGTACCGTGGCCTCAGTCGTGATTTGGTTCAGGCTGTGTGACTCTCAGACGTTGGTGCTCGAAGCTAGCGATGCTAATAAAAATAAACTTTTTAATTAATTAATTAATTAACAGTCATAATTGAACATTTTTATAGATAAAACGTTCTGACTTAATTTCTGTTTTTCCAATCATTGTAATTAACTCACGGCGGAACTTTCGCGGTTCAAGCGGAAACAAGCCGCGGAAGAGAAAAAACTTGGTCCGGAGTGCCAAGCACCCGGACAGAATTAACGGTGACACCAGCTGGATACATGTGAGGTAAACATTTGTTTCTTTTTTTTCTGTCGATTTAAACTAGAAACTGGAGTTTGGTCGTTAAAGCTCTTTCAGCTCGGCTATAAGTGAATTTATTCAGATGTTTTAGAGTCTTTAAACTTCATGTGTCGCTGTTTTAAGTCCTCTGAAGACTGGATGGAGGCGTTAAAGTCCACTAGTTCTTCAACATGCTGGTTTCTGCAGACAGTGTGCTTCATGTCATGTTACTAAAGTCCACCTGGCTACAGTTAATGCAGTCTAACAGCTGCTCTGCAGTTAATCTGCCTTCACGAAGGCTATAATGCAACATATAGTATATGTGGTTTGTGTTGAAGGCGTTCATTTCACTGTATGATGCTTTATGAGGCTGTAGTTTGTAGTTTAATCACTTTATATCTATCTTTATATCTAAACAGTGCAGATCTCTTCTAGCCGACAGAAAAATCTGTCACCAGTTGTGAATCTCAGAGTGCTATGATGCAAAATATGATTTTTTTTTTAGTCCAAAAACTTGAATTAGAAACAGATTTATTGCCTTGTATTTTCTTTTGATACACAAGGAATTTTTTACCTTTTGGTATTTTGGTGGATGTCTGTCACAATAAATATAATAACAGAAAAAGAAAAGCAGGTACTGCAGAACTCAAGAATCAAGTTAACTTGAAAATATGTTTAATATACTGTGTGTTTTAAAATGTAAAGAGCAGAGCAGCGAAATATTCAGTTTTCACTGTATGAATCCGCCTGTCGTCTTATGATGAGCGTGTGAAGTGACAGGCAGGCAGATGGCTGACTCTGTTTGTTGTCCGTGCAGTGACCGTGTTGTCGTGGAAACGGATCCGATGCAGCGGCTGTACGTCGGCGGGTTGAGCCACACGGTCACCCAGAAGGATCTGAAGGATCGATTCGGAAAGTTTGGAGAAGTGAAGGATGTGGAGCTCCGGACCAGGAGGGACGACGAGGGTGAGGGGCCCAAAACACACACACACACACACACACACACACACACACTCTGACACACACTGACAGCTATGTTAACAACAACAGTTTATCATTTTTACATTCCGTAAACCAAAAGCACACAGTTTGACCAACTGAACTTGATTAAATCAGAGTCAAGTCTGGTATGCTCTTGGTTGGTTGGAACAAAAACCTGCAGTCACACCGGCCCTTTGTGGAGCAGTTTGGACATTCCTGTTTTACACATTATAAGATCCTAAACTTTCTGGAAATACGAACATAAAAATAAGTAGTCTTCCATTGTTGTCTGACTCTGTAGAGGCTTCTACGTTATGCACCTATCTGTCGTGTCGAGGGAGTGAGCATTATCCTCTGACCTCACACATACAGCTGCTCTGTATCTTAAGAACATGAAGTCAGTGTCCTCATAACAATCTAACACTGTCCCTACAGTGACCTCTAGGTATAATAAATACTACACTAGAGGATTTCCTCACACTCCTCAGTGACCTGCATGTGTTCTGACTCTTGCTTGTTCTTTTTCAGGTGTTCCTTACAAAACCTTTGGCTACATTAACATCAACATTTCAGACGTTGACCTGAAGAAATGTAAGTTGGTGTCAGTTTTCTTTGTTTAGTTGATGTTCAGTCAGACTGAGTGATACACCTCAGCTGTCATACTGTAAGAACCATCAAACTGAACACATCATTCAGTTATCCAATCCAAGAGAATATCCTGTCAGTGTGGAGAGATAATGAGTTTGTGTTGTATCATCAAGATGAGATTAATGTGTTTCCTCTGCAGGCATGACGGTGCTAAACAAGTCTAAATGGAAAGGAGGAACTCTGCAGATTGAAACAGCCAAGGAGAGTTTCCTGCACAGGTACGGAGCGCTGTGTTCACCATGAAAGTCTTCGGACAGTCAGTATATAATCTGGGACAAGACCAAGTTCACATATTACAGCTGTAAATATTAATTATTTTTATTATCGGTTTTTTCTTCACATCAGTCCTGAAGTTTATTAAATAGAAAATATTCCACCTCACTGAGCCACACACTGATAATCTGTGATTCATGGATTTTTCCTGATCCCAATGGGTGCTGAGTTTGTAATAAATATATAATATCTTATTAGACTGACTGCAGAACGTCAGGAGGCGGCAGAACAGCGTCTCCAGCAGCCTGCAGCTGAGGACAAGAGACAGAAGATGTTGAACTCCCTCAGCAAGGCTGGCGTGGAGAACTTCACCATGAAGGCTGCGGTGCCAGGAACTGAAGTACCAGGACACAAGGTCTAGTAATCTCGTCATCTACCACTTCCTGTTTGATTGATTGGTTTGGACAGGTTGGTGAAGTGAGGTTGGAGGTGTTGACTGTCCTCTGGCTGCTCTGGTTTCAGGACTGGGTGGTCAGTAAATTCGGACGAGTTCTCCCCGTCCTTCAGCTCCGGTGTCAGAAAGGCAGCAGAGCTCGAACCCTGAAGTATGACCCGTCTAAATACAGCCACAATATCCGCAAGCTGGACCGCTCCACCACTGCAGACGAGCCCACACCCATCTCCCAGCTCACCTGGGAGTTAGAGGGAGGGGATGATGACATCAGCAAGAAGAGGCGAGGAGAGTTTCCTCCGTTTGAGCCATCAAGACCCAAGAAGAGTCGGACAGACGTGCTCAACTCCCATAATTCTGTGGGCAGAAGCAGGTAAAGACCTGGTGGTCTATTATTTAAGGTCTATTTAATATTTAAGGTCTTAGGGGTTTCTTAACTTAGCTCAGTCCCACCTCTGGGGTCTTTTCTAAGTGTTATTCTGCTTCCGTCTCCTCATTCTTGTTGTTCTCCTCTTAGATTTAAGCAGACCGTTGAGTCTGTCGATCAGACTGAGGCTAGCCAGTTCACCAACGGATATGAACAACCATCCAGCCACAGACTGACTCAGAGGAGGGGGGCGGTGTTCGACAATGATATCGATTCGGACGAGGAAATCCGCAGAATGGTCGCGACTCAAAGCACCTCCCACGCTGCGCTGCGGCAGGAAGTAGACGATGATAACCTGGAAGTGGTCGGACTCGACTACTTGGTGAAGTCCGAACGCTCCCGTCCACAGCAGAAAGGTGACAGACGTGACAATAAATTATGGGAATAAACTGTTTGAAATATGCTGTGAAATGTGACAAAGTTTTTTGGGCGATTTTAGGTCCGGATGACGAAGAAGAGAACGACTACGACTCCGCAGACACAGATGAACTCCTCGCCTCTAGGAAACCTCCTCCACTACCACCTCAGGAGAGACTGACTCTGTCCACTGCAGAACAGCCTTCAACAAACGGCACTGACAAGAAGATGAAGACAAAGAAGAAGAGTAAAGCTGTTGAGGAAGAGGATGATTCAGCAGATGATGAAGATCAACTCACCTCCAGGAAACCCTCTTCCACACAGCACACAGGGGCTTCTAGTAAAAGTAAAAGTAAGAAGATGGCAGCCCCTCCTGTGCTAAAACCTCCTGTCCAAGAATCATCATCAGATAGTGATGACGGAGATGATGAGGATGAAGAGGAGGAGGAGGAGGAGGAGGAGGAATCAGTCAATTCAAGTTCAGATTCTGATTATGAAGCCATGTTTTCTAACGTCACCCGTTTGGAGATCTCCCTGGCTGATCTACAGAGGCTGGCTGAAGCATCCCAGCAAACTACAGATCCCAGCACCCCCGGCGCCTCCTCTGAACAAGACACGCCGAGACGTCCTGCCAAGAAAGGCACCACGCCGGAAGAGATCCTCGCCTCCCTCATGGACGAGGAGAGCAGCGACGACGAACCGAAGAAGAAGAAAAAGAAGAAAAGAAAAGCCACCGTGTCAGCGCCGCTGCCCGCCTTCAGGGGAATGGGAGCACTGAATGAAGGATCAGAAGGAGAGGAGGAGGAGGAGGAGAAGGAAGGAGGAGGGAGTAAGGTGAAAAAGCAGAAGCTGGAGTCTGAAGCTCCTCAACTGAACCAGAGAGCAAAACACATGGAAACAGAGGAGAAGAAGACATCAGAAAGCAGTGAGGACGAGGAGGAGGAGGAGGAAGAAGAAGAAGAAGAAGAGGAGGAGGACAGGGTTGCTACAAAAGTTTTAAAAGTGGTTCCAACTAAAGCTGCAGTAAACACAAAGAAAGCTGAGACTAGTTCCTCCTCTAGCAGCGGTGATGAGGAGGAAGAAGAGGAGAGTTCGAAGGTCACTCACACAGTTCTTACAGCTAAGGTTGCAGCATCATCCTCCTCCAGCTCCTCGGCTGAGGAGGATGAGGACAAGCTCATTTCTGACAAAGTTGCTGTGAAAGCAGCACCTCCTCCTGCTCCTGACAGCGAGTCTTCCACCTCCTCCAGCCAGGAAGAGGAGGAAAAGCAGGCTCCTCCTCGGGCGCCATTAGGAGCTAAGGAGGAAGAGGAGCGTCAGAGGAAGGCCAACATGAGGAGGTTGGCTGCCGTCCAGCAGAGGCAGAAAGAGGCTGAAGAACACAAGAAGCTGATCCAGGGAGCTCTCTCCAAGCTGGTGGGTGCAAAGAGGAAAGAGTTTATTTATTTAAACCTAATATTCATAACATGATCAATTAAACTGAGGTAACACATTAATAAAGAATCATAAACCTTTAATTTTTAGGAACTGACTTGTACTTGTTGTAACATTTGAAGTCATCTTTAACTTGGGGTGTTGGTCTTCATCAGGATGCTCCGACAGCAGGAGCAGGAAAACACATCGTCTTTGGCTCGGACGATGACGATGATGAGGACAATCAAGATAAGCAGCAGACGACCTCGGAGGTCACAGCGTCGACGAAGGCGCTGTTCGAGGACAGCCAATCAGAAGACGAGACCACAGTCAAAGATAATGACACAGTTAAAGAAAAGGTGAGTGAAGAGTTACTGATCTGAGAGAGAGCGACGTCAGACGCATGACGGTGATCTAAGAGTTTTATCTTTCTGTGTGTGTGTGTGTGTGTGTGTGTGTGTGTGTGTGTGCGTGTGCGTGTGTGTGCGTGTGTGTGTGTGTACATCTGAAGCCGTCTGTTCCTCAGCTTTTCAGCGGCAGTGAGGATGAAGAGGATGGTGATGAAGATGACAGCAGGTTTGACATCAGGCCTCAGTTTGAAGGTCGAGCGGGACAGAAGGTGAGTGCTGCTCCCTATGTTTATTACCTGTATTCCTTATATTTTTAGTACAGTTATATATTTTATTTTTATTTAAATGTTATACATATTTTGTGGAACTGAAATACTTTGATCTTTAAGAAAAGTTGAATGTGCTTAAAGTCAGAGATTCATCCCGTGGACAAATCATTTGAATATTGTGTTACGATTGGACGTCTGCCCCTGATGTTGTCTGTTTGTTTGTTTATTTGTTTGTTGTCCAGCTGATGGAGCTGCAGTCTCGCTTCGGGAGAGACGAGCGTTTCCGAATGGACTCTCGCTTCCTGGAGGAGGATGAGGACAAAGATGAGGAGTCAGGTGAGGATGTGGGTGGGGGAACCTTTAACTCAGAGTCGAAAAGGAATGAAGGGGTGATGACAGTTCTGTGACAATAACACAAAGTGTGTGTTAAGTTACTAGTTATTTAGATGTCTCATTTTAATCACTATAATTGCCCTGTACATTTTTCGTGTTTCACTCTGAACTCGCAGCTTATATTTGCATTCATCTCTCATTGTTACAAGTACAAGTCGTTACCTTTACATCTCAGCCTGATGCATGATGGTGTAAGATGATCCTGCAGGATGTTTAGTCACGTTCTTGTGTCTGTTCCTGCTGAATAAAGTCATTGTTTGTGATTCAGAGAAAAAGAGGAGCGTCACAGAGGAAGACGAGTCCCTGGAGGATGAGAGGAAGAAGAACCTGTCCATCCTGCAGAGTGTCCTCGGCAGCAGCCAACAAACCTGCAGCAGCAAGGCGGCCACCAAGGGCAAGACCTTCAGGTTAGCCACACGCTGACACACTCACAAGCATGTGGACCGCCATCGTGTCTGATCTGGAACATTTGTTTGATATTAAATTTATTTTCACGTCTGTTTGCAGAGACGTCTCAGCGCTGCATTACGACCCCAGCAGAGAGGAACATGCTGCGTTCGAGACCAAAACCGATAAAACCAAAGAAAGGTATGAACTATGAACGCACGGACCTGATCTGTTTGTATCAGCACCAATACGACCTAATTTTCTTTAATTAGGTCGTATTTTCTGCTAAATCAATTAGCAGAAATGTCTATTTAAACCATTCTCAGTTAATTGTATAACACACTAAAGTGTCAAAAAAAGTGAAGGGGTCTGAATACTTTGTACTCAGCATATTAAGAATGTGATGAGGACCAGGAGCGAGCCTTGTGGTACACCACTGATGATGAAATGTGCTTAGTAGTGACACAGAATTTGTCTTCACAGCAAGTCAGCCAGGAGGAAGAAGAGGGAGGAGGCTCAGAAACTTCCGGAGGTCTCTAAGGAGATTTACTACGATGTGTCCGGTGACCTGAAGGCCGTGTTTGGTCGGACGAAGGAGGACAACGCCGAAGGAGAACAAAAGGCGAACTGGGACCAAGATGAGGAGGAGGAGGAAGAAACAAAGGATGAACAGCCGACCCTGCTGTCATCACTCCTCTCAGCTGATCCCAGCGCAGAGAAAGAGGAATTGTCGGGATTTAAATTCTCCTTCTTCGGCGACGACACCGAAACAGAAAATAAAGAGACAGGTGAGTTATATCTCAGATATCTCAGACGGTCAACAAGTCAACAAGTTTTTCCAATTTTTACATCTCTCTTTCTCTCTCTCTCTGTATCTCTCTCTGCCAGAAGAGTACAAGGTAGAGAGCATCCAAGCGCCAAAGGTGTCATGGCAACAAGACCCACGTTTCCATGACAGCAGCTCAGAGGAGGATGAGGAAGAGCAGGAGGAAAATGAGGAGCAAAGTAGCACTGTCGCTATAACCACACAGTAAGAAAAATGAAGATTAAACCTGATAACTGCTCAGGAAGACTGTTTGTCCGACCACATCATCGTTGCTAGAAGAGCTGCAACTAACGACTGTTTTCATCATCATTAGTCATTTAATAACAAAACTGCCTAACAAAACTAACAAAACTAACAAACTACTCTGTGCTCCTTTACACCTTTTCAGCTTATGTCCTCCTCTGTAAGTCGCTTTGGATAAAAGCGTCTGCTAAATGCAATGTAATGTAATGTAATGTTAATAGTTTTGTCTAGAAAATGTTAGAAAAAAAGTGAAAAGGCTGTTTCCTCCAGCCCAAAGTGGTGCTACAGATTCCTTTTTTTTCCATCTGACAACCTGCCCCAAATCCAGTTATATTTTATTTAGTTTTATTTATAACAACGAAAAGCAGCATTTGAGAAAACACACCCAGTCAGTGTTTGTAATATTTGTATGAAAAACGACCGAAACGATCAATCAAAAGTTACAAAACTCGTGTTTGAAGTGTACTGAGGCCTTAACACACTGTCACTGATCAAGACAGTCATCTGTGCGTGTGTGTGTGTGTGTTACCGTCTACAGAGAGGAGACTCCGTCAAAGGCAGATCTATTCTTCTTCTTCCCTGAGGACAGCAGATTGACAGGTACAGTACAAACGATGATTACTTTATTACGACTCCGTTATCCCCATGAGTGACCTCAAGCACTCCACTGGGACTGTCCTAATGTTTGCCATTTGTTCAAAAGTTGTCCAGTGTGTCAGATTATAGCATTCATAACTATGTTTTCATTAGTAAGAATGATGTTTTGTTACGCAAGAATGAGCCGCACATTCAGTTTTTCCCCATGTCATGACTGCCTACATGCGAGGGTGATGCCACTAAATCCTCCACACTGGTCCTTTTAAAGTCAACAACGTGTTTGTGTTTGCTCCATCAGAGGGTCCCAGGTTCTTCTGTCGTTCCTCTCACCTGGAGGAGCAGAGGGAGCAGTGGGAGGAGAGGAGGAGCGCGCTCAGACAGGTACACGACAAGTCTCACTGCGTTAACTTTGTCAAGTATGAAACCTGATGAAACCTTCACACACTGTTCAAATGTTTGAGTGTCAACAGAAGTTTTAAAGAGATTTCTACTTCCTGTCTGCTACAGGAGTACCGCAAGAAACACAAGGATGCCAGGAGGAAGCTGAAGTCCTCCCAGAAGAGCTGAGGATCATGGGATGTCTCCGTGTTTCAGTTTGGACTGACAGTCAGCGCGAGTTAGAGACACAGACATCGAGTGAACGTTCCAGATTATCAAAGAGTCAGATTTATATTTTGTTCATTTGTATTTCGTGGTCAGAGCTTCCTGTTGGAAGTGAATCCGGTTTGGGTTTTTTTTTTTGTTGGTTGCCCTGGAAACAATGCTGCAAATTAAGTTGTGTACAGTCAGCAGCAGCAGCCAATAAAAACATTCGTTTTATCATCACTGTGTCGAAGTTATTTGACTGAAACTGTCCCATAAAGCACAGACTGAAGACAATGATCATTTATTCATGTCATGTTTTATACAGATGAGGTGATTCAGTTCAAACTGAATACGTGTGTGTGCTCAGACTGAGAAGCATGTCTCTTATTTTGAAATGTGTAACCGGAAGACGCTGTGCTGCATTCAGTGTGTGGATCTGAGTTTAACAGGAGCTGAGGAGCAGCTGACTCCAAACTTCTGCATCAGGACCGGAGGGAGGTCGCACCGTGACACTTTCTATCGCAGCAGTCTGATGTTTGTTGCAGCACATGTCTGTGAAGCAGAGAAATAACACGGAGCAGTTAGTTCAGCGGTAAAAATAATAATGAGTCCGATTTTGTGTCTCTTGCTTCTGTTTCTGCGGAGTGCGGAGCTCCGTCATGTCCAGCCCGGGTCAGCGCGGGAGGTGCAGCGGGCAGAGGATGCTGGCACACCGGCCGAGGAGACAAAGGAGTCTCCGTTCTCGGAGAGGACTTTCCCGGTTGAAAGTGAGAACTTGAGACGAGTCCCCCGCGGAGCCAGGGATAAACATCCCGGGAAAAGAGACCCGCACACGCCGAGCAGTCACGGGCACCCGCGGAGGTACGACGACCCGAGCGGTTACTTCACCACACCGCGGAGCGAACGGGACTCCTCCGCCCGACTGGGTAACTCCACTTCGGGTCAAGGGTCGGGCATCCACAACCCGCTGTTCCCGGTCACCGACGGCTCGTACTGGGCGTACGCGATCATGCTGCTGGCGCTCGTGCTGTTCGCGGCGGGTATCGTGGGTAACCTCGCGCTCATGTGCATCGTGTGGCATAACTTTTACCTGAAGAGCGCGTGGAACTGCATCCTGGCCGGGCTCGCGTTCTGGGACTTCCTCGTGCTCTTCTTCTGCCTTCCGGTGGTCGTCTTCCACGAGCTCACCTGGACGAGGTTGCTAGGAGACCTGTCCTGCAGGCTCGTGCCCTATTTGGAGGTGAGGTGGCAAAGTTGAAGAAATATTAGTTTTATTAATTAAATCATTGTTTTATCATATAAAAAAATAAATAATTAAAAAGAATGCAAGTCATATATTTAGGCCCAAAACTGTATTTATATTTATTTTATTATAAGACAAAGACAACAAGCAAACACCTTTCTACACTGCCAAACCTTAAATGTGCTTAAAGATACTGCATAAATAATATAGTATTATAACTATTACTTTTTGGTTGATTTTCAGGCCTATATGTGTAAAACGACTCCAAAATAATTTCTCATTTAAGAAGACAATAAAGTAAATCATCTACTTTTCCCCCTTCCTTATTTTACAGATAGTATCCAGAATTTTACAGAGGTTTGTATACATTTTAAAAAATTATCAACAACAAAAAACAGAAAACTGCTGTAAAAATCATCAGTCATCAACATCTACTTTTTTACGGTGTAAATCAACAACAGGTAACTATAGCAACAATTAAGTTTAGTCGGTTACTGCAGTGCTGTGACTAAGGTTTTTTATTCCAATCATCTTTTTGATTAATCTTTTGATTTTCTTCAGTTAAAGATATAAACCACAGTTTCACAAAATCCACTGTGATCTAAAGAAAGGAGTTATTGATCGTTCATTTTACACTGTAATATATATTACTGTACTTTTATAGTAAATTACTCACAGGAACATATAGTAATTATTTTACAGTAATAGATAAAATTACATTATGATACTGTAATAATCATTAGTAGTTACTGTAGCATTACAGCAATGTGCTGTGTTTTCATGGTAACAATGGCAACATTACTGTAAAACTACATTACTACATGTTACAGTATGGTGCTGTTACCCTGATCACAGGAATAAAGAATGCAGACAGCAGATTTCTATATTATTCCACATAATTAGCCATCATGTAAAAGTGTCATTAAAGTAGTTTTGTGAGAATTTATTGATTTTTAACAGTGTAGCTGGTTAACTCAGCATGTAACTGAACCAATCCGCGAGTTATTGCTACAGAATCATCCAGCCATTGTGAGGAGATGTCAAACAAGTCAAACATTTAAAACAAACATCTTAATGTGATGATAATTCATCAGTCACACACTGCTCATGTTAAACTCATTGTAAATGTTTTCCAGTTTCACAGAGAGACATGCAGGCTTGTGATGAATGGCCTGCTTGTGTCTTGCGGCTGCTCAGCTTCAGACTCAGACCGGTCTTTACTTTGAACAAACGTGCTGTTATGGTCTGTTTGGCCTCTTCAGCTGTCCGTTATGAACCATCAGGGGAGGCCGGCGGGGCCCCGCAATGAAGCGACTCTTCTTTTGCAGCTCAACAATGAAACACAGACATGTATTATCGGGAACTGGGAAGTCTGTTTACAGAGGTCCAAAACGAATCAAGGAGAAAATAACATTAATGTTGCCTCTAACTTAAAGAGGGGCCTCTGATTAGTTCATTATTAGGACAAAAACACACTCAGGATAGATCAGAAGCAGCTGAGTTTGAAGGCATGGAAAACATGTAATGCTTTAGAGGTGGGGAGAGTTTGCACTCCACATTATAAAACAAACCTTCATAGGTTATTTTAAGAGCCTGTGTTTCACCGAGAAAGCTTTGAAACAACTTAGAGACTCAACTTCCCAATGAAAGATCTTTCATCTAATTGAACTTTAAAAAATGTGTCACGTGACACCTGTTGTCTAACGGTGGTGGGATAAGATGTCAGAAAATAGTGAAAATGGGTCTTTAGTTGTTGTTTTTTAAGCAACAGTTCAATCAATCAAATAAACTTATTATATCTTATGATTGTACAGTGAGGAAAAAACTACTAATAATAAATATAAATAATATAATGATATATTAAAATCTATAAATAGACAAAAATAAAAGTATAAAAACTAAGAATTAACAAAAAAAATCTATATAGCCAGAAAAAAAAGTTAATTTAGGTCTTTAAATATTAAAAGCTGAAAAAGTTTATTCTTATTTTTGTTAAAAAATATGTAATCAATGTTTAGAATAGTTTCTATCTTTCTGACGATTGATTAGTCGATTATTTGTCAGTCAGTAGCTCAGTTTAGAGGTTGAGTGACTCTCACAGAGTGATAATGTGAAGCTCTCACAGCCTCACAGTTGTACTTTCATTGGCCTCATCCGTCTCCTGTTTCAACACAGACTCTGCCGGCCTGTGGAGTCCCTTGTTTTTGTCTCTGAAGCGGCTCCGTCCGCCTACAGAGCTCTAAATCACTGGAGTTTCACTAATTTGTAATAACAGCCTGTGTGGAGCAGTCTTTAACAAGGTCAGGCCGCCGGCCTCCTCTATTCTCTGTTTCTTCACCTATTTTTATGCTAATCAGAGAATGCATTTCTTGCTAATTAACTAACATTTTTTCGTGAACTGCCATTTAGCAGTCTGTACTCAGAGTCGTATTGAGCAGTGGTGAAAGCAGGTCAGGCTGCCAGCTGCCCCTGCGCTCCGTTAGTTGAACTATTTTCATGCTAATTAGAGCTCCGTGTTAATTATCTTGAGTTGTGTCTTAACTGTTTAAGGTCATTAAGCACCCACAGAGGGAGGACAAGTCTCTGTAATGATAGTCTGCGTTTTTTGGCCAAAACCACCGACTTTAATGTGCACGAGGCACCAATAACTGTCCCCAGAGCTGTTGTAACATAATGACTCTCTAGTCCCTCAGGGGCTCCTTTTATTTCCCTGTTTCTGTATTCTCAAGACGTTTTGTCTAATTCCTGTAGTTTGGCCTATAGGCTACAGGCCTGACAGGGCACAGGAAAGCATTAAATCTGTTGTTCAAGCAACAAAACAAAACAAAACACCTTCCTGTGCTCAGTTCAGACCGTCTGCATGAAGTCTGGTTTTGTTTCCTCGGTTGTGCTAACAGGTCACGTCTGAATCCGGTGCAGGTTAAACATCGAAGAAGCTCTGCAATAAAAGCGTTTATAAAAAAACTGTATTTCATGGTTTGAATTATATTGTGCTGTTTAAAAGCAGAGCTGGGTGTCATTATACCAGATTTTTTTTTATGCCAGTAGAGTAGGCAGCCTTTACAAAAGGTTTCTATGAAAGTTGTGAGTCTTTAGACAGAGCGAGGTGATTCACAGTTTGAGCTTTTCATGAAACTCTCCTGGTTGAATGATCAGTATAAAGGATGAGCAACCGTGTTGGAAAATATCTGTTCATTTGATTAAAAAAAAGTATGACCCTGTGGGCATAAAAATGTGTGCTATGTGAGCCGCAACTAACTCAAGCTAAAAACTAAGTTGACACAGTGACACAGTGTAATGACAAACGTTTGAATTCAATACAGCTTTTATTTGCAGCTGTGCAGCGGCTTCTTGCTCGGTTACTCTCTTTTTTTTTTTTTTTTTGGATCCTCTTCAGTCTCTTTTCCTCTGCCATTATGTCCATAGAGGCTGCTGAGCCTGGTTACACTTGCCCAGCTCCGGTTCTGGCATGACACTGGCCCTTTCTGGCACAATCACTAACACTCCCCCCCCCGGTGTTCTGAGCTCACAGTGTGGGCAGCCCGGCTAAAAATGGAGCTAACATGAGCTAACAGCAGCTACAGTTTACTTCACTGTCCATCAGGAAACTCTGTAAATCGCAGAGAGATGAGGCGGAGTGCCATGCTGGAGAGGATCACTGTCTTCTTCTTCCTTCTTGCAACCCAAAAGTTGTTCTTATGATTTTATTTATTACGTCTTTTACCTCATCTATTTCTATCTGTTGTCATTTCTCTGTCAGGTGACCTCTCTAGGTGTGGCCACATTCAGCCTCTGTGCTCTGAGTATTGATCGCTTCCATGCAGCCACCGGCCCCGGGCCCCTACAGATGCCGAAGGTGGAGCCCTGCCAGTCCATCCTCTCCAAGCTGTCCGTCATCTGGGTGGGCTCCCTGGTGCTGGCAGCCCCTGAGCTGCTGCTGTGGCAGCTCATCCAGGAGACCGTCAGCCTGCCAATGGTCCCCGCTGACCTGCAGCAAGGCCAGCCAGGAGGCTCACTGATGGCTGCCTTCAGGGCCCGAGCAGACAAACTTAAGGTGGATGTCTGCATCCGTGAGCCATCAGTGGAGCTCCCAGACAGCATCTACTCGCTGGTGCTGACTTATCATGAGGCCCGCATGTGGTGGTTCTTTGGGTGCTACATCTGTTTGCCTCTGCTCTTCACTCTGGCCTGCGACTTGGTGACGAGGCAAGTGTTAGGCCAGCGTTTGCCACAAAAACCCGGCGGTGAGAAGGTGACCAGCAGATGCTCCTCCTCTTCTTCGTCTTCCTCCTCGACAAAGAAAAAGCAGCATGTGAGGGAGCAGAGGCTGCGCTCCACTGTGATGGCGCTCACCGTCTTGTACATCACATGCAACCTGCCGGAGAGCGTTTTTAACATCACCCTGGCGTACGTCTCCGACAACGTCACCGCTGCGCTCCCGGCTCTGGTTCTGCCAGCGCTGGGTATGATTGGACAGTTCCTGCTGTTCGTGCGTTGCTCGGCGACGCCGGTGTTGCTGCTGTTCCTGTGTCGCTCGCTGGGTCAGGCCTTCATGGACTGCTGCTGCTGCTGCTGTGAAGAGTGCCTGCCCGACGGCAACTCCTCTTCGTCCTCATCTGCTTCAACCACCGCCACGTCCAACCTCTCCTCCTCACCCACATCGCCCTCCCCATCCTCCCTGTCTCCCTCCAGCAAAGAAGAGACGAAGAGCATGTTGGCGACAGAACCGGCAGTCTGTTACGATAGAGCGAAAGACTCCTCGACAGCTCTCGGGACGCCCTGCTGAGGTCCAAAACTGCATTTAACCCCATGTAGCTTTAAAGGATCATTAGATTTTATCACAGTTTGGGTCTTTTTTTGTAGTTTTGTCCCTCATTTCTATCAGTTATATTCATATTGACTCACCAAGGTAATAGTGAAGATCTAGGCACAGCGATTTGACTAAAACACGAAACACGAACTGACCATCAGAGTCAGTCTGTTCTCCTGTTTGTTGTCGACGAACTAGATCCTGACCTCAACCTCTTCCAACACCTTTGGGATGAACTGGAATAGAGCCAGAACTTTTCACCCAAACATCAGCGTTGAACCTCATTAAATGCTCTTGTGGCTGAATGGGAGCAAATCCCTGCAACCAGAAGAGAGAAGTTTGTGATTTTGGTGTCACATGTTCAGCTTTGAGGCATCATTCACAGGCCCACCTCAGGTCCGCAGATGATCCACCTCTTTGCCAATATTTAGATTAGACGGGAGGCAGAAGCAATCAATACATTCCTCAGCACTTTGGAAACCTACAGGTGACGTCACTCAAGCTCTGTCCATTATTTATACTGTCATTGGTCTAAACCTTTGCAGGTGGTGCAGTAATACTACAACGCTACTATATCGCTTTTGTTGTCTCTTTAGGAATTTCCAGCCCCTCTAATCGTTGTCGATCTCAGCTGTTAACTTGGTGAAAACAGCGCTGATGGACGAAACTAAGAATGAAAGCCGAGTTGTAATAAAGTGTAATGATCCTTTAATCTCAGTCTGTATGAACTGATGGTGTAGCAGCAGAAACTTCTCTGACTAGATCTAGACGATTATAAACGATAGTTTAGCGTTCGCCTGGGATGGATTTCATCCTGGTCATTTCTTTAGATACGTTTTATAAGTCTTAATCATTTTCTAATGCTCATCAGGACATTAGTACGACCTGCTCTAAGTACTGTATTAGACAGAAACACTGGATAATCTGAGTTTTAAGAACACACTGAGACTTTTGTCGGCAGACTGACGGACTGCTGTGAACCTCGTGAGCTGTTTTTTTTTTTTATTTGGAAAGAAAAACAACATGATTTTGCTGTTGCTGCTCATTCACCTGACTTACACTGGATATTTAGTGTGGGGACATTAGACATTTCACTCTACGTGAAACAATTCAGTGTGAAGTTTGACTTTTTTTAAAAACTTGTTTTATGACTCTTGGTTTAGTAAAGTTTAGCTTTCCTTCAGTCACCTGTGAGTAATCACTTTATTAACTGATACAAACAGCAGAGCTGAATGCTCCGTCTGTGTTTACAGAGCATTTTATTCTACTAATCGCTGGGATAGAAATGTGTAACACTTTTCACAGTTTGTGCAGAAGATGAAACTCTGGCGTACTTATGAGTTTAAATATAAATTTAACTGTTTCTAAACTTTTTTATGAGCTGGTTTTGATTTCCTTTAATCGAAACCAGGCATGTTTGTAGGAATAACATCTTGAAAAGACAAATCCGATGACGATATTTAATATTTTTCTCCTTGTTAACAAGTCCCACATGCAGATCAAACCAACAGTGAATCAGTCCTGCTAACAAGTTTATCCAAAACCTGATATATCTTCTTTCGCTGTGCAATGGAGCTTCAATGTTTCTCACTGTTGCACTCATGCACCTCTTGTTTGAGTAACTTCTACTTCTATTTAAGAAATTACTGAGCCTTTTTAAAGATATTTTAGGGGGCTTTTGAAGCTTTTTTATGAGATCATGACAGCTACAGACAGAGAGAGAGAGAGAAGGGGAATGACATGCAGCAAACGGACAAAAATGGCATTTTAAAAGATTTATGTCTTCAGTGGGAACTGGTGGGCTTCAGGCTGAAGGCCACACACAGAGTGACGAAGTCAGAGACAGACTAGCACTTTGTTGCTTTTGGTCTGCACGTGGGATTTTTTTTTTCAATCTAAAAAATATAAAATAACTCGAGCCATATCCTGTAAGATGGGTCCGTTTAACAAAGTGCAGGAATTAATGCGGCCTGTCAGCGCTGTCTAAAGTTTTATTTAGTTCTAAAGTTTCATCCAGGTCCGGTTTAGAGTTAAACCAAATGTTAAGCTCCGAAGCACAAGTACAAAGAAAGTCAGAGAGAGAAGTCACAAAGAGAAAAGACGGAAAGAAAATGGAGAAAAGGCAAAAAAACAATAGAGATGGGGGAGGATACGTGTTAACAAAGATGAAAAACAGGCCACGAGAGGGGAAAGGAAAAGTTTTCTGATAGTGGAAAGATGCATTTGTTCCTAAATTATCCGAGAACTTTTGGGGAATCTTCATATGGATCCATTTTATTTGGAAATAAAGGAGACGTGGCTCGTGGTAAACTCTGATGTTCATTGGAAGGAATGCTACGCAGCAGCGCTCCCAACACCCACTGAAGGAGAAAGCTGTTGACGACTGACTGTGACGCTCCTTTTTTCTCATTATTCAATTATTGAAGGTCACAGCTTCACAATAACAGTTGGCCTTTGAGTTTCTGCAGACATAATAAACAGTCGCTCTGTGACCAGTTGCTGGGGAGAGCAGACAAGAATTTCTCGGTTAACCAAGTATTTTCAGGCTTTTTTTTTTCTTGTTTTTAGTACATTGATATAAATCGATTGTTGAGAAATTAAAAACTTAATACATATACACTATACAATATAATATTATGACCACATTCATATCTTGGTAATGATATGTGCAAGATAATATATGGATTCAGATATCAGGTCTAATATGACATTATTTTGGTATGATCTCGATCCATTTAGTGTCTTGTACGCACAAGATATGGTAGATACAGCATACATAATAGATATGACCCAGATAATATCCCAAAATATGGATCTCAAGATATTAAAATAAAGTAGAAATGTGTTTTTTAACGGCTCCTCTGCTTCTTCTCTTTTTCTACAAGAGTTGTTACGTGTAACTCATTTTGGATTTTGATTGATTGCGTTTTTGGAGGCTGTTTGTTTTCTTTTCATAGCACCAGGCTTGCAGGTTCGTCATGCGTTCAGAATAAAACAAAAGCTGTGACACATCTCTGTTGTTTGACTTTGACAAAATCTAATTGAATTGCTTGATTGTGAATTAAGAAACTGCTTTGCAGAGCAATGAGCGGATCAGTAAGAAGAGGAAGGAGGAAGAGGGTTTGGTCACTCCATAACATGTCAGCAGGTGTTCAGGTTGCTCACCTGGTAGAGTGTCAGCACCGTGGTTTCATTCCAACCTGTGGCTATCGTCATTTCTCTCTCTTTCCTGAATTTCCTAATTTCCTGTATACAATAGGGGTTAAAAAGACCCCCCAAAAAATAAATTAAATTTTCTTCTGCATAATAAAGACATCACCTCCAGCAGGCACCTTGGCATGCTTGCTAAGTTCCTTCGGTCTGGTTCTGGTTGCACGGCCTCAGTTGGCCTGAACGCTGCAGCCGAACAGCAGCAGAGTCCAAATCTGCCCAAGTCAACTCTCCTAAACTTGAGCCAAACATGGCAGCTGTGGTTGGGCCAGAGTCGGCTCATGTTTTGTCCTCTGGGGACCAGAAAGCAGTCAAGTGTGTTGGTGGGAAATGTGGGTACTCATATGAATTAGTTACATTTGCGTTTTCTGTGCTCTTATACTGATCCAAACCTGACCTAACTCCATAAATCAATACAACATATCTTCATAAAAGTAGCTCATATCGCTGTACTGGACGCACAGAGATGAAAATGATATCAATCTTCTCACAAATAGAAAAAAAAGCGTTTCACAAAATGTTCCTTTAAAAACAGACTTTAAAGGATGGGAGTTTGATGTTGACTGTACATTGAATTTTATGCTTTTTACTCAATAAACTGTTGAAGTTCAGTCTCTGGTCCTGATTTCCAGTCTGAGAAAGTCAAACAACAAGCAGCAGATACACGAACACAACACACAGGGAGATGACTCGGGGTGGAGGTTCTACTAATTTTGATAACACAGACCCAAAGACACATATTTAATCAGATAAAGACGTTTTACTTGTTGCTCGGTTGATTATTTCGAGCGAGTATTTGGATGCTATAAAGACCTGATGCTTTCATTTTTCTGGGGACACCTGGAGGTCCTTCACAGATGTCGGTAGCCCCCCCTCTGAGAGTTCCACTTTCAGCACCGCTGTTGTAAGTTTAAGTCTCGGTTCCTTTGAGCTGAAATATTTGTCCTCCCACATCGTTGTGCCTGGGCAAAGAGAAGGAGGAGGGGAAGCTTCAATAAGGCCTGCTTTGTTCAGGCGTCCCCCTCCCTGGCTCAGAGAGAGAGACACTCGAACAAAGCTGCATATCAATCGCTATCCACCAAGGGGAGTTGCTAAGCTACACGACACCCACCACCTCCCACCAGCTGCCCCAGTCACTGAAGAGAGAGAGAGAAGAAAGAGGGCAGAGATGCAGGGGAGGAAAAACTGCTGCGCTCCACCCGGATAAGCCAAAACCCAAACTCCTCTCTTCTTGGTTGTCTTGACGACCAGCTGAGACGCAGCAGCAGCGTGGTGGCCTCAAGTTAGCAGCGTGGCCTAAAACCAACAACGTCCTGGGTTTGAACCTGACTGTGGCCTGCAGACTCTGCTCTGTTCTTGGTGCTTTCCTCCCACCTTAAAGACGGAGACGTTGCAGTGATGTGAATACTTAAAGGTCGTCAATATACGTCTGTCTTTATATATCTGATCAAAACACAGTCAAATGTTCAGCATGCTGGTGTGCACTGTTGCCTCACAGGAAGATGGTTCCTGGTTCGAACCCCATCTATGGCCTTTCTGTGCGGAGTTTGCTCTCAGGTACTCCAGCTTCCTCCTAAAGATCCATCCATCCATTTTCTGCCTCTTATCCAGGGTCAGGTTATGGTGGCAGTAGGTTTAGCAAGGCACTCTAGACGGCCTCATCCCCAGCAACACATGCCAGCTCCTCCTTAGGCTATGCAGTCCCTTCAGCAGGTTCTGGATCTGTCTCTGTCCCAGCTGGACCACCAAAGGAAGGCGCCCAGGAGGCATCCTAATCAGAGGCCGGGCCACCTTTCAATGCTAAGGAGCAGTGGCTCTGCTCGGAGCTCCCCCTGGATGTCCTTGCCCTGTGATCCTGGGAGCTGTGCTGTAGCGGGTAATAGCTCCTGGTGGGTTCTCCCAAGGTAAATTGGTCACAGGGGAGGAATGTGATTTACAAAAGAGCCCTATGGGACAGAATTCAACGAGCTGCTGGACCTTAAGGGGTTAATGGCCCCCTCCTGGAGCCAGGCCAAGTGTATGGTGGTCAGGCCTCAGGATGCAGAAGGTTTTATGAATATTAAGAATGCATAAACTGTAACTGATGTTCTGTTGTCTGCACTGCACAGTCCTGTTACATATGACGTGTAGTAAATGGGTGAAAGCATGTAAAATACTTGCCCTGGTCTCTAATGAATGAAGAATGTCATGTAGCATTTCAAAATAAAAGCGTTGCATGCATTTGGGCCTCATTGTGTTGATGTCCAGGCTGTCCTCTGTGTGTTCTGACAGTTATTTTATTTATACATGACTTGTTTTGCCTCCAGCCTCAGCAGGATCAGGAAATACACAGCACAATATCTGTTAGCAGCAACCATTACCAAGACGACAGCCCACTGCTAATCAGCAATGCTAACACAGTCCTGTTGACTTGATGCACAGCCAGCACGAGGCATCAGCAAACTGAGTGGTTGCTTGGAACCCGTCAGATACCGAGAGGCTTTCTGTTCATTATTTATTAATGGTATTCTCATTGATTTTGCTGACATGTTCTTGAGTACACTCAGGATGTCTGACCATCTGTACACATGTTGGGTTTGGTTCCAGTAGCTGGTTCTATGTTGGAACTTGATTGACAGGTGGATGCCGTTACAGGTTATTTGTTTTTAGCACCCAGGCGTCATCTGGCCACTGATGGTGCACATTTTTGCCGATATTAAGATTAGCCGGAAAGGCTGGATAGCCAACAACACTGCTGATAGTAAACATTGTAAAATGTTAGTGTGTATTAAAATGTTTGCTACCACAACAAAAGCAGAACCCAAAAGCACAAAACACAGAGAGGGATCAATGTCATGTCAAAAGAAAGTCCAGTTTATTTCATTAAAAAGGATCAAAACTAGGAGATCAAGTCCTCAGTAGCAACAGGAAAAGAGTTTTGCAAACTGCGATACACTTTTGCACATGATACCAGTGGTGGAAACTTGAGGTAATTGTACTACTTGAATATTTCCATTTTATACTTGTACCACACTATATTTCAGCTGCTTATTTGACAACATAGTAACCGGTTATTTGGCAGGTTATCATTTTAAATATTCTACATTTTACTGTTAAAAAACCTGACAATAAAATCAGTAATTCAAACTAGCCACATATCGACCAGTTAAAACTTGCCGCTTACTTATAAATGATAATAATCCAATGACATGATAAATAACTTTTTTATAGTTCTGCATGATGTTTAATTTTATGTTTTACATGTTTTATTTTATGTGCTTCTACTGGAGTAAACTCTGGGACTTTACTTGTATACAGTATTTTAATTAATAGTTGTACACCACAGGTTGCTCGGTCCGTCTCTGCTTGATGCTGGAATCCAGCAGAGACTTTTCAGGCTGTAAGCTTCCCATCAGGACCAGAGGTTCCGAATTCTTCCATGTCCCCGTCACCACAACACAGAAACTGGTTTGTTCTGCAGCCACGTCAATGTGAGACAGCCGGCAGTGGATGGACTGCCTGGATCACTTCCTCATTGAGCTCTTTAAGAGGACATGGGAAACATCAGTGAGGCCTACAAATAAACTCTGGGGGGCCCTTTCAATCCTGAGCAAACAGATCTGTCATTAAGCTGGCAAAGCTCAAGCAGGAAAACAGCCAAAATCTGAAGGTGGTCTTTAAAGATCAAATGATTTACCCCAAATTAAAGTCGTCTTTAGAATCAGAATTTGACTGGCTTTAAGTTGCTCTCGGTGTACTTTTTAATACACATTTCCAAGAACAATTTACATAAAGATAGAAAGGAGTAAAAGAGGAGGAAGGATAAAGATGTTTATTTAAATATATGTAAAAAAGCAACATACATACAATGTGTATTGCCAGTTAAACCAGGGCCAGAATCACCACCATCAATACTAGAGGAGTAGAGGAGAGCAAAGTGTCATGAGTTTTGTGAATGTATGCATAACAGATTTTATGTAAATACAATTTATTACCACCGATAGATTTTCCAAACATAAAGCATTTCGTGACCTTTCTGTTTTAACTGCTAAGTACTACAAGCTACATTTTTAAATGGTAGAAGAAGTATTAAGATAGTAAAAATCTTGCACAAAGTGTTAGCATCAAAATGTACTTGCACTTGTTTTTGTGTACTCTGGACAAGTTGGGAGGAAGCAGGAGAAGACATGGAGAGGACATGCAAACCTTCCACAAAGAAAGGCCTCAGCCGAGGTTCAAACCAGGAACCTTCTTGCTGTGAGGCGACAGTGCCGACTACTGCTGATACATTTATGCAAGCAGCATTTTAATTACAACCTAATATACTGCTATGTAGTTACTTAAAAATAAGAATGCTTCGGATTCTTTAGTGATTATGTTTTACAGCTGAAATTATTATGAAAAGTAACTGATGACAGTAAATATGTGAAGTAAAAAGTAGTAGTCAGTAAAAATCCCTGATGTTCTACATCCACCATTTCCCATCTGACTTTGGGCCAGAGGCGGGGTACACCCTGGACAAGTCGTCAGCTCATCAAAGGGCTGGTCTACATCAGGATTGTAAATATTTAAAGTGTTGTATGTCTTTTCTTGGCCACATGGGGGCAGTGTCGTTTCACAGTGATTAGATTAGATGGTGTGACACCAGGCAGGAACTCTGGGATTAATGGCAGATATGATCCATGAGTGTTGCTGTGTTGTAAAAGTACATAATCATTAGTCTGATTTAGACAGCAGACAAGAATTATCACTTGACAGCGACTGCAGTTTAGCAGTTTATTAACAGAGCTGGATATCTGGAGATATGACTCCTACATGACTGCATATAACACACATATATAAATCCTGCTTTCATAATTTTAAAGAGATGTTGATTAAATGTGTGTGTGGTGTTTCTTTTATTTAAAACCCACAGCACATTAAATCTCTCAGCTATTAATTCAGATGGAAAATTATAGCAGTATTTTCCATCAGCAGTTCTTTAAACACTGCGCAGTGTTCCTCAGTGTGTGTGTGTGCGTGTGTGTGTGTGTGTGTGCCTGTGTGTGTGTGTGTGTGTGTGTGTGTGTGTGTGTGTGTGTGTGTGTGTGTGTGTGTGTGTGTGTGTGTGTGTGTGTGTGTGTGTGTTGGATCTGGAGGCTGGATGTTTGTACAGGAGGCCTACAGCTTCCTAACAGAGAACAGCTCCCAACCTCCATATTTAGACTCTTAGCATGTCCAACAGCTCCACTTGTTTATGGAAGTGAGACACCAGACACAACCTAGCATTTTATTCCCGCATATGGCAAGTGTGTGTGTGTGTGTGTGTGTGTGTGTGTGTGTGTGTGTGTGTGTGTGTGTGTGTGTGTGTGTGTGTGTGTGTGTGTGTGTGTGTGTGTGTGTGTGTGTGTGTGTGTGTGCACTGATACAGTCTGATACATTGTGGAGACTACGCATAGGTTAGGCTCTGTATTGCTATTACTTTGTGAGGACCAGTTAGAGTTTTAGAAAGGTCAAGTGAGGACATGTTTGTAAAGTAAGAACATGTTTGTAAAGTTAAGACATCTTCTTAAAATGAGGACGTTTGTAAATTTAAGACACGTTTGTAAAGTTAAGACATGTTTGTAAAGTGAGGACATGTTTGTAAAATTAAGACATGTTTGAAAAGTTAAAACATCTTCGAAAACTTAAGACATGTTTGTAAACGTAAGACATCTTCGTAAAGTGAGGACGTTTGTAAATTTAAGACACGTTTGTAAAGTTAAGACATGTTTGTAAAGTTAAGACATGTTTGTAAAGTAAGGACACATTTGTAAAGTTAAGACATGTTTGTAAAGTAAGGACATGTTTGTAAAGTTAAGACATGTTTGTAAAGTTAAAACATCTTCATATAAGTGAGGACATGTTTGTAAAATTAAGACGTGTTTGTAAAGTTAAGACATCTTCATATAAATGAGGACATGTTTGTAAAATTAAGACGTGTTTGTAAAGTTAAGACATCTTCATATAAGTGAGGACATGTTTGTAAAGTGAGGACATGTTTGTAAAGTTAAGACATCTTCATAAAGTGATTACATGTTTGTAAATTTAAGACACGTTTGTAAAGTTAAGACATCTTCGTAAAGTGAGGACATGTTTGTAAATTTAAGACACGTTTGTAAAGTTAAGACATGTTTGTAAAGTTAAAACATCTTCATATAAATGAGGACATGTTTGTAAAATTAAGACGTGTTTGTAAAGTTAAGACATCTTCATATAAATGAGGACATGTTTGTAAAATTAAGACGTGTTTGTAAAGTTAAGACATCTTCATATAAGTGAGGACATGTTTGTAAAGTGAGGACATGTTTGTAAAGTTAAGACATCTTCATAAAGTGATTACATGTTTGTAAATTTAAGACATCTTCGTAAAGTGAGGGCATGTTTGTAAAATTAAGACATGTTTGTAAAGTGAGGACATGTTTGTAAAGTTAAGACATGATTTTAAAGCAAGGACAATATTGGAACAGTGAACAGTTCTTTGCTATTTTAAGTGTGGGCTGTTGCACCAAAGTGAAGGAGTTAATGTATCTCAGGGTCTTGTTCATGAGTGAGGGTAAAATGCTAAACTCTTACAAGCCCAACAACTATAATACAGCACAAAAAATAGACCCAAAATAACTATAAACTATACAGGCACTCAGAGATAGCAGTTCTCTGCCACAACCAATTAAATGTTCCTCTATGATATGCAAATATGCAATTAATAATCACCGCAATAACTCAGAATCTTAATTAAAGTAGAAATGAATTTCTTTATCTGCCTAACTCTAAAATTTAATGGGTTCTTCCTCGGCCCATGATACAATCGGGTAAGTAATTTTGAGGTAATCCTGCTGGCAAACAAACAGCAACAAAACATAATGGAGTTTAATGATAAGGTTCAAGAGCACGGACCACGCCTTTAACTTCGACCTCCTCCATCAACCAATGACCCTGATTTCTCCTCTCATCCCTCCTGCAGCAATTTATCTCAGTTCACCTTTATCCATAACATGCAATAAACCTGTCTATACTTAAATCTACACTGGTGTGGTCTTTGTTAGGTCTTTGTTAGTGAGGTAACTTTTCTTACTTTGCAGACGAAAATCGTGAGCTACATTAATTATCATGCCCTGGATCTAGAAGGCTCTATTTTAACACAAAACATAACTGTTAACACAAAATACAATGAGGGATGTGGTGGTCAGATTACAGTGTAGATGCTCCGTGTGTGGAGGAGTGTGTTAGGAGATGAAGTTTAAAACAAACAAAGATAAATGGAGGAGAGGACTTTAAATTCAAATATCAATTCAGAAAGTCTTGATACAACCCAGCTACTGTACTGTCACTGCACTACTACTTGTACTGTAATCCATTACTGACCACTGCTCAGGATATAAGTGTGTGTGTGCGTGTGTGTGTGTGTGTGTGTGTGTGTGTGTGTGTGTGTGTGTGTGTGTGTGTGTGTATGCAGTTTATTGGTTTAATTCAAACTGTAACTGTGAACACAAAATAACTAAAGGGTGGCTGAGGATTCCAGATTAAAAACAAACTAAATCCAACATAAATCCCATTATCAGAAGTCCAACAATGGAAAATACTGACAAGTGAAAGAGGAAAACACACGGACTAGTAACTAATTAAACACAGGTAACACACCTGAGGAACGACTCTTTCATCATAAAACAGGAAATACTGAACCATAAACCCAAAACGACCACGTGGAGGATGTTGATTCATGTTCCTGTTATTAAAACTGAGCAGCTTCTTTAAGTCAGTGTCCAATCCCCCACCAAAGACAATAAATATATGCAGGTTAACACAACTTGTACATATTGTACAACGAAATGTGCTGGACGAGGAAACCAGGTCAGCTCAGCGTTAAGAGCAGTACTTGTGGTAACAGCTCCTGACATAGCAACATAAAAACTGCAGTCATATGAATAAAACATAACAAAATAGAATAACTGAAGAATCTGTATCTGTGTCACATGGGTTTAACCTCAACCTCCTCAATCCTCAAACGTCCACTTGGGGCTGGATCCAGAAGTGAGTCAGTCTCCATAAGTCCCCATGTTCAAATGTCCAACTTCACAGCAGAAATAAACATGTTTACAGCCTGGTACAAAACAGTTTCGGTCTCTGTAGCTAATTTTCCCGTTCATGACAACTGTACTGAGGGTGAATTTATATATAACTCACCTGTTCACATTATATTAAGACTTAAATTAACAGCATCACTGCTTGGACCGACAGGTAGGTGCCGTTTCAGATTCAGTTTAAGCACCCAGGCTTCAGTCGGCCCGCCTTAGGTCCACATAGGAGCTACATCTTTGCTGATATTTTCGTGACACTACTCAGGCTCTGTCCATTATTTATAGTGTCACTGCCAGAGACCAGCAGCAGGTCCTAATGGTAGAAGTGAATGCCTCATGGTCATATGAAGTAAATATTAGCTTCAAGGCACATATCCTCGGAACACTCGGACACTAAAATGAAATTTTTCAGATAAATCAGGGGAAAATTAACTTTGTGTGAGACTTCTTTCCGTCTATTCCCTCTGTTGGTTGCTGAATCATTTTGTTTGGTTTCACCAAAGATGATCTGAACAGCTGACCTAAAACTTCCTGAACATTTCCAAACAAGGTTTGGATATCGGTGCGGTGAAGAGACCACGCCTGCTCAGGAGCCAGGAAGTGTATACAGTACCATTTCACATCATCTGCACACATTATCTTGTATTATAGAGGATCTTTGCCTCCACGCAGCAGAGACAGCATCTCTCTCTCTCTTTCTTTCTGTCTTTCATTCACTCTGCCTGTCTCTCTACCTTTCTGTTTGAGCTGTATTTAATTCCCACTTTCCCTCCCCCTCAGAGACTCAACACTCATCCCATCCTGTCCTTCCCTTTGTTTCTCTCTCTTCCTCCTACACCTTCTCCCCCTCTTTCATTCCATCTCTCATCATCCGCCGCCTTCAGCTAACCGGCCTCCCAGCAGAGAATTATGAATAGAAATTCAAATCAGTTGAGCTTTACTGTCTCCCACCCCCTCTCTACCTGCCCCCTTCATGTCTGCCTCTACTTTCTAACTTTCTCCAACTGTTTCATATTGATTATAGCTGTGACCTCACGCCCACGCCGCTCAGCCTCCTATACATTAACCCTTCCCTCCTCTTTCCGTCCTGTCTGCTGTTCGCTTCTCGCCGAGCCTCGGCACTCAGCCAGTGCTTCAGTGTTGAAAAATTAAAAAAAAAAAAAAAAGGAGTAAGAAGAAAAACACCACCTCCTCCTCCTCCATGACTGAAGGTGGTGATAAAGCTGAAATGATGATAAAGTGCTCACTGTCAAGAGCTTTCTGGCGAGTGAGTTGGGACTGCCCTCTCTCTCTCTTTCTCTTCTCCACGTTTCACCGTAGAGGAAGGGGTTGATCTGCTGTGCAGTCGTGCACAGACTGTAAAAAACATGGATGTAGTATGGTAGCACCATCTTGGCAGTCTGGTGGAGCTGAGGCGGTTGTCATGAACGGGGAAATTAGCCTCAGAGACCAAAACAGTTTTTTTGTACCAGGCTGTAAACATGTTTATTTCTGCTGTGAAGTTGGACATTTGAACATGGGGACTTATGGAGACTGACTCACTTCTGGAGCCAGCCTCAAGTGGACGTTTGAGGAACTGCAGGTCTTCCGCATTGGACTCCCTTCACAGCCACATCTTAGAGTCAGCTTAGCATCAAGGCCTGAATGATCTAGCCTACCAACATCTTTAGGGTTTCTTTCAGACCTGCAGTTTAAAAAATATATAGTTTTTATTAGTTTTTAGTTCTCTGTGTTTCCTGTTCACACTGATTTTACAAATGAACCAGCACTGGGTGTTGATATTTGTCGATGTCCAGTCTTACAAACAGTTTAATTTTGTGACATTATCAGAATAATCAATGCCACAGAGTAATCAGCTGGAACGCCGTCTATTGATCAGCTGACAACTCTACTTGGCTCCTGCAGCAAGTGTGTTACTGGAAGAGCACATAGTCACTTTTTATTTGTCCCCGGTCCAAATCTGATGATTACATGAGAATATAATGTTACACAGTGCTTTATTACTGCCTGTAGTAACCAGCTCAATGTTAGATATAATTCTAACATTATATTGTGAAGGACAATCTTAATGGGGGGGTCACAGCATGTGTATACGGTGACTGTGTATGTGTGATGCTGCGTGCTGGGCTCCTCACTGCCTGACATGTGTGTATTTTAGTTTTTGAGATATCCTGACATGTTATGACTGATGGTTAATGTTAAAGGAGGATAGGTCGACTGTTTATAACTTAAAGGAGGATTATTCCTAAAGTTATACATGAGCTGTTATGTGTCCGGTTTGTGTTTAAGGATGCATTATAAGTTAAGCAGTTGTCCCTATGTGTATTATGTTTCATGGTTTTGGCTCTAAAGTCATTTAAGTCATTGGATTTCTCGAGTTAAACAAAACAAATGTATAGTTATATAAGCTAATATGAAAAAGCTAAGCATGATCCATTCTTTGGATGTTATTGCACTTGAAAGAAAGTGATGGTTATTTTCATAACGACATACCTTTTTCTGTGAAAGTGTGTGTGGAAGATGCGTCCTACTGACGTGTGAAAATGCAGAGATAACTGTACTGATGTATTTAAGTTTAAACTAACAAATGGGAATTGAACCTGAAACATGTTTACACTACAGGATGTTTATTTGTTTATGTCAGGAAGTTGGAAATTTGTAATAAACAGACAAACTTTGTGATGAAAACATGGTTGGTTGCTCTTTCGCTCACTGACCTCGTGATTCTGTTTTCCAGGGTTACATTAGAGCAGTGAACCCCATTAAATTCATTTGTTACTCCAGTTCCACAAACTCGTAACCTGAGGCCTTAATTATGTTTGGAAGTAAACTCTATAAACAAATATGTGCATATGAACGCAGAGACAGAAGATTTTGAGCAGCTTCTCCATTGTTGATCAGTGCAAAGAACACAAAGAGAGTTGCGTGGTTTCTTCCAAAGATCAGAAATGAAGCCTGTCAGGGGCGAGAGTCTCTGCTTTGAGGTGAGACAGGCAAAGCAGAGACTGTTTCACCTCAGACGCTTGTGGAAAATCGAAAGAATCCTCCAAAACACTGAGGAATCTTTACTCCTGCATCGCTGCCTGGTACGGAAACAGCACCAACAAAGCCTTGCAAAGACTGCCTGAAAGACATCTGGAGCAGATGCTGCAAAAATAAAGACTCATTAAAAATCCCAGCCACACTGCTGCGATCAGGAAGAAATTTCTGGATACACCAGGACAGAACTGAGAGGCTCAGGATGAATTTACCTCCGTTACTATTAAGATTATCTAACTACTTCAAGAATAACTATGATTATTTATTCTGTTTTATCCTATTTCGATTGAACAAACTGAGGAAAGCTTTTGGAAAATAAACCTACCTGCATGATTATATGTGACAGTTATCTTAAATTTGAACTTACAGGAAGCAGCTGAGAGACAGAGCAAAGTTTGAGAACCGCTGTGGCACCTTGATTGCGTAACAGTATGCATCAAACACACACACACACACACACACACAGCAGGTAATGTGAAATGTTGTCCGACCGTACCTGTCCTAAAAGTCCACAGTGAAAGGCGGAGAAGCCTGCCGCGGTACACAGGGACAAGATGTGATGAATCATACAAATGTGGATAACTTTGAGACGGTTTCTCCTCCAAGACACTCGAGGTGCTGCACACACTCGCATGAAAACTAACAGAGAAGATCTAAATTTGCCCGTTTTCACACCTCCTGGCCAGTCAGTGCGCAAAGACACTGACGGATGTCTTAACACACATTTTAGCAAAACTGGGTGCTGTAGCTGAATCGGAGAATGTGCCTTTAAAAGTAGATGGGAAAAAAATGATTAATTTTTCCATGTGGAGGTTGATCTGCTAGATTTAGAAGAACAGCCACCAGTTAATCAGTGTCACAGCTTGAGCACCATGACTGCAGCACAGAGCTGGTTATATAATGTATGACTGTGGGATTCCCAGCAGCTCTGCCTCCTCCACTCAGCAGTCTGAGGAGAGGAGGGGGGCTGCAGAATGGATGGCAGCGTAGGGAGAGATGGAGGAGGGTGTATTGAGATTGTCATCATGAGTGTGAGAGGCTCAGGTTGGCCACCGGCTCCTCCACTCTTCAATAATCCAATAATTACATGCAGCATCTTAACGGGGGATCCCTCTGCTGCTGCATGCCAGGAAGAATGCAAGTCACAGCTGTGCTGCCTGTTAGTGTTGAATCCGAGTGCACAGCACTGAAATATTACAGTTAGTACAGATAGTACAGAACACACTGACAGTTTGCTTTTTATTTTTGGTTCCTCAACACTCCAGCCCACTGCCATGGCGAAATTTAGTCTGACGCCTTGTGCTGAACGTCGACTACATCTACCTCTGTCTGAAAGGCACGTCCGCACAAGCTCACAGGCGATGCAATACACATTAACGCCAACGGCGTTTCATTATTTCACAGTGGTGGCAATGCGGCAAGAAACGAAATGAAGCACCAGAAGAAGGTGGAGAAAAAGAATTATTATTGAATTCACGAAGGGAACGTGAATATCCAGTGATGGTGTTTCCAGGATGGTTGCAGGAATTAAACAATGTGTGTGGAGAGGAGACAGGGGTGGATGAGGCAGGTGAATCTGTGACAGCACTCACCTGTCAATCAAAGCGTCCACGCTCTTAATCCTGCATAACTTTAAGCCTTAATATAATGTGAACAGGTGAGTTGTATATAAATTCACCCTCAGTACAGTTGTCATGAACGGGAAATTAGCTACAGAGACCAAAACTGTTTTTTGTACCAGGCTGTAAACATGTTTATTTCTGCTGCGAAACATGGGGACTTATGGAGACTGACTCACTTCTGGAGCCAGCCTCAAGTGGACATTAGAGGAACTGCAGTTTTTGACACATTGGCTTCACAGCCATGACGTCTGCTGCTTGCTCCCTTCATGTTTACTTGTATGTCACCAGTTGCCATATTTGCTATAGAGAGAACCAGAGACCACACCCAGCGACACAACAGAGAGAGACAGACGGAAACACAAGAGGAGGGGAAACACTGGGAAAGAAAAGGAGAAGGCGAACAGGCTCCACATGACACGCGACGACACGCTGATGTCTGTGCACGTCTCAAAGTCATTAAATGTGAGCAAAGAAATGCATCCAACATGTTTGTTAGTCCTCGAAGATGCACACAGCTTTGGAGATTACCATAACTTTGTTAAATACTTTATTTGACGACAACAAAAACATAATTTAACTAGACTCGTGCATCACAGTTAGAATTAGGTCAGAGCGAGGGCAGAGGTTGTTGTTGTGATGGTTAAGAGTAAGCACATGTGCATATAAACATACATACTGCATGTTGAGTGCTGCGTGCTCGCTCTGCCGCTCAACAGCAGCAGGTTTGGTCAAATATGCATAGCCATAAGAGGGAACCCTTATATGACTTATGCATTATTCACACAGTGACATCAGTTTCTCACACAAGCAAGGAGGAGTTTAAAGATGTCCGCTCTCCTCCCTTCACGTTCTGCAGCTCGCCTTCTCTGTGAACAGTGGCAGAGCAGATCCACAACAAAGCCGTTTAAAGCAGCTTTATCTCCGAAGATTTCCCCTATACCGCCTCCTCCCAGACAAGCCAGGTAACAAGCACCACTGATACCACTTATCTGACAGATACAGTCACTGGTGACCAAGCAGATGAACATTTGATCATCTTGTAAAATACGCTGCATATTTATAGATTCAATTACCCAACAAAATATAATACAGTCCCACCAGGATTTCGGGGGCCATTTTTGAAATAGTTGCGGCCTTAAATCCCTGATGTTGCGTGAGGTTTCCAAAAAAATTGCGGTGAAAGTTGCGGTGCTTTTTACATTTTTCTTGCGATTTTGTTGCGGGAGGAAGTGAAAGTTGTGATAAATTGCGAATCGACAGTCTTCCTGCACCGTGCGGCCGCACCTGATGAGTTGAATCCCCCGGGCAGACTGCGCGTGATTGGTTAAAATTGCAACACCGCCCTGAATTTACGGGATTCACTGAAGTTGCGTTGAAGTTGCAAATTGCAACATCACAAATTCCTGGAGGGTCTTATAATAGTATAATTTTTTTATACAACACTCAACGACAAACATGAGTGTGTCACTAACAATAATCCGATAATAAAACAGCAATCACAGGTTCATTTTTCTGCATAACAAATACCTTTTCCAGTACAATACTACTATTCTTCTCATGAAGAATAACTCCTTATGAATGTTTAGGAACAGACTTTGTTTTGATACCACTCCTGTACAGATTATCCCGTGGCATGACTTGATCTTTAGTGATTCCTCAGTGTTACTCTTTGCAATATCTTTCCATTGTACGTTGCATTGATCAGTCAGCGTTCTCCAGTGAATCCTCTGATCTGTTTACCTTACTCCACCTGCGACACCATCCAGCCTTCAGCCACCATCACCTGCTTTTTGTCTTTATTCTCATGATAAACTCCTAAAAACTGTGCTGGCCTTTGGCCCAAACACAAAACCAGAATGTACCAAAAAACGATGTAACTAACAGCTGTTTGGAACGTTCCACAGGTAAACAGGTTAATTGGTGACGTGTGATAGTATCTTAACTGGGTTGAAAAGTTCAAGCAAAAGTAACAGTTAAATAACATTTATTAACACACAGTTGCTATACATTTATGGAAACATTTATATTTATAGATTTTCACCATCTATAATCCAGAATATCATTAAAACTCTGCACGTAACAGGCTGAAAACAAACTGATCCTCGGACAGCACTGCGTTAAAAAACAACATTCTGTAAAAGATCTTTATATTTATTACTACACAAGCTTCAGAAAAGTTCATCAGTGCATCTACAAATGCAAGTTAAGACTCGACCAAAGAGAAAGAGGCTGATGAGTCCACGTATCAAATTGTTTTTCTAATCGCGTCCCAACATGAGGTTTTACTTCTGTACACTTTAAATGCAGGATTTATATGTAATGGAGTATTTTTACTTTGTCGTGTTGCTACTTCCACCGTCTACAAGTTGTATAAGCTAACTTGACACACTTTGTAACATGACCGTTGTTTATGAGTTGATCGCTCAGCATTACGTGGATCACATCTGCACAGTGGATTTGTTGGTCAGTGTTGGCAACATTCTGGCAGTAATTGGGCAGTGGTGGCCTGAAGGTTAGAAGTTAAATCCCCCCCCGGATATAACCTCTAAATCTGGGTTAGAGATTTCGAAGCAGTCCCCTCCTTCATTACCACCTCCGCCTACATCAACCCAGCTGTTCCAGCGATCAGCTGATGACACTGAATGTGTCATCGTGTGGCATTCCTGACAAAAACAATCTCAGCACGCGGTCGATTTAGTTTAAGTGGTATCACATGAACTTCCTCAGCGTATTTTGAGGAATTCTCATCCTGGGCAACAACCGTGCAAACTCCATCTGCTGAGGAAGATCATGCGACATGATGAACTGGCTGCTGAATTGACCGCGTGAGGACAAGTGCTGCACGAATGAACTTCCATCCATTCATTTTACGTAAACGCTTCTCCTCATCGGGGTCAACGGGAGGCTGGAGCCAATCCCAGCTGACATGTGGCGAGAGGCGGGGTACGCCCTGGACAAGTTGCCAGTTCATTACATGGCTGACAGAGATGCACAATCACACACGCTCAAACACACACACAGGAAGAGCCGCAAGAAACACAATAAGACGAGGATGCTCCCACTAAGCTCCTCCTCCCCCTCTTTTCCATCAGTTTGACCTCTTTTTCCATCTTTCATCTCCATCTCTTCGTCCTCCCTCTCTCCGCGATGACCTGTTTCCCTCTCCCCCCTGTCTCTCTCTGACCTGCTGACTGATATTGCAGCTCGGAGTGTTTTACTGCTCCATGGACAGACCATAAACTCTAGATTTACAGCCTCCTCCCTCCTCCTCCACCTCCTCCTCCTCCTCCACCCGTCTTGCTGTTTGTCTCTGTGTGAATGGGCGTCAGGAGCTGGCTGAATATTTATTAGAGTCTCTGCTCGGAGAAAAACAAAGCTTGATTGTGAACATGTTAGAGTGTTTGTGTTTGAATCTGTTTCTTTACACTGTTGGCTCGACAGAGCTGCTGTCAAACACATCCACCCTTTTATATAACCGCCTACACCGCTGGTGACAACACTGTACTCGGATAATTAGTTGATAATGTTCAAGTAAAATCAAATGATTGATTAGAGAGAGAACTCCTCCCGGCACCAAACCTGAAGCGTTTCTTTTAAAGGCGCGCTCCCTGATTTGTCTCCCAGAACTCCCAAATCCATGAACCTCCACCCGGCTCTGTGCTGACGTCTTCAAACTGCACTTTTAGAAACAAAGAAGCTGTCAGAGAGACACTCTGAGACACAAACATCAGCTGATAGACACAACGGCCCTGAGTGTTTCCCTCCTGGGAGCCGTTTCCTCTCTCCACCATGAATCAATGTGGATTATAGGAGCTGAGCCCTGACACATGCAGCAGCATGCAGCACCGATCGCGTGACCGTGTGCTCTAACAAGGCACCGTGTGTGTGTGTGTGTGTGTGTGTGTGTGTGTGTGTGTGTGTGTGTGTGTGTGTGTGTGTGTGTGTCTGTTTTGGGGAGGGTGACTGCAGCACTTTGCCGAAGCTAGATGCCGCAATGAACAAATAAATAAGTACTGCACCATTCCCTTTGTAGCACACACACACACACACACACACACACACATAGGGCAGGAATCCCCTCCTGTGCAACACGTCCACACTCTGTAGCTCAGTTCAGTGAAGCCATAAAAGGTTGTGGGCTTGTTTCAGTGCTACGCCGTGCTGTGTGAGCAGTAATGTAAAGGCTGAATGTTCCTCAGCAAGAAGTTTTCCACCTATGGCGTTAGATCAAGATACTTTCCTGCTGTTACAATAACAAAATTAGAACACTAACACGCGGTAAGGGTGTAATTTCCACCGGGGATGATGCCGACCTCACTGTTCACCTCATTTTTATTGTTACAGGTCGGTTTTCTTACTAAAGTCTCCCTGAACGTCATCAGATTTTTGTCCTGTCGCCGTCATCCAGATGAGATGTCTATATTTTTTGTCAGTCTGCAGTTATTACTGTATGCTCAAAGGAATACGCTTATTGAGCAGGAGCGAGTGCTGTGGCAAATACTGTGCTGACTCTAAAGTTGAAAAGAGCACCTGAAGACACGAAAGGTAGCGCCGATGTCATTATTCTGGATAATATTTGTATTTATATTTATATCCCTTAAATAGACATTTGAATTGAAGATCAGTCAAAGAACATCTTCCATATTCAAACAGTGGTTAAAGCATCACTAAGCATAAATTGGTGTTTTTGTGATTTAGCGCCCCTAGTTTCAGAGTTTAATATCAGCCAAACATCAACCAGGTCACCAACAGCAGACACAGCAGCCAGCTAATATTACTATTATTATTTTTCTCTCATAGCTTCCTCTGTCATCCTCTTCGGCCTCTTTGCCTCTGTCATCATGTCCATAGAGGCTGCTGAACTCCTGTTCTGGCATGACACCAGCTCAGCACACCTCAGGTCTGAAAACCTCCTCCTCTTCTTCCAGGTGGTTGAAAGTGCCTGTGCTCTGAGCACACAGTCCGGCTAACAAACTCAGCTAACAGCAGCTACGGTTTACTTCACTGTCCATCAGGAAACTCTGTAAATCACAGAGAGTTCGGGCGGAGCAGCCGGAGGACATCAGAGTGAAAACCAGAAAACATCAAAAGTCACACAGCGTTGTCTTAAATAGTTTTTAGAACAGCTCAGTGAATAAATGTGTCCCGTGAAGAATTACGACCAGGAAAGGACTGATCTGTTTCCTTGAGACGTGCGATAAATTTCAGTTGTTGGTTGTTTACACCAAGTTGTGTTGAACACCGCGCACTGTTGGCAGCACCGTCATTAAAGCCTCATGCTCAGCTGTCAGTAGCTTACTGTAGCCACTGTGAACTCCCTGCCCATGGACTTCAAATGGGGCAATGTGATGGTTCTGGTGGTTCTGTAGAGACGAAGCGAAGAACACTGCTTATCTCGTTATCATGGCACCTGTCAGTGGGTTGGGATATATTAGGCAGCAAGTGAACATTTTGTCCTCGAAGTTGATGTTAGAAGCAGAAGAAAAATGTGCAAGCGTCAGGATTCGAGCGACTTTAACTAGAGCCAAACTTTGACGACGAGGCGACTCGGTCAGAGAATTTCCAGGACTGCAGCTCTAGGTGTGATGTGGTCTCTCTCTTCTATATTGGACCTTGTTCTTTTGAATTAGTTCAAAATAGAACATGGTAGCCTAAGAGACATTTCAGCCGGGTGAGTTCACACACACACACACACTTCACTCCTCCCTTTTGTCCAGTCGTCTCTTCAGTTTGTGAGAACAATCGACTCAGCTTTCAGTTCTCACTTTAGAGAGACAAAAACAAATAAGGGAACGAAAACTGCTGATCAGGTCAGGTCTTTCCCAGGGTTTCCTGTTTGTGTGTGTGTGTGTGTGTGTGTTTATCTGTGTGTTCAGTAAGTGCATACATTTGCACGTTTACACACAACTGTGCAAAGGTCATGTGTGAGATCAGCTCTCTCTGTAATCCATCGCACCTGGAGCTTAACCTGAAGATCCCTGAGAAAACATGTTCAGGGAAAGGGGATGAAGCGGGTAAATGTTCTGCATCCCTCAGTGATAAGAAAAGTCCCACCTACGACACATGGAGGCAACAACAAAAGGAATGGCTTTGATTCCATTAATATACTGAAGCAACACATTAGCACTGCTTATTTTTCCTCCCACCTGATTTCAGGTGCAGGTATGCACATTATAATGGTGAAGGATACATGTTAACTAATGAGAACCTTTAGAGATGTTGGTAGGTGTATGTTCAAACTATGAAGACAGCCAGTCAGCTCAGCAGGGTGCACATGCAGTAGAAAACCTATTGCTGCAACACAACTTATACATGAGTATTTACAATAAAACAACTTGCTGTTCACTACCAAGGACCACGCCCGTACAGATGTAGTTTAAACATGTTTATTACGAGTGACATTCGGGAAGCATGGGTGATATGCTGCAGGGAGGGTTTAGGGAAGGGGGCGGTTAGAGGGGTTGAGGGATGGAGGGATGAGGGTCGGAGGATGAGGGATGTTAGGATGAGGGATGAAGGGAGGGAGGGAGTAAGGGATGAGGGGAGGAACGGTGAGGGGGATGAGGCGGAAGCGTCGGTAAAGTGGTCCTGAGGTTGACTGGAGGGATCCTGGAAGGAACCTGGGGGGTTGGAAACTCTGAGTGGGGGAACCGTCTCTCTGCGACTCTACGGATTAGAGCCCCTGGTTCCTGTGTGAGAATGGAGACCAGAAAAGGAAAGACAAAGAGTGGATGGAAAAGGAGTGCTTAAGTATGTAAAGAACAGAAATTGAATGAGTACGAGGCGTGGCCCCTTATTCCCGAACCCAGTTTATAAAAAAACTCCATTAAACTAGTGGAAACACTTCTGGTAGCATTTATTTTACCTTTTTTAAACCACGTGCCACCTTTGGTCGACGTTTGCCAACAGCTAGTTAACATGATGATAACGCACAACATGGGCCACACAAAGCAGCTCAGCGGGGAGTGAGAAACAAGCCGAGCGTCTCAAACTATCAACAGGCAGCACGGGCTGAAAACACCTCTCCTACAACACACTGATTCTGGATGTCGTGTTTTCATCGAAATGTTGCTTTCTCCTAAAAATACTCGATGCACGTGATGTGTTATTCTGGTGCAACAACTCATATTAGACATCTTTAATAAATAATCATTTTTTATTAGCCACACAGGATCATGAACACATTTGGCTGAATTTCTCTTTTCCACTGAAAAATGATTAAGTGTAACAACACAATGTATTTTCCATCCAAAGCAGCTGTCAGTCAATCCTGTTTGTTTTCCAGCGTGTGCGGCTCACTGATGACATTTCTCTAAAACCTGTCAATAAAAAGCTGTCACAAAAAAAAGCAAAGAATAATTATTTATTAATAATAATCATTTCCCAAACTGAGTCCAAGGTCACTTTAAGACAGTTCTGGGTTTTTAATCAAGTGCCAAACTGTGAAGTGAAGCCAAAGCAGAAGTGCCAAAAAACTGCAGTTCCTCTAACGTCCACTTGAGGCTGGCTCCAAAAGTGAGTCAGTCTCCATAAGTCCCCATGTTCAAATGTTACAACTTTACAGCAGAAATAAACATGTTTACAGCCTGGTACAAAAAAACAGTTTCGGTAGTGGTGGAAAGTACTTGATGTTGAATCAACAGAGATGAGGACAGAACAGATGCTGTTGGGTCACCAAGATAGATGGACGTGGGTTGTACCTGCTGGGGTAAACCTTCACCTGTGATGTAGTTTATAAATATTAGGACCTTGGCAATAAAACTTCAGATGTGCTCTATAATAAATCAAATGATCACAAATTAACTGAAGTGACAGTGGCTGGAGCTCATTTTTACCCACTAGAAAGCCGATCTTGCCCTGTGTGGTACTGCCTCCTCAATTTACCAACACTTATATGTGCATCTGTGTGAGAGGACAACATTCTTGACACATCTAACTCGTGCGGGTGTTTCCGCCCATGTAGATGTGAATTTGTAATGAGGGTTAGGGCGAGAGGTTGATGGAGAGGGAGAGAGAGGGGAATGAAACCAGAGAGAAATGACATGAAAGGAGGGGGAGGGAGGAATGAAATGTGTCCTGCCGCTGGAGGAGTTATGGCTGCCAGTCAGCATTTCATTGCAGGCTGCAGTGAGTGAGCACAGAGGGGAGGGAAACACAACACACACACACTTCCAAGAAATTAATAGTAAAGGCTTCTCTCCTCGCTGAAATCCTTCCTCGGATGGTGTTTCAGCCTCCTTGTCTTTGACACGTTCTGCGGCACGCGTCGCCTTGAAGAAACGTTTTCGCAGAATTATGCTATGTTTGTATCATTGCTCCCTTGCGGTTTCTGACAGCACCAATATCATCACGGCTACCGAAGCGTTACCAATTTAGCCGGTGACCTTGCATCTGTTCCATAATAGACCTCCCCTGGTGGTTGTAAAGGAGATCCTCATCTCATTCGTCTCCCTGTGGTCAAATTAGACGTGAAGATAATGACTTCTTCTTCTTCTTCAGTCCTCAGATACGAAGCTTCTCTCGCTGTTTCTTCTCTCGCTCATGTTAATTATCTGATTCTGCAGATTCAGGTGAATCGCATGTAAATGAAGACTACAATTAGACCTGAAGGTTACATTTAAACGTGTAATTATACATGGTTTGTGATGAGACTGCAGTGCCTGGGTGTTCTGCTTTTGGTGGTTGCCATGATGTTACCAGGTTTGACTGATCAACTTCATTAATTTACCGTGTAGTGTGGTGATAGGACGGCACCAGAATATGATAGAAGGTTGTTTAACTAGTTAAATCTGGAAAACAAAATGTGCATGAAGATGTTAAGTTGGATGTTTAGTGGGCCCAAGGAATCAGTTAAAACAGTGTATCGATCACAGAGGTGAATGCGCGGTGGCAGGTGGAGAAAAGGGGAATCTAAAGGCGGGTGCAAAAGAGAGTTGACCTCTGTGTTTGTGACCACAAACAGACTGGCAGCATCTGGGAGCTTGAACCGCTCTTAAATACTGCAGCGGTTGATTGGTTGGTGAGGAACAGGTGGTAAAGGTGACCTGGCATGTGAGAGAGAAAACACACAACAGACAAGATGGACAGAAACCAAGCGTCAAACTCTGTGTGTGGCCGTGAAGTGAAACCTTTGTGGAACAGCCACTTGAGGCTGGCTGCAGAAATGAAAAGTGGCCGTGTTAAAATGTTCAACTTCAGCTCAATTGGTAGAACATCAGACTTTCAACCATAAGGTCCAGAGTTCCAGTCCCGATCTGAACCCTGGTTGAACTACGGGAACCGGAGGGTGGCCTGTTCAAGTCCACCCTCAAAAATATGTTAGCAGGAGAGGTGCCAGCTCACCTCCTGGGCACCAGCCCCCCCTCGCTGGGCGCTCCTCAGGGGAGCTGCCCATCACTCCACCATCTCATCTCTTCATCTTTGTTTAGCTCAGTTGGTAGAGCACAGCCGCCCCATGTGTGAAGGCTCATGTCCAACTTCACAGCTGAAATAAACATGTTTACAGCCTGGTACAAAAAACAGTTTCGGTCCGGTAATCCATGTCCTTGTGGCGGAGGCTGGACTGCCAACATGGCTGCAACCAGAGCCACCACGCTGTGAGCTTCATGGCGGCTCTTCAGAGACCTGTGGGTGACGTCACGGAGGCTAATTTACTGTCTTTGTTCTGTCATTCACTGAAACACGAGTAAAGGGAAAACACTGGAGTGAGACAGCCTCGTCATAAAAGAAGAAAGTGACTTACAGATGATGAAACATCACATGTGGAGCGATGCAACGTTCTGTAAATCGACACCTGTTTTATTCATGGATCATTTAAGGTTCGACTGATACATCTATCATCGGGTTGCACCCTCTTCTTAACGACGATAATGTAATTACTTTAGATAAAATCTGAGCTACATCTGGATGGAAAGCTTCTCACAGAGAAGGACGACATGAATGAGCGCCTCCTTTGTATTTTCTGACGTCTGAGACATGAACTTGTGATGTTTAAGTTTAGGGGGCAGCAAGGTGAGACTGTCAACGGGTTTTTCTAAATGAACACAGACAATTTATTACCTCCAGATGAAGAGACGAACCTGTGATCCCGAGGCTATAAGCTGTAACAGCCGCCAACGCGACGATAATGTTATTTTTCATGTGTGATTAGCTTGTGTATCCTGTCCCTCACAGCTCCTGCACTCTGCTCCTTCCTCCTTTTCTTTTTTTGTTTTTTATCTCACAGGAAAACATTCATTGCTGGTCATGTATTATTGAACAGCCTCAGCATTTAATTATAAATGACTGCGTCCCCTTTGAGAGTGCTAATGAATCTCCCTCTCACGCAGCATATTCCCATCGGTTAACGTTGTTTCCCTGTCACTCAAACTGCGCGCCCGCCCACCGCAGAGAGACAACGAGTTGAAAAAAGATTAATGAGAACTTAATCTTGGCCAATCACGGGGAGGGAAACCACATAAGGACGGGTAGAGCGCACCTGTCTCCCTCTGGCTTGGTTGAGGCTGGGGTTGCGGTACATCCTGGTGTCCGTCATTTCCCCTTCCATGCGGCTGTAGTTCCCTCACGTTGCCTGTCCAGTACAGTTTTTGTTTTATTAGAGGTCTGCTTGGGTGCTGCATGCCGCTCATCGTTCTGGTTGCTACTCGCTGTCCATTGCCGGTGCGTCACTTCCATGCGTCCTCCGCTCTACGCTGTGTTGTCCAGTATGTAGCGCAATGGCCTCAGCTTCCTCCTAAGTTGCTCATCCTGTGTTTTTGTTGTAGGGCTAAAGACGGCTGTAGTGCAATGCAGCGCTGCAATCTGGCGTTGTCGTCTGTCGCAGTGGCAATGGCCTCCTCACTCGGCCTGTTCTCTTTTTTTTCTTCTTCTTTGTTGCTGTGTTGCCATTTCTATCCTCCAGGCAATCCTTCAGAGCCACCTTCATATTGGACTTCTTGTCTGGACTCCACGGTCCCCGACCTGCAGCGATGTTGGTGGAGCATTTCTGTAAGGCGTATCCCAGGGGGCATGATGAAGGCCACATGCTCAGAGGCACTACTGTGCTCTTTGAGTCCCTAGACTCTGGCCTGCCTGCCGGACTGCTTGTTTCTCCTGCCTTGGTGTCAGTGGTATGGGGCACAGCCTACATTCCCATCATGAATGTGTTACTTGGGGCATGTCATCTCTGACCAAGGGTTGACAAGGCGGAGGGGGGCGAGAAAAAGTTCGCCTCTGGGGTGGGGGGGTTCGCCCAGGGCGCAAATGTGGCCAGGATCGGCGCTGGTTGTCGCCATAGCTTTGAGGCACTGAAAGTCCGTCTCACCTCTGCCCCTGTGCTGGCATATGCTGACTTTAACCTTCCAATCATTCTGGAGGTGGACGCCAGCTATGGTGGTCTTGGAGCTGTGTTATCACGGGAACAGAATTAGGCCCACAGCCTCTCAAGATACTCAAGTGGGCAATGACTGAGGAATTTAGGGAGTACGTGTTGGGCCATAAATGTGTCATTTACACTGAGAACAACCCCTTAAGTCACCTGTCATCCGCCAAGCTGGGGGCCACCGAACAGTGTTGGGCAGCCCAGCTTGCGTCATTTGATTTTGAACTCAAGTGGCTTTTCTGACACGTAGACAGCGTCCCAATAAGAAGGAGCGGAAACACACCAAATGTGAAAGTGTGACAGCTGTCGACACGACCTGCACAGCAACAGATAGCAGACAGACACAGTTAGCGACGAACTGGCGAACACGGTGGAGCATTTAGCAGCTAAAAAGAGACAGATAGTCCCTCAGGAGTTGGCAGAAAGCAATGTTAAAGAGCATGAAACATTCATCAGGTGGAGAATACAAATAAATGACAATGTTACACACACATTCACCATTCTAACTTCGTTGTTTTGTTTTAGGAACTGAAATGTTCTGGACACAAAAACAAGACTAAAACTTTGAGATTTAGTCTATTCAGTGTTTATTGAACTGAATGTGGAGATGGATGGAGAAGTGAAGTGAGTAGATCAAACTAAAAAATACTGATTTGGTTGTAGCATTTGAACCATACAAGGGACAGAACAATCTGTTGAAGAGTAGAGTACTGAGCAGAGTCTTGATTGGTGGATGGGATGCAGATGTGCAGGTTGCAGCAGGAGGAAGATAATTAGATGGTCACACCCAGACAGACAGATGTGGAGGGAAAGAGGCCTCATGACCAACTTCATGTTGGTTTGGTTTGCTGGGATCTGTGGAATGATTGCTGTTCCCTGGGTTGGCATGACTGCTCACCATAGACATGGACGTAGTCTCTGTGATGTTTTTGGCTTGCTGCTCACCTAAATGTCTTCGCTTAACTTCCTTAGATAAATCTATTTGACGTTATGGGTCATGTGTGGTCGCCACATTTTGTCCTTCCTTTGAGCAGCTGGGTCGGGACATGACATCAGCATTAGTGTTAATAAGAGAAATTCATTTATCAGAGCGGTGCGCACAATAAAAGAAGAGCTGATCAGATCTTATCATGATATGAACAGACATTGTTGGCGTCGCTTCAGACTTGGACGGAACTGAACACGGGTTACTTCTCTGCTGCTCGACAAGATATTTAATTTAAGTGGAAGGACTGTGCCCCTCCTTCCCACTCAAACTGGATTAGAGACATCATGTCCTGTATGAAACCAGAGAAAATTTGTTATTCTACCCCGAGAACAGAGTAAATTTCACAACGTGTGATACAGCTTGACATTTTCTTTAGAAACACAGCACATAAATCTCCATCCAGCTTCCTCTTCTGTTCGTTTCTTCCTTTTCCTGTCTTATATTGTTTCTTATCTGTGAGCTTAAGTTATTTATTCCTAATTTATATCCTCAGTATGTTTGTATTTGTTTTTTGGGTGGACGGTTGGGTCGTGTCATGGGGGAGTGTTGTTTTAAAAAAACCTACTTATTAGTCCAACAGCAGGCAGCCCAGCTCGGCGTCTGTCTTTCAGCCTTTTATTTCACTGTAATAGTAAATTTAACGCCTTTGTTTCAATCAATGGAGACGCAGAATCTCCCCTCTACTTCACATAGGACACCACCTCCTTTTGTTTTTGTAAATTGCGCTGCCTAGACTCAACTTTGCACCTAAATACAAGATCATGCAGGATACTTTAGGTGTAAAACATCGCAACGGGGGGCCGGTGCCAATACTTGCAACAGACAGAAGGGGCCTTCCTGAAGGGGCGTCTCCTTGAGCAGACAAAGGGATGTGAAAGGAGTCGCCCCTCAGGTATAAATATCCAGGTGTCCCCATATTCGAGATCTTTCACCGCTCGCATGTTGAACTGACCTTTTCTTTGCAAAGAAAATAAAAAACCTTGTCGGCCGGCAGAAGTCTCTATTTCATTCATTCTTTAATTTTCATTCACCGAGCTCTTACCTACGACTAAAAGTCAATCCCAGATTTACTCTGATTTCCGCTTCTTGCTCGGTCACTCTCTTCTTTTCTCTTCGTAGCTTCCTCCATCAACGTCCTCTCTTGTCTCTTGATGTCTCAGATGTTTTGTTGACCCATTTATCCACTTGATTCTCCCAGGGCGGACCTTAACGCTCATGGACGTAGCATGAAAGACTGTGCAACTCTGTGGTCTAACTTTAGCTGCTCCACAGCAGCAGCAGAAATGTATTTTCTTCTGTTACGGTTTATAATAGATGTTTTCTCTGCATTGTTAATTAGGATTTTAGGCTATTCATCCATAATTTATATCGTCTATGTGTTTGTCTTTGTCTGGGCAGTTGGAGGAAGAGAACAAAAGATTCCCAGTACACTTTTATTTATTAGATATTGGCTATCAATAAAAAATCTAAATAAAAACTTTGAAAGAAATATCGATGTAGAAATGTGAAATAAAGGCTCGGCTCGTGAATAAATGAAGAATCTTCTGTATTTTTAAGGAACTTAAACAGTTTAAGGGTTTGAAAATGTGATTTAGAGTTTAATTTCACCTCATATATTTATTCATAAACCACAATTTCATTAATGACCACAAGATACCGCTCCCTGATGCACAGAATGAGTATGTCTTGAAGGGCACTTCTGTCTTTTCTTATGCTGTTTTACTGCCTTTTCTTTCTCTCCATCCTCCTCACCCCTCCTCACCACCCCAGCTCCCTTGATCTCTCTTTAGTCTCTCTTTCCTTCATCCAGAGAGAATCATTAAAGCTCAGATATGATAGTTGGGATACATCAGAGGGAAACCGTACCCCTACGTTCTGCTGCTTCACCTCTTCTTTTCAACTCTTCCTCTGCCTTTTCTAATCTCATTAACATTTGACATTTACATTCCCTCTTCATCCTCCGTCGCTGAGCAGCTCTCTTTCTCTCTCTGCACCATCCCATCTCAGTGTGTGTGCAGGTCGATGAATCAAAAAAAAAAAAAAAAAAAAACTAGACAAGCTTTTCAATTCAGCACCAATAACTGCATAAATATTCACTCAGATTTGACATTGATGTTCTTTCATTTTTACTGCTGATGTGATAAAGTTATTGAGACCACAGTTTGGGTTCAAATGACGAGTCTACTTTGTTAGGAGTTTGAGGATCTTCAGAAAAATAACACCTTCGTGGAACAGCTGTGGTCACGCTTTAAAAAACACTGACAGTGAAACACTGTGTAACTGTTCTACTAGAAAGTGGATCATATTTTATGGAGAAAATGTTTTCTGGTTTTCCCTCTGATGTCCTCTGGCTGCTCCACCTCAACTCTCTGTGATTTACAGAGTCTCCTGATGGACAGTGAAGTAAACTGCTGACAGCTGTAGCTGCTGTTAGCTCAGTTTGTTAGCTGGGCTGCACATACTGCGAGCTCAGAGCACCAGGTGTGTACCAAGTGTAGGTACCACAGGCATTTTGGACCAGTGGGAAGAAGAGGAGGAGGTTTTTAAGCTGGGGATGCCGATGGGGAGCAGGGCCGATGTTGTGCCAGAACAGGAGCTGGGCTCAGCATCCTCTGTGAAGGAGAAGAGACTGACGAGAAAAGTAGCAAGTGACCAAACAAGAAGCCGTCGGACAAGAGTAAATCTCGTTGGTGAGAGCTTGGTGAAATAAAAGGCTGAAAGACAGACGCCGAGCTGCCGTTGGACTACTAAGTAATATTAGCTGGCTGCTATGTATGTGTTGTTGACATTTAGGTATCATAAGTAATATAATCATAACAAATACACGTGTACAGCTGTCTATATTTACCACAGTGGCATTAGACTCTGAAACTGAGGGTGCTTAATCGCAAAAATACCAATTTCTCCACAGTGTTGCTTTAATTTCCAACATGTCTGATGAATAAATGTGGAGAAGTCACAGGTTCCTCCTGCTGGGTTCACCCTCTCTTCCCTTCCTCTTGCAATTCACATCGCCTCTCAATTTCACTCTACCAAACTCTTCTTCCTCATTCTCATTCTGCCTCGTCCTGTCAGCTTCCCCCACTCTCCCCCTTCTCTCCCCCTCTCTCGCTGCCAGTGTTTCCCTCTGTCTCTCACCCAGGCCTGCCCTCTCGCCCTCTCCTCTCTCTGACAGGTAATCAATGAGCAGGCAGCCGTGGGGGAAGAGGCTTTCGGCTGCATGGATTTCCAATGGGACTGTCGACTCGGTAGGGGTGGGGGGAGAGTACCGCTGGAGCGTGCCGTGGAGTACAAAATGTACCACTCTGTGTGTGCACGTACACACTCTCAGTGTGTTGTTTAATGCGCAATTACTATTAATGTATTACTGCAGATACTTGGAGTTCACCTCTGTTGTAATCTGATGTTTTAAAGGTCGTCTAAACTGGAAACCTCTTGTTGTCGTTCGGCGTAGGATTAGAGAAACGTTCTTAACTAAAAGTGGAGATTAAAGGCCATTTTCCGATGAGTGATTCTCACAGTATTTATTGTCCAGCAGCTGCTTCATACTGCATGAAAAGCTCCTTCTTCCGTTCATCAAATCCCTGCAGCTGTCTGAAGGCAAGAAGGACAGATGTTGAGAAATCTGCAGCCGCTGATTTCTCAGAGCGCAGTGCCATTACGCACAACTGTACTGTGTGTTATAACCTGGATTAAATTACATGGAAATTACACCAGTCTGCTACAAGATAACCAAACACTGCTGCACACGTCATGTAAGAGTTGACACATTAACGGAGTTCATTAATCCTGTGCGTCACTGCAAACTTTACTAATAATTAAAAAAAATCTACCACCATTGAACTAATTAGCTGTTTTAAAAACTGACACCATCTGCCTCTGGCTGCAGATTCGTGGCGCTGTGTGTTCACAGCATGACACTCCACACTGCAACATCCAGACAACACCACGACTTCCTGAGCTGATCCTTCATTTGTTGAGCTGTCGTCGGCGTGCTTCGCCGCGATTGGCTCGGCTGTCTCTTTCAGAGCGATGACACCGGTGTTGTGACTGTCTGTAAGCAGATTTGTTATTTACCACGCCCTCCGATCTATATTCACCTTCACACAGAACTTTCCCACTTTGCATTGAACATACGTCAACCACAATATCAGGTAAGAAGAGAGCCTCAAAGTCTAAAACCTACAAAACCCAAAGCAGTAGGCCTTTTATAAATCTAACCAGTGCTGTGTCTTATATTCTATGTAGTACACTGTGTAAACTATGCACTTCTTGGTGTGGTGCACCAATTTCAGCAGGATAGCGTTGTCTCAATTGGAGTGCACCCCTTGTACACTTACTGGAAATGACAATCACAGAATTTTACCGCTTCTTCTTCGCCGAGTTGCAACCAGGCGGAGCATGAGCAACAATACTTGACCACCAAAATATAAATATAAATCTAATGTTTCTGGAGGAACCAGTTAAGGTGGCTCGGGCATCTCGTAAGGATGCCTCCTGGACGTCTCCCTGGTGAGATGTTCCGGGCACGTCCCTCCGGGAGGCGGCCCCGGGGAAGACCCAGGACACGCTGGAGGGACTATGTCTCTCGGCTGGCCTGGGAAAGCCTTGGAGTCCCCCTGGGAGAGAATTAAACACAAAGCTCTGACGCTAGCCTACAAAACCATCTCAGGATCTGCCCCTGCCTATCTCAGTGTCTTAGTAAAGGCTCACGTCCCAACTAGGGCGTTACGCTCCACTCATTCAAACCGTCGTAGTTGTATTCTCGCCTTTCGCAAAGCGAGGTCACTCTAAACTCTTCTCTGTGGTCGTCCCCAAATGGTGGAATGACCTACCAACGGCTACAAGAACAGAAACATCCCTTTCTACCTTTAAAAAACTTGTAAAAACTTTTCTCTTTCGAGAATGCTTCCCTGCCTAACAAAACTAACAAAACTAACAACTACTCTATGCTCCTTTACACCTCTTTCGTCCTCCTCTGTAAGTCGCTTTGGATAAAAACGTCTGCTAAATGCAATGTAATGTAATGTAATGTAATGTAATGTCTGATCTTAAACAGTTGACACACTATGAGAAAATAAAGGAAATAAATAGATTCAGATAAACGTCTGTCAGTGATTTTTAAAGTCTCTCAAGCTTGTCAATAAACACAGCAGCATCACATAAAGTGAAAATAAAAAGACAACTACTATGTGGACCACATTCAGAATTAAGGTTATTTATGGGATGTATGGGTTTTCCTATGTTGGTTCTCCTACCCATAATACCACATGTGTGTGAGTATTGACTGTGAGATGGCGCAGGTTTCTAATCCTCTGCTCACATGTGAACGTGTGCACGACATCACAGTTTCTATTTGTAGTCGGTCTTAGTCACCGAGAATGGAAAAGCCAGCAACGTTTAACAGTGAGTAATGCAGCGAGCAGATCATGCTCATAAGCTTCTTTTTCACTGCATGTTTCTTTTATTGTTTAAAAAGGCCCCTAATGATTCACTTAGTTTGTTTCAGTTTCAACTGCTGGACTCAAACTGCAGTCAATTTAGACTAATTAGCAATCAGAGTGAAAAGTGTGTGTATGTGTGTGGTGTGTGTGTGTGTGTGTGTGTGTGTGTGTGTGTGTGTGTGTGCAGGTTCTGAAGGTTCAGTGTGTTTTTGCCTGCAGCCAGCAGCGAAGAACTGATATTTAGTGACCGAGTTTTATTTGTTAGTTTAGTTTTTAATTAGCCCGTGTCACTGATTACATCGCACTTAAAGTGTGTGCTGTTTGCTTGATATTGATTGGCCAGCACATCCGAGAGAACGTGTGCGTCACACCTCCAGTACATTCAAAACGCTGCTGCTTACCTGCTCACCCGCATCCACGCTCGTGACCCCTGTCCTCCAGAACCTCCACTGGTCCCACAGCTTAAAATCCTCCTCGTCACACACACAAAGCCCTCCATAACCCGGGTCACCGCTACACTCTGTCCTGCAGCCTTCGTTCCTCCGATATGAACCTCCGGACTCCACCACCCAGGACTAAGCACCAAACCTGGGTTGGTAGATCGTCTGTAGCTGCCCTGGTCCCTCTGAAAGTCTGTCCCAAAACACATCTGTGACTGTACTGACTTACCCATCTTCAAATCACTGACAAAATCACACCTTTGTGGAATTGCTTTTAATGTTTAGTCTAATTTAGTGTTCTGTTTGATGTTTCTTCACCTGCTCCGATATCTTTTCGATATGTAACGTCTTTGAGTATCTAGAAAAGTGCTTGTAAATAAAATGTATTTATCACAGTCAGTCAGTCTTTGGATTGCATCTTCTGTCAGAGTTTAGGCTAACATTCGCAGCTCTGTCCTGAGGGTCGTTTCATAAAACCAGGCTTACTTTGATGGATTCGTGCTTCATAATGGAGCTGAAACAGGCGACGGCGAGCAGGAACACAGAGTACTGAGTTGAAGACAGTGATGGCGTGATTGTGATTTGTTGTGGCACTGAGATTTAACAGGCGTGCTACCAGGCAGATGTGGCAGGATGTGGATCAGCTGCCCCTGTGAGACCTAAGCTAGAGGAGGTGGACACGAGGTCATCCTTCACTGGCTGTAAGTTGTCTCCGTGACGTGTTGCTGTTTTAAGTTGCTGAGTGCAAGAAGATGCCGAGTCAGCTCCAGTTAGTGTTTCAGCGGCCCCGCTCGGGCCTGCAGAGCATGATAGAGGTCGAAGGCTGTCTGAAGCACAACATGTCAACACCTTCGTCATATTTCTGTAAGTGTGATGAAGCGGCTCACAGCTTTGTCACATAGCTGACGGTGTTCTTTCAAATATCCGGCAAAGAGGGAAAGTCAAAGACAAACTATCACAACCATGGTTACAACTATACCAAATATTCAAAATGCATCCACCACTCTATAACTTAGGCTTGAATGCTAGGCTAACTTACAGTGCCTAAACTGCTGTGCATGTGAGATGGGGTCACTTTTTGTGAAAATAATGCATGCATGTAGTTTGTTTTTCCCATAACCCCTGAACTGCACACAGACTTACTGATTAGTTATCAAGGAAACCGAGGAGCGTCAGGTGTGCAAGGAGCACTGGGAGGATTTAAAACAGTGATCAAACAAAGAGCACAGAGGGGAAACACAAAGCCCCAGAGGAACTGACACGGGAGTGCCTGCAAGGGCCGGTCACCACTGAAAAAAGAGAGCGCAGCAGCCGGTGTCTGTTGGCGTTTCACTGCAGCCTGGGGGGATAGAAGGACACTGACCCCCAGGAGATAGTGAGTACCAGTCTGAGACTGGAGCAGGGGACACCAGCTGCGAGGCCAGGCGGGAATGAGGAAAAGGGCTATTTGGTGTGTTGGTGGAAGTCTGGTTGTTGCAGAGCTCTCTGGAACTCTTGGTATAAGGCTCCTAGTCTGCAAGAGGGACTGCTAGACTACTAAGCAAAACTTTAGGCAAGGTTTTTGGTTTCAGATGATCATTTTGGGCAGCTGTGGCTCATGAGGTAGAGCAGGTAGAGTGGGTCGTCCACCAATCAGATGATTGACGGATCGAATCCTGGCTCCACCAGCAAAGACTAGAAAGGTGTTAGTTAGTAAGTAGCACAGTACAACTACTAGTTCTTTGTGCTGACTCATGCATGCTTTCAGAAAGTATTCGCCATGCAGCCCTCTCAAATAAAATCCATACGACCCATGAACAGTCACTCAAAACAGGATGGCTTTCCACTTCCTGCTTCGTCTGGGGCGTCTTTTAGTTACAGTGCCATCCATGGCTTCAGTGTGAACGTCATCTTTTCCACAAGGCTTCGTGGGATTCCTCTTTTGTACGACTTATGTCTGCTCAACTCATCGATTTATATTGGTTTAAAAATGAAAGAAACGTAGACTTTAGAGCTCAAGGTAAACTCCGTAAACTTCCCACTATATGACCCAATTTCATAGTAAACTTTTTCAGTATTTGTCGCTTCGATTTTTTTAAGTCCCCTTCTTGATCTTTTGATCCACATTTCCTCCGAAGACAGCTTTGTGAATCATCTTTCTTATCTTAGTTGTGCTCCTCTCGCTCAGACATCTCTCCTCCAGAAAAATGATGTGTGTGTGGTTTGTTGAATGTCAAGTCATGACTGCTGTGAGTTGATGTTGTTTGCTTGGTCAAGCTGGTGCTGGCAGACTCTGGTCTAGACCCCATTTTTAGAGATATAGAATAAAAGCTTCGTACACAGTGTGTACTGCAGTGCTGCAGATCAACGTGTAGTCACAGAGACTAAAACTGGTTGTCAGTTGCTTTGAAAGCTTAAAACAGGTTTGGCCTCTATAGCTAATTACCCCGTTCGTGACAACTGTAGGTATTCTGATAGAACTCACCTGCTCAAATTATATTAAGGCTTCAAGTTATGCAGAATTAAGAGTGTAGCGTATTGACAGGTGATGCCGTTACAGATGGCTTGTTTGAGCACCCAGGCGTCACCTCCACCGATGATCCACGTCTTTGCCTGTTTTTTTTTAATTAGCCGGGCTCCGGAAAAGACAGAACTGCCAGGATGGCTTCAGAAACCTGTGGGCAACATCCATGTTTTGTGTATCTATGACATAGAGGCTTTCTTCTTCTTTGTCTTCTTTTGCAGCTATAGCTTGCTCATAGTTCAATAACACAGTCCACAAAACATTAATTCAGCCTTTGCATTGATTTCTAAATGAATGTCAGGTAATCTCTGTCAAACATTGAATTGTTGTTCAGCTCCTGTCCTCTCTGTATCTGTTCGTTTCCAATATTCTGACTGTCATATTTGTCCGCTCGCTTTCTTGTTGCAATTAGTTTTGCCTCCAAGTCCTCCAGAAAAAATGATGTGTGGGTTTTTTTTTTCTTTTTTTTTTTGGACTGTCAAGTCGTGACTGCTGGGAGTTTGCTTGGTCATGCTGATGCTGGCAGACTCTGGACTAGATCCCATCGCTTGAAGATTCATTACACTGGGATGTGCAGCAAAAAGCGTGAGAGTATTCAAACAAATGAGAATAAAAGCTTCGTCCACAGTGTGCACTGCAGAGATTGACGTTTAGTCACAAAGACTAAAACTGTGTCTTAAATTTGCTGCTGATTAAACATAACTTATTTCTTTTAGATTTTTCACCACAGTTTGTTTATTTTTTCCCCGAGCTGTGAGTAGCTCTTCCATTACCTTTGTGTGCATCAACAGCAAAATCGACAGTTTTTATTTTGCATGATAGTAGTTTGGATTTGGGACAAAGACGCATACTTCCATACTTCCACTTGATACTTTCCATGTCCATAAGTGTGTTCACACTGTCAGTTATGGCAAAATGTAGTGTACTGTGAGTACCTGGATGGTGCTAATGCTCCGCCCGGTTGCAATTTGGTGGAGAAGAAGAAGCGGTGAAATCTCGAGATCGAGTCCAGTAAGTGCACAACTGTCGTACTTGAACTGAGACAACATAACCCTGAAGAGTACGAACTGAGACGCGGTCCTGCTCTGTGATGCTGTGCTTAACTGAGCTAATGAACAGCTATAATATGAACCATGGTTTTATTTCATAATTTTAGCACCATGATGTCTCCTCTGACCCGGTGCTTGTCGTTACAAGCATCTACTCCATCTGTGCTCTCTAATTAGACTGATGATGTCACTGGCAGTTTGTGTTCAACCAGCAGCCGGCTGTTGCAAAATAACCACAGAAATGTCTGAGCTTTGCGTTCACATCAAACTTTGCGGTTCTAATTAATTAAATGACAGTTTGCACAGTGCCAGTTAATGATCAATTCGAACATTTCTCTCCACAAATAAAAGAATTAATGTTGCAGCACAGATAGATGTGGAGGTTTATCTGCATCTAAAGTCTATGATTAAGAAGTGTGAAAACTGGAAAGCACCAAAAGTGAAGACGAGTAAGAGCTGATTACCCCACAGGGTGGGACTGAAAACTTCCTCTTCTTCTTCCTGGTGGTGCAAAACATCTCTGGTACAAACACTTTTGTCCGACGGCTTCTTGTTTGGTCACTTGCTACTTTTCTCGTCAGTCTCTTCTCCACCACAGAGGATGCTGAGCCCAGCTCCTGTTCTGGCACAACATCGGCCCTGCTCCCCATCGGCATCCCCAGCTTAAAAACCTCCTCCTCTTCTTCCCACTGGTCCAAAATGCCTGTGGTACCTACACTGGTACACACCTGGTGCTCTGAGCTCACAGTACGTGCAGCCCGGCTAACAAACTGAGCTTAACATCAGCTAACAGCAGCTACAGCTGTCAGCAGTTTACTTCACTGTCCATCAGGACACTCTGTAAATCACAGAGAGTTGAGGCGGAGCAGCCGGAGGACATCAGAGGGAAAACCAGAAAACATTTTCTCCATAAAATATGATCCAGTTTCACCAGAATCAGTGAAATAGTTGGTGGTGTGCGACTCAGTGCCATAAGGCGTTACGTACTTTTCGTGAGTGAAGTTTCGTGGTGTGAGAACAGACGTGCATCAACTCAATGAAACATCAACATGATTTGAAATCAGTTATTTTACAGTAGAAAGGTTGCACAATGTTGCTTTAACGAGTCAGTCGCAGCAGTCCGAATTCTCGTCAGATCATAAAAATGTTGTTTATTCTGTTCAACATAATGTGGCTGTAATGAGCTCTGCCTCCTCTAGGGGACACTAGCAGGACTGATGGTGTTGTTGCTTCATCTGACTCACAGCCCGGAGGAGATGTTTGTGTGAATGAGACCATGTAACTGAATGATATATACACACACACACACACACACACACACACGGTCAGACTCTTGACAAACTTCCTCGTTGCTGCTCAGTGCAGATACGACGTCTCTCAGCCTCACTCCGCTGTCAGCTCCTCGGGCTGTTGATGGGACTGGTGGGCGTTATTGATCGGAGGAGCATCATCACCCACACTCGGCAACGTGTTCACCAAAGGTCAACAAAGGTCACAGAGTCAGCTGTGAACCCTGAATACTTCCTCTCTTTATCGACGTGCACTCTTTTCTCTCACTGTTTCCTCGGGTCAGATCATATTCAGATTATAAAATGTTCAGCAGCGTTGCAGTCACGTCACGGAGCAAAGGCTTCTGGTAATCTTGGACGCGTTGAGTATTTTGACTTTTACCTCTTGTCTTTTTGCAATCACATTCTCTCATTCAAAGCTCATGACCATAGGTGAGGGTTGGAGCGTAGAAAAATCAACAGTCACGTCATCGTCTGCAGTACTGAAGTTTGTTTGAAAGGTAAATGTTGTCTGTGGCATGTTTACACCACACTTTCCCCAAAAAGTGACTCATCACATGTGTAAATATCCACGAGCATGCAGCTTTCAACACACTGTATAGATGTGATAAATAAAAATAAGACACAGTCTGATGTCAGCCAGCTGGGTTTGGCTCCAGCCAGCGGATAAGGATAAACAGTTGTAGAAAATGGATCGATGAACTCACAGAGTTTATTCCAAATGCCAGATTTTGCTGTGTAATATCTCAAATATCAGTTTATGCCAACCTCCAATTGTAGGTGGTGTATTATCAGCCAGCAGCAAATGTAAGAACGCTGAGCAGCCTTCTTTGATGAGACCTGTTAATATAAGGACAGAGAGGCAAGACCCGAAGCATCAAGCGTTTACCCCAGTACTCATTGTCAAAATGGATACACGTCCAAATAGACTGCCTATAACCTCCACACAAACAATATTCAAACTCTTTCTTGTCTTGGTCTTGACTCTGAATTGTTCCAGTCTTGTGTGTCTTGGTCTCAGACGTGTTTTAACTCGGATTTGTTTGTATTTTCTAAAGGTTTGATTGTACAATAATCAGCCCCAGTGTGAGATGGACCGGCAGGTTGATTTCTGCAGCGTCCGCAGTAGGGTGGACAGGAAAAATCAGGATAAATACACACATGGATTTATTAAATAATGTATGAAACAACTGTCCACTTGTCTGATTTCAGTGCTGTGTTATAAAACATCCTGAACAACACACTGAAGACTGTGTGACACTTTCCTCCGCTCTCCTGTTACCATATCAACGTAAAAGAGGATTTAAAAAAAATAAACGCAGAACATGTGTCAGGATTGGAGGATTTATTCATATGCATATGCTATTATACAGCTGGAACTAAATCCCAGAGGCAAAACAATGAATATATTTTTTTCGATTTATTTTCATTTTTTAAGCAGAGCTTTGATAAATCCTCCTTGGTCGACAGTGAACTCTGTTGGAGAACAGGAGATGTCTGTTTTAGCTCCGGGGGATGAAGAAGCAGCATCATCCGGACGGCTGTGGGACCCCCTGAGACGGTGAAAAGCGAGCGGCTACAGAGACTGCTGGGCAAAATGCTGTTCGTAAACAAGAAAACAGCATAATCAGGCCAGCTCCCAGGGTCTGTACACAGCAAAAATGTTTGAGAGTTTGCAAAGTGTAAAATAATTATTTATGAATTTTTCCCTGGAAGCAGGTGAGCGAGTTCGGATGCATGCCCGGAAAAACAGGATTCACATGTTCCAACTGAAGCACAGAAGACACCTATTATTATAATTATCTTTATTATTCTATATACAGAGAGGCAGATATAGTGGTACGGACAAAAGATGACCTTCATGCTTCTCAACAGAGCAACTTGTTAAAAAAAGTAAAGTAGTGTCCACACAATGCACTGAAAGTCACTGCAAAGCTCCATAAAGAGCTGCAGATTAATTTCTCTGTAGGTTTATCACAAGCGTACTCATTGTTTTCATATGATTTCATACATTGTTGTAATAAAAATATTTTAATTATAGCAGCTTTAAGACGATACTTGTCCTTGACTTCTTGTATTTAGTCAGACAACACTAATCTGATGTTGTTATTAACTCATCAGTCATACGACAGATATCTACAGTGAAAATCTCCGTCGTTCGGGGACTCATGTTGTTTTTGTTTGGGTCACAGCCCAGAAACTGTACAACACATTACTGGGTCAAATTTTTTTTGGGCTGTTTCCTAACATTTAATTAAATTTTCAGCAGTGATTTAGTCCCATCACTGTTTATGTGTACGGCTCATTACACTGAAAGGGGTACATTTAATTTGCGAATGAGAGGCTGACAAACAGCCCTGTTCTAAAGATAGACTGGAATCTGGGTGATTGAGTTGGATTGGGTGAACCCGAACCAGTGGGTCGGAGCGGTCATCAGTCACCATGCTTCAAACAGAAACACACAGTTGTGATTTAATTTCCAATTTGTCGCAGGTGTTTTCCCATTTTCATGAAATGTGTCTCTATAATTTCTCATTCTGGTCATTTAAAAAATGTGGCAGCATCCATCCATCTGGAGGACGGACGGCCTCACTGTCCCGCACCATCAGTGACTCATATCCCATCTTGTTTTTAATTTATATTAGGCACAAAGTGAACACATCGGAGCTTAAAATTAATCTTCAAAGCTAAAGAACATTTAACCACAAATATGACTATGGTAAAAAATGTTTCTCACTTGATTTATGATTTCAGTAAACAGTTTCCTCATGAGTTTATGGTTTCAGTCTCTAGTTTTAGGTCTTCTTCCATAAAGCATGATGTTCATTTAGTAAATTATGGTCCCGTTTAGAGGAAAATATAAGACAGGGCATAGTTTCAGGCTTTAAAACAGAGCAGTGCTCATCAAATATGAGTCATATCAGCTCCATGCTATGGTCTAAATATGGACACGTGTGTCTTCATAAAAGCAAGATGGCAACGCCCATAATGTCAAACTTGAGGTTTCAAAATGGTTGCACACAAACCATCACAGTGGATTTACACCTGGTCCTGATAGAGTTTCAAGAGGGCATTCAAACAGGTGACAATAAACATGTTACCGTTCGTCTGAGAAGCTTTGCACTGCTTCACAACCAGACTTCACAAAGATCTGCAGATGAGGTGACGGTGACTCTTTCTGGGGGGTCTAAAAAAAAGGGAGTTCAAGTTCAGATAAGAAGAAGGCAGCTGCTGCTCAGGTGAGTCTACGTACATTTTTTTTTTTTTTTTTTAGCAGATTGTCTTTTCACTCTGAAACTCTGATCGTCTTTATGTAACCGCACAGCTTTGTGTTGTTGCCATGGCGTCGATATCTGACACTCTGCTACAGCGCCTACATGATTTAGGTGGCACAGTCACATCTGAATCAAACACACACACACACACACACACACACACACACACACACGCACGCACACACACACTGTATAACTGAAGTGTGTGTGTCACAGTGAGGGAGGAAAGACAGAAAACAGTATTTAGTATCAGCTGCCTTTGTGCGCTGGCTGCGGGTTAAAGGGTTCCATTTACTGTTCCTATATAGAAAAATAAACACGCAAAGATTTTATATTATTTGTCTTTGTTTCAGACACAAACTAAATCATAGGTTTGACTTTTAAATAAATAATAATTAATGCAGAATAGGAACTGATGTTGCATTTATTGTTGTTGTTGTTGTTGTTGTTGTTGTTGTTGTTGTTGTTGTTGTAGGTGGGTCAGATGTGCAGAAAACAGTTTAAAAAAAGACAATTATCGGTCCTGTAGTTTGTCTCATAAAATCAGACGCTCATCAGCTGGCTAACTATTTGCTGTTTTATTGGATTGGTGTTGCCATAGAAACAGCTTGGGTCCAAGTTCACCTGCTGCCAGCTGTTGACAACAAACACTCAAACAATCCACGGCGATCGCCTCCGCCCCAACGGACCCCTCAGATGAGCTCATTGGCACCACCCGTCATCGTTGATGTGTAAGCAGTAGCAGAAGCTCAGCTGTTCATTTGCACTTTTCTACTTTAAATAGAGATTTGAAGTGAGAGGAGTTATTTCATCCCTGGTTTGGGAAATAAGAGTCCCATAGACGATGTTAAGTGAGCTTGGATTGGTTTCAGATTCTCCTTAATTAAATCATCAGTTCATAAGAATAAATGTTGTGTTAAAAAATAGCTTCGAAATGAAAGTCAAAGGTACAAGACTGCGAAGATGAAAACTGAGACTCCCAAGGTGCATTTTGATGAGAAACAAACACAAGCTTAAACAAGCTGCCCTTATGTAGCGATATATAATGTTCAAACATTTACAGTACTGGTATGGAAAACCTTGAATTCAATATCAGTTCTTGAATGCTTCTTTTTCAATACTAATCGTATGAAATATAAAAACATATAAAAATTAAATTACATCAAACATTAGAGTATAATTACTCAGTTCAAAGTCCTGGAAAATAGATCACTGCAAAGAATATCTTAACTTAAATATTCTGCATGTTGTGAACTGGTTAATACATATTTATCTTCTTGTACTTGATTTTTTATCTTTCTTTACTTAATGTTTGTTTTGCATTGAATGTGCTCGCATGTCATGTGACTGTGTGGGTTCACTCCGGCTTCCTCCCACAGTGTTAAGGCATTGCACCTAACAGGTTAATTGATGACTCTAAATTCCTCCTAGGTGAGAGGCAAAGGTGAATGTTGGTTTGTCTCTGTGTGCCCTGAGATGAACTGACAACTTGTCCAGGGTGTACCACTCCTCTTGCCCAAAGTCAGCTGGGATAGGCTCCAGCTCCACCATCACCATGATGGGGATAAGTGGTTACAGATGATGGATGAATGGATGGATGGATGGATGGATGTTATTCATTAGTATGGAAGCAATTTGGTACCCAGCCCTTGGCACGTGTTACACTAACAGGCAGAAACAAGTGAGAAAACTCCTAAATGTGATCTGCATCTAAAATATAAAATTCACTTTTAATTTCTGGACGAGTTTTGGATAAATTCAACAAATTGACACTGTTATTGCAGCAATAAAATAATGAAAAGTGACCCCTCAGGGTCAGGGGTTAGCTCACCTGCTAGATAATGGCCCGAGGACACTTCGACATGCGGACCGGAGGAGCCGATCATCTGATTAGTGGACGACCCGCTCTCTGCACGGCCTGTCAGAGCCAAACCAGTCAAACCACCTCATCATCGTCATCTAATTTCAGCTTCAGCAGGAAACACACAAATCTGCTCTGGATCCTTGTTGTCTCCAGGAAACAGCAGTGAAGAACAGATTGTTGTTACTGTGTGACGTGAGAAGAAACGACAACGTGTTCATTACACAATACATGAACATACACTCACTCACAAACACATGACTCAACTACAACAACGCTCTGATCTACAGCTCTGGATCTTCCTTCATTAAAAGAGCAGCTTCCATCCGAACGTGTCTGCTAATTAATGTACTCTGTGCTCTTTTTCCCACCAACCCCCCAAATGTTGAGAACATGTAATTAGAAACTACCATCTGTGATGAAACACAGATCAGTCCTGAGGTCAGTCATACATGAATCCAGACTACTTTGTGTTATACTGGTTCCCATCCCATTAGTACCAGTCTTAAGCTTTGGAGATTTTTGATTGATTATTACAGGAACTTAGCAACATGTAACTTTCTGCTTTCTTTGCTACAGTCTGTTTTAGAGATGAGCGTTCCTGGAACTAAATTCGGCGCTGTGCAGGAAGTGTTACTGAATCCAACTTCCAGGTACTCGGGATAACCATAGCAAACACAGGGTGCGTCTTGATAAGTAATGCAAGGAGAGTGTTTCAATACTTTGATCCGGTGCGTGTAGATCATGTAGTACATTTCAAGTGAGCTATTTTTTTTCCCACTGAGTATAGAGGCAGAGGAACAAAACACTAAAGGTAAGAATGATTTCCAACCTGTTTCTTCATCGTCCCATCCATGTCTCCTGATTCGGGCTGTCATGAATGATGCAGCTGGTCAGCCTGGTGGGAGCTGATCTGGTACCGGTCTTGTGCCTCATTGTGTCGACCTCCTATTGTAAGAGGGTGAGGTACAAGTTCAGTATGTTTGTGAGTGTTTATCACTTGGAAACAAACATTTTTGTTTATTGCATTTCCAAGTAAGAAACACGTATGTCTTTACAAGGATGGGTTTAATTCTTTAACTTTGGTTTTGAACTACAGCTCAGTTTTAATAAGGCATAAAGTATCTTCAAATTCAGCAGCCTAGCAAGGTAACATCTAAACATACAGAGCTGCTCAGACAGGAAAAAAATCATCGGCCACTTCTCAGCTGCCATTACCAGACAGCATAGGACATTCAATAGGTCATCTACGAACCTTATTTTGTTTTAATTTAAAAACAATACATAGTGAACTACAGTAGATTTGATCTGTCACAGATAAAAAATACAGATACAAGAGAGATGGAGAGACAGAAGGACTCGCCAACGAAAGTCAGTCCCAGATTTACTCTTGTCTGGTGGCTTCTTGCTCTGTCGCTCTCTCCGTTTCTCTTCTTACCTTCTTACTGTTTTACCAGCTCCAGTTCTGGCACAACACTGGCTCCTTTCCCCGTCAGCAATCACCTACTCTCTAGGCCTGAAAACCTCCTCCTCCTACCTGGTAGTCCAAAACTCCTGTGGTATAAACACTAACACTCCCCCGGTCTTCTGATGAGTGGATGGAACAAAGAATAATACTCAAAATGCAGAATTATGTAGTTGTTTCTACATAATCTTGCACCTCTTCTGTGGCTCGTGATGATTTAATAATTATCCTTACTCCCTGAAGTCAAGCAGCAGAATTTATGGGACAATATCCAAATACTACTGACCCGTTTTTGGTGAACTAAATATACAAAAGTAGTCCTTCATGTCACTGTTTATAACACATGGTGCTGTAAAAAAATATGGGGGTATAAATTAAGAGGACACTCACTTCCCCAGGCACCTCTACAACACTGAGTATAACATTCTGGTTTGTGAAACACACAGTGGAAATTAAAGGGAGAGCCGAGGACTGAAGCCTTGCGGGTTCCTAAAAAGTTCAGGTTACGGGAACCTCCGGGCTACGGGACGTTAAATTCATGTGGCGGAAAAGACTTTCTGTATAAACGACTACATGATGAATGAATAAAACCCATTGGAAACATCTGCAATGTGAACATATGACTGTGATTTATTATGATATGTATTGATTTCCCCCTGTTCACTGTGTAAAGTACACTGGCACCCTTCTTACCTGCACTGCCCGGCAGCAGCGCTGTGTCCTGGTTTGATGACATGTCGGGTCAGGCCATACATGAATGGGTCCAGAATTGATTTAGAGATAATTGAAGGGTAACGGATTGTTTCGTGTTGGTCTGTGTGCTGCAAAAAACATCCTCAAACGTGTGTGTTTTCAGACTTACAAGGCTGAAGAAGAAGAAGAAGAAGAAGCAGTATACGCATCAATACACACCCGGATTATACCAAAGACTTGTTCATTCATTTTTCACTCATATCCCAGTGTGTGTAGTTTTATTTTTGAGGAGGTGCAGGTCAACTCTGGTGGAGGTTTGTGGCGTAGCTACAGAGGCTCCTGGGCTCTGTTGCTATGCTGTAACCTCCTAATGCACAAGTTTGAATCCAGCTCGATGCTCAGACTAAAGATGCTTGAATTTGTTCTTTAGGAAAAGAGTGAAGAAACAACCTGAACAGCTGAAAGGCTTCTGCAGGTTAGCAGTGTGTGTGTGTGCTCAGGTGTATATGTGTGTGTGTGTGTACGTGCAATGCTTATACTGTGTGGGCTGTTAACTCAGTGTGTGTGTGTGTGTGTGTCACTTGCTGCGTGGGTTGAATGCCAAATGAATACATCTCATTGACATGTACAAAGTGCTTTTTCTTCTACTGTTGTGATATATGAACTGTACTACATGGTCATAGTGTGATGCTGTATTTGTGTGTGTGTGTGTGTGTGTGTGTGTGTGTGTGTGTGTGTGTGTGTGTGTGTGGGAGCTGAGGTTGTGCTGCTGTTTGAAGTGAGCAATGGGGTGCAGCGCTGCAGCTGCTGTTTGCATGCTAATGCTGCGGCAGAGAGCTGGAGGACGTGGGAGAGGAGGGGAAAAGGCCAGAGCCCGCCCACACACACACACACACACGCGCGCGCACACACACACACACACACACACACACACACACACACACACACACACACACACACACACACACACACACACACGCACACACACACGCACGCACACAATCCCAACCTGCCATTTCACACTTCTCCTGGTGGAGAATCAGAGAACAGGCTGGATGTGTCGATGTGTTGATCTGCCTCACTGCAGAGCATCAGGAGGATCAAACCCACAAACACATGAACATTAAACCCAGACGAATGAAAACCTCCGTCAGCCATCACTGAACTAATGTTGAGTCTCTGCCGGCGGAATAAAAAATGCAGGAATGAGGGATTACTCCCCAAACAACTCATGACTTAGGGTAGGTTTTATTGTGCGTCTGGATCATTTGCGCTTGATGGCCTCGGTCAGCGAGAAGGGTTTAACTGTAGACCTTATTCCTGGAGACTTCAGCTCTGTGAGCTGATGGGTAGAGCGTAAAAATAAGTCACAGTCATAAAGCTATTTACAAAAGCCAAAAGGATTCACATGATGACCAAATTTAGTTGGAGATTTCTGCTGGGATCAGTAAAATTTCCATGCACAGACAGTGAAACATCTGTAGTCGTGGTCAGTCTCAGTACGGCACAATGAGCTGGTCACATCAGTCTGAGGGTGAGTTTTAAAGTACAGAGTTGATGTAAAAAGATAAATGCATGCTGTTGGCTCATCTGATTTTAAAAAGATTTCATTGGTCCCCGGTTGGCTGACCTGTAAGTGGTGTGAATCTGCAGGGAGGTGAGTTTAACCTTAAGTCAACAAAAACTAGATTTTAAGTAGGTAGATTCAGGTATATGAAGACATACTTTATGTGGTGCATAGACCGTATGAAATATGGACGTAGTGTCCATGATGTCACCCACAGGTTTCTAAAGAGCTCAGAGTGCGGTGGCTCTGGTTGTCCTGCCTCCACTGGCAAATCTAATCTAAAAGATGTGCAGCGTGGGTGGAGCTGAGGGCGGGCTGAATGAAGCCTGGTTGCTCAAACCCACCTGTCAATCATCAAGTTAGGCCATAATATAATTTGAACAGGTGAGTTCTATAAATAAGGGCACCGCGGTGCTGCAGTGGTTAGCACTGTCGTCTCACAGCAAGTACTCCGGCTTCCTCCCACCTAACTGGTGACTCTACATTGTCACTTCTGGAGCCAGCCTCAAGTGGACGTTTGAGGAACTGCAGTTTTTGACACTTGCACACTGACTTCACTTTGCAGCCGCAGAGGTTGCCACTTGTTGTTGTGCTTGTGCGACAGAGCATATCCACAAGTGAAGGTTCAATTGCTGTTGTGTCAGTAACTTAATTTATCTATACAAAACTAAACTGACCGTCTCTTTTAGCAGCTGTTCATGAGTCTGGTGGTTTCTGGAATAAAAGCTTCCTTCTATTTCACTAGGATGAGCTGAGAAAGCATGGGATGCTGAGGCCGGATAAATGGACGTGCTGGAGGGGATGAACGTGGGGGAGGAAGTCGTCCAGGACAGATATATTGAAGGCCGAGGAGGAGACTCAGCGTGGGGGAGTTGAGTCATCCGAGCCAATTACAGGTTTCAGACAGTAACCTGGAAAAGGAGAGATGGGAGAGATATGCACAGGAGTGGATAAGAGGCAAAGAAACTCCTCCACTCCAACAAAACACAATGCATCGAGTCAGTGGGTTGCTAAACTAGGCGGTTTACAGCTAAAGAGACTTGATGGTGTTCATAAATTATGTTTCAAGATCTGGGTGGTAGAGAACACTGCACAGTAAATTTGATTTGTAAGCTGGAGCTGCTGATGAAAAGTTAATGGTATCAGCGAGCAGCCCCTCCCCCCCGGGCAGCAGTAATGACAGGATTGGACTCCATGTCAGGGACCACCAGCAGAGCTCCAGGCCAGGAGGGAGGTCTCATCCTGCTGCTGCCCAGGGTGGGGAGTCCTCTGCCTGGGTATCCATCAGCTGACAGCAGGCTGTAGGAGACACTGCACTGAGGATGATGGGAAAGTCCCTGAGCAGGTGACAGGGATTAATGTTCGATCTGGAACAACGTCACCTCGTATGGATTCTCTCCTGACCTTTAACCTCCGCTCCTGGAGGCTGTATTTCTTCTTCGTCAAGCGGGGAAACTGCTGACACCATGATTAAACTGAATATATTTGAATATATTTGTTTGCTTACATTAAAATAATTGAAAGTGTCTGCTAGTACAGAGTGAGCCCGGCCAAACAGAGCTTTTTATTTAACTGATAACAATCACTGGAACAATCTGGATCAATGCAAAATAAGCCTGGAGATTTGGGTCATAATTCCAGTTTATTATGTCGTCCAGTCAGCCAGGCAGGAATATGGTCTGAAAACTGATGGATAGACTATTAACTTGTTTGTATTACTGATAGAAATCAATTAGAATTTCCTTTTATTATATTTATCTTACAGCAAATAGCAGCTACTTTCTCATATATAATTTATTTAAAAGGCAGTATTTCAGTAGGTCTGTTTGGCAGCGAAGTTGGTGTCTGTGGGACAGACCAGAATGGATGAAGTACTGCTGATATTGTTACATTTTCTTTCCAAGTCTCTGCTGGAGATGTGTAAAGGCTCAGTAAAAAACAGGTCTGGATCCAAAAACACGACTCTTGAGACCAAGCTGGTAAAATAAGACGTTTACTCAAGGTTGAAAACAGGCAGAAGTCAAAAACCAGACAGGCAGGCAGGGGAGAGGATGTAAATTTATCCAGTATGGGGATCAAAGCTAGAGAGTAGACGGAGGTAAAACTTTGGCAGGCTTGGGCTGATACAGCAGAAGGATCATAGACCTTAGAACTGGAGGGGAAGGACTGGAGGTGACCCTGAATATATAAGTGTGCATGTGGGTGGAGGAGGTCAGGTGATAAGGAATGACAGGCACACAGGGGTTACTACAAGGTAGAGGACACTGTTTTAGTCTGTTCTCCACGCAACTTGAGTGTTTCAGAAGCGTTTTGACCGTCAGACTTTAACTTGACTTTAATTAACATTTTAACATTTTTTCCTTGGTTTATGTGCATCTACCATGAGTAAGTATGCTATGTAGTTAAATTGTTTCCCTTTTGTTTACCATGCTTGTTGGGATCGAGGGGTAAATGTTAAGGAAAGGTGCCTCAGTGCTTCCTTTATTATCTCCTTTGGCACAGGACACACCGCACCATCCTTTACGAAAGAAAAGGAGATAATGTACCCCACAACAACAACGAAATCCAATTTCCCATAACGCTACACGCTGGATCTAACACACAGATCCAGTGCGTAGGATTGAGTAGCATCCAATGGGGAGGTTGCAGATTGCAACCAACTGAATAAAGCTTGCTCTTCCACGGATCTGTTCTGGGCTACCGTAGAAAAACACAGTGGTGCAACATAACAGAAAAAAATGGAATAAAGAATATGGACATATGTGTTGATGTGATATGAAACGGTCTTTGATCAAGCCTGGTGTTGCTCCACAGTTCTGTAGTTCATCAGTGCAGACTGGAGTCTGTTAACGGTGACAAACGGACAGATCAGTCAATAACATCCATCCTGGTGTGTAAGTAACATAAATCCATCCTTAACATTGTTCCTTGACCTCAAGGTCAAGGAAAAGTGTTTAGGAAGTTTTTTTTATTTTTTATTTTTTATTACTATTCGAGCTGGTAGAAGCTGGTTGTGGCCAAAAACAGCATCCAGAGCCCCAAATTACTTTGCAGTTTTTCAGTTTGCTCTGCAGCAAACACTCCTCAGTGACAGTCCTGGACATAGAACAGAATAGAGACTATCTTTATTTTTATCTTTATTGTCCAAGGGGGTGGAAATGTGTCTTCAGCTCTCCACAACACAGGACACATCATTATAAAAATAGACAAGCAGTTAGTAAAAGCAATACCAAGGACAAGGTCATGTTACACATTTAGAAACAGCTCATCTCAGTCACCTGGCATCAGTCACTTTGTGGAGTTAATAATATTAATGGCACTGGGGATGAAGGGCAAAGCTCAAAGAATCAAACTGGCTGAAGGGAGGATGGGAGCTGTCTCCTGGGATGCTCTTCGCTTTCGTCCTCGTCCTGTCTGTAAAAAATTCAGTCAAAGGCTTTGGGGGTTTGCAGCTGACACTTGAAAGTTTCCTCTTCGATCAACAGTGACCAGAAAGAAAGGTGAAAAGCCAAACCATTCCAACAGCAAGACCATGAAATCTTGTACACTGGACCTTTAAATTATGACATGACAAGCCTCAGCTTTATTTTGTGCCAATAAACTTGTACCGTTAAATAGACTGAAGGTCCTAAAAACGATGGTGACTGACTAAAAATCACAATTGATTGGTCGACAGCACCGCAGCCAACCCCCAAAGGCACCTGGAACTTGCATTTAGCATCACCTCCTGAGCAGAGCCCAATATAAGTTCCAGGAGCTGGTCCCCAATGCAGGCAAAGAACAGCTTAAACAGAAGTTATGTGTTACTTGGAAAAACTGTATCTATCTATCACCTGTGTTCAAATCTGCAGCTAAACAGAGAACAAATGGAAATCACTAACTTGTGCACCAAATGAACTTCACGTTGTTCATGTTGATTTGAAAAAAAAAACTCTTTTATTAAGCCAGTTTAGTTTTGGTTCCTTCACATATAGAACTGAAGCTGTGCATATCATGTTAGCAGGAGGCTGGGGAGAAAAAACAGAAAAGCCTTTGTGATAAAAATAATACAGATTACGTGAGAAGGTAGCCATGGATACAACATCCAGTCACCCTTGTCAGTGCATATATGGAGAGATTTATGTGTTTCCACCTCAAGTAGTTGTCTAAATGCTGTGTGTTGTCAGATAGCTACAGTGTAGGTGGATCCTGACCCCAGGAAGTCACAGCGTTACATAAGCCTGATGGATTTGAATCACAGCCTCCATTTCATAATTAACATTAATACTGAAAAGTTTCTCTGGAAAACTGCACCGCATCCAAGCGGGACTGCTGACCAGTGACTTCACGATTACTGATTTCTGTTGGCTCCTGCTCAGAAAACTCCCACATATCGTAAGAGCCTCCAGTTTAAATGTGAACACATTACAACAAAACAATAAGAGACAAATCTGTTTGTTTTTTTTTCAGAGTTTGGGGCATGATTATTATCCTGAATTCTTAAAAGTATTTTACTCACAAAGGCCATGTTTAAAATCACTCCCTTGTTTACTCATTCATTACCCCTACATGGTGAACACTCAGTAGAAATTTGGGACAATGAATCATCATCATAAGATTATCATGAGAGAGCGTTCATGCCATATTGTTATTTTACAGATTTTAATTTATTCAGAAAAAATGTAAAGATAATTTTACAGAGTTTTGTCTACAGTTTTAAGCTCAGTTCAGTACTATATCTGATTTTTAATTTTGATTGTGTCTGTGGAAATCTTCCAGTTAACTTTCAACTAAGCAGTGGCAATGTTCTGTATAGTATATTGCCTGACAATGGCATTTTAATAAATTCAGTTTGAAGATTTGGTGTTAAAGATTCATTCATACATCTTCTAAACCTCCAGACATCACTACAGCAGCGCATATTCACATCCCAGTTTTATCATCTAACTTCTTTTCTTAGAGGTGCAACTGAAAGCGAGCGCACCCAAAATGTTAAAATGCTTTCATCTCTCATTACACAAACATCACAAACCGTCTGAGAGATTAGTCGACTGAAACTCTCTCCCACTCTCTGGACATATTCAATGAATGTGAACGAAGATACTTTTAAATGAAATGTTGTCTACAATCTCAAAAGTTGGCAACACTGCACATGGCACACCCTTTGTTTTTGCACCTTGACTTCTCTAACATTTGAATTTTCCAGTGGTCCACCCATTTGAATCTGCCCGTGCAGCATGTTAGATTAAAGGTAGACCAAGAAGTCAAGTCTGGAAAATCTAATGGACATAGACAGATTCATTACAGACTCTTGGTGGTGCTACATGGAAAGCCAGATTAGATGTATCCTCTGAGGACCCTGAATGTCCTAATTTCATGACAATATTTCACTAGTGTCCAGAGCCAGACAGTTAAAAATAAAACAGAAAATATAAAGTAGTCGTCTTTCCGTGAAATTCAGCCACAGCTGCTCAGTGCTGCAGTAACTCTGGGCTGCAGGTGGAATCAGTCTTTTGTATCTGTGAAACTGCAGGGCAGAAGCACCAATAACACATCACACAGTGATGTATGATGCTATTACACTGCCGACAACAAGATCAGTCAGCAGCCTTTCTTCGGTCTGTACTGCACCAAGCCTTTCTTTAAAATAAATACAATGATTTCCACTATTAAAACTTCTCTAAAGAAATCATTCATACGTCTAATTATATCCTGTTGATATTGTCGATGTTGAAGGATAAATTCAAGTTTCATTTCCACGGAAGGAAATAACTTAGAGGAACTGATTTAAAGGCAGAGAAACTTAAACGATACATTTGATCGAGCAACCTGCGTCATACAGGACTTTTATGAGACTGTTGGGATCGGTCACATGTACGAGTTAAACTGGGAATCCGCTGAAGGACAAGTGGTCCAGGAAAACTGGTCTTCATTCCCTGCTGCTTTTTCACTGCAGTTGGTCATAAAATTAATATGAGACTCAGGCATGTTGTAGCTACTGTGGCTGTCAAAAGACATTTTGGGAAAATTTCAAATAACCAATCTCCTTTGCTTCTTTGTGTGTGTGTGTGTGTGTGTGTGTGTGTGTGTGTGTGTGTGTGTGTGTGTGTGTGTGTGTGTGTGTGTGTGTGTGTGTGTGTGTGTGAGTGTGTGAGAGAGCTCCTGCTGCCTTTGAAGCCATGAACAGATGGAGAGGGGACTTTTCTCTGCCCTGAACTGAGTTTGAGTCTCTCAGGACACTCTTTATCCAGACTCTGGAACACCTCCAGCAGCTAAATAAATGCTTTGGATGGTTTAGGTTATGGATCAAGGGCCCCATTCACAAAACATCTTACCCTGACAGTGGCTCAGAACTGATCAAGCAGAAACCCCAACCTGGGTCCTCTTGTTATATCTGTATTTCTTTTGACTATTAGTTTCTTTTGAGAAAACAACATTTATGGGTGAGCTAACTGACTAACCAAATAGGTACCTTTTTATGTGGCTTGAAATACAACCACACGCAAACATGGATTTGGTACCTTGCTCAAGCAAGTTACCAGTCTATGTTTGAGGTCTGTGGTCTGGTATGTGCTGGGCTTGGACGGGCCATCCTTAGGTGAGTCTGATGATGCTTCAGCTTTTTATTTTCTTATTGTCTGTTTACATAGATTAGCCAAAATGTGTCTTTTTCATCATTCTCGTATTTCAAGTTGCTGATCAAATAGCAGAGTAAGTCTTGGCACAGATATCTACTGAATACACTGGAAACCATAAAACATTGACTCTTAGGCCCAGAGGCTAAACTGTCATCAGACAACAGCCAATGGCTTTTAGTCAGTGCTTACATTGTTACACAGGTAAATAACAAACTGGTGCCAGATTATATCACCTGTTATTGATTTATGTTAAATTAAAACTCTCTGCACTTGATCAAAGTTTGTTTGTGGTGGAAAAGAAACATCACAACGGTACAACTGTGAGTGGACTGTGTATTTATGTAGTTCAAGGCTAACAGAGTAGCTACTCGTCTTTAAGTGCATCAGATAAATATTTAATCAACATTTCGTATTTGATGCTGTTTATATCCTGCTCAGATGACGATAACATAAATCTTCATTGATCCCCAGATCCATCACTGATTCCTTCTGAAGAACTTTCTGTGTGCTATATATTTGTCTTAGTAGTAACAATGAATCTGTTTTACAGAGTGACCTGATGAAGCTCAGGTGTATCTGGATCCATTAGAGGAGGACGTTATTGCTTGTCATGCCTCAATTATGATGGATGTCCATTCATCCATTTTCCATAACCACTTATCCCGATCAGCGTCTCGGGTGGCTGGAGCCGACCCCAGCTGACATTGGGTGAGAGGCAGGGGAGATGTCGCCAGTTCATCACAGGGCTGGCACATAGAGACAAACAACCATTAACATCAACAATTAACCTATTAACCTGCATGTCTTAGGGCTGTGGGAAGAATACATACGGAAAGAACCCGTGCAGATAAAGAAAGAACATGCAAACTGCACACAGAAAGGCCCCAGTTGAACTAGGAACCTTCTTGCTGTGAGGCGGCAGTGCTAACCACTGCACCATCGTGCCGCCCAAAAACCTGAACAGCATCAGGAAAGACAAATGTACAGGAAGACGTGTCAGTGTCCAGAAACTATTTACCTCGAGGGATGACATGATCTGGACAGGCTTTGTTATTATTTCCATTTCTTGGTATATAAATATATTTTTTAAATGTAATAATAAATATGTAATTTTCTTTCAGTTTTTATGAAAAACTTCACCTCTAGCAGAAGGGTCCATTGAACATCATAGTAATCCTTAACCACAGCAAGTAAGTAATAACTGTAAGCAACACATTTGTGTTTCAAAGTCAAACTGTATTATGAAGTTAAGATCACAATATAAATGATATGATATTCAGTATTTGTATGGTACAATAAGATGACAAGATAGAGTTTATTGATCCTACACCGGGAAAATTAATTCAGCAGCTCACAATATACAGACAATATCCAGTATTCATAGTCAGGTTTACTGTATGCTACCGCCATCTTCATATCCAGTTCCTGAATGTTGTGGATGTAGCTAGCTCGAGTCACTTTAGAAGATCTTTTAGTTTTACATGGTACCGGCTTCAGTCTGCCTCATGGTAACTGGCCGGAAATGTTGCACAGAAGATAACAAATGGGCGACTACTAGTAATCTGATTACTTTTGTACATTAATTAGGTGTCTTCTTACTAGAAATGCTTGCTTGACTAACGTTTCACATCATCTGTTTCACATCGTACTTTCCACCCGCACATCCTGGTAATTACTGTAAGTGTTTACATTACATAACGGGCTGCACGTTACCTCTGTAGCTCCTCATAATAAATATTTTCTACTTCACTGGGCTCTGTAGGTCACTTCTTACACATGTGCCTGTAAAGACAAATGTAGAACAGAGTTGGTTTGAAGCAGTGTTTCTCAAAGTTTTTACACTGAATACCACCTCAGAAAAGAAATCCTCATACCACCTTATTTTTATTTATTTATTTTATTAGAAAATATTAAACTCTCCAAGTACCACCAGTATAACAGAAGTTAAAATACAGGCAGGTTTATTCCTAATTTATTGTTAACTGTATGTAGTGATTTAATATTGGAGTATTATTGAACCATTTACATCCACTTTTGTCTCCCCGTCACATTTGATCTCATAACTGGTCATGGTTTGTGTATGTTATTCTATGCATTATGCTATGTGCTACATGCATGAGACATGCAAGTACATGCAAGTGACTACGGAGCAGAATGATACTGAAGCGAAACACAAACATTATTTTAAATTACAAAATGCGAATTCAATTTGCACTCAGAATGTTGTATTATTTTGTAAAATGTTTCTAAATTAATTAATTAATTAAATTTATATAATATATTCTAGTTATTTGTCCCACTCGATTTGATTTGATTTGAATTGATAGTGCGATTCCTCGTCATTTGATTGGCTGGGAACACCAGACTGTCGTAAGGGCTGTTGATGACGTCACGGACACTACGTCTATATATTTTACGCTGCCCGCTGCCGACCGTTGACTTTGAACCAACGGCCGATGGAGGTGAGAGTGTAAGCTAACTGCTAACGCTTGAGCTACAACATACACACACGTCATTTGGTTTAAATTGAGATTCACGTGGCCTGATAACTGAGGTGGAGTTCACACATTACAGAAAACACGGGATAATATAAACGTTAAAGCATTAATATATCTGTTTTATTAGCTAACGTTAAGTACAGTTGCTAACGGCAGCTACGTTAACTGACAGTTGCTCAAATTAAAGCCCTGCTACTTAATTATTTAATTTGAATGTTTGTCACATTTATGCATCAAACAAGAGCTACCAATGCTGAACTGGTCATTTAGTTAACATTAAAAACTAATTTACTGTTACAGCATTAATATATCTGTGTTATATAATAATGCTAACTAAAAGTATACAGTAGTTGCTAATGGTAACATGACAGTTACTCAGATTCCATCCTAGCTAACTAGTAGTTTAATTTTTACAACAGGGGTCTTTATTCGACTTTTATTTCACCTCATTAACCTATTTATATACTAGGTTATTACCCCGTATGTGTTTAGGATTCATAAAAAAGTTCATGCATAATGATTACTGATTATTAAATGCCAAGAGTTGTCCACTAATTCGTCCAATTGGAGTGCAAATGCCTCTGCTGTTTGTAGTTTTTCAATTATCTGCACCCTCACAGTCACCATTTTTTTGTTGAAAATTGTTATGAAAAAAACTGGTGGACCCCCTGCAGTACCCTTACGGGCCCTCTAGGGGTCGTGGACCCCTGTTTGAAGACCCCCGAGTTACAGCATTTTTATTCCTGTATTGTTAGCAATAGTGTTAACTAAAGTATAGTTGCTAACGGTAACAGTGTTAACTGACAGACAGTGAAGTTCCAACCCTCGCTGCATATAATTTTCTCATCCTCATTGTTCACATGATAATTTTACGATGCCGCGTAGGAGACAGCGTGTCATGTGCCTCGAGGAAAATTTGTGTTTTGTGATATTGGGCTGAATATGTAGGTCTGGGATCAGGACGCTACACTGAAGCTGTGGTCGGCAGTGACTGATGGCGACTTTGGAAAACAGAATCAGGATCAGTTGCTCTCCCTCATCTGCAGTCTTTTTTTTTTTTTATTGAAAGCGAAGCAGTGTACTGTGCTGTTAAATGGCAGCTTTAACCACCTCTCTGCCTCTCTGTCATTAGCATAGCGTAGGAGGCAGAGCTGATTGAGTGGCCGGTTGGCAGTCAGGGAGAGAGATTTCTTTTCAGATTCTTTGTTCATGTTCTGCGTTTGGACCAGAAATATTTTTCATACATGAGCACGGTCTCATCAGTAAAACATCTCCATCACCTATTGATATTGTTGCATTCTCTTTTGCAGCTACATATCAGACATATATCAGATGTGCACTGGGAGTCAGAGGCGAATGTGAGCAGTTTTTCACCAAAACAGCAGGTAAGAAACAGTGATGTTAAACTTAACCATCAACCCCAATAATACCTGTGAAAACACAAGTATATGTTCCTCTGCAAAGGTTAAATACACATTAATGAAGCTGCTATTCAAGGCAGAATAATTGTTATTGAACTCAGCTGAGATTATGGTGGATATTTTTACAATGTTGGGTTGTAACTGGCAGTAACTAAATAAAGATTAATCAAGATAATAATAATAAAGTAGTAATAGTTCACAACCGTTATAGTTCACAAAATTTGTCTTGAGTAGCTCTGCAAGGTTCCTGTCACACCCGTACTTACGACAGTGAAATTATTGATATAAATAAGTTTATATGTAATTGCTTCACTGGCGGGGGTAAAGGAAAGGCTTCACAATCCTTACTCTTAATATTGTATACTGTAAAAAGAGAAGCTAGAGTATATTGTGTAATGACAAATAGGTTAGCATCTCGTCATTTAATTTTCTGCCATGGGCAGAAATAAGCCTCCATACATGACTCCAGAGTATATCCAGATGTGGATCTCGTCTTCTTCTTCTCAAGTTTCCAGGGCTTCAGCCTGGATCTTCACCCCGGGGCTGATGTTCTCGATAGCAGGGCTCTGTTTCTGCCTGATTACCTAATTATTTCATAGATCCACCTTAAATACAGGGTAATCCCGGACTGGTCCCTCCCTCTCTCGCGCTCTCCAGTACCAGTTCATCTCCCTCGCTCAGTTCCCCAGCTAGCCAGGAACGGACGTTGATCCGGACGTTGGGTCTTTTTCTCTGGTCCAGTTTGAATGTGTCGGACCTCACCGCCCCCCCACCCCACAGTCCCACCCACCGCTCTCCAACACAAACACAAGACTAGTCCTCATTGAACCGGGTCTGGCTCTTTGTTATCAGAGCCTTTTCCCTCTTCTGGTTTAATTTCAGCAGGCAGAGAAAAGGGGACTTTATTCCTTCCTTTAAACGGATTGATCTCGGGCAGAATAAGCTGGTTTAAACGCCCTGCTGGGAAATGGACAAACCCCTATAAAGTGAAGACGCTGCCCTGCTTCACCAACACAACCACAGGACGTGATTTGATCGAGGATCCCCCCCGAGTGAAAGTAAGGTCTATTTCTGTGTTTTTCAAACTTTCTTTTACTTCGCTTGTGGCTGAAAGACGAGAGACACGCCGTCGTTTGTCTGTCGGTGCCCGTTAAAGTGATTTTTAAACGTGTTTTAAGGAGTCTGTCGTGTCCCCAGTTGTCCGCACTGTTTAGCATCCGGGTAACGTTCACAACTGCCGTTTCTTTACCTTGACACCCACTTATTAGCAACTACAGGCGAATTTGGGATTTTCCACAGGTGTGAACGTTCAACTGTCCTGTCCACGGACATTATAACCTCGTTTGTGTGTGTGTGTGTTTTGCGACATTTGTCCCAACCGTGCCTCACAAACTCCCGGGGCTCGTTTCCACCCGTTTCTTCTCGCCAAACGTCCCGACCGTTAGCTACGTTACAGCCGACAGTCGCTGCCTCTCGCCTGCAGTCAACGCCGTTAAGTCTCCGTTCAGAATGCGGAGGTTAAACGGCAGTTTGCGGCGCCAGTTCAAATAAAACACACATTGAGGCGCTGAATGGCCGTTTGCCAATGAACACGCCTATAGTGTATCGAGTAACACTTTGATTTCAGTTGATTACCTGAAAAAAAATCAACTTTCATACTCGGTACGCAGTGCTCGCTGGTCTCTGTCGCCCACCGCTGCAAATTTTCCATCCAGGAGACCGTGAGTGCGTATCAGTTGGAAAAGTTACCATTTTTATCAAGTAAGACGTTTGTGTGTGTGCAGGAGACATGCCGACATAAAGAGTGGTTCGTCTTTAAAAGGATGTTCGTAATCACTGAAAACCAAACCGTCACGTCAACCGTCAAACGGAGGAATGTGATTTAAACGGTCAGATTTTGAATGGCGCTGTTGTGACGGGTCTCCACGGGCGACACCACGGCACGTATCGACTGTTGCGGTGGCTGCGAGGCAGGAATAGGACCGCCTGCCCGCGGATGTCTCCGAGTGTCTGGAAACAGTTTGTTCATAGTCTCTGCATGCAGTGTTTTTGTTTTTCGACTGATATTTCCCCCCAGTAACCGAAACAACCCTTTGTCATCAGGAAATTACACGATCTCTGGTAACTTGTCTTTTTTTTCAGCGAACACTGGTTGCTGCGGCTGTCGCTCGTGTTTCGATACTAAACTGTGTGTGTGTTTGTGTTTGTGCATCACTGTGGTGTCCCCACACTGTTGTCATGAATGCAGCGTCTTCAGGAGCAGCTTGTTGAGCTTGTTGGAGTGGTTTGCCCACATTCAGCACTCACATTGTAAATAGTACTTCTCCCTTTCAGGCCTGTCATAATGACGGACGGGCAGTGTACGAGGGTGGAGGAAAAAATCATTACCGAGCACCAGGAACTCGTTTTATTTTAATTAACGAGTGTTGAGCTCGCGAAGAACCTTCCTTACGTCATCTGCAAAGATGGGCGGATGAGCACCAGTAGCAGCTCTGCTCCTTTTTCCTCCTCTCCTCTCGTTTCATCCATGTCCTCCTCCTCCCTCCTCCTCCTCTCTATCTGGGTGTGTCCTGCCTTATTGCGTTAGGAAGGAGGGGGGGATCCCGCATCTTGGCTCATGGTGACTCCTCCTCAGCTTGTGACCTCCAAACGAGGGCATTGCTCCTTATGTTTTCCTCTGCTGCTAAATTCACCAAAAAAGAGAAGCCACTTGCAAAGAAAATCAGCAGCGAGGCAAACTTCACAGTCCGTGTAGAGAAACTGGTTGAATGTAAGGAGATTCTGATGGCACAGTGACTGACGTTTACCAGATCCCAAAGAAAAAATGTCTAGTTTTGTTTTAACTAATGGATTTCACCAGCTGTGAGTCCACATCTGCCATTTGCAAACAAAACCTGTTTCTTTTCATTTGAATTTAAGGGAGAAATCAGATAATCAGTTATTCACTGATTTAATGTAGCAGATCAATATGAGTGCTGAGACCAGATGGATCCACATAACACGATTTCAGGAACCTTGCAGAGCGATATAATTACAATAAAATTGTAGTCTCATCAGCAGGTGCATTGGATCAGAAATTCTCACTCGGAGTCCTCAGATCCTCGTCAGGTAAAATTTAGAGATGCATTTTAAGGCAACATGAGTAACAACGATGTGCAGCATTCTGTGTGTTTCTTCTCAGGATGATATGTTTGTACAATCTGATAGCGACTGTTTAGGGTCTCCCTCCATGAAATGCTTCAGGTGAGATGGTCTGCCAATCAGATCCTGATACATTATGATATTACTAATTAACATACAACAACCCTAACATAAGCCTCACTACATGTAATGGTATTTGCTGTGAGAAATAGCACCTCTGCTCTTTTCCCTGAAGGTTAACAAAACGTTTTAATAAAAATGTATTTTTTTCATTTTGTTAGCAGAGGTATTCTTCGCTTTAGGCAAGGTGGCCTACATGCACTATAACTACAGGATAATTAATTGATAAAATGATTGACAGAAAAATAATTGGTAACCGTTGTGACAACCAGTTGTTGAAGTCATTTTTCAAGCCGAAGTTCTCCAGTGTGAGGACGTGCTGCTTTTCTGTTTTCTAACACTGTAAACGTCTGAGTTTTTGGTCAGTAAAATAACCTCGAGCTGTGGATAAACTGTGATGTGTTCTGACATCTTATAGACAAGCATTTAATTAATTGAGAAAAACATTAACCAGATAATTGTTAATTAAAATAATTATCAAAAAACTGGAATTATGCTTCTGCTAAAATGCATGTGACATCTTTACTAACCTATGCTGCTGCAGAGCAGACAGGCACACCAATCGAACCTCATCAATGCACCGTACATATCTACATGTCAGGCATGCTGACTGATGGGATTCTGCCTGTACCATTTCAGCATACTGACAAGTGATCTTCTAGCAGAGCACAAGAAACTAAATCCCTCTTCAAGGCACTTAAAGTTGTTTCCCATTCTGTCATTTACCTGCATCCTGGAGAAGATTTAACAGTGCAGCTGCTGACTGCAACCCCTCACCTTGTGTAACCCAATATAGATTCTGTGTTTAGTTTGTCTGTTCTGGGCTACTGTAGAAACATGGTGGTTCAAAATGGTAGACTCTGTAAGAGTACCCATGTTGTCTGTAGATATAAGACTCATTCAGGTGATGACTCAGACCAAATTCAGGCATTGTGATGAAGATGCAGGTCTTTCCACTTGTGTGAATGTGGTTAGTCTGTTTAGGCTGCAGGGTATGGTGAAAAAAGGCAGTGACCTGTGTCAAAAAAGCTGAACCAGAATCCGCTTTTGGAGAAATGCAACCCAATGGCAATCTAGCAATCAACTGATCTAACTGCTCCCCAAAATGTCTGTGGGAAAACTCTGCTGTTGAGCATATAAACATCTCCAGTTACACTTAATAAATGATTAGTGGGTGTGCTTCAAATCCAAATCCAAAACCAGACTGGCACAGTGCTGGTTTGTACTCCATGGGTGTGGTTTCCACTTCAGCTTTTCAGCTCTCTTTCTTAATTCGTTGGCTTTTAATGTGAAAAATGTGCAGGAAGCATTAAGTTTCATAGCCCAAATAATTGAGAGAAACAACAACAACATGAAAGAACTGGAAATTATTTGAGCATGAAAACAGTGTTAACGTGAAAAGGAAATGGAGAGCAGTCAGTATGTCGTGATGTAATAATGTTTTTTCATTAGGCCTTTATTTGTTTGTGCTGTTATTCGAGATACTGGCTTTTATATGAGAGTTTATAGTTTGTCAGCACTGTGATAGATTGGTGCCCTGTCTGCCTGTAGCCCATTGTATGCTGGTATTGGGTGCAGCCCTCAAACACCCTGCACAGGATAATGGATAAGTATAGATAATTGAGGGATGGATGGAGCCAACTGTGCTCTAAAGCAAACACAGAGTAGTTGCCTTTCATGACTGCTGCTGGAATTATCCCTATGAATATAATGAAAATAATGTAGCTTTCATTTTGATGGTTATCCCTCCATTCTCAACATGGACCCTCCTCTCTGCAGTGGGCATGCAGTCCAGTTCCTGCAGACGGCTCAGTGCTCTGTTTGTGTCCTGATGACCACAGAAAGTCTGTCCTCTTAACATCCCGCAGGTTCAGACTCCTTAAAAATTAATTAATGTATCACTTTGATTGATTTAGTCAGATTCTTTACTGAAAGTGTCACCTCTGTTACCGGTGCTCCAGACGGTTTTACTGAAGAGACTGTGAAGTGTTTTGATGTGATGTGTTAATGTAGTGAATTGTGGGTGACTCGGGTTGTTGTCTTTAAAGAGGAAATATATCAACCAGTTTTTTCAGTGATGGATTTCTCCCTGTGTGCCAAATTTGCTTCAAATGGTGTCTATAAGTCTATTCTAACAGGAGTTTTGTCTTTGTCCCAGTTTAAATCCAGAGATTCTGTCCTTTGAGGAACAATATCTCTGAAGTGACTGTGTAATTAGGTTGTAATCATGAGCTGTTACTTGGCTAGTTTGGACCAGTGTGTAGAATTTAGTGCTATCTAGCAGTGTAGTTGCGACCCCTTTCAGTGGGTCCTCTCCTTCTTTAAGTAACTTAAAAACTCTGGTGGCCCCTCTTAGTTTGTCTATTTTGGGTTACTGTAGTGACACGGTGGACTCTGTGATAGATGACCCTCAACACCTGCAGATATGAGGCCTTTTTTAAATGCAACAAATACAAACAATTGTTATTTTCATATCTTCTGTTCCAATTCATATTAGAGTCATATTAGAGTTTCCACACAGCAGACAGTGGACCTTTAAAAAAAAAAAAAAAAAAAAAAATTCTGGATGACCCTTACATTGTATATGCTTTAACACAGCTGCCTTTATACCTCAGACCAACCTGCAGCGAGTGTAAACCGTCTGTGACATGATTTATACATTACAGTGATCCGTATCTCATTCCTCTCTCACTGCTGAACTGTTGGGAGTCCTCTGTTAGTTTATGTTTATCTGTTGAATGATGATGCGATACTGTTCATGTTTGTGAATCTCACAGTTGGACACACACGCAGCTGTCTGTAAAACTGAAAATACTTTTTGAGTACATATAGTAATTAGGGACTGTGTACAAAAAAGATATTTTCTGAAGCACACTGAGCATTTTTTAGTTCATATTTTATAATAATCTATATCTTGTTCCATCTTTTTACTCTGCTGTATCCATGTGAACAAACTCAGATCTTTTTATTCCACTTAGGCTTAATGTTTTTGACATCATGATTTTATTACAGATGTTAAGAGATTTAAGAAATGGATGTAATTCCATGTTTTGTGATTTATTCATCTAAATTAATTGCATATACCAATACTTGGGGTGACAAGCCTAAGTATACCTCTTTTTTCTTTCAGCCAGTTGCTAAGATTAACTAGCATGTCTATTTTCTGCCCTCTTCTTATGAACTGTGTTGCCTGAGACAAGTCTCCCATGAGGGACTGCAATGGCAGGGGTGACCGAATTCTTGTGAGCCAGGGCAGACCGCTGTAGACGTGCTCTTGCATGAGTTGACCACCACTGCAGTGGAAGCTGTTCAATGTTGAAGCTGGGCTCTGCTTTACAGAGGTTCAGAGAACTCATAGACCCCATTTCATCATCTAAACTTGAGTCTGAAGCACACAGCAGGTGGCTCCTATTCTTCTCTAGCTCCTCTGAGGGTTCTGATATTTTAAGTCCTTGAAACGTGGGTCGAGTGCTGAAGTCATCTTGTGCCATACATTGTTGATGTTAGCTTGCCATTCAGATAGGTCTTTCTCAAAGGCAGTTTTGAACCTCTCCATGTAGGCTCCTTATTTGAGACCTCCATGGTGTGGTACAGGTACAGAATAGATGTGAGACAAAAGTCTTACCCCTAATGAGCTCAGTCACATAAAGTCACATATAGCCAATGATAAGAGTGATGCAGTAAGATTATATTAGAGTTGGATTTTGGATCCAGTTGTATTTGTCAGTGGTGTTAGAAGACGCAGAAGCCTTGTTAACCTCCTGTCGTCTACAACTGAAAGTGGCCTGCAGTTTATTGCAATCCACTCGGCAATGAGTTGGTTAATCTGTCACAGGTATACTTCTGTGACTCTTTCCTCTGATCTGAATGGAGGTGATGTTGTAAATGATTACTGTGTCTCCAACATATTGTCCTACACATATGGAGCTGGAGAATAGTGTCCTCCATAGTTGAGGCCAAACAAACCGCTGGCTGATGTGCTGGTTTGGATGTTGGTTTTCAAAATTCAATGAAATGTGGAAACTCCTCTGCAAAAGGATTCCCTGCCTGTAAACTAGATCCAGCAGTACACACTTTGTATCTTATGTAAGTCAACATCTATTATTAATGGTCCAGTCCTATATTTAAGATATGAACACTCTCTGCTCAGCAGAGGTTCTGTGTTTATGGTTATAATAGAGCTGTTGGCCTTTTCCATTATTTTATAACCCTGCTGGTAGGACAGAGTTCAGCTGAAATATGACATGGTGTAAGGTTTCATTTATCTATCTGTAAATTTAACCATGTGGCAGGTGTCGCTTAAGTTCTGCATGCAGACAGTATTCTGAGCAGTGTTTTCAATGTGTTCTGTTGACAGGCTAACCTGAGCCTGAACTGTTTAGAGACAGACAACAGAGTCATACAGCTGATTTAGACTCTTTCAGTATCCTGTTGGTGTGCTAACATTTGAGCGCATGTGTCGGCGTTATCTAGGTTTGACAGGCACTCTAGACTTTTTATCCAGTTTTAAGTAAGTTTTTAGCCTTTGTTTTAATCCTGTAGATTTGCCCTCTCTGTTTCTACTGACACTTCTTAATGGGCTAAAGAACAACCCTTACACCTTTGATGGATAACTTCAATACCAATATTGACTCTTACGCCGCTACTCGGCCAACTAAACCTGCTTTTAACGCTTTTACAGATCGCTGGATTATTTTAACTAAACTGTGTTTTTAAAGTATTTTATTTTTTTAAATTTTATTTTTATTTTGTCACTTTTGAGTTTTACTTGGACAGTACCAGCTGTCATGGCGGTGTGCGTGGACTGCACCATGTCTTACTCACAGTTGAAGAATAAGACCCATCGGAGTTTGAGCTTGAGGGCTTTGTCTCATTTGCCACTGACTACTCTCCAGTTTCCATTTAACATGTTCTGCGATTCTTGACTCTGTTGCCCCTTTTCGGCAAAAAACTACCAAAACCAAGTCAGATCCCTTGTTGAATGACTGCACCCGTCTGCTCAGAACACAATGCAGACAGGCTAAACGATGGTGGAAAAAGGATACACTGCATATATCTCTGGGCTGGGTAAGGGACAGTTTGGCTGCCTACCAGAGAAGCTCAAGTCTAAATATTTGTCCTCCATCATAGCTAACAGCTCTCATCATCCAAGACTGCGATTTAATACTATTGATTCTGTCATTAAACCATGCCCCACTGTCCTGTCTGATGCCTCCACTGCAACCTGCGAAGAGTTTGTCTTTTTTCACTGATAAAGTGGCATCTGTCAGGCAGAATATCTGTAATATGAATATGCCCCTTGATGATGTCTGTGCTCCGGTGGCACAGACTGCTGTTTCTGAGCAGTTTGAGACCATATATCTGTTGTCTTACTAAGGTAGTTAGTGGCATGAAACCCATGAACTGTCCCTTAGATACCATTCCAGCCAAGTTTTTGAAGGAGATTCTGATTTCTGTTGGGTCAAGTCTCCTTGTTTTTATAAACACTTGTCTTAGCTCAAGGTCTGTTCCAGCTTCCCTCAAACACCCTATGGTTAGGACCCTACAAAGAAATAAAAAAACACACCTTGACCCCTCTGTGCTGTCCAATTTTCCCACTTGCCTTTTCTTTCTAAGGTCTTAGAAAAAGTTTTTATTCAATTACAGACATCAATCAATTCTATTCTTGATAAATTTCAGTCTGGTTTTAGATCCCGACATAGACATAGCAATGATATTGCCTTGTCTGTGGATGCTGGGAATCCTGCTGTGCTGGTGCTGCTGGACCTCACAGCGGCCTTTGACACAGTCGAGCATGCAGTCCTTGTATCTCGCCTAGAGCAGCACGTTGGCATCCGTGGCACCACTATCCAGTGGTTTAGGTCATACCTGGCAAACAGGAGTTTCTCTCTTATGATTGAGGACCACTGCTCCTCAAGTGCATCCCTGCCCTGTGGGGTGCCACAGGGATCTATTCCAGGCCCTATCCTCTTTTCGCTGTACATGCTACTACCCCTGGGATTAATTATAAAAAAACACAACCTGTCTTTTCACTTTTATGCCGACAATTTGCAGATATATTTGCCCATGAGACCAAACGAAAGAGAGTTTAACTTTTTGTAATTGTGGCAGAGCCCTGTGCTCTTCAGGTCAGCTTCTGTTAGAGGTCCCTAGGTTGAGATTTAAACAGTGGGGCAATCTTTTAATTGTATTTGTTTATGTATCTGTTATGTATGTCTCTCACTGGACATGACTGTAGTACATGGAGGCCCCTTTTGTAACCGGACCACCTGAGAGTGTCCTCCTGACACACACTTACATAATGCCTCTGTGTGTTTGTGTGTATGATGGTTGGCAGGTGTACAGTGGGTGGGTATGTGGGAGTTTGTGTGTGTGCGTTTGTGACAGACAGGAAGTTTTGAGCAGCATGAACGTTCAACAGCAGCATTTTCCTAAACACTGTTTAAAAGGGACGAACTGAATTGAACTGAAAGAGTGCCTCTCTACTTGGAGTATTTTTGAGTTAATGAAGGTTTGAGTTCAATATCATTTGTTTAAATCTGCTTATCAAAACAAATTAAGTTCAGCTTTCATCGTTTGCAAGTAACTAATGTCATAAATAACTAAAATGCAAATATTCAATTTAGATCTGTAATTACCTTTGTTGGCTGAGAAGCCAGACACATTTATTTTGTTTGGTGGCCTAATTACCATTGACAACCTGTACCTCCAACCCGAAAATGAAAAAGAAGACATGAAATGTTGATTAAATGTCAGTCAGATCCATATGGGAGGCCTTGATTCACAAATATTAAACTGAATAGAAATGAATACGTATTTAAAAATTTAACTGTGAGATGTGATGTAATAGTGTGTTCACCATTCAACAGCCTAAGGTTTAATAAGAATTATTTATTAGTTTCACCATTATGGGATTAATGTTAATTTATATAAAACAGTGAGTACAGTGTGGTAAAGGATCAATGAGAGATTAGCATTGTATCTTAGTTTAGTTAGCTTAACAAGTCCAGATATTTTGGCAACAGTGCCTCGACCCGTCACTGTTTCATTTTATTTTAAAGTTTAAGGATCAGTGTGTACGGTTTAGTGGCATTTGGAGGTGTAGTTGCTTATTTCAACCACCTTGCATGATCATCTCTTTGTAGTGTGAAGGAAAAACAACCATGGCAGCAAAGGTTGATTACAAAAACATAAAGTATGTATATTGTATTCCATTTCTGCCATCCTCTAAAGTCCACTAAATTTGACACACTGGACCTAAATAAGTAGTAAAACAAACCAATACATTCAGGGGCTGAAAGTCAGCTGGTTTTCCATCCACGGAAACAATGAGCACATCAGCAGACCTCATTCATCATGGAACAAATATCTGGATGTGGACAATGATTCAGAGGTTGCTGTTTACCATCCTTTAGGCGCACATATGTGTTTTTTTTACATCAATATAGGTCAACCACATTCAAATGTAGTCAAAACCACGCCCATCTAACACGTCAGTCTGAGGGATGAACACGCTCAAACAGAGAAGCTCTTAATTTAAAGAGCAAGTAACTATTAGTAAGAAGACTATTTAATCATGAGATTATAAAAGAAATCAAATTATAATCCAATATATTATTATTATGATTCATCATGATATACCAGTGATTTGAAACCTTTTCTTATTTTTCTCCCTCTGTGCTCTAACTTTAACTCTTCTCACCCTCTAAACGTGAAGGTGCTGCTGTGACATGTTCGTGTGTGTGTGTGTGTGTGTGTGTGTGTGTGTCTTACTCCTGATGAAGCTGTCGGTGCAGAGAGGTGTTGAAGCTTGTTGTGAATGTGATGAGCTGCAGTCAGCTGAGCTGTGTATGTGTAGGAATGTTACATGCAAGTGTATTTGCTGCTCTGTGGGTTGATGCGTGTCAACGGTTGCTGTGTGGATCAATAATTATCAGTTTGCTGAGCTCTATTAGCTGATCTCCACCAATGGATCTCCTGATGAGCTGCAGTAATCCTTCAGGTTGGTTTTATGTGAGAGCTGTGTGGAAATTTTCCAAGGGAAATCAGCACTGGGTTGCACCAATTCTCCACTCACAGAAGAAGAGCCGTGGTTAATTGCTGCTCAGTGACGTTTATTGATACACCAACTTTTCCACGTTGGGCAAGAGTACAAAACATTTATCAAATTTTCTTGTGTTTTGACAGGTAAATTTAAAATGTGCAGGTGTAAGTCTTTTGTTGTGGTTCAGTGAAAGTTCAGTCTACTGTTAAAAGAGTTCACTTATTTATTCAGATTCAGTATCGTGATGTTGACATTGAGATGCAGCAGTTGTACGAAGAGAGAGGACGTCTACCGCTTGCTGTCTGACAGTATGTTTGACTTCACCCATTATACAGTGTATAAAACAGACTGCAGAAAACTGACTCAGGTCCAGGACTGAAACGATGTGTAATTCAGACCAGTGTTCTTAGAGATTCTCTACTCCACTGTGTGTGTGTGTGTGTGTGTGTGTGTGTGTGTGTGTGTGTGTGTGTGTGTGTGTGTGTGTGTGTAATTCTGCCAGCTTACTTGGCATCCCTCTGCAGCATGTTAACAACTGATAAAGATGAGAGAATAAAGACAGGGATGCTGCAGGGGAGAGTGTGTATCCGAGAGCGGAGAGGTTTTTACCAATCGGCTGCCAGAACGGCGACGCACAGCGCACAGCTGCAAGTAAACAGTTAGTGCTTCATTATTTTATCAATGTCGAGGCCTAAATTTGTATTTAATGTTGTACTTTAATGAATGTTTGTGTCATCACTCCTGAGGACGTCGTCCTCAGAGTCTATCAGTGACGTCTGTCTGCGGCTAGCAAATGATAGAGGTGCCAGACTCATGTTTATTGGGCGTGTTACAGGTGGATTAAGGCTTCTTAAGGACCAGGTTCAGCTCAAAGATTATAGCGCGAGAGTGCGTGTCTGTCTTTGTTAGTGAGTGTATCCTCTGAAAGATACAGCACATGGAAAGGCGTAGGTCAGAGGAGGAAGTGAGCATATGGAGGGTGGAGGGAAAGCCAACAGGAAGTGAAGGCTTGATGGTTTCCTCATGTTGTGTTGGCAACAGTCAAGATTTCACTTCCCTACACACACAGCCAACAGGTGCTGTGTGTGTGTGTGTGCGTGTGTGTGTGTGTGTGTGTGTGTGTGTGTGTGTGTGAGAGAGAGAGAGTGAGTGTGAGAGAGAGAGGAGAGAGAGAGAGAGATTTCAGTCTAGCATATTCGCTTTTTTAAGCTCTTCTGATTGTGTAATAGTAAACTGAATATCTCAGTTTTCCACAAACTTTATGAAAAAACAATATTCAAACCTCAGGAAAAATGACTGACAGAGCTACATCACACAGCAACAGCCACAAATTTAATGAGCAATGTCTTCTGATAACTGCATTGATTGAACGAGATGTCTGACTCAATGTTCACTCATGTTGTACGTCCACTTCCTAGTAATTAATCAGAGCAGCATGTGGCGATATCAAGAGAAAAGATGTAAAGATGAACTGATTATTTGATATCAAACATCTGACCCACATCTGACTCAGAGAAATAAAAAAGAGGGATAGATACACTTCTGACACTGACCCATTTTAACACATTTTTGCAATAAAATGTATCATTACTCGCCTCGCAGCAAGACGGATTGAACCTAATCAGTCCCCCAGTGTCTGCGTGGATACACTCCGGGTACACTGGCTTATGTGTCAGCCCTGTGATGAACTGGTGGCTTGTCTGGGTTGTACCCCGCTTGATCGTGTTAAGTGGTCATGGAAAGTGGATGGATGTATTACTCATCTATCTATTTATATTTATATTGTCACGAGACAAGGTGAGTCAGGATCTTGATGGCTGAGCAGTTTTGTGGGGAAACCCTGCTGACAGTCAATCTTGGTTCCTGTTCAGACTGCAGACGCTGCAGAGAGTCCCCGTTGTGGTTTGTTGTCTTTCCTCCTGTCAGTGTGATGCCAAGCTGACCAGGAGCTGTGCTGACAGGGAACTCACTCTGTAACACACACACACACACACACACACACACACACACACACACACACACACACACACACACACACACACACACACAATCAGTCATCTCAGTCCTGGTCGTAGTTTCTGGTTTGTGTACACGGAGTGGGTTGCATGGAATGCAGTGTTTGTGTTGGAGTGCGGGGCGTGGCTCTGTTTGGCAATGGATACTGAACAAAATCGGTACGCAGCCATTCATCATTGCTTTTACACACATGCACACACACACACAGCCCCTCAGATCTGAACACACACTCTGCTGTCACGACCAAGACATTTTACCAGGACAAAGACTAGGACAAGATGAAATCTGTCAAAACATAAAAAACATCAAACAGGAACAGAGACCTGCTGGCTCCTCTGATGTTTGGAAGGCTCAATTTATTTTCAGCTGTTCCTCTTGAGTTTCTTGAACTCTGGATGTCATCATAACTCGCTGACATCTAAGTCTGAGGATCAGAATGCGATTCAAAGGTTTGTTCATCTGATCTGCGATCGTGTTTTTTTTGTTGTTTTTTTTGCCTCTCAGTACACTTAGCGTGCCTTTGGCTTCAGCTCTGAGATCATGTGCTCAACGCAACTGAAATGGCTTTTCATTTCAAAGTTCATCAGAAAAAAACGAGCAGGAGAGGGTGGAGGACAGGCCCACGAGACCTGAGTGTGTTTTTGTGGTCCACACGACACAGTTTCATGGTCTTCATGTGACTTTTAATGTGTCATACTGTTATGTTCTGCTTTCAGAAGCATAAGGCGAGCCTGATGCTACATGTCTAAACAAAAAATCTTTCCATGAAGTGGCTGGCAGCTTCTGATTGCTTCCTCATATTTATGTGTTTGCTGTAAAAACAGGCAGTTGGGGAGGGGTGTTACACAACGTGCAGTGCACGCCAAAAGTGGTCCCATTGACTGTAGAGGAGTCCCTTTAGACCTGGACCAAAGCAGGCCAGTCTGACGAGGAAAACAATACTGAGCTAGTTTTCTTGCTGAGTTCGGCTCCTGGCATCCCGGAGCTGTCAGCTAATGTAATCTATCTGCACGGCTAACTGAGCTAACACCGTAGATACCAGATAAGCCATCAGTCCATCAGGAAACTTTGTGGATCATATTCCTTGTCTGTCTCAGTCCAGCCGTGGGCTGCGAGGCAGCTGAGTGTGCCTCCATCGCCCACTAACGTCAGATACCACTTTAGTGATTAGCCACTTTAGCAAGTCATGCTAAAGAAAGCATCTCATTGGACACAAAATTAGTATATGTCCCCGAGTGTGAGATGAGTCATGACAAGTGGTACTGATCTCCTGTGATAATTGGTGATCAGCGCCGATGCTGTACTTACTGTCCACACAGAAAAGGCTCGTCTAAGCATAATTACATGTTTCTGCATCTCTTCAAACAACTTTATCTGTGCAGAAATGTTTTTTTCTCAGTACTATTTTTAACTCCAGTTTCTAAAAGTTGTTAATAAGATGTAAAGTAAGTCGTTATCTAATGAAATGTCCATGCTTCTGCTAAAAATCTGCTGTTACAGCTACCACTGCTGTACCCATGGCTGTATAATGAACACAGAGAGGCAAACATGCATCACATTCCTCCACTGTAAATGAGCCTGTCACACTCAGCTGGTCTCTGATTGGACTGTGAGATAAACCCCTCCCACCCGTCGCCATGAATAGCAGTTTGTGTTTCAGACTCCATTCTCCATCAGCCAGGAGACCCAGGAATGTTTGGTGTCACATTGTCCGACTGGTTTTCAGTCCAACAGACAGCAGACTGTGAAGCTTTTTTTCCCCCCACTCTGCTCCCGGTCACAAGATGCTCCAACAGCAGTCATCTGAGGCTGAATTATGTGCTGTGTCACTGGTGAGGACTAGAAGAGGCTGATGGGTGTCTCACTGCACAATGGAAAAGAAAATGTCCAGACAAATTTTTCTTAGTCTTTGACAGAATATTCTTCCTTCTGTGTCTCTGCTATATTTTACAAACTGGGACATTTCAAATGTAGCCAGCTGTCAGTGTGACTGACGATACTTGTGGTTGCCAAACAACAGGGGCGGCACGGTGACGGCTGATTAAAGGGTCTGGTCACAGTCCTGTTAAATGAACCACAACATCCCTGGTTTGACTTCACCCTGGGATCAAAATAAAATAATAAAATGTCTTCTTTTCCAACATTATGACTGAGCTGAAAAATTAAGCCGTAAAATCAACAATCAACGTAAGTCATCTATAATCCTCACTGCTTTGACGCAGAATCTTCCAGGTCCACATCGTGACACATCTAAGCTTAGAAAAAATGTCCACAGCTCTGTTGTTTTACTGAGACTTTGCCGTGTCACGAATCTCTTCAGTTCGTTAGCCGGCTGTCTGCAGATACCAGACTGAATCAGATGAATTTGTCTGCTCTACCTGTACTGAAATTTATTTCTAGACCTGCTGCTTTATTTAAATGAAGCATCTGATACTGACAGTCCAGAGCTGTATGTGATAACCTGTGTTGCATGACAATGACAACCTTTTGAGGTGGTGCACAGCCTCAACTGTTTTACACATAAAGTCTTACAAAATATAATTTCAGCTTGTTTTAAGTCTTTCTGTAGCTTTTAGTAAAGAAATCATCAGAATGTGGACAAATGTCAGTGCAGGAAAACAGTGGTTTTACTTGAAGTTTCAGACAATATTGCAAATTCATTGTATGTAGGTCACAGCAAAGTGTGTGTGTGTGTGTGTGTGTGTTTTCTGAATGGGTCTTACAGAAAACGGTGGATGCTCTTGTTGCGTTCACTGTAGTCGCCTGTGTTCCCCTTGACTAATGATCATCAAGTAGGGCCGATGGAGACAAGGAGTCGATGAAGAGGTTATAGAGTGTTTGCTGTCTGAATCTAACAGTCTGCACCGTGAGGATATTAAACTAAAAGATGTTTCAGTTTGCCGCGTGGGGCTGTAGCAAAATCAATCAATGAGACCAGTGGGTTCTCCATCCTCCTCCAGGACTCTCCTGAGACGGAGCTGGTTGGACCAGTGTACAGATGAATAATGGTCATCATAATGACTCCATTACTCGGATACAGACCCGACCTCTTTTACTGGCCGGTGCATTTATTTCTGTGATTGACAGGAAAATGTTGCTTTGAATATTTTTCTTAGACTGTATATGTGTTTGTGTCATCTCCCAACTGTCGGTACATTGTTATTCAGTCAAGTCTGACAGAAAACAACCAGTTGATGCTTCACTGCTTGTTAAAAACAAAACTGTCACCTAAATATCATTAAGAGACAATTGTTCAGGAGAAGTGCAGGGATGGTTTTCAAAAAAATTGACTCAAATTCACAATCCACTGAAGTGTCAATCCATTCAGTCGTCATTGACTCCAACCTCCAAGTAACACCAGACAAAAATACTCCCTACAGTAGGCTCCGTGAGGAGTTGTGGGAAGAGAACAAAATGGTTTTTATTGATTGATTCATTGATTTTATTTCCCTGTCCACTGTAGATCTATGTGCCCCCAGTGAAGCAGAAAGCTCACAGTGAAACTGGAGGCCTTGATCAATCATTGCAGCTAATAAGACAGCAGGAGATTTGTGAGATTTACACAGCTGCCTGTGGAGATTACACCGTGTCAGACATTACACCTAGATGTAACAGTCAGACTTCAGACCAAGTTTGTCAATTGTAGTACATAGCAGAACTAAAAATTCAACCTTGCTGTTCTGTGAAGAGCGTGGTCCTATAAGCAGGTTGTCGTGATATGGTGGTATTTTCCCTGAAAGAAAGTGTAACTACTCTTTTTAATGTTCTTAAAGACGACAGGAGGGTGCAACAAAATCAGAATGACACTGCTCACACAGGAAACCCCAAACAGCAGTCAGGACATGGTGTGGTTTGAAGCTGTTTAATTGCAGCAGTTTGTATTAATACATCTTAGTGAGACTTCATCCTGTCTGTTTTTTACTTTTTTGCAGTAACACGTCTAACCTGCAGACTTTTAGCTGAAACTGGTGGGCTTTGTGTCTGTGTGCACGAGCAGTATGCCGTGAAAGGGAGGGACTGAAAGAGAATGGAGTGATGGCTGGTTGTGGAACATAAAACAAAGTGGAAAGGAAGGAAAGAATCTAATTGCCGACACAACAGCTCGACATTTCCTTCTTGATAGGCAGCAAAAACTCAGTAGCTTTAAATCTAAGCTGCTGTGGCAGCCGCCTGCTGATTTAGAGCAGGAAGCTGCTCCCAGTGATCCCACTACAGTGGGCCTGGGTGCCTCTGATGCTTAGAGGATGTGGTCAGGCTAATACAGAGTTAACAATTTGAACGACTGAGATAAGCTGCTTCCTACAGCTGTTAAAGAATCACTACAGTTTGACCTGGGCCTGCATGTTCACATGTAAAGCAGCTCAGTAAGTCAGACAGGAGCTAACTTACATATTCATTTATTTCTTCAGGTGCTCTGTGTCCTTGTTTAAGTTCAAGCTGCTCTTATGTCATGCAGACGCACACTGCACACAGGGATGGGCGCTGTCAAACAGTATTTAGAGACCAATAAAACTATTGCCGACAACCACTGACTCCCACGAGTTCAACAATGTTAACTCAAAGTCCACGTGCTAACTTTTTCCACACAGTAGTCGAGATATTGTTCAGAGGTTACATGCAGAAGTAAAGCTACTGTGTTGGAACTGAGTCTGAATCAGTTCCAAGATAAGCAAACTGAGGCAAATGAAGCTTCTGGTGGCACCTGACGCCTGTAATGTCAACAGTGTTACTGATAGAGGTCACCTGACATGATGACTCGTGGAAACACAGATATCTTGAGCTCTGAGGCCAATGAAGGGTGAATGAACACATGCTGTATTTACACTTTACCATGACGCGTCTGATATCTAACATGTTGAGTGTCACCAGGTAGGGGCGTGGCCAGATGTTAACTTAGTGTTATCTTGTCAGGATGCTTGACGGCCCGTGCTGTCATTTTTAGCTTCGTCTTCTTCTTCATTTACCTCGTGAGGGAAAACGCCGCCATGTCCCACTCTGTGTGCTCTGCTTATCAACGAGCTGCAGACAGTCGCTGTTATCTAATGTGTTAGAGACACTCTCCATGTCACACACACACACATGCACACAGCACTCTGTAAATCTACTTTGTGATGTCCTTAACGGAGACACTGTTTCAGCGATTGTGATGTAAAGTCATTTCAGGCACATTTTTCACACTGAGAGAAGAATGCTGCACCACTTTTATTTCCCGTTTATTTGAACCAGGTTGAACAATGTTGACTTTGTAGAACTCTCTACAGTACAGTTGGTTTAGTGGAAGCTCTATGGATGAAGAGAACACGGTGAAACTGTTTCTACTGACACAACAGCACAAGTTGTAAACGTAAATGGAGAGCTAGCATGTCTCGCCGTTGCACTCACTGCAGCCGAGCTTCCCTCTGTATCTGCTGCTTCTATTATTTCACCACAGCTCGATAAGAAAGCATAAAAACAATCAATATTTCCTGAACGACAGGTTTGTCCTACAAACTGTCCTACAACCGTCTAGCGCCTCTCCATGTTCTTTGTGGGAAGGAATCCACAGGATAGGTTACGACTTTATTCTTGTGGCAGCCCGTGTACAGATGGATTTCAGACGAGATCACTCTTTGAGAGACGGTGAATTCCTGAAATCGTTTCAGTCGGCTTCAGTTGATGTGAATATTTAAAGTGTGATGGGACAGTACCTCTTTCTTTACTGATGGTGCTTGGCTAATGTGGTTAGCTGATTTAGCTAACAACAATCACAGCTCAGTTCTCATTTTTCCTCTTTGATCTCTTCGCCAGCAGTAAGTGGAGAAAAAAAAAAGATGAGTCATCGGAAAATCAGACTTAGACCAGGATGTTCAGTAAGAATTGATTATCACTGTGTCTGTCAGAACAGCAGCTGTGTTTGATTGAAGCCTCAGAGGGTTTCTGTCGGTTCAGGGCTCCACCTGTCAGTGTGAAAACCAGTAGCAGCTCAGCTAGCTCCAGCCCCAGCTGCAAGGTGCTTTCACCTGGACTGTGTGAAAGCCGTGACGTCCCGCCCTCACAGCCCTGCGGAGCTCGTTAGCCGTCTGAGCTAATTGGGAGGGGCTCCACTGCACAGATGTTGACGCACTTCAAAGGAGTTTCCCTTCAAAGAACGCACAGGTCAGAGTGGGAATAGGAGGAGGAACATGAATATATGTATGAACTCATGTTAAATAGTTGGACTATTTTATTATAGAACAGATACACCTGTAGAGAAGCAGCATTTCTTCTGTTAAAATCAATCTACATGACCAAAACTATGTGGATGAATCACAGTCTGCGTCCCACAAACTATAGATTAACTTTAATACAGTGAAGTGGCGTCTTTATTTCTACAGTGTGTGGGTGTGTTTAGTGACGAGATTGGAACATTCATAACTGACCATCACTTATCAAATATGTCAGGCCAAGAGTCAAGAGTTGTATCTATAGAGGACTGCTGGTCTCCGCCCACACCTCCACCCTGTTTCAAAAACAAAGTATTTTGCCAACTGTGATCCAAAACATGGCGTCTTCCTACAACTGTGAGATCACTCTGTCAGCTACTCCGACCCATGAGCGTTTGTGCTGCCCGTCTTCAGTGAGTCATTCCAGTGTGTGTACAGTGTATATACAGTGTGTTTACTGTTGAACGTGAACACACACACTCTCTCTTAGTTAACTTGCAGATTTATTACATGCTGTCTGTCATAGTACATGTGGAAGAAATCATTGCAAGTCCAGCAGACTCATCATTTTATCAGCTTATACAGAAAAATGCCCTCACATGTAGAAAAGGATTAGATGGGTTACACTGGGTACAGGTGTTTTGGCCTAATGTTCCCAGGCCTTTTAAAAGTTGTGGTGTTGCAAACTTTAGCAGCATTTACAGTAAACAGGGTCCTCTTGTGGTGAGGTGAGACCGGCAAACACCTGAGACCTGCTGACTCTGCTGCCCGTCAATAAAACACTGAGCATGACACAGCATTTTAATGTTGTGACAATCAGTTGTTCATGTGAGCTGTTTTCTGGTTGGGAGGGGTTTATTTTGTCATTGATTATTTTGCCGAGACAAAATAATCAATGTTAAGTTCCAGCTTCATGTTAATAGCTTTCCACCTGCGAACCTGTAGGGTACTTTTATTCTGACAAAGTACAAAGGCACACAGGAAGCACAGTTCGGTGAGATTTCGGCACAGCGGGACAGGAAGTTAAGGCGGCACATGCTAATGGGGTACGGCTGAAAGTTTCTGGGCGGATCTCTGCTCATCTGCGTGCACCAGACCGTGACCATGATGTGAAGATTCTACAGGAAATTTAGTGTGTTAAGTTAGCAGAGCTTCATTAGCGACGCTCTTCTTCAGTAATAACAGGTACACTCATCTTTGATTCAGTGCTTTAAGCTGCTCACAGCATGGCTCGGAGGACTACCTGATGGACAATATTGTTTCATGAAAAGCTCAAACATTAAAGGGACAGTGCTCTAAATTTTACAGCCCTGCTGTGGGTTTTGATTTTTGCAGCATGTCTTCCTTTATCTGCTCCAACAATGGAGGCTTTTATCTAACTACTCCTCATACACATTCACACCTGGGGACTGACCAGCGCCACCAGTGTCTGATGTGTCCCCACGCAGGCACACACAAGCTGCTCCAAGTCTGTTTCAGTGTATTTGTTATGATCGGTTTGGATCAGGACTGGTGGTGATGAATAGGCTGAGCTTCAGGCTGTAAACAGGATTATTGAATCTCTGGACGCCCTCCAGATGTTGCTGCTTTGTTTGGTTCAGATCTCTCCTCCCTGGTGCCTTCTTCTATGAAGGACACGTCCTCTGTGCCGCCGTCTCCTGTGTGCCTCTGAGTTTAGATTTCTGCCTCTGTGCCCTCACCCTGTCAGCTCTCTTCACGACAGGGAATCATTGTCGACAGGCCCTCACATGCCGACACTATTCTACATCCATTGTCTGTGTAGGCTGATGCGCTCACAAATTTGTTGGTGTGTTTAGTCTGTGTGGTCTTGAAGTTTGGGCTACATGTGGACCTTCGCCGACATGGGCAGATGACTACATTCACTTCACACGTGCGTAACTTGCTGTAGTTTGATGGAAAAACTGAAGAGAGAGGGCAGCTCAGCTTAATCTCAGAGCACACAAACAGTAGTACAATAGACCGGGGGGCCTCAGGTTGTCTAAACTGTCCTCTTATCCAATTGGGCCACCAGGAATCCCAGGAATGAGATTTCTACATGAAACCAAAGACTTTGTGTGTTTTTACACACAGTCCACTGGACAGATTTGTCTCTACACACCGTCTACACATCAATATGTGACCGCGAGTGATAATGTGTCCGTGTCAGTACAATCTTTATCTGTCCCTCCCAATATGATGTGTGTTGTTGTGAGATTAAACTGATCATTGTAGTTTATAATCCAGTTAAAGACCCAAGATCAAACCTTGTGTTTGTATATGTAAATCTATGTGTACACATCTCGTGCTGAGTGGAGGCACATGTACAAGTCTTTGTATGTGTTTGCAGATGTCAGGTGGAGAGTGATGTTATTTTCATACAGCTGCATGCAATTGACCTTCATCACAGTAACACAAAGTGTGAGAGCGTTTGAAACACTGATCGTTAAGACACCAGTTTAACCTTGAACACTGACAGCAGCTCAGCAGTTTTCAGTCAGCCTGGCTCTGGTACTGTTCAGGCTCTCAAACAGGCAGGAAGTAGATAGGAGCTGCTGTCATTGATGGATTTATCATCAAGACAAGCTGGAGCCTCCTCTGCGAGCGTGTGGGAGATTGATATTCAAGTAAAGCTAAAGAGCCTAAACATTGAAAAATGCATTTAAACCCACCCGCACCCATTTTTCATTGTTAGGTAGCCAAGATCACTCCTACTGTATCCAGCACAGATGTGCATGCTATCATAACAGATATTGATTATTGCTGTAATGCACTGCTCTCTCTCTGACCAACTGTGACAGCAAGAGGTGATGAAAACCAGTTCATACTGGTGTTTAATATAATCAAACATTTATCGGTTCAGGTCCATATTTTCACAGCTTAGTGAAAAATGATTCAAATTCTATGTATTGTAGTATAACTATGCACAGCTAGTGGTCTACTGGTTCAAACATGACTAATGCAATTGAATTTTGCTATTGGCCGTCCCCATGCTCTGCCATAGGTGTGGCCCATCTGAGCTGCTACCTTAGCTAACGTTATAACACTTGTGCTGTGAGTGACTTCTCGCGTCTGTTAGCTCTGCCGCTATGAGCCGCTAACCCTCAGCTAATGTCACAACACAGGTATCACACAGAAACTTTTACAAATGGCCACAAACTTTTTTTGAGCAACGCTTTGACAGACGCTGGTCAATCGACTTCCTATAGTGACTGTCCTCATTCTTAAAACTTGCTGGCAGAGAGCGAGCAGGCAGAATGTGTGGGTTCACTCATACTTTAATAAATAATGTTTTAATTTTGTTCACAAAACTGCAACTGCAGATTTGGGACGTCGATATTTTGCAATCCAAGATGAATCCTCTTTGCTGTCATCCCTCTTCGTGTCATAGCCTGTGTAAACATTAAACTGGCTTCTGCTTGTGCATGTTTGAAAACTTCTCCATCATTTTCAATAAAGTTCAGTTTGGTGTGAACATTAAATTACTACAGAGACAAACAGGAAACTGGCAGCAGATCTCCACCTGTACGATTTCCTGTGATGAGTCATGTACCCAGTTTGTGTGTGCATTTGTGCAGAGGTTGTGTGCGTGTGTGTGCAGAGGTCATTTGTGTGCGCAGAGTGGTAAGATGATCTCCTGTAATAGTTAATACTGTGTCACCATCTGGGTACACCTCCGACACAAACTGAGCTGAAACAAACAGCAGTGTGTTCGTGACAGGGTAAATATCCTGGAGATGATTCCTGGATTCGCTTGGATTTATTTTCCGTGTGTGTGTGTGTGTGTGTGTGTGTGTGTGTGTGTGTAACGCTTCACAGTGAGTCCAGACCTCTGCCTCGTCTCTCTGCAGTGTGGGGATTTCCTTTTCCCCCTCTGGTCACATGACTGCAGATATGGGTGTGGTCTCCTGCATTCTTGGCCTCTCTTTTCTCTCTCGCTCTCTTGTTACTCTGTCTGGCATGCTGCGACACTCTCTCTTACACACACACACACACACACACACACACACACACACACACACACACACACACACATCGTTGTCTAGACCAAACACACACCGGCTCAGCGTCGGCTGTTTGACGTGCTCAGCCTGTAGAAATGTCTCTGTAAAGCCGCTGTGACATGATACAGTGGGATTTTATATGTGCTTGTGATCTGTTGCTGGGTGCAAGAAGAAGAAAGAGAAAAAAAGTTCCTCTCTGTGTGGAAGGTGTGGCCAGCAGCGAGTTTGCATAGTGTGTGTGTGTGTGTGTGTGTGTGTGTGTGTGTGTGTGTGTGTGTGTGTGTGTGTGTGTGTGTGTGTGTGTGTGTGTGTGTGTGTGTGGAGGAGGGTGGTGCAGGCTGCTGGTTTAGTATGCAGAGCAGGTGTGTCTGCAGAGGCAGAGAGAAGGAAGAAGAAGGAGGATAAGAGCAGCTGAACAGAGGGATGGTCTGATTGAATGAAATGAACAGATAGAGGAACTGAGACTAATCCTTATCCTTACTGTGTTTAGAAAAGTGATAAAGTTGCTGCCTGTTAACCGATCTGTGGCCGACACATAAAACTGTGACGTTCTCCAGTGTCCAAAGAGAGAGGGTGGGACTGACCTCATTCAGGGAATGTTGTTGGTTCATACCTGCATGGAGCAGGAGGGTCGTTGATTAGCTGCAGTGAGTGTGAAGACGGTGACAAATATAAATGAGTGTGAAGGGTTTGATAAAAAGCTTTATGATTTACATTGCTGTTGTTATCACACGAGCCATGCTAGCTAATGCAGAATACGTTTCCTGTCTCGAGCTGCTAATGGCCACACCACAAGAGAAGATTCCCACGGACAAACTGAGATCCATTATTGAAATATAACAACTGATTGATACAGTCGCAAGAACCTCAGGGGATGCCAAAGCATGTAACAAAAACAAATGACACCAAATAATGAAGGTGGCCTCGCCCTGAGGCCCCAAATAATGTAGTGTTAATACACAAGTAAAATGATGGCACTCAGATTTGGACTGATCAGAAATGATCATCAAATTCACCTCAAGGAAAGAAGAAAAATTAATGAAATAAATGCAGCCATTAACAAATGCGGTGAATACCTTGATGACAATAAATGACTGAATGACTCCAGTGTGTAGCAGATAAAGCAGTGAGTAATGGTAAGATGTATTAAGAAACACAGGAGACCGCTAAGTGGAGGCATTAACCAGTGAAATCATCTTAATGCACAGTGCAGCAGCTAAGAGGTTGATGGGAAGCATGAGTGAAATACTTTAAGCAATTACATATTATTACAAGATTGATGGCAGATCCTACGTATGACCCAGCATTTCTTAATTGTGCTGAGTGTCCTATAGCAAGTGTCACCTGTTTTAAAGTCACCATATTTACTACACAAGGACAGAGCAGGTCATGAAAGACATTTCATGTACATGTGTAGCATGTCAGCCTTCTGTTTTAATGTAAATCTGATCTCCTAACGGTAAGAACACGGTGGATGTGATGTCAGCGAGAGTCATTCTGCTTCCTGGGTTTGTTTAGTTTTACCAATCTAATCCTAAAGTGCCACAACACACACGTCCTCACCGAGATTGATTATCACACAAATTTGAGGTGTTCCTATCTACTGTGAAACAACAAAACAATAGAAACCAAATCTCTCTCTCTCTTCCTCAACGTTTCCACCAGCCTCTGCTCCATGGCGGAGTTTTGTGCTATAAAAATATGAGAATATGGAAGGAAAATCCAATGACAATGAACATTTCTGACACGAGTCATAAACACGGAAATCTTTCCATCTCTGCGTGATAGGAACACAGCATGAGGCAGGATGCTTGTGGGGTTTGTTTTATAACAAACTGAAATGTTTAAACGGCACAAATAATATCAAAGAATTTTGAATTTTTGAAATCCTGCGTAAAAAGAAAAGCAATAAAATATGTCAGCAGAGTGTCCCCAGATCATCACCAGGTCCAGTTTTCCACACACACACACACACACACACACACACACACACACACACACACACACACACACACACACACACACACACACATGCACAGGCTTATTGTATCTCACATACACACACATATAAGCTGAGTGGCTGGCAACATGGTGGCTGCAGCTTAATTTCATCTGGAGTCAATAACAAACAGATAAGATGGACAAAGAACAGACACACTGGCTCTCTCACACACACACAAACACACTCTGAAACTCTCTGTCTATAAATAGGGACAGCTGAAGTCCTGACATCATTTCCTGTCAAGCTTCTGTAACTTAATAGAGTCTGATTGAGGCATTCTTTCTTTGGTCTTTGTTGAAAAATTAAACTTCACACTTTAGTTCATGGATTAAACAGAGCTACTTTCAAACTGGTGATTTAAATCAGCCTGCTAGACCTTAGTCAAGTGTAAATTGGTTGCTAGGAAGCACCAATCAAAAGCAATCATGTAAACAGGAAGTCACGGCATCATGAGCTGTAATTGTTGTAGGGTACACCCAGACATTTTTAAGAGCAGGCATGAGCTTGTTTGTTAATGTGCAATCATGCAAATAGAAATTTGTGTTTCATCATTCAGAGTAATTCTGTCGATAGTGGTTTATAGTCAGAAGTTAGTGGGACATGTGTGTTGTTTTTGTCAGTAGGGATAATAATCAATAATCTTCACTGAAAAGTGGTTTGCAACTTTCAGAGATGTGTGAATGTCCGCTTTGTAAACTCCACGATGGTCTAGTTGTACCCTCGCCTCTCACAAAGCGAGGTCACTCTAAACTCTTCTCTGTGGTCATCCCCAAATGGTGGAATGACCTACCAACGGCTACAAGAACTGCAACATCCCTTTCTACCTTCAAAAAACTTCTAAAAACCTTTCTGTTTCGAGAATGCTTCCCTGCCTAACAAAACTAACAAAACTAACAAACTACTCTGTGCTCCTTTACACCTTTTCAGCTTATGTCCTCCTCTGTAAGTCGCTTTGGATAAAAGCGTCTGCTAAATGCAATGTAATGTAATGTAATGGTCCAGTCAGACCTGCAGTTTGACTAAAGACAGTTTAAAATCTGATTCTTTCAAAATCCTCTGACAATCAAATGATTTTGATTTCTTTTCTGTGTTAATAGAAACAGAAAATAGCACACACTGTCTTATTGTCAATGCTTCAGTCCTCAGATTCTTGTCAGATTCATGATTTAATGGGATATGGATGTGTACAGTGCATTATGGGAAGTCCTCTGGCAGTCAAGGCAGGAAGCATCGTCATAACACCACCATCAACTTCAGCTATGTGGTTTCTCCAGCAGACCTGTGAATCACTCGACTTGAGTTCAGGTGTTTGGACGCAGGTTGCCTCTGACAGGAACAAAGTTTAGTGATTGAAGTGGTCAGACACAAAGCAGTGGAAGTGCCTTCAGCATGAGATCACGTCTTTCTCCAACACTCGTGCGTATTGTCTCATGCCTTTACAAATCCTCTGAATAGATGTCTACTGCTATGTGTCAGGCAAAGTGCGAAGTAACTGTGGCAGAGCTAGTGGGATGTGTGTGTGTGTGTTATCAGTGTGAGTGTGTGTAGATATTATTCTGCGTTAATCAAACACATGCTTGTTAAAGCATAACAGCTACACACTCAGTCACATGGCAGGCAGGAAAAGGTGAGTATAAGTTGTGTATTCTGTGTGTGTCAGCAGGCGTGTCATTAAGGTAAAGATAGGAATGCTAACCTTTGGACTACAGTGGGTGCGGTGGCGTTGTTCATAAGCAACAGAGGATTATGTTTGTGAAGCCCCACCCAAAATTCAGTTGATTTCCATCGTTCTTTCTTCCTTAATCTTCCAAGTTTACTTCTATCTTACTCCAACCCTTAGCATTTTAAAATCTTTCTCTCAATTTTTTCATTTTATGAGATTCAGACTATTCTGATTTATTTTCTGTGTTAATGGAAACAGAAAATCCTGCACATGCTTTATGCTTCCACAGTCATAGTTTATGATCCAGCCTACCAGTCTATAAGTCAGGCGTACCAGAGTGGGTTAAGGAGTTAAAAGGCACAACAGTGGAGCTAATAGAAATGGACTGCGGTGCAGTTATGTGGTGCTCTCATAAGCCACTAGCTTAATACCACAGCCAGAGTTAAAGCTGACCCGTGAGGAATGATGTCATGTTATATCATGTCATGACAGTCATATAAAATGCACGCCCTCCCATTGTTGCAACCACAAACTAGCCATGCTTCAGTGGTCGAGAAGTTAGTATAACGAGCAATAGCTCATCAGTTCTGTTGGTGTGACTGATGTATTCCTCTTTCCTTTTTATTCAGACCCCAATCAGTTATAGAGTGTGGAAAAAAAAGCGAAACAATTTTAGAATTTAAAAAAAATGAAGAGGAGCAGTATTTATTTTAACCGATGCAACTGATAAAATGGCTGCTCTAGGAACTTCATATATGATTATTGTTGTAAGAACACACTAACCAATTCTGTTGCTTTAATCTGCATCCTTCGTGTAGAATTACATACCTATTTCTTCTAATGGACTACTTGTATGTTTCCTCTTTTTAATGCCGTACAATTAAGTAATCTCGTCACCTATAATTAACACATTTCATCACAATGATATCACCAACTATTTGTGTGATAATGTGTATTAACCATTGATGTGGCGAAGTCTGCGGTCAATTTATTTTATTTTACTGTTTTTACTGCACGATGACTGGATTTCTGGTCAATGAACAGACTGATAATTACTAAACACAGAGAGCGGGCATTTGTCCTGATTTATTTAAAGTAACACACACACGCACGCACGCACACACACACACACACACAGTTCTGCAACCTGATACAAGGAAAATAAATAAATGAGACAAATAATGGAGGTGGATATAGGTCAACAGACAGACTAAACAGAAACTAGGTTCCTTGTGGCATTTTTATTTTTTAATTTATTTTACCTTTTCATATTTTATGAATACGTATTTTAACAGCACAACACTAATTTCATTTCTTAGATGTGGTGGGAACAAACAGAAATGTGCTTAAGCAACGTTTAGTCCCTGAGTTTTTTATCTTGTCTATTGAGTTTGTTTAATTAAATTGATAGTTAATGAGTCCAGACTTGACTTTCTGATTTGGTTTTGGGGGTTTACAGAAAACCCTCTGACAGACACCAGCAGAGGCTCTGAAGTATAAACTGATACAGTGCAACAAAGCGAACAGTTCTCAGTGATGGTCTCGGATGTTTTAGTGCCCAAGGTGTCATTCAGTCTCTCTGATGAATAAATCGGGCTGTTTAGAAATGCAATTAATCTGCATTTACATGTCCAAACACTGGGTTGGAAAAAATGGTCTGAGGATGCAAAATAAACAATAAAATAATGTTAATGGATTTTATTTTATTTCTGAATTTACACTCTCCATCATGCAAGCAGGAAGTGTAGAGTTCTATATGGCTGGAGAAATTTGAGACGTTACTGCCCCATTAATGTTTTCTAAAGACGATATTAGGTAACTCACAGTCTGAGCTCTTTGAGCCTGGGACAGATATGTGGACGTAAAAACTAAAAGAGAACAGTCAGCTTCGATTCCCAGGGTGCCTTTTGGCCGATGGGTATTGTAGTATTTAAGGGTCTGCTAAACTTCTAAAAGAAATCACCAAAAACTCAGCTGCGTGAAGATAGTCAAGGCAGGGCTGCTGTATTGGAGGGCGGTAGGTTTCACAGGTGTGCCTCTCACACTAAAAATAAAATTAAAAAACACTTCCTTCTTCATATCATTAAAGTGACACTACTCACATTTGACACTTTCCGTAAAAACATACTGTCATGTCAGAACGAAGGAACATTCACAGGAAGTCTGAATGACAGTATCAGTACTGTGGCTGCTTAAAGAGGACGGCCATTTTAAAAAGAAGGCTCCCCCCAACCCACCACCACGGATCCACTGATGCCGGTGATCCCTGCACTGCATCTCTGCACCTCTAACCACAAGCCTCTGCTCGGGACAACCCTGACTTCAGCATTAACAGCAGTACTTCTCTTGTGTGTGCGCGTGTGTGTGTGTCCATGATGGAGCACTAAACAAGGAAAAATGGAGGACACACTTTGATGTGCACTTACATAATCTGTGTTGATCGGCTGGAAAGCCACACACACCACACACTCACACACACACACTTACACGAACACACACGCACACACAGAGACTCACACGCTTACACACTGACCCAGTGGAGTTCTCCCTTTCAGTGGTGTATTGTCCTCTGCCTGGTGTTGATTGGCTCTCAGAGCTGCGGTGTATTCAGTCCTGAACTGTGGTTCTTCATCCGCAGCACAAAAGAATCCAGCTTCCTTGTTACTCATTTATTTTTACAGTACCTTTGTCTCGATGCGAGCAGATTATCTTTTTTCTGCTGTGTTAGTTCAGTGTTTGCCAGGACAGCTTTCGCAGTTTCACGGTTGTTTCTAGTAAAGCATTCAAAGGCCAACTCCTGTCTTCAACTGTGTCTAGCTCACTGCAAAGCTGCGAAAGAGGAAGAGTGAGGATTTATAGATTTAATCAGTTGTACAATATGCTGAACTGTCAGGCAGGTTTTTATTAATATCTACTGCTCGTTCTTATTTTACACCTTTTGATCTGAGTGTTAATGAGTGTTAAACGAAGGTTTATTTATTTTTTAAATTGAATTAAACAGTAAAAAAGTAAACAAAAAAAAAGACAAACTTCTGGTCATGTGCCTTAGTTTGATGTTGAATGAAATCAAACTATAAATCAATATATTAAAAAAATTAAACAGAGTAAAAAAACTCCACAGACAGTTCAGGGAGTGCAGCTATTTACCAACCAATTACATGTCTCGTAGGAGCAGCATAAAGCAATAATCAGTTTACATCTTAACAACCTCCGTTATTCAGTAGACTCCTTTAATAATCTGAGATATGAAATCCTCCTCGAATTGGCGCAATTAGTTTCTGTGCTATTAATTAGTAAAAATAAAACAGGTCTGGATTGATCTGTCTGCTGATGATGTTTAAGGGCCGTGTGTCCGGGCAGTTTTTTCAGTCTAGATCTAGTTTGTAAATATCTGTTTTCCTGTTTCTGTTTCCTCTGCAGAAGCAAGAACATGTTTCCGTGAGGAGCATGCACATCCGGGTCTGGAATTAACTTCAAAACCTATCTTCTATCTTGAGACCTACACACTACCTACAAAACCCTCTGATCTCACTACGCAGTTCAACGTTTAGATCAGTTTGGCAAAGACACTCGAGGAACAACAATAACAGTAACAACACTGCTGTGAAGAGGACCAACATGGCCAACAACACGGCAGACCACCCTCCGGGGAATTCGGTTGCAGAGGGCAACCATGACGGGGACTTTGGGGTGAGCATGGAAGACTTAAGGGGCCTGATGGAGCTGCGGAGCGCCGAGGCTGTCAGCAAGATTCAAGACACGTATGGAGATGTGCAGGGCCTCTGCCGCCGCCTGAAAACATCACCTATAGAAGGTAAGAACATGTACAACACATGTCCAAAATGTGTCAAACTATCGCTTTGTCAAGGTCTAAATATTTTGTCCATGAAGTCTGAGATGACTGATGAAGGTTATTACCCAAAACATAATCCATAATAGCATAACTATTTTAGTAGTGGATTTATTATTCACAGTTGTTGTTAGTTTGGTAACAAATGTTTCATGGCCAAGTACGGCACACCATGGGCTGCAAATCACTGCTTTAAATGGAACTCAATATCAAAATAGATGGTTTAAATCATCAGTCAGAGAGTCTGTAGTTTGAATCTCATTCAGTCAAATCATCGGCTAGGTTGATATACCGGGTCCTACAAACCAAGTCCAAGTTTCATTGTCAGTTGGTTCATTAAATCTGTTTGATAATTTGGACCACTAATGTATTATAGTTAATCCAGTTTTAACTTTGTTCTGGCAGATCTGTCTGCTCATTCAAACGGTTGAAGGTCTTTCCAGTTGTGTCCGGATGTCCCAAACTAATTTGAGTTTGAGTCTGGCAGTGCCTCCTCAAGTTTGGCCCAACAGCAAGTTATTCACCATGCCTAATTGTACACAGTATCGTTTACAAAGCAAGACCATGGCTGCACTGCCAGGTGATGGAAAAGGAAAGCAGAGCAGATGATGATGATTGAACGAGTCATCTAACTATTAAAATTCAGATAAGATTCTGATTTGATTACAACACACATCAGAAATTCACACATCAGTAGGTGTGTGAGCCAATAATGATGATTCTCACAAACAAACAATGTTTCTGGTAAAAGACTGACACGCTCTTTATACTGTGATGATAGATCATCAGTTTGGAATTCAGTCAGAGCTTCATGTGAGGCCAGAAAATGGCCGACATGCTGCTGTTTGTTGTTTCTCTCTCCCTCATCTTTTGATCCGTGTGTGTGTGTGTGTGTGTGTGTGTGTGTGTGTGTGTGTGTGTGTGTGTGTGTGTGTGTGTGTGTGTGTGTGTGTGTGTGTGTGTGTGTGTGTGTGTGTGTGTGACCATCGGTCCATTCCAGGATTGAAATTAGTTCCAGCCCGTTCCCCTAATGGCTCCATAGATCATTGCTCTGTTCCATTTAGTAATCAGAGGACAGCTGTAGTGGCGTCCTCAACGCAAGAAATTACTCACTTTAATGAAGAAATTGTAATTATATTTTCACTGCAGAGGAAGGGGGGGTGAGAGGGGAAAAACGGGGGAAACCTAAATGTAAGATTGAGGGCAAACACACAATGATTCACTGTTACAGTTAACTAATGTGAGTGTGAGTCCTGCTTCAGTCCAGGTACTGTTCCACGTCCACGTCCCTCACCAACCACAATATCTGTGTTTACTATCATTTTATAGAAACATACCTTTTTAGGATGACCTCACTATGACGTCATTAACTGTTTTCACAAGCTGAAGTACGACAGCCTGACTCTGACGTGCAAACTCAGTGTAGTATGTATGAGTCTGTGACGTGCTCTGTGGTCGTTCCAGTGTACAGATTGGTTGTTGTTGGATTTCACCTGTTGATAGCATCACGTCTACACTGTTGGGATGTGTTAGGATAGATTATCACACTGTGTGTTTAATTGACTTTGTGACAGTGTGCTGAGCAGAAGGTTTGCAGTAAGAGACGAATGAATCGATAAAAATTTTTTATCACGATATATTTAAGTTCATTTTGGGACTTCATTGTATTACAGCCAGATTGATCCATCATATTCTCAGGCACTTTGAGTTTTTCAGAGAGGCATCAGTGTGGTTGTACATGTTGGCTGATATTGTACTTCCCAAAATTCACTTACTATTTTTTAGAACTTTCAACTATGTTACAGAAGATTAGGTTTAGATCAGGATAGATGAAGACTGTGTGATACGGTTGAAAGCTCTGGAAGAAGCAAACACACCTTGAGCAGCTACTCCGCCTGAAATGCAACAGGAGAAGAAGAACTCGTGTTTACAGTGCAGCCAAACTACTCCTTGTTGTTTTTTCAGGAAGTCAATAATTGGCCAGAGTTCATGCTGTGCACAGCACGGTAACAGAACTAGTCACCTTGATGATGATGTTGGAGGTGTGCTGGTGCTTAAAAGCAGTAGAAGAACGCCTTGCTAGCCTCTCGGTTACATTGCATGGCCACATAGTCGCAGCCAATCCTGGTTTGATTCCAGCAGCCTCATTTCCTGTCTGCCTCTTCTTCATCACTATCCAACTAAGGCAAAAAAAAAAAAAATACCTCAAAAAAATAAAGGACAGTAGAGCCAGTCAGCAGCAGCTCTTCATCAAACAGCTCACTCATATATTGAAATGACTACAATCGCCAAAAAAAGCAGAAGACTTGACAGTAACGTCAGTGTGACTCAGGTGGCAGAGTGGGTCATCTAATAACTGAAGGGTCGTCTGTGTGAGTCCCGGCTCTCCTGGTCGAGTCCTTGGGGAAAGATACTGAACCCCAATTTGTTCGATGGCTGTGCCGCCTGTGTGAGGCTGTGTGTTGAGCTCAGTATCACATAAGCACCTTGTATGGCAGTCACCAGTGCATGAATGTGTGTGTGTGTGAATGAGTGAATGTGACAAGTCCATTGAACGTTCCCATTCCATTTTGTTTGGCTGCCTCATCGTAAGGATTTTAGGACGAGCATCAGCATGAAGTGGTGTGTTTGAATTAGCAGAACCTTAACACAGCTCTGCTCCCTGTGAATCTCTCATGCATGTAAATTTAATTTAGGTATGATGGAAAAAAATAGTTAGTACTGTGTCTCTGTGACACACACTTTGACGTTTACACAGCGACGATCTGTTTCTCACCTTCACAGGCTCGTTAACACTGATCTGAGCTGAAGCTGACGTGAATCATGTTTCTTACATCCTGAAACACGACAGAAAACTTGCTCTATTGTCTCATAGCGAGTTGACAGGTAGCTAAAGTTATTAGCTCAGTAACAGATGCATTATGCTAGCTGTTAGCGACCTCACACAGTTATATTTAACCTTGTTCCTGTATCAGCTAACTGCTCTGACTGTGATAATGAAATGTTTCTTCCTTGGCTGCTTTTACTCTTTTTCTATCAAACCAGCTTCTGATTGGACACAGAGCTGACCGTCAGCATCCAGGGTTCAACCCCCCCCCCCCCCCCCCCCCCCCCCCTCCACACACACACACACACACACACACACACAAACACAGCACAAAATACACACACACACACACCAGGCTCAGCTGCAGCTGTGTATCCCGCTGGTTAATGTGTATTGATGAATCAGTCCACTGCCTCTTTGGAGGTCATTGATCGTCCTTCCCTTCATTTAATTTTACAAAATGTATCTCATGTTGCGAGGACACGCAGCCTCTGAGGCATTAGATACACAGCCAGAGGTAAATTCTATTTAAAAAGGGCCTGAGCTGCAAAGAGACACATACAGAGCCAAAAATAAACATTTATTTTAGGAAAATGCTAATGAACAGCGTCACTGCTCAGGTGAGAACAAGACAGGATGATTTTTTTTTGTCTCAGGACTGTCAGTTTTAGTTCTCAGTTGTGGATTTTTGTCTGAACTCCTTTACATAAAGGGAAAATGGATTCAAACAGTCACTGACTGTGTCATCAGCTGACGATCAGAGGCTCAGCGTGATCTAAACCGCAAACAGTGTGGATGTTTTCTGCTGCCTCCAATATTCGTCTCAGATCAGAGATGTAGAGAACTGATTGGACAAATACTGGACAGATGAAGTTTCTGTGTTGGATGACCTCTAAACCTGTAAGAATCAATAATGATTTCAGTTAGCTAGTATTGTTTGGATTTATCAACAAATAGTTAATCCATTGATTCCCCAGAAGAGTTCTACATTATTATTCACATAACCAATAAACTACCAGTTCCAACAGGCTGCACAGCATCTGTCAGTCTGTGTCATTTGTAACACCCCCACAGCACCTCTGATGTGTGAAAACGAGTTAGCAAGGCACCAAAGATAATGAAACAGATTAAAATGCCTCGAACAAATAACTGAAACTTTGGCTTCGAAGATACTGTTGTTATTGTGCCGATATACTCTTTCATAAGAGAATAAATCTGTTTTTAAACATTACTGAAGAAAAGCCGACAGCTTTAGGCCTCTTGGCGTCAGTTCCCACGGCAACTGCCAACTGCTCTGTCACTGCACTGTCATCTTCTGTGGTGACTACACCAGTAAACTTGAGGACAATCTCTCTTGTATGTTAGTTGACTTAATTTGTGAGCACAGTACCAACACTAATATTTGAATATTTAAAAAATCCGATTATGACTTTTTCCATGACAAATATACAGTATATAATATTTACATGTAGAGCAGTAACTGTGACAGTTCAGAGGTCTCTCTCTCTCTCTCTTTCTCTCACTGATCTTTTTAAGCACTGAGGTGTGAGAGGTCAGAGAATCAGCATGATCTGCGTGACCCGGGTCTCATTCAGTGCAACTAACACACACACACACACACACACACACACACACACACACACACACACACACACACACACACACACACACACACACACACACACACACACACACACAGACAGCCTCAGGTCATCCATGTCTTTGCCAGTTGAAGCAGAATGCTCCTTTAAGCGATCAGCAAGAGGGAGAAAGATACCCAGACATGCAACGCTGCTTGTTTCTTTCCTTTCTTAGTATCATTTAATCTCACATCTCTTATTGTGGACTGACATTAACTGTTATCTGTAGTTACCTCTCTGAAGTTCTCAATCAGTCCATCTATTTGTTTATAGTTGAGGGTCAGAAAGGGTCTGGATATCAGCTTTTTGTTAAAGCTGATGTTCTCTTACAGCCAAGAGGCTTCTGTCTGTTCAAAAATCCAAATCCAATTTTACCAACATTTTCATAGGAAGTAATGCGTTATTGTTGGACTATCACAGGAGGGAGACAAAAATAGTGTGAAGAAGTGTCTTTATGTCTTTATGGTGCAGAGGATTTTCAGGATTCTGTATGTTTATACATACATGTGCGTGACCTCTATGCCACCGTTTAGCATTGCATGCACTTATCTTCATGCAGGGAAAGCTTTTTCACAGGAGGACCGAAGAAAACCAGGAAAATTAGGTGATTAGGTAAAGTGAGCATAGAGTAGTAATTCTGTCTGGTTGGATGTTTGTTACAGAACAGATTATAGTCCGTTACAGTTACACAGAAATATAATAATATGCATGACACATGGCTATTAGTTTACAGTGTGTTTATAAAACGAGGGGTGGAGGGGCTGCATAAAGGACCAGTTTAAGATAAATAAGGATTTTTTAACTATGAATCACAGAAAGCTACTCTAGTGGAGTCCAAGTATAAAAATATGGACCTGGAGGCATTTCCTTTAAGATGTGCCTTGTGTTCTGTATGAACATGTTGATACTCGTTAAAACTGTCCTCTGCCTATGTACTGGACATCAAAAACTCACATTGAGACTGGACATTAATACATGCTGGTGGAGGATGAATAAAAGTGTGTTTAAAGATGTAGCTGCATGTTGGCTGGTAAAGCTGTGAAATGGAAGAGACCTCTTTTTGGACCAATAAAGTCTATTTCTGCTGGAAGCTGAGATCCATAAACATCTGTGACAGGCGAGCATGCAGCCGACTGCTCTGCTGCTACTGGAACATCATCTCAGAGCTTTAATCTGCATCTCCACAGGGACGTCCACAAACACAAAAGGCTGATGCCAGGCACCAGATGAAACCCACCGTCGCAATTACAACAGTAAACCAGAACAAAACAAAAGACTCGGATCGATCAAACAGCCTGTAAAGGTTCTCAGAGATTCAGTTTTTCTTTCATTTTAGTGTGACAGGAGCTTTCAGCATCAATCACTGGTTTAAAATGATGAAACCAAACTTTGGACTCAAACACATTGTGATGAAACGCTGCTGATGATACCTTTGACAAGTGGTGTATTTTTAAAACCCTACTCCTGTTCAGTCAGAGATGTTGGGAAGCTTTACAGTCAGTCGGATCACAGACGTATTGTGTGTGTGCGTGTGGTTCAGTACTGTGTTAATACTGTAGCTTTAAGTTATTTTGAAAAGCTTTCATCTTCATCTCATCTACCTCACATCATCTTCATCTTCATCACTATCTCATTCTCATTTAATTTTAAACTCAACCTATGGTCATCTATGGTCATCTAATGTACCATCTCATCTCGATTCACCCAGTCACTTGTACTGATTCCCCCCGTCTCAGTTTTCTTAGTTTGGCTTGATCCATTTACATCGTCTCATCTGTTCTACCTCATCTTATGTCATTTAATTTCACATCACGTCTCCTTGTCCCCTCATCACCTCGTCTCATCACCTTGTCCCCCCGTCTCACTCTGTCATCTCCCCTCCACTCTCCTCATTCCTTTCATCTCACGTTCCCTAAGATCACCTCAGCCTCTTTTAACTCCTCTCTTTTGCCCTCATGTTCATTGATATCACATTAACTCTCATCTTTGCTCATCTCAGTCACCTCTAGCTTCACTGTTAAGTAAATAATATAAATATTCTTCCATTAACTATCCAATTAGAGTCATGCGACATGAGTGATGGGGAAACTAGTACCTCTGTGTGTCCTTGTGGTTGCATAATAACTCCAAAACAGCAGAATCTAGTGTTTGGTAGTTTTATCTGATTCCTGTGTCCAAAGAAAAGGAAGCCAGATAGAGAAGTCCTGAAGAAGAGGAGGGCGCTTCTTTTAGTCTGTCTGCAGAGAATCATTAGTGGAGGAATAAGAGGCCATCATTAAAACATGGAGGCAGAAACATGTCTGAGCTCAGGTTCATGCTGACTTACAGAATCCTTCATGAGAAATCCTGGCAGTGCGGCCTGTTGACATTCAGATCACGTTCCACTGCACATCTCCCAGTTCCACCAAGAAATCCACAGCAGCCACTTTGCAGCCTATACAGCCGCTGTGCAGAGGAAGTCACAGATTTTCAGGTTTTACCAGATTTATTAAAAAGGCGGCGATCAGTTAAATTAGGTTTTATTCAGAGTCCTACCAGTGCACAGAGAAGTGGATGCAAATAAACACTGTTTACTAAAGTTAAAGTTAACGAGGCCCTGTGGTGACAAGCTCCGCTCAGAAAATCCTCTGATAGTATAAAGTGAAGATAAACACGAGCACCGATTACCCGTCTTTAATTGATGGAGTATAATACATGTACTGAAAATCATTTCATACATGAAATTAAAATCTGATTTTCATCCAGATCTTTGAATAAAAAGAAGCGCCAGGATCTCTAGAGCACCCTCCTGCTCTGACCTCTTTCAAGCATCTTTGTGGACTGAGGAATCTCTTTGTTTTTATTGTCTTTATATGGAGAATGAATGAGCGGTTAGATGAGTCACTGCTGGAAAATGACAGTCAGAGCTCTGGAATAAATAACTCACAGATATTGTTTGGTCTTCAGTTAGCAGAAGATTGTAAGAGATCTTTGTGCCGAGGGACAAGAGAAACATCAGACAGATTTTTTAATTAACTAATCAATTAGTGGAAGAAATTATGTTTGTAGGTGAGGATAGTGCTGCACTGCAGTACATGTTATATTTTATTCATTAACCACTAATTATTTTCATTTTCTAATTGCCATTCTGTTTTATGTATATATTTATGTTTTTGAGTTCAAGTTTTTTTCGTGAGCCTTTTGTGTTTTTCCTTGAGCCAGCTGATCCAGACCAGGTCGTCTGATCAGGTGGTATTGTGTTGACATGAAGCATTTTGGCTCTGGTGGAGCAGCAGATTGTTTGTACAGCAGGGATGGTTCGGGTCAGTTCAGGCTGCCATAGATTCATCACTGCCACACACCAGTGGTTTCCAGCCTGAGGAACAACACAAGGGGCCACCGGATAAACCTGAAGGATCATCCGATGATTGACCGGAATATTAACTTAGGTTTTAAAATGATGCAGTAATTTACAAGATTATCAAATAAAACTACTCTTTGATTGAACTTATCACAACCAGCAGACAAATGAAAGTGGTAACGAGGTCGTTTTAGGAGGTTACAAGTAAAACATGTGTGAAGAACTACTGCTGGTTGTAACAACAGAAATCATTTTCTGTTTCCAGCTGATTTTTAATCACGTCTAATCATGGGGGTTATTTTTCCCACCTGTTGCACCTGAACACACCTTCTATCTGACCTTTTAGTCTGTTTTTTGTCTTTACTGGATCTCCTGAGTGGAACAAATCTGTGTTTGTGACTCGCCCAGATAAATACTGTATATGGAAATACTACAGTCTTTCATGGCAAGAAAAGTAGGTCAGGTTGAAAAAAAAACTGTTTGTGGAAATGTGTAAAATCTTGACTTTCAAATCTATGGTATCTTCTGACCTCACTTTATGTATTAAGCTAATCATACTTCTAATAAAGGTTTAAGACAGGCTTTAAGTTTTTACACTTATTTCAGATAAAACAGTGTCATCAGTGAAGAAAAACACTTACTTTATTAATCCCCCAAGGGGAAATTTATATATTTTTTGTTCATTTGTTATTATTATACATTAGACCTGAAATACACACATGGACATGCAGGGCTCATAGATAAGCAGTTATTGGGAGCATTGTCAGAGTAGAGTTGGGAGATTGGTGCTCAGGAGGTGAATGGGCACCTCTTCAATCCAGACTCCACTGATCCATGCTGGAATTATATTAGCCACTCTCGTGTTCCTAAGCCAAGTATGCCATGTTTAACTTCACTACACTATTTCCCATAAGCCGTAAAGCCGTAGAAATGTATGGGCTAAACATCATGGCTCATCAGGAGAGGCGATTCCACTGAGCTAGTTCAGAGGTCACTGTTCGCTCAGTGATGTTTGTAACACAGCAGGTCAGAGAGCACAGAACACTGTAGATGTTTTTAGACAGCAGAGATTACGACTCCAAAGTCGGAAAAAATACTTAAAAGGAGAGCATTGGTGAGTTTTATTGATGTGGATTCAAGTTAGGATGACAGAAACTTGTTTTAAATGAATGAGAGATTGTATTGAGTTAAAGAAGCTAGTGAAAAAGAGGCTAGCTTCGACTTGATGTCATGACTTTGGCTCTCTACTGTGCATGAAATCCATTTAAATCTGTAATGCACGAGGGACGAAAGTACATCATGTTTCTGTGCAGCTGCTGTTGCTATGTGATGATGTTGTGATGTTATGATAGCTTCAGGCCCAAGATAAAATAATGTAGTGCGTCTCTGGGGCAGACGTAAATACTGACAAGAGAAGATTGACTGTAAAAATGATTTAAACGGAAAAACTTTTAGATTTCAACCCTGAAACACACAAAGTGCTTATATTAAATTAATCCAATGATTGTATTTTTTATTTTCTTAAAGAGAAGAAAGTGTTGTTTCATCATCAGGTTGTTTTTACTTGAATTTAAATAAATGTAATTAATTTATGATTCATAATGATTATTATATATAACTGTGAATTTCTTTCAAAAAGACATTTTCTAACCTTTTTGTTTATAAACTAAAGACAGTAAAGCCTTTTTGAAAGCCTTTTTTTCTTCTTTTTCTAGAAACGTGTCCTGTAATGATGTGAATATTAATGTTTCATGTCTGTGTCTGCAGGTCTGTCTGGTAACCCTGTTGATTTGGAGAAACGTCATGCATTGTACGGCCAGAACTTCATCCCCCCTAAGAAGGCCAAGACGTTCCTGCAGCTGGTATGGGAAGCTCTGCAGGACGTCACACTCATTATCCTGGAAATTGCTGCCATCATCTCACTGGGCCTGTCCTTTTACCACCCACCAGGCGGCGACAGCGAAGGTTCGTCCAATCAGAGTTTTTCACTGGCAGAATTCCTGCAAATTTAGGCCCATTAACAAAACTGATGACACTGAGCTCATGTCCTAACAACTTTATTTTGTACTATTGTGTGTACAATTGGAAGTTTCTGTAGCCTGAGGAGAGGTTGCCTTCTATAATTAAAACACATGATAGGGTATTTCTTTAAGGTCGACCTATTATAGTCATTTATTCTGGTACTCTACTAAAGTAGCTTTACATGATTCATAATTGGCTTTCACCTGTCCTTGACATCTGGGTAGAGTCAATCAATGTTTGGGATGATCTACAGCTGGGGACAGGGCGTCGCCTACTTGGCCATACTTGGGCTGCCTTTTGGACCAGTCTCAGTGTAGGACCATGGTAGAGTCGGCAAATAGAATGACTACTCTCTACTATAACAACAAGTAAAACTGTATATTAGGAAAATGTGTAAATCACAGAATTAAGGTAGAGCACCCAGAAAAATTTAACTTTCCCTCACAGCTGAAAAAGCACTTTCTGTGTGACACACTGAACAACCTCAAAACCACCGTAGGTCATACACACGGGCCATTTTCAATATATTTATGTATTGTGTACATTTATTAAAAGTACAACACTCTTCTGTGTCACGGTCATGCTGTTAAATCAGCATCTTGATATGCCACACCTGTCAGGTGGATGGATTAATGTGGCAAAGAAGAAGTGCTCACTAACAGGTTTTAACAAATTTGAAAGAATTGTTTTTCTGTTTAAAAGACGATTTTTCTTCAACTCTTGTTCTGTATTTATAGAGTTCTGGCTACACAACTGTGCAAAGATTTTAAAAAACTAAAAGAAAAGTATTAAATATATATTTATTATTCTGTAAATGGTAATAATTTACTTTGAGCTGAATGCACAAAACATTCATGTTGAAGCATTTGTGTGGAAAACATTGCTAAAACTAGTTTTAAAATTAAAACCATCTGAAGTTTTAGTTATGGCTTATTGGTTGACCTATTGATTTGATGAAAGTGATTAACGCATTCTTGTCTTCTCGTAGCATGCGGCAAGGTCGCAGGCGGTGTCGAGGATGAGGGCGAGGCCCAGGCTGGCTGGATCGAAGGTGCTGCCATTCTGTTTTCAGTCATTATTGTGGTCCTGGTGACAGCCTTCAATGATTGGTCCAAGGAGAAGCAGTTTCGTGGGCTGCAGAGTCGCATCGAGCAGGAACAAAAGTTCACTGTCATCCGTAAAGGCCAGGTGATCCAGATCCCTGTGGCCGAGATCGTGGTGGGAGACATCGCTCAGATCAAATATGGTACGAGACACCTGAGTGAAATATCAAACCTCTGATGTAAATTTAAGAAAGATGAAAAAAAACGTATACATAAGCTAAAAACTTACCTGTGTGGCCCCTCTCTTCTGTTTGTTAAACCTTTGTCTGAAGGTCTGAAGGCATCACTGACTGGGTAGGTATTTGTTATACTCTATAGACACTTTTAACAACAGCATTGTGTGCAGATTACATTTAAAATTCCATTAGTTTGTTTCTATTTTTCAATAAAATATATTTCCACCATTTATTGGAGAGCTGTGTATATGCTCAGCAGTTTGGCTTTCTATAGTAATGTTTTGGTGTCCAGCCTTTATCTGTATGAGAGTGTTGTGAGTCTGAGAAGACTGGCAAAGAGCTGAAGCTCTTTCAAGAAATAAATTAAATGCTCTGACATGTGTGCCTGCAGGAGACCTGCTGCCTGCCGATGGGATCCTGATCCAAGGCAATGACTTAAAGATTGATGAGAGTTCTCTGACCGGAGAGTCCGATCAGGTCCGCAAGTCTCTGGAGAAGGACCCCATGCTGCTGTCCGGTGAGTGCCTGCTCACAGTTTCATGACAATACTCATGATTTCCTTTAAAGTGATTCTGCTGATACCCTAAACACATTCACTCTTTTTGTTTGATTCTTCTCTTAAAGGAAAATCTCTTTGAAGCAGGATGTATAATCAGATGTTATAATTAATCAGCGTGCATTGTATCCACATTAAACCAGCTGTTTAGGATAAATGATCAATCAGTTAATTAATTAATTAATAAATCAGTGAAGTAGTGTTAACTATAAATATTTGATAGAGGGTAGCACAATTCAAAGCGCTCTTTAAGACTATGGAGAAGTCTTTGCAGTTGTTTCTCTGTAAGATTTATAGACCAATTTAGGGCTGAAATTTGTGACATCACACTTTGAAGGTAACTTACATAAGCTTTACAGTTTTATTTTTATATCAAGGATGCAATTTATTTATCTGGACAGCGTGAGACAGAATCTGAAAGCAGGTGACTCACCAAAGGCATGAAAGTTGGCAACCCTTGCCTTAGAACCTATGAACCTATTTCTGGTTTATCCTTTTGAGCTGTAAAATATTTTGACATTCAAGCACTTAAATGTTAAATCTACATCTTAAAAACAGCAATATTTGATCCTGTGTCCAGAAGAACTGTGTGTCATTAGCTTACAAACATATACCAAGCCTCCAGCAAGAGGTTACAACATACTGTGAGATTAAAAAGTAGTGGCCCTAAGATTGATCTTTGGGGAACTCCATAAGTTGACCAACCTGTAACAATGAAGTACAACAAAAATAGGGGGAATAGAGGTCATAAAGCAATGACAGTAACTATGATAGTTACTAAGTTTCCCTTGTGACTCATCTTTTGAATCTTTCCTCAGGGACCCACGTAATGGAGGGATCAGGCAGGATGATGGTGTCAGCTGTTGGACTGAACTCGCAAACCGGCATCATCTTTACTCTGCTGGGTGCGAGCGAGAATGATGAAGAGAAGAAGGTCAAGAAAAGTAAGACACAAGACAAAGCTTGTCACATACGCCTCAAAAAAAAAAAACACACCTCATGTTGAAGTGCTGAAGGACATAAGAGGATGCTAAGTGTGTGAAATGTTGGGAGAAAAGTCCGGCTAGAAAGACGAATATCACCTTGTCATCTTCTGAATATTTCTACTCTACTGTTTGAACAGTGCAGATTGGAAATATTTGCACGTTTTTATCAGCTGGTGTTGATTTGACGTTTCTCCTGTTGTATTAGCTGACTGTCAGCAGGTAGAGTTCATGCAGTCTGAGCCAATAACAGCAGAGCTGTTTGAAGGGTCTAACTCTAACATTTTAACATGAGTGAGCTTCAATCTGATCACAAAAGCATCAGTGAATAAATGAGACCACGGATGAGTTCACTTGTAGCGATCATATCTGCTGAACAACAACTAAACACAACTGATGTGAGATCTAATTGACTGACCAGAAGCGACGTGTACAACAGCAACAGCTTCACAAGTTTCCTCTGACAGTTCCCTGAACCGCTAAACTGTGATTCTTCAGTCATAGCTGAGCAAACAAAGAAAGGTAAGCTGGGCCTGTCAGTGTTTAGATATCTCCACATGTGGAAGCCGGGTACATGTGTTGTAGTAAGAGATTTACTCTACATCCAAAGAGTTGGATGGTGGCATAATTTCTATGCAGCATAACTACTAGCTTATTACTAGAGATGTAATCAAGCCTATGCCTTAAAGAAATATATCTAATCATGTGTTTTTCCTTTTTTTTTTTCCTTGTTAAACTGTACTGTAACACTAGGGTCAAAGTCAGCTGGACTTGCTTTAAGTAAGACTTATTGGACCTATTGTTAGTTTGGGTTGGTAGCTGGAGATAATATCCTGCCAATGAATTTGATATTTATATATAAAAATGCTAGATGCTATAATAAATGGTAAATGCATATCAGCTTTAGTAGCTAACCATTCATACACATTCACACACTGATGGCACAGCCTTCGGGAGCAATTTGGGGTTCAGTATCTTGCCAAAGGACACTTCGCCATGCAGACTGGAGGAGCCGGGGATCGAACCGTCGAACATCCTGCTCTACCTCTGAGCCACAGCCGCCCCAATGAAAAAATAAATTAAATACTTAGAGATGGGAAGCTTGGCGGACAACAATACTCTGTTTTTAGTTCCACACTTACAAATGAATGCATCATTCTAAGTATTTTAGTCAGTTGACACTTTAATTTGTTTCCACACAGACCTTAAAAAAGAGAAAATAAGATGCTAGAATATACAAAATATGTTTGGTCACCTGAATCGACGCTACATTTGTGGTCTCATTTATTCGTGGTCATTAATGGCCATTCTGTTGAGGTTATTAATTTGACAGTGATTTAATGTTGGTTAAAAATGCCAAACGTACCTTCCTCTGTTTACATACAGTTGCTTTTTGAAGTGGAACCCTTCAAAAGCCAAAGTCCAGACGATCCTCGTACTATCACAGAGGAGTTTGATGTAAACCAACAGGCTTCTGCAGTCAGTCTCTATTGCTTTTGATTTGCTTGTGATCATGCTAACCCCCTTTTACTCATGTCTTTTTCTTTAGTTTGTTTTTGTCTGATCATTTGTTTTATTGGCTAAAGTTTGAGTTTGGCAGGCATTCATTGTGAACCGGCTGAATGTACCAGCTCAGCGGAGAGAGACGCTCAGGTTTATATTTCGGGCTCCAGCCACAGATTTTAAAAACAATACCAGTGATGAGTTTCCTAATTGAAAGAAATGTGTGTCTGTGCCTCTGCACTTCTGATGGCTCTCACTGACAATAGATTTTCTGGGCCCAACTGTAAACTTAATAATTCTAAAACCAGATCTGAACCATCAAAAAGCCCTGTGAAGAAGTGAGGACAGAACAAAATGTCCTCAATGTGAAAAGGGTCCACACCTACCAAGAAACTTTAATGAGACCTTGTGTGTTTTGGTATCAACACACACACAGACAGACCAATGGCTGCGTCAACCTGCTGAACACACAGACACACACACACACATACACGCACACACACACAGGCGCACGTTCATGTAAAAACACGCCTATTGGTTATCTACAAGCATAAGAGCCTTTAGTATGTGACACACACACACACACACACACACACACACACACAAACTTAAAGCAGTTCAGTCTGTCATCAATCACAAACCACCAGCTGAATTACAGAGAGCTGTGTGTTTGTGTGAGTGTGTATGTGTGTGCGTCAGTGTCTGTCTCCATGTTGGCTTTGACCTTGCCACACCTCCTTTCACAATAAAAGCAGAGCGTGTTATATTATGGCACCAGGATATTAATGACCCTGAGTAGGAAGGTGCACCTGATCTGCACATATCTGATCAACATGACAGTTGACAAGGATCGGTAACAGATGTTAAGATCTGTTAATATGTAAATGTACAAAGAGCTGCAGTGGAGGAAGTGGTGGACCGACCAACAAACTTTTCCATCCCTATTACTACAACGGTGGCAACTGTGTAGAAAACTGCAACAAATGTTAAGTACTTTACATTGAAATCAATTGTTCGATCCGTTACATTCAACCAGTACAATAAAAATAGATAGATCACAAGATGAATGTTTATACAGATAAAAACTGTATGTAGATTTATATATACAACATGCACAAAGCCAATATAACACAAACAATAAGCTAAACTGTCTATGTTCACATCATACTATATCAAACCAATAATGTATATTTGTTTAATACATTATTGTTTATGTTCAATTTAACTTCACATTTTTATATTAATTAATTGATGAAGTCTGTTGTCAGACATTGTGGCTGTCGGTTCTCTGCAGCAGGAAGTCGTGCGTCTCTCTTCTCTGATTGGTCCATTCCTGTCCACAACACACACACACGACACACACACACCTGTGGGTTTCTATCAGTTTGAACTTTGTGTTCTCCCTCAGTTTGATTTGATCTTATTTTTCCTTTGAGCCATCTTATCAGCATTCCGCCCTCTCTCTCTGTCCGAACAGGTAAAAAACAAGGACCCCCTGAAAATCGCAACAAAGGTAACCCCTCCATTCATCCATCTGTCCCTCTCTGTCCCTCCATCCTCCCTGTAACTCACCCCCTCCTCACCCTCCATCCAGCGGCAGGAGGGGAGTGTCCAGTCCATCTCTCTCTCTCTCTGCTGTATAAAGGGGGACGTTCTCTCGCCTTGCTTTACCTGTAAAAGGGTGCAACTCTCAACCTTCAAGTCTTTGACAGCCAATCATAACATCCACAGTTGTCGTGGTAAACGGCATAGGGTGACTGCAGGATTATATTTTTGTCTTAAATTCTGAGAACATGTTCAGAGTTTTTACAACTGCTAAAATTATGTTTTGCAGAGAATAATATATTATCACTATTATCAAAAAATTAAATTGAGAGAACAAAATATATATTGTGCCATATGAATTAATGTATTTGCTTAATTAAAAAAATTCTACAAACTAAATTGGTTCCAGCTGCTCACATGTAAATATTTGCTGGCTTTCTTGGTCTTCTTTGATCGTAACAGAGAACCTAAAATGAGTTAATATGTCTTGTCATGTATGAAGGAAATTGTAATTAGCATTTCCCTCATCATGTTTGATATTTTGTAGACTTGATTAATCAAGAAAATTATGACAGATTAATTGATAATAAATACTTGTTAGTTAACTAACAGAATTTATTAAGGCTAAAGGTTCATAATAGTAGTCTAATTAATGTGAACATGTCTCATCATGGTCTGAGAATTGGGACACAAATATATCTCCATCACTGAGGGTCACTCTCAACACATGAGTCTGACCTCTGAGGTGTCCTTCTTGGGCGATGCTGCATCAAAATCGAGCGCTCCCTCAGTGCCTTTTAAATATTGAAGATTTAATGGATGTGACTACTGTGTGTTTGTGTTGATGACGTCATCGCTCCAACCTACAAACTCAACCAGCCAACCGTCCTCTATGTCCCGTGTGATACAGCACATGTCCAACTTCCTCCGCAAGCTGTCACACACATACACACACACACACACACATACACACAGAGCTCCCCTTCTCCTGACCTCCCATGGCTCGAGCATCTGCTGCAGACAGAATGCTTCTTGATGTACACAGAAACACACATACAGTGCACACACACGCACACTCTCTTGTTCTTGGACACCCATCACAGTTTTGCACACAGAAATAATTCAGCAAGCTGGAGTCATGGATGACCTCCACTAAAAACACGTAGAGATCAAAACCTACAGAAACATCTTCAGTCACATGAACTACTGTGTAGTTCTGAGCCCACGGATAATTCTCACCAACTCTGCAGCTCTTTAGAGCTTATTGCTCTCCTTTAGCTCCTAGTTTTGGTCAGGAAGCTGTTTTCATGCAACTCCAACAGAATGGTGATGTTTCTTTGTGTTTGCTGGATGTAGACAGTTGTTTGCGTTTTATAATATGTCAGAATTGTATATCTGTCAGCTTTGGTGAAGTTCCTCTGCCCCCTAGTGGCCAAAAAATCAAGTCAACACATGTTTAAATTAAACTCCCACAGATGGTGTTGCAGCTGGTATACACCGCAGCGTATGAATACCTTTCTGATGTCTACATACTTTGCTGTTTTTTCTATCACTGTAAGGCTGCCATCAGTGAACATGGCCACTTCACTCAGAAGTTTCACTAAAAGCATACCAAGAAAACAGGTTTAATCTTCCCATCACGCTTTGATTTTCTGTGGGCAACAGCAGACCCAAATATGTTTATTATCACAAAACAAATTGTCACAAATGAGAATCTGGAAGTACGCATTTTTTTTTACTTCACCAGGCATGCTTTTAATCTCAACTATTACTGTTTTTTAATTAACATTTATGTATTGCATTAATAGAAAACGTTATTTTGTTTGCTTAGCGTTAAGCTCAAAACACATTTACTGATGTTTGATTAGTTGATATGAAAATAAACGTCTAGGAGACGAGGCTGCCAGGTGTGTTCTGCAGAAACACGATTAAAAATGGAAGCAGATGTTGATCCCTTAGGGAGTCAGCTTTCAAATGCAGTCTAACTGCCAGAGCAGTCAATACACAGTAGTTTTTCAAAAAACTGTGAATCATCACAACCAATGAGCGGCCCTTGAACATAAGTCATAAATGTGCACAGAAGACATTAAGCCGATGTATCCAGCAGTACGTGTTATTAGCTGTGCACAGATGCGTACACAGAGGACTGAAGACAGGCTCTTTTAAAGAGAACAACAGCGATAGAAAAAAAGCAAAGTTAAACCAACTGGATATAATTAGTGAAAGAAAACTTTATTGGTGAGAGCAACAGTGGTGCGATGACTGTTGTTGTGTTGATGGAATGCAAATGTACCTACTGAATGAATGTTATACTTTATAATATAATGTATGATAACTATAATTTATCACTACAACAGGTGTAAACTGAGGTGCTGAGTTTGTATCAAGAACAAATTAAATTAAATTAGGATTAAAGATAAAAAAGAGAATTCCATCAGCACAACAACACGTCGTGTCATCATCACCACTCTGCTGCTCTTTTTAACACTAATACTGTTTTCATTCTCTCCCTTTGTTGGTTTTTCAGTTATTGTTAAATCAACATCATTTTCTCCAACACTTCCTGCAGATGCTTCACATTAAACCAGGACAGGACAACATCTGTGCAGGAAGTGCTGAGTTTTGTTGACGGCAATAATAAAAAAAAAAAGTTCACTCCTTGTATTTTGACTTTGTGAAGGCTACATGTTTAATTTAACCATCACACATTTCAACACATTTATTGTACTCTGATCAATGTGCCTTTCTTTTGATACTGTTGACAAAAACAAACTGATCCAAACAGTGCCGTGATGTTTTTTTGGCTGAAGCGAGGCTGTCAATGTGTGTGGGAGTTGCACCCTTGCAGTATTAGTGGGCTGTGGGCTGTCGTCTGTTCTGTTTGTGTCTCTTCAGTTTCTTTTCGTTTCGCCTTTGATTCTTCTCATTTCTCTCACTGTTGCCTCCTTGCAGGGTGTTGCTCAGGACTTCATGTTGTCTTGTAATCACTGTTTGACTTTCTCCCTCTTCTCTGTTATTTTTATGTCTTGCTGAAGTCTCCTGCAGCCTCAACAGCTCTGCAGCCTCCTCTACCTCCTCCTGTCTCTCTCTGTCGTGGTTCTGCATTGCTGTCGTTTTTTTGTTTTCTGGGGTGATCCTTTGAGTTCGTCTTCTGTTTGTTGACTTGCTTTCTTTTTGACTGTCAGACACCCCCTCCCCTCTGCCCGCCGTGCGCTCGCCCATGGTTCAGTGCTGCGCCTGTTTACAGTTCTGTGGTTGGTCAGTGGGTCTCAGTCCTGTTCATGTGCAGCTGTGTCAGTTAGTTCTATGTTGTGGCTTGTCTTCGGAGTGGACCATGTGCATAAAGCTCCACAGCTTCCTGGTTTGACACAGACTCATTCCCACATTAAGAATGTCTAAATGTCATGTTGAGGTCATGTCATGAAGTGACTTCCCTTTTAGCAAATTTCTGTGTAGGGAGCTCCTCATTATGATAGTGACAGTGATGACAGTGAAGGAGTTTTAGGACAAAGATGTCCAAAAAAACACACGTTGAAGATCGTCATTCTTTTGCTCTAACATCCCTAAACCTTTGAAGTTTTCTATAAAATATGAACAGTGAGCTGGGAAAAAAATGTTGCTCATCTCATCAGATTTTAATTTAAACACTTTGATATTGAACCTTATGCAAGAGCATTTTAGTATTACTATTCCAAATCTCTTACATGTATCAGGTTTGTTCATAAAACTAGTGTAGATGGTGTAAATCCATCATTTTCATTTGAGGGATACACCTGTTTGTGAGATTTGGCCAAATACCAATGTGTCGCACAACACGTCTTAAATGCTAAGTCGGTATACACTGTATGACTACCTCATGACAGCTTTTCTTATGCCAGAGAGGTGTTAATTAAATGATAAGTTTTAACACTGAGGCCATAGGTAATGATGGTGATGTACTGGACTGCATTATATTGATGCATGTCCGCCCCCCTCATGTGCGAAAATGGGGAGTACAAAAAGGTTTAGTGCTATGACCTCAGTGCTGAAACATCTAATTTAATTAACGTCTCTATGACAGCGTAGTAAGTAAACTTTATGGCTAAACATTTGTATTGGAAAACATCTGATTGCACAGTTAAGTAAAGCCAAGGCATTAAGACAAAATATTAAAGAAACACAATATTGATGATTTAAAGGGATTAAAAATAGAATGAATTATGTGACCAACGAGTTCCAAGTCCAAGATACAGATCCAAGATGCCTTGCAGTGTTCCCGTCTTCATATTATAAACATATGGACAATACAAGGATAACATCTTTCTAGATATCCATCGATGGCAGTTCTTGCATGAGGTTCAATTTCAATTTACTGCTGGACTGAAAAGTTTCCACTCCCAAACAGATTCCAACCTGACTCAACAGACTTCGTTACTTATTACCCTGTTAAATAACCCACACATATTACGCCCAGCTAATACAAACAGCAACAGGTTCTTCAACAGACATTTTGAATTTCATTCACAGTCTGTTGTTAGATAAAACCTGGGCAAAGTTATTTAGAGACTTCTTATTGATCATCCAGGAATCTAAACCTGCTTTATGTCCATGATCTGTTAGTATTGTTGGTTCCAGAAGTGATGTTGACATGATGTTACCAACAGTGACTCTCCAATAGGGTTTAATATAGAAAAATCTGGTCAGCTGATGCACAACGTTTCAGTGTTTGTGTATAATTTATTCAGAACATTTTCAGTGTTTAATGTTAATAACCAAATATGGAATTGATGGGATTTCGAGATAAAATCATTACAGTTTCAGTCAGTGTTGTCAGCTCTGTTGTCCATGAGGACAAAAAGCACAACACTGTGTCAGATTAGTGTAGATCTGTTCTGTCTCCATTCATCACCTGCTCCCATTTCTTTGGTTATGGAATTATGACAGACAGATCAAAAAGCTCCATGAACACTACTACAGGCCAAACAGGATCCCAGCTGATGAAGTGAAATGCAAATACACAGTTTGTTTATGCAAATGAGGAGCAGAACCACCGAGCAGGACGTGAAACCAGATGCTATGTCAGACTTGACCAACTCAAGTCTCGCTTCGTTCAGTCTCGTTCCAAACTTTGAGGTCGGATGTGAAACACACACTTTGTGGGTTTGTGTGTGTGTGTGCGTGTGTGCGTGTGTGATTGACAGCCTTCAGTTAAATCCTTTCTGTTGTTTCTGCTGTTCTCTGTTCTGTCTGCTGCTCTTCATATGAACTGCTGCTCCCGACTTGTCTGTGACACTCTCTGAAAGCTACCTGGACCTTTTCATGAATGTTCTGTGATCATAAATTGATGAAATGCTATTCTCTGCATTCAGCCAAAGGTCACCATGTTAATGAAAAAAGTCAGAGGTCTTTTCTGGTCTCTGAGAAAACTCGCCTGCTTTTTCAGCTTTCCTTCTGACTGAATCTGTAACGTTTTCTCTGCCTCTCTACCCTTCACCCCCAAACCACTCCTGAACCCTGCTCCCTCCTTTTTGTTTTGTAATTTATTATTATTTATTGATTTAACACATTTACCTTTTGTCAATCTGTCCTGCCTTCCCTCATCCTTCATTCTCAAACTTACACAATCTTTCCTCTATCTATCGCTCTGATCCATATCTCCCTCCTTATCCTCCTTCATCTCCACCTCTTTCTCATCACAATTCTTTTCCTGACCTCCTAAACCACCTCCTCATTTCTCATTACTGTCTATCCCGATTTCACCTTCCATCTCCTCACCCATTGGCTTCCTCCTCCTTTTACCCCAAACTACCATATTGCCCTCCCCACCCCTCTGCCCTTTCTTCCTGCCCACTAGCCAAAACCCAGGATGGCATCGCCCTCGAGATCCAGCCACTGAAGAGCGAGGAGGCCGCCGAGTCAGAGGAGAAGGAAGAGGTCAAGCCAGTGAAGAAGGTCAATGTAACCAAGAAGGAGAAGTCAGTGCTGCAGGGCAAACTGACCAGACTGGCTGTACAGATTGGGAAGGCTGGTGAGGACACACACACACACACACACACACACACACACACACACACACACACACACACACACACACACACACACACACACACTATCAGTTTCATCTCTGTGTGTCCAGTACAAAAATAGGTCCATTAGTCTAGTTTAGCACAAAGCCTGGAAGGACCTTCTAATAACTACAAAGTCAAGTCAGGTCAATTAATGTTGAGAAAACACTGAATAATAAATACATCAGAAGAAGTATATTCTTTTAAATACACTATAATCTTTTCAACCTTTTTAACTTATTGGGTGGTGGCTATGTTTGAGCTCTGTCCTCAGTCTACTGTCATCTAAACCCAATGGACTACAGAGTGAATCGTTAGCCAGCAAGCTACAACATGTAAATCAAACAGCTCTGAGTTGTTGTTTTGCTAGGCGAGCAGTTACCCCCAGTGTTTTTGCTAACACCTGGACTTATCTCTCTATTGGACATGATGATGAAACTGTTGCCAACACATCTTCTCACATGAGGTTTTTTCCAGAGATGTGTAACTGTTCCTTTAATAGCACACAGAGTGATCAGGTAGTGAGGGGACTGAGAGGCTGAGGGTCAGAATGCACTCAGTTTTATTGGATAGATGTTTTATTGGGGACATAATTCATCCCGGAATTGAAGGTATTTTGCGTGTCATTTCAATTGACCTTAATACACTGAGGGGCTTTCAGGACAGAACGGAGGGGGGCATCACCCACAGACCAGCTTCAGTAATAAAATGCCCCTCATTATGGGACCGAAATAGAATTTGGGCCAAAACACTTTGACAGGTGAGATGAAGCAGAAAAACACAAGCAGTGTCTCTGTCTGTGTCACCTGTCCTCACCTGTTAATGATTTTACATTCAGTTTTAAGTTTTCTGACTTACAGACATGTGTTTGTGTTTTAACTCTGCTCCTTCTGACCAGGGCTGATCATGTCGGCTTTGACCGTCATCATCCTCATCCTCTACTTTGTGATCGATACCTTCGCGGTTCAGGGTCGTTCTTGGGTGAAGGAGTGCACCCCAATCTACATCCAATACTTTGTCAAGTTCTTCATCATCGGCGTGACTGTGCTGGTGGTGGCCGTTCCTGAGGGGCTGCCACTCGCTGTGACCATCTCCCTGGCCTATTCTGTCAAGGTAAGCAGGATGGGAAGCAAAGGGGATTGTAGTAAATGTAAGATTAATGGATTTTTCTCTACACATCGGGCATTTTAATAGCTTCATTAGTCAAGGTTTGACAAAAATATAACACAGTGTTATTCTCCACATTTTAGAAAATGATGAAGGACAACAACCTGGTGCGTCACCTGGACGCCTGTGAGACTATGGGCAACGCCACAGCCATCTGCTCCGACAAGACGGGCACGCTGACCATGAACCGTATGACGGTGGTGCAGGCGTACATTGGCGACACGCACTACAAAACTGTTCCCGAACCGGAAGCCATCAAACCAGAGACTCTGGAAGTGATGGTCAACAGTATCTCCATCAACTCTGCTTACACCACCAAGATCCTGGTGAGATCATCACTCACAGCTACATCTAAGCACACGTACTTGATCTTAACCTTAAAACCCTCTGAAGGAGCAAGGACTGGACAAAATGTCCTCTTTTTAAGATATTAAGATACAACTGGAGGAGTAGGCACATATTCTTGTTTGTCACTTACATTGTACATTGTAATAATACCAAAGAGGCCCAGAGACGAGTTCCACAAGACAGTTTAGTAACACTTAGAAATTGTTGCTAAATTCAACTCCCTTTTTAATGTTACATCTTTTGAATTTTTCAAATAGTTTTTTTTTTCTGGCAAAGCTGCAAAATGTAGCATAAAAATGTTCTTTTCATATTTAATGATGTAGGTTAAGCTACAATCGACAGAACTGTGATTTACTGCAGCACACAAAATGACTGTTTTCTACACAGAAATGTTGACCTGGAGCACAGCAAGTTTTCAGAGAGGTGGACTGCTGATTACTTTGTGTGGAGGTTAATGAGACTGTGTCCTTTGTGTCATTTGCAGAAGAACACTGTTGTTCTGTAGGAATAGAGTGGTCAGCTTTGGAGTACAATTAGTTGAAATGTATTGTTGGCGCATCAAAAAAACTTATTTTCTAAAACTTTTCTTAACTTAAAGCAACATTCTAACCTTGATGATCTGCAATTATTTATTAGATTTTAATGAAAGTTGAGCTGGGACATAAGAAGAAGTAAGACACAATAATAGTCCACTCCTGATAATATAGTGAATTTACAGAGTACACACACCAGCCAACGACACAAACCACACACAAAAGTTTCATTTTACATAAGACACTGACCAGTACCAAAGCCCCGGCCCCTGAGTGACTGTAGTGATGCCTGTCAATCCTTCCATTGTAGCACTGCAGTTGGTAGCAACAATGTTAGTAGCAACAATGATAGCTGTGGTGTCATGACCAAAATTCTAAGAAGTTTGTAAAACAATGGGTCCTTTATTTCAGAGATTTTTCATTTTTAGTCAATGGCTGTTGGTTTTGTTGAAATGTCACTGGTGAATTTTCACAGTTGTAGCTAGCTTACTAATTATGGCTAACTCTGGACATGAGACAAATGTTTGAGTTTGTGTACAGCCTCAGACACACTGTACCTAGTTATAGTAGCTTAAATAAAAATGGCCACTTGCTGTCTGGGGAGATGTTTAGGATAAGCAGTGATCTAAAAAAAAGTGAGACCTGCTGCCCAGAGAAAAGATATCAGTTCACCACTGTACGTGCAGACTTGGGTCTTTCTCATTGTCTGCTATGGCACAAAACAAATTTTAAATTTTGACATTTTATCACGTCCAAACCTTTGTCCTTTCTCAGCCTCCAGAGAAAGAAGGCGGCCTGCCACGCCACGTGGGCAACAAGACCGAGTGTGCTCTGCTAGGCCTGGTGCTGGACCTCAAGAGGGACTACCAGCCAATCAGAGAAGAGGTCCCTGAAGAGAAACTCTACAAGGTTTACACCTTCAACTCCTCCCGCAAGTCCATGAGCACAGTGCTGAAGAACGCGGATGGAGGCTTCCGCATGTACAGCAAAGGAGCTTCTGAGATCGTCCTGAGAAAGTAAGAAAAGAGATCAGATAAAAACTGGACTGACAAATGGACAGATGGGTAATAGGTGATTTTCCTTACACTACCTAATGATCTCCCTCCTCTCTCTCTCTTCTCCTCACCCAGATGCTCTCATATCTTGGACGCCCAGGGTCAGCCTCGTGCTTTCACGCCAAAGGACCGTGACGAGATGGTGCGTAAAGTAATTGAGCCGATGGCGTGCGAGGGGCTGAGGACAATCTGCGTGGCCTACAGGGACTTTCCGGCCTCAGCCGGAGAGCCAAACTGGGACAGCGAAAACGAGATCCTGAACGAACTTACCTGCATTGTCGTGGTCGGCATCGAGGACCCCGTCAGACCTGAGGTACAGAGTGGATTTATCTCTTCCCACACAGATTTACACCAGTTTTGTTACACAGAACCATCTGGGAAGTTGCCCTGTTTGAAAAAGGACAAGTTTCAAAAACTATTTAACGGAAGGTGGGGTTTAGTTTAGGAGGGCGGTAGATGATGGCAGTGACCAGAGGAGTAGGACCAGAGAGTTTGAAAGTGAGGGCATTAGAAAGTGAAAAGAGCGAGTAGCAGGGATGGAGGTGGATGTTTTATATACCGTACATAAATGTGTATCCGGTCGGTGTGGTCTGGTTGAAAGAAAAGTAGTCAAGAGGTTTGTGCCAGGTTTCAGTAAGAGTTAATCCGGGTTATTGTCAGTGATGAATTCATTCAGAATGAGACTTTTATTGTTAAGTGAGCGGGTGTTGAGCAGAGCCAGTTTCAGGTGATGTTGCTTCATGATAGGTTGTGAGGACTGAGGAATGGGGCGAAGATTTGATAGGTGCACATGTCGTTTGTTGTGATGACGTAAAGTTTTGTGTAATAACTGATGGACACAAAGTAGTTCTGTCTCAGTGCTTGAAGGTAGGAGTAAAAAACATGTTCATACAGTGGCCCAGGCTGCATCCCAGTTCCTGTTTTTCCTCTGTCTTATGTGTGTCTCACTGCCTGTACACCATGACTCTTACAAATGGAGATAATGGTGCACAGTGTTTGATTCATGGCACACGGGTGATAAGTGACCTGTGTCTGTACTTTCAGTAGTTCATCGTAGTTTGAAATTTCCTGCATGCACTGTTAGTATGTTGCACTGAAGTTTAGCTTATTTATTTATACAAAAAGAACATGGAGCTAAAATTTTTCACATGAAGTGTGTAATTGAATTGATCTGACATGCTGCTCATAATTATCTGATTAGTGTTTGTGTTATTACAAATGTCAGGACAAAAACATTCAGTATTCAATCAGTATTCACGGAGCATGAAGACTGAAGTGAGTCCTGGTCAGGTGTGCAGAGTCCGGATGCTCTGAAGTGTTAAATGAAGCCTGTAATGAAGCCCTGAAAGCATCAGTGCTGCCTGCTGCTTTAATGTCAGAGCACAAAGATCACAGACAGGATGGAAATAACTGAAGAACAGCAGGAGTCCGTCAGCAGCTCAGCGTTTATTGCCACACGACCTGCGATTTGATGGACACGAGATTCTTCAGAATGTTTTAGCTTTTAGGCGATAAATTATTCTAAAAGTAAATTTTTCAAAAACGTGAAACGTGGATGTAGACGTGACTTGACAGCATATCGTCTGCACTGTAACAGTATATGCACTAATTACACCATCAGAGCAGAGCTGATTTCCAATTAATGGTAAGCTTGAATCAGCCAAAAACCTTGGCAACAACTTCTGCTTGTACCTAGTGCCTCCCAGGGGTGTCACATGACCTCAACTGAAGCTCCAAGGTCCATCTGTACTGAATCTCTTTTTATTCACTCTATGATCTGAGATGAATGAAGTCCCTTTTAGGATGTGATAAACAACAACAGTACTTGTTGAAGAACAGTCTGGTGGTTTAGGAAGCCAAGACTTCTGACCTTCTGCGTGTTTGTTTTATGTTGTGGAAACTTTAACCTTTCTTTTTTCTGACACTGTTCCAGGTACCTGAGGCTATAACTAAGTGCCAGCGTGCAGGCATCACTGTACGTATGGTTACGGGAGACAATATCAACACTGCACGCGCCATAGCAACCAAATGTGGCATCATTCAGCCTGGGGAGGACTTCCTGTGTCTGGAGGGCAAGGAGTTCAACCAGCAGATCAGAAATGACAGAGGAGAGGTGAGACAATGAGAAATGTTTAAAAGTAGTTTAAAATTCTACATAAAGCCGAGTGATATACTGACCACAGGATGACTACATACACTTTAGGCTCATGAACATGTTAGCAAAAACAAAAACCACTTCCAAAAAAATGTGAAAGCATCAGATTAGACAGACAACTCTTAAGCTATATGGGCTGAGGTGGCTGCAGAGGAAGTATTATTGACTTTACTGCAACATCATAATGTTTGTGGATATGTTTCCCCTTCATGTTGGCTAATCTCCTCTGTCTGTGCAGTGCAGGTAGGTAGACTAAGACACAGACACAGTACAGTTAGCACTGTGGTCACCAGGTCCAGCCAAGTTCAACGTGGTTCAACCTGTGTTTGAGAGCGCAATGCTGTCACTGTCATGTTGTGGGTGAAGGGGCCATAACCCAAACCACACCGGCATTTTCACTGCGCGGTTCATTTTTCTCTCCCTCTTTTTTTTTTTTTATGTTTTTAATGTTTTGATGAAAGCAGCTAAATATTCTGAATATAGTCGTAGTGACTCTACATAAATAAATAATAATTACATTTTAATATAATGTCTTTACTTGTGTGTGAAAAGAATTTGATTAAACTATTTTTTTTTTTACATTTCTAGGTGGAACAAGAGCGCCTGGACAAAGTCTGGCCTAAACTACGCGTTCTGGCTCGTTCCTCACCAACAGACAAACATACACTGGTGAAAGGTGAGTTCAGGATTATATTATATTATATTATATTATATTATATTATATTATATTATATTATATTATATTATATTATATTATATTATATTGATGCTCATGTTTGTTTTTTTTTGTCCTGTGACATGTTTGTGTTTTTTTTAATGATGACAGGAGAGGATTAATTTGTGTCTTTTCTGAAATGTTCGTACACTCTTTGAAATGCAGACTTGTTTTGTTGTCGCTCTGTTCGTCAGGCATCATTGACAGCACAGTCGGCGAAACCCGACAGGTGGTGGCGGTGACTGGCGATGGCACCAATGATGGCCCGGCCCTCAAAAAAGCGGATGTTGGCTTTGCCATGGTAACCACTTCATTTATTCAATATTGTTTTGTTTTTTTTCTTTCTCACAGCTCTTCACTCATCCACTGTTTCAGTACATCATTACCCAAAAAAAAAAAACTCTTTGACTTAATTACATTTCTAAAACAGCCATGAAATAAGTATTTTCTCTAAATGTGATCTACAACACTGTCGACTTTAGGTTTATTTACATAGCTGTGAAATGGAATAATACATCAATAAACGCTTAGCTTGGATGGCTCGGCTCATCAGCACAGTGGGCCCCATTCTGCCGTCATGGCGGAACAACAGGGAGACTGACTCTGTCTTTATATTTTTGTCTTATATTATATTTTGTCTGTCTTATATACACTGAATAATATATATATAAAGAAAAGTCTTTCATCCCAGTCACAGACAGTTGACCGTAGGTTACTAATATCCTGACGCCTGATCTCAGTCCTTTAAAGGACCAAATCTGTGAGCGGTGTTGTTTTTTAAAGCCCACCATAATCTAAAATAATCATGTATGGAGTGTGTGACTGAAGTCTGTTAATAAGCAGCAGTTGGTTCACCTAAGCTGAAATAGAGACAGCTCTGCTGTGTCACTGTCAGTGTTTGTCATCAGTAAGTCAGATGTTGATGATGTCACAGTGCATCATTTCCACAGCTGACATCAGAGCCCAAAGAGTTATACTTAAGAAATGATCGTCTGACAGTTGATACCGATCAATTGAAGGGCCTGTGGATGAGCTCAGTACCATCACCTCTGTGTGCTGTTGTGACCTTTTATTTATTAAGGGAAGTCATCTGAACGCCCCGTCTCCTACAGCTGCCAAACAGCACCCTGACAGTAGTTACTGTTTCTTAACACATCACAGATGCAGTCTGGGGATTTGAACCGGTGACCTTCCAGCCCGAATGTTTCCCACTTGGAATATTTTCAGTTTGCACCCAAGTGTTCCCATTCAATTATCACCTGTTAAACTGGAAAACAAAGAGTGATCAACCACCGTCTGTCTGGGAGAGTCTGTCTCTGCAGAGAGACGCAGCAAGTCACATCACAGCTTCTTTATGGTTACTGTTAACACAAGACTTCTATTTTTACCACAGCTGATTGGGTTAAAAATAATCCCACTTAAAGCTTTACTCTTCAGCTGTGTTAATAAATAAAACTCAGATTGCCAGATGTTTCCCTCTCTGATTGAAGAAATGTTGTAAACTTACCTACCCTAATTAGCTTCTCATACAGCGTCTGACCGTCCTTTTCTGCTTCCTGACAGGGAATCGCTGGAACAGACGTGGCAAAGGAGGCCTCAGACATCATCCTGACCGATGATAATTTCACAAGCATTGTCAAGGCCGTTATGTGGGGAAGAAACGTTTATGACAGTATCTCTAAGTTCCTGCAGTTCCAGTTGACCGTAAACGTGGTGGCCGTGATTGTGGCGTTTACCGGCGCCTGCATCACACAGGTGGGCTGAAAGATACACACTGACTCTCTTGTTAATGTGGAATTACTGCACTTTGGATATATTCTGCACTGTACATTGTTTAAACTTGTGTTTTTACTCTGTTCTAACAATGACATCTGGGAGATTGTTTTCAGACTTTATTATCATCAGGTCTAAATGTTTCATGTCGCTGCCATCAGTCAGCACGTTCAACCTGGTAACTTTATATTAACTATTTCTACGTTCTGTGTCTCGATAGTTAATTACATTTTGAGGCTTCTTGTTTTGATAAAATCTACAGAGAATAATTTTTTTATTATTATTATTTTGATGTGACCGTCGAAATGAGGCAGCCGTGTTTGTTTCGTAACGTGTCGTAAGGAAACTGAACTCCTGATGACACAATGAACAGTAACTTGCAGCTGTGTATTAATTAAAAAGTCTCACAGCTGGCAGGACAGATAACTAACTCGTCTACAGAGTAGAGAGCACAAAGTAGGCTAAGATACAGCCTGAAACCATGGCAACACGTCACCATCATAACCCTGAAATATAACAGAGACTCAGCAGGTCTGTGGTCTGCACTGTTTATACTCACTGATCATCCCTCGCTCGGTTTCTGTCAGGCCACTGACATGTTGGCACTGATCATTAAAATATGGTAAACCGATTCATGCCTTTATTGTATAAACAGAGGAATATCGTATCAGCGTGGGTTTGGTTTCAGAAGTGGAGGGGGTCCTATGAAGTGTGTGTGCTTAATGATGGTAGTACAACCAAAAAAATATAAATGCTACGTGAATCTGTATATTGTCAAAGCACTGCCTCTGCTGCCGGTAAAGTGAATTTTAGAGGTGGTGCAATTACATAAAAAGTCAGTACAAAGATGAAGATTATTCAATGTTGCATTTAATGCCAAGTCTGTAGCACTCAAAGCATTTGGGGGCAGGAAAAGAAGAAAACTGTAGAAGAAGAACAAGATGTAAACGTGCCGATTGTGTTCCTGTACATTAAACTCTGAGCTCTCCTCCTGCAGGACTCCCCGCTGAAGGCCGTCCAGATGCTCTGGGTAAACCTCATCATGGACACTCTTGCATCTCTCGCTCTGGCCACTGAGCCGCCAACTGAGTCTCTGCTGCTGCGTAGACCGTACGGCCGTAACAAGCCACTGATATCCAGGACGATGATGAAAAACATTCTTGGCCACGCAGTGTACCAGCTTGTCATCATCTTTACCCTGCTGTTCGCTGGTGAGTTAAACAGCACTCAACAAAACTCAGACTGAGACCGAATCTGTTCCTCACTGGAAAAATCCCCATTTTTTAGAGATACTGACAGCGTGTTGCTGCTTTCTGGATCTTTTCCTCCTTTTTTTCTAAGGTGAGAAGATTTTTGACATTGACAGCGGCCGCGACGCTCCCCTGCACTCGCCACCATCAGAACATTACACCATCGTGTTCAACGTGTTCGTCATGATGCAGCTTTTCAATGAAATCAACGCTAGGAAAATCCACGGTGAGAGGAACGTGTTCGAGGGCATCTACAAGAACCCCATCTTCTGCAGCGTGGTACTGGGCACCTTCGTGTTGCAGGTAGCTATCATCGACATCACCTTCACAAACTGTACATCACCATCTAACGCCAGGATTCCCAAATACACATTTTGTGCAGCAGGACGGTGTTTGTGGGATCGAGTCAAATGTAAATTAGTGTGTTCACAGTAATGAAAGAACTTGTCACCTAATGCAACGGTGTGACTCACTAATGTGTTTTTAATGGAGCCCTGAGGCACAGAGAAATACGATGTATCAGACTGGGGATATACTAAGTTGTTAGAAGCATCACTTCATTGCTCATTTGTTGATATTAAGGAAAGTATAGAATATGACTGGATTATCCAGAACCACCAGAGTTCACTCAGCTGACGTGTCTCATGTGTTTCTTTTCCTCCTCAGGTCATCATTGTTCAGTTTGGAGGGAAACCGTTCTCCTGCACGGCTCTGACTGTCGACCAGTGGCTGTGGTGCACGTTCATCGGTGTGGGCGAGCTGCTGTGGGGACAGGTGAGAACCAGAACCAGAACCAGCAGCATTTTGTTTTGGGAAAAAAAAGCGGCATCGATGCATTTCATTACATTACATTACATAACATTACATTACATTGCATTGCATTTAGCAGACGCTTTTATCCAAAGCGACTTACAGAGGAGGACATAAGCTGAGAAAGGTGTAAAGGAAGTGTCTGTTCTGACAAATGTACTGAGGAGAAGATGAAGAGGTAGATACATTACATGCGCCAATCTGTTCTGACAAATGTACTGAGAAGAAGATGAAGAGGTAGATACATTACATGAGGTTTGTGGTAGCAAACTGTTGCCTGTCACACTTGCACTGATGCAAGGTTGCCATCACAACCATCGCCATGGTAATGAGCTCAGCACATGAAAGCAGCGCGACTCCTGTTTACGAGCACAGAGGGAAAACAAACTCAGCATGTCAGTCCCTCTGTGGATACACACATGCACTCAAACACACCATTACATGCATGATCCTGTTAATATGTATGCACACACACACACACACAGGTCTAGAAAGCATACATTATACAGAAGAAGCTAGGTGGGTTCAGTTGGAGGGCAGAGACTGAGAACAGAGATGAAAGATGCTGACAGAAGCAGATCTGAAGTCTGTGATTTATTTTAGAGAATGTTTCGAACAGAGAGTCTGTGACAGGATGTGCCTGTCTCCTGCTTTAACTGAATAATGAACAGAAATTAGTACAATTACACAAATAAACAGTTAAATACTTTTACATGATTATTCGTTAGTGAAGAACTGTACAAAGTAACTTTGACAGATTGAGTCAATTTGTTCACATTTCTGTCATAAAAAAGGAATGTGCTTTGATTGTCGTTGATCATCGCCGATCTTGAAGAAGCGCTCCAGTGATTTAGCTCCAGTTTCTACTGCAGGTTTTTGTCTTGTAATTGTAAATGTATCTGCTGAGATGACTATGATCATCGTCATCGATGTGATGTCCGATCCTTTAACAACACAATCGTTTATTCTCTGTCAAACACAGCTGATCTCAGCCATCCCAACCCATCACCTGAAGTTCCTGAAGGAGGCCGGTCACGGCATCACAAAGGAGGAGATCCATGAGGAGGAGCTGACCGAGGGCGCAGATGAGATCGACCACGCTGAGATGGAGCTGAGGAGAGGCCAGATCCTCTGGTTCAGAGGCCTGAACCGCATCCAGACACAGGTACGACGCACCTCACTCACTATGACACGCATCACTGCCGAGTCTAGCTTCATCTCTGACTTTATTTTTTGTCTGATAGAAAGTTTTTCAAAATGTTGTTTATGAAGTAATAACTAACTCAAACATCTGTTTTGTCGTGAGAGCTGCAGAAAACATCAGTTACCATGGTGACGCAGGAGGCTCTGGAAGAGAAAAAAATCCTTTTGGTCTTATTCAGATTTTTTTTTTCAATTTAATTTAGCCTCCTCGCCATCCTAAAATCAAACAAGAGTCCACGGAAGAGCTGAAGTTCATCTCATTCAAATCAGATTCAAACAGTTAGTTCAGATAATTCATGTTTTGAACTAATTTGTTCCAGAAATTTCAAGAGTTGTAGAAACGAGTAAACACAAAGTTGTTACAGTTATACAGTGATGGAATGAATCTATAACCGCATCCTTTTGAATTTTACATCTGATAGTTAAGGTCTAACTAATGTGCTTTATGTGTCTCTTTTTTTAAGGTAATAAAATATTTAAATATTATAATGAGATGAGTTCAGGGCATTTCTTTGCCTTCATTTCACAGGTTAGACCCATTTAGGAAGGCAGGGACAGAGATAGGAGAGGACAGGCAGGAAACCGCAAAGAACCACAGGCCTAAATAGTGTGTACGTGTTTTCTTGTTGTTAGTGAGGACCAGCTTTTTTCCCGTATAGTGCACAGCGACTTTGAGTTGTTTTAAGGCGGAAGGAGCCGCGTGAGAGTGAAGGATATCTCCACAGTCAAGCACAGACATCGGGGTAGAATGTACTATAGTTTAATTGTCCCCAAGGTAAAACATGCATAAATCTGTATAATCCAAAATTAGCAGCTGATAAAATGTTCATTTTAATTTCTTCATGTGTTCATTTTAAGTCTTAAATAAACTACGAAACTCTGCAAAATGTTTTTGTTACACCCACACACACACACACACACACACTGCAATAGTTGTCCAGTTAATTTCACACTGCTGCAGAGCTTCAGCACAGACGTTATTAAAACACAGAAGTTAAAGACGGCATCCAGCAAGGGCCAAAAAGCTTGGAACAGATATTTTTGTTCTTCAGTTGAAGGTACAGTAAACAGCCGTACCTTCACACCGCTGTCTTCCCTTGTGAGTCATCTCATAGTCTGAGACTCTGTGTGTGTGTGTGTGTGTGTGTGTGTGTGTGTGTGTGTGTGTGTGTGTGTGTGTGTGTGTGTGGGTGGGTGTTATCCTCCTCCTACTGGATAGATTAACACTCACTGAGCAATCACATGTCTACAGGCAGTCCCAATGTGTCCCCAATGTGTCCCTATGACCCACCTACTGTAGCCACAGCCAACGCTCTGCTCCCACACACACACACACACACACACACACACACAGTCGGTCAGAGAGGTCAGGTATTTTCCTCTCTGCAGTCGACTAACTTGTACTTATTGTTGCTGGAGGGTAAACACATCTGAATTAATAACTAATATCTTTTCTGCTTTGTTCTCTTGAGTTTTTCTGTTCTGCTTCTTCATGGAGACTCAAACTAATAAACAGAACATCAACTGTGCTTCTGCCACTATCAAACTTTATTCATTTAGAGCTGCCACAAACTATATTATTGTAATAACAGTGTAAAAACAATGTGAGGGTGTGAAATGAGGAGCTCGTAAAAATAAATCTGCAGCTCCCCTCAGCTTTACAGAGCTTTATAGTGAGTGTTTTGGTTCTTTCTCACAGTTCTCATAACGTCATTTCCTGCCACAGAAGGCAGCCGTGCACTACCTGCTCAGCACAAAACAGCACACAGACACAGTCAGAGACTGGCTGGTGAATGTGGTGGAGCGTTCAGCAGCTGCGGAGCCAGATTTCCCTCAGGAGATGGTAGAGACAGAAAACTGAGTTAAAACAGACAACCAGAAACAATTAAATGATCATGTTGTTCCATAACTGAGTGTGTAGATAAGAAATTGTTCAACTTAATATGTTAATGTTGCATTTACAACTTCTGCTGCATCCAAACAGCCAAAGATGATTGCAGGTTTAAAAGCTGTACTTTGAGGTTTAGAGAGGAGAGTGCTCAGAAAGAAAACTTATCTGCAATTCCAAGATAACTTGGCAGCTCCATGTGCTGATAAAGGCGTGATATGATCAGAAGCTAAATGGACGGGCGTGGCCAGGCTTGATTTCACTTAAGGTGGAAACCTGACTCCGATGCGTCGAGTGGCAGAAAACAACCTTGACGTGGCCTTTGTGAAGCCACAGAGCACTGTGAAAGTAAGAAAGGAAGTGATGCGAGCAGAAACAGGAATAAAAGCCCTCGCCCTCTTCTGTCTCTCCAACATTAGACACACTGGAAAGAAAAGAGGACGCTCTCTGTCTTTTCTCTTCATGTCTGTGTATCTGTAATATCAAGTCTGTCATCCTCTTGGGACGGGAGGATGGAGGGGGAGGCAATGAAAAAGGCTGCAAGCTAATTAGGTCCTTATCTCTCCACGCTCCTCTTCCTGTCCTCCTCCTCTCTAATCCTGGTGGGCAGCGTTGTGCTGCTCAACGCCTCGACAGTCAAACACAGTGGGGGAATAATTGGTACAAGCAGCACCTCGCTGCTGAAACTTTATCAGTCATTCAAAGTGACACAATTTCTCCTGTCTCCTTCTCTCAAAGCGCTTTCAGCCCGATTCAAAAGCTCTTTATTCATTGTTCCGTCTCTTCCTCCGTCCCTTCGTTCCATCACAGCCTCTTTTGGATTTTCACTAAGTGGCAGTTTTCACTCAAACTTTCTCCCTCTTCTTCTCCGCACTCTCCCGATCCTCCACTTTCTTCTCGTCTTTGTACGGTCTCGTTCTATCAACTTGATGACAATGTTTCTCTGCTGCAGAACAGATCGCTCCGTTCTGTGTAGGCTTCTCTATGGAGATGGGTCGGGTGGAAAAACAGATTAATGCTCATTTTAAAGGGAACAAGAATTTATCTTAGTTCCAAAAACTTGATCGGGAACAACTTGTGGCTATACAGTAGAGTACGTAACAATGAGATTTGACTGTCCCCTCTGTACCAAATCAAACTGAGACTTGAAGGCAGGTTTGTGTTACCTGAAACAACAAACTGACTTTTTTAAGTTGCTAATTTGGCATGGCAGGGGACACATCCCTGTTCAGTTTGACACATCCAGAAAAGCAGACTTTGTCTCACAATAACATTCTGGTTAGTGTAGCTTCTTCTTGTCTGTCCTGTTTGTGCTGCACTTTTAACACTTCAAATATTATCACTGACTTTTAAACCCTGAATCAAACTTCTCTTAAAATCTTTACAACCTTCTCTAACCTCTCTGCAAGTCTTTTCTCCCTTTCTGTTTCCTCTGTCCTGTCTCCTCGCTCTTTCTGCTGTCTAACCGTGCTGTCCTTCCCTCAGATGGATGTGGTCTATACCTTCCAGACGGGCCAGGCACCGGTGCCTGGTGCCCTGCGTCGCCAGCCGTCCGTCGTCAGCCAGCACAATGACGCCACTGCCGCCAAAACTCTCTCTAGCCCCACCCACGTAGGGCTTAGCTCCTCCTCCTCTCTCACCAACTCGGCCGGGGCTCCGCCCCCAGCTGCTGCTGCTTCCTCCTCTACTGCAGGCAGTGAGTCGGTGATGAGAGGCCAGCTAACACCTCGCTTCACCCAGCTGGACTTTCTTTTCTCTGTTTGATCTGCATGAAACGCTGCATGACTCACCAACACTGTTTCTGTCAGGTGTTTGCACATCCTAAACTAATCTGAGATATTTTTATACGACGTAGCAGAAAATATCACACTCTCCAAGTACCACCGTCCAGACAGACGTTAAAATGCAGCAGCGTAAGTCAGGCCTAATAAGGATAATTTAATATTGACTGTCATTTAATCGTGAATGAAACCAGAGCTAATTTGGTGGGTGCTCCTGATCTGCGTTTCTTTTCCTGATACCACGATTGCAGAGTTAAACTCTCTCGAGTGAGATGAGAAGTTGGAAATCAAGTACAGAGGCAGGGTGTAGTTAGCATAGCTTAGCACAAAGACTGGAAACAGAGGGAAACAGCTAGCCCGACTCTGTTAAAAGTTCAGAAATGCATCAATTAACACCTCAAAAGCTCTGCAGACAACCCGATCACCTGACCTGTTTCTACGTGTTTCCTCCTCCACCTTCCTTTGCTGTAGCTTTTTTCCCCCCTCCATCTTTAATCCCTATCTCTTCTTTCTTTTTTTAAATACCTTTCATCACTTCCCTCTCCGCCTGCTTCTCCTCCTGCATGTCGTGGAGATTTAAACATTCTTTACCATGCATCTATTAACCCTGATGCGACTTGCTGCCTGACAAGTCGATGACAAATCACAACTGTCGGCACACGTGGCCGACGAGAAGAGAAAAGAAGCCGTGAACCGCTCTGGAAAAAAAAAAATCCTCGTTCTATTTTTCTTTTTCTTGTTTCTTTTTTTTTATCCGAGGCGACAGCCTGGGCACCAAGATAATTTTATGGGTTAATCCTGAGCAGGGTTAAATCTGTCAGGCTCAGCAAGTGTCTCATGGTTTAACAGCCAAGAGCTTTTTAACTTGTGAGCTGTGTGTGTGTGTGTGTGTGTGTGTGTGTGTGTGTGTGTGTGTGTGTGTGTGTGTGTGTGTGTGTGTGTGTGTGTTGCATGCATGCTCTAAGCTGCAGCGCTCAGCCTGCAGCTCTCCTGTGGTTCAGTAATAGAGAGCTTTGAACTGCAGGATTATTAATTATGATGAAGAGTCTGTCTGATGGTGCGTATAAATCAGTGTGATCAACTGCAGCCTCTGTGGATTCACGACTTAAGAGGAGAGCAGCTAGAGGACAAAATGACTCTGACTCTGAATTTGATTAGAAAGACTTAACAGTGTGCATGTGTTTGTTGCCCCCCCCCCCAAGTGTGTGTGCATGTATGAGTGTGTGCGAGTGTGTTCTTTACTGGGGTCGAGTATTGTCTGACTGACACCACAAAGGCTGAATTATCAAAGCGAAGTTGACCCTAAAGAAGCCACAGATGTCAGTTTTCCTGCATGTCAGTCAGTTATAAATATTTATGTACTCATCAGACTTTAAATTATTCTGACCAAAGTAAAATATAAACGTGCCCTATGGGTCACACAGACAAACTAGACCTCATTGTGGTCTTGACTGGTCTTGAAATAAAATCCCGAGTCCTCTCTGTCCAAGTCCGAGCGGCCAGTTCCGAGACGACACCTTCAGAAAGTGTTCTCAAGTACTGCAACACTGCACATGACTCGTCAACCTAAATAAAGTTGTGTTTAATGAAATTAAAGCAGAGAAGATCTATGGGGATGCATCACCCTGTGATTCATCTCACAGAGGGCTCGAGGTGTCGGAGCCTCGCAGTTTTTCACCTTGAGGCTCGATAACAATTAATGTAGCCATGAATACCTGAGTTCAAGAACTTTGTCTAAATTACAGCCTGAAAGCGGCTCATGATTAAAAATCTGAAGCGTTCTGATCAAAGAACACACGACCTCCTGAAGAGTTTTCACAGTTTTCTTGTAGGTTGGAACAGGTTCAGGTACGACAGATCTAAGTTCATACAAGTGTCAGGAGGAAAGATGGAGGACGGCCACATCCACATCCTGTCCAGTACTTCTGGTCTGGGTGTGTTTTTCCTATTACTCGTAGTTTCTTTAAGCTGCCGCAAACATTCAGTATTTTAGACAATAGCGTGTTTCCTAGATTGTGTCAACAGTTTGGGGAATACCACTTCCTGTTTTAACGTGAAAGCGCTGCCTGCACAGAACCTTGAACGCACCTCGTCACCAGGTTAGACCTGACGTAACAGTGGACGCTCTCACAGCCTCCTTTCACATTATCACGTTAAAGTAACATTCAGGTGGGATGGTGTGTGGCATGTGTGTGTGCGTGTGTGTGTGTGTGTGTGTGTGCTGTAGCCGTGATTGGACGCCTCTTCACGTTCAGCTTCCTGTTGGTGGATCTTTCGTTGCGGTTTGTGTTCGGCTGCCTCCACCATCATGTTTTCACCTTTGTGTTGATGTTTTGTGGATTTTGTTTTGCGCTCGCACCCACCATGTTTATCATTCAGATTCAGTCACATGACCACTGTGTGTCCCATCAGCCCCTGCCCCTGTTTGACATCATGAACATGTTAGCTGCTGTCTCCTCCCCTCCTGACGTCTCTTTTCTGTCTTGGTTTCAGATTAAGGTGGTGAACGCGTTCCGTAGCTCCCTCTACGCGGGGCTGGAGAGCCCAGAGTCCCGTAGCTCCATCCATAGCTTCATGGCCCATCCCGAGTTCGTCCCACTGTCCGAGGAGGAGGCTCGCATCCCCCTCATCGAGGAGACTGGAGACGAGATCGACCCCCTCCCTAGCCCCTCCTCTGGGGCAGGGGGAGGAGGAGAGCCGCCCAGCGCCTTCCCCCATAGCCAGGAGTCATCCATCTGAGCTCCTCATCCCTCCTCCTCCTCCTCCCTCCTTCCTCCCTCCTCCTTCATGTCATCTGAACTGTCGCACTGAGGAGGGAAGTCATCGCTCTGCTCATCTCCTCATCCTGCACGCTTCACATCGTCTTCATGCCGCCTCAGTCATTCCTGCCACGTTGTGTTTTTTTCATACTGACTGTGGCGTTGTTCTGCCTGTAAGTGTGTCCCTTCACCACCACCACCACCACCACCACCACTACACGTGGGTGTAGTCGAGCGTGGAGTCGAGCGTCTCCACAGTGGAAGGCCTGTTCTTGTTCATTCATGTTCATATTTTTTACTTTTAAAAAGCTTTTAACGTTGGGTTCGATCTTTTTGCGGGACTTGCAGCAGCATGTCGTGTTCTGTACTCGCTTCATTCCTGCGTAACACTCAAACAAAAACGGCACCGAACTTTTCAAAGAGTGCAGTAATTCTCATGTACATACGTTTTCGTTTCCTCTCTACACAGCTAACAGCCGGGTTTGGTGTTTCCGAAGATTTTTAGTCAAATGCAAAAATGTAACCTTATTTTTTGTTTTTAAAACCTCTTACGATTGTTAATTCAAACTCCTCAGAATGTCTTGTGAGTGTGACACTACAGTCTTCAAGCTTCAACTGTTAAAAGAAATGTTCTTCCCTTTATCGTGTCTGTATGTGTTTGGTTTTTCTTTAGCTGCTGTGTTGCATGTGGAAGGACAGAATGTTTACTACCCAAAAATATCTTAACGCGGCGGGCGTCCGAGGAGAGCGCTCGCTCTCAGCTCAGCACAGCGGGGGTCCGACCAAAATCTGGTTCTCTCTGCCTCCCCCACTTCCTCCCCCTCAGTACGTCCACAGCGATAGGAAACGGGAATTTTCCCCTCCTCCAGTAGGGTGCATGTTCTGTTTCATTCGTGTTAAGTCGCATGATAACTTAGGAATGAATATTTGGGGTTCAGTTTAGACAACCACGTGTGTGTCGTCTGTCCGGAGCGCCGTTAGCTTCCTGTCTGCAGGGCTGAGCCTCATCAATACTCAAGTTAAAGCCCTGAAATACACTCATGAGTGTCACTTATGCCAAGAGCCTGGAGCCCATCGCATCCTACAGAGGGTGGAAAAGGTTGATACTCCTCAGTTCAGCCGGTGGTGCCTTTCTTGCTGTTGTCACAGCAGAGGTAGCGCTGATTAAAATAAGGCTGCATGACTTAAATATCAACAGGACGCATCTTCCTGCTGCCGCTCCTCGTCTCGTTTCACTTGAAGGATGAGGGTAAACATTTATCGTGGGCTGAAATGTCAACTGACAGGCCTAAATAAGACCCGCCCTCTTGAAGTCTGGCAACCAATAAAAATGACCTGTGACACAGTGAGGTGACAAACGGAGACAGTATGGATGAGTTCAGTCCATCAGACAGGAGTCCGGACCGTCTGTCTGCGTTCAACATGACTCTTAGTACCACTCCTTGTGTTTTCGTTCGCTCGCTTCTCCGACTTTAACGTACAGAAACTCGGATCAGCTGTCAGTGACAGTTCCTCACCCCTCTCCCCGTTCTGCTGTTCGATCAGACAGACGTCAGCGCGGCGATGATGTCAGCTTGTAGTGTTAAATCCACTGTGTGTCCGTGCCGCCGCTCAGTACTTCCTGCCTGCCGTTTGTCCGCAGATTACTGTCTTAAAAGAAGAAGGAGTCATCTTCCAATCAGAAGCAGCGATGCGTCTAATCCCCTCTTAGTCTGACTAGCAGCCATCAACCTATCTATGAACCAGAACACGTTATTGAAGTAATGTGCTACTACTGCCATATTTCCAACGTTTTGTCATGACTAGGTTCTTCCTCTCCCCTCTGATGAGCTTTTTCTATGTAACTCAGAGCCATATTTTATAGGTTGTCTGTATTGTTTTTTATCTCATTGTTATCAAGGTTTCCTTTGGACTTTCTCACCCGATCCTCGATCCTCCCTCCCCTCCCTCCCTCGGCCCTTTACTCCAAACATGACCAAAAAGCAAGGAGAAAATCTTCAGTCATCACTGCCGAACCAAGTTTAAAGGACCTCTACAATGTTTACATGAAAAGCAAGTGGGTGGCAGTTCGCCTGCGCTTCTCTCATCCGACCACTTCCCTTTCATTCCCTTGCTTTCCTGAATCTTAGAGTTACTATTTAACTAAATGGGGAATCTTTCTTGCATGGTTTTCATATAAAATTCAATGTTTTGCTCATTTTTTACAATTCTTCTGTATTTTTATATTAAGTACTTTTTAATATTTTGGAGATATATGAATATATATGTATAGGCTGAAGAGTTTGGTGACAGTACAGTACATGAATGAGATGAATCTAACGTGGACTAACGTCTTTTTACAGCTCTGAATATTTATGCCACGTGTGTCGTCTTGGTCACCTGATGTTAGGGCTCAGAAACCTGCAGTGACTTGTTTACTTCCTGTTGGCCGTTCAAATTGGGAATCTCAACAATCTTAAGTCTCATCCGCCCCCTTTTTACATGAGTATCTTCACTTAAATATGTTGTGATACACTACACGCTATGTGATTTTCGCAGTTATCCAACTCCATTAGAGTTCAGCAGATGCAACGTGAATACAGCTAACTGTATCAAACATTAAATGGGAGTGTATAATTATTTATCCAACCTCTGGGTTTCTTTGTTTCTGTACTTTGAAAGTTACTAGTGGACTGATGCTGTTTTCCAGCTGACTGGTGTCGGAGCTGACGACCTTATAGAGGATCAAAGCTGTGTCCCGCTTCAGGCTCCGTCCCCTCCGATCCCCCTCAGATGGACCAAAACCCAAAAAAGTAACTCGAGAACCAAAGTCAAGCCAGCAAAACCAAAACAAACCAATGAGTTACTTGGAGCCCGCGAGCCAGCGTAGAAGGCTTTAAACCCAATGTGCATAAAGTTCCTGATCCAGAAGGGACTCGATCCAAGATCTAGAGCAACACAGCAGACCCAGCTCGTTTTCTAGAAACCGATCGGACCCTTGAAGTCAACAGCCCCCAAAACAAAACATGAAATCATTTAATAGGTCGTCCAATCAGGAGACATCCCTTTAATTTGGACATCTGAGGAGGCGGGGCCTGTGCCGGGACGCAGCTGTAGATGTCCTCACCATTTTATACCAACAGAAACGTTTTTGCAGGAAGAGAGCAGGACTGTTAAAGCACTTGTGACATCACTTCCTCCTCCTGCCGTTCAGACGCGTTTTTCTTTTCTTTTTTGTTTTTCCTCTTTTGTTCTATTGTACTGCTGAATCTGACAAACACCTCCAGCACAGAAACGCTCCTTACAGTCAGTGCAATGTAAATATTGTCATATTAAGTGAATGACGTGTACCTGCTGTCTGTGTCGGTGACAGGAAATGGGAGAGAGGGCAATCAGCCAATCATCACCCAGCAAAGCTTTAAGAATGTTCTGCCAAAGTCGCTTCTCTCTTTCCTTTCTCTTCGTCTGCACACGTTGGTTTAGAAAGTTTCTCCTCCCTCTCTACATCCCGCCTGGATACGATCGTCCCTCTGCTCTCGCCACCTCCTCGGCTTGCGGTGGTCGTCTGTTGGACTGGTTGGACTGGTTGCCCTCACGTCTCATGCCAGGTGCACAGTGGCAGCCCTGCCATCATCAGACACACTCCACGCTTTTTATTTGTGCTTCTGGTTTCAGGCACGTCACAAATTAAGAAAAAACAGTCCAGATGAGACTCAGCAGCGGACTGAAAATCTGAAAATGATCTCAGTTCGCCTCCTGTAGGACTTCTGTATGGAAAAAGAACTCGCTTGTTATCTCGTCATTGTTGCATTTTGACTACGTTGCTTCCTCTTCAGAGCACTGCCTTTCTCAGAACAGCTTCCTGTCGTCGGATACTAAAGGAAACGTTTGGAGAACCTTCACATCCACTTCAGAAATCCACAAATATATACAAAAAAAGGTTCAAACGAACTGGAATATCACAGTTGGAAAAGTCATAACCACTTACACGTATCTATACATTTATATATTATCTCTATATATTTATATCTACCATGTATATACCTATATATATATATATTAGATATAAATACATAGATATATTTGGTTTCTCATTGCAAAAAAGACTGAAAAAGATTTGTTTTCTGTAATTACTATGATACACAGTAATAGGCGTTGGTGTTATTTTTGTATAAACATAATATCATCTATGTGGCATGCATGACATATATACAAAATTTGGTGGTTTAAAGCAATATGTCCGACCTGGTGCGATTGGTTCCGTCGTGTTCTGTGTAGCCTAAAAAAACAAAAAAACACACAAAAAGAAAAAAAAACTGCATTTGGATAAAACTAACTGTTCAGTATATGTGTTCAATGTTCTGTGTTCTGCATGTTTTAGTATGGAATGAAACATCCTCCCCCCAAAAATGTTGACTTGTTTTTCCGAGCGAATCTCAAAAACACACGAGACATCACACACAGACACGCACACACATGTATTTGCACTGTGAGGTGAAACACACTGAGGAAATGAAACTGTGTGACTTCTGATGGATGGATTGATGAAAGATGAAATTTATTTTGTGTTTGTTTTTCTATCGTCTGTTTCATCCTCTCATCCCGACCACACAAAACACTCAGATTTGCAGATTGTCCTGAACTCATCACCCACTCATCTGTGCAGTGAGAGGAGGAGGAGGAGGAGAAAGGAGGAGGGAGACGATGGCAGTTTAAACATTTCGGCATGTGGTTCGAGGAAGGCTCATCATCATCATCATCACTGATCCTCACGATCCATCGTCGTCCTCCTCCTGCTTCTCTCTGGTGAAGAGATAAACGAGGAGTTTGTTGCTCACCTGTAAAATGTCTGTTCACGTCAGAGCTCATCAAATTTGTCCCACTGCAGCTGTTCAGTATTGATTAATCTACAGGTTTATACTGATCAGAATATATTTCTATAAATGTTTGTAAAGATTTCACGAGAGTGAGGCGACGTCCTCAAAGTAGAATCTTATAAGAAGCTGAAAACAAAAATCATTAGTTAATCAATTAATTAATTAAAATTAATCTGCAGCTGTTTTAACTCGAGTAAAATGTCACGTTCTTTATCAAACATATTCGTTTGTGTGTTCGTGTTACAAGCTAATCTTTTTGTTACATCAGCCTTTAATTCTAACGAGAGCAGTGCTGTGTTGTGATGCGAGTCCCACTGTTAAAACTCCAAAAGAACCTGCTGAAGACACATCAGCTCCTCTAAAGACCGGCCTTGAAGTTGTGGGAAGGTGGATGTTTTCTGGTGACGATCAGGCTGTTGAAGTGAATGTTGGACTTTGTGGTCATGTTAAAGTGCACCGAGTTTGGTAAATCTGTCAGTGTAACCAGAAAATGAAGAACATGTTATCTGGATCTGTTTCCTGTATTTGTTTCTGGTTTATAAATGATGCACTGTAACTCAAAGACAAACGTGAACATCCTGATTAAAATGAGACGGTCAGCTGGTTGGATGCAGACATTGACGATCCCCAGAGGATGAACCTCTCGCTTTCCATGTAACACCACCACGAGGTCGATATTTGGAGTTTTGAGTCTCGCCGTAAATTATCTGTAAAAGTTCATTTCTCAGCTAATTTCCGATGATAAATAAAACACTGACTTTTCCTGCTGCGCCATCATCAGTTCAGATTTTTAATTTGTTCAATACATTTCTAATTTAAGATCCTACAAAACTTTAAGTACATTTCCATCTGCTCAGCTGATTACCAGATGTCAGTGTGGTAACTAAGCTATGGTGGTGAATACACCTGCGATCTCAGCATCGTCATCATCACCCTGCTGAACACAGAGGACATGACCTCGGTGTCGGGCAGATTCTGAGCCACGGCGGTGATTTGTTTGTGCGCCAAAATAAAACTTCCTGTGCTTCCCTGTATGCGTGTGCGCGTGTGAGTGTGTGTTTCCTCAGTGTGTGTGTCACCTTCTCCCTCGTTCACCCTCATCCTGTCTGTCTCCATCAGACGTCCTCCTCCTGTTTGCCTCAATCTATGCAACAGAATCCTCCAGTTCGACTCCAGTGGTTCATCTGGTTTCTCCCTCACGCTCTCACTCTGTCTGCTCGTCTCCGTCTTTATCTGCTTTTTATTTTTTAGTTCTTTCTACAAACAGAACCACCTGTACATTGATGTATGTGTGTGTGTGTGTGTGTGTGTGTGTGTACGATGGGTGCACACACACATACACACACACACACTTGCGTTGTTTTCTTTACTCTTTTGTAAGATATGATCGTGTGGAATGCCTTGGTCTTAGTGTCATGTCGTTTGAACTTAAGCTGAACAAAAGATGATAATCAAGCAACTGAGTAAAAGTTGTTACATAAGTATATATATATAATATATAAATATATATAAATATATACAAATCTATATACATAAAATAAAGCCATTGGAATTTGAAATAAATCTGCGTCCATTTGTGATTCTTTGATTTGATGGTTCAGAGGTTAAAATTCCACATTAGTTAGTATTTTTGTGATTGAGTCTGATCCCGCTGTAGTAAATATGGACAGCTGTACACGTGTATTTGTCCTGATTACATTACTTATGTTCAACAACTGCCAAACATCAAGTGAGGTCAACAACACAAGATATAGCAGCAAGCAGTCTTGTAGTCAGGACCAGGACCAGATGAAAAGGACAAACTCTTGGGGTGCGGTCGCCTCATAAAGCATTCTCAAACTGCTGTGTTCTTTCAGACGTAGACGTTGTAGATGAACTCTTTCTGGTTTAGGTCATTTTATTCCAGATTTGGCTGATGTCTCCTCCCAAACACTTAAAGAATAAATCAGACAATGCAGAAACGATTGGACTATAATCCAGAGTCCTCTTTGGCCTTTAAAAAGTGGTCCTAAGACAGATCTCGAGGACCACGACACTGGCAGCCAGCTATTGTTACTGACTAGGTCAGTCTGTCTGTCTTTCAGTCTTTTATTTCACCGAGCTCTCACCAACACCTTTCAAATGGCTTCTTACTCGCTTACTCTTTCCTTTTCTCTACTTAGCTTCCACCATCAACATTCCCTTTGGCCTCTTCTCCTCTGCCATAGAGGCTGCTGAGCCCAGTTACACTGCCCGCTTACTCAGCTCCTGTTCTGACACGACACTGAGCCTGTAAACCTCTTCTTCCCGATGGTCCAAAGCGCCTGTGGTACAAACACTGACACTCCCCCTCGGTGCTCTGAGCTCACAGTCCGGGCAGCCCGGCTAACAAACTGAGCTTAACATGAGCTAACAGCAGCTACAGCTGGCAGCAGTTTACTTCACTGTCCATCATTAACTCTGTAAATCACAGAGAGTTGAGCCAGGGGACATCAGAGGGAAAACCAGAAAACATTTCCTCTATAAAATATGATCCAGTTTCACCAGAATCAGTGAAATAGTTGGTGGTGTGTGACTTAGTGCTGTTAAGCTTTACGTATTTCTCCCGACCCGAAGCATTTATTAAAAACTACAGTGAGCGGCTGTTTGAACAACTTATGGAGCAGTCTTCAAAATTCCAACAACGTATCTGCGAGCTGTTTTTAAATGTACATCTGAAAGAAGTAACCCCATCATGTTTGTTTATAGAGAGAGGAACGAAGCCAGCAGAGAGAAAATCACATTTATATGATGGACATCTTAGATCGCTCCGTTACCGTGGAAACGCAGCTGTGATCAACACCTGTTACTATGAGCAATAACAGAGAATATCTGCGAGTGCCAATAAATGTCATTTTGTCTCCATCGATCAGGCGGAGTAATAAACAAGACAGGAACACAAAATCCATCCACCAAAATTCTCCACTGATATGAAGTGAAGCCAAAAACTGCAGTTCCTCTAACGTCCACTTGAGGCTGGCTCCAGAAGTGGGTCGGTCTCCATGTTCAAATGTCCAACTTCACAGCAGAAATAAACATGTTTACAGCCTGGTACAAAAAACAGTTTTGGTCTCTGTAGCTAATTTCCCCGTTCATGACAACTGTACTGAGGGTGAATTTATATACAACTCACCTGTTCACATTATATTAAGGCTTAAAGTCATGCAGGATTAAGAGCGTGGACGCTTTGATTGACAGATGGCTGCTGTTACAGACGGCTTGTTTGAGCACCCAGGCTTCATTCGACCCGCCTCAGCTCCACTGATTATCCATGTCTTTGCCAGGAGGTGTGAGAGATGCAAGATGGAGTCACGGAGCTTTAAAGCGGCTGTTTGGAAACCTGTGGGTGACATCACGGATACGCAACAAAGAACTACAGGCTGGATTCAAACCCAGGTCGCTGCGGCAAGAACTCAGCCTTTCGTACGTAGGGTGTCCCAGAATATCACCGTTTGATTGAAGAGCTGACTGCTCAAAGACCTATTCAACCTTAAGTACGACCTGGAAATAAATATAAATATATCTATAAGGTTTATAATAGAGAGGCTGTTCAGTTAATCAGGTTTAATGCACTGTAATGGACTGTGACCCCACGTCTGGTCTACAAACATGAGTGACTCTCAGGTTTGAGGCCATCTTTCACCAGGCTGGAGGTCAGGAGGAGGACAGTGAGAAGGTCAACATCTGTCCAGAGGTTGTTGATAGAGACAAACAAACATTGACGCTCACATTAAGAGCAACATTGTGAGGACAAAGAGAATCTGCCTGCACTCAGACTAGGCCGTGCACTGCATCTGCAACAGCAGATGTTATTGATGTGGATCTGCTGCAAGGAATTATAGGACGGCATCCTCCGGTGTGTCCTGCACTGAAGGAAGCATCGAAGCACCTTTCCTCTCTTATCATGGCTGCAGCTCAGACACTTCAAGAAAAAAAAAAAAGGTTGCAGCTGTGGCGTCTCTTCATAAAGCTGAAGCTCCAGATGTGGTGAATAGACACTTCCTCTTCCTCAGCAGCTTCTCAGTGCAACACTGCCACCATGTGGATACACCTTACACCTGAGAGACATAACACCAGTTTTGCAGATTACAGATGTGTATGGATGTAAATATTGATCTGATACACGCTCATTGATCAGCAACAGGAGTAAACAGCTGAGTTTAGATGTGACACATGCATCGTGTGCTCTCTCTTAACCCTGACAGTCCACGTCACCTCCTGATCCGGAGATATTTGAGCTCCCAGCAGACCTAATCCTGCATCCGCAATGGTGGAGGAAGTATTCAGATGCTTTACTGAAGTAAGAGTACTGATACCGCACTGCAAAAACAACAAAACATACTTCAAGCACGAGTATTTTATAGATATTAAATTACTGGATTATAATTATAAAAATATTATAATGAATGTGTATTTATTTTTATTTATTTGTTAAAAACAGAATATACGACTGAAATCATGAGCATGCAGAACATCATTAAAGAAAATATTAAGGAGGCTCATAATGCTAATGCACATATAAAACTATAATCAGAGAGGTGTGTATATATGGACTACATAAGACAACATTGTGAGACACTGAAACTGAAACATGCAAACCTGAAGCACAGACGTAAAAAACACCAGACTACATTTATTGTTCCCGATCTACGTTAAATATGTTTTTAGAAACTAAAAGACTAAACATAAAGTTTTAATGTAAAATATACTCCAACTCAATAACAGCACAATACACAGGCTTGATGTAATTTGTACATTTGTGGGGGTAAACAGACTGACAACGCAACATCTCACATTCACCATTTGTACACTGGATTGGTGGTCTGAGGTTGAAGCTGTCCTGTGTTGTACAAACTGTAGGAAGCAGTAAATCTGATCTGTTCAGAGATGTCTGGTTTGCAGTAACTTCATAAATCACTGGACGGTAAACAGTGAGGCTGACGTCAGTGAGATGAAGTTACAGTAAATGAAGCGCTGCATCGTTTTCCTGTGAGTCCCCCATGTTTAGGAGTTGGTGATCTGAATCCAGCGTGAGAATGGCGGACCCCACCAGTAACAATGAAAATGACTAAAACATGCTGATTAACTGTTGCTGAAAAAAATGCAAACCAAAATGAGTAATCACATTTAAGCCCTAAACATGATTAACGAACCCTACATCTACATCTGATGTCGACAAATTAAAGATGAAATTACAATTACTTGCCGATAGTAGACGACGATCATTACCTGCAGAGACGTGGACAGTGCAGGATGAGCTGCACACAGGAAACCAGTTCACTAGTTTGTTTCAGGGTCACCATCACGCACTGTTTTTTGCTGTTGGCTGCAACTTTCAATCAGAATCAGAAACATGTTTATTCACATACATCAAATTTATCTTTGGTGCAAAACAAACATCTTAAATCTTAAAGCACTTAAAGCGAATGTTTTATTCACCCCTCTGATCACATACAAGTGAACAGGAGTGTTGATTTCTCCTCTGTGTGAACGGAGGGTACAAATTCAACTCTAGTGAACTACGACCAGCAAAAGAAGCAAAGAAGTGTGTGTGTCTGCAGCCTAATGTTGCTCACTGTCGTGCTCTTGTCATGGTTTTTGGTTTCTGGTTCAAAGTTTCCTGTTTTTATTTTGTAATTCTCTCCTCTCTCTCTCTTGTCATTCCTACACATGTAGCATGAGTAACAGTTTCATAAATAATCTGTAAAACGAAACTTGAATATCGTGTTTGACCGGATCCAAACCACAATCTGCTCGGCCTGCTGTGAGAAATGTTTCACCATCTGCTGATTAGCTTCTTTCCTTTTCTTTCTCCTTCAGCCTCACCTCCTCTTTCTTCTCTGTCCATCTCCAATTGTCTTTGAATGTCTTCACGTTGTCTTCATCTACTCTCTAATGGACTAAATCACTTCTCCTCACTCCGTCTTCTCTGCCCACGAGCCTCTGACGGCAGCCCACATTTCTCGCTGAGGGAAACTCGTCCTGGAAGTTGTTGTCAAGACGACTGCGTTTCTAACAGTGACTATGGCGATACTGCGGCAACCAGTTTATTTGGGTTCATTAGTGTTGGGGGTGGGGGTTGGGGGTTGTAATGTCAAGGAAGTTGGAGGAGAGCTCCAGGCGACAAGCATCTTAACTACAGAGAGAGTGTTCAGAGAAGTTTAAACCTGAAGTGACAGACAGTTTGCTGACATCCAGTTTATCCACACTGACTCATTCCTGTGTCTGCACCTTCAACATCAATAAAACCATTCAGACACATTTTTATAAATTCCTCTTTGTCAGACGCCTGAATCTCCCAGAGAGGAACGGCGCAGATTAGACCAGAAAATAGAAAAACGATTATCCCTGAATTAAATTTCATCCTCCTTTTCAAAAACACCTGATTATGTAAATAGTATCTGTGATTGTGTAAACCTTCTCCGCCGTCTCTCTGAGGTGCAGCAGCCTCTTTGGGATTGTATTGACACAAATAAGCTGCAGAAATGTTTCATATTTCTTCCTCTACACACACAGAATCACATGTCAGGGAGATGGAGGTGCTGACGTTGGTCTCATTAGCAAATCAAATGCCTCACTTTGAATTATTTGTGACTCTTAAGCCTGTGGGAGGTCTGAATCCTGTGTGTGTGTGTGTGTGTGTGTGTGTGTGTGTGTGTGTGTGTGTGTGTGTGTGTGTGTGTGTGTGTGTGTGTGTGTGCGTATAAAAGGTCTGGAGGTCGAACCTGAAGTCAGTTTAGTGTCCGGTCATCAGAGGAACGGCTGTCACCAACAGCGACAATGTAAGTATCATCACTTATCTCAAAGCTCAAAGTGTGATTTTGTAAAAAAAATGTCTGTAGATTTCACAGTGAAAAACCAACAATGACGGTAAAGGATTGTAAAATATGCCATGAAGTATGACGGTGTTCCTGTTTACAGTTAAACAGCCTTTATCTATACGCTGTTTTCAGGGAATTATACGGTAAAACACCATGTTTGTGATATTTAACAGTCTTTTACTGTCATGGTTTGGTTTTTCACTGTAAAACCTACAGACGTACCTACAGAAAAGGTTATACTGTATTTATTACAGCTGTGTTCTGGCAACCACAGCTTTCTTTTTCACATTTTATGGCAAAACCTTTTCCTATACAGCATTTTAAGGGAGTTATACAGAATAAAGTAGTATATTTATTAGAGAATTGTTATATATTTTACAGCCTTTTACTGTCAGGATTTGACAGTCTTTCACTGTAAACTACAGACATTTTAAAATATTGAAAGGTTATATGCTGTATTTAATTTGATTTTTTAACAGTGTGTAATCTGTGAAATGTTCACCTGTGCGAAACAAAGCAGCAGAAAAACTAATTTTCCTGTTGAATTTAGCTTTCTGCATTTTTTTTTAGATCAATGTACAAATGAAGGAATTAAAGTTTACATTTTTTTAATTATGCATATTGTTGATTGACTGAAGGCTGCACAGCAGCAAGCACAAACAAAAAGGTCATTCAGAGCCATGCAGAGGAGCTCCATCAATAACCAAAGTAGTACTTATTGCTGCACTAATATGTCCCTGTCGCTCTGTACCTTGATTGTTTCCCCTTTTTTGTAAGTCACCTTGAGCGTCAGCTTGATGACTAAATGTAAATGAATTGTGTGTCTGAGGCTCCGAGGTGTGTCTTTGGAAAACCACGAATCTGTTTAGAGAGAAGCGGAGCCTCCGATTGGCCGCTGTGGTCAGTTTAGCTCACTTGTAGTACAGTGAGGTCATGTATAAGACAAATTCCAGAAGAAAGAAATGTATTTATGAACAGGTTTAAAGCTCCTAACAGGTTTCGCTTCAAAGGCTCGACATCAGGAAAATCACTGAGGACGAATCTGCAAATAGAAACAAATTTCATTCAACACACACATGGTCTTTGGCTGATTACAGTGAATTTATACAAAGGAAGAGGTCCACTGTGGATTTGTTGCTCTTTTCTAGGCGCTTAACAATCAAAATGTGTGTTATTACTTACGGACAATAGTGACGCTCAGGCAGGAAAAATCTTTTGATGAGCCTGCTTCCTGTCCTTTCATACATGTATGACACAAACAATGATGACTAAACAGTGAAATCAACAAAACAGACCAACAGACTGAGTACCAGACTAACAAACAGACATGACAGGTGGACTGTTTGTCCACCGCTCTTCTCTTTCCCATTTCACATTCTGTATGTCAAAGATTATATATTATATATAAACATTTTGACTTTGCATTGTTTTCTGTGTTCTTGCAGACGATGCAGACGTCCCACAGGCCTGTGCAGTGGCTCGCTGTCATGCTTCTTGTCGTCTTTACAGTCGGCCGGTGTCAACAGAACGAGAGGTGAGGAACATGAAGCTGTGAATGATTCATAAATGTACTGGTACAAAAAAAGTGCAGTAAATGTTTAGACAAATCAGCTGTAAGCTTGTTTAGTGCAATCTAAACATTAATTTAGACATACAGTTTTTAAATTAGAAGATTTAACATTAAAGGTCCGGTATGAAAGATTTATGCGGCTCTTTTTTGTTGATGTTTTAGCGTATTTTGCAGCTGCAGGTGAAGCGGATGCAATAAGCAACTGTACTGCTAAATGCCACTAAATACTACACAGTCCTACGGCTTCTCCGCCTCAACTCTCTGTGATTTACAGAGTTTCCTGATGGACAGTGGAGTGAACAGCTGCCAGCTGTAGTTGCTGTTAGCTCATGTTAGCTCAGTTTGTTACCGCACTGTGAGCTCACAGCACCGGAGGAGTGTTAGTTTTTTGTACCACAGGCGTTTTTTGGACCACCGAGAAAAAGAGTAGGTTTTCAGACCCGGAGCACAGGTGAATGCTGATGGCGGTGTCGTGCCAGAACAGGAGCTAGGCAACTGGGCAACGTAACTAGGCTCAGCAGCCTCGATAGATAGAGATAGAGACAAAAAAAGAAAGAGAGTTACCAAGTGAGAAGCTGCAGGACAAGAATAAATCGCAAAAATACGAACTACACGATGTCACGTTAAAGTTCAAATTATGATTAGTTATGTAGCTGCAGAAAATGTTTTGATATCTTTTGACTGTAACAGTGAGGACCTGTACTGAAGGTGGACCGGTCCTGGCTAACAGACCCTTCCTGCTCTTTCCTCCCCTGCAGTCGCCGAGCCGTGACCGAACATCAGCTGATGCACGATCGCGGCCGAAACATTCAGAGTCTCAAGAGACTCATCTGGCTGTCCAGCGCCATCGAGGGTCTCCACACCGCCCAGACCAGGTCTGCTGCCTTCAACCTGGCTCTGAATCCTGAGCTGGTCTCCAGTGCTGGGAGCCCTCAGCCGACACGGGTGCAGAGCCTCCTGAGAAACTTCTTTAATCCTTACATGACTCAACTGCCAGACAGAGAGTCCTAACAACATGAAGCTGTACATAAAAAATAACAAGTCATCTGCAGACGTGTACAAGAGTTTGTCTACAAGAGGTTTAAAGCTGGTTAAAGTTTTAAGTACTTAGTTTACTGCCTGATGGTAGTTATACTACTTTTTTGTCTTAATGTACCATCGAGGACTGGCCGATACAACTGAATCACACCGGTCAGTACCAGTTTGAGCACAAACAGGCCGCTCACCGATTCATTTGCTTTGTTTGTGTCAATGTACATCAGCTTGATATCTACACATGGATGTCTAGATATTGTTAGCTAGAGATTCAGAGGTCAGTGTGTGAAGTCATTTTTCAGTCACAGTTTACAGGATCTTTGGTTTGACTGAAAGTCATCTGTTTATGCTGATAATTATTAAATGATTCATTTCCAGGATATGAACTTAAAAATAAAAACATGAATCGCTTGATTGAACTCGTACTACTGTCAGACTTACATTTGCTCCATGTCTCACTCTCTTCAGCTGAAGACAGAAACCACGTTTCCTGTTTCAGTGACAGTGACGTGTTTAGAAATGAAGAAGTTGTCATTTTGGCAGTTTCATTTCTCTCTCTTCATATCCTTTTTCAGGGCTGAGTGCAGTTTTATTGGACAGAGGGCTCATGTGACGTTAACGTTAGTGACTTTATAGTGACATGTATGTGTTTGTTTAAACTGTCCTCTAAAATGATTTTAATTTGCACAACTGAGAAACATAATGCCCCTGCATTTAGAGTTTTAACAGCATAGTGAGGACCAAATCTGCAAGACAATACATTTAATTTGTTTTCTTAAAATCTAATCTTGGATTCACACTCACAGCACTTAGTTAAGGCTGAGGAAAAAGTCCACAGTGTCTTGAAGGATGATTTATCTTGCGATTTATGATTTCCCAAACTTTAACCAAAGTGCTTTAGTTGCCTGGAATTTATTTAACAACTATCATGGGTGACGTTGGTGCAGCGGTTAACAGCCACCACACAGCAAGAAGGATTGAACCTCGGCTCATGTGTTTCCTCCAACAAAGACATGCACGTAAGAGGTTAATTGGTGACTCTTAATTGCCCATAGGTGTGAATGTGAGTGTGAATGGTTGTTTGTCTCTATGTGCCCTGTGATGAGCACCTGGCCTCTCGCCCTACATCAGCTGGGGTAGACTCCAGTCGTGACCCTGATGAGGATAAGCGGTTACAGAAAATGGATGGATGCACAACTTTCATGCAAACATGCAGCCCAAAGTGATTAACAGAGCAAAAAGTGAAATATAAACCGAGCTCTGACACCAACGAGTCTTAACATTTAGATCTTATTGTTTGTGTATTAAATCAACAATTTTTTCATCATCACTGTTGGATTTTATGCAACTTAAAATGTGTGACATGATCACTGCTTAATGTGTAATAATGTAAAGTCTGCGTACATGTAACAGCTGTTGTTTCTTCAGTACTGTACTCAGTAGTGACTGTACAAACACACACAGTACATAGTGCCGTCTGAATTTACAGACTTGGTAACTTTGTGTATGGAACCACAATAATAAATACCATATGTTTGATTAATTATCTTTTTGCATGAATAAAGAGATATGTGGTTGAATAACAATGATTTGAATGCCTGTAATTGTATTTTGTGAATGTTTATATTAAATTGTGTTGATGCACAGTTGAGGACTGTGCTAGTTTGTTTACCATTTGCTAAATAGTCGACGTAGGGCAGCAACTAATCAGACTTGACTTGACATAGCCTGTGACTTGGCTTAATTTGACATAGCCTGTGACTTGACTTAACTTGACTTGACATAGCCTGTGACTTGGACTTAACTTGACTTGACATAGCCTGTGACTTGGACTTAACTTGACATAGCCTGTGACTTGACTTGACTTGACATAGCCTGTGACTTGGACTTAACTTGACATAGCCTGTGACTTGACTTGCCTATACTTGTGACTTGCAGGTTAAGACTTGAGAATTGTCACACACATGTCTGACCTTTGTGTGACCTGGTCTGACCTGGTCCATGTCCTCCAGCAGAGACAGGTTCATTCTGACAGTGTTCGTCACGTGCGGAGCAGAGACGTGGATGCAGAGTCTCACCTGTCTGTGCGCCCGGCAGACGTCACGTGGGGCAAACAGCTGCTCTGGAAGGCACGCGAGACTTCCGTGATGGCTAACGTGAACTAGCTTCGCTGTGACAGTGACACCGGTCGAGGTAAATTCACCTACAGCTGCAAACGTCCCTCCGGTATCCTCACCCGGTACGAGAGAGAGGCTGTCACCCGAACCACCCACCCGCAGAGAGAGCTGCTGCCCGCCGGCCTGACGCGCCCTCACTGCCCGCCGCTGTCGTCCTTTAATCGGCCAGGTCAGTCTGCGCTACATCCGTCTGCGGGGTTAGCATCGAGCTAGCTGAGGCTAACCGCAGTCATCACGGGAGGTGTCAGGAAAAACAGCGAGCTGTGGTAATGTCAGTGACGGCAGCACGGAGAGGAGACACGGAGCCGACACCGAGCGGGTCTCTGTGAATCCTGCAGCCGACACCGAGTCCTTCACGACCGGCCCAGATCATGCTAAGCTAGCCTGTGCTAGGCGGTGTTTAGCAAGACAGCAAAGGCTCGTGAGCTGCTCCGGATCTTTCACCTGCGTGCAGGTGTGTGATGTTTGTGCAGGCTGCAGGTCAGACACACAGGTATCTGCAGGGTCAGCTGTCACACGTGTGACAGCTGACCCTGCAGATACCTGTGTGTCTGCACAAACATCACAAGAGGATCTGTTGCTGTAAACTCAGCATCTATAGCTCAACCTCTGAGGGTTGCCGGTTCAAGTCCTTGAGCAAGGCACCGAACCGAAGGACGCTGCATGTAAAAAACAGAGTTTGCCATTAGTTTGCAGCCTCTTACAAGAACAGACACTTTATTGACACACGCACACACACACACACACCCACAAAGGACTTGACTTGACATAACCTGTGACTTGACTTGACTTGACATAGCCTGTGACTTGACTCGATTTGACTTGACATAGCCTGTGACTCGACTTGACATAGCCTGTGACTCGACTTGACATAGCCTGTGACTCGACTTGACATAGCCTGTGACTCGACCTGACATAGCCTGTGACTCGACTTGACATAGCCTGTGACTTGACATAGCCTGTAACACTTGACTTGACATAGCTTGTGACTCGACTTGACTTGACATAGCCTGTGACTTGACTTGAGTTGACTTGACATAGCCTGTGACTTGACTTGACATAGCCTGTGACTTGACTTGACATTGCCTGTGACTTGACTTGACATAGCCTGTGACTCGACTTGACATAGCCTGTGACTTGACTTGGACTTGACATAGCCTGTGACTTGACTTGGACTTGACTTGACTTGACATAGCCTGTGACTTGACTTGACATAGCCTTTGACTTGACTTGACATAGCCTGTGACTTGACTTGACATAGCCTGTGACTTGACATAGCCTGTGACCTGACTTGACTTGACATAGCCTGTGACCTGACTTGGACTTGACATAGAGATGGTGGAGTGATGGTGCCTTGCTTGTGAACTGTCGTCTGTCCCGAATCGATCACCGCATGGAACCATAATTAGATGATTAGAGCATTGCGTGACGTGGCGATGCGGTTGTTAGTGGTTCTGCGTTGCGTCCTGTTGTCGTCTAAAGTCTAATAGGTTCATCTGTGTCTTGTCCTCCAGCCCCGCTGTGGATCTTTAGCCTCCTCCGGCAGGACAGTGGCAGAGCCAGAGCCAGAGCCATCGGGGACCAGACCAGCAGGCAGCAGGGCTCCATGAGCACAACGGGGCAGCAGCAGCAGCAGGGGGGGGGCCTGCGTTCTCGCCGAGGTCTTGGCCGGGACAAAGACCCTGGGCAGGGCGTGGGCATGGAGGCGGCCTGCTGGCTGGCGCCCGGAGTGCTGCGCAGGCTGATTGAGCTGCCCTCACCCCCCCTGTCACGACACCAGCTCAAAAGACTGGAGGAGCACAGGTAACGCTCAAAAGACTGAGACCGACTGAAGTGAACAGAGAGTCTGTGTCATACTTCCTGTATGAAATCTTTTCAATTTCAGCTCTGTGCATGTGACCTTTCACATACAGTCAAGACTTTTATATTTACAGACGCTGCAGGTTCTCCTCTACGTTTTTGCTACAGTAGCCCAGAACAGACAAACGAAACACGGGGCGTTCAAACCATACTGTTTATGAATCCTGGAGGTCTCGGTTTAGTTTAAAACGATGACATGAGTTTGGAGAATGTTACATTTCTGTCTGTCTGTTGTTTATTCTAACAGATTCTTCTCTGTGACCAGCCGTAAAGACGTTGACTTGTTCAGAGCGTATTCACAAGACGACAGTCAAGATCTCAAGAAGTTTTTGTTCTGATTCACTTTGATTATCTGCAGCTGAAGTGATGGTTTTCATCATGGCTGATGGAAACGATTACCGGCTTGAGCTGTCACTCGCTGCAGCTTGTTAAGAAGTTAATTATGTTAATTCGCAGCTCTTGTGGCTCCTGAAACCATAATCTTTTCAGCCCCCAATGAAAGTTAGCAACCTTTATATTTATTATCAGGATCCTTCTGTCGTTACCGTCACGGTTTCCGTGTGAATCACCTGTGTGAAGTCATCAGGTCCTCACCTGGCTGTCATCTGTCCCTGCAGGTATAGCAGTGCTGGACGCTCCCTGCTGGAGCCTCTGATGCAGCGTTACTGGGAATGGTTGGTGGGACGAGTCCCTGCCTGGATCGCCCCCAACCTCATCACCATCATCGGCCTGGCCACCAACGTCTTCACCACTCTCGTGCTCGTCTACTACTGCCCGACTGCCACCGAACAGGTTAGTCATGAACATCATGTTCTACAGGACCGCCTGACTCCAGATGTTTGATGAACAAACAGAGAGTGTGATCATCCATCGAGTTGTTGAGGAGGCAGAGATGAAGGTGAAGGTGTTTCTAAGTGTGTATCACGATGTTGTTGTTTGGCCGTCCTGGACCTCGACCTGCTGCCTGTACTGCCCAGTAAGCGTATTTGATTTCGAGGACAGTCACGGTGCAGTTTTGGGAAACTGATATCCAGCACAACAATGAGAGGCAGCTGTGATTTAGTTTTAGGGTACACATGGCAGAAAATTACTGAAATGTGTACGTACAAATGCTGAGTCATTGTTAAATCATCTGTTCGGTGACTCATCTGGGACGTGGCGACTCTTTTTGGCGTGAGGGAAGGTTCAGATGAAGACCTTCGGGGTGGTTCATGTGTGATGGAAAACTGGAGAAGACGCGCTCCTCTTCATGACCTTGTCCTCATGACGGCCTCGGGCGTGTGCAGCCTGGGATGTGTGGAGTCTGTTTCCTGGTGGCAGCGCTGCGAAAAATTAAGTTTAACAGACTGAACAGGGAATGTTTCAGCTTTATGTTTGCAGCCTTCGAGGTGAATGAGCCCTTGTTAGGATGGTGTTTGGATCAGGCTCAGAAGGGGACTCCTTTGAGGAAGTATGCTGTGGAGGAGGTCTAACTTCTTGTGTGTGTTGTTTCAGGCTCCTCTCTGGGCATACCTGCTCTGTGCCGTGGGTCTCTTCATCTACCAGTCATTGGATGCCATCGACGGGAAGCAGGCCAGACGCACCAATAGCAGCTCTCCGCTCGGCGAGCTGTTCGACCACGGCTGTGACTCCCTCTCCACCGGTCAGAATTTCCTCCCTTCTGACTTCGTCTCCACTTGTGTGAACATGAAGCTTCCTGTCCTAACACCGCCTGTGTTCATCCGTCTGTCCCTGCAGTGTTTGTGGTGTTGGGAACCAGTATAGCGGTGCAGATGGGTACCAACCCGGACTGGATGTTCTTCTGCTGCTTCGCTGGGATGTTCATGTTCTACTGTGCCCACTGGCAAACATACGTGTCAGGAACGCTGCGCTTCGGCATGTGAGTCCACAGAAGCCTTTTCTTTAAAGTTCTTATTGATACCTGAGGCGTCACATCTGTGTTTAATGTCATCCAAAGATAAAAAAAACACTTTGAAGAGTTGTGATTTAAAGTGGGAAATATATTTAAACAAGACAAAGAGCTCTCATTTACCTCCAACTATCAGGACGCTCACAGCTTCCGACACAGTCATGACTCACGTCAGCTTCCTTCAGACGCTCACAGCGTCTAGTCTGTGCCATGCTTTGGTTCTGTATAATTGAGATGAAGACTCTTTTTTTTACAGTCTGATTCTGTTTGTTAAACCAACTTTAATTAATTCACTCAGCATTCAGGAAGTCAAACTAAGTGTATTGTCAGACACTTGTAGGGTTGGTAACAAAGGACACTGACATGAAACACACCAACAGGTTCATTTCTTAAATAATGGATCAGCTGGTCGTGCTTCAGTGTCAGCGATGACATGTGGATGTGTTCTGTGTGTAGATTTGACATAACAGAGGTGCAGATCTGTCTAGCAGGATTACAGACGCTCACAGCCGCTGTGGGTCCCTGTCTGTGGAACGTGATGGTAAACCTCCTCGCTGTCGCTGCATGAGCTCGCCGCTGTGTCCGTCCACAGTAACCGCCGCCCTCCATCCACGGAGTCACACTCTGTCCTGCTTAAAGGTGCAGTCAGAAAAATGGATCAGCTGGAGGAAAAACTAACCGCATGATCAGCACTAAAAAACGTTGTCTGTCACTGCTCAGTTAAGAATAATCAAAATATATGTTAGTTGCAGTCGTAGTGAACACACACATGCAGAAAGCTGCAAGGAAACACACTTTGGAAAACACACGTCGGTCTTGTGTTCAGTACAGAGCTGGAGTCAGTATGTAAAAACGACAGCTATGTTTACGGGGAGCGAGCGGCTGCAGTGACTTCCTGGAGACGAGGAGTCTGTGAGATTTTACTGACTGTATTACTGTCATTGTTTTCTTTTTCACCAGTGCAGAATTGAATTTGTACCAGTTTCATCTTCTTCTGCCCCATTAATAATTCTCCTTGTGACAAACTCATGGTTACACAGAGCAAATATTTCAGGAGAGTACAGGTGCTACTCGACACGTTCAAGGAGAGAAACTTAAGTGTGTTTTAACTGTTCTCGTGCAAAGAAAATGTATAGGAAATGAATCAAACTCTTTGCTTTTCATGATTATAATTTTTGTAATATTTGCATAACCTTTTTGCATCTTTCAGTGCAGCGACCGTCCCGCTGAATCTTTAACCTCCAAAATGAAACGTGTAGTAGCAGAAGAACGCGACGGCGTCCCATCAGCTCCGTGTTGAAGCAGTGTGTTGTGTAGGATGACTATGTTGCTGGTCGATGTCACTAATCCTTCACCGTGAACTCTCTGCTTTCTCCTCCCGCTCAGCATTGATGTGACTGAGGTGCAAATCTTCATAATTATCATGTATTTGCTGGCCGCCGTGGGAGGATCTGCTTTTTGGCAGTCACTGGTAATTGTGATTGGTTCTAATTCTTTGATATTAATGAGACATTAATGAATGCTGTTTTTTATAATTGTCATCAGAAATACAGAGAATGTTCCTCTGAACGCTTTCACTGTTCTCTAACGTTACTCATGATGCTTTCATTGTGGCTGTAAAGGTGAATTTACTCACAGACTACAAACATAGCTGGAACATTACATTGTCAGACACTTTAAATTTAAATGTTTGTGTTTTTTATCACCTCCTCCTGATTCTGGTGTGTTTTTTTTAGATTCCGATCCTAAACATCCAGATGAAAATGGTTCCCGCCATCTGCACTTTTTTAGGAGCCATTTTCTCCTGCACCAATTACTTCAGAGTTATCTTCACCGGAGGTGTGGGCAAAAACGGATCCACGATAGCAGTAAGTCTGGAAGCTGCGTCTAATAACTGAACAGATGGATGTCCTTTTATCCCACAGATCAGTGAGAGGGGGAGGGAAGTGTTTTTGTGCCGTAAACTGCACAAATGGGTGGGAAATGTTTTATATTCCCCCCTGTCAGCTCCGAGTGGATCAGAAAGTAGCATCAAGTGATTGTAATTGGAGAGCTAAGGAGCTCGGTAAATGCTGCCGCCGCCCAGCTCATCTAGAAATCGGCAAAACGAGGCGGACTCTGTCTTACTGTGTCTGTTTCTGCTGACATTAACCATCTTCACTGTGTTTGTGTCTGTCCTCAGGGAACCAGCGTCCTCTCTCCTGTCTTGCATATTGGTTCAGTTATAATTTTGGCGATGATGATATACAAGAAGTCTGCCGTCCAACTATTCGAGAAACATCCGTGTCTTTATATCCTGGCGTTTGGCTTCGTGTCGGCCAAAATCACCAATAAATTAGTCGTAAGTCAAAAATCTCTCTGTACTGTGAATCATCTAGAAATGCAGAAACTGTGATAGGTGGAATGCTCAGCGCAGATATACTGTAGGTACGGCAAAAAAAACAAATCACCGTCCAACAAATCCAGACTTGTACTTGAAACAAACTTCACACCTGTGATTGAGCAACTTGTACCAAAAAGTTGAGCAACTCTAACACGACATACTGATGAGACATAACACCGCAGTGCCAAAGGTTTAGCCTCAAGATATTAAATCTCACAGAAAGTCTCATTGACTTTTTATAGATTTCAGTGTAAAACATTAAAACGGTGTGTCGTGTTTGATGGTGAGTGTGTGTGTTTGTTTTTTTTGTCCTTCAGGTAGCACATATGACAAAAAGTGAGATGCATCTCCACGATTTAGCCTTCCTGGGACCAGGACTACTGTTCCTGGATCAGTATTTCAATAGTTTTATTGACGAGTACCTGGTGCTGTGGATTGCGTTGGTAAGTACACACGATGCTAGCTTTGGATAAATGTACTCAGCAGTGTCAGTTCAGGTTATGTTTGATCAGCGGTGTGTGCTGAGTCATGGTTACAGTTTCACAGTTATGCCATGAACAGGAAATAATACTTGAAATGTTGGAATGAAGATCTGTCAGAATCAGTGAGTTACAATTATTACACAGCAAGATACTAAGTCAGAATTCTGACTTTTTTAAGTTAAAGTTTTATTAGATATGAAGTTAATTTATTAGACTAAAGTCACAGTTGAGTTGACACTGAGTGAAAATATCTGAGTTACAAGAGGTCATTAAAAAGTCACGTTGAAGTTATGAAACATTAAGTCGGATATGATTTTATGAGTTGAAACTGTGAGTTCATCTTTGAGACTCGTGAAAACGTTTCATCATTTTGTCGTTTCCTGTGTGTGAATCCCGAGTGACGCTGTTTCTCTCTCCCCTGCAGATCATTTCCTTTTTCGACTTGGTGCGTTACTGTGTCAGTGTTTGCAACCAGATTGCCTGCCATCTTCACATTTTCGTTTTCAAAATCAAGCCTTGTTCAGTGCTCAGTTCAGCTCCTCACTGAGGACACGCCGGCCATTACTGACTGACTCTGTCCCTTCCTGTCTAGTCGCACTCATCTTTTCTTCCCTCTGTTTCCCACGTAGAGATGCAGGGGATGACACGGTGTAGTATGTGCTTCTGCCAACTGAATGTGTGGACAAATAATATATATAAAGATACTGGAGTATTACTGTCATTGTTTTCTTTTTCACCAGTGCAGAATTTAATTTGTACCAGTTTCATCTTCTTCTGCCCCATTAATAATTCTCCTTGTGACAAACTCATGGTTACACAGAGCAAATATTTCAGGAGAGTACAGGTGCTACTCGACACGTTCAAGGAGAGAAACTTAAGTGTGTTTTAACTGTTCTCGTGCAAAGAAAATGTATAGGAAATGAATCAAACTCTTTGCTTTTCATGATTATAATTTTTGTAATATTTGCATAACCTTTTTGCTATTGTAAATACCAAACTGTTACGGTGTCTGTGCTTCTCTTTTAAGTTAAAATAATCCTGCATTTATAAACTCTTCATGTATATGATTTTAAGACGACTTTATCACCTGCATGACACAAAACTGTGCATCTGTTTCACGTCAGCAAAGTGTGTTTTTGGAGGAAGCTTTAATGTCGACTTAGTTATATTTTCTTTCACATTGTTCTCGTGCAAAATGTTCCGTTTAAACCACTCGCTCACAGCTGCACGTGGGTGTTTTTTTGGGGGGGTGCTTATTCACGTCTGGGTTTGGATTTTCTATGTATTTATTGTCATGTTGCTAATATATTCATTATAAAGTTTATAGTTTGGTTAACGCTTCATGAATTTAGGCTTCCTCTACACTTTATTCTTTTTTTATATTGTAAATAGAGAGAAGGACGCGTCCTGCACAACATAAAAACCTGAACTCAAAGGTCCACTGAGACGAGAGGACAAAAATGAACTTCTGATTTTGCAGTTGATTTGAACAAACTCAAGATTCATGTAGTGTTGTGGAGACGTCTTTCCTCTGGCTGTTATAAATCACTCCGCCCACCATCACTCAGCTTTCTATCACTTCCCGTCCCGCATCTCCACGTGGTATTTTTTTTTTATTCTATATGTTTTTATTTTGATCTACAAATCCAAAGAAAGGACCAAAAACCAACAATGTGTTAGCTCGTCTCTCAGTATCTTACGTCTCGTCAAACTCATTGGTTTTTACAGTAGATGTAAATCTTTAAAAACAGCAAACAAAAACATTTCTACAAAAATATAAGTGCATTTTTTTTTACAAACAAATGAACACTGCCGTGTTCAGGGAACGTCACTCCAATAGGAGGATATGAAGCTTTTGTTAGGGACTGTCTTCAGCGGCGGATTAATCCACATTTTGTCCGTTATGTGGCTCATTTATGTGTTTTTAATTTAAGTTTTTTGCCACGGAGGAATCAGGGTTTGCAGTTGTTAGATCAGTTTATTGTAGTTTTCTGGTCCTTTTATTGGATTTATTGGACTACCTGCTGCCATTATGTTTTTTTTTTTTTTTACATGAATGTCACACTCCTTCCTGTGTTCAGCTACTTTTTTAAATAACAGAACCCGGTTGACATTGTGTTTTCCCCCAAAAACACACCTGCTGAAGCCGAACAGGTGTACCTGGACTGAATGTGTAGGAGGAAATGTGTCACAGTTTTTAAGATGGCAACTTAAGAGAAACAGATCAAACTTCTTTTTTTGTTTTGTTCCTGTCAGTTAATAAAAAAAACTTGTTTATTTGAAGTGGCTGCTGCTGCTCACTCCACCTCCACCTCCACCAACATCATTGTATACTGTTAGAGCACCTCGCACTGAGGGAGGGGGTTTAACACAGATTAGTTTCCTGCTTTTGCACATTGTGCCTGTTTCTATTTAGATTTGGTCAGAACAGATGTCGTTGCTAAGACTCTGCAGTTTATTTAAAATGTTTAAGATCATCTACGATGCAAAGCGTTGACTGCAGTGAGAGCTTCACCACGGCGGCGTCTGCTGTGAGACAGAAACAAAATGTTAGAAAGGGTCACTTCACACAAATCAACATTTTTCCTTGAATGCCTTCTGGTGTCTTAAGATTGTTAAAGACTTTCTGAGATTTTACAAAATAAACATGTGTATCTTAAAATAAAAGTGTAGTTTTAAGTAAATGTGGAAGCTGGAATTTTGAGAATAAAGTAAAGAGAAAGTTTTCCAAGAAGATTTTATTTTATGAGAATGTACATTTAAGTAGTACCAATATTTTAGGAATGAAGTAATACTTTGAGAAGAGTCATGAAACCAGAGTTGTAATTCTATAAAAACAGTCAAAATATAACTAAAGTAAAACTGTACTTTTGAATTTTGAAATTTAAACTATTATAAAAAGTGTAATTTAACAAGAGTGCAGTGTTTTGAGAATATCTTGATCGTATTGGAGACGAGGTCATTGTTTCTAAATAGACGCAAAGTTTTGACTTTTGGAGAGAAGAAAAACTGAGCAATAAATTAGAATTTTACCAAAAAAAATTGAAATGTTGGAGAATAAATCAAGATTATAATAAAATATTCCTAATGTAAAAGAAAAATGTAGTTGCACTTTGAGAGCAAAGTTGTGATTTTACGAGAGATCGCCTCTGAAAAGAATCGTCCGTTGAGTTTTACAGATGTAAGTTTCAAATAATTTGATAAACACCAACTAAAATAACTTTTAATCTTACTGGATACTAACTTCGAGTTTAGTTCGCGGTTTGTGTGAACCGACCCTGCAATGATCACAGTTTATGTGTTTTAATTTGTAAATGATAAAGTACATTTTTAAATAACGGTGTTACTGACTGCAAACGTTTGTTCCTGTACTGTCACATTTGGAGTTTTTATTCTTCATTTCCTTCAGTGGAAGTCTCTGGATGGTCGTGTCGGTGTTTCAGGAGAAAATCTGCATGTGCTGTAGTTACAGAACTTTTCATGATAACTCCACAGCTCATGTGCATAGTTAACTGATGTCAGGCCATTGTTACTAGTAGAGGTTTGCCTTAAACACGTTTGTTTTCTATTGTTTTGTACAGACGATGAGCATGTTGTCACTGTGTGTAAAAGACTGCCGAGCTCAGGTACATCACCGTTTTTTTTTCTTCTATGTTTGACTGGAAAATGATGGATTTACGTCCTCGTATGTGGAGAAACAGCCTTCAGTATGGAGCACGTGGAGAGGATGGTACGTTCATTAAAGGAATATTGTGCTCATTCGCTTTGTGGAGGAGAGTTAAACAATAAAACAGGTCTTATGTTTGTCAGATAAATAACCTTACTATGTCAAAGAATTAACATGTTATATCTTTGTTTGTTTTGTTCTAAATAAAAACTAAACATGTTGAATTTGTCATACAGTATAATAATGTAACTTCCTGGAGTCTCTGCTGGTTGCAATAAATACATAATATGTCACATTGTCATTCTTACCAAGCAGTTACCTCTGTGGCTGTGAAGTGAAGCCAACGCCAACTGCAGCTCCTCTTGTCCACCTGAGTCAGTCTCCATAAGTCCCCATGTTCAAATGTCCAACTTCACAGCAGAAATAAACATGTTTACAGCCTGGTACAAAATACAGTTTTGCAAAACATTGATTATAAATAGAGGAAGACCAGAGAGGAGGTTTATGGATGCAGTGAAAGAGGACATGAAGGTAGCTGGTGTGAGAGAAGAGGATGCAGAAGACAGGGTTAGATGGAGGCAGCTGATTCACTGTGGCGACCCCTGAAGGAAAAAGCCGAAAGGAGAAGAAGAAGAATCAGGTTTATTAATGCATAACAAACATTAGGTGGAAAATAAAGTATTGATAAACAATATAAATGTGTATGCAGTGTGTTTTAAAATAAAAAGTTTCTGCAGAAATGTTCCAGGTAATGTGCAAAGGTTCACAGACAAGTGTGCATAATATTTTAAATGTTCAGATATGTATTTTAAACGATGTTAAATCCAGGCTGACACAGAGTCTCACCTGCAGGTTCAGCTGAGGTGACGTGACGTGACGCATGCGCGGCAGCACAAAAACAACCCATGCGGCTTTAAGACGGGTGTTTACAGGCGCATGCGCACTTCAAACGTTGACGGGAACTGACAGGACGCGTTTCGGACGCGTTTGAAACTTTCTGATCAAACATGAAATAAACTGGTTTCTGAGCTGCGAGCCGAGTGTCAGACACGTCAGACGGATCTCCGGCACAGACACGTCTGTAAATCTGAGATTTAAAGAGTTTCTGTCCGGAGCAGGACGAAGAATAACGTGAGTGTCATTATGTTTCTGTCCACGTGATGATGACTTCATTAATCAAACAGCTGATCACAACAAACTAAAACATCTCACATCACATTAATATCTGCGGCTGGTCGCTAACAGGCCAGATAATGTACATTTATTGATTTTTTAATAAATGTAATTAACGTTTAATTAATTTAGACTGAGCCGCTTTATTTATGGGCCGTTCAGGGGCTGATGTGTTCACAGATGATGAATGTCGCTGTTTGAGATTTGAAGGTTCAGTTTGTGACAAAGTTTAAAGTGTGTTATTTTTAAATGGAGTTTGGTGAAACGTAGAAACACTCAAGAGTCTCACTTCCTCATTCACACACACACACACACACACACACACACACACACACACACACACACACACACACACACACACACACACACACACACACACACACACACACAGGGACTTCCCTCACACATCTGCTGCCAGCACACATTTATATTATTATATAACTTCAGGTGGAGCTGAGATGGAGGAGGCACAGAAACTTCAGACATATCAGCAGATTAAGATGATCATAAATAGAACAGTTTATTTATTTACCTTCATACTTGTAAATCACATCTGGACATTTGTTTGTCCATTAAATGTCAGAAAATAGTAACAAAAACTACATCCACCTCAAAAATAAATAATATATATATATATATATATGTAATAAATAATCAGTGAGATCAAAGTCTGGTCCAGCTGGTGTGTGGTATAGTTAACACAATGAGACAGCAGCACAGATGATGATGGCCGCTGTGTATTGTATATGAGTGTGTGTATCACTGTTTGTGTGTTGTATACAGGACAGAGTGAACCAGCAGCACACACACACACACACACACACACACACACACACACACACACACACACACACACACGCACACACGCGGTGAGGCAGCAGCAGCCATGTGGTGGTTCCAGCAGGGCCTCTGCTTCCTGCCTGCAGCGCTGGTCGTCTGGACGGCGGCGTCCTTCGTCTTCGCTTACATCACAGCGGTGGTGCTCAGACACGTGGATCCTCTAGTGCCTTACATCAGGTGACGCACACACACACACACACACACACACACACACACACACACACACACACACACACACACACACACACACTGTCTTCTGCAGTCATGCTCACTGGTTCGAGTTAAAGACCCTAGTTTCAGTTTCACAAAGTGATGAACCGACTGTTCACGCTTTCAGCTCTTTACTCCTTAGTTACTGTTGCTATGTGTTCCAGTGCTCACACAGCACATATTCATATAGTTTACATATTAAATGAATTAAATAATTGTTATAATTGTGGCAATTTACCTTCTCTCTCGTTTTATTGTTATTTTTTAAAATAACTGATTTCAGACAAATCAACAAAAGCAGTTTCTCATTTTTAGGGCGTCGTTTTATTTATCTGCTGATGCCAACATAGTTTTATTATAATATAGGTTTCAGTGCTGACACCAGAATCAACTTTTATGATTATGATAATTTACTTTTTAATTAAAATACATGTTTATTGTTTAATTAAAAATGAGATAAACTTCTCTTTAATGAACTTTGTTGTTTGTTGCAGCGACACAGGAACGATGGCACCAGAGAGGTGTGTGTTCGGCATCATGCTGGATGTGTCGGCCTTTTTGGGTAACACACACACACACACACACACACACACACACACACACACACACACACACACACACACACACACACACACACGATTCGATACGGACAAAAAAAGTTTGTTATTTTACCCTCAACTCTGAACTGTCATTAGACTTTGTATTGACTGCATTTTTTGTGTGTGTGTGTGTGTGTGTGTGTCTGTGTGTGTGTGTGTTTGCAGGCATAGCCACAGTGTATGTGCGTTACAAACAGGTGGAGGCTCTGACAGATGAGGACGAGCTCAAGCTCACCAGACTGAACCGCTTCGGGCTGCTGCTCGGCCTGATCAGCTCCTTTGGGATGTGCGTGGTCGCCAACTTCCAGGTGAGTGCTGCTGGTCCTGGATCTGTTCACACCTGGTCACACAGTGTGTGATATGTTGAACGTGTCAGCAGTGAATTTGTGTGTGTGTGTGTGTGTGTGTGTGTGTGTGTGTGTGTGTGTGTGTGTGTGTGTGTGTGTGTGTGTGTGTGTGTGTGTGTGTGTGTCAGAGCAGAAGACCACACTGTTCTCCATGCACCTGGTGGGGGCGATACTGACCTTCGGAGTCGGGGCTCTGTACATCCTGGTTCAGACGCTGCTCTCGCTCCGCATGCAGCCTCGAATCCACAGCAAGACCACCTTCTTTGTCCGCCTGGGCATCGGACTCTGGACCCTGTGTAGCATCATCAGCAGTATCCTTTAATACGGTGACGGCTGGAAACACAAGAGTGAGTAAGAGCAGAGCTCAAACCGACTGTTCAGATGGTATAAAGAACATTCTGGTGAGGCAGAACCTGGCACCAAAGCCTTTTAAAAGTTCAGGTTAAGAGAAGCATCCTTAAAATACAGACGCGAATGTTCATGCTACAAACGTAGATGTTCATTTATAGTGTGCTCTCCAACACTGTGCTCAGTTTACATGGACAAAATGAAATATCAAGCTGTGTCCAAACACACTCACGTTGCAGAGTGATCTTTAACAGCGTCTCGTGTCAGTGTTCATCTCATCAGTCATCATGTACAGCAGTCTGCCAGGTGTGGACGTACCTCATAAACTGCACTGGATTCCTGGAGAGACGGTCAGTAGTGTGTGTGTGTGTGTGTGTGTGTGTGTGTGTGTGTGTGTGTGTGTGTGTGTGTGTGTGTGTGTGTGTGTGTGTGTGTGTGTGTGTGTGTGTGTTAAACGACATGATCACGCCTTTTTTATTTGTCAGCATCACTTCAACATTCAGGTTTGTATCTTGTCTCCTTCAGGGCTACACGGCTCACATCATCAGCACCGTGTCTGAATGGTCTCTGGCCTTCTCCTTCATCAGCTTCTTCCTCACCTACATCAGAGACTTTCAGGTTTGATCAGACAAATGATCTTCCCACAACACTGCGTATCCTAAAGAAAGTCTCCATGTCCTGTCCAGTGTAGAGATACTTTACTGTGTTAATTAAGACTCTAGTTTGATCTGTTCAGTTCACTAAAATCAGAAAAATCTTGCAGAGCAGTTTGATAAAATTCACGTGTGTAACTTTTTGTCCTTTTTTTTAATGTCCCATGAAGAAAATCAACCTGCGAGCTGAAGCAGATTTGCAGAGCAGCCACCTGTACGACTGGCCACACAACATCGTTGCAGCGTCACATCCTCACAAACGTGACGCCTCCGAGTCGTCTCCACTGCTGGCGGGAGGAACGTGACGGGATCCTACGAGAGCTGCTTTTCCACAGATATTTTTCATGTTTTCTAATCTAAATTTTTAAAGAAAAAGACTTTCTTAAAGCTGGTGTGGCGGCTGTTAAAGGGTCAGTACATCCAAACATAACCACTCTTCCCTTTGTATTGGGATGAAGACTGCAAACTGACTGGAGAGTTTATACGAGGAGGAAGACTTTTATATTTTGGGAAGTGAACTGACGCTTTGCACTTTGCCCTCAGATTGCTTCAGTCCTTCTCAGTGATCATTGCATTTATGCTCAATATAATATCAGTCTGTGTTTTCATTCAGCTGCATCACAACAGATTTTTTAGTGTGTTTGTAGATACTGCTGTTCTTTAACCCTAAAGTTGTTGTGTAGTTTACTGTGAACACACTTTGGCGGCTGTAAACCTGTATTAACTGATTAGCGCCTCCTGCTGGAGAATCAGCAGCCTGATAAATCTCAGATTGCACTAACAGGTGTGCCACCGTGATAATTCTGTATCTTGACAGTGTTTAATTAAATTAATTGATATAAAAGTATTTAATTTCTATTTAAATAACCCAGAAATACACAAAATTAAGCAAAATAATCTTTCTGTTTCTGAATTTAGACTATGACCTGAAGCTTTTAACTATTCCTTTCACTGACCTTCGTCTGTCTGCCGCTTTAATGTTCAGTGTTTATGAACTAAAACACTCACAAACTGCACAGAGAGGACTTCTAAATTTAAATCATCCCTGTTCAATATGAAGACGTGAACCCACAGAGAGGCTGATCAGAGCTGCTGCTGTGTGAGCTCAACTGTGACTTTTTTTTTTTTTTTACAAATCCAGGGAACTGTTAATTATCAAACACTTTACAATCCATCTGTTGACACTGCTGTTTATTGACTGAGAACATAACTGATAGTAAACATTAACTTCACACTGTATTATTTGTTCAGTTCAATAAACTTATTTCTTGTCTGTAGTTTTTGTTTGTCTGCAGGACGTCCTGTCCATGGTGTTTACTCTAACCAGTCGTTTCATCTTATATTAATACATGAAGAATATTAAAATGAATTCAGATTCACAAAGCATCATGTCACACTACAAACACATGCAACATATGAGCAGAACATGGTCAGACATGAGACAGGAAGGTTTCAGTCATGCTCGATCAGTGCAGGATGTTTGTGGTTAAGAAACTTTCTGTTCCTGAAAACAGATACAGATGCAACTGTAAGACGCACATGAAAAAAAAAGAACATACACATATATGTATAAACTTATTAACATGTTTGAATGGCTGCCTTGTTATGAGAATGGGATCCACGTTTATTTACGTTAACTGGACTCAATCAGCTGACTGTCCATGCTGCAGACTGTCAGCTGATCACAGCTTGGGCGGATGACCTCCATGAAATAACACTATGCTTCATTTGTTGTCATAGCACGGCAGAAATGACACTGACATGTAGTTCACAGCAGAATCCTGCGTGTCATTTAAACCATCCACTTACAGGACAGATATCTGTATCTCACCTCACTTCATTATAAGTAATTACTGTCCTTTAGAGGACAATCAAAGTGTCCTGAAACTCAGTTAATATCATTGATCTGCAGAGTGGCGAGTTTCAATAGATCACTTCTCTCCACAGACAGCAGAGGGCGTCCACAGACTGTGTACAACATGAGGCTGGTGCAGAGTTATTAAATAATATACAGCTGAAAAATCATTTTATATTTGGATCAAATAACATTTGTCTGTGCAAACCTTTTTTCTGTTGTCACAGGGAGGCCTTATAAAAGTCACCTCCCCGTCGGGGAATCGAACCCCGGTCTTCCGCGTGACAGGCGGAGATACTGTCCACTATACTAACGAGGAAAGCTGTGATTGGCCATGTGACCGTATTCAGCGAATCAGTGAACTCGGTATCAGGTCAACACTATTTCTGTATCAGGTAGTTCACTGATTCGCTGAATATGGTCACATGGTCCATCACAGCTTTCCTCGTTAGTATAGTGGACAGTATCTCCGCCTGTCACGCGGAAGACCGGGGTTCGATTCCCCGACGGGGAGGTGACTTTTATAAGGTCTCTCTGTGACAACAGAAAAAAGGTTTGCTTTTCTTTTTAAGGTAGTTGTTTTCATACATATTGTTAGTCTTTTAATTTTCATATCAGATATTATAACATTATTTAGGCAGTATTACACAGAAGTCTGAGCTGATGTGTGTGTGTGTGTGTGCGTGTACGTGTTTCTGATGAACAAACTTTTCAACAACACCTTCACGAAATACTGATAAAGAAACTAAGAGGAGAGAACACGATGTGTTCTTTATCTGCACCATTAACATCCTCACAGAACACACGCATGCATTCTGCAGGGCACTACCACCTGTGTCAGGTGTGATCATGTGACGTCATCGTGAAAGTATTGGTCGACATTCTTAAAAATATTGATTGATTATTTGCAAGAAATGTAAATACATTCTAATATGTATGAAAACAACCACCTTAAAAATAAAGTCACCTCACACACACACACACACACATCAGCTCAGACTTCTGTGTAATACTGCCTGAATAATATTATAATATCTGATATGAAAATTAAAAGACTAACAATATGTATGAAAACAACTACCTTAAAAAGAAAAGAAAAAAGTCACCTCCCCGTCGGGGAATCGAACCCCGGTCTTCCGCGTGACAGGCGGAGATACTGTCCACTATACTAACGAGGAAAGCCGTGATGGACCATGTGACCATATTCAGCGAATCAGTGAACTACCTGATATACAAAAATAATGTCACGATACCGAGCTCACTGATTCGCTGAATACGGTCACATGGCTAATTACAGCTTTCCTCGTTAGTATAGTGGACAGTATCTCCGCCTGTCACGCGGAAGACCGGGGTTCGATTCCCCGACGGGGAGGTAATTTTTTTCTTTTCTTTTTAAGGTAGTTGTTTTCATACATATTGTTAGTCTTTTTTATTATTATTATTTTATTATTTAGGCAGTGTTACACAGAAGTCTGAGCTGATGTGTGTGTGTGTGTGTGTGGGGAGGTGACTTTATTTTTAAGGTGGTTGTTTTCATACATATTAAAATGCCCTGCAGAATGCATGCGTGTGTGTGTTCTGTGAGGACGTTAATGGTTCAGCTAAAGAACACACCCTCTTCTTTCCTCTTAGTTTCTTTATCGATGTTTCGTGTAGGGGTTGTAGAAAAGTTTGTTCATCAGAAACACAAACACACACACACACACATCAGCTTAGACTGACTTTAACATGTTTATTGTACAAAGTACTGCAGAGTGGAAAAAGCTTTTCTACACACACGCAGTAGGTTAAAAAAACACCTGAAAAAGTGAAGTTTGTTCATGTAATCTGGTACATTGTTACCGTTAATGTTCGCAGTATCTGAAACAGAAAAATACATTCTAACAACAAGAGCACAGATTACACTCCATCCGTCCTCAGCGGCCTCCTCCTCCATAAAGTGCATTTTAACACGGTGAAGTACAGGCGTATTTATTCCGACAAAGAACCTGCAAACAATTTACTGTATCGACGGCTGCAGGATGATAATCAGTCACGAGTGTCACATGAAAAGCCAGAGCGGCAGCTTCAGACGGAACTGACAACCATTTATTTTTCTGGGTTAACCACCGTGCATGGTTAAGGTCGTCTGACTGTGATTAGGGGTGGTTTGTATCTCAACCCCAAAGAGGAACTTAAATATTTCTTTATATAATGACTGCAACCATGCACAGACATTCATTTGAGAGCAATATCTCAACAACTACCGGATGCATTAATGTGAAATTTAGTTTCACACATTACAAAGACGACCCAGATGACTGAAACAACACTTCAAAATGCACGTCAGGTGCTTTCAGGATAAACTGTGACATTAATCTCACATCAGCCTCAGCTGTACTTTGTTTTTTTTGTGCCAACACCTGCTACATCTTTACGTAGACACTTTAGATTTGTTTATTTTTTTGCAGTAACATATTTAGTATGTGTTGTGTTCTGGCTTTGTTTATGCCTGCAGAACAGAGACACACAGAAGTTTAATTTGTTCTGTGAGCGAGCGCCAGCCTCGATAAAGCCAGAAATACAAGCAGAAAGTTGGATTAATTGTTGTCACCAGTGGTTCTGCCTCCAATGATGTTGTGTTAACACTTTAACACTAAAAAAGTCAGTCATGCTGAAGTTACTGGTTCAGGCTATCGGTTTTTAGAGCATAAATATCTGTGCTATGCTCCTGGTTCTTCAGCTTTTGTTACACTAAAAAATTACATTTTTCGAAGCAGGTTGATAAATTATACGAACTGTTTATTATTGAAGACTGACTGTTACTTACCTCTATCACTCTCTAAAGACACATCCATCCCAGCTGTTGATGTTACCAATAACTTGTTAATGAGACATGAGCTATAACACGATACTTGCCCTTTATCTGGGCATGTCATATATGCAAGTGTCTGTATTATATGTGTGTATGAGACAGGAAAACACACAGTTCAGACGATAACAAGCACCATGTAATCCAATGAATAATATAAAATGTCCTGTAACTCATTTATTTTCTGTATGAGAGCCATGAGAGTGTTTGCCAAGACGAGACGTCGAGTCCAGCAAGCAGAAAAGAAATCATCAGGCTGTTTGGATCAGTGATAATTAAAGCAATATTTCTCTCTCAGAATCTGGACTGCTTTGATTTTTTTTCTTTTGTTTTGTTCGTTGTCCAGACTTTCAGTCCAACATGAAACAACTAATCAAAGACTGACAGAGACTTTTCTCTGTGTCATATTCTTCCTTAGTTGTTTCCTTGCTTCAGAGCGGAGGCTACAGTTTGTTTAAGTGTCCAAACTTTGGCATACTCATGTAATTTGATTCGAAAAATTCAGTCTGGTCACCGTCCAAAGTTTCTCCATCTGCATGTCACTTCATCGGGTTCCATTTAATATTTACAAGTGTGCTTTCATTAACATGAGCCGTCGTTGGTCCACTTGGCACACACATTAAGCCACAGTCATCTTTGCGTTTCTCAACAGTCTGTGAGTTTGAAGGAGAAAACATCGTAGCTCATCGATCCTCAATGTGGCCTCAACTTCTCCATCACATCGCTCAGATGTGAGATCAGAAGGGAGTCACGCTGCTTCCACCTCAAACACGTAAAAATGTTCATCCACATGTTTGAACTTGAGAAGTCCTTTCAAAGAAGTTAAATTAAAAGTATAGAGCATTTTAAATGCTATTCACTTCACAACCTCTGTGTCTGTGAAGTCAATGTGGAAGTGCCAAAAACTGCAGTTCCTCAAACGTCCACTTGAGGCTGGCTGCAGAACAAGTCAGTCTCCATAAGTCCCCATGTTCAAATGTCCAACTTCACAGAAAAAATAAACATGTTTACAGCCTGGTTATAGCCCCATTACCTGTATCATCTCTTCCTCTGTTGGCATATTGTCAGATATCACTGTCTATAAGCTGACGGTGACACAAAACGTAACATCACTTGACCCTGAAGCGTTTTTTTGCCCAAACTGGTCATGGCGATTTTCACTCCTAAAGTGTCGACACGGCAGACAGCGGATTTAATGCGACGATGTTCTGCCAACAGAAATTGTATTTAAAGACATTTTTCAGGAAAAGCACTTATCACAACATGTCGGAGAAGAACTAGCTCTTGATTTCCGATACAAAGACCAAAGGAGGAATGTTCTCATGCCAGTGGAGATTAACTTCATGGCCGCTAACTGCAGAGGCACTTTGAAGTCTGTGGATCATACCATGTTTAATCCAAGAGGTGCTTCAAAGTCATAAAAGGCTGTCGCTTGTCGGATGGTCAAACAGCTTTGCTTTGTTTCTGACGTCAAAACTGAAGAAATCCACTAAAATTGTTAAAGTTGAAGGGTTTTACGTGGTGCAGCCTTTTCGGGTCGTACCATCGTGGTGCCAGAGCTCAGGGGGTGTTGCACTTCATCAGGACGGCTGCATTTTGCCATCATGGAGGTGGAGGGGTGGTGTTAGAAGTCATAGGGTCGTACCATCATGGAGGTGGAGCGCAGGGAGTAGCTGGGGCCCCTGAAGTGATGCCACTTGATGCCGTTGAGCTTCCTGATGTTGTGGCCGACGGTGTAGTAAATGCCGTTCAGGTTGGAGAAACCGCAAGCGTCAAACCACCAACCTGATGGAGAGAGAGGACAAAGAGGAAGATGAGTGCGAGACAAGGAGGGAAGAAGAGGAAGAAGAGAGGAGAGAGGGAGAAAGGACGAGGAAGGAGAAGAACAAGAGGAGGAGTGAGGGAGAAGAGGTGGAAAACAGGAGAAGGAGGATGAAGGAGAGGAGGCAGTCTTTGGGAGGAAAAGGTGAGGTGTAAAATTAACAAACTACAAACAGATTAACTCTCCTCTCCTTCTGATTCCCTCTCTCCTATCCGCTCATTTCACCCTTTCCTTTCTACTTTTTCCTATGATGTCTCCTTCTTTCTCTGCTCCTCTCTTCCCCTCTCCTCTCTTCACCATCTCTATCAGATAAGGTTCGAATTACTGCACGACAAACCAACAAACCTTCATTTCTAAACAATGAAACAGATCCTCTGTCATAGCCTTTCATAACGAACCAAATGAGCATCGACAGGGACGCGCTGTGGCCACGCTTTAAAGAAACCAGAAGAAGCCGACATTATTCCACAGCCGCAGGAGGTTGCAAACGTTTAGTCTCCTGACATCAGCTGTGTTTTAAACACCAGCAGACAAAATGTTGGATTCTTGACAAAATAAAGAACAAATAATAAATGTAATAAATCCTCCATGACACAAAATATGTGACGTCCAGAGATCTGTTTATTTTGTATGTTTTCCAAAAAAGCTGTCACATGTGGCTGAAAATGATTCTAATATTCTCAAACACAACGAGATTTTACATTCAGTTCTTCGTTATTTTTTAAACGTGGGTGTAATTTTCTCAGTTAGAATTAAGGGAAAACTGTACATGTGTATTTTCAGTCACATTACATCTTTAGTTCTCTCTCCTGATCTTTTCTTTTACAGTATTCCTCTTTGTTAATTTCTTTTTTCACCTCTGCCACTCGTTCTTTCTCTTTCTCTTTCTTATTGAATGACTAATGGTGACCACTCGAGTCTTTTCCTCAGAGAGCTCCACATTTTGCTGGAATGATTAACTTAATGGTCGCGGCCCGTCGAGGGGAGCCTGAGGAGAACTAAAGAGCTGTATGTCTTGGCGTTGACACAGGGTGAAGGGTGGACGGAGTCAGATGTTCGACAGAGCTTTTGGGGAAAATACCATTTATTTGGATCATCCAACAATAAAAAATGTATTTTTGGAACCATTGTCTATTTTCTTATTAGGTGTGATTTATGACAGAGATGTGATATTTAATGACTATTAAAGCCCGAATATTAAACACATCATTTCTGAGGTTCCACCCGATGAAATCACAGGTGAACGCGATATTCACCAGAAAACAAGTTTGTCTTTCCAAAAATGTCTTTTGATCTCTAAAATGTATTTGACTTGGATGATGGAGCAAACCCCAGAGGAGAGGAAAAGAGAGGAGAGGAGAGGAGAGGAGAGGAGAGGAGAGGAGAGGAGAGGAGAGGAGAGGAGAGGAGAGGAGAGGAGAGGAGGACATTCAAAGCTTGTCCCCAGCACCTCCCTAAACAGACCATCGCCCTTCACCTCCTCCTCCTCCTCCTTCGAACAGTTCTCCGGGCATTGACATGTGAAGTGTCAGATTCAGTTCTTTTCTACGTGGTTGCTCACCTCTGCTGCTGCTGAGTTCGAGAAACCATTTTCGTGTCTTTGAAAAGGCGCTTCTGAGATTTGTCCTTTCAGATGCACCTGTCTGTGTAGGGACTGAATGTCCTGAAGTTTGGTGCTTTACACCTGAGAAGAAACTTTTAAATCCTGCTGGCAAACTTCCTGAAGAGAGGCAGTTCTCTTTCCAACAAGTCACTGCAAAGTGTGATCTGTGTAGAGGACAACAAGATCATCTAACACCAGGCCTCTCCCTACTAACACGGAACTAAATGCTCCTCTCAGAGAACAGTTACAATGCTCCTGACTCCTTAGTTGGCAGAACCAGATAAAAAGTTCACTGGTGTGTGCACAGTATTCCTTTTTGCACCGTACTTTGGACCAAAACAAACAAACCAAAAGAAAAATCCTCCCTAATACCCTGAAACCAAAGTTTGAACGGTGCTGACAGCTGAGGACACTGAACAAATAAACCAGAAAATACTAATACTAGAGGAGAGGAGAGGAGAGGAGAGGAGAGGAGAGGAGAGGAGAGGAGAGGAGAGGAGAGGAGAGGAGAGGAGAGTACCTCCAGTGAGCATCAGGGCACATTTGCAGTGGTCACAGTTGTCGTTGTCCTGATCTCGGGTGCTGAATCCGGTCCCATGGGTGGTCAGGCTGCTCTGCCTCCCCGCTGTGCCGCTGTAACCTCTCAGATACAACCTGAGCGAGAGGAGACAAGGAGACAAGAGAGGAGACAAGATAAGTTATGGGCTGACTGAATGAGGTTAGTGACTGTGTGTATTTATGTGTTTATGTCAGCAGAGCTGCGAGGATTAATCCATTAACTGTAAAAATAAATCACATTTTTGATAAACAATCATCAGCTTAAGTCAACATTCTTTAATAATAACCATTATAGTAATTAACATTACATAATACACTGATGAGGAGTAAGGTCTGAGCAGGCCGAGTGAGACAGATGACGACCGTTAGTGAACATCTGTAGGTCAAAGTCACAGCAACATTGTGCAGTACTTGAGTAAATATACTTAGTTACTTTTCCACTGGTGTGTATGATGACATGTCTGAGTCAGTGTGCACCTGTACTGCTGTCTCTCATTGGCCAGTGTAAACCGGTCGTAGTGGGAGTAGGCGGAGTTTCCCTCCCAATCGTTCAGCTCCACCCTCAGAGAGTACTGACCCTGACTGGTCATCAGGTGCAGAGCTTCATTACCCAGCCAGTGCTCTCCTAACACGTCCCCGAAACCCTGCAGGAGGTAAAGAGGAGGTGAGAAACAAAGATCTGAATTATTTGTATTCATTTGTTATTCCAAGCGCTCTGAAGACACACACTGACCATCTTGTATTCCCTCCAGCTTCTCTGGAAGTCCACGCTGCCGTTAAACCGCCGCTGGAAGACAGTCCAGCCTCCACCAGCCGTGTCCATGTCACAGTACACCTTCAAGAGATAAATCAAGAATAATCAAATCACACACGACTATAAATGTATTCTACTGAATTTAATTCTCTCACTTGAGAAGCTGAAAAAAGACATTGCTTTGAGTTATTACTCGATGAATTAACTCATTTTAAAAATACTTTTTCTGTTGATCGTCTCATCGATTCATCGTCTACTTGTTTCAGCTTTGTTGTGTATAAAAAGCATTTTCAAACTTAACAAATCAAATGAAAATGTCACACAAACTGTTATAAAGTGAAATATTTATGAGTCACGTCTCATCTCAGAGTGTCAGTGTGTTGAAGAAGACGTGACTGGTTGTCGTACCTGCACAGGTTCAGACCTGTTGCTGATGTAAATGTGATACAGACCACTGACGGAGTGACCGGCCCGGTAAGCATCTGTACAGTCTCTCCACAGCTTCGTTCTGGGAGGTGACCCTGAACACACACACACACACACACACACACACACACACACACACACACACACACACACACACACACACACACACACACACACACACACACACACACACAGACAGAACAATATATTATATATAGACTAATGCAGTAAAATCTGATCGCTCTTATTCTTAAGTCGGCTCTGTGTGTGTGTACCTGTAGTCGTAGCCACCATGTTGATGAGTGTGTGGACAGACTCCATCAGCTGAACCTGCTGCCTCTGCAGAGCCGTGTTGTTGCTGCTGGCGACTCTCAGCTGCCTCTCTAAAGCCTCGATGGCCGTCATCTGAGTCCTGACGACAGCCTGCGAGACAAAGATTTACTCCTGTTACCGCCATCCTCAGCTACACACATCAAATTTATAACTATAATGCACCTCCTGTTTCTCCAACGCGTTGGTTCATCCATCCATGAACGGAGAGTTTTGATTCTTCTTTCTCTTTTTCTTTCTAATTATAGATTTCACGTTTCGTTTAAATGAGATTTTTTATGTTTACGTCAGCTGAGACTGAAGCAGTTTGAATGAATAAATATGAATAAATAAATAAATCTTCTGCACACATTAGATCTGTATAATTTACATTTATGAGGTCAGACACTCGGTCTTCATCTTGTGAATTGAAAGCGTGGCCTCATAAATGTGAAACATGCTGACTTGATTCACATAAAAACACCCCTAAAGTAATCCTCACAATATTTATTATATATATATATATATATATATATATGTGACATAATAAAGTTCATATGCACGCAGACAGCTGTCCAAACAGCCACTGTAAAACATACAAATGTGATTTTTTATTGGCTGTACCTGCAGTCTGTTCTTCTCCTCCCTCATGTCCTCCAGCTCTCCTTTCTGCTGAGACTCCAGTATCTGAACTTTACTCTCCAAACGACTGAAGGAGAAAAAACAGAGAGAGGAGGAGAGTGTTGGAGTCAGCCGCACACCTGACCACACAGGAAGGGGAACAGCTGGAGGATATTGTACCAGGCTTTTGTGGGCCTTTTTTTAATATGCATATAAATCTATCTGTCCATTCTCTGTAACTGCAAACTCCACACAGAGGCCCAGCCAAAGGTCGAATGAGGAACATCCTTACTGTGACGAGACAGATTGTCCCCCTTTTTTGGACCGAAATGTCTTCAAGTTCCCTCAGGTTGTTTCTTCTTTGTCATTTGATTGCCTCCACAGAGAAAACACAGATTTGCACGATACGTGATTGAGCTGCTTTCCACTGTAAATCAAATAAATTCATTTATTTCTTATGATGATCAAGATATTTCCAAACAAGCTGCAGAGTTGTTTGGTTTGCCCGATACCAGAACAACGTGTTTCAAGATCTGGAGCCTGGCAAGAATTTGGTGTTTTTAAAATCCAATCCAACTTTATTCATAAGACAGATCTAAAACACAGACAGTTGATCAAAGTGCTGTACAATCACAATGGAGCAAAAACCATAAAGCAACACAGTAAAATCATGAAAACCATAAGAAACAAACACAAAGGTCAAAAGAGCAGAAAACACAAATACCAGTTTAAAAGACAAAAGGATAATAATATAGAATAAGAGAATAGAAATGTGTAGGGCCTGACGTCCAGACTTTAGGGGCAACAAGTTCTACAAATTCAATGACAAAGGTTTGGTTATTTTTAGGCACAAAGACAACTGTGTCTGGGGAAACACTGAGGTTTTGGTTTTGGTTCTTTGTCAGCTTCATTCTAACAAAAACAAACACGTGATTAAAGAGTCTCGTCTTTGCTGACCTCCAGTGGTTTAACTTCTAACCTTGCTGCAGTGATGTACAAGTGTACTCCAGGACACCGTGACACCTCAGAGGTGAAACTTGGAACTTTCAACCATAGAGGACAGGACACCGTTTGGAAACCATTGTGTCCAACATTGACTGTTGGAAGAAAATGAGAACTGTTTGTCTGGTCAGCAGGTGGAGACGACAGTAATCATTATGCAGACTGTCCTGGGTTTGTTTGTGTTTTGTATTATGTTCGGTTAAATCTTTCGTTCAAATAAAAACACAAGCAAGTATTGTTAAATTCAGTTTATGGGTGTATTTCTGGTGTCAGTTAATTAAATTAGCATACCCACCATGTGGTCCAGGGACAAGAGGAGGAGGCACCCCCACCACTTCCTATATTTATACCCTGGATGACATCATTAGTGATGTCACTCGGTTAGCCCAAGTATGTGGGGGTGAAGGTAAACTAGTTTAAGTGTCATTCAGGTTTATTCATGATCTGATTTAAGTTTGGTTACAATGTAGGTCATGATAAATCAGGTCAAAGTGTTTCTGTTGTGAGGTTTGTTGTAAAGTCGCATTATCAGAACAAGCAGCGCTGTGACTTCGACCAGTGGTGCAGTCTGAGGTGGTGCCTGCTCAGTAGAGTCAGGTGTAGTGAAGTGCAAATGATAAGTGGATGTAATTTAAGTTAAGTTTTGTTGAGTTCTTCCATCTTAACTGACTGTTTGTTTCTCTTGTGCATATTTTATCATTACATGTGTGGCATGGTAACACTTTTTGTTAATAAACCCACTGCAGCTTTATTTCAACAATTTTCCTCAAGTCGATCTTCTACTTCAGCCACTCTGGCCAGGCCTTTCCAACAACCATCAACTGACTTCCCCCCCTTCCTTGCTTCAGCCATGTGTTACGTCCCAGCTCATGAGGTGAAAGGAAGCAACATAAAACCAAAAATACGAGTTAACATAAAGGTTAGCATTCACAATCCACACACAAGTGTAACACCAAGGCGAGCTCACCACAAACAAACCAAGCTGCCTCGACTGTCGGGCTGCCTAGTTTGAATAATGTTGATGCATGGCATTGGAAAACTAACAATGGGCGAGTCGGTGGTAGGCGTAATGACAGGGGGCTTTGACACTTACATGTAAACATACATCTTTTTAAAATTTAGTTTCAGTCCTTTAAAAGCAAGTCCGGTGTTAAACAATCCTTCAGGTTAAATTGCAAAAAGATAGAAGAGGGATTCTGGGACATGTAGGAAATGACTAAATTACAAAGAGGAGGCAGGTTAATGGAAATTGTGTTCACCATGCATGTCATCACAAAATAACTCCTGGAGTGCATCATATTAACGATGCATGTGTTTGCCAGAGAGAAGAAACAAATCAAAACTATTAATACAAAAAATCTGTCCGTAATGGACCAGAGGTTGCAACTCCCTCTTGTTAAAGAAGCCGTAAAACAGCAAAATAAAGATTAATTACCCAGTCATCATTCTTTCTGCCAGAGCGGACCACAGTCCACGTTATCTCTGCAGCTGAACCATCAGTACAGCTGCTGAAAATAGACTCTGACCCACAGTTAGATCAACAACGTACGAGCCAAATGAATGAAACTTGATGAAGGAGTGGCAGCGGCTTCGGAGGGAAATGTGGGACACTGAAAGTGGCTGAGTGTCCAGTTCACGCTCACTTTTCAGAGCAGGGAACAGAACGTGTGGTGGGGGGTCTGCAGGAGTCGGGTGGGAAAATGTATCTTTTCTAAAGTTTCCCAGAATAAGTCATGATCCATGTGTGTGTTTTAAATTAGTTTACAGTGGTGAAAAGGTGTCAAACACACACTATCTGCTGGTGGCCATCATCAGGAAAATACATCATCTAGAATAAAATATCTCATTACCTATATGTAGGCGTCTTCCCAGCAGTTTACAGGGTTTCACTTCATGGAGGGCTGCAGGAGATCCGGGTTATTTTATGTCTAGAAGTTCAACTTTTTTGGCTTTATGCGCCACTGAGCATTTTCCAAAATATCGAATGTTTCTTTAATAAATACACTGATAAGTAAAACAAGTAAACTGACATCGTAAAATATGAATATGAGTACATTAACATCCAGAGAAGTAATGTGAGATGTGTTAAATGTAACATCTGCGGCTTTTCTAACTAAACTGTACAACGTGAAGTCCAGTTTGTGCTGACGTGTAGCTGACAAGAGTCAGACACGATCCTCCATCATCCCCTAATGTGTGCAGCTGTATCAGGTAGCTCCTTTACACCTATGAGTATATTATTTCACATCGGTAGGTGAGACTTTGGTCATATTAAGAGTTGAAACACATTATCAGCTTCTGGTTCTGATCACTTCAATATGCTGACCTGCACATGAATGAGGAAACATTATTTGCTGAGATGTAGATTAATGGGGAGTCAATGATCGCTGCGGTTTGTGTAGCGTGTGTTTCACATTAGGATTTCAGATATGTTAAATCATAACTTTTTAAGATTTATGCATCACAGTGTGCAGCTGTTTAAAACCACAAAAAAGAAAGTAAAAAAAAAAGAATATTTCTAAACATTTTAATTTATGAGTCCAGTGTGTTTAATAAAGCATCTAACTTTTTTGTAGTACGTCAAGACTGCAAAAAAACTGCACAGTGAAATAGATTTGACTTATGAGCTCTGTCCATCCAACTATTTCTCTAACCGTTTATTCTCATCAGGGTCACGGTGCTTCATCACAGGACTGACACATACAGACAAGCAAACATTCCCATTCACACCTACGGCCAGTTTACAGTCATCAGTTAACTCGCATGACTGTGGGAGGAAGTCGGAGTACCTGAAGTGAGCCTACGCACATGAGGGGAGAACATACAAACTCCACATAGGGAGAAAACGTCTTGCTGCGCCGCTCGCTCTGTATTTATGATGATGTATATATATATTAATCTGAGTTACTTTAAAGGTCCAGTGTGTCAGATTTAAAGGCCTCAGTTTAAAGAACATGGCAGATATTAAATATGCATAACTATGTTTTCATTAGTGTACAATCTCCTGAACATAAGAATGATTGTGTTTTTGTTACCTTAGAAAGAGACTTTTATATCTACAGACGCTTCCATGGAGTGTAGCCCAGAACGGACAAATCAAACACTGGCTCTAGATAAAGCCTTCTGCAATTCTTGCCTGGTTTCTAGCCAATGTATTTCCCACTAGGAAGGAGAAGGTGAGGTGAAGACTTTGTAAAGACTGAGTGTGTTGGACTGTATGTACACAGTGTAATGTCTGCCTACAGTAACTGAACCAAACCAGCTGAAGAGTAACTTGTAGTCTTTGCCCTATTTTATCCGGAAAGAATTAAACCTCAGCACAGTCTTCTGATTTCAAGAGCACTCATGTTTTATTAGTCTTAGTCTTTGGTGAATTCAATCATTTTAATATGTCATCAGTACAAAGAGATGATTTTATTGTAGCAACAGTTTATTCAGCCAAATGAAATTCTGGTGTTATGTACACAAAATAATCAGAGCCAGAGGCCCGTTGCTAGTATGAAAACTAGAATTAGGACATCCAGGATAAGAGACTGAGCCGAGCTCAATGAATCCAAAACAAGAGCATCCAGGCTTAATTGGTTTCACAAAGACCAAGCCAGGATTAGCAGACGCGGATTCATCAAGCCAGGTGAAACCTATCCTGGATAAGTGCACGCTCGCGGCTCCCTCAAATAGACCCTGCCACCGATCACAGATTCACTGATTCACCATGGCAAGTAGAGCGGCTTTATTTTTCTCCGTCGGAGGCAGGAGAGGCATACGAAGAGGCAAAGACATAATTCAAAAGAAAGGCAACACTGCCACAGTGATAAAGCAAAGAGAGAAAGCGTGGCAAACTCACAGAGGATTATCTGAAGAATGCTCTGTCGCCAAATTAACTGTTGTTCTACTACAATACCTCATCTTCTCAGACATCATCTTCTTTAAAGTCAACAGGTCCTGATAGAGAAGGCCCAATCACTTCGTAGTGGCTTGCCTGAGGAGCTAAGGCGGCAAACTGGCTCGTATGGAGTCAACATACTGGCAATATAGTTAGGAGCCAGACCCGCACAGGCTTAAACGCACAGCACAAATGCACAGGGAGTCATCTGTTCAAACTAGTTAGACGTCGAGCTGCTGTGTTCTGGACTAGATGGAGGTGTGAGAGTGATTTACTGTCGATGCCAAAGAGGAGTTTTAAAAAGATACAAGTGTGAACAGGTTAAACTGAGATATGATGGGAACAAACCGAACACACAGACAGAAACTCAATGAGGATAAACACACTCTGAGACAAGACACACTCCTACAAACTAAAGTAATGTTTCCTCCTTCCCTCACACACACACACACACACACACACACACACACACACACACACACACACACACACACACACACACACACACACACACACACACACACACACACACACACAGTTTGTATTATATCAGTCACTGTAAACAGAGAACATGCTCGATAATTACTCTGCGTGTTTCACCGTCCAAGTTCACCTCACAATGAAAAATAGTGAAAACATCGTGATTGCAAATATCGGCGTGTCTCACAGCAACAGCTGTGGACGTATTTCCATCATCTCTAGTGACTTTGCTCGTATTTCAAATACTCTTGTTACTTGTTAGTTGTGAAATTGCTGATAAGCCTCGTTTCTCGGGGGGGAAGTCAACTCATATTTTGAACAGACAGGAGAGTGGATTTCCTAGAAAGTAGTTCATTTTTTGTGGTAATTTTTTATCAGACACAAATTGATTTTATTTGTTGTAAATGTCTCAAAACATGTCCGGAGAGAATTTTATCATTAAAAGCTATTTATCAAACTTCTTTCAACCTCGACTCTGTGAGAGCTCGGATGCTCAGAGACACGCTTTGGACAGCTCATACTGTACTGCTGATCACGATGAACATTATTTTTTATTTATTTCTCAAAATGTCTGAGTATTTTAACATCTTTTATTGGAGACTATGTCAACATACCTGGGCATGTTTCGACACCTCAACTTCCAAAGTACGAGAGCGCCTCGATACGTGGTGCACGTGTCAAGGTGGAATTAAATTCTCCTTGATGACCTTTCTATCTATATTCTTTAAACTTGTTAATATTATCAGTCATACACATGATATTCATACTGTATACAGTGTCATATACACATAAAGAAACCTTCTACATAAACCAGATTTATTTCAGCATCTTTTGCACTATTGTCTTATTCTGTCTACAAAAGTTACTGTTGTCTATGTGTGTATCAACATACAGCATAAACGTAAGCTATGTGATCACCTGAGAGCCGCTGTTAAAGGTCACTCTTGTGTTTTATTCTTCTTAATGGTCTTATCATGTCTCACATCCAGCAGGGCTCCAGACTCGCACATTCAGACCTGAGGCAGAAACATTTCTACCTGTTCTTGGCTCGCAGCTGACTGATCTCAGACGTCTGCAGCAGCAGCTCCTTCTCCAGCTTGTTGGTCGACAGAGAGTTCTCCAGAAGCTGGATCTCCATTCGAGATGTTTGGTTCAGCACCTGATGGACAGACACAGCGATAAATCCAGGAAGTCTGCTTTCGAATGTAGAGATCAGAAAACTGTCAAATCGTCACCTTTGCTTCGACCACGTTGAGTTTGCGCGTCTGCTCTGCTGTGTGCGTGAGAAGGTTTGTTCCGATCTCCAACATGGCGGCCGTTTGATTGTGAACAACGTGTGGTGGTATGTTAGTGTTGTCCGGCTTAATTTTCTTCTGAATCACGTTCTCCAGCTGTGGACGGAATAGATCAAAACAACAGAAAGTCATTTCTTTCCAAAGCGTACAGTAATTTTGACTCATCGGTTTCAAATGGGAGAGGTGAGCTGTGTTGAGTCTTTCCAGAAACTTGTTACAATATGGGTGCAATATGTTTTCTGAGCCCTGAAACCACCCACTCAGTGCATCAAGTTCACCAAATTAAACATGTCAAGAGGTCTGGTATATAAAGACGCAGGTCTCTCCATCTCTGGGAATATCAACTGATGCCAACTCGCACTGCCATGCTGTGACCTTTAACCCCTGACAAATAAATAATCCATCCACCCGGCCGTCTATTCAACCCCTCGGACTCCACGTATTCAGGATATCAGTGCCACTGAGAAGTTCAGGGAGTTGATAAATATACCGCTGCACCAACAAACAGATTGGTCCCAGTGGGACGGCTAGTTACCATTGAGACTGTTTGATGAGTCACTGGGAGGGGAAGTCACATGTGAGATTCAAATGAGTCCCAACTCTATTTAACCATCACAGTCATTTTCACTATGAGGAGAAGAAGAAGAAGTTTTGGAGGGAATTCATCACTACATTATATCAAGTGAGAAAAAACGGAGGCGCCAAAATCATCAGTGTGTTCTCAGAACAGTCTGTTCTCTCCAATAATAAACGTTATCTGGCCTGGTCTGAAAATTTTGTGAAAGAGACTCACTAAAAACATTAAAACTGTCCTGTTATTTTGATGAATCGTGGATATTCAGAGACATCAGGTCACATAAATCTGTTTCATCCGTCTCAGCCTGCTAGTGTTGCAGCACTGCTCGTGTTTATCACAGCCAGACTCGGCAGTGCAGCATTAATCTGCATGTTATTGGGGCCATTCCTGAGTTCAGACAAAGAGCACGAATTATTAATTATTATCAGTAAAGAGCATTGTGCAAACATTCAGGTAGCAGCTTCTCATTTGTAGCTGGAGGCAGGTCATATCAGCTGTTACTAATCAGTGTTGCTTCCATGAGTCACTTCATGCAGGCAGGCCAAAATGAAAGTTGTTTGGTTAGAGTGCTTTTTGCAAGTCCGGTCCCCCGTCAGATTGTGTTTCCTGCCCTCTGTGGTTGGGGTTGGGGTTAAGTTATGGTTAGGTGTAGCAGAATAAGGAATGGGCCAATCTTGGAAACCACAGGCTATCCTCTTACAACGATTTAGCCTCTGGGGGCAACGGCTAATGTGTCTGGGCTTCTGGTGTAGCCAGAGGATGTCCGTTTTCTGAGGATCTCTTCTGCAGCCCAATTAAGAACTTGATGAGCAATAATGACGAGAAAGACAAATTTTGTAAACTTCAAGAAAAGCTAGAAAAAAGTTACTGGACGATAGCCGATGGGTTACGATGTTGCATTTGCGCACTGTGTTGCAACCAAAGTCCCCAAACTCAAACTTGGTCCCTCGTCTGCAGATTTATAGGCACAAATCTGTTTATAGAGATTAGGTAAAGGAGGCCCACTTTTCTTCAGGGAAACAGACTTCAACACAACATCTGTGCGTGTATTCAGTCAGAGATCTTCAAATCCAACAAAGTGACGTTTCCTCCCCAGCAAATCACATCGCGTCACATTCTTCCAGTCTCCAAACTTTCATTCATATAAAATCAATAATTTATGATTTTATACGTTACATCTTCAGGACTGGATCAAGAAGCTCAAGAAAAATAAAGTGTGTCAGATTTAGTATCTACAGCTGAAAGAAAAATGATAATCCTGGATCAGCAGCAGCTCATGAGAAAAGAGGGAAAATGTCCAAACAAGTGAAACATCTCACGATGTTTGAAAAAATTAATATTTCAATATAATCTGTAAATAAGTTAAACAAGTTTCAGTAATGAAGTGTTTTTAAAAAACATCAAGAAAGCCATTTCAGTTTAAAGTGTTTGTTATGACTGCTGAAGGCCGACATCTGACTCATTTTTCATAAGTGCTGACTAATCCTCCGATATGTTTTCATGGTTTAATTCCTTTCAACTGCTGATCTTATCCACGCTGATTGACTCTATCATAGTCATCATTCTTCATGCGCGCTGACGGCGCTATAACTCACTTTCACGACCCGATTAAAGTTACTCCAGAGTTATTATGTTTAGTCTGCTTCAATTCAGCTTCAGATTAAACAAGCATCGCTCTGTTCAATCAGAAAATGATTTTGCAAGTGGCGAGATGCGTATCGCGCCGTCGACAAACCGAAGTGGCGCTTTTGTGTGAGTAAATTGGGCTCACCTGGAACAAGGAGGGAAAGCTAATCACACAATCAAACAGGGAGAAAATAGCTGGAACGAGCTGCTCTGCTTCCTGAGATGCTGCACTGATAAACTTTGACGAAAGCCAAAATCTCCACCTGGCTGCTGCACGGTTCAACCAGCAGAGAGGCAAAGGGGGAAATAGAAGCACAAGCACTGAATTGGACATACGGCGTGAACACAAATATGTTGTTAGAGAGCTTAGAATTGAGTATAACTGAACCAAACAAGAAAACCAAAGTTCAGCAGGTTCTTTTTTTGTCTTTCTTTTGTTATTTTTTTGTTGAGTCTCTCGAGGCGCAGTGTGCTGACTTTTTAATTGACCCTTACTTCCTGCTGTAGGATTAGAACTACACACACACACACACATGACATAAAACCTCTTCACACAGACACACAGCAACTGGCATACATTCATACAAGCATGCACCCACACAAACGCAATAAGCTCTACGCACACACACACACACTTATGACTATAAGCAAGGCGACCAACGAGCTGTGGGACTACGCAGACAACCCCACGTATGGAGGGCTTGTTTCTGAGATGTTAACTCAAACCACATGTTGGCTTCGCTGTGATCTGGCCCTCTGGGTGACTTCACGGAGTGAACACAGGGAGGGAGGCAGGGGGGGGGGACTGGGTCACCAAACAACCCCGATAACAAGACTGACGCACAAGCAAGTAGCACCGATAGGAATCTCGGGTAACAAGTGCGCTGTGGATCGCTGTGTCGGTATGAGACTGAACTCACCAGACCAGTGGTGGTAGTTTGGGCAAGTTTCTCATCCTGTCTGTAACAGATTGTTGTCCCATTGCCACAATCTTGTCATAGGCTTAAAGAGTTAACTTAGCACCCCTTTGAAAATCTTGTTTTTGCTGACCTCCACTGTCAAACTGTCTGTCCCTGCTGCAGTGATGTACTGGTGCACTCCAGGAACTCGTGACACACTGTTGGGTGCTGTTACAAGACCACAGAGCACATTTCCAACCACAACCATTAGTGATACAAATCCTTAAAAGTTTTCTTTGACACAAGATCAAGTCATCTCCCATCCAGGGACTCATCCCATTGAGAACCGGTGAAGAGGAATCAGGGTGTGATGCTGGATGAGCAGTTTTCATCTGCAGATTCTCAGAAGCTAGAGCTGGTTCTGGTCCAGGCCCCTGTCATCTTACAACAAGACTACTGCAACTTGTTTCTGGCTGATGTGCCTGGATGTGTCATCTGACCTGCAGCTCATCCGGAATAACACAGCCCGGTTGGTTCTCCTATACTGCAACGCTCCTCCACACTGCACTGGGTAGCTGCTTGAATGAACAGCTCAGCCTCATTCTACATCCAGGAAATGGTCAAACCATATACCTCACCCATCGCCATGTTTGTACAGCACAAACTCCACAGATCTTCCAATAAATACTTCAAATTTTAATCAAGTTCAGCACATTTGATAAAGATGTTGTCCTTGCTTGATTCATTCGGTTGTATTGTCACGGTTGAATGCAATTGTTGGATAAAATCATCAGTAAATAAATGTAATCTAATATCTTTGTCTAAAACCTGGCGCCCACATGATCCAACTCACAGCTGTGCTCTCCAACACCAGCAAACAAACTCCGATGTGTCAAATCGATGAAGTTCCACTTTACTGTTTCATATGTTACTTTGCTCTATGGCAACAGAAGGAAATTGAGTTGATGCCTGAAATAAAACATAAATGAAAAACATCTGTTGTGACGTTGTCACAGTTTAGAGAATCAACGTTAATGATGAAAATAATGTGTGTCCCTTCCAGAAAAACATCAGAATCATTTGTTCGACTGGCTTCAAATTACTTGCAGCACAGCAAAAGGAAGTCATGTAACTCAACCGGATAGTTTTAGTTGGTCAAACGTGAAATAGTGAGGTATTGGTGCCCTTGTCCCAACGGGGGAACTACATCAGCAGTCATTTAGCTATAACAGATCTATCATACCACATAGAAGCTCCTGATATCTGAATCATGTGTCAGCAAACACTGTTTGTCAGTGAACCTACTCAGTTCAAGTTCATCTTTTTACTACATCTCTTGACAGCCGTCAGCTTATGCAATCATATAATTTGAGTTTTGATAAAAAATGCATACTTGCAGAGCATGTTGTATTATTTCAGTGTGTCTCTAGCGTCAGTGTTTTGGCTCAATCTGAGTACGAAGGAGCAGAACAAGCCAACAGCCTCAGGCTTCGTTTCTGAGCAGCGCTCCACTTGACATAGAGTAAGGAGATGTCTCTCTGTGTGGTGTCTGACTTGTCCTCTGTCCAATACCCTCAACAACATCTATTCACTCTCTCTTTCTGTATCTGTTAGTATGAACAAAGAATCCTGGACAGACTTTTAGTCTTTGAAATAAGTAACATTAGCCGGCTGTTGTCTTGTGTTCTTGCGTTATGTTTGGCTGTTCGCAAAGTTGTTGAGTTCCCACTGTACTTTTACTAAAGCAAACTTTAAATGCAGAACCTTCACTTACCTAAACGATCTCAGTATTTCTTCTGGCCAAGATTTTCCTTGTGCTGAATTGTGAAACTCACTACAGACTACATTAATGTTATGTCCTTTTAACGTCTCATATCTCTAAATCATACACGTCTCCCAACCACACATAGCGTGTTTTAAAACATTCCTCACTTCATGTCTATCACACAGGGCAGATACTGATCGTATGTAAGCCGTGCCGTGTTTTTTCACCTGTCAGGGTTAACTCGTACATTCCTTTCTTAGCTTATATCATAAAACTGACCTGCTGTTTTCATTCCTCGCGCTTCATATACTCCAACATTAGCACATCTCCTGACAGGTGTTTTCTGAAACACCAAACCGCTGCGGAGATGCTTTACACATGCTCCTCCTGGGGAATATAAAATAACAACATCATGGTTATAGTGCTGTCAGCGGAGGTGGGTGCAGCAAGTGTGATTTTTACCTCAGGCTGGACCAGTTGAACCCTGACACCTCCCAACCTGCTCAGAGTTTTGTCAGATTGTTGCTCCAGTCCAGTTGAAACCAACATGTCATAGTCATTTTCTGTTGTTTTAACACTTTGGTATTAAATCTGCAGGTCATCCAGAATTCATAGAACCATAGCTATGTATATAACATTTGTTTTAACATCAACATCATGTAAAGATGTGACTTCAGTCCCCACAAGCCCCGTTAGCTTAATGTTGAGAGGGCTTTTAACACTGCTGATTAGAGATATAGTGCTTTGGGAAAACTTCACTGTTGTTGGGGGACTCGCCGACGCTGCTTGGTTATGACTTTGTGTGAAACGTTTTTGATGTATGCAAATCTAAGTGTGCTGTTGCCCTGCCCTGATTGGTCCCCCGCTGAGGAGGCATAGTCACCATCAGCACCTGCCCTGACCCACCGATCCCAGTCTGCAATCTGAAGATCTACCTTATTACATTTTTTATTGTTGTATTATAATTAATACAAATTTCAAGAAGTAAATAACTTTATATTAACCAAAAACAACTAGTTTATAGGACTTCCTTTCCCCACACGGGCTGTGACGATGCACCTTCATTGCATCACTAAATCCTACGCACACGTCCTTTAAGTTACTCTTCAAAAATAAATAAATAAATAAAACAGAGTTAAGTAGAAGAACAGTTACTCTGCAGAGCCCTTTCTTTCTGTTCTGCCCTTAAATCCTACGTGCATGACATCCTACTGTTGCTTGTCTTGGTACACCATGCAGGGAGTCCGCACTCTCTCCCAAGATGTTATGCGTTCATGTTTGCTGCCTGCAAAAACTGTCACACCTTCAAAGAGTGTATAAATGTTATTGACATGAGTGTAATGATGTACACACTGCGGTTTGAAGCATTTTAAACATACAACGCCTGTAAACTATTTCCTGTTCTGCCTCAACCTTCATTTAGATCAAATTAAGGCTGTGTATAATTCTTGCAGAGAGGCGAATCAAACAAAGAACAGATGCCGCTTTAACTTTCATTTTCCCTTTTGTGCTAAAGTAACTTTTAATGCTTTTTATGGGAAAACTAAATTTGTGAAAGAGGTAGGAGTGGGAAAGTAGTGGAGAGGACCCAAGTTAGTCCTGTTATTTTGAATCATGTTCCCACAGGACGCCGGCATGAGGACTCTGCATCATCAGAAGTGAGCCAAACACAAACAAGCTGCCCCCCCCCCCCCCCCCCCCCCCAAAAAAAAATGAATTGAATCAAATCTTTCTGTTACGACATGTTCTCCAACAATCAGCAAAGTGGAGGATTTGTTTCATGTGAGGTCACTAGAGAAATACCCCCAACAAAACAAACAAAACACACAAAATGCATCCAGTGACTCATCTTCCAAGTTTCCTGCTACTCTCACATATTCAGACCGTATGTGCGAGTGTGATACTCTGGCTACCGCCATCTTGGCAATCCTGCTTCTGCCGCCTCCCGACTGACCTAAAAATCAGCAAACACGTGGATCGTGGGTGGAGTTCAGGTGGGCTGAATAAAGTTACTCATGCAAGCCACCTGTAGCAGCACTCACGTGTCAATCAAGACGTCTACACATGTCTAAAACTGTTGAGGCTTCACCACAGACTCTGCCATGCTGCAGCCACACTTGTGGCTTTGGTTCCTCCACTGGCTGATGTGAGAAACAAACAAAAAGTCGCAAGACACCAGATTTAAAAAAACTCTGGTGTACTGTGAAATACAGAGCTTTACCTCGTGGTGATAGGCTTATAGGGATTGTGTGAATTTGTTTGGCAAGTGGTTGAATGTAACAGAAAAATATGAAAAAAAATAGTTTTTTTGGGACCTCTAACACAGTAACAAATATTAATTTAAGTATGGTACAACTGAGGTACTTGAGTACTCCCATAAAATGCTGTGCATTGCTTTTTTGATCTGGGTCTGGCTGGGACCCGGCTGTTATGATTCTGGTTTTGTGTTTGGACCCAAAACGCAGAGATGGAGGCCAATCCAGTTTTAAGGAGTTTATTATGAGAACAAACACACAAAAGCAGGTGGTGGTTGAGGCCTGGCTGATGTCGCAGGTGAAGTAAGGAAAGCGGATCAGAGGATTCAGCCAAAAACCCGCTGGGACACACAAGAGTAATACTAGTAACTCAACAAAGATCACACACAAAAGATTAAGCCCCGGCACGTAATCTGGCACGGGATTCGTCTCTCGACCAGATGTTTGGTTGGAGTGTTCGCTGGACCAGACAAAAAACACATTTACATAAACATAATCACTGTTCACGTGTTGCAGATGTTTCTGAGTAATTAGGAGTTTTACCAAAGAGACATTTCCCCTCTAAACTCACATGGTTTAATTTAAATCAATGTTGAAGGCCCAGACTGGATCAATATTTGACAAAACGCAAAGATTAGTAAAAGCCCAAAAAGAATTACATGGAATATTACATTAAATCACAAAGTTACTTTTCTTTTCTCTCTTGTTAATCATCTTTCTAATCATCAGATTTATCAGAGGAGGCCAAACCTCTTCATTGGGAACCACTGGACTTAAAAAAAATGCTTACACATCGATGAACTTTTGATGTTTAAAATACATTTTTCATACATCTTTACAATGTTACAGCCTAAAGCTCCAGAACGAGACAGTAAGAGGACCTTGAGTGTTAACTGCTAAAGCTCAACAGCCAACCACCACGTTGAAATTCTTTTTAAATGAATAAAGTCAGGTCTAGTTGTTAAGTTTTAAAAATCTAGCTATGGCAATAATTTCTGAGAAACTGTCTGATCAGCTTTTTGTCTTGTGAAACATGATTAATGTTAAATTCTCGTAAATGGAGATGAAGTCACCAGCTGAATAACTGCTTCAATTCCCACCAGGGACATCAGCTGTAAAACAAACAGGCACATAACGGGAAAAGACAAGACAAGAAGTGAGAAAACGTCCTGCTTCTGTTTAATATGTATCACATCTTTATGTTCCTAGTGACCTTTTAACCGTCTGTTGTGCGGTAGACGTGTGACAGCGAGTTTGTGTTGAAGGGTCACGGCTCTGTGTTTGTGAGTAAATGAATGAGTGAGTGAGTGTACGTCAGTAAAGGCTACTATCTACAATGTGTGTCTCGGTTAGACTGCGGGGTCACCAGTACAGCCATGACAAACATCTCAATCATCTCACCACAATCAGGACCAGATGGGCTGAATCAACACAGTGGTTTGTGTGTGTGGGTGTGGTGTGTGTGTGTGTGTGTGTGTGTGAGGTGTGTGTGTGTGTGTGTGTGTGTGTGTGTGTGTGTGTGTGTGTGTGTGTGTGTGTGTGTGGGTGCTTTTGCAAGTTTTTAAGGGTTAAAAAATATGAGTGTGTTGTGCAGTGCACAATATTCACTGTGCAACATTTTATTTTAAAAAAACAACAACCCCTGAACATAAAGCTGTGTGTTTGCATTGTATGATTGTTTGATTCAGAAAAGCAGCTGCAGATACATAACCTGGACAATATAATCAGTTTTTGGCGACATCAGTTTAAACTTCAGATCGTATGGCCATACACGTCCAAGATTTGTTGTGTTTCAGTACAAAAAGACACTTGATATGACAATAAAAACTAAGTCTAATGAGGGCAAACGGTTCTGTCAGGTAATCCAAGGAGAAGAGAAAAAATACGGAAGAAAATGTTTGAATAAAACCTGAAGAAGTCTTGCGTATTTGTTATTATAAGAAGAGAAAAGGAATTTTAAAACCACTTTAAGACTCATTTGAGAGAATTGGTATTCGACATTTGTCTTCTTTCTGTTATCAGCTTCGCTTGAGACAAAACAAATTACCTTCATGTATTCCAAAAATGTCACAATTTCTTCACTAACATGGACTTGTTTTATTCCATCCTGGCAGGACTCATGAAGGGATCCCCAGACAAAAAGCTCCACAGGGGGTCAAACTTATAGAAAATGGCTGCTTAGTGGAAATGATTCATTATTTTTGTACGACAGACCCATCCAAGAGAAAGACAGCGCAGTGAGTAACGACCGGTTTCTGAGATTTATTGCTACAGTTAGAGATGTAACCTGTATGACCGTCTGGTTCAAGGAAAATGTATGAAAATCGCAGACGGGTGGTTAATGCGCTTATGTAAAAAGAAGGTTTCAAATCGAGTAAAAGAATGCAAACAGAGAGATCTTTTGATTGTACGTACAGACGTAATTTAGCCCTGAATTAGATTTGAGAATAGACGGCAGGATAAATAAATGAACTGCAGCAGCGTTCCCTCAATAACCTCCACAGATACAGAGATGAAATAAAGCCTCTGCTGAAAGACGAGTCTGTAACATCACCTGTGTGTCCTAATCCATTTACTATGACAATAAATAAAGTGGGTGTTTTATGAAGTATTAATAACTGGCGTTGACGTAGCGCTCCTCTGTCTGTTTAAACAGATGGTGCTGGATAGACGCCTCTCGATGATGGAGTCATTGTCTGGATGATAGACAACGTTCGGTTAAAAAGGAGAAATAGTGACTGCGGTCATCGATGTTTCAGTTCTCGGTGGAGATTCGTAGTTTCTGCTACTTCGTGATATGACAGTAACACTGCGGCTTAATAAGAAACTGAAACTAGTATTATTTTATTTATAGGTGTCATTTATTTGCTGATGCCCATTTTAATACATTTTCCATTTTAATGCACACGCCTCCAAAGGTTTAAAAAAAAGCATTCAGCCTTTCGTGTGAAATGTCCGCAGGGTTGTGTCACCACAGGGATTACGGAGATTATTGGGGTCATCAAAGGTTATATTACCCTAGACACCTAACTGGTGTAATTCCACTTGACTTTAAAACCCACAGTTCAACAGAGCTTGTTGAATCAATGATACCAGGAATTCAGGATGTTCTGGGAGCAAAAGGTCCCACAACGTATTCCAAAAACGCATTTTCTCTTTCAAATAAATCCGTTATAGTTATGACCTGTAAACTTTGTGATCATCTGATTTCATTTCATCCAAATTTTGAGTCATTTTGCTAAATAAAATGGAAATGAAGAAGAATGAATGTTTTTATCCACCGCCTTCATGTAAATATTAGGAGTTGGTCACAAGATAAGCAGTAGGTGGCAGAAATTCTCCAGTATATAATAATAATATATTATATAATATAAACTGTATAAAACATGGATGTCGTATCCGTGAAGTCACCCACACTGAGAAGCTCAGTGTGGTGGCTCGAGCTACCGCCATCTTAGCAGTCCTGCCTCATTAATGTGAGGAAGGACACATCAGATCTGTGAGGAGCAAACATGGCTGTATTATTAAGCCACAGGATGTTCACTGTGTCAGAACTTATTCATAGACAGGTTTGCTTCTCCTATAAGGAGCATTCTCTGCAAAGTCCTGAGCTTGAATCTCTGCGACTTTTGCCTCACATCCTCTCCCTGCTTCCTGCTGCTCCTCATCGTCTGACTACTTGCAAAAAAAATCCCAAATGCATCCCCAAGATTCTTAAAAATGTAAAAAGGAAAACAAAAAGGACTTTCATATGTCTGATTACAATCAAGGTTTAGACTACCTGCTATCCCCCAAAGAGCTGAGGGGGGAGAGATGAGAGTGCAGAGAGAACGTTTTGAATTCACTCGTTTTAGGAGCGATAAAAAGGGAATGCTTGAACCCCTCAGTGGCTGTGGTGATTGGACTCACGCCAGGGTGCGTACATGTGTGTGTGTGTTTGCTATGATTGTCCGAGAGAGAGAGAGATTGAGAGAGAGAGAGAGAAAAGAGAGAGAGAGAGAGCGAGAGGAGAATGAGAAAGAACAAGAAGAGAGTTTCCAAGAAGTTTTGCGTGGTTGTGGTCAGTTTGGCATTCGTCCACAAGTCACTGGGAATCTCTCCTCTCTTTCACTCCCCCTCTCTTCCCCTCCAACCTCCCCCTTCCATTACTCTCACCTCATCACTTTCATCTGTTATTCATCTAATATCTCACCCACCATCTTTTATACTCCTTCTCCACTTACTGCTCTACTTTTTCTCGCCATCCATGCCCAGTTCTCTCCATCTCTCCACAGTATTTTGGTCTCCTTCATCTCTTATCGGTCTTTTCCTCCCTTTGTCCCTTGGTTTGTCAACGTCCGTGGCAACTAAAATCTCCCACAATGCCAAATCATAGCTGTAGGGTGATGAATGAGCCTTTAAACTGGGATATAAAAACAAAATGAGCCACCATTCAGACTCATTGTCTGACACACACACATGCACAGACACACTGAGGAAGAGTATTTTATCTCCGTCCTCCTGATAAGAGCCTGTCTGCTCCTCTAACTAATTCGGTGGCCTTTTGAATAGGAGATAAATCTCACTTACAGTCCCTCTTGGCTGAGGGTCATCTAATGTGACATGTCTCAAAGTCAAAGAGGCCCCACAAATGCCTCATAGAGACTCTGAGCGTGTCTCTTAACAGTGGAAGCATTTGGACTGAGGAGGTCAAACTGTAAATCAAAGTACTCATCTGAGTTTGTTCCTGTAGTAATTTTGGTGTTGTATATTGAGGCTCTTTCCTCTGTTCAGACACAGACAACACACTCAACTCAAACCTGAACAGCTGAATAGGTTGATTGCCAACTACATCTAAAATAACATATATGTCCACTGGAGAGCATCAGGCGTATGAGACCTTTGTGTCACATGCTTAAAATGGTTCAATGGTTGCGGTTTGGTTAGATTTACTACTAAAGCTCAGTTTGGGTTCTTCTTCGTGGTTTAAAACTCAAAACTAGAAGTTCAGAATCAATACGTTTGTCACATCTTGCTTGTAAGTACCATGTGTGACTTTTACTTCTCAACAGTCGAGAGAGGTGCGAGCAAAAAGCGGAAATATCTTCTCGATTAAATCATTCCTCAGAAAATGAAAAAAAAAAAAATGGGCAAGACGAGCTCTTTAGTGTCGTGTTTTGTTGGACCAGCAGTCCAAACTTGCTATTCTTTCTTATAAATAACAATATCAGTTATAAAAATATTAATTTTAAGTCAGCTGACTTGTAATCTTCATATTTACACACAGGTTACAAACTGATGTATACAGGTATACGGTAGTTTTTGTTGTGGAGAAATTGCTGAAGTCAAAGGTCAATGGTGAGGTCAGGAAGGCAGAAAGTGTTCAGGAGCCTCTGATGTCTTATGCTGTATTTATATTTATTGGTGCTTGGCACCGACTGTTCTCAACCAAAGCCAAACAACTAATACTGCCAAAGACCTCAAGGTCCACACGTGACCTATGTTACTGTGGAATATACAACATAATGCTACATATAAAAGAAGTAGATGCCACACAGTGTTGTGCTGGCTGATTGTTTTGTCATATGGACCGCAGAGCTCCTGCTGTGTCAGATTTCTTTTACAGAGTTGAGCAAAAGAAATAAAATAAAACCGTCGACTGAGATTTGAATCGTAGAAATCAGAAAATGAAACAAGACTCTCTTGTTCAGTGTTTGTTTGTTTTATGTGAGAGATTTTTTTAATTTTTACTTTTATGGCATTGTAAACTAAATCTTGCAAATCTTGTTGATTACTGTACATAAAATCGTGTGAGGTCCAAAACTTGTTGAAGACAATCCACATTTCCCAGAGCCCTGTGTGTGTGTGTGTGTGTGTGTGTGTGTGTGTGTGTGTGTGTGTGTGTGTGTGTGTGTGTGTGTGTGTGTGTGTGTGTGTGTGTGTAGGCCTGTGTTTAATATTTGTTGAATGTAAGCTTTTAACTGATGGCCATAAAGCTCAGCCGTTAAACTCCCCATGGAAAATGAGTTACACACAGTTTGGGAGCTGCTGTGCGTTTTCCACTGCTTACATTCAATACTGGACATATGTTGATTCACTTTGGATGTAAAACAGAAGCCGTTTTCATGATGCACAGCGAGGAGGACGTCTCTCTGTAGGATAGATCAGGCGAGGCTGCAGACATTTAGATTTTAGGGCAGCAAACGTTTTGTGGAAAGCAGGTCTCTCATACAAAAAGTGCAACATCTTGATCGCTTATTGTCAGCTCGTCATTTGACTTAGTGATTGGTTGCTGAATGTAGGAGGAGGCGGGATCTAATGTGAGCTATTCAAAGGGCAGAGGTGAAAATCAAAGAGGAAAAAGAGACGTGGAGGAGAAAAGACAAGAAGGCTGGAAGACTGCAGAAGTATTTTGGTTTAGTTTCAGTCTGAAGAATTTAGGTAGCAAATTAGAAAAAAGGGAGATCTCGTGGTTATTAATATAAGATAATCAGTTATTGATACTGATAGTTGTTTACACACTTCTGCCAAAGAATCTCTTAGATTCAAACAGTGATTTGTGATGTTTGAACAAATTTATAATATGATTTAAACAAAATGAACAGAGCTTCCTTCCTGCAGAGGAAACAACTGTCGGACATTCGGAAATAACAAACCTCAGAAAGTTTTTGTTTTTTGAATAATGAAAACAACTGTTTAAAGAATTATTTATGATTCGTGGGTTACAGCATAACATCTATAATAATCATGTATCCCTTTGTAGCTGTTATCACTGTGCTCGTTCATTGTTTGTTAGGAACCATTTTGTTTATTCCTCGTTTACTTGTAGGATGTTGGTGGTCTGTCGGTCACAGAGATGACTCTGTTTGCTTTACTGCTCAGCCAATGAATGGAAGACGCTCTTGGACCTTCACCTGCTCCGGGGATGCTGATAACATCAAACAACAAATTATTGTGACGATCAGAGCGCTTGAAGATTTCTAAAAGTTTATCAGATCTGCAGGGAAGGAAGACTTTGGGGGAAAAAACACACCTGTCAGTCTAAAGTACAAAGCTGGACTTCGAAGTAGACTCCATTTAAACTAGACGCATGAACGCACATCTTGTTCCCCCAAAAATATATGATCCAAGATATGACTAAAGAAGACCCCGGGTCATCTAATGTTGGCCGGGTGCACAGACTGTGAGCTCAGAGGAACAGGGGAGTGTTCACACAAAGCTAACTGTGGTGCTGTCTGCTCTGGTGATGGGATTTTATATCTGAACTGTGAGCAGGACTTTTACTGTATGTGGAAACAGCACAGATGACAGGAATGGCATCGAAACGTGATTTTAGTGAGGTGTTGAACTGAAGAGAAGAAGAGCTGAGACAAGAAGTTTTAGTGATCATGATAGATGGACCGGAGGATTAGTGCAGTGTCAGCAGTAATGTGGACATTGTCTCAGAGTGTTGGGTGGCTGGGCTCAGCCATATAAAAAGGGTGAGGAGCTCGGACATCCAGAGAGATGAATACATGTGATTTCAGGTGATTCCTTTGTGGACAGTTGTCCCTCACTTTAACGTCGTTCACCTTTCGCTGTTTCGCGGATTTTTTTCAGTGTAATTTTGCATGCTTTTTTTACAGTGTACTGTACAGTATGATCCCACATGGTGTCCTGATTAGCTAAGGGAGTACTATACAAAATGCGTTCGGCTAGCCTGATTTACATAAATGCTCAATCGCTGACTCTTTACTAATACAGTATTATACTTGTTTTTGTTAAATCTGCGAAAGTCTGAACTTTGCGAGTGTTTAAATGAGAGAGAAATGTGAGAAAATGTTAATGCCTGTCTGAGAAAAGTGTATAAAAATGTGTGGTTAGGGCGTTTACGGCCTCAAAACATGTATAATAATTGTAAAAAATAAATCTGATTACTTCACAAGTTCTGTTTTATATATACTATCTATGTTAAACATCAATTAAAACTTTGAAAATAAATAGTCCCAATGAAAGCAGGTGAAGGCAGTGAGGTCTGTAAATGATCTTGAACAAGTTGGATTATATTTTTGTAAAAAAAATATAATAATAATAATAATAATTATACAAAAATTGAAAATTACGAATTTTTCTTTACTTTTTCCAGCAATACCTTTCATATTTATTTTACAAAAAAAAACGCGCACATGCCTAGTTTGCACTACCAGTAATCCAGAAAAAAGAGGATTTTGTGATCTGGGTGAACTGGCCCTTTAAAGTTTGGGCTTTGGAAGGCATCGCTGTAGGCTGAAAATCCACTTGATACTCACACTTACTGTCCAGACACGACCTCCCCTGAGATACTCCCCAAATGAAACCTGAACCTCTCCACAGTGTTTGTTTCCTCTCAAGAGAAACACCTTCATTACAGACGGCGCTGTCAACAAGTCAACAAACTGAGCATCCTGCAATACGCAAAAAATTCAATACACAAAATATGTCAACAGTTTCAGCCCAGACATGCTGTAAACACTTCCTCTCAGTTGTTTGTTCACATGGAGCGACTCTGAGTAAAACAACCCCCCCCCCCAAAAAAACACACTTCATATTCTCTGTCCTTAACTTGTAATTACATGGAGGTGCTGGGTTAAGGCTACATTTGATTGCGCCAGCAGATTCCAGCCGATTAATTACGTGTTATCATAAAGTTAGGACTGAGCCTGAAGTGGATTTTCTGTTTTCTTTGCAATTCAGATGATGCTGGCTTCCCCCAAACTGTGCATGAGTGCTTTGACCCGGCTGCTCAGAGGGAAAGAGCAGCGCTGGGCCAAAAGGAGAGATTCCTCTCTCAGGCTCACATAAACAAACATTGCATGTCCAACGGCAGAGTGAGAGAGAGCAGAAGTACTCAAAATACTCAGAAGTAAGAAGTAATGCCACCCCAGCTGACTTGAGGTTTGGAGCTTGTAGTATCAGCTGTTGTGTACTGCATGTTTTGTGGTATTACAGTGGTATTTTTACGCATACAAAAAAACTCAACCAGTCTATTAAAGTATTTCCCACAAGAGTTGGTCAACATCACTTCACTATCACAGCCCCAAATTTTGACTAATATTTCAAATATTTTGCTGATAGAAGTTCAGTCCCACGGCACTGTCATATGACTTTATGAAAGCCAGATATTTACTACATTAACCAGAACTGAAACCCTAATTAATCTGGAATATTCTGCTCCGTTAAAACAGATTCAGGTGCAAAATTTGATGATAATCAGCTGAATCTGTGTTGAGTCATCGGTTTACAGATGCAGCCATCGTTGACCTGAATCAGTTTTACCAGATGTTGGATGACAACAGAACTTAAATGTGACAAAATCTCAACAGTTCTGCTGTATATCAGCTGTGTGATCGTTGCTCCAACAGAAATGCTTTACTCAGTGTGAATCCCGTGTCCTGCTCATTTGCTGGGTGCTGCAGAGCTTATTTGTGATGCCGTAAAGGTCTTAGTGTGTTAAATTGTAAAAACAAACAGTGTGCAGTCTCTGATGTTGGTACAGTACACCGGACTTGGCCTCCAACTATGATACAGAAAGCTCAACTGGTCTCAAATCACCAGCTGCCATGGTGTAAGAAATGAGATACAAAAAAACCTAATGACATATCAATCAGCTGGCTTTCTTTCAAAGATCATTTTATAGACAAATCTGTTCATAAAACCAGCTGTGTGAGCGTTTAATAGCTCAACAAAACAACTGGAGCTGCAACACGTTCCAGCTACTAATGCTTTAAGTGTTTCTGATAAAACACTGCAGTATTTTACGCGGTGATAAATGACTTCTTCTCTATTGGATCCCTGCTATATTAGCCAACTTAGACCAGACACCACCACACAATGTCGTGCAGGAGGACATTTTCCTTATCTGACTGTAATTTCCATCTTAAAGTGTTAATTTGGCTTGTTCAACCACAACTGTGGAAGTATCCAACATTATTGAGAAGACCTAAATGAGTTCAGGGACAGAAGGTGGCAGGAGTCCATATTCGCCAACATCGCCAGCATTGAATCATGTTAAGAGTGAGAGCTGTGAGTAACTGAAGGAGAATACAGAGCTAATTTTCCGGCAAACGTTAAAGAAAGAAGGGAAAAGCTGCACCATGTATCTCAAAATAAAAAAATCTGGACCCTGGAAAAAGTCAAAGCATCATAACGGTGAAAGCTGCAGCAGCTGCCGGGGTGTCAGGAAAACACAAGAAGTGACCTGCGGCAGGGAAGTTGAACCAGATCCAACTTTTGGAAAAACGCTGTCAGTCGATCGAATCAGACGGATCAAGCCTCCAGACTCCAGAGACTATTCAGGTGGATTCATGGACTAAACTGTGATACTCTACCTGTTGTGTTCTGGCTGTTACACTGCAAAATAGTGACCAAGTTTCCTTTGGTTTGTGTCCGATGGTTTGAGAGAGAGGGAGAAAGCGACTACCACTAGTCAGGTGACTTAGACAGTGAATGAGAGTGAGCGAGCACTGGCATCGGTAAAGCCCGTTAATCAGCGAAATAAAAAGTTATTTCCTGATTGTTTCACAGCGGTTATGTTAAGCACAAATAGACTCACTGTCAGTAGCTGGACCATTCGACACTGAATGTAAATCACCGGTCACTTGTTGTTTAAATAGCAAAACTATACTGAAATTTACCAATTAGTGTTCTCGATAATAAATGCTGCAACACCGATGATTTTCTACAAAGAAAACATTCCTGTGCCCTGAAACTGAATCCTCTGGTGTTAAAGATGTCTGACCCCTTGAGAAATTCACCCCCTGCTGAACTGGTGACCAGTTGGTGACGCAGTCTTCTAATGAATCCTTACACATTAATCAGACCAAACAGAGATTGTGACAAAAAGATGGATGTCACCACATCGGTTGCTATGTGACTGTGCTGTGATGTTTACTACCATATAAATATACGGTTTTGTAGCTGGAACACACTTTCCAGTTTAACAACATAAATAATGTAATTGAATGCGGTGGGGTGGAGGCACATCAAAGTAAAGGATGGTAAATCCAAAGGCACAAACACACGCCCCTGTGTAACTGCGTTTTGTCTCTGATGAAACTCTGATTAGAGTCTCAGGTCAGCTGGAACTGAAACATGTTTCTGGTGTGTGTCACTGCATGAGGTAAATCTCTGAAACCGTTTAATCTACTTTAGGAACTCAGTGTTGAATTTCATTGTTTAATATAATCTGAACTATAGAGATCCAAACCAAACATTTTATTTATTTTATGTATCAAGTTTTAAAACCTATTTTAAAACTTTGTTCTGTACGTTGTCAGCTCCACTTACCATTTTCTTTGGAGCAGAGAGGTGAGGACATTTTGAAAGCAGAGAATGTTTATCAGAAGACCTCCAGAGAAAACAGAGTAATGGCTAAATAATGGCTTTCCAATCCCACCCGGGCATGTGTGTGTGTTTATGGGTGGATTGTTGGCTGTTCATGTGTTATTTGAAGTACTGTATATATGTGTGTGTGATTGTGTGTGTGCACTCGTCATCACTGAACTTGTATTCAAACTGGTCAATGGGCAAAGTCGGTTTATGCTCATCCTGATGCTCTCGATTCAAATACTTCTGTTAGTACTTGTCTATGTAGTACACTGTAAACTGTGTACTTTCTGGCATAGGGTGCTAATTTCAGCAGGGTAATGTTGGCTCTTGTGAACGTACTGGAAATGACAATTGCAACATTTTACAGCTCTTTATGTTTCTTCTCCAACATCCGACTGCCAAAATATAAAAATAAAACATATGTACAACTTGTTTTTGTCTCGTGAAGTATTTACCACAACCCCTTTAGCTCCAGCAGCTTCCACAGCATCCATTGTTCCCTTCCCTTGCACTATGTAGCCAAAATAGTGACCACTGAGGGCGAGAAGTGTCCGGCGTTCAACACTCAACTTTGTGACCTGGGAACCTCGCAGTTTATATACCCACAATGCAACTGACAGACAGAGATTTGGGGGTGTCATGCACGTGGCAGCTAATATAGCCTGCAGCCTCTAGCCTAGATGAGCGGCAAGTTATAGAGGTCTGATAAACACACCACAAAACTTCACATCAACAGATTTCTTTATCATTTTTAAACTTGCGTTCATTCCTCCAGTAGAGGGTCATGCAGACTTCTATGACAGGTTGCTGCTCTGAAGACATTCATGCTCCCGACAGGACTCCATGTTTAGATTTTGTAGAGTCTGAGACAATGTCCGGATTATGTCCTATAGAATTATTCTAATGTTGGCACTGACCATGTTGACTAACAGCTCTATAGCCTTTAGTAAGTTTTACTCTATAATCTCCCATGCTGCCTCTGGGGAATCATTAAAATTAGTTTTATCTTCTTTAAATCATTATCTACGATTGACATAATTGTGCCTAATGAAAGTGTTTGCTGCTGCTGGCGAAGTCATTCAGCACGTAGCACTAAGTGGACTGAATTAATGGTAGTAGCCTGAACACTCAAAGACAGGCTGTATAATCATTACAAACACAAACAGCACGTACGTACTGTAGTCCAAAAACACAAACATTCAAAAAGACGTCAGTGATGAAATATCAGTATCCATCTTAAAGAACTGGCAGCCGTGTGTTTTATTCGTACACTACAAGTAGTGATTCGTTTTCATTCGTTAGCTCGGATTTGGCCTGTGCCATTGAATGAAATTACTTTCACCCTTAGTACTGCTCCCTCTCATTATTAAATGACATAACATCATTGTTTGGCTTGGCCACCTGTCTTGGCATCATAACGCAGCTTTTTATCCAGTTTGAAATTACGATTGAAAAATTTAAAGGTGCCTTCAATTAAATGGAAGTTTTGCTGCATGCCTACCTGAAACAGTTATATCATATTCTGCTGGAGTCAAACACAGCAAAATGTCCTCCAGTTCAAATTCAAATCAGACTGTTTTAAATGACTTCATACAATAGGACATCATATTTCTAAATAGAGAATATTAACAATTGGGAGCGAGTTGCTGCCCCAAGCGAAGGACTTTAAGTATCTCCAGGTCTTATTCACGAGTATAGAGATGGCGAGATGGTGCGTCGTTGTGGCAAAGGTGAAGTTCTCGACTTCCCAGTCCATCTACGTTCCAGTCCTCACCTATGGCCATGAACTTTGGCTAGTGACCGAAAGAAATGAGCTTTCTCTTCAGGATGACTGAGCTGAGTCTTAGAGGTAAGAAAGTGAGCTCAAAGTAGAGTCGAAAGTATCGTTTGAGCATCTGATTACGATGGGCGCCTTCCTTTGGAGGTGTCGCCGGCATGTCCAACTGGCAGGAGGAAGAGCTAGAACCCGCTGGACGGACTACATAGCCCATCAAGCTTGGGAATGCCTCAGGATCCCCCAAGAGGAGCTAGAATGTGTTGCTAGGGAGAAGGACTCTGGTGCATCCTGCTAAACCTGCTGCTACCATGACCCAACCCCGGAAAATAGATGGATGGAACAGTTACGCGCAGAAGAACCAAACTAGGTGCAGCTTATGAATGGTAATAAAAGGATACACTCATCGTAAATCAACTAAATCTGCATCATTCTGTGCTGGAAAGTTTATCTAAAGCTTCAGCACTTGATTCAACACTTGCCTTTTACCAACTGTCATATTGATCTTTATTAATGTTTTTGAATCAAATCACTCATTTTTATGTTATTAATCCATCTGCCACACAGACACACAAATATACATACACACAGAGCAGATTGCATGCTCTATTAACAGCTAATTCATCCGACATCTTACCCATAAACACACTGTCCTCTCCTGCTCTGACGTACATACTGTCTGTAAGCACATGGCGCTTGTTGTAATGCATGAAAATATCCCACATGCAGAGCCGAAGCAGCTCTCAGGGCAGTAATGGGAAAGTTGCTGACTGTGGGTTTGTTTCTGCTCCAGCTGTTCTGCTGACAGCAGCGTTTCTCTGGGAAAAGCTAATTGACAAATGAACCCAGAAAAAATGGACATCCAAAGGGAATCAGAGCAGCTGATTAGAGAGGGACGCTGTGTGGGTTTCTCAGCATTTGTCCAATAAGAAATACATCAACTGACCAGCAGAGCGTCGTCTGTTTTATACTTATATATGTATTTCATGTGTGCATACACAGTGTCGACTCTGTATTAGAGCGAGAGAAAGACTGTATAAGCAAGTGTTCTGCTTTGTTTTTATATATGGATGTAATCATTGTGCAGTAGATCAGCTGATTAGGAGAAAAGTGTGTGTGTGTGTTTATGTAAGATATCTCAGTATCTGGGTTTACTTAAGTGCTATTAAAAGGTCTCGAAGACTTAAGAAAAAATCAGTGAGAAAGAGCAGCTGCAGACCGTAACGGGGGAGAAATTATGAGAAATTATGTTATGGATTTGTTCATGAACACACACACACACACACACACACACACACACACACACACACACACACACACTTCATTATTAAAATAGGTGAGAGTGACCATTCCAAGTCACACTCAGACCTCATTTTGTTAAACTGAATTTAACCGTGTTTGTCTTCAACAAATTCAACCAGATGATAACATAGAAAGTGTGTGTGTGTGTGTGTGTGTGTGTGTGTGTGTGTGTGTGTATGGGATGTTAAACAGCTGGTGTAGAGACTGATGAAGAGGCTGTGGTCGATGTGATGTCCGGCAGTAAAGTGTTTCTATCATTGTCTGACAAACTGAGAGAATCCTCTTCACTGTCGCTTCATCCTCCTCCTCCCCTCTCTCTCTCTTATATCACACTCTCACTCCAAAAGTATACAGATGACCGAACATAACCACAAACTCATCCCAGAATCGTGGGTATTAATCTGTAACAGCCTCCACTCTTCTGGTTTCAGTCTTTCCACCAGATGTAGGAACGTGGCTGCAGGGATTTGCTCCCAATCAGACACAAAAGGTCCAACGCTGATGTTGTGTGATCAGCTCTGGCTCGCAGTTGCCGTTCCAGTTCATCCCAAAGTTGGATGGGTCAAGTTCTTTCACACCAAACTGTGAAAAATGTTTCCTTACAGAGCTGTGTGAGCTTTGTGCACCGGGACATGTTGTAACAAGAAAGGTATAAACATGCTTGTCTAAAATATCTTTGTATGCTGTGGCATTAAGATTTCCCTTAACTGGAACTAAGGACCTTAAAAATAACCCCTGACCAAAAGTGGACTAAATTATGGAGAGCAGTGTCCACATATTTCTGGCCGAAAAGTGTTTTTCTTTTCTCTTTTAGTGCGATGTTGCCAAATATTCCTCTGCATTGTTGTCTGTTCCTGCACCACTCCTGTGTACTTTGGCCCTTCACAGGAATTCTGTAGCTTTTGCAGGAGGCAGCGACGAAATGTTTTTATTTGAGCAAAAAGCTTAAAACGCCGGACAATTCATCAACGCACAAAGCTGCGGCCTTGGTGATGCAGTTCATTTTTTCTCTGTAGATTATGACACAATACGGCATCAAATAATTTGTCTGCTGCTTGTTTAGATCTCTGCAGTGGCGGTTTGTTCATTGTTAGTTGGTATGTGAGATGATTGCTGAGTGCTCGAGTTAAAGCGAAAGAATCGGCCTCCTGAATGTCAACAAACACGCCGAGACTAAATAAAATATTTCAGTAATTCGGTTTGGATGGTTGGATGTGAAAAGTGTTCGACCTCCACTAAAGACACACAAGGAGAACCCTCATAAATGTTTTTTCTTTCTCTCTCACACACACACACACACACACACACACACACACACACACACACACACACACACACACACACACACACACACACACACACACACACACACACACACACACACACACACACACTTTTATTTGGAACAGACAGAGGAAAACATCCACATGGCATCAGCAGTAGAGCTTTTTGTTTTAAGTACAGAGAAGCACAACATCAGCCATCAGGGCTTATAGTTTAGAAGGGCTCGTGGGGGCAATAAAAGAAATCAAGTTGTTCCAGATTTGGTCAAATTTGTCCTTAGTCCTATTTGATAGGTCAGTTTTTCCATCCTAAATATCTCCAGAGTAATTCCAATCTAGTCGTCGAGGGTAGGCTGAGTCGGGCTTAACCATCTTCTTGCAATTGTTTTCTTACGGCATTCAAAAAAAGTACATGACATCAAAGCTCAGTTGAGCTGAGTGTTAAAGTGTGCTTAGAGGAGCCTGGATATCCCTCCAGAAGATTTTTTAACTTGGGACAATGTTTCTTTTAATGTCTGTCAACAGCCGTATGCTAACGCTTGCGTTAACATCAAGGGCTAGAAGGGTTATGGCTGCTCGGCCTCACGTCAGCTTAGACTTGTGTCCCTTGCTGGTTCATAAAGTACTGACGTAATCATCCAGATTTTTAATCATAAGTATCAAACATGTTTCAAATTATCAGGCTGGCTGAAGCAAGTGGTTCAGGAGGTTTTAGACTGGATCTGTGGTCGTCAGGAAGTGGTAAATTTGCCTCTACGGAGAAACACACATAAAGCAACGCACCTCTAACACTTTTAAAACAACTTCTCATGTCAGACCGTGCGTTCAAGCCTTTAATGCTGATCTTTAACTTATGATACTTTGTGACAGGGGTGACAATATATTTAATCTGACAGCTAATTTACATGTTTCCTTTTTAGTGTACTATAATAACTTTATTATGGTGTGAAGGCCCAGACACACTGCAAGCGCCTGATGCTCAACACACATCATGTGCATTGCTTTTGGTGCAGCTATTCAATTAGAGACGTCAGACACTCTCAGTGTTTGGATGTTCACACTTGTTTATCTCGTCTTCTTCTGGTTTCTAATCATCGGATCAATTTGTTGTTTGTCTCTTTCTACAGTTTCCAGTAGAATGTGGAAATGTGTTCACTGCATGGCTGTGGACACATTCATAATCAGAGATGTATAGTAACGAAGTGGAACTACTTAAGTACTAAAATGCAGTATCTGTACTTTTTTGGAGTATTATTTTTCCCCCAACTTCCACTTTTACTGCACTACATATTTTTTTGGAATTTAATACTTTTACTCCGATACATTTTTCATGTGCTGACTCGTTACTCGTTACTATTGCAGCGTCCAGCCGGACACGTGATGAATGACGAGGCGATATTCAACATACCTGCATTTATTGCTGAACGGTTTGGTTCCAGGACTCGGTGACTGTCGCCGGAACCACGACAAAAAACCAATAGAACAGTCCCCTCACATCAACCTCGCTCGTGCGCAGTACGTCATACACCTGACGCACTCTCTCACCTGCTGCCCCGCCCCCTCGCTCTCGCATTCATTCAGACGCATTCACAGACCATGGGAAATCATAGAACTCTACCTTAAACATTGTAACACTGTAACATTGGAAGTTGTGCCTTAATACATATTAGAAATAATATAAACAACAGTCCTTGTACTTGTACTTGTACTTTCAGTACTTGAGTAGCATTTTACATACTTCTACTTGCAATACTTGAGTACAAAACATTTTGAATACTTTAGTACTTTTACTTAAGTATGGTGTTTAAAGAACACTTCAACTTGTACTCAAGTCAGTTTTTTGATATAGCACTTGTACTTCTACTCCACTCCTTTACTCCAGTACTTTCTACATCTCTGTTCATAATAACTGTTTCTAATGATCTATTTATGAATCTAAAACGACACTTGAGCAGCTTCCTGCCTCTTTCCTCCCTCTTTATCTCTCTTCTTTGTTTCTGTCTTATATTTCCTCTCACCTCCCTCCCCTCCCACCTCCTCCCCTCCATTCATCTGAGATAACTTTATCTCTTTCACCCTCTTTGTTCCTCTTCGGCTCGGTCCCTGTAGTGAGTAATGGGTTAAGAGGCGACTTGTCTAAAAGTGTTGAACTATTTCTTCCTCTGTGTCTCATCCTCCTACGTTTATTTTTCTCTCTCATTTGTCTCTGTGTCGCACCCACATACTTCTTTATTTCTGTATCTTTTTTTTTACCTGTTTTCGTTTAAATCAAAATATTTAGTCACAGCCCCACTCACAGACTTTTTGGGAACAATGACAAAAACATACTGGAAAGAATTTGGATTTTTTAATCTATTTAATATTTCATATTTTTTGACTAGCTGTAATGATAAAAATGTTTTGAACGTGAGTTGTTTCTCTCATTTACTTCAGAATGAGAAACAAAGTACGACTGTTGTCTCACCGTGAGATTAAAAATCTGTTTTATCAGGTAAAGATGTGGCTCTTTATACTAACAATTTTAGTGAATTTCTTCCTTTCATCCCTGTTCATATCTGTCAGATTGTTTGAAGTGTGTCTCCAGCAGTCAGATTTACAGCGTTGATACCAGTCCAGTAATCAGCTGTAGTGATACAGAAAGCCGACCTGGCTCCCACTAAAAAGAACCTCCAGTAAACTGACGTTTTATCCTTTTCCTCTTGACAGAGCAGTTAAATCATCCAGTAACCGGGCCTGAAAATTAGCCACATGTGGTCAGAAAACAGCTGCCCTTGATAACAAGACAAGAGATGCACACAGTGGCAGCCAAAAAGACTCATACTGTACACAAGACATACACTCATATACAAAGTACATGGCCTAGTTGTGGCAGTTTGAGGTCCCTCCCTCTCTCAATCATCAAGTGTTTTTGCACACTAGTCCTTAGTAGTGGACAGTGTTCACACAGTCACACACTTTTCACCTAACAGCAAACATCACAGGTCAAAGGTAAAACCTGATTAAATGAGCAAATGTAGATGCTTCCATAGACAACACGAGAGGTCTCTAAATAGACTGACGAGCATGAAAATCAAATGATCTCCTTAACTGTGTAACGTTCCGAAACTGAGACCCAAACCACAACACAAACCTCGAGTTGCAGTTCTGTCTTCCAGTGTTATTTAATTTAGTTTACTTAGTTTATACAGCCTGATCCTCAGCAAAGTGAATCTACCTCATACTGTTTTTGTATATTTTTGTAAAAATTTAAGATAAGCCCTCTGAGATGTATCGATTGCATGATAATTTTCAAAGGGGCGTACATGAAAATAGAAGCCAGAAGACTCAAAGTCAACATATGATTACTCTTGTCCAACAACAATCCAACCAGGGTTGTCTGAAAAATTGTGAAATGAAACTGGCACATTTGAGGAAGTCGAGATTAAGTTAGTAGTGATAACCACGTAACCATGTATGGACATCTGCTTCAGTCTGCAGTCGAACATGTACGTTTTTCTGAATGACGCCTGTGTTAGTCACATTTACACAGAAATACAGTCACAGACGCACAGACTGAAAAACACGCTCCCACTCACGCAACTTCCCCTGTGATCACATTTCCTGCACGACTTTTGTCTTTGGTTTTTATTTTTTCCACTTAGATTTATCTCATACGATCAAAAACACAAAAACAAAATGGTCTTATGACGACTTTAGTTTTGAGGTCTTGCAGTCGTCACCTCGCCTCTGTGCTTCCTTGCAAACGACATTAAAGCTGCAGTGTTTAACAGAAGCACGCAGCAGTGAGACTCTGGCCTTTACATTATCGGGTCATAAACCACCACCTGCACCAGCGAGCGCACAGTGGTCAAACCTTTTTTACGAGACTGTTTAAAAAGACTTAACACACTCTCAACTCAAGTCTCCACTGGAGATCTCCATGAAACAGAATAAAACGGCCTGCTGCGGTAAAATGCTGCCAAACATTCCCACCACTTCCCCAGAATCCTCAATAATCATTCCCAAACCATTCCCACCAGGGGAATAAACACAGAGACAATCCCAGAAACAAAAACCTATAAACGGTTCATTCAGGCTTCAGGGAGCAGTGAATGGACATCACCAGAGACTGAAGAAGAAGTTCAACAATAGTGAATCTGGTTAAACTGATGGTTTGTTGACAACCTGTCTGATTATTTGAAGGCTCCTGTTTCTTTTGCCCTGACAAACTTCATTGTAGTGATGTTTCCAAGTATGAGCCATCACTTCTGTGAATACATGCGAGGCACGTGCTGACAGCCAAGTCTGTTCTTATCCACCTGAGTGTGTTAATGACTTGCATTTGATCTCTAATTAGATGCATGTGGAAAATTAAGAAATTTGCAGTTCCCAATAAATCCAAATCAGGGCAGCAGATTAAAGTGCCGTGTGCAAAAGCAGCAAGCCATTAACATTTGAGAGGTAGCATTAAACACAAGGGTGTTTTCAATAGACATCAGGGTGCAAGATGTGATTCTGTGCTTCAGATATTATTTGGACATTTCTTGAATGGCATTATTCTCTATTGGGGAAGGCCTCAGTTGCCCAGTCGTGCCGCTTCGCTCTTTACAACATAAGAAAAATCAGGTTTTACCTGACTCAACATGCTACCCAACTCCTGATCCAGGCCGTGGTCAGAACACGGCTTCCATCAACCCAGTCAAAAGGTCACGTTACCCTGCTGCTCAAATATTATAAATATGAATACAATTTAAATGTTACACTAAATATTTATCATGTCTCTCCAGTGTTTTCATGAAGTATCGTGCATTATCATTTAACAGTACAAAATGCAGTTTGGCTTCTGTGCACATCGGCTCACGGGTCGTCTAACGGACACCTACATTTTTTTATATATCATAAGATCTAACAGGAAGTGAGAAACTGTTGATAAAATACCACAAATTTTATTTCAATTAAGTTAAATCCAGTTTTCCTGGTTATTGCAGCTGAGTTGTGTTTACACTGAAGGAGGCGGACTGGCATATAATGGCTCTCATTAGGCCGTTATTAGTGCTGTCAGTGGAGTCTGCTCAGAGCTGTGATGTATGGCTGTAAAGGATGATGGAGCACAGGGCAGCAGCTCACAGGTCAGGTGTCTGCAGATAATCTCAGTAGAGTTTGTTATCACTCATATTGTCAGGACAGCGCTAATGGTATTTACTGGTCCAGCAGCAAGAAGCAACCAAAATCAGTGAAATAGTTGCTGGTGCGTGACTTAGGGGGGTCGTACCCGGATCACAAAGTGTTTTAACATTCAGCAGATGCAGAGCAACATTAGCATTCATTTGTGGTCGTGTTTGTGTCCTCTAGATGAATAAAAGTCCATTATCCACTTGTATTTTTGGCTCTGTTTTGGTATTAGTCAAGTCCGAACAGGCTGTTCACACATGCAGACTCAAATGCTGGCAGAGCAGCTATTGCCGCCTGCTGAGCTACAAAAATTTAAAAAGGTGTCCAGCGCTGCCTCAGAAAGAGCAGAGAAAAGCTCGACTTTATGACGATGTCCTTGGACACAATGCATGTACTTTACCGTAAGAGGAATGTCTGTCTGTATCTAACTGTCTGTCTGCTGTCTGGTGCTCAACAGGTGGAGTACAGTGAGAATGAGCCAAAACAATGAGCTGAAAGAAGCTAAACGAGGCTCCTTAGAGCATTCCGTGTGATCCATTTAATCTTCATTAGACTTACTGGTAATATAAAGTAGATCAGATCAAGTTCATCATAATCAAAGCAAACATAAAAGTTAAATAAGTGTTAATGTTATTAATTCTTTTCCTCTTTAAAAACCTGAATTAAAAAAAAAAAGTAAAACTATTTTTACACACTAGTGCTTAAACATGTAACATTTAATAAGCCACACATGAACTCTCTTAAATTTATGACATTTCCTCAATATAAAAGTTCATATTTCACATAAAAAGTAAAATATTCTGAGCTGAGACTGTCTAAAACTAATTTTACAGTCGTTTTACACTCCAGCTGCTTCACTATAGCTTTAATTAAGACATGCACCCTGTGTGCTCACTCTCTCTCTCTCTGTAAAATCCACCTTTCTCCTTCTTATCCCATCAGATTTTTCAAAACCGCCGTCTTTCCTCCTCTTTGTCTCTCCGCAGAAGGTTATCATCAAAATAACCTTTGAGCACATCAAAGCATCCTATCGTAGTGGCAGCGGTTGATAGCTGGGCTGTGATCTGACCCAGCGGTTTTCCTGTCCCTCAGGCACAGCTCCATTTGAAGTCAGTCATTTGGCAGAAAACTAAACAAGCCCCCTGTTAACTACCTCACTTACCGCTGTTTACAGACCCATTCTGTTGAAAACCAGCAAACCGCTGCAGAGGCCGCACGGCCCCATGAATCCAAAGAATGACTCTGACTTAAGAAAACAACTTTACACTTTGAACTTACTATTGCAGGCACGGAAATAAACAGTGTCTTAATTTACTAATGAGTCTGATTGTTGATATTTAAGATAAAGACGTGGTCATGAACTTTTTTAACAAAAACTGTTTAAACTCAGTCTGAATGTTACTTGTATCCAAGGTTAGTACATCAAGAGTTGCATTGAGTGACTTAATTTCACAGGAACCACTGTAGTATTGCAAAAAGACAAATTTTATTATTATGATTCATGATCCCCAGAGGATGAATCATAATGATTTTGGGATCATCTGACTTTTCCTGTTGTGTTGGTGGACACTATCACTATTGGACAGATTGCCAGGATAAACTGTAATAACTTTAAACCCTAAGCATTTCACTATTATCGGGTAAAACTTTACAGTTTGTCCAACACTTTGGTTTTGGTTTGAAGGAAGCCAAAGTGGAAGTGCCAACATTTTCTCAAATGGCCACTTGAGTCTGGCTCAGAACTGAATCCTCGGATTAAAATGTCCAACTTCACAGCAGAAATAAACATGTTTACAGCCTGGTACAAAAACAGTTTTGGTCTCTATAGATATTTTACCTGTTCATGACAACTGTACTGAGGGTGAATTTATATACAACTCACCTGTTCACATTATATTAAGGCTTAAAGTTATGCAGTTATCATAGGCGGCTTGTTTTCTTTTCTTTTCTTTTTTCAAACCCTAGGCCGCTGTTTTAAGGACTAAGCCTTTGTACATGGGGCGGATGCTCTACCGACTGAGCTAAACAACACCCATAGGTGGCTTGTTTGACTCACCCATTCTCCAGGTCTTTGCCCACATTTGGATTAGCCGGGAACTAGCAGAGGCAGGACTGCCAAAATAGCGGTGAGCAGAGCACCACACTGAGCTTCATATCAGCTCTTCAGAACATTCTGCCTGTTAACTGTGACCTATTAGTATGTGCAGTCTCACAGAGCTGACACAAACTGTGTTCTTTCACTAAGAAATGATGCTCAGCTGTTTGGTTGACGTTGTCACTGCAGTCCAAAAACAACACCACCACAAACGCCACACCAAGATCGTCATCTGTGCTGTAGTTTAAACCTGACCAGAGTTGAGGACTCCAGCATTAAGTCTGATTTGTGACTTCCTGAGCTGTAAGAGAGAACATTTGTCACCAGCGACCGCATGAGAAATGCAAATATTGAAGAAGAATTTGAACCAATGGAGTGAATCTACTGAGTCACAGTTTGGGGGTGGGGGTGAGAAATAGGAACGTTAACTGCAGCCAGACTGTTGACAGAGGACAGCTGGGTTTCTTGATTTGTGCAGTATTGCATCTTTCTTATGAAGCTTTCTGTCCAGAAAAGCCTGCGTATGCATGCAGCCTTTGTATCAAACTAGAGCTGAAACTATGAGTAGATTATCTAATTTATCTATATTAATCTACAGAATATCCCCAATTGGTAATCAGTTAATCATTTGAGTAATTTTTAAAGCAAAAATGCCAAAAATTCTCTGGTTCTAAACACAAATGTGGGGATTTTCTTTGTTTTTTTGCCGTTTTGGACTGTTTGAATATGTCACTTTACATTTTATTGACAATGATCAGGAGATTAATCAAGAAAATAATCAACTGACCGACTGCAGCTCTATAACAAACATACTGCATGTAAAAGCTAAATACAAAGTTAATTATTAAGATGTTTCCTGTTACTGCACAGCTGGATTATTTTCTTGGCCTGTTTATATAGTTTGTATTTGTAATTTCAAGAAATACACTTTTCTTTTTTTTTTTTACAGAATACAACTGGTTTATGTTGCTTCCTTTCCCCTCATGAGCAGAGACATGACAAACCAAATCAGACACCTTTTTTTTTCTTTAATCTGAATAGAAGCGCAACGTCCTGACAAGGATAATGATGAATTTAGCTGTCTTAAATCCAGCAAACACCTTAAAATGTCTGATACTATAATTTTCAGCAGGGACGAGGGAGATAAAAGAGATGAAAGAAGAAGAGAGGGAAACTGAGACAAAGAGCAACGCAAAGAAAGAAAGAGGAGACGTAGTTATCTTTTATCTTTTATCTGAAGTGTATTAAAGCTCTGATGTAACAAATGTGTGGAATGATGTTTTTGGAGTCAGACAGCGATTAGACACTGACAGCTGACTTCGGCTGAAGTCTGAGGGTGAAAGGTCGGCTCTCTGTCTCCTGTCGGGACGCTGCAGACCTCAGCCCTGGTCTTGACCCACGTCTCCTCTGAGGTTTAACGGTGTGGGTGGTAAACACACCAACGCACACAGACATGCAGGCAGTTATATATACATTAATCTCACATTCACACGTAGCGACTTGTTAGAAACACTCCTGGTGAAGCACCACTTTGAATTTACGCTCTGCAGATTAAAATCCTTCTTGGATGTAATTCAATCCCTCCTTCAGCACAAGAAAGAAATCAACTCTGGTGGGCAGCAGAAATAATGAAATTCTTACTCGCTCCATTTACCCTGGAATGTATTTAAACCCATGTTACCTATCAATGGCAATCTGAGCTGCTGCGCATCAAACTGTTAAATCTCAAGAGATCCAATTTAAGGACGGATTTTTTTATTTCTTCAAGCTGCAGAGGTGCAAAGTTTGACCCTGTACGTGGAGGCTTGTTTTTGTGTGTCACAGATATAAATATGCAGATTCAAATATAAACATTTATGGTGTAAACATATAGATTATTTTAGTGTCAATGGCCCCACTCATTAACATGAAATCCATTCATGAATCTCTTACATAATTTTCATATCTAATTCTATTTATTTAGTAGTTTTAAAAAAGTAGAAAATACAATTATTATTATTTTGACTTGAAAATAATCATACATAAGAGTTCATTATTTTTTCAGTTAGTTAATCACTGGTCTATAAGCTCATCAGATGTCTTGTTTGTCTTGTTTAGTCCAAAACCTCCCAAACTATTCAGCCTACAGTCAAAAAAGACGAAGAAAAGACGCATGCATGACAGATGATTTTAATTGGTTTTAACTAACTGGTACACTAAAACATCTGTAAAATTGCTTTGTTGAGTCTATTCTATTGTTGAGTGTGATGCAACACTAAATGATACTAAATCTTCATTCTCTGCTATTGAGAAACAACTGCCTACATGACTTTCCTATTTAGGTCTAATTTCTCTTCAGATACAAAATATCAGACATCTGTGTTCCAGTAACAACGAGGTGGAACAAAGCTTCGGCAGATCTAGAAGTACATCCACCCAGTGCATTGTTGACTAAAGGGAATTACTGTGACCTGCAGTTATGTTGTCAATGATGCCATAAGGTACAAGCTTAGTCTTTTCATTAATAATCAAACAGAAGAGGGAAGCGTTCAAAGTGAAATACCATCATCAAAAGAGCAAGATTCACTTTCCAACACAATAAATTCAAATATTCTCTACACTGTTTTCACTACAACAACTACACCCTACCGCAAAATCTTTCCCAAGAGACCGAGAACCTTTTGAGGAACTCTTTTGAGGATCTAAACATGCCACAAGAGGAACCAGGGACTAAATTTACTTTCCGTACTATAATTCCAAGAAACTACTACTTGTTTATTGAAGTCAAAAACAAACTCATGAATTGTTGACAGCTCGAGAGAAAGTGAGAGCGTAAACGTGCAAACATGAGTCAATTCTTTCATGGCGGCTCTAAAGCAGAAATAAATCACCATCAAACACTGAGCAGATCATCTCCTTTCCCTCGTCTGCTTGTTTCCTTTTCATTCATTGCTTCAAACTCAAACATCAAAATCAGCAACAGTAAATACAAGAAACAAGAGAAACAAAGATGCGTTTCAAATGTTTGATCTGCTGTGGCTCTGGTTAAATTTTCTTCAGATGTGGTGGAAATACAAACAGTTTCCTAGTTTTGTTCCTGAGAATCTAGTTCAATACAACATTTGGTTACATGTCGAATGTTCGGGATGCAATCCTGCTTGAAGTTTTTTTTTTCCCTAAACATCATCTACAATACGACACAGCGATGATGATGGATACGCCCAACATTTAGAAAGCTAAAGATTTATGCTTCATGCAGGAAACAGAAGCATCATTCACGCTGCGGCGGCTCATTCTTCTGTAATGTTGGAAACTGTTCTAATGATGATGAATGAACTCTGGCACACACATTCCTTTCAAAAATGTTTTCTTTTTCTAATCTGATTTCATAGATCAACATCACCTGCTGCACCCAAATCACTTCAATCTGCACATCAGCAGGAGTCTGACTGAATCAGGAGATGACAGAGGTGCTGCAACAACTGTGAAACCCGGGAAGACACTGTGTGGTCTGTGGAGTTTACAGAGGCTACTGTATTAGTCCTCGTCGTACATCTATCTTTGATCACTGCTGCACACAAGTAATGTGGCTGAATGTGATAATGCCGTTTAAAAATCAGAGGTAAAGACCAATGACAGCCCAGCGAGTGACTGTTTTGTCATAAGGTGAAGAAAAGGCTCATGATATCTGAGTATCAGGGAATACTAACTAGCAGGTTTTGCTTTTCCTTCATGTTCATCTGGTTCTTTGTCAGAGAATCAACTTTCACATTCATTTGTGTTTCTAACAGGTTAATCAAATGAATTAAAGTCCATAGTGAAATGTCTTAATTTGCCTTGTTATTGTGTCTAAAACACACCAATGCATGTATAGCACTGTCAGGCTCTGGTTCGGTTTGTTACATCTATATTTAACATTAAGAATGACTAACTTCTGGTTGCAACTGATGTCAACCGAGAGCATAGAATTGGTTGCCAATTTCTGGCAACCTGGCAAGCATTACTGTCGAGCCCTGGAGTGCTGCCAATCAATCACAGTACATATATGAGGCTCCTATCACATCATTTCAAGAAATGTGGTTCCAGTAAGAATGCGCATTAATCACACTGGTGATAATATAAGACAGATGTTGACAAAAACTATCTGGTTTTACTACTTTTAGCCACTCTATCAGTGTGTCCATATGGATGGCGACTGGTCCTCTACTTTAGACAAGAGTTGATTATTTCTCTGGATATATTGCCATATGTTATGTAACGTTATCCATGATAGCCAGCATGTTTTGACATGAACAATCTACACAGTTACACAATTCGTGGGTGGGAAGCCAGTGAGGTTTGTTGTTGCACTAGTTACTTCTACTGGTTGGTCTGGGCTCTTGCACAATCGTGGTAATCCTGATTAACCACCATGAACCTCACACACTCTTCCAGTAAAGAATAAAGAAGCAGATGGTGATGCCATGTGTCAGATGTTTGTCCGACAGCCTTCACAAAACAACAGTGGTAAAATGGACTGTACTTATATGACACTTTTCTAGTGTCCCAACCAATCAATCACATTCACCCACTTGTACACACATTTACGCTGGCCGGGAAGCCTCAATGCTGCAAATAAAAGAAACGCTGCAAACAAAAAGAAACAGCGCTACATATAAAAGAGTTGTCGGTCTTACTATGGTTTAAAATATGCGTTTTGTGTTTTAACAACGTTTCAATTAAGAGTTATTGATCTCGGAAGTGCCAATATCTTTCTAACTTTACCGAAGTGCAGTGGCCAATAAGGCACCTTTCCTTATCTCGTAATTACGAGATCAGGGGTCTAATTTATTTTTTTTCAAGTGAATGCAATCTTCTTCTTCGCTCACATAAAAAACTACAGGTGCACCGGCAAAAATAGTCCCCGGTAATTCACTTCTGTTTCTTTTATTTGCAGCGGCGTTTCTTTTTATTTGCAGCGCTGTTTCTTTTATTTGCAGCGGCGTGTCTTTTTTATTTGCAGCGGCGTTTCTTTTTTATTTGCAGCGGCGTTTCTTTCTTTTATTTGCAGCGCTGTTTCTTTTTTTTTGCAGCACTGTTTCTTTTTGTTTGCAGCGTTTCTTTTATTTGTAGCATTGAGGGTTCCCGGCCACCGTACACATTCATACACTGAAGGCATTAGCAAGGTGCCAACTGCTCATTAGAAAGGAGCTAATCACATTTGTGGCACTGCCTTCTGAAGCAGTTTCGGGTTGGCCCAAAAACACACACTGACATGCAGACTAGATTGAACCACTGATCATTTAAATAGTGAACAACCCGCTCTACCACAGCCAGCCCAAACAGAATTATCAGTAACATGATGAAAAATACTGAAAAACATTATTGTGTAAAATCCACAAAGAACGTTGTACAACTCACTATCAATTAGAGACAATCAGTGTTCAGACATCCGTTTACTACTGTAGAAGAATTATTGTGCCTTAATGGCTAAACAACTTCTCCTTCACATCTGGAAGACGTGATAATTTTTTGTGGCAAATCTTCTGCAGTAGTTCTGCAGGATCGACGCGAGTTAATGGGGGGACAATGTTTTACAATGGCTCTTGTTACGCTCCGTCCGGTCACAGCGCTGAAGACACCACACATGGAAGGAAGGAAAAAGCTTAACCCCGCTTTACTCCTGATCGAAACCAGCTGCCACTCATCCAGAGTCATAACCCGAAACTTTGATCTCTGTCCTACAGATCACCGAGCAAGAAAAGTGAGCTTGTTACAGTCTGAAATAACAACTGCCCACACGGCAGCTGAAGCAAATGACATTTCTGTTGGAGGAGTCCTGAGATGCTATTGAACGCGTGTTTTCTTATAGTTTTGTTTCTCCAGGTTTATTGAGGGGTTAAACTGTCCAAGACAGAGCATCCATCATGAGCTGCATACATGTTCGCCGATGTTGCTGCACTGCAACAAAACTTCATATTGAACTTTACATTTTTTGTCTGACAGAAGGTTCTTGGTGAAAAGTACCAATACATTTGTGACTTTATTTTTATCCATTCTCTGTAAAGGCAAAGCAAACTTCAGTTGATCTTTTTCTACATATGAACCGTTACGCTGAAATGTGTAAATGATCTATGGTCTCCAAACAAAAAGGAAAAACAGAAAAGTGCTTCATCTCTTACCTTTCTCAACCACTGTGTGTTGTTCTCCATCGTGCTCTCCAGGTGTTGCAGTTTCTGAGCCGACCATTCGCCGTCAACTGGCGGCGAGTCTCTCTGCACGATGCTCGACCCGCTGCGAGATCCGCCGTATTGCTCAGATCCTCCGCTTTGGCATCCATCCAGCTCCGGGAGGATGAAGGTGTAGCTGCACTGGCCATGTTGGATGCGGTGAAACTTCCTTCTCTTATCTGCACCGCTGCCGCCACCACCACCACCTCCTCCTCCTCCTCTCCTCTGGCTTCTTCCAGCTCCTCCTCGCTCTGTGCTCACAGCACCAGCAGCACCAGCAGCACCAGCAACGACTGACAAGGTCCAAAGCAGCAGAAGCACCAGAATCCCCCGGCTGAGATTTAAACCTTTCATGATGCTCTCTCTTCAGCTGTATTAAAGGTGTTTTCTCTCAGTGCAAGGAGGGTCAAGAGAAGCTCATTCACACTTTGACCCCAATTCACTTTGTGAAAACATCTGTGTGCAGGATGAAACACGAGTCATGCACGAGTCTCTGCACCTACCAGTCAATCCATGAGGTCTGACTCTGCACCAACTACTTTTAGCTGCTTCTGGCTTATGGATCACACCTTTTTTCAAATGCAGAAACAGAAAGTAACACCTGTTCCCTCCCTCAGTCCCTCAATGAAAACATACATTAGATGAGTTGGCCAATACCTGGGATGTATCTGCTTCTTTTCTCCTCCTTCTTCTTTGGTTATTGGGTCTTGATTTTATTCTCTGCGGTCAGGTTTGTCTTGTCGATGAAGATTTTTCAGGAAAGGTCCATTGGTTTTGACTTTCATGATTTTCTAAATTCTGTCCTGTCCTTCATGAGCCGGGTGCAGATCCAGACCTACTCACGATAAAATGTAGATGGACAGAAAACTAAGTGGGTAGACAAGGATGAAAGTTGTTGTGAGAAAAAAACTGTGTGAACAAGGATGGGACTGACTGAGAGAATAAAAAAGTTGTTTAAATGCAAGGTAATGATATCAGAAAAATAAGATTTAAATCTGCATGCAAATAAAAGATGACTGAAATCGACTCAATCCTCAAAATATCCAGAAATAAAAGAAAGGAGAAAGTCTTTTTTTCCCCCTCTCATCCTTCTCTGGTGGCTCCAGTTTCAGAAGTGGCCGAAGAGAAATACTTCTGCCTCCTTCTTATCTGAGGCTGGCTGAGAAAAGGAGAAATGAACGAGGGAGGGAAGAGCAAGAGGAGGAGGAGGAGAGGGAAGAGGGAGGAGTGGAGGGACAGGAGACCTGAGGGAGGTCTATTAGAGTACCCTCTCTATTTGTGGGCTGAGAGAGAAAGAAAAGAGAGCCAGAAAAAAGAAAAAGGGGATGATTAAGGGAGTAAAAAAAGAGGAGAGAGAGAGAGAGAGAGAGAGGTAAAAGGAAAGATAGATAAGAGACAGCAGAGCAGCAAAGGAAACTAAACTGTTGACAGACAGAGGAAAGGCAGAAAGAAATGGACGGATAGACGAGAAAAGAGATCTTAACATGGGCTAGTTGCTTCTCTAATCTTCTCTTCTAACTGATCTTTCAGTTTTGAAGTAAATCCCAATGCCATGTATGGTCATTCATACTGAGTCAGCAACGGGAAGCTTTGAGCTGCTTTGGGGCATCAGAGGGGCCAAATCACGTAGTTTACAATCATTCGGTCTCTCTCTGTTGCAGGATGTACCTACCTTCTCCATGCTGCTCTTCACTCTACAATGAAGTACATACAAACATTAGTTCTAGACAGATGGCTTGGTCCCAGGCTTATAAAAAAACACCAGGGGACAAAGTGGCTTGTTAATTATTGCGTTTATTTGCACAGCGATAAACTGTTCTACAGAAGTTGACTGATATAAATACAGATAAAATTCTTTGATAAAACCAGAGTGAGAAGAGACGCGCTCATTTGATTTGTGCAGAAAGATAAAGAACCTAAAAAATGTCAAAAATGACGTCTCGAATTAAGAAGAAACAAAAAGAAGACACATATAACACGTTAAGTTTTTTGTTTATAGAACGTGTTACTGTACCATCCTCTGCTGGACACGAAGATAAAAAGATGCTCTCATCGCCTCACCGCTACCCACTTATTTATTTTGACATGATGCAGTCTTATTTTGAGCCCAGCTCGACCTCGGTCTACTGTTACTGTTGTGCTGCAGCATACATCTTAACGTTAGCCAATCAGTCCTTCGGGGGAGAGCAGAGGGGTTATACAGTTTGTGGCTTCTGCCCCAACCGGAGATCATTCTCATGGGAACAGGAGTGGACAGAGTGACCCGGCGCACAGAGCTGTGATACATAGAGCGGGTGTCTGTTCAAAATCCTCTTATTGCAACATTTTGTGTTTTAACAGGGAGGAATGTTTGATTAGTGTTTGCATTCAATCATTTATTAAAAAAACATCAGTTGTCTGTAACATCTGACACAATGACAGGACAATCTCTGTCCTTTGTCCAAGTGTGCAGCAAGTTTTAATTATGTCATCTGTGGATATTTGTATTCATATATTAGTGATGATGTCCTAATGTGCTCCGATACAAACTGCAAACTATACTGATCGTAACGGTTGTTGTATCAAAAAAACATGAGAAAACCTTTAGAATGAAGTGTTGAGTTTAAATTCAGCGAATCAGCCTGTTTCAGTTTTCTTTAGCACAAGATTAATTACTACAAACGCAGTTTGATATGATCTAACTTTTGTTAACAGCTTACAAACAGGTGGAGCTGCTTGACAGGCTAAATAAGCTGAAACTAGATCTGCCACTTAACTGTAACTCAAGTACATTTTTATCATCTGCCCACGTCTTTGCAGACGCATCTCTATAAGTTTTGTATTTTTGTGTTTTTCATCCATTTTTATAGTTTGAACACGTTTAGTTTCCATGTGCATCAAAGTTTCCTCATACTGAAGAAATCTCCATCACTTTTTTAAAAATTGTATTTTAGTTTGTAAACACAAGACAAATTTCAATGAACTAAACAATTTTCAGACTTTAACAACTTAACTCAGCTTATTTTTGTTGCCATTGTTGCTTTTCTTTGATAACAGACAGATAGAAGGGAGTGAGAGGAGGGTATTACATTTAGAGTACATCAGAGCCGTAACTCTACTTTATGCTCTTATTTTCAGTCTATATTCATCTATGCAGTACCGGTATCTTCTAAACTAAACTTTAGTTGGAAGAGTCTAAGGGTCCATGGTTTGATCCTGGGTTCTTATTATTTTACCTGAACATTGATTTGGTGGTGGTGAAGGTTGGTGTAACTACATTATTTGTCTTTGAGAGTGGTGTTTGATTCTGGAGGGTTTAGTATAGGCTTCTCAGTTAACATGGTGATTGGGAAATGCCCTGCTTTGCTCTGGAGAGACACCATATTGGCACCAAACATGGTCAGACAGTACAGTATGTCAGAGTAAAACTATAAAAACTGATGAGTCAATGTGGGAAAGTGATTGTTTCTCTCCCTGTTTTAGTTGCATGTTTTAATAAGTCAGTGAAATCAGATCATATCCAATAAACATAATTTTTGAGAGTCTGTACGCCAAAAAAATATCAAAATTTCAGCTGCGGCCATCCAAATAAGATTAGGATGACATGCTTTGAGGCCTGTCTGTGCTCTCCAGTTCTGTGTGTCCTGGTGATGTCTGTACTCTCTTATATTCGGGCTGATATCAGGAATAGCGGAGGGCACACAAGTCATGAACCAGCCCTTTCACCTTCCTTCTGTGGGAACAGAAGGATGAACGGACGAGGATGTGTGTTTTTTTTGTTTTTTTTAATTCCAGGATCTGATTTCTGCCATGTCTATTTTTCTTTTTGTCCATTCGTCCAGAACTTCCTCGTTCTCCTTCCTTGCTCTTTGGACACATTTATCACATCATGGTTCATTGATTTGCCAATTCTTGTTATTTTAATCTTTTTTTTGAATTCTTCATTAGCATCAGATTATTTATTTAATTTATTTTCTTTATTCTGGGACAATATTTCAGATGTAAAGTTGTTGCCGCAAATTGCACTGTTTCTAGGACGCTTCAACAGGGCAACAGATGCACGCCGGCACACGATGGCTACGTCAGCTCAAACTCGACTACAGTATGTGGAATATTCTGTGTGTGTGTATATAGCAGCCTTTATATAATATGAACTGTATGACACACTTAGCCTTCAGGATGGGAAATAATGTCTGAACCTGATAGTGTAGCGGTGCTGTGATGGATGAGGTCATAACCCCTCCTCACACTTTGGAATTCTCAACACCTGCAAAAACACATGATGGGATGTAACCTGAGAGGGTTTGGGCTCATTCATAGAAACAGAGAGAGGGTTTAACACATACAGACTGAGTGGACAGACAGATGAAGGGATGACAGGATGAATGAAGCTATCAGCTCTTTGCTGATGGATAAAAAAGATGAAGGAATAGTAACAAAATTGTGTTTGGGGGTTTGGGTTAGATCAGTGAAAACACTTGGCTCAGATTGGTCTGGTTAACTGATTCTACCACAGGAGAAACAATCAACCAATCTGGCCGTTACAGGATTAACCACAACACAACTAACCAGCTACAGTACATCCATTAAAAACTACAACAGACAAGCATAGACGAGATCGAAGCAGCTGGTTTTTGTAAGATGTCTTAAACCCCTTTCAGGCAACGGACGTAGGGCTACTCAATAGGCTTGTCAGTGTCAGGGGAGACTCCAGTCTGCTGTATATTTCCATACACTTCATAGATAATCCTGAGAAATACACCAAACATAGACAAATTACCAGATAAACTAACAGATAAAAGTTCAGTTTCAGTTTCTGTCGCAGCATAGACAGTAGACATGTATCCGTGATGCCACCCACAGTTTTCTGAAGAGCTGTTGTAAGGCTCACAGTGCTGTGGCCCGTCATCTTAGCAGTTCTGCCTCTGGCCAAAGAGGTGGAGCATAGATGGACCCGAGGCAGTCCAAATGATGCTCAAACAAGCTACCTGTGACAGCACCCACCTGTCTAAGCATAACTTTAAGCCTAAATATAATTTGAACAGGTGAGTTCTATAAAAATTCACCCTACAGGGGAAATTAGCTACAGAGACCAAAACAGTTTTTTGTACCAGGCTGTAAACATGTTTATTTCTGCTGTGAAGTTGGACATTTGAATATAACTCACTTCTGGAGCCAGCCCCATGTGGACGTTTGTAGAACTGCAGTTTTTGGCACTTCAGTGTTGGCTTCACTTCACTCCTTTTCTCTTTTATGTTGTTTTGTATATTTTATTTTCATTACAAGCAGCAGCGTCCAATCGAACTCTGGTTTGAAGGAGGGTCGTTGATTTGTTTTGACCCATTCAGACGTAACCACATGAGTCGGCCTGATTGTGGAATTACATCAACTCTTAATCTCTCACAACATTAGCCTCATTCAAGCGCCGCATACTAACTCTAACATCTTTCCAGATCGCTCCGTGTTCCTGCCACTACCTGATAAATGTGTAAAATTTATACTGTATATACTACAATATAACAGTGTACATAAACAATAATGCTGAAAAAAAACTGAATGAGTATTACAGTAGTATTAGTTGAACTTTACAGTATAATTTGCCTGTTTCTGACCACAAGTAAAGCTTAACCTGAACGTTTACCTCTCTGATCTCTGAGTCACACTGTTGAATCCAAACCTGGTTGCAGCTCGGAGCCACTGCAGACACAAAATCCACATTTTCTCCAGTTCACTGCTCTAAACAACCATCGCTACACCTTCCACGTTCAGCAACATAATAATGGCCTTCAAGTTAAAGTGGTGCAGAAACGTTTGGGCCAAACTGGTGCAAATAAAACTCTGAGAGTCCGAGCAGTTTTAAAGTATCAGATGGGCTTCAGAACACGAGAGTTCATTCTAATAAGCTGAGCTCCAGTGTTTGTCTATGATGTGTGTTTATCTTAAAGATTGTAAGTGCTTTTGCTTTACTTTCATTACAGTCATTCCATCACGTTTTGTTGAGCTTTTCTGATTTTGAGAAAAAGATTAAAAAAGATTAAAGAGGTAATGTGTCAATTTTACATGAAGCATCTGAAAGACGAACTGAGCGGCACTTTAAAGAGACGAAGGCCTCAAACTGTCATTGGGAGATTTTATGGCTCCAAACTAAGCCTTCTATCTGGAAGAGTCATGACATTGTGATGGTTTTGATCTTTTTTAAGTGTCGGTGATTCCAATACTTCCAGGAAATGTTGTTGCTAAGAAACTTTAGTCAAAACTGACAAATATTATTAAACACAAATAATCCGAAGCCGGCATGCTGGCAGCGGTTTGTTTGTGTTGTTTCAGTCCACATATTTTGCTTCTTTTAAAGAAAGGCCGCTAAAAAAAACAAAAGAGTCAGACCACGAGCAGTGCTGGGTATTAGTTACTTTGGAAAGTACAATGTTACCATCAATTAAAAGTAATCTGTTACGTTACAGCGTCACCTATGAATAAAAGTACTGTGTTAGAGTACTCATGCATACCAAAAATGAAAAGCCGTTTGCAGCCTCGCACATGCTGCAAGTTAACTGACACAGACAAAATGTAGCAAAAGACAGATTGTAACAGGAAAGTGTTGTTGAAAACACATTTCTTGGAATGCACTAATTATATATTGTATATATTACTGATAATAAAAGGAGTAGCAGTAGTAGCTTTTTCTTTTTTTCCTTTAGGCGTTGTGAGGGCCTAACTGAAAATCTCTGACTCAAACATGGAGTCAGACCTTTTCTGTGTTTCAGTAAGATATAATAATGTTTTATTTAATGAAAATGTCTCATGGTTTACACAGTAGCATGTAAACCTTGTCAAGTGTTTCTGTCGGGGGGAAAGACAAGTAGACAGGAATGCTTTCAGGGAGGGAGTAAAAACATATCATGACTTTAAATAAAAGGAATTTACTGCCGTTATATCTACAGACTCAACGTTTCAGAGAAAAAGCTTGGCATTAAGCGACGGAGATTTCCCACCATTAGTGACGATCGTGTTTATACTGTATTATCTGCTTCATTCTAACTGTATCACAAAGGTAATCCAAAACCCGATAAGAGCAGCTATGAAGATTAACAAGGTCACTCAGCGAGTGAAGGGTATAGAAACACTATTTTAAAGGAATACTCAAAGTGAGTTTATCTACCTACATTAATTGCCTTTCAGAAGTGAAATATAGCACTGATAAGACAGATTGCAGGATTATTTATTTTAAAAGGATCAGTTGAAGAGCGTCCTTGTTGTGGGTCAATCAGTGGCTGGGTTAAGATGAGTGGGTGGGATAAACGTGGGTGTGTTACAGTGGGGAATTCACAGAAGGCGATCTTGCAGCCGACGGTTCCTGACAGGCTTTTAAATCCTTAAGTAAACACACTACAGCTCCCCTAACTCCAGGGTAACATTAACCCTCATCAATCAAACTTCATAGTAATGCACATACACTCTCTAACACAACAGGTTCATCACAACTGTTGCTTCATACCTTTACAACCTGTTACAGTGCAGTGTAAACCTGTAAGGTGGTACATCGACTGAGGAAGTTAAGGAAAGTGAGCGAGCAAGAAGGAAGAAGCATAAAATTACACTTCTGTTCCTCTTCTAGTCCATGATAACACAAATATTTTGTTAGAGTGCAGTATACAGACCACACTGAAATAGCCACAGCCTCACACTCTGTATCCAACTTCAACAACCTGTCCAGTCCTGCAAATCAATCAAATTATCTGAGAAACTGGAAGCAGTGTTTCAAACGTACTGTGTGACAAAGTCTAGCTTTAAGCAGTGTAGGTGGTGACTGACGTGGCAGTTTACTTCTCAAGCAGACATAGAGAACAACAGATGTCTTCTTTTCATCCCATCACTACATCAAACTTAATTATCAGAGTTATGCAACAGTAAATACAAGAAAGGACAAGACGACTTTGTTAATGATTAAAACTGACATTGTCTAATTAGCCTTTTCTTACCGGATCATCTTCAAAGGTGTTGAAAAAACATTTTTTATTTTTAGCTCCTGAAGTTGCTGGATGTTTTTAGTCAAAGGGACTAATTTTATATATTTCCTCACACAGAACCATGAGACAATCTGTAGGTGTATGTTATGACATAATGGAATTTTCCAGATTGCAGACATTCAACGATGTCAACAATGAACTATTGTGTCTCTTTACTTAGTTGAGCAGTTCTAGCCATAATATGGATTAGTAGTCAAATGGGCTGTTTACTGTAAGCAAACCGTACCTTTGAACAAAACAACAGAGGGGTTAACATTGGAGGCACACCTGGTAATTGGTAATCATTCTAAGTGACTACCTCATGAAGCTGAAAATTGTGTTATTACAGGTTGAGAAAAGTTCATACCACTGATGCCAATAAAACCATTTAAAAACCAACTAGAGGGGGCAGTCGGTATCGTAGTGGGTTAAGCGGCCACCCCATGTGTGGAGGCTATAGTCCTCGCTGCAGCTGGCCCCGTTTCGAATCCCGCATCGGACGGCCATTTACTGGGTGTCACTCCCCCTCTCTCTGCTTCCTGTCTATCTTCAGCTGTCCTATCTATCATTAAAAGGCCAAAAAATAAATGGACATAAAAAAATGTATTGTCACTAAGCTGCTGTCACAGACAAACTACAAAATGCTGGTGTGGCTGGACAATCAGGGGAGCCAAGAGTTATTTTAATCTGTATTGCATACATATAAGATACACACCATCTGAAGAGGTAGTTTAAGCAATCCGATTATTACTCTACAAAAGATCTAATCAGCCCACCAAACATAAGCAAACACTAATGTCCACTAAAACCATCACATATACCGTGATTCGTTTCAGCTTTTACTTCATTGCCCTAAATGTTCCTCTCACCAGCAGGTCGTAAATAACTAATAAATTTCCGTAAATCACAACCAGTCTTTCAAAGATGCGTTTAGACATTTGGCTTTCCTCTACAGACCCCTTACCGTAAAGAAATCTCTATCTTATCTGTGTTTTCTTTCCAGATTTTCTGGCAGTCCCACCAATCGCGAACACACTCATAAACCATAAAACACACACTCAGCCATTGTTCCATGTTTCACTTGGAGCAGATGACATATGTTATCAGACTCCAAACCTGCAGCCAAAAACCATTAGTGTTTTGTGAAATAAGGAGGGTGTCCTTCCCACTCAGAGCCCAAAAACCCAGAGAGGATAATCAGGAAAAATGGTCTGTGTTGTTAGTTGTGAGAGATTGTCTTTAAATCTGAGGTTTCAACACAATCAACACAATCTGATGGTGTGTGTGTAAAGGTCAGTACGAAGACTTTCTGGTACTCACACCATGTAGGATGCTCCTTTAATGGTTTCTTTTGCAACAACAATCGTCATGTTTTTATTATTTCACACTAGTAAAACACCCTGCTTCACACATTCACACACTGTTGTTGAACACTGGTGGTGAAGGAGGCTGGTCAGTGCTTTGCTTAAAGGCACCTTCGTCACCTACATTAAATATTGATTTGTTACAGATCACCATAACAGCTAAAGATATTTTGTTGCCAATTACAAGATGCTTATGTACGTTAATGCATGCCTGTGGCTTGGTTCCCTGTTTCAATAACCAGTCAGCTACATAAATGATTTAATGTAAATCTGATGTAAATGCATTTTTTGTGTTATTTGTAGGTTCTCCTACACGCTTGAAAAGGGATGGTGAGTCGAGGTGTTATCAGTTCTGCAACTTTGTGTCGGCGTGAAATTCAATGTGAGTCACATCTTGTTAGATTTATATAGCTTACAAGGTTGATGATGCAGTGCTGCAAAACACACCAACTCATATAAGGGCGAAGTGAGGGTTTTTTTTACGATAATTATTATTTTAATCATCATCCTTGTGGTCATCATGACTGTCAGCATTTCCACAGCAAGCGTTGTTAACTTTTAACTGGTGCTGGTTTAAATAGAACACTGTCTCCTGACATCAGCACAGCTGAAACTTCCCCTTTCGGATTAATACAATTACACTGCTATTATTCTAATTCTGACATACTGTGTTTATGTCAGATTCTTCTGACTAATACGAGGCATAATTATCTTTGTCGCTCTCTCTTTCTCAACACTTCCTCTGAACTGTCAGTTTAAAGAAGTGCGGAGTAATAAGTAAGAAGTTCACCCATGACTAAATAAAAGGGGAAGGATGGACAGACAGGTGGGGGCGAGATGTTTTTAGGTAACATACACTACAAATTCAGGAAACACTTGACTTGACACCAACTAACTGTGAAGACAAACTGATCGGGGAAACTGGAAAAACCATCTGGAGTTAATCTGACCAACAAGTTCACCATCTACAAACCGACACAATGAAGAGCTTCCTGCTGCTCATCCTCTCACTGACGGCAGGTAAAAAACTATCTTTAATATCTAACAAAGGTTACAGCCTGACATATTTTATAGTCTGGTTTGAGCTAATTGTTTCAATTGTAACATGTTTTACTGCATTCATCAACATGAGTAGAACTACAACTACAATATACTGTACTGCAAAACTGTACAGCTCCATGAATCCAGCTATTACAGCAAAATACAAAAATCAGGTTAGCAACAGTGTCAAATCACATTTTTATTTAAATATACGTAAATGTCTGTTTTGCTCTCAGTGTTACTCGTTTATATGTAGCACAGTAGTTAAGGAAAGATAATGAATACATGAGAACTATTTTGTTGTTTGTTTGTTTTTCAACAGACAACATTGAAATATAAATGTTTATATATTTGTCAATGATTTAATGCAAAGTCAGATTTTTCTCTATTTTTATCGTGAATCTTGAAGCCACTGGGATTTTAAACATTTCAGACTTTGGTGACTTTGGTAGCATCTAACATGACACTCTGGAAACATGACAACAGCCAGTTTAAAGTTGAAGAAAAGAAATAATCATGTAAGAATTAGAATTCAAGATCAATTGAGGCAGTTACAGGAAATATACTTCTTCTAAAAGAACGTTCTTCTTTTAATAAACTCTGCTGTTATAAATATAAATTCCAGGAAGTAACAACAGTGGAGCAGAGACATCTCAAAATATTATGAATTATTTTTATGTGTATTGCATTGTAGCGTGTTTTAAATAATAAGATTTCAGTAGCAGAGGATTCTGCAGATATGTATATATTTATTTTATTTAATTGGACAGATCTGTGTGTTTCTTAATCTGACATATGATCTTTTCTCTTTCATCTACAGGCTGTGTGGCCTCATACAAAGTGAAGGGATGTGAAGGAGGATGGGTTGATTTCACGCACAAAATAAATGAGAATGATCCTAATATTGTTGTAGACATTCCAAAAGGTCCTCATTTTGAAAATTCTACAAAAGTCATAGAAAATATTCAAGGGGATGTGTGGAAACAAGAAGGCAACATTTCCCTGTATTATAATACAACAAATAAAAAACTCAGGGTGGCCATCAAACAACTTCAAAGTGAGGACTTTGGGGAATACGAGTGTGAAATTTACCTAAATAAGAATCGTGCGAAACAGAAGAAGACTGAAGTGGACGTTGGTAAGAAATGTTCTTTTTTATATTCCTGTCTCTCTCTCTTGTTACAGCGCTCAGTAACTGTGAAAATAGTCAGAGGACTGTGATGTAGACAGACCTCCGTGATCTTCATGGCTGTCTGTATAAGTCAGGCGGCCTTTGAGTGTCCTGCAGAGATGTCATAGCACAGGAGGCTCTCCACTACTGCATGACAAAGTAGATACAGCACTTCCTGGTTCAAAGCAAAGATTCTGGGCTTTTTCAGGAAGTGTAGCCTCCATATGGAACTCTCACACCGGTTTGTTATCCATGTGGACGCCCAGGTACCTGTAGGAGTCCATCTGCACTATAGTATGGTCAGGAATGAACCCTGGTGAGGGATCACCAGTGAAATAGATGGAGATCAGTGCTCACCTTCACTTCTCCCATTAGAGTCAATAGACTTAGGACCTGCTACTGGTTTCCTAACTGAGAGCAGCAGTGGTTGAACCAATGTGACACAGCAACAGGAAGGAAGGAAATTACTTCAGTGTTTTTTGTCTGTGGTCAAGTTTGCTCACTCCTGATGGAAACTATACTTATTGCATCATCAGTGTCTCTGTAGTGTCAGTATGCAAACCTACCTCAGTCTGCTGTTTGCTTGCTATATATATTTCTTTCATATATCACCACAGGTCGTGATATATAGCCAACCTGGGAACAGGCGAGATGTCTGCTTTTTTGGAATAGTTGCTATGTTAATTCCTGCTACGGGGTGGCCATGTCAACATTTTAAAAACATTTTTACATTCAGAAACCTGTTTATTCTGTTTGCTTGGAATAGTTGTATACAGGTTTGTTAGTGGATTCACAGTTTTCAGGCCCATAGTTTCCTATTGTTCATTGTTTATGTTTATTGTTTTCCTCACTTTTGACCTCCATGGAACAAATCTGCTTTTTCTGGCATCACAAGATCAATGCAGAATTTAATGTACCCTGTAGCAGAGTCTTCAGAGAACATGTCCCACGCTTTCAGTGTTTCAGTGCTATCATCTGTCCAAACACTGACAGGTTTAATGCTGTTTTGTACGTACAGTTCATATAGACAGTGTTTTGCATTGCAGTAGTGTTATATTGCACATTTAAGACTTGTCTAACATTTTGCTTTTCCTTCCTTCTCTCATGTCTCATTAATTTACCAACAAACACAACAGCTTTTTCTGTCATGATAAGAAAGTTTTGTCTCTTCCTTGTTAAAACACTCAGTCACATAATAAAAGGTCACTCTAAAATGTGCAGTTTTATCTTGCACTCTGAACTATGGCTATTTCACAAAGCTACAGATACCCTTTTTTCCAGAACGACAGTCATAACCTGCCCTACTCTGCCTCTGATTGGCTATATATATTGACAGACAGACAGTCTGGTGGAGCTTTGACATTAAATACACATTTATGGCCCTTTGAGAGGGTCACTGTATCGATACCTGTGGGGTAGCAGCTCTACTCTGAGAGTGATAGACTTTATTGTCCCAGTAGGAACCTTTGCATTGTTTTACATTATATACACTACATCCATCCCACTCAAGAATACAAACCATGGTGCAAAGAAATATACTGACAGTTCTTCCCAGGATTTTGAAATCAAATTCCACATTCAAGTCCACAAGTCATCATCTACAAAAATAACAGTGTTAAAAGAAATGTAATCAATTTGCCCCCAAACACAACTCACGACAAACAGATACGGAGAGATCTCACATGTTATCTTTCTTTTTGTTACAGAGACAGACAGAGACGGCTGCCAAAGTCAATTCATTCAAACTGTGTACAGAACAGCTCAAACCACCATCACATGTGATTATCCAAAAAAAAAAAAAGATAAGCCCGATGCCTTGTTTTTCTGCAAAGAGAACAATCACACCTGTGAGGACATCTTATCAACTGAATCTTCTCCAAAGTCAAACGAGACATTCACTCTGACAAAAACCAACAAAGGCTTCACCGTGTCCATCAGTAAAGTGTCCTCACATCATGCTGGTGTCTACTGGTGTGGAGTAAAGCCAAATGAAGGACGTTACCGAGCTGGATTCAGAAAAATACAACTAGAAGTTAAAGGTGAGTCTGACACATTTGATACTTTTAGGTTAGATTTACTCACAAATAATTAAGGTGTATCTGAAGCATGGGTTATGCTCTCCTTATAAAATGTTTGCTGGCATCAAAACAAAAGCTACAATAACTAATGATTACTGATCAACTTGTAGTTCATCTAATGAAGACGTGTTAATAATGAACTGTGTTTTGAGAATCATCAGTGTTGTTCATGCAACACATTTGATCCAAAATAAATACAGACAGAAGCAAATCAATGGCTGCCAAACTAAAACAGTTTATTTCACAAGTTAATACAAAACTCAGTTAGACTCCCCGACTCTTGATCCCATTTTTAATTTTACTTTTTTTAAACTTAGTGTTTGTCAAACTTTGTATTTCTTATTTTCTATACTGTAACTGTAATCTATATCAATTTTCAGCACCTCCAGCTGCATACACACCCACTAGTACCTCACCAACATCTACATCAACATATTCTACTTCATCTGCTGTGTCTACTACTACTGCATCTCGTGAGACTGGTGGTGAGAAAGGACTTTGTTTTTTGAAACATGTGACGGTTCTGGATGAGTTTTGTGTGTTAGTGATGGTTTGAGAGTCTGATCATCCTTTTGCTGTGTGGTTTTGTCTCTAGCAGATGACTCTCGGTTACCAATCATTGCTGTAGTCGTCTGTGTAGCTCTGCTGGCACTTCTGCTTTTTCTGGTTCTCCTCTACAAACGTAAGACATTTCTGAAGCAGTTTGCACAACATGAAACACACACGTTCACACACTTATAAGCATACACCCTTTTTACTTACTGGCAGTAAGTTCAGTTTATGTGTCACACACAGTCAGACGAGTAAAAAGAACAGACAGATCCAGATGACCTTTTCTGTGTGAACATTGATATTGGTCTAGCTGTCAGTGCCATACTCATGTCTCTCTACACAAAGGTCGTGTTGATTAAATCATTTGAAATAAATACAGACGTCAACACATGTAACTGAGTTGTTTCTTTTCCTTTTTGTTTGTTCATTTCTTTCTTACACCTCCTTCTTTGTCTTTGACAGGACGTGAACATACAAAACACACCAGGAATGAAGACGCACAGAACGACAACGAGGTCAGTGTTTGTATATGTGTGCAACTGTTTGTCGGATGTGATGAACAACAATTGGAATTGACTCAATGCATGCATGCAGTTCCCTTCATGAAAGGACTCGGGTTCGTTTTCTGTAAAGACATTAAAGTTCTACTGCGATCAACTCTGAAGCTCTTTGGTGCCTTGAAGACTGAATTTTTGGAACAAAGCCAGCCAGAGCTGAAAGAAACTGACATTTAGTGTAATAAATAAACTGATAGACTGACAGAAAAGGAAATATTCTTACACCTGCTTTCCTGATTAAACAGAAGAATACAACTGCAAGATTAGGATTGCATATTGATGCTGTGTTTTTCTTTCTGCTCTGGAAGGAGGCTGCCTATGCAGAGATACAGGAGCGCCCCCAGCTGCCAGATTCAAGAACTGCACTGAAAACGATCTACACCACTGCCAACTTTCCAACAAACAGCTCTTCTGCCTCACACGACGATCCCAACACACACACCTACTCTACTGTGCAGGACACTTCACACCAACATCCCATCTACTCAACTGTCAATCACCCATCAGGATTTTCTGAAAACCCTTTCTATTCGACCGTCAACAACCCACAACACACTGAAAAGTCCTGACGGTTTTCACTTCAGTCATTTCTGATTGGATTTAACTTCATTTGAATCAGACAGACTTTACAAATCACAGGATTCATCATATTATTTACTTTGTTTGATTCAAGGTTTAGACACAAGGAGTCACCAGTTCATCAACCACCACATCAAAAAGCACCACAGAATTAAACCTCTGAATGATATTTACTAAAAACGTTAATATGATGACAGTGTGTAAAAAATACATCATTTTATTAAATGATCTTGCTTTTTGCTGCGATTGTGGTATTGTGGTCAGAGGTTCAGGTTCCTGAAGCGGTCCTAGTCGTAACTGGTCCAGATTGGAGGCGGCGTTGGACATCATTACATAAATGATAACTGAAACATGTGAAGTTAGAGTTGGATCAGAATTAAAGAGTGTAAGGCAAAGCATGTATTTTAATGTTCTAGCTCTAAAACAGTATACACCATGTGCAGTGTTATGCAACATCTAGTTGTTTCATCATTAAAAGATTATTCTTAATCATTTCTATTTTTATTTGTACTTTTATTCTTCCTGTTGTACAGTTATTGCCAATATTACAAGTTTAGCAATCATATGAATTCCTATTAGTGAGATCAAAACATCAATCTTAGTCGTACGACTTGTAAATGTTTCTGTTTCTTCATAAATGCATACATTTTTACACTAGAGGAGAAAGAATTATTTCATGATGATGGAATATAGTGGACATGATTACATGCTAAAACAATTATAACAGCATATGCATCTCCTCTTCTGTGTTCTTGTTGTATATATTGTATGGATTTTTAGACATTTTATGTCTTCAATAAAAATCTGCTTATTTTTTATATATTTTAATAAATTTGTTCTATTTCTGTTTACCTTTGCGTTCTATAATGTGTTTTTTATCGGACAAAACAACAGAAAAACTCCCTGACACTTAACAACCACAGTAGACCTGCTCACACAAAGTTTCACACTTTGATCAACAGAATGAGGAACTGTTAACATTTCTGCAAAGTCACTAAATGTTGTGCTGTGGTCCAAAATGCCAGGGCCGATTTTTTGTCCCAGTCCGTCCCTGGGTGAAAGTTACATACAGCTTTTCTTAGCCAGTTTATTTTTTAAACCTGTGTTCTATATGTGAAGGTTAGAGCAGGATGATTAGTGTTGATACAGTTATAAAGTTGTTTCACAGTTTGTATGGTCTCATTCTCAACTTATCAGAGACTAATGGCCTGTATGCTGATAATCATGAGATGATGAAAAGTCTGGTAATGCTTGGCTGAAAATGGCCGCCTTGCTATTATTATGATTATTATGACAGCCACATTTTTATATCTGCATTTACTATGTATTTGGCCTTTTGGGAGCAGTGGACACAAACTACAATATTTAATTATCACCTTTAATCCTTCATGCAAAACATGTTTTTTCTATAAAGTACTATAAAAATATTCTATGTAAATATTTTTTTTCCAATTACACAAGTAGTGTACTGTGGCTTTTTGCTGAAAACAGCTGCCTGATACTGCTTGAAATGACCCTGCTGAGCAAAAACAGCAAAATTATGCATAAAACAAAGAAGCACTGAGCTAAAAAAAAAGAAAGATAAACTGCTCTATAAAACCTTGTTCAAATATTGGTAGTCATATGATCTATTGTTGCATAAAAATATTGATAAGTCAAATATAATCAGGACTGATCAGTTCGGATCATCACAGCTATAAAATAACACAGGGGTGGTTATACTCAGCATTACTGCAGCTCCAGGATTGTTTGAGTATCTGACATGATGTGAACTTTTGTCTGATCTACAGGTTGTGAGGCTGTGTCTAATGTGAAGGGATGCCGAGACGGATGGGTTGAATTCACCTGCAACTATCAAAGATCTGGCTAAACTGGGACATACACTCATGCAAAGTTCTAAAAAGGATGAGTGGGAAACCACCAACAGTGTTTCCCTGTACCGTGATACAAACAACAAAAAAGTCAGAGTGCTCATCAAAAAACTTAAACAGAAAGACTTTGCTGAATACCAGTGTAAAAAACAGGGGTCAAACTTTGACACAGTAAAACTGGACGAAGGTAAGAGACAAGTATTTTTAATATACTCATGTCATGAATCATATATTTAAAAACTACGTTTTTGATGCACATCAAGCCCTAAACTGATGCAGCAGGTCCTCGCCATGTTACAGTAGCCCAGAACAGACAAACTACACACTGATTATTGAAGATAGAAACCAATCTGCCTCAGTGAACCAAACAAAGAACAAATTACAAGACATGCAGATATATTTGATAAGTGGACGAAGCACACTTTACTGTATATAGGTGAGATGACATGCATAGAACAGTAATCGTGATAATTTATGTTTTATTTTTTTCTATTTTAATCCCATAAAGTCACAACTGATGTTTAAGGGTTTTTATCATGTACAGTATGTCACGTATACTTTAGTATCTGGCCCAACGATGATTCAAAAAGATAATTTTCAGATATTCTTCGCTCAGGCTGATCAGCTTTAGAGTTTCCCGATGGACAGATAGCTTTAACCTTACGATATTAACTAACTGATGCTAACTGAATCTGCCATTAGTGAACAACAGGACCAGGCTCAAGAGCACAACCTCCAACCAGAGATGTATAGTAACGAAGTGGAACTACTTAAGTACTGTACTTAAGTACTAAAATGCAGTATCTGTACTTTTTTGGAGTATTATTTTTTCCCCCAACTTCCACTTTTACTGCACTACTTTTTTTTTTTTTTAATTTAATACTTTCACTCCGATACATTTTTTATGTGCTGACTCGTTACTTGTTACTATTGCAGCGTCCAGCCGGACACGTGATGAATGACGAGGCGTTATTCAACATACCTGCATTTATTGCTGAACGGTTTGGTTCCAGGACTCGGTGACTGTCGCCGTAACCACGCCAAAAAACCAACAGAACAGTCCCGGTCTCACACATCAACCTCGCTCGTGCGCAGTACGTCATACACCTGACGCACTCTCTCACCTGCTGCCCCGCCCCTCGCTCTCGCATTCATTCAGACGCATTCACAGACCATGGGAAATCAAGAACTCTACCTTGAACATTGTAACACTGTAACATTAGAAGTTGTGCCTTAATAAATATTGGAAATAATATAAACAACAGTCCTTGTACTTGTACAAAACATTTTGAATACTTTAGTACTTTTACTTAAGTATGGTGTTTAAAGAACACTTCAACTTGTACTCAAGTCAGTTTTTTTTATATAACACTTGTACTTCTACTCCACTCCTTTACTCCAGTACTTTATACATCTCTGCCTCCAACAGGGAATAATGTAACAATGATTAACAGACTGTCCTGATGGAAGGATTACTAAGCAAACTTCTTACTGTCGCAGCTAACAGAACTGACTCCGCCACAGGATGCCAGCAGCCAAACCTGACAAGAAAACCACCTTGTAGGTCACTGTATTTGCTGCCAGAGAGGCCACCTCTGCTTTCTGAGGGTTGTGATCAGTCAAGGGGCGGCTGCAGGGACGGACTGGGACAAAAAATCGGCCCCTCATGAGGTATAATTTGTCCAGTTCTTCATCACTGTATGAAGTACTAGACAAAGTGTGGGTCGTTCATAGCATTCTCTTCATGTAGGGCTACATTTCTTTTTGCTTTAAAGCCATCTTCTGGTAGTATCAAGACTCAAACTGTGGGAGACACTAATGTAGCATGCTGAACATCATACCAAAAGGTTTCACATTACCACAATTTCCTGTTGTTTAGTGATACCTGCTTTGACGCATACATATAACCCTGTCCCTGACAACTGTCATGTCACTTACACTGATCACATTTGTTTGCTATGTTAGTGAGGGTCCTGGTTTAATAGAACAATGTCTCCTGACATCAACACAGCTGAAACATCCCCTTTGTGGAATAATACAATTACACTGCTATTATTCTAATTCTGACATACTGTGTTTATGTCAGATTCTTCTGACTAATACGAGGCATAATTATCTTTGTCTCTCTCTCTTTCTCAACACTTCCTCTTAACTGTCAGTTTAAAGAAGTGGGGAGTAATAAGAAAGGAGTTCACCCATGACTGAATAAAAGGGGAAGGATGGACAGACAGGTGGGGGCGAGATGTTTTTAGGTAACATACACTACAAATTCAGGAAACACTTGACTCGACACCAACTAACTGTGAAGACAAACTGATCGGGGAAACTGGAAAAACCATCTGGAGTTAATCTGACCAACAAGTTCACCATCTACAAACCGACACAATGAAGAGCTTCCTGCTGCTCATCCTCTCACTGACGGCAGGTAAAAAACAATCTTTAATATCTAACAAAGGTTACAGCCTGACATATTTTATAGTCTGGTTTGAGCTAATTGTTTCAATTGTAACATGTTTTACTGCATTCATCAATATGAGTAGAAATACAACTACAATATACTGTACTGCAAAACTGTACAGCTCCATGAATACAGCTATTACAGCAAAATACAAAACTCAGGTTAGCAACAGTGTCAAATCACATTTTTATTTAAATATACGTAAATGTCTGTTTTGTTCTCAGTGTTACTCGTTTATATGTAGCACAGTAGTTAAGGAAAGATAATGAATACATAAAAACCACTTTGTTGGACGGGCAGTAACAATTTTGAGGGTTTTTTGTCTGACATTTGTCAATGATTTACTGTAATGCAAAGTCTGATTTTTCTCTATTTCTATCCTGAATCTTGAAGCCACTGGGATTTTAAACATTTCAGACTTTGGTGAATTTGGTAGCATCTAACATGACACTCTGGAAACATGACAGCAGCCAGTTTAAAGTTGAAGAAAAGAAATAATGATGTAAGAATTAGAATTCAAGCTCAATTGAGGCAGTTACAGGAAATATACTTCTTCTAAAAGAATATTCTTCTTTTAATAAACTCTGCTGTTATAAATATAAATTCCAGGAAGTAACATCAGTGGAGCAGAGACATCTCAAAATATTATAAATGATTTGCATGTATATTGCATTGTAGCGTGTTTTAAATAATACGATTTTAGTAGCAGAGGATTCTGCAGATATGTATATATTTATTTTATTTAAAAACAATTTTAATATATTTTTAAATATATTAAAATTGGACAGATCTGTGTGTTTCTTAATCTGACATATGATCTTTTCTCTTTCATCTACAGGCTGTGTGGCCTCATACAAAGTGAAGGGATGCAAAGGAGGATGGGTTGATTTCACGCACAAAATAAATGAGAATTATCCTAATATTGTTGTAGACATTCCAAAAGGTCCTCATTTTGGAAGTTCTACAAAAGTCATAGAAAATATTCAAGGGGATGTGTGGAAACAAGAAGGCAACATTTCCCTGTATTATAATACAACAAATAAAAAACTCAGGGTGACCATCAAACAACTTCAAAGTGAGGTCTTTGGGGAATACGAGTGTGAAATTTACCTAAATAAGAATCGTGCGAAACAGAAGATGACTAAAGTTGACGTTGGTAAGAAATGTTCTTTTTTATATTCCTGTCTCTGTCTCTCTCTTTTGTTACAGCGCTCAGTAACTGTGAAAATAGTCAGAGGACTGTGATGTTGACAGACCTCCATGATCTTCATGGCTGTCTGTATAAGTCAGGCAGCCTTTGACTGTCCTGCAGAGATGTCATAGCACAGGAGGCTCTCCACTACTGCATGACAAAGTAGATACAGCACTTCCTGGTTCAAAGCAAAGATTCTGGGCTTTTTCAGGAAGTGTAGCCTCCATATGGAACTCTCACACCGGTTTGTTATCCATGTGGACGCCCAGGTACCTGTAGGAGTCCATCTGCACTATAGTATGGTCAGGAATGAACTCTGGTGAAGGATCACCAGTGAAATAGATGGAGATCAGTGCTCACCTTCACTTCTCCCATTAGAGTCAATAGACTTAGGACCTGCTACTGGTTTCCTACTGTAACTGAGAGCAGCGGTGGTTGAACCAATGTGACACAGTAACAGGAAGGAAGGAAATTAGTCTTCAGTGTTTTTTGTCTGTGGTCAAGTTTGCTCACTCCTGATGGAAACTATACTTATTGCATCATCAGTGTCTCTGTAGTGTCAGTATGCAAACCTACCTCAGTCTGCTGTTTGCTCACTATATATATTTCTTTCATATATCACCACAGGGTGATATATAGCCAGCCTGGGAACAGGCGAGATGTCTGCTTTTTTGGAATAGTTGCTATGTTAATTCCTGCTACGGGGTGGCCATGTCAACATTTTAAAAACATTTTTACATTCAGAAACCTGTTTATTCTGTTTGCTGGGGATAGTTGTGTACAGGTTTGTTAGTGGATTCACAGGTTTCAGGCCCATAGTTTCCTATTGTTCATTGTTTTCCTCACTTTTGACCTCCATGGAACAAATCTGCTTTTTCTGGCATCACAAGATCAATGCAGAATTTAATGTACCCTGTAGCAGAGTCTAGATGTTTTTTCTTCAGAGAACATGTCCCACGCTTTCAGTGTTTCAGTGCTATCATCTGTCCATACACTGACAGATTTAATGCTGTTTTGTACGTACAGTTCATATAGACACTCAAGAATACAAACCATGGTGCAAAGAAATATACTGACAGTTATTCCCAGGATTTTGAAATTAAATTCCACATTCAAGTCCATAAGTCATCATCTGCAAAATGTACAGAGTTCGAAGAAATGTAATCAATTTGCCACCAAACACAACTCATGACAAACAGATATGGAGAGATCTCACATGTTTTATCTTTCTTTTTGTTACAGACACAGACAGAGACGACTGCCAAGGACAATTCATTCAAACTGTGTACAGAACAGCTAAAACCACCATCACATGTAATTATCAGAAGAAGAAAAACAGAAATGAGTCCGATGTTCTGTTTCTCTGCAAAGAGAACAAAATCACCTGTGAGGACATCTTATCAACTGAATCTTCTCCAAAGTCAAACGAGACATTCACTCTGACAAAAACCAACACAGGCTTCAACGTGTCCATCAGTAAAGTGTCCTCACATCATGCTGGTGTCTACTGGTGTGGAGTAAAGTCAAATGAAGGAAGTTACCGAGCTGGATTCAGAAAAATACAACTAGAAGTTAAAGGTGAGTCTGACACATTTGATACTTTTAGGTTTGATTTACTCACAAATAATTAAGGTGTATCTGAAGCACGGGTTATGCTCTTCTTATAAAATGTTAGTACCTCACCAATACTAGATATTCTACTGCTGTGTCTACTACTACTACTACTACTGCATCTCGTGAGACTGGTGGTGAGAAAGCACTTTGTTTTTTGAAACATGTGACGGTTCTGGATGAGTTTTGTGTGTTAGTGATGGTTTGAGAGTCTGATCATCCTTTTGCTGTGTGGTTTTGTCTCTAGCAGATGACTCTGGGTTAACAATCATTGCTGTAGTCGTCTGTGTAGCTCTGCTGGCACTTCTGCTTTTTCTGGTTCTCCTCTACAAACGTAAGACATTTCTGAAGCAGTTTGCACAACATGAAACACACACGTTCACACACTTATAAGCATACACCCTTTTTACTTACTGGCAGTAAGTTCAGTTTATGTGTCACACACAGTCAGACGAGTAAAATCATATTAATGGATGAATGAGTAAATAAAAAGAACAGACAGATCCAGATGACCTTTTCTGTGTGAACATTGATATTGGTCTAGCTGTCAGTGCCATACTCATGTCTCTCTACACAAAGGTCGTGTTGATTAAATCATTTGAAATAAATACAGACGTCAACACATGTAACTGAGTTTTTTTTTTCCTTTTTGTTTGTTCATTTCTTTCTTACACCTCCTTCTTTGTCTTTGACAGGACGTGAACATACAAAACACACCAGGAATGAAGACGCACAGAACGACAACGAGGTCAGTGTTTGTATATGTGTGCAACTGTTTGTCGGATGTGATGAACAACAATTGGAATTGACTCAATGCATGCATGCAGTTCCCTTCATGAACGGACTCGGGTTCGTTTTCTGTAAAGACATTAAAGTTCTACTGCGATCAACTCTGAAGCTCTTTGGTGCCTTGAAGACTGAATTTTTGGAACAAAGCCAGCCAGAGCTGAAAGAAACTGACATTTAGTGTAATAAATAAACTGATAGACTGACAGAAAAGGAAATATTCTTACACCTGCTTTCCTGATTAAACAGAAGAATACAACTGCAAGATTAGGATTGCATATTGATGCTGTGTTTTTCTTTCTGCTCTGGAAGGAGGCTGCCTATGCAGAGATACAGGAGCGCCCCCAGCTGCCAGATTCAGGAACTGCACTGAAAACGATCTACACCACTGCCAACTTTCCCACAAACAGCTCTTCTGCCTCACACGACGACCCCAACACACACACCTACTCTACTGTGCAGGACACTTCACACCAACATCCCATCTACTCAACTGTCAATCACCCATCAGGATTTTCTGAAAACCCTTTCTATTCGACCGTCAACAACCCACAACACACTGAAAAGTCCTGACGGTTTTCACTTCAGTCATTTCTGATTGGATTTAACTTCATTTGAATCAGACAGACTTTACAAATCACAGGATTCATGATATTATTTACTTTGTTTGATTCAAGGTTTAGACACAAGGAGTCACCAGTTCATCAACCACCACATCAAAAAGCACCACAGAATTAAAGCTCTGAATGATATTTACTAAAAACGTTAATATGATGACAGTGTGTAAAAAATACATCATTTCATTAAATGATCTTGCTTTTTGCTGCGATTGTGGTATTGTGGTCAGAGGTTCAGGTTCCTGAGGCGGCGTTGGACATCATTACATAAATGATAACTGAAACATGTGAAGTTAGAGTTGGATCAGAATTAAAGAGTGTAAGGCTAAGCATGGATTTTAATGTTCTAGCTCTAAAACAGTATACACCATGTGCAGTGTTATGCAACATCTAGTTGTTTCATCATTAAAAGATTATTCCTAATAATTTCTATTTTTATTTGTACTTTTATTCTTCCTGTTGTACAGTTTGCCAATATTACAAGTTTAGCAATCATATGAATTCCTATTAGTGAGATCAAAAGATCAATCTTAGTCGTACGACTTGTAAATGTTTCTGTTTCTTCATAAATGCATACATTTTTACACTAGAGGAGAAAGAATTATTTCATGATGATGGAATATAGTGGACATGATTACATGCTAAAACAATTATAACAGCATATGCATATCCTCTTCTGTGTTCTTGTTGTACTGTATGGATTTTTAGACATTTGATGTCTTCAATAAAAATCTGCTTTATTTTTGATATATTTCAATACATTTTTTCTTTTTCTGTTTACCTTTGCGTTCTATAATGTGTTTTTTTAACGGACAAAACAACAGAAAAACTCCCTGACACTTAACAACCACAGTAGACCTGCTCACACAAAGTTTCACACTTTGATCAACAGAATGAGGAACTGTTAACATTTCTGCAAAGTCACTAAATGTTGATAGTGAACATATTGGTCAAAGCTTAACTGATCTTAACATCTGGTTATCTCTGTATATAATAATATCTATAAAACCAACAGGGTCAAACATCAGTTCTTATTTAAATACAGATATTTTCTGCTTCTCACTGTGAATAATTCATCTAACGTGGCAGTGACACAACCTGAAGTCTGTTTATAAAAGGTCGCTGCACAGGCAGGATTTGTGATTTCTTGTAAATATGAAGCTATCAGGGCTAAATTTGATATAAAATATAGCCTGTTGATGAAAAATACAGGCAGTGATGTTTATTTTTTATTTCTTCATGCAAACATGGGTCGCTAATATTCAACAAATTAAACAAGAATTCAGACTTACTTAAACGAAGAGGAAGTGAAAGTTACATACAGCTTTTCTTAGCCAGTTTATTTTTTAAACCTGTGTTCTATATGTGAAGGTTAGAGCAGGATGATTAGTGTTGATACAGTTATAAAGTTGTTTTACAGTTTGTATGGTCTCACTCTCAACTTATCAGAGACTAATGGCCTGTATGCTGATAATCATGAGATGATGAAAAGTCTGGTAATGCTTGGCTTAAAATGGCTGCCTTGCTATTATTATGATTATTATAACATTTTTATATCTGTATTTTTTTTATGTATTTGGCCTTTTGGGAGCAGTGGACACAAACTACAATATTTAATTATCACCTTTAATCCTTCATGCAAAACATGTTTTTTCTATAAAGTACTATAAAAATATTCTATGTAAATATTTTTTTTCCAATTACACAAGTAGTGTACTGTGGTTTTTTGCTGAAAACAGCTGCCTGATACTGCTTGAAATGACCCTGCTGAGCAAAAACAGCAAAATTATGCATAAAACAAAGAAGCACTGAGCTAAAAAAAAAAAGAAAGATAAACTGCTCTATAAAACCTTGTTCAAATATTGGTAGTCATATGATCTATTGTTGCATAAAAATATTGATAAGTCAAATATAATCAGGACTGATCAGTTCGGATCATCACAGCTATAAAATAACACAGGGGTGGTTATACTCAGCATTACTGCAGTCGCTCCAGGATTGTTTGAGTATCTGACATGATGTGAACTTTTGTCTGATCTACAGGTTGTGAGGCTGTGTCTAATGTGAAGGGATGCCGAGACGGATGGGTTGAATTCACCTGCAACTATCAAAGATCTGGCTAAACTGGGACATACACTCATGCAAAGTTCTAAAAACAATGAGTGGGAAACCACCAACAGTGTTTCCCTGTACCGTGATACAAACAACAAAAAAGTCAGAGTGCTCATCAAAAAACTTAAACAGGAAGACTTTGCTGAATACCAGTGTAAAAAACAGGGGTCAAACTTTGACACAGTAAAACTGGACGAAGGTAAGAGACAAGTATATTTAATAAACTCATGTCATGAATCATATATTTAAAAACTACGTTTTTGATGCACATCAAGCCATAAACTGATCCAGCAGGTCCTCGCCATGTTACAGTAGCCCAGAACAGACAAACTACACACTGATTATTGAAGATAGAAACCAATCTGCCTCAGTGAACCAAACAAAGAACAAATTACAAGACATGCAGATATATTTGATAAGTGGACGAAGCACACTTTACTGTATATAGGTGAGATGACATGCATAGAACAGTAATCGTGATAATTTATGTTTTATTTTTTTCTATTTTAATCCCATAAAGTCACAACTGATGTTTAAGGGTTTTTATCATGTACAGTATGTCACGTATACTTTAGTATCTGGCCCAACGATGATTCAAAAAGATAATTTTCAGATATTCTTCGCTCAGGCTGATCAGCTTTAGAGTTTCCCGATGGACAGATAGCTTTAACCTTACGATATTAACTAACTGATGCTAACTGAATCTGCCATTAGTGAACAACAGGACCAGGCTCAAGAGCACAACCTCCAACCAGAGATGTATAGTAACGAAGTGGAACTACTTAAGTACTGTACTTAAGTACTAAAATGCAGTATCTGTACTTTTTTGGAGTATTATTTTTTCCCCCAACTTCCACTTTTACTGCACTACTTTTTTTTTTTTTTTAATTTAATACTTTCACTCCGATACATTTTTTATGTGCTGACTCGTTACTTGTTACTATTGCAGCGTCCAGCCGGACACGTGATGAATGACGAGGCGTTATTCAACATACCTGCATTTATTGTTGAACGGTTTGGTTCCAGGACTCGGTGACTGTCGCCGGAACCACGCCGAAAAACCAACAGAACAGTCCCGGTCTCACATCAACCTCGCTCGTGCGCCGTACGTCATACACCTGACGCACTCTCTCACCTGCTGCCCCGCCCCCTCGCTCTCGCATTCATTCAGACGCATTCACAGACCATGGGAAATCATAGAACTCTACCTTGAACATTGTAACACTGTAACATTAGAAGTTGTGCCTTAATAAATATTGGAAATAATATAAACAACAGTACTTGTACTTGTACAAAACATTTTGAATACTTTAGTACTTTTACTTAAGTATGGTGTTTAATGAACACTTCAACTTGTACTCAAGTCAGTTTTTTTTTATATAGCACTTGTACTTCTACTCCACTCCTTTACTCCAGTACTTTATACATCTCTGCCTCCAACAGGGAATAATGTAACAATGATTAACAGACTGTCCTGATGGAAGGATTACTAAGCAAACTTCTTACTGTCGCAGCTAACAGAACTGACTCAGCCACAGGATGCCAGCAGCCAAACCTGACAAGAAAACCACCTTGTAGGTCACTGTATTTGCTGCCAGAGAGGCCACCTCTGCTTTCTGAGGGTTGTGATCAGTCAAGGGGCGGCTGCAGGGACGGACTGGGACAAAAAATCGGCCCCTCATGAGGTATAATTTGTCCAGTTCTTCATCACTGTATGAAGTACTAGACAAAGTGTGGGTCGTTCATAGCATTCTCTTCATGTAGGGCTACATTTCTTTTTGCTTTGATGCCATCTTCTGGTAGTATCAAGACTCAAACTGTGGGAGACACTAATGTAGCATGCTGAACATCATACCAAAAGGTTTCACATTACCACAATTTCCTGTTGTTTAGTGATACCTGCTTTGACGCATACATATAACCCTGTCCCTGACAACTGTCATGTCACTTACACTGATCACATTTGTTTGCTATGTTAGTGAGGGTCCTGGTTTAATAGAACAATGTCTCCTGACATCAACACAGCTGAAACATCCCCTTTGTGGAATAATACAATTACACTGCTATTATTCTAATTCTGACATACTGTGTTTATGTCAGATTCTTCTGACTAATACGAGGCATAATTATCTTTGTCTCTCTCTCTTTCTCAACACTTCCTCTTAACTGTCAGTTTAAAGAAGTGGGGAGTAATAAGGAAGGAGTTCACCCATGACTGAATAAAAGGGGAAGGATGGACAGACAGGTGGGGGCGAGATGTTTTTAGGTAACATACGACACAAATTCAGGAAACACTTGACTCGACACCAACTAACTGTGAAGACAAACTGATCGGGGAAACTGGAAAAACCATCTGGAGTTAATCTGACCAACAAGTTCACCATCTACAAACCGACACAATGAAGAGCTTCCTGCTGCTCATCCTCTCACTGACGGCAGGTAAAAAACTATCTTTAATATCTAACAAAGGTTACAGCCTGACATATTTTATAGTCTGGTTTGAGCTAATTGTTTCAATTGTAACATGTTTTACTGCATTCATCAACATGAGTAGAACTACAACTACAATATACTGTACTGCAAAACTGTACAGCTCCATGAATCCAGCTATTACAGCAAAATACAAAAATCAGGTTAGCAACAGTGTCAAATCACATTTTTATTTAAATATACGTAAATGTCTGTTTTGCTCTCAGTGTTACTCGTTTATATGTAGCACAGTAGTTAAGGAAAGATAATGAATACATGAGAACTATTTTGTTGTTTGTTTGTTTTTCAACAGACAACATTGAAATAAAACAAATAAATGTTTATGTATTTGTCAATGATTTAATGCAAAGTCCGATTTTTCTCTATTTTTATCCTGAATCTTGAAGCCACTGGGATTTTAAACATTTCAGACTTTGGTGACTTCGGTAGCATCTAACATGACACTCTGGAAACATGACAGCAGCCAGTTTAAAGTTGAAGAAAAGAAATAATGATGTAAGAATTAGAATTCAAGATCAATTGAGGCAGTTACAGGAAATATACTTCTTCTAAAAGAACGTTCTTCTTTTAATAAACTCTGCTGTTATAAATATAAATTCCAGGAAGTAACAACAGTGGAGCAGAGACATCTCAAAATATTCTGAATTATTTTAATGTGTATTGCATTGTAGCGTGTTTTAAATAATAAGATTTTAGTAGCAGAGGATTCTGCTGTTCTTTCTATTCTGTAAATATTTATTTTATTTAAAAACAATTTTAATATATTTTTTAATTGGACAGATCTGTGTGTTTCTTAATCTGACATATGATCTTTTCTCTTTCATCTACAGGCTGTGTGGCCTCATACAAAGTGAAGGGATGTGAAGGAGGATGGGTTGATTTCACGCACAAAATAAATGAGAATTATCCTAATATTGTTGTAGACATTCCAAAAGGTCCTCATTTTAAAAATTCTACAAAAGTCATAGAAAATATTCAAGGGGATGTGTGGAAACAAGAAGGCAACATTTCCCTGTATCATGATACAACAAATAAAAAACTCAGGGTGACCATCAAACAACTTCAAAGTGAGAAACATGGGGATTACGAGTGTAAAATTTACCTAAATAAGAATGATCATGAGAAAAAGGAGAAGACTGAAGTGGACGTTGGTAAGAAATGTTCTTTTTTATATTCCTGTCTCTGTCTCTCTCTCTTGTTACAGCGCTCAGTAACTGTGAAAATAGTCAGAGGACTGTGATGTTGACAGACCTCCATGAACTTCATGGCTGTCTGTATAAGTCAGGCGGCCTTTGACTGTCCTGCAGAGATGTCATAGCACAGGAGGCTCTCCACTACTGCATGACCAAGTAGATACAGCACTTCCTGGTTCAAAGCAAAGATTCTGGGCTTTTTCAGGAAGTGTAGCCTCCATATGGAACTCTCACACCGGTTTGTTATCCATGTGGACGCCCAGGTACCTGTAGGAGTCCATCTGCACTATAGTACGGTCAGGGATGAACCCTGGTGAGGGATCACCAGTGAAATAGATGGAGATCAGTGCTCACCTTCACTTCTCCCATTAGAGTCAATAGACTTAGGACCTGCTACTGGTTTCCTAACTGAGAGCAGCAGTGGTTGGCAACAGGAAGGAAGGAAATTACTTCAGTGTTTTTTGTCTGTGGTCAAGTTTGCTCACTCCTGATGGAAACTATACTTATTGCATCATCAGTGTCTCTGTAGTGTCAGTATGCAAACCTACCTCAGTCCGCTGTTTGCTCACTATATATATTTCTTTCATATATCACCACAGGGTGATATATAGCCAGCCTGGGAACAGGCGAGATGTCTGCTTTTTTGGAATAGTTGCTATGTTAATTCCTGCTACGGGGTGGCCATGTCAACATTTTAAAAACATTTTTACATTCAGAAACCTGTTTATTCTGTTTGCTGGGGATAGTTGTGTACAGGTTTGTTAGTGGATTTACAGTTTTCAGGCCCATAGTTTCCAATTGTTCATTGTTTTCCTTACTTTTGACCTCCATGGAACAAATCTGCTTTTTCTGGCATCACAAGATCAATGCAGAATTTAATGTCCCCTGTAGCAGAGTCTAGATGTTTTTTCTTCAGAGAACATGTCCCACGTTTTCAGTGCTTCAGTGCTATCATCTGTCCATACACTGACAGATTTAATGCTGTTTTGTACGTACAATTCATATAGACACTCTCACACTTTCTTCTAACACTTACAGAGTTAGAAGAAATGTAATCAATTTGCCACCAAACACAACTCATGACAAACAGATATGGAGAGATCTCACATGTTTTATCTTTCTTTTTGTTACAGAGACAGACAGAGATGGCTGCCAAAGACAATTCATTCAAACTGTGTACAGAACAGCTCAAACCACCATCACATGTGATTATCAAAAGAAGAAAAACAGAAATGAGTCCGATGTCCTGTTTTTCTGCAAAGAGAACAAAATCACCTGTGAGGACATCTTATCAACTGAATCTTCTCCAAAGTCAAACGAGACATTCACTCTGACAAAAACCAACACAGGCTTCAACGTGTCCATCAGTAAAGTGTCCTCACATCATGCTGGTGTCTACTGGTGTGGAGTAAAGCCAAATGAAGGAAGTTACAGAGCTGGATTCAGAAAAATAAAACTAGAAGTTAAAGGTGAGTCTGACACATTTGATACTTTTAGGTTTGATTTACTCACACAAATAATTAAGGTGTATCTGAAATATGTTGTTCATACAGTCACTGATAAGCAATGCTGTCTGTCTGTCTGTCTGTCTGTCTGTCTGTCTGTCTGTCTGTCTGTCTGTCTGTCTGTCTGTCTGTCTGTCTGTCTGTCTGTCTGTCTGTCTGTAGGTATTAGAAACTTCACAAGGTCTCCAACTATCGGACAGAATTTCACATACTGGTGTGAATATCCACTTAGTACTCCGATAAAGAAATTCATCTGTAAGGGAGAAGATCCATCTATATGTGAACCTCTAGTGAACAACATGCAGCGCAACAAGAACACTGGGAGGTTTTCCATGGAAGATGACAGAAAGAAGAGAAACATCACCATAACAGTGAGAGAAGTAACAACAGACGACACTGGGACATACTGGTGTGGAGCAGAAACCACTGACAACAGACTCAGTAACCCATTCTTCCACAGACTCTCTGTGATTGTAGGTGAGTCATGTTATTTAATTAATTATTAATTGATTTATTAAGCTGGATTCAGAAAAATACAACTAGAAGTTAAAAGTGAGTCTGACACATTTGATACTTTTAGGTTAGATTTACTCACAAATAATTAAGGTGTATCTGAAGCATGGGTTATGCTCTCCTTATAAAATGTTTGCTGGCATCAAAACAAAAGCTACAATAACCAATGATTACTGATCAACTTGTAGTTCATCTAATGAAGACGTGTTAATAATGAACTGTGTTTTGAGAATCATTAGTGTTGTTTATGCAACACATTTGATCCAAAATAAATACAGACAGAAGCAAATCAATGGCTGCCAAACTAAAACAGTTCATTTCACAAGTTTATACAAAACTCAGTTAGACTTCCCGACTCTTGATCCCATTTTTAATTTTACTTTTTTTAAACTTAGTGTTTGTCAAACTTTGTATTTCTTATTTTCTATACTGTAACTGTAATCTATATCAATTTTCAGCACCTCCAACTGCATACACACCCACTAGTACCTCACTAACATCTACATATTCTACTTCATCTGCTGTGTCTACTACTACTGCATCTCGTGAGACTGGTGGTGAGAAAGCACTTTGTTTTTTGAAACATGTGACGGTTCTGTATGAGTTTTGTGTGTTAGTGATGGTTTGAGAGTCTGATCATCCTTTTGCTGTGTGGTTTTGTCTCTAGCAGATGACTCTCGGTTAGCAATCATTGCTGTAGTCGTCTGTGTAGCTCTGCTGGCACTTCTGCTTTTTCTGGTTCTCCTCTACAAACGTAAGACATTTCTGAAGCAGTTTGCACAACATGAAACACACACGTTCACACACTTATAGCATACACCCTTTTTACTTACTGGCAGTAAGTTCAGTTTATGTGTCACACACAGTCAGACGAGTAAAATCATATTAATGGATGAATGAGTAAATAAAAAGAACAAACAGATCCAGATGACCTTTTCTGTGTGAACATTGATATTGGTCTAGCTGTCAGTGCCATACTCATGTCTCTCTACACAAAGGTCGTGTTGATTAAATCATTTTAAATAAATACAGACGTCAACACATGTAACTGAGTTTTTTTTTTCCTTTTTGTTTGTTCATTTCTTTCTTACACCTCCTTCTTTGTCTTTGACAGGACGTGAACATACAAAACACACCAGGAATGAAGACGCACAGAACGACAACGAGGTCAGTATTGGAATTGACTCAATGCATGCATGCTGACGGGCAAGCTTTGCCAGTTTAGTGTGTTTATGTCTTGATTACGTGATTATTAGTTTTGGGGGCAAACCAGATGATGTCACTCTGTCATTGGAAATCAAAATCCACAACAGCCTTCTAACTATGTAATTTAGGGTCTTATGTACTAGGACTAGTATTAGGAATTAGTTTTAATCAAGATTGGAGATATTGTCTTTAAAATTTTTGGAAAGTGTCCTAATATCAGTTTGAACTCTGCATGATTATGCAAGGATGTTTATCACTTAATTAGTTCTGCAAAACAATCATAAAAAAAATCAAAAAAGTCAGTTGTCCCACAAAACAGAACTCAATCAATCTGCCTGAAAGCCAGCCAGAGCTGAAAGAAACTGACATTTAGTGTAATAAATAAACTGATAGACTGACAGAAAAGGAAATATTCTTACACCTGCTTTCCTGATTAAACAGAAGAATACCTACGGTGGCCGGGAACCCTCAATGCTGCAAATAAAAGAAACGCTGCAAACAAAAAGAAACAGCGCTGCAAGTAGTTTTTTATGTGAGCGAGAAGAAGAAGAAGTACAGAAGTATATTGCATTCACTTGAAAAAAATTAATTAGACACCTGATCTCATTTATTAGATCAGGTGTCAGTTTGTACAATGTACAAACTGATGTAGTCGGGCACTAGATTTTAAAGTGTAGATAGCGTTACCGCAGTACTGTATCATATTAAAGTTATTGATTAATATTCCTACTAAAAATTCCCAGAAATTATGAAAAGTCCTAGTAAACACTAATGTTGTTGGTGTGGCTCCGAGGATAGAATAGAATAGAATAAAATGCCTTTATTGTCATTATACAAGTATAATGAGATTACAAGCTTCCCCATAGTGTGCACACATAAATAATAGTATATATATATATATATATATATATATATATATATATATATATATATATATATATATATATATATATATATATATATATATATATACTACTATAGCAAAAAAAACTAAAAAAGTACAAGAATTAACATGGACTGTACAATTACTAATATGAGCTACTCTCTGTAAAAAGTTGAATAGACTTGTGCAAAGCCTGGAGGTAAACAGGCACATATCAGCAGCAGGTATGACAATAAAGTGACTGGTGTGACTGACAGCGTAAATAGATGGAGGTATTAAGGCATTATAATTGGATGGCTTGTTGTGATGAACATTAGGTTGTAACTTGTTGTCTGTCTTACTACGGTTGAAAATATGTGTTGAGGCACCTTTCTAATTTTTTTTTTCAAGTGAATGCAATACGCTTCTGTACTTCTTCTTCTTCTCGCTCACATAAAAAACTACAGGTGCACCGGCAATAATAGTCCTCGGTAATTCACTTCCGTTGTGAAGTTTCTTTTATTTGCAGCGCTGTTTCTTTTTGTTTGCAGCGCTTCTTTTATTTGCAGCATTGAGGGTTCCCGGCCACCGTAGAATACAACTGCAAGATTATGATTGCATATTGATGCTGTGTTTTTCTTTCTGCTCTGGAAGGAGGCTGCCTATGCAGAGATACAGGAGCGCCCCCAGCTGCCAGATTCAGGAACTGCACTGAAAACGATCTACACCACTGCCAACTTTCCCACAAACAGCTCTTCTGCCTCACACGACGACCCCAACACACACACCTACTCTACTGTGCAGGACCCTTCACACCAACATCCCATCTACTCAACTGTCAATCACCCATCAGGATTTTCTGAAAACCCTTTCTATTCGACTGTCAATAACCCACAACACACTGAAAAGTCCTGAAAAGACGGTTTTCACTTCAGTCATTTCTGATTGGATTTAACTTCATTTGAATCAGACAGACTTTACAAATCACAGGATTCATGATATTATTTACTTTGTTTGATTCAAGGTTTAGACACAAGGAGTCACCAGTTCATCAACCACCACATCAAAAAGCACCACAGAACTAAACCTCTGAATGATATTTACTAAAAACGATAATATGATGACAGTGTGTAAAAAATACATCATTCTTTTTTATAATCTGGCATACTTTCAGCAACTGTAGCTATTTCTGTTGTTGCTTTTGCTTTTTGCTGCACTGTGGTGTTATGGTCAGAGGTTCAGGGGTAAAATAGATATCTGTACATAAATAACTTAAATCTAGCGTAAAACCTGAAGTGCTCACACTCTTCTCTTGTCTTATTATCTTCAAAAAAATAAAAAAAAATTACAAATTACGGCTGTATTTTACTGTTTTATTGCATCTCCTTAAACACTGCTATAACCAAACACTACGAGAACATCGTGAAAAAATCTGAATATATTCATAAATCACATTTAGTTCACAGTGACTTAAAGAACAAGACGACGTGTCAAATCAACCATCGAACACCCTGACCACATCCCTACAAGTTGTGTGCACACAGACACGCAGCACTTCCTGCACAGGAAGAAAAGAGCTGCCATGGAACATAATCCAGGTAGAAATGACACTTTCTGACAAAACAAATCAGAATATAGACCTAATTACTAGAACACAGTGTTGACTCACAGTATCCTAAATTATATTCACAGATTGCTCTGCAAATAATTATTAGTACAAACAGTTCACAATAGATCAGTGAAAACATTGCAGGCTGATTTTACATTAATTTAAACTGTAAAGGTTTCAAATATGAGAGCTCATTACAGATAACGTAACTAACTTTGTAATCTGGGAGGTTTTGGGTGAAGCTGACGCAACTTTAAGCTGACAACAGTCTCATAACTAATAAATATCACTAATGTTGAGAAGACGCAGCAAGGCACAAAGATTTACTTTGACTCAAATCAAACCACAAAATTAATTTATCTGTCTTCATAAAGATAATGAACAATTTATGATTATCGAAGAAATTTTCATCTATCCAAATTTAAAAATACTGACAATAAATAACACAGAAACTATTTGGTGAAATCTGCACAGTTCATATCTTATTATGGACTGGGACATACCCAAAAGTTGCTTAAATGCTGCATGATCACAGCAGCATGCATCAAGTGTGATAGTTCATTTTGTTCATGATGACCAGGACTGTTATTATGTTGACTCACAGCAATCGGTTCATGTACAAGCCTGTTAGAGTTGTGAGAAAAAAATGTCAGTGAGAGTGAAAGAAATATAGAGGTAGTCAGTAGACAGGAAGTGGATATGCATGGATAACTATTATATCATCTCAGGAGACTTTGCTGTGCAGATGCTGAAGATCAACCATCGAATAAACAGGGGCACTGACAGCTGCAGTAACAGAGTCACGATATTTTCACTGAGGATTTCCAAAATGAGGACTCTTCTTCTGCTTCTCCTCTCACTGATGACAGGTAAAACAATTGTTACTGCCTGATTCCTGATACTAGATACTTAATAAATACATCATGCGGTGTAGTTTCAGCTACTTTTACATTGGTCTCATTAACAGTCTTACTGATTCAATATAAAACCAACAGGGTCAAACATCAGTTCTTATTTAAATACAGATATTTTCTGCTTCTCACTGTGAATAATTCATCCAACGCGGCAGTGACACAACCTGAAGTCTGTTTATAAAAGGTCGCTGCACAGGCAGGATTTGTGATTTCATGTAAATGTGAAGCTATCAGGGCTGAATTTGATATAAAATATAGCCTGTTGATGAAAAACAGGCAGTGATTTTTTTTTTAATTTCTTCATGCAAACATGGGTCACTAATATTCAACAAATTCAACAAGAATTCAGACTTACTTAAACGAAGAGGAAGTGAAAGTTACATACAGCTTTTCTTAGGCAGTTTTTTTTTTAAACCTGCATGTTCAGGTGCAAGAGGAAACTCATGAATACTAATTAATTATATTTACATAATTACTGTCAGTAAGAGTGGCAGAAATATTCTGGATCTGTTCTATATGTGAAGGTTAGAGCAGGATGATTAGTGCTGATACAGTTATAAAGTTGTTTCACAGTTTGTATGGTCTCACCCTCAACTTATCAGAGACTAATGGCCTGTATGCTGATAATCATGAGATGATGAAAGGTCTGGCCACACTTGGCTTAAAATAGCTTTCCTTGCTATTATTATGACTAGACAAGTCACTTCTGTCTTTGTCTGATCTACAGGTTGTGACGCTGTGTCTAATGTGAAGGGATGCCGAGACGGATGGGTTGAATTCACCTGCAACTATCCAGAACAAAATGAGAAAGATGATAATATAACATATTCCGGTATTGATGTAATTAAATCTAGGAGGCATACCATAATACAAAGTTCTAAAATCAATGAATGGGAAACTACCGACAGTGTTTCCCTGTACCGTGATACAAACAACACAAAAGTCAGAGTGCTCATCAAAAAACTTAAACGGGAAGACTTTGCTGAATACCAGTGTGAAGAGCAGGGGTTAGACTTCGACACAGTAAAACTGGACAAAGGTAAGAGACGTGTATTTTTAATGAACTCATGTAATGTAATGATAAAATATGTTTTTGATCTACATTCATAAGCCATAAACTCACGCAGCAGGTCCTCGCCATGTTACAGTAGCCCAGAACAGACAAACTAAACACTGTCTCCAGATACGACGTCATGTTTTTCCTTCTGAGTCATTATGTCTTCAGGTAAACAGACACGTGGAAACAGAAACCAATATGCCAAAATGAACCAAATAAAGAAAAAAATACAAGACATGCAGATATATTTGATAAGTGGAACAACTGTTTTTTATCATGTACAGTATGCCACCTTTACTTTAGTATCTGGCCCAACGATGATTGAAAAGTTAATTTTCAGATATTCTTCACTCTGAGAACTACATGCATCTATGCCCGGACATCTTTTTTAACTTTATTCAGTCATTTTGATGAAATTGGATCAGGTTTTATACAGAATATATTTGCTCTGGTGTCCCCTGATAGTTTATCATCCTTAGAGTTTCCTGACAGCTTTAACCTTAAAACTTTCTAACTGATAATTAACTACTGCTAACTGAATCTGCTATTAGTGAGCAACAGAACTAGGCTCAGAGAGACAGCCTCAGAGAGCGACAGGAAATAATGTTATAATTATTCACAGACTTTCCCGATGGAAAGAGAAGTAGCAAACGGCTTATTGTCATAAGCTCAGTCAGCCATGCAGCTAGCAGAACTGACCAGGCAAGAAACCTGTGATGTACATGATAAATCTGGTTTTGAAAGGCAATAAAGAAATAAAGTTTACTCACTTACTTACAGTTTGCATCTTTAACTTTTCTTTTATATTTGCAGACAGAGTCGGCTGCAAGGGAGAATTCATTCAAACTGTGTACAGAACAGCTCAAACCACCATCACATGTAATTATCCAGGAAACAGAGATGAGCCCGATGTCCTGTTTTTCTGCAAAGAGAACAAAATCACCTGTGAGGACATCTTATCAACTGAATCTTCTCCAAAGTCAAGCGACACATTCACTCTGACAAAAACCAACACAGGCTTCACCGTGTCCATCAGTAAAGTGTCCTCACATCATGATGGTGTCTACTGGTGTGGAGTAAAGTCAAATGAAGAAAGTTACCGAGCTGGATTTAGAAAAATACAACTAGAAGTTAAAGGTGAGTCTGACACATTTGATACTTTTAGGTTAGATTTACTCACACAAATAATTCAAGTCTGTGTAAAGTCAATTCCACGTTTTCTTTTAAAACACAATAAATATGTTTGAAAATAGTTGCTAAAAACATGTGAAAAGACTTTGAACGTTACATTACTGAAATCTGGAGTTAGAGGTTCAATCAGATTTTCACCAGTTTTCAGTCCAGGATTTTTTTGGCGGTCCTAAAAGGAGACCGTGTGACGTCACGTGGTGACCACCCGGCCCCCCTTGGTGCAACAGTATAAATCCCTTCAGTGTAACCCCCAACGGGAGACACCTGCCTGGGTCTAAACAGCTGCCGGGTGCTGCCGGTGACCCCCCACCCTCAAATTTAGCTGGGTGGTTAATAATTCTTCTTTGGTCTGACAAACTCAAAACATTTATTTTGACTTTACACAGACTTTAATGTGTATCTGAAATATGTTGTTCATACAGTCACTAACTAATTCTCTCTGTCTGCCTATAGATATTACAATCTTTACAAGCTCTCTAACTATCGGACAGAATTTTACATACTGGTGTGAATATCCATTTGGTGCTCCGATGAAGAAATTCATCTGTAAGGGAGAAGATCCATCCATATGTGAACCTCTAGTGAACAACATGCAGCGCAACAAGAACACTGGGAGGTTTTCCATGGAGGATGACAGAAAGAAGAGAAACATCACCATAACAGTGAGAGAAGTAACAACAGACGACACTGGGACATACTGGTGTGGAGCAAAAAGTACTGACGACAAACGCAGTAACACGTTTTTCCACAGACTCTCTGTGATTGTAGGTGAGTCATGTTATTTAATTAATTTTAATTTAAATTTATTTCAGCTGACTCTGATCAGATTTTAGGACAGTAACTGCATGAAAGGAAATCTGCTGTAATTCTTGATTACTACTGAAGTCTTTAATAAATAATATTAAATCTCAAATCACATCTGGTGTTTTTTCAGCCCAGTCTACGACTACTTCAACATCTGCTGAGAACAATGGTAAGAGAGCATGTTTTGCAACATCTTTCAAACAGCAAGAAGGAAGAAGTATTCGGTTAATACACACTACACAACATGCTCTTCGTGCTGCCTATTAAGAGTTACAACAATGGTTTCAGCTATGCACCAGTATGGTGTTATATGAAAAATTCCTGTCATACAGGAAATCAAAAGTTTTAAACTGGTTCATCAGTTATATCATCCAGCACAACTATTTAACATAAAGCTTTTACACAGCAGACATTTTACAGTAAAATCACACTGAACCTGTTACAGTTCAGTCAAAGGAGCAAACGCCCTGAAATAAGTGTCACAGATGCAGCTAATACGATCATTGTTAGAGTACGGGTTTAATATAAATGCCAAATTTTATTTGTAATTTCCCAGCACCAAAATCAACACCAACACCCACATCTGGTGTTTCTTCAGCCCATTCTACGACTACTTCAACATCTGCTGAGAACAATGGTAAGAGAGCATGTTTGGTGTCTTAAACCTTCTGCTGCAGAAGAGCAACAGGAGGACGAAGACGTTCACGTTTACATTTTAATATTTCAATTTGTGACAAATTTAAATTCCCCGGCACAGACACTTCTGGATGATAATGATGACGTGTTGTCTTTTTGTTGTTGTTGTGTTGTTTACCTTGCAGAAAGGCGCTTCGTCACTGTGACTGTCTGTGTAGGTGTGCTGCTGCTGCTGGTGCCGTTTGTGCTCATTTTGTTCATCATCTGCAAACGTAAGAGTTATTAACAGATGTTATCAGCACACAGTATAAGGCTGCATACGTGATGATATAAAGGTCTATTAGTGCACATAGTGTGATGGTTAACCTGCACATTTGTAAGGGGGAACCTTTAATGCTGAACTATACAGGTTTTGGAGCAACATATAGGAAGTAGACACCGTCTTTTTCAGGGTCAGCCTGGCCTGTTTCAGCAAAACGATGCCAAACTACATTCTGCATGTATTCAAACATCACTGGCCTGCCTGCAGTCCAGACTTGTCGCCTATCGGCCTACTGGATTTCTCCTTGTTTATTTCTTTTTTTGTTCTCTTCCATCTTGTTCTGGCAGAATTCACACATTCAAAAAACACAAGAAATGCAGCGCCAACACAGATCATCAGAGAGGTTAGTGCATCACTCTGTAACGCTCTGTGTTGTGGTACTGTAGATAGATGGTATTCATATTAGAGCCCAGCCACTTTGAGACCAGGGATATGCTGACAGATTAAATGTGTTTTTGATCTGGAATGAAAATAGACCTTTATTGTCTGAATATAATATGGAGTGATATGACTGGTGAAAACAGGATCTGCCCGTCTACACAGTCTTAGTAATAAACTAAGCTGTTTTTGAACTATGTTTTATGTTTTATGAATGATTATTTTCACTTTTGTGAATGCCTAATGAGACAATTAACTTTAATATCACATATTAATTTTTACTCTTCCAAGCCACATCTCCTGATGCTTTTAGGTCTTCAGTCACTAGTATTATTAGTGCTGTTGTTAGGATTGCATACTCATGCTGTGTTTTTCTTTCTGCTCTGCAAGGAGACTGCCTATGCGAAGGTACAGAAGCGCCCCCAGCTGCCAGATTCAGGAACTGCATAGAAAACAATCTACACCACTGCCAACTTTCCCACAAACAGCTCTTCTGCCTCACATGACGACTCCAACGCACACACTTACTCAAATGTGAAGTACACTTACCAAACTCCATGTGCTTAACTGTAAGTCACTGATAAGGGCCCCCCCCTATTCGACTGTCAACAAGCCACAACACGCTAAAAAAGTCCTGACGGTTTTCACTTCAGTCATTTCTGATTGGATTTAACTTCATTTGAATCAGACAGACTTTACAAATCACAGGATTCATGATATTATTTATTTTGTTTGATTCAAGGTTTAGACACAAGGAGTCACCAGTTCATCAACCACCGCCTCAAAAAGCACCACAGAATTAAACCTCTGAATGATATTTACTAAAAACGTTAATATGATGACAGTGTGTAAAAAAATACATCATTTTATTCAATAATCTGGCATACTTTCAGCAACTGTAGCTATTTCTGTTGTTGCTTTTGCTTTTTGCTGCACTGTGGTGTTATGGTCAGAGGTTCAGAGGTAAAATAGATATCTGTACATAAATAACTTAAATCCAGTCTACAACCTAAAGTGCTCACACTCTTCTCTTGTCTTATCTTCAAAAAAAGAAAAAAAAGATATTTATACAAATTACGGCTGTATTTTCCTGTTTTATTGTATCCTCTTAACCACCGCTATAACCGAATACTATGAGAACATCATTAAAATAATATGTACAGTATACACCATGTTCAGTGTTTGGCAGCATCTAGTTGTTTCATCATTAAAAGATTATTCTTAATCATTTCTACTTTTATTTGTACTTTTATTCTTCCTGTTGTACAGTTGATACTCAGTGTGATTGATCAATGCTACGTGTTTCTCATGATGACGGAATAGAGTGGACATGATTGCTTGATGGAAGTATATCTGCATTTGCATCTCCTCGTGTGTTTTCTTGTTTTAAGTGTCATGAGTGATGTTTGTGATTTTATGTGTTAAAACAAATTATTAACTTTTTTGACAAACATGATGCATTAGGTCACACTTTTTACCTTCTCATCCTATACTTGATTTTACAAATTGATTGTGTTTATCGTCACGTAGACCTCCGTACAGTTCCCTTCCAAAGAATGTGAATAGTTACTGACAATAAATGACACAAAAACTATTTGGTGAAATCTGCACAGTTCATATCTTATTATGGACTGGGACATACCCAAAAGTGATGCTTAAATGCTGCATGATCACAGCAGCATGCATCAAGTGTGATAGTTCATTTTGTTCATGATGACCAGGACTGTTATTATGTTGACTCACAGCAAGATAGTCCAATCAGTTCATGTACAAGCCTGTTAGAGTTGTGACGAAAAAAATAGCAGGGAGAGTGTGAAGAAATATAGAGGAAGTAGATATGTGATGCAAAATCTGCTGTGCAGATGCTGAAGATCAACCATCGAATAAACAGGGGCACTGACAGCTCAAGTAACAGAGTCACAATATTTTCACTGAGGATTTCCAAAATGAGGACTCTTCTTCTGCTTCTCCTCTCACTGATGACAGGTAAAACAATTGTTACTGCCTGATTCCTGATACTAGATACTTAATAAATACATCATGCGGTGTAGTTTCAGCTACTTTTACATTGGTCTCATTAACAGTCTTACTGATTCAAAATAAAACCAACAGGGTCAAACATCAGTTCTTATTTAAATACAGATATTTTCTGCTTCTCACTGTGAATAATTCATCCAACGTGGCAGTGACACAACCTGAAGTCTGTTTATAAAAGGTCGCTGCACAGGCAGGATTTGTGATTTCATGTAAATATGAAGCTATCAGGGCTGAATTTGATATAAAATATAGCCTGTTGATGAAAAATACAGGCAGTGATGTTTATTTTTTATTTCTTCATGCAAACATGGGTCACTAATATTCAACAAATTCAATAAGAATTCAGACTTACTTAAACAAAGAGGAAGTGAAAGTTACATACAGCTTTTCTTAGCCAGTTTTTTTTTTTTAAACCCGCATGTTCAGGTGCAAGAGGAAACTCATGAATACTAATTAATTATATTTACATAATTACTGTCAGTAGGAGTGGCAGAAATGTTCTGGATCTGTTCTATATGTGAAAGTTAGAGCAGGATGATTAGTGTTGATACAGTTATAAAGTTGTTTCACAGTTTGTATGGTCTCATTCTCAACTTATCAGAGACTAATGGCCTGTATGCTGATAATCATGAGATGATGAGAAGTCGAAAATAAATAATAAAAATATTGCTGAGTCAAATATAATCAAGAATGATCAGTTCAGATCATCACAGCTATAAAATAACACAGAGGGGTGGTTATACTCAGCATTACTGCAGCTCCAGGATTGTTTGAGTATCTGACATGATGTGAACTTTTGTCTGATCTACAGGTTGTGAGGCTGTGTCTAATGTGAAGGGATGCCGAGACGGATGGGTTGAATTCACCTGCAACTATCAAAGATCTGGTTTTACTTTAATTAAACAAGGACATACACTCGTGCAAAGTTCTAAAAACAATGAGTGGGAAACCACCAACAGTGTTTCCCTGTACCGTGATACAAACAATAAAAAAGTCAGAGTGCTCATCAAAAAACTTAAACAGGAAGACTTTGCAGAATACCAGTGTAAAAAACAGGGGTCAAACTTTGACACAGTAAAACTGGAGAAAGGTAAGAGACAAGTATTTTTAATAAACTCATGTAATGACTTAAATTTTCATAAACTATGTTATTGATGCACATCAAGCCCTAAACTGACGCAGCAGGTCCTTGCCATGTTACAGTAGCCCAGAACAGACAAACTACACACTGTCTCTAGATACAACGTCATGTTTTTCCTGAATTTTTGCAGAGTCACTATCACTTGAGTCATTATGTCTTCGGGTAAAGAGAAAACCACCTTGTAGGTCACTGTATTTGCTGCCAGACAGGCCACCTCTGGTTTCTGGGGGTTGTGATCAGTCATGGGGCGGCTGTTTTCACCGGAAAGTAGATGCTAAGAATAGATGATAGCTGCACTGCATAGTGGTTGGTGTAGGCTTAACACTTATTGCTATGAGTTACTATAACTGCCAAATAATGTTTGCGACAAGAACATGATAATTCTGGTTTTGAAAGGCACTAAAGAAATAAAGTTTACTCACTTACTTACTTAGTTTGCATCTTTAACTTCTCTTTTATATTTGCAGACAGAAGCTGCCAAGGACAATTCATTCAAACTGTGTACAGAACAGCTCAAACCACCATCACATGTGATTATACAGGAAACAGAGATGAGCCCGATGTCCTGTTTCTCTGCAAAGAGAACAAAATCACCTGTGAGGACATCTTATCAACTGAATCTTCTCCAAAGTCAAGCGAGACATTCACTCTGACAAAAACCAACACAGGCTTCACCGTGTCCATCAGTAAAGTGTCCTCACATCATGCTGGTGTCTACTGGTGTGGAGTAAAGTCAAATGAAGGACGTTACCGAGCTGGATTTAGAAAAATACAACTAGAAGTTAAAGGTGAGTCTGACACATTTGATACTTTTAGGTTAGATTTACTCACAAATAATTAAGGTGTATCTGAAATATGTTGTTCATACAGTCACTGATTAGCAATGCTGTCTGTCTGTCTGTCTGTCTGTCTGTCTGTCTATAGGTATTAGAAACTTTACAAGGTCTCTAACTGTAGGACAGAATTTTACATACTGGTGTGAATATCCATTTGGTGCTCCGATGAAGAAATTCATCTGTAAGGGAGAAGATCCATCTATATGTGAACCTCTAGTGAACAACATGCAGCCCAACAAGAACACTGGGAGGTTTTCCATGGAGGATGACAGAAAGAAGAGAAACATCACCATAACAGTGAGAGAAGTAACAACAGACGACACTGGGACATACTGGTGTGGAGCAAAAAGCGACGATGACAAACGCAGTAACACATTCTTCCACAGATTCTCGATGATTGTAGGTGAGTCATGTTATTTAATTAATTATTTATTTCAGCTGACCTGGTTCAGATTTTAAGACGGTATCTGCATGAAAAGAAATCTCCTGTAATTCCCGATTACATCTGGATGCTTTAATAAATATACTGGGTTTTTTTTTTTTGACCAGTTGATTTTCAACACATGAAACTCTAAAATAACGAACTTCTTCATACTGTATGTGAAGAAACACATTTGTTTTTAAACCATAAAAACTGTTACAAGGAAGTGGTTTGATTACTTCAATGCCTTTTTGTCCTCTGTACAAACCCAATCACCCACATCTGGTGTTTCTTCAGCCCAGTCTACGACTACTTCAACATCTGCTGAGAACAATGGTAAGAGAGCATGTTTGGTGTCTTAAACCTTCTGCTGCAGAAGAGCAACAGGAGGACGAAGACGTTCACGTTTAAATTTTAATATTTCAATTTGTGACAAATTTAAATTCCTCAGCACAGACACTTCTGGATGATAATGACATGTGTCGACCTTTTAAAAAAAAAATAATAATAATATTTTTGTTGTTGTGTTGTTTATCTTGCAGGCGGCTCTTGGCGCATCATTACTATGACTGCTCGTGTAGTTGTGCTACTGCTGGTGCCGTTTGTGATCAGTTTGTTCTTCATCTACAAACGTAAGAGAGCTGTTAACAAATCACAGAAGCGAAAACACAAAACCTCATTTACGACATCACATCTTAAAGAGATGGGATGTGTCACACATACTGTATGACTTTTATTAGTGCCTAGACATGACCGCCTTATGTGTGAAGGTTGATTTTTTTCTGACTAGTTATCAGCACACAGTATAAGGCTGCATACGTGATGATATGAGAGTGCATTAGTGCACATAGTGTGATGGTTAACCTGCACATTTGTGAGGGCAGCATTAACGCTGATCTATATATATATAAAGGTTTTGGACCAACATATGTTGCCAAGCAGACATCGTCTTTTTCAGGGTTGACCTTAGTCAGTATTTTGCACATCATCATATTTTGTTTCTATTAACATTTTTTATTTTACAGCATGACAACTTTTTTAGAAATAGGGTTGTAGTTTCTGGGAATACACATAAGCAGTAATATAGATCTATTTTCAACGAATAGAAACGATACAAGTGCAACTCTGCTAGTTTATACCTGGAAAGTACAGCAGGTACTAGTTGTAGATAAGGTAGATGGAGAGACAACTGGCTTTCTTCTTGTTTATTCCTTTTTTGTTCTCTTCCATCTTGTTCTGACAGGATTCTCACATTCAAAAAACACAAGAAATGAAGCAGCAGCACAGAACAGCAGAGAGGTTAGTGCATTAACCTGTGGCGCTGTGTGTGGTGGTACTGCATAGGTGATGCAGTATGCCAGTATTACTGACAGAACCTGCTATGACTACTCAGTCTTGAAAAATGGTCTAAATGTCGAATTGAGCTGTTAGGAATTAGTAGGAATGTCTCCTACTTTTGAAATAACAGCAGAGGGGTGGATTTACTCAGCATTACTGTCATACAATGACATAAAAGAAATCCAAAACTGTTTCAGCACAAAATAATTTCAAATACAGTTGATACTATTTTAGACTACTGCAGTCGCTCCAGGATTGTTTGAGTATCTGACATGATGTGAACTTTAGTGGTGAAGCTGTAAACTCGTACATTGACAATAGAGCTGGACAGAACACCAAGGTAAAATCACCTATGTCTAAATACCAATGTGCTATTCTCTTTACAGGCTGTCTGACGTCAAAGTAAAGCTGTGGCAATGTTTTAAATATATTGCAGCGGCGTTTCTTTTTTATTTGCAGCGGCGTTTCTTTTTGTTTGCAGAGTTTCTTTTATTTGCAGCGCTGTTTCTTTTTGTTTGCAGAGTTTCTTTTATTTGCAGCGCTGTTTCTTTTTGTTTGCAGAGTTTCTTTTATTTGCAGCATTGAGGGTTCCCGGCCACCGTAGGATTGCATATTCATGCTGTGTTTATTTCTCTGTTCTGGAAGGAGGCTGCCTACGAGGAAATACAGGAGCGCCCCCAGCTGCCAGATTCAGGAACTGCAGAGAAAACAATCTACACCACTGTCAACTTTCCCACAAACAGCTCTTCTGCCTCACATGATGACTCCACCTACTCTACTGTGCAGGACACTTCACACCAACATCCCATCTACTCAACTGTCAATCACCCATCAGGACTTTCTGAAAACCCTTTTTATTCGACTGTCAACAAGCCACAACACACTGAAAAGTCCTGACGGTTTTCACTTCATTCATTTCTGATTGGATTTAACTTCATTTGAATCAGACAGACTTTACAAATCACAGGATTCATCATATTATTTACTTTGTTTGATTCAAGGTTTAGACACAAGGAGTCACCAGTTCATCAACCACCACATCAAAAAGCACCACAGAATTAAACCTCTGAATGATATTCACTAAAAACGTTAATATGATGACCGTGTGTAAAAAATACATCATTTTATTCAATAATCTGGCATACTTTCAGAAACTGTAGCTATTTCTGTTGTTGCTTTTGCTTTTTGCTGCACTGTGGTGTTATGGTCAGAGGTTCAGGGGTAAAATAGATATCTGTACATAAATAAGTTAAATCTAGTCTAAAACATGTGCAAAGTGCTCACACTCTTCTCTTGTCTTATCTTCAAAAAACAAAAAAAAAAAAAGATATTTACACAAATTACGGCTGTATTTTCCTGTTTTATTGTATCCTCTTAACCACCGCTATAACCAAATACTATGAGAACATCATTAAAATAATATGTACAGTATACACCATGTTCAGTGTTATGCAGCATCTAGTTGTTTCATCATTAAAAGATTATTCTTAATCATTTCTACTTTTATTTGTACTTTTATTCTTCCTGTTGTACAGTTGATACTCAGTGTGTTTGATCAATGCTACGTGTTTCTCATGATGACGGAATAGAGTGGACATGATTGCTTGATAGAAGTATAACTGCATTTGCATCTCCTCGTGTGTTTTCTCGTTTTAAGAGTAATGAGTGATGTTTGTGATTTTATGTGTTAAAACAAATTATTAAATTTTTTGACAAACATGATGCATTAGGTCACACTTTTTACCTTCTCATCCTATACTTCATTTTACAAATTGATAGTGTTTATTGTCACGTAGACCTCCGTACAGTTCCCTTCCAAAGTTAGGGGTCAAAGGTCAACACCTAGAATGTGAATAGTTACTGACAATAAATGACACAAAAACTATTTGGTAAAATCTGCACAGTTCATATCTTATTATGGACTGGGACATACCCAAAAGTGATGCTTAAATGCTGCATGATCACAGCAGCATGCACCAAGTGTGATAGTTCATTTTGTTCATGATGACCATGACTGTTATTATGTTGACTGACAGCAAGATAGACCAATCAGTTCATGTACAAGCCTGTTAGAGTTGTGACGAAAAAATATCAGTGAGAGTGAAAAAAAAAGGAAGTAGACTTGCGTGGGTGACTTTAATATCATCTCAGGAAACTCTGCCGTGCAGATGCTGAAGATCAACCATGGAATAAACAGGGGCACTGACAGCTGAAGTAACAGAGTCACAATATTTTCACTGAGGATTTTCAAAATGAGGACTCTTCTTCTGCTTCTCCTCTCACTGATGACAGGTAAAACAATTGTTACTGCCTGATTCCTGATACTAGATACTTAATAAATACATCATGCGGTGTAGTTTCAGCTACTTTTACATTGGTCTCATTAACATCATTTAAAATAAAACCAACAGGGTCAAACATCAGTTCTTTTTTAAATACAGATATTTTCTGCATTTTTTAATTTCTTGATTTGTGTTGTTTAGATTATTTTGGGCCTTTTAAGCTTTAGTATATAGAGACAGCTGAGGAAGTGACAGGAATGTGGGGAGAGAGATGGGGAATGACATGCAGCAAAGGGCCACAGGTCAGATTCGAACCCTGGGCCGCTGCGCCTTCATACGTGGGGCGGATGCTCTACCAACTGAGTTAGCCGACACTCCTTCATGTGTGTTTTTGACAGCTAAAAACATAGAAACACGGTTTGCTAATATCGAACAGAATACAACAAGAGACTTACTTTCTCTTGAAAGTGGAAGTGAAATTTACATACAGCTTGTTTTTAGCCAGTTTAATTTTTTTTTAAATGCCCGCATGTTCAGGTGCAAGAAGGAAACTTGTGAATATTAATAACTTATATTTTTTATAATTACTGGCAGTAAGTGTGGCAGAAATGTTCTGGATTTCTTCTGTATGTGAAAGTTAGAGCAGGATGATTAGTGTTGATACAGCTAATACAGGTGAATACTGTTTAGACACAGCAGTCCTGTGTTTGTATGGTTTTAGATTTCACTCACTAGTTACACAAATAAAAGAAGTCCAAAACAGTTTCAACACAAAATAATTTCAAATACAGTTGATACTAGGATTGTTTGAGTATCTGACATGATGTGAACTTTTGTCTGATCTACAGGTTGTGAGGCTGTGTCTAATGTGAAGGGATGCCGAGACGGATGGGTTGAGTTCACCTGCAACTATCCAAGATTTGGTTTTACTTTAATTAAACAGGGATATACACTCATGCAAAGTTCTAAAAACAATGAGTGGGAAACCACAGACAGAGTTTCCCTGTACCGTGGTACAAAAAATAAAAAAGTCAGAGTGCTCATCAAAGAACTTAAAAGGAAAGACTTTGCAGAATACCAGTGTAAAAAACAGGGGTCAGACTCCGACACAGTAAAACTGGAGAAAGGTAAGAGACACTTTCAATGTATTTTTAATAAACTCAAAATTAAAACCGGATAAAGGTTTTACACTAAGAAAACAAAAATAAAACAAATGAATATAAACATTGTAACGTAATGAATCAAATTTTCAGAAACAATGTTTTTCATGATACTGATTAGATACTGTCGCAGTGAACAGAACTGACTCAGCCACAGGATGCCATGAGCCAAACCTGACAAGAAAAACCACCTTGTAGGTCATTGTATTTGCTGCCAGACAGGCCACCTCTGGTTTCTGGGGGTTGTGATCAGTCGGCTGTTTGCACAGGAAAGTAGATGCTAAGAATAGATGATAGCTGCACTGCATAGCGGTTGGTGTAGGCTTAACGAACACTCATTGCTATGAGTTACTATAACTGCTAATTAATGTTTGTGACAAGCACATGATAATTTTACAGTTTGCATCTTTAACTTCTCTTTTATATTTGCAGACAGAGGCTGCCAAGGACAATTCATTCAAACTGTGTACAGAACAGCTCAAACCACCATCACATGTGATTATACAGGAAACAGAGATGAGCCCGATGTCCTGTTTTTCTGCAAAGAGAACAAAATCACCTGTGAGGACATCTTATCAACTGAATCTTCTCCAAAGTCAAGCGAGACATTCACTCTCACAAAAACCAACACAGGCTTCACCGTGTCCATCAGTAAAGTGTCCTCACATCATGCTGGTGTCTACTGGTGTGGAGTAAAGTCAAATGAAGGAAGTTACCGAGCTGGATTCAGAAAAATACAACTAGAAGTTAAAGGTGAGTCTGACACATTTGATACTTTTAGGTTTGATTTACTCACAAATAATTAATGAGAGTATAATGAATGGACAGTGTATGCATGAAATCTTAATTTTAATATGGGGGACTTATGGAGATTAACTCCTTCTGTAGCCAGCCTCAAGTGGCCGTTCGAGGAACTGTTTTTGTGCACTTCTGCACAGGTTTACTTCACAGTCATGTACTTGACTTAGACGTCTTTCAGTGACTGTAGCCTTTACTTGCAAATGCTTAAAGGTAAAGTTAACAAGTTTTAGTCTACAGCCAACTGGACGTTGTATCTATCAAAAAAAAACATATTAATGTTTCAACAAATCCAGTTCTGACTGCTTGTTTGTTTTTCAGGACCACCAATCATGTCGCCAAACTCCCCTACAACCGCCTCGCCATCTCTAACACAACCTACTACTGCTTCTCATCAAAGTTTTGGTAAGAAAGCATGTAGGTTTTAAACACTACAGCCAAAAAGTTGTTTAGAAACCGGATGTATTAGTTATTCGGCCGCTGAATATTTAATCATTTGTAACGGGTAAAATCACCTGACACAGACAGATTTAGGTGTTTATGCTCCATGTTGATGCTCTTAATGTGGAATATTTTTTTCCATATCCGTTTTTCTTATGCAGATCACACTGTGCTAAACTTCGCCTTGTGTCTCTCTTTGGATTTGCTGGTGTTTCTCTTGATGGCGTACGCCACATATTTCCTCATCAAACGTAAGATAACTCGACTCTTTTTAACATCAAACACCTTCAGTCACACTCAAACAGATTTCATAACACGCTTAGATGGTCACTTTTTCATCAAAATATAATCTTGAGTTTCTCTATAATAGACAGAGACTTTCTCCATAACATTATCGAAATACAGTATCTTGAACTGACGCTGCAGCTAATGTAGGATGGAAGTGAAAAAGAGAAAATGGCAAATAATCTATTCATGTAAATGCTCAAATTTAAAACTCTGACAGACAAGAATGGTTTATAAATTTGGCAGTCGAAAGGTTTTTCTCTTTTGATTTTACGTTTTAATCCTGAACTGTGCTCCGTAGGATCTGATAGAGTGACTGAGGTGATTACTGAATACAGTATTTATGGTAACTGCTCATTCACACCATTTTTTCACATCATTTTCTCACTTTGACAGGATATGAGCTGTGTAGGAAAAACAAGAGTGGAGAGTAAAGGAAAAGCAAAGAGGTTGTTTTTGTTTTTGTTTACGTCACTGAAAACTACATAACACAATCAGAACAAACATTACAGAAAGAAACTGTTCATTTATTACTCTTCAGCAGATGGAAGCAGGTCGATAGATCATCAACAGCTTCGGGATCTGCTCTGCATCTGATTTACATCGCGGATAACTTTCCGACAAGCTCCTCCAACCTACAGCTACATCGCTCCAGCTTCAACTTCCAAAACAACTGTGACAAAGTTGATGTACCATGTCAGCATGTTGTGCTAACGTAAAGGGACTTTGTGTCTGAAACATGCCCTGCCATCCCTTCTATCTTGAATATGTAATCTGTATGACTCATTTGTGTCTCTAGTAATGGAACCATGTATGAATAACACATTTAAATTTAGCTTGATGCTGGTCACACGATCGCCACAATCTTTGTGCATCATCTTTCTATTTGAGCTCTTCTTCATTTGCACGCAAACTCGCAGCTGCAACATCTGAGTAATTTCCTCTGCCTGGGTAAAAGCACGCACACACAAATGATGCAACCACATGCTGACTTACAACGATTTGCTGTTTGTGCGTCAGGCGTCATTTGGTTTTGTATTTTGGGGTGCATTAAAGCAGTTACAAATGACAGCCTGCTCAACATGCAGACTTCATTTAAATGAGCTTGGTTAGAGACTCATAATGTAACTTTTAGTGAATTTTATATTCACTTTACAGCGCCAAAATAAACACAATACAACTTTCTCTTTGTTTGGAGCTCTGAGAATTACATTCAAGCCAAAAGAAAGTGAAGATTTTGTTGCATGATTACCTGTACCTTGTATCCCACTCTGTTTTTAATTCAGTTAAACTACAGAAGTTTTAGTTTAATGAGGGGAGCCGTTTTATTTTATAATTTAAAGCTAACCTGAAATCCAGGTAAAGGATGCACCACCTAAAACTTGGTTATAGTGATGCCAAATATATGTTATGGAAGCAGCAGCTCTCATGTCTTTTAAAAGCAGTTTTCAGTTGAGAAACAATGTTCCTGTAATATCATATATATACATTCTCTTATCATGTAGCCTCACTTCTAATGTCAATATATTTTATATATAAATATTCAATAATTATCAATTATGTATTTATACCTAAACACTTTTATATACAGCAAATTGAGAGTTACATTTTTTATGTTTGATAATAGTGACATTTTAATTACACTCTGGATAAAGTCAACTACATTATAGATGACTTTGGGTGTAAAAACAAAGTGTCACTAAATCAAAACTAAGTTTACTAAGTGTAATTGTATAAATATTAACTCTGAATTTCTTACACTTAACTCTGATACTCACTTTTAAACTTGTGTGTTCATGTCACAACATGTCATGTAATTTCATTTATTTCTTTTTTTGTGCAAATGATATTTTAAAACACCAATCATGTCACGTGAATTTTTTAGGAATACAGAAGCGTTGTATGTATATGTACAGTAAGAGCCACTATAGCTTTATTTTGTTAATAAAGTCATGCACTTCACACAGGTGTGTCAAGTTTTGTTTTTGTCCTGTCTCCATGTTTGTTTTGTGACTTCCTGTTTTATTTTGGAAATGAACTCACTTTCCCTTCCTCATGTGTCACCAGTCTAATTGTCTTCCCTGATTCCCAAATGGTGTGTCCACCTGTTCCCCATTACCTCCATGTGTTCATATAGTCTGCGTCTCCCTTTGTCCTGTGCCAGTGTGTCTTGTCATTCGTCTAAACCAGGGGTGGGCAAACTTTTTTAATTGCAGGCCACATTGGGTTCTAAAGTTTTTTAACAAATGTGTGTGTTTTTGAACACATTTTAATATATTGAAACATATTTTTGTTAAAAAAATCTTCACTTTTTAACTTAGCACAATTTAACTTTTCAACTGATTTTTTTAAACATGAGTCAAGAGAATCGATTAGTACCGCCCACATTCACCTTTGACCCACCAATGACGATCCAGAATGAAGTAAACCCAAAGGTGGTATATCGCACGAAGAGGTCTCACTTCACTGTCAAAGCCTCTTTGTCTTTATGTAACAACCAGGAGCTTCGTGACTGATTCAAACTAAAGCAGAGACATAGCAGGAGACATTAGCAGCGTTTCTTCATGCTGAAATAAAACTTTTGACACGAAACAGCAAAGATAAGACATACTGCATCATTTTGTGGGTTTTGTTGCTACTCTTTGGGGGCTAGCTCGCCGAGTTTTCATCGCACAGTGATGAGACACATATCTTTGTAAGATATATTTTTATTTTTTGGATGTGGATAAGTTCGGGCCGTATTGAAAAGCCTAACGGACCGTATACTGCCCACGGGCCGTAGTCTGCCCATGTTTGGTCTAGACCCACCAGTAGTATCTCGTCACAGTCAGTTATTTCCTTTGACAGTTTTCGATTCAAGAGTTTTTTGTTGGCCTATTGCCATTTAATTTTCATAGCAACAGTAAGTAAGAGTTTAGACTTCTTCCCAGTTTGTGGTTTTTCCCCTAGATGTTAGGTAGATTTTGTTTAGTAATTATTCATAGCCATTCCTCCTGTTTAAGGCGCTTTCTGTTGATTATTCCTCTTTTTGTGTGCTAAATAAAGCCTTCTGATCAGCTCTGCATCCTACCTCTGTGTCTCAGGGGGCTCCAGCCGCTCGTTCACCAATCAGATGATCGCTCCGGTCTGCATGATGTAGTGCAGGGGCGTCCAAGCTTACAATGGGCCAATGAAAACGTTTCATTTAAAAAATGCTTTTATTGTCACAATTATATATATATATATATATATATATATATATATATATATATATATATATATATATATATATATATATATTAATTGGCTTAAATTTGGTTACATTGCCAATCAGGCGTGAACAAATCTAAAAACTAAAGTTAATCCTTTCACATGTCGAGTCAGGTAAAGAATAAATTGTATGGAACATGTTAAACTTGAGCATGAGGTTGATACAAATCCCATCTTGTTCATTCTAAACATGACTTATATGAGCAATGCAAAGTCTGTTAACATTTAACATTAACGTGTCACTCTTGCTCCTCTTTAACAAATGCATTCAGAAAGTATAATATTTTGTATCACATCTACAGATATAAACACCAGCAGTTATGTCTTTAAAGGTTCAAATGCTACGTTGTGTCAACCAAAAAAAGCCAAATTCCAGCCACACAGTATCTGACAATCCGAGCAGACCATAAATAATATATTCTAAAAATGAAGCTTGGCCCCTGGGCCGTACTTTGGACATCCCTGTCGTAGTGTCTTTGGGCAGGATACTGAACCCCAAACTGCTCCCTGTAAGTCGGTTTGGGTAAAAGAACAGCTAAATGTGAATAAATACAACAAATGCAAGACAATGGTTATAATATTTTATTATTGTTTGTTCAACCGACCCCCACACCTTTTCCAATGACAGCATAAGTTTATGGAGATTATGAAGTGTGTAGCTGACACAGCATGCAATGGTGGAAACTATAAAAAGTACTTGTACATAACCTGAATATTATTTATTACTTTAGTCTTATTTTTAATTGTTTATTTGGCAGATATAGTTACTTTGCAGATTTTGGATGGAGAGTGGACTGGTTCTTCTTCTTTCAAAGACACAGTTTAAGCCTCATCCTGTTTACACAGATCAAGGTGTCACTGACGCTGCTTTGAAACGGCCACATCTCCTTCCTGTGTGAAAGATAATATCTTCATGGCGGTGTTGTGTTTAAGTTGTAATGGAAAGAAAACAAGCCATAAACTGCACTGATATTTCAAAGTGTTGCCTCCACTTTATTTCATGTGAACTAAATTAAATCCGTTTCTTACTGGGACACACAATGGACAGAAAGAAAGTGCCGATCATGAAATATATGGAGCAAATTTAAATTCAACACTGAGTGCTTTCAGCGGCGGTCCTGGCCACATTTGCGCCCTGGGCGAACCTGGGCGGCTGCCCTGTCCGCCCGTACCTAAAACCGCTACTGAGTGCTTTCATCTACTGTATCTAAACCCTGTCTATAAAAAAAAACATCATAATAAAACCCTTTAGCGTCTAGCTCATATCCATGCTCTCTGCAGGCCCAAAGCCCCCTCCCTCCCCTCCCTGGACGCTCTGGTAGATGGATGCCATGTCAGCGTTGGTTCTGATCTGGTTGGCAAAGTCGGCCATGCTGGGGCTCCTCTCCACCTCGGGCACGGCCAGCAGGGCGGCGACAGCGCGCATGGCCGAGCGACGCAACTCCTCCTGTTTCTCAAACTCCTGCTTCACAGATCCGGCTTTCACCTGTTGAAGTGTAATCGTACACACACAGTTTTGGCCATCTTTTTTTTTTTGGCACAGCAGTCAGACAGGTTTTGAACAAGTCTATCAGGTCTATGGACTTATAGTACTTTAAAGTATTAAATTCAAGGGTTCAATGTTCAGTGTATTTAAATGTCTTCACAGCAGAAATAAACATGTTCACAGCCTGGATCTCTATAGCTAATTTCCCCGTTCATGACAACTGTACTAAGGGTGAATTTTGATAGAACTCTCCTGTTCACATTATATTAAGGCCTACATTTATGCAGGATTAACAGTGTGGCGACTTTGATTGACAGGTGGGTACATTTACAGATGTCTTGTTTGACCACCCAGGCGTCATCTAGCCCACCTCGGGTCCAACTAAGATCCACGTATTTGACCATTTTGTCAAAATCATAATATGAATGTATTGACTTTAAGAGCAGCAGTACCTTGGTAGTGCAGGTAGCCTTCAGTGGTTCTATCAGTCTGTCCAGTCTTTGGAGAACAGCAGCAGGACACAGAGAGGCCAGTCTAGCTAGCATCAGGAAAGTCAGCATCTACACACACACACATAAATAGCCACAAACAAACATGAATACATGGTATAGCTATTAAAACATGCTTTGTTTTCTATAAAAGGTAGTTGAGGAGGTTGTTGGGAGGAGACCAACCAAAATTTAGCTTGAAAGAATGTCGTCTGGTGTTAAAGACGTTTCATTATTAGTGTTTCCCACCCACCCTGATGTCGTAGTGATCTTTGAGTCCTTCCTCTACATGGTCTAGGAACTGCAGGACGTCCAGGCCCTCCAGACAGCTGTCCAGCAGAGTGTACATACACTCAAACGCTGCTTTACGCACATCCAAACCATCATCCACAGTGTGTTTGAATGGACCCATCTCCACCTGCATACACACATACATTATTACACATCAAGATGGACACTAGGATATAAACAAGACAAACAAACCCACTTCTCTGATGAGGTCCTTCCTGATCTGGGTCTCCTTATAGAGGTGAGGCAGCACTGTTGCTAGGAGACCACGAATCAGAGATGGTTTGTTATGAGCTGCAGAGTTAAACATGACCAAAGCAACACGGCGCACGTTGATGTCGTCGTCCTGCAGAGTCTTCAGGAAGTCGCCTGACAAACAGAGGTGACATCAATTTAATTTTTTAATTGTAGAAGTTTGAAGTGAGTTTTTTTAATTATTTTTTTTACTTCTGGTCAGATTTAATCAGAATTCAGATCCAGAATCTCTGATACCAAATGGTCCCCTCCTTTCTAAAAAGGGCTTAATATATAAGCATGGTCTGCTGAGACTGATCGACACTTCATCCAGCAGGAGTGCCGACGTATATAATTCAGATTTCTGGTTGGTGGTATGCTTTCTATGTCTTAAAATATCCACAATAAAATAGTGAATTTTGTACTAAAAAGACTAACTTTGGAAGATACACATTCACACAATTCCTTTCCTGTAACTGTAATTTTGGATGACTCATCTTAAACTCAAAAGTGATTTTGGGTGACTATCTAACCCCAGCTATCATAAAATATAATATATTGGTCCTTTAATATAATATAATAACTGCACTTAACCAGGAGGAGCTATCGGGAATAGTATTTATTATAATGTAGATTTTTTATCTAACAGCATGGGTGAGGAAGGTGAGCTCTCTCCAGCTGAATTATGTAAAATCTGTAGATTTTATTGAAATCTTTCTTCAGAACTACAATTTAACTGTGGCGTTTAAGAAAAATGGGAAATTACCTTTAAAGTTAAGTTCAGGTTTGTCTTACCGATGCAGTCCTTCAGCAGTGAATCTATGGGAGCAGGTTGGTCAACAATAGTGAACTTGATAGCTGTCACCACTGTGCTGCGAGCCAGAGGGCAACCTGTGAGGGGACGAGATGAGATCCTTTATATTGTTATTGTTATAGCTTTGAATAGGTTTGTTGCCATCCTCGTAAAACTTTAGGGTTTAAGAAATAAAGTAAGTATTCATACCAGCTTTAAGTTGCTGTTTAAGTCTGGGTAATAGTTGGGCAGCGTTGACTAAGGTCAATTTTCCAAGACATTCAGCCACCAGGTTCCTGGTCCCCTCCTCCTGACACTTGCAGTTCTGAAACAATAAGGCCCAGATAGACTCCACATGGGCCGAGAGACTAGAGGCTGGACAGGCACTGAGCAGAGAGAACAGAAGAGGAAGAGAGTTTGGAGAAAAGTTTTGTAAATGGTGTCTGGTTAAAGCTGCTTTTGTGTGTAACAAGAAAACATGTCTTTTAACAGAATAAATAATGGAACAGAGCATCAACACCTTAAACAATCATTCCTCTGCTTTGTAAAACATGAGAGAGAAAAGACGTGTCCAAAGAGGTGAAATAAAAACACCTGATGACTTCTTTGAGGGAGTGTAGCAGCAGGTATTGTCTCCGAGGCTGGGAGGAGATCTCCTTCAGCAGGAAGGGCAGGTAGTCGTTCAGGCTGCCGACCGCCATGCTGCCTAAAGCGCAGGACGCCGCCGTCTTCACCTGGAATCACAAACTATAAACTATTAATGTTAAAAAACAAACAAAAGTGTAAAGTCATGTTCTGTTTATACTTTGATTCATCCAGGAAAAGGGTTCAGCTGAAAATACATACCAGGTGAGCTACAGGAGCAACATTTTCTGACCTAAACCTGATGTGTCTTACCTCCTCATTGGTGGAGGCGATGGCCTCCAGGATGACCCCCTGCACCTCCTTACTTCCTCCCAGGCTGCCGGTCCTCCCAATCTCCCCCAAACACAACAGAGCCAGGACACGAGCCGCCTCTGGAGAACCAGGATTCTTAACCTGAGGAGAGGAGAGGAGATACAGTAACACAGTAATAGAAGGAGGTGTTATACATCACCGATGTACAGTACAAACACTCACACACCTCCTGTATGAGGCTGGCAACAGTGCCTGGTGCTTCTTTAGGGCAGACGGAGGCGAGAGCTGCTACACAGCGAGCGACAGAGTGGTATGACTGTCTATGGATGACGGAGGTGTCGGTGGAGCTGTGAAATGGATCTGTGAGAGACCTCAGCAACTGACTGGGAGGAGGAGAGGAGACAGGAGGAGAGAGTCATGACATGTTGGTAAACCAGCATGTAAAATGCAGCTTTGATTTGGTTACAAAGTCTCAGTTACACTTTACACATTACAGCAGATTCTGATATTTGATAAGTGATAAGAGCTGGAAGTCATCAGAAATGCAGAAACTGGATATTATATGGGGAGGATGTTTTCCCACTGATGTCCTCCGGTTGCTCTGCCTCAACTCTCTGTGATTTACAGAGTTCCCTGATGGACAGTGAAGTAAACTGCTCCCAACTGTAGCTGCTGTTAGCACCGTTTGTTAGCCAGGCTGCCCAGACTGTGAGCTCAGAGCACTGGGGGAGTGTTAGTGTTTTTACACAGGAGCTTTGTACCACCGTGAAAAGGAAGTTTTCAGGCCCAGGGAATGCTGACGGGGAACAGAGCCAATGTCATGCTAGAACCGGAGCTGGACAAGCAGGCAATGTAACCAGGCTCAGCAGCCTCTATGGACTGAGGCGAAAAGACCGAAGAGGAGGTTGATGGAGGAAGCAGAAAAATAGAGAGAGCAATTAAGAAGCCGTCGGACAAGAGTAAATCTGGGACTGACTTTTAGTGGTTGGTGAGAGCTTGGTGAAATAAAAGCCTGAGGGTCAAACTCCTATAAGAGATCTTACATTTCCCATAATACAGCCAATAAAATCCTTTAACTTGGAAAAAGGCCATGCTTGTCAAACTCCACGGCCACAGTTTGTACCGCAGACTTTCTGCTATAAAACTGTCAACTCAGACTTAGCAAAGTTTCCTGAGAATAGGACCATGCAGTGACTAATGAACTGATTGAACTAATCTTCATGGGTAAAACTGTAGAATTCCTCTTTTGTAATCAGCTGTAAATCAATGTATTAACTCCACACCCTTGAGACTTGACTTATGACTCGTGGGCATCTCTGATCATAAGAGTCTGTAAAAGCTCACACATTACTTACATACTTATATCTGCTGCTTTATTTCTGTATTGTTTTATTATGAGCTTCTAATCATTTAAAGGAATTCAAACACTGTTGGTTTTGGAAAGTTTTCATGTTGCTTGATAAGATAAGTGCTGATTACAGGCCTGAGGGAAACACTGGATTTCTGCTTCTTAAACATTCATATGGTCACATTGGAGTACTGGCAAAGAGAACTCGATATGTGCAGCTTACAGCTAAAAACATCAGGTTCATATCAGTGGTAAACCAACAAAAACATTACAAACAATTAGCCTCAACCTTTTCCCACCAGAAAAAGTGTTTCTATTGTTGTGGGGACACTTGTACCAAGCACATAGCTCACCCACAACCACCCGCTTACCTGTATCCCAGGTTACTGGTTTTGGATAGCACCAGTGCCTGTAGGAAGTCCAGTATGGCTGCCAGCGCACCACCCTGCAGCAGTGGGGAATGGACGAGTCTGAAGACCCCCGGCAGCACAGAGGAGCTGATCTTAGCCAGAGAGGAAGGGCCAGCTTTGGCCATGCAGGTCAGCAAGGTGATGGATACCTTAACAGAGCACACGTAATATATAACAATATTTAAAGACTGGAAGATGATAATTACCTTCAACAAGGAGGTTTTGTTTTGGGGTTTAAAGGTCCATTGTGTCAGTTTTAGAGGGTTCTACTTACAGAATATGAAACACACTCATAACAATGTTTTCATTAATCTCTAATCACCTGAAAATGAGAATCATTATGTTGTTTTGTTATATCTACAGATTCAGCAGGTCCTCTTCCATGAAGTCCACCATGTTGTCGTGTTTCCACAGTAGCTCAAAATGGATAGACCAAAACACTGGCTCTAGATAGGCACTGTTGTTTCTTTCATTCATTTTGCTGCCACTGAAATTTCTCTTTCATACTAGAAAAAAGAGGATAATACAAGGGGGTCGCAACCGACAACTACCCCACTAGATGCCACTAAAATCGTGCACACTGGGCCTTTAAATGTTTGTTTGTTTGTCTGTCAATTGGCAAGATATAGAAAAAAGAGGATATAACTTAAAACAGCAGAGCCAGATTTCTTGTGTGTTTTATTCAATGTATTCTTCTTCCCAGGTGCCTACGTTACCCACAATGCAACTTGACTGCAAACAGTTCTTCTCCACTAATCTAAAGTCTTTTGCAGTTTTAATAAAACTGAAAATTGTGAATATGTGTAGGTGCAGGTACGATGTCCTTGTGAGCATTACATTACATTTTTGGTGAGTGTTGGAGGTGCAAAGCTCCTTTTTCTGCTTTGTTGCTGTTGCACTGAAACTCACCGCTACTTTGTTGATTGTAAGTGACAGAAACACTATTAGCTGAGCCTTTACGATTACAAATTCAGCTATTGGCTGCATCTCTAGTACTGTCTGAGTGCTTTCTAGTTTGTAAGATGTGACACATTTGTTTGACATGCACATATCCATGTTTCCTCTGAATCACTACAACCTGAACTCAAATTTTGTCTGTACTTACCAAATTTAACACTGCACATGGTGGAAGGAGCATGATTAATGTGTGTTTTTGTTGAATTCAGTTCAGTACCTGTGATACGTGCATGTCACTCTCATCCACCAGAGCAGGAAGTTCACTCAGCACGGGCTCCAACGCTGCGGCTTTGATGCTGGCAGCGTGATGCGTGACCAGCGTGGTCAGACATGCCAGCGTGCCGAGCTTCAGAGTCCGCTGGTTCTTCCTCAGGAAAGACCCCAACACGGACAGAGCTTCATGCAGGATGGACGACAAGTCGATCTGGATGAGATGGAGAAAAGAAAAGAGAGAGAGAGAGAGAGAGAGAGAGAGAGAGAGAGAGAGAGAGAGAGAGAGAGAGAGAGAGAGAGAGAGAGAGAGAGAGGAAGTTCTTATTTGGTCTTTTTATTAATAAAAAAAAAAGATCACATCCACTGAAATAAGTCGTACTGAACCTTCAATGGAGAAGCAGAGATGAGGGTGATGGTCCGAACTGCTGTCAGCCTTGTGATCTCATTCTTTAACCTCTCCAGGAATATTGTCAAAACACCCTGAAGCTCCGTCCGCAGGTGGTCGCCAAGGTGACACACCATGTGACCCATACAGGATATAGCCCTCTCTTTCACTTCCTGGTCGATGTCTGTTGCTTTTAGCCTCTTCAGGGTCACAGAAAACACCTCGGGAAAACAGACAAAAACAGAAAACTTATTGACATCGGGAATTAAGCCAGTTGTTTGTAGTAGGTCACTAACATTTACTTCTGTGTGTTACAGTGCTATTATATCTATAGCTGAAAAATAATGAACAGTCAGGAAAGTACAGAGCAGAGCAAAAGGACTAAAACCAAAGACACCACAGATCAGAGGGGAAAACTGTCAAAGCTGCTCCATCGTACCTCTCTGACAAATGGTTTAGGGTCAAATCCTCCAGTTGTGGCCGTCTGTCCCTGCGGCCTCATCACTCTGACCAGCTGCTGGGTGACCAGCAGAGCCTCCGCCGTGATCTTATAGAAACTGTCCTCGACACAGGCCACGACCGGAGGCAGCAGCACCTGCAGGAAACACAGCATGGGTGACGAACTAATAACTGGGTTGATTTTGTTGGTTTTCACTTGCATATAGAGATTTCGTCTGATTCTCTGAATCTTACAATGACATTATAAACTGTTTTATGCTGCTAAAACTTAAATTGTTGCACTATTTGCCAGCACAGTCTTTCACAGAATGGTGATCCTCCTCATCTTTACTTCACAAAGCCTCTCTGAGATGCTCGTTTTATACAAAATCATGTTACTAACCTGTTGTGTGTATGTAGCAATACTTATAATCGAAATGGGCCATTATGCAGGTTTTACTCTTTTTTAAGCTAAAACTTTTGTATATAACTCACTTTTACTAAATTTTGAAACATTATTTTTACACTGCAGCATTGTTACTTTTACTTTAAGGGCAGACTGTTGTATGACCAGTTAAAAACTTCTTCCAACACTGAGTGTCAAACATCTTTGCAAAGCTGTAAAAGGGTAATTCATGAGCAATTTCATGATCCTCTGCAGACATGTGTAACTCTTATTTTCATTATTTCTGTCAACATGTGGAAACAGGATCAGGGCTGTGTTTCTAAATATGTGGCGACAAAATCAAAGTCGTGGGTGCAAAGATGGAGAGGACTCAGATTAACTGACTAACTGAGATCATTTATATCAGCAAATCATTCTCTATACATACAACTCATCACACCGCTTATATCAAAGCTTTAGAGGAGACTTAAAGAACCTGCATGTGTGGCTGAAAGGCTTGAGGAGGGTGGGAGAGGAGGAGGACATGGAAGAAGGAGAGAGCATCGATCCTCATAGTGGAGGAGGTAGACTTGTCTGTCAGGGAGAAGACAATGCCTGGAGGAAGGAGGAGGAAAAAGGAAGCAAGGGAGGAAAAAAGTGCAAAGAGGGAAGAGAAGATGAGGCAGTTGAAGGAAAAGATATATAAATATACGATGGGAGGTTTTTAGTGCAAATGAGTGAGATAAAAAGGAAGGAGTGTGTGTGTGTGTGTGTGTGTGTGTGTGTGTGTGTGTGTGTGTGTGTGTGTGTGTGTGTGTGTGTGTGTGTACCAGGTATTAGGGCAGGTATATGCTGCTCCAGGGCTCCCGGCACAGTGTGAGCCAGCTCAGTGAGGAGACAAAAGCAGCCCTGTCGCGATTTAATGCTCTTCTCCTTCAGCTGTCTGTGGAGAGCCTTCACTATCACCGGCACCTGGACAGACAGCACATCTCTAGACAACTTCATCTCCCACCATCCTCCTCTCTCCTTTAACATACTGTAAATGCACTTATCGAATCCGTACCTGTTTCTTCAGCATAGCGACCGCCGGCTCCTCGTCCCCCCTGCTCGGCCCTGAGTCTGAGCCGGCCGCGGTCAGGCTGTGGTGACTCAATCTAACTCGTGTTTGCCTCAGCAGCGTTGAAAAAGCAGCGAAGACATCGGCCCTCACGTTCTCCTCCCGCTCCTTGAATCGCGTCAGCAGGGCGGGGCAGATGGAGGAGTAGAAGGAGAGGAGGAGGTCCCGCCTCGTGCTGATCAGAGCCTCCAGACACTTGATGGAGGAGCGCCTAACCTTCCAGCTCATGTCATCGTCGTCGCTGTACTCATCGTCTGATTCTGAGTCATGAGAAGAGACAAGACAGCAGTTCATACTAGAAGTAGAAGAAATCTAATGGGTAGAGTTCACTTTTTCTGGACGTGGAACCTCCCTCTCACCTGCCTGCTTCACCAACCACTGCAGGATAAAAGACTGACTCTTCCTGATGAAAACAGCACATAAATATCGCTTTTTAAAAAATGCTGACCTTCATCGAGCCCGTCCTCGATGTCCATGCTGTCTTCTTCATCCTCCTCATCGTTATCATAATTGTAGTTCGGGTCAAAGGTCATGAACTTAAGGCAAAGCTGTGTCACCGTGGCAACATGAGGGGACATCTCCTTTGGACACCTGTCAATAAATGGACACAACATAAATAAAAGAGAGAGAGAAAGTGTGTGCGTGTGTGCGTGTGTTTACCTGCGTATAAAAGCTTCAAAGGCCTGGAAACAGTATTCTCTCAGCTCATCGTCCTCCACACTGGTGAACTTCACCACCATGGGGATCAGCTTCTCTAAGTGTTCACCTAGAGAACACACACACACACACACACACACACACACACACACACACACACACACACACACACACACACACAAAACATCAAAACATATCCTGGTTCATTCGTCACAAACATGTCGGACAAACCGACAGGTGTCATCAGCTTTACTGTAGCAACAGATCTCACCGACTCGATGGCCGCCCTGACGGCTGATGGTTGCCAGGCACTGGATGTACGTCCTCGTCATTGAAGTGGGCGGACCCTTGGCCAGCTCTGTCAACAGGTGTCCAGTCAGCTGGGAGAAGAGGGTGGGGCTACAGCAGGGAACCAGGTGACCGAGAGCCAAAATGGAGCGCTTCCTGACCGCCATCCTGGAGCTGGTTAACTGAGAGAGCATCAGGGTGACAAGTAAATGAATGAACAGACAGACAAACGTAACTTAAATAAATACAACTGAGTTAATTTAGTTAATATACTAAAAAAACACCATGAAATGTTGACGTTAATGTCTTAAAATGACTTATTTCTGTATGTAAAATACAGATAAACACTTGAATTAGTACATTAGTACTGCACAATTACAAATACTGCTATTCTGTTTACTAGTACAGTGAGATACAAAGAGATTAACCCCTTCACATCAGCCAGAGTTCATTTATTCAAGTGTTTCTCACCTGCGGGAGCAGACTGGACAGCAGAGAGCCGTGGAAACTGACCAGTGCACCACTCAGCCTGGAGAAGGAAGAAAGAAACACACCATCACGAACATCATCTTTGGCAATTAGTTTGTGTTTAATATTTTATTTTAATCAGCTATGCAGAGATTTCGTTCTGTTGCAGAGGTATTTCAGTCTGACTCAAAGTTAAAAACATTTTGTTGTTACCTTCCCAACATGTCCGACAGGATGTCCAGGGCCTCTAACTGAACTGACACGTCTTCTTGTTTCCCCATGGCACCGATCAGCTGAGAGGTAATCTTCTTACACACACCGACTGTTAGGTTCAAACCTGGCAACCCACAAAAACGCAGAAGAGGGCAACAGATCTGGCATTAAAAAACAGAACTATGATAGTAAGTAAAACATTACTAGTTACTTCTGATGATTTTGTATGTTGGCAACAGCGATGAGACTTTTCTTCACCTGATGACGTCAGCGGCAGCTCAGCGATCACAGTCTTCAGTCCCATGCTGGAAATGTCTCTCAGCTGCTCCTTGTCTGACATCATGTTTGAACACAGCGTGTCCACCATCGTCTCCACCTGAGGCTCCTTCACCTTACTCACCAGAGGGGCCAGGCTGGAAATCAAACACACCCACATATGATCAATGTTAATAGCTTAGTCTGTAGAAACTTGGAAACTGATCAAGTCCAGCTCGGACCAAGGAAGGTTTCTAACTGAGTGAAACGACCTGGATGAATGTTGTTGCCACACATACAGGACTACACAGCATCATATACACCTTAGCCTGTGTGCGTATGCGTGTGTGTGTGTGTGTGTGTGTGTTTCTTACCATTTCACAGCCAGGTTCTGGACCTCCCCGTTCTTGTCCTCCAGCAGTTTGAGCAGCATGGTCACCACTTTTCTCTCACTGTCCTCGTCCAGTTTAATGCTGTCCTTCTGGAGCTCCAGCATCAGGTCGTTGGTGGCCATGAACCTGCTCACACACACACACATGCACACACACACACACACACACACACCAATGGAGATACAGAAAGGAACAAAACTGGGATGAGTTTAAAGTAAATATAAAAAGACAAGGGGCAAAAATGTGGCTGATTTATTATGCTAATATGAGTTGTTAAGGATTAAATATAATGTAACAGTAATATGTGACACTCTTATTAAAACTGATAAAAGCAGACTTATATTGTGAGTATAAAACCTAAAATCAAATAAAAATGTTTAAGATGTTAAATTAATTTGGCCTGTGTCGCTCAGTGACACGCACATAAATGACAGAGTCCAGAAAGTGTCATCTCACTGTCAGACACACACAAGCTGTCTTACCTAAAATCTTTGTCTGTGGAAGTCATTTTCTCCAACAGGTTGGAGATGTGGTAAGACACACTCGACATGTTGGTACTTTGACAGCTGTTAAAAGTTATTCTACGATAAAAAATAAAATAAAATAAAAAATCAGAGATCAGACAGAGAGAGACGCAGATTTAACCCGACAACATGGCGAGGCTGGAGGCTGCAGGGGAGGGGGCAGAGAGAAGAACACACGATAGCTGCACGGTGGGGAACTTGACACTTGGTCGGTTCGGATAAAAATAGATGTGTGTGTTTGTGTGTGTGTGTGTGTGGGGGGGGGGGGTTAATTTTAGAGCGCCACCGTGTGGACATAATCAAGTATAGCCACTTAATGACCTAACAAAATATGTAAAAATGCAAAAATATTTAAATTTATCTGCAAATTATGCATCAACCATGACTGCTGCAACTAAACCAGACTGTCCAAAACACCTGTTACTTTACTCTTACTATCAATATTTTATAATAGTGTAATATACTCTATTTATAGGATACCAAAGCATTTGTAACTGTATATATAGTGATTGATACAGTTTATTTATCAACCTCTTTTTTTTTTAATTAGAACTTTGTTTCCCAAACAAAGTTAGCATACAAAACATAAAAAAAAACATTTCACATGTATATTCTATACCAGGGGTAGAGAAAGGGGAAAAGAGCTTACACTAGTATATTTAAATGTTCACAAATATTAAGCGTTTTAATCGCTTCTGTGTTGTTAGAAACAATGTACTGCCTGAGCTCACTGTGAAAGCAACAAAAGATGTGTTTTTTTCGAGTAAATTTACATGTACGAATTTGAAATTTCGCCATCAGTATGATCAGATTGATAATAAATGTTTCGTTTTAATTTTTCTCTATTTTTAGCAGCACATCTCTCCAAAACAACTTAAAATATTTATCAACATCTTTTAGCAATAAAGTTACAGATCTCAATCCACGGACTTTGGACAAAGTGCCAAAATAAATGAGTAACTGTTTCAATATGTTCAGAACAGAAGGTGCATTTCACATCAGTATCTTTTTTGAATCTTCTAACAATATTGCATAGTTCACTGTTACTTGGTTTTTATTTTACTGATAAAGGTTTTATTTAACTGTTATTTATACATGTGTATAGTTAAAATAGGATATTGTATAGGTGTATAGTGTTAAAGTTTTGTTTTCTTACTATCTCACTAACCGTTTGGGAGCTGCTGTAACAAAAACAATTTCCCTGCAGAGATTAATAAAGTATTTCTGATTCTGATTCTGATATGATCACTGGATGGATAAAATCTATGAATTATTTTAAATGAAATTCCTCTAACTTTATTGGTTAACAGATATCAGTTGGATCTTCTTCCAGTTTATTTATTTATTGACCTCAAACTGTCGATCTCTGAGTAAAAACAGCAGACCTGGTACAGGAATTTTATAACTATACAGATGGAAAATATGGGGAAGTTTACTTATATACAGATGGATCAAAAAAACTAAAAACAGGAGCAACAGGTGCAGCAGTGGTGGTTCCCAGTCAAAATAACAAAGTATTAAAAAGACTAAAAAACATTAGATCATTTAAGCGTATATGAGGTGGAGCTATGTGCAATAGTATTGGCAATAGAATGGGTGGAGGACAGGGTGGATAGGAAGATAATCATACGTAGCAATTCAATCTCATCACTCCTGAACATTAAAAACAGAGCAGCAAAAACACACCAGGAAATAATATATGAAATAATGTTGAGGACATCCAGATTAGCACAGCAGGGGAGGGGGGTGGCGTTCATGTGGGTACCAGCCCAGTTAGGGATACAGGGGAATGGAAAAGCAGATCAAATTGCAAAGAAAGAGGAGGTGGAAATGAAAGTAAAATGATCAAAAGCAGAAGGAAACAATTTAATAAGGAAGGAAATAATGAATCTATGGAAACAATATTGGAAGAAGTAGGAAAAGGATGAGACATTTCTACAAACTGCAAGATGAAGCAGGAGAGGTGGAGTGTTGTGGAGGTAGCAGAGTGGAACAGGTGACAATGAGCAGAATAAGAATAGGGCACAGCAGATTGAATAACACGCTCAGTATATTAGGGAAACGTTGAACTGGTTGATGTAAGACAGTGATGTGATTACAGTGTGCCCTAGATATGAAAGAGAGAGGGAAGAGATGAGGAACAGAGGAAAATAACTTCAAGAGTTTAGTAGAATGTGGAAAGACATTTCTATAAACTGGACTAATCCAGAGAATATGGCAGAGGAGGAAAAAAACAAAAGTAAAGTCCAGCAGGTGGCAGCAAACAGAAGAAGAAGAAGAAGAAGAGACATGACGTGCGGAACCTTCGTTCCGCCTACGTGGTTTCCGCCGGACTCTGACTCCGGGGAAGCTTCTGCTGTACTTGTTGCCACGTCGGAGTAGCTCGGGGTGAACTCGTTTTGAATTAAATTAAATTAATTGATTTAAAAAAGGATTAATAACTTTGACTGAAGGTGTTCCCGCTTCAGCCGCAGCCATGGTGAGTCCTCAGCTGGAGCTACATGCTAACCTGTGTGTGTGTGTGTGTGTGTGTGTGTGTTAGCTGCTGACGTGCCCGGGCGGCTAGCTCGTTAGCACGCAGGCTAACAGCGACACTAACCTTTAACGATGTTTTTAATTTGTTCAGGTTTCTGTAATCAACACGGTGGACACCTCTCACGAGGACATGATCGTAAGTTTAACTCTTTTTTTTGTCTTTTAGCTCGTGATTAAAGTAACGTGAGCTTCTGCAGGTGCCAGAAACACACACACACACACACACACCTGTGCGCGTGAACTTACCTGTAAATCTGCTGTTTTAAAGCCCCGTGTGTCAGTCTTTGGGTCAGGTTCAGGGGTCACAGCTGACTGACACGGTGGCATCATAAGTCATGAGTCAAATTTAAATACAACTAGACATTGGCCAGAGAGCTACACGACATCAAAACAAAATAAAATACATTAGAAGGAAGGAAGAAAGAAAAGTAAATGAATAAATTAAACAGGTTAAAGACTAATTAAGCCAGTACATAGAGCGATAGATAGTCATGAATACTGTAGACAATAACACAGTTAAATATTGATCAGCTCTTAAAACACCAGCGTGAATAAATGTGTCTTTAATCCAGATTTAAAAGCTGGTAGCGAGGCTGCCAACCAAACCATAGTTTAGGAGCTGCCACTGAGAAAGCCCTGTCGGCCCTGAGATCTGGGAACTACTGATAGTTGTTGGTCGACTGACCTGAGCAAGCGGTGTGGGGCGGCAGGGAACCTAAGGGTGGCCGGTTCAAGTCCCACGTGGACCAAAATATGGAAGGTGGACTGGTAGCTGGAGAGGTGCCAGTTCACCTCCTAGGCCTCCCTCCCACTGCCGAGGTGCCCTTGAGCAAAGGCACTGATCCCTCCAAACTGCTCACTGGGCGCTCTCAGGGGGGCCCATCACTCCACCATCTCTCGCCCTTGTACTGCATGTGCAATCTTAGATGCTTTTTGTTACAGAGACTCTCAAACAGTTTGTGTTCTCTTATAAAAAAGTGCAACTTACATCTTAAACAACTTTATATTCAAGCTGTAGCATTTTAAAACCAGCTGCAGCCTAGATGTCATGGTGGTATCATGTCAGTATTAACACACACATCAGATGTCAGTGATGCGATTCACAGATGACTTCAGCACAGTGTATTAGAGCACTGTTTGCACCCATTACCTTGTTGCAGTCACACATTATTTAGTTGAACTTGTTGTGGTTTGTCTCTTCCAGCACGATGCTCAGATGGATTACTACGGTACTCGACTCGCCACGTGTTCCTCTGACCGCACTGTAAAGATCTTCGATGTCCGAAACGGAGGGCAGATACTGGTGGCTGACCTCAGAGGGTAAGATATGATGCATCATGTAAATAAATGACATTATACATGTCGTACAAGTTAACCACAGCAACTCAAGATGTAGCAGTAACTCGTCCTTCCATCACTGGCATTATTTCTTTCATATCGATTGTTATGAACTAAAGTCGGTCTCTGTGTTTGTGCAGCCATGAGGGTCCCGTGTGGCAGGTAGCGTGGGCTCACCCGATGTTCGGCAACATTCTGGCTTCCTGCTCCTACGACCGTAAAGTCATCATCTGGAAGGAGGAGAACGGATCCTGGGACAAGATGTATGAATATACCGGACACGAGTCGTCAGGTTGGTGTGTGTGTGTGTGTGTGTGTGTGTGTGTGTGTGTGTGTGTGTGTGTGTGTGTGTGTGTGTGTGTGTGTGTGTGTGTGTGTGTGGTTTAAGCTCTTGATGATTCTCTAGAAGAAATGATTTTTATTTATTTTCATTGTTTACTCTTTCGAGTTGTTTCTTTCTCTCCCTCCAGAAGGAAATCGAGTGTTATGCATCAGACGATAGATGATAGACTGACAGTCAATCAAACTGCCTTTGAGTGTGTTGGGGTTTGTTGAAACTTTGGTCTCGTGTGTGTCTGTAGTGAACTCTGTGTGCTGGGGTCCGTATGATTTTGGTCTTATTCTGGCCTGCGGAAGTTCAGACGGAGCCATTTCCCTTCTCACATTCACTGGTGATCAGCAGTGGGACGTCAAGAAGATCAGCAATGCACACACTGTGAGTTTGAGAACTGTAGAATCTGAGTTTATTTCTATAGTGTACTCTGTTTATCTTTACTCCGTCAAGCTGTTTGTCCACGGTTTATTATTTGGATTCGGATTTGCGCGTAATACTGTTGTACAGGTGCGTCTCTGTTTGGTAATTCAGTTGTGATCTCCCTGCAGATCGGCTGTAACGCAGTGAGTTGGGCTCCTGCTGTAGTTCCCGGCAGCCTGATCGATCAGCCGTCAGGACAGAAACCGAACTACGTGAAGCGCTTCGTCTCTGGAGGCTGCGACAACCTGGTGAAACTCTGGAAGTAAGTTCTTGTTGGAATGACTTTTTGCGGCATTGTGTCTTTTTCTGTGTGAGCAATGAGCATAGAAAGATGAAAGGGAGATGAATTCATTGAATAAAAAAAGACAAAATCAATGTATTTCTTTTGTTAGTGGAATAACGTGAAGAGAGAGAAAGAAGTGACAGAAGGTAAACACAGCGGACATGATGCCCAGACAGTAACATGAAGCAGTTACAATGCTGTACATGATGATAGTCTGCTGCATAGATTAAATCCTTTTGTTGAGGAGCTGACAGCTGACAGTGTCGCTTTCCCCCTTCAGAGAAGAAGACGGTCAGTGGAAGGAGGATCAGAAGCTGGAGGCTCACAGTGATTGGGTGAGAGACGTCGGCTGGGCTCCTTCTATTGGTCTCCCCACCAGCACCATCGCCAGCTGCTCCCAGGTGAGATTCATTGGAAGCAAAAGCAAAGACGCCAGACCTGCTCAACATTTTCTTCTCCTCAGCAGCACAGAAAGTTTTTATGAGCTGCTTATTTAGAGACGCTGAACTGAAGTTCAATTAGTGTGGCGACTGTTAAGAACAATGTGAATTTATTCATCTGTGCCACAAGGTGGAGCCAGAAACAACACCCAGCACTATCATTTCAAGTAACCTGCTGCATGATTGGAGCTGACAACAGCTTCATACACATGCTCACAGTCTTTATTGTTCTGCTTACAGACCACCACAGTCAAGCGGGATACATTTTTTATTGGTGACCGTTTCCTTTTGTATCTTCTTGCAGGACGGACGTGTTTTTATCTGGACGTGCGACGACCCCGCAGGAAACACCTGGACGGCCAAACTCCTCCATAAGTTCAACGACGTTGTTTGGCACGTCAGCTGGTCTATCACTGGGAATATACTCGCCGTTTCCGGAGGAGACAACAAGGTAGAGTATATAAAGTAGAAGTAAATAAACACACAAACTTAACCTTGTTTTTTTTGTAGTTGTAAGTCTGGATCACAATAAATAAAAAGTTTTCTGATGTTTTTCTAGAAATGAACACATTAAAGAATCAAGGAAATTCACTTCACTTGTTTCAGATGTTTGTTTTTTAGTCAGTGTCTTGCTAAAAACAAGCTGTAGTGACACATATACTCTTCATATATATATGTGTGTGTGATTATTCTGCAGGTGACGCTGTGGAAGGAGTCGATGGACGGTCAGTGGGCGTGTATCAGTGATGTCAGCAAAGGCCAGGGAGCCGTGTCCACCATCACAGACACACAGCAGAGCGAGCAGTGACACACACACATTAACACACACACACAGATATATGTCCCCTGAGGCTGACCCCGATCTTCAAAGATGAGTTAAGCGCTACACAGATTGAGCTTCTGCTGTCGTGTTGTTTGATGATGACACGACGAGTTCGGACAGATAATTCTGAATTTTATGAGAAATTAAAGAAACCGTCGCTGTTGAAAAAGTTTTTTTTTTAATCAGATGCACTCCACCGTTTCTTATTTCGACCCACTTCAGTTTTCACATGTACATAAACGCTGGTCCAAGTTTGACTTAATACACAGCGTCACACCCTACATCCATCCCATGATGCTCCGCTCCTGAAACATTCCACCTCCACCAGCGCTGAACAAAACTACGGTCGACCAGGAACGACCCCATCGTCGACCCTTTTCATTTGCTGGTTACAAACCACTGAAAAAAGCAGCAGTTTATTTGATTATATGTAAAATATTTAGCTGTGAACGAATCCTCCTGTTCTCACAGTGACTCTAACCAAACTTCAGCCTCTGAATTTAATGAAAAAAAAAATTATTTAGTAAACTATCGATGAGTACACCTTCTTTTTAACACAGCAGGTTAGTCATCAGTAAAGTTTGCAAATCCAGAACCGAGACAACCATGACTGAGGCATAATTGTAAACAGTTTTTGAGTTTCTTCTTTCAGATCGGAAACCATGGATGTGTTTTTGATATTTGATGTAATTAAACTATAAATGTTAAAACAGTGTCGTGTTTTTGTTTTTTTTCTGCTCCTGCAGTCACAGAGTGGAATATTCCTCTGATCAGTACGTCTGTCGTTCTAATGCATCAGCTCTGTTTGTTTCTGAGATATCACTCAAACTTGATTGAGACAAAGTCAAAGCCTCATTGTCCCCTCACCCCTTATTTTGTTTGCTTGCTGATTCCCCCAGCTCCTGGATGTCTATAGGATCATGATCGTGTTATTTCATCCCACAGACACAACATTTTCAGCCAAGATAGCCTAACGTTGCTGCTTTTGATCATCTCTGATCACGTCTTTGTATTTGTTTCACAGTAAATTTAAGCAGTCTTACTCATTTTGTCACTTAAACAAAATATAAATCTGCCCCAAAGGGCCCCAAATGACACAGCCACCTATAAAAACATACAAATCTTTAGTGATACTAAGTCTCAGTTCAAGGTTGGAAGCTATTGTTTCTGTATTTATATGCACAAAACAGCAGAGAAAATGTAAAAATAAACAAACAGGTTAATTACATGAACAGTGACTATTTACTGCTCCTGTGCGAGCATCAAGCTCTAGAAGACCTCCACATACTCGTGTTGTGATTTTAAAACACTAACCGTTGTCTTCTGTTAGCCAGAAAGAGTCGACTCATCTTTTACACAAGTTGCAAAATTATACTTAAGAAGATAATTCAGATTTCATCAGCTGGTCACCCTCTTAGCGTGCAGATTAAAAAGGTCTGATGTTCAACCAGTGAAAAAAAAAATGCATAATTTCTGTTGATTTAAACATTCAAGGAGGAACTTCCCGTGTTCCTGAGAGATCATGGAAATACCGATTCACTGATAGTTTCATTACTGTCTCCTGGTTTCCTGGTTTCATACTCTATTACAGTCTTGTAATTCATCCAGTCGCTATATAAGAATTTTCTCCCCTCCCACATCTTTATTCAGAATCAGAAAATCAGAATTACTTTACTGGCCAGGTATGTGTACACATCTTTATTGTCAACAGATGTGGACATAGTACAGCTAATCTAAAAATGAGCAAAGACATGGATCATCGGCTGACCTGAGCCAAGCTCAATGACGCCTGTTTGCTCAAACAATCCATCTGCCACCTGTCAATCAAAGTGTCCATTCTGTTAATTATGCATAACTTTAAGGGGAAATTAGCTACAGAGACCAAAACTGTTGTTTGTACCAGGCTGTAAACATGTTTATTTCTACTGTGAAGTTGGACATTTGAACATGGGGACTTATGGAGACTGACTCACTTCTGGAGACAGCCTCAAGTGGATGTTTGAGGAACTGCAGTTTTTTGGCACTTTTGTGTTGGCTTCACTTTTTACAGCCACAGAGGTTGACACTTGTGAAGTGCAGAGGGAGTCTCGGATATCCGTGACCCACTGGTTACAAGCTTGCATGTCATCAGACGACGAGTTCTGAGACTACATAGTTCAAATATTAATCCAGATGGTCGCATTAAATTATGATTATCATGAACATGGTGTCAAGTTGTGGAGGCAGCTCGTGCAGCGAACCAGCCTATAAAGTAATAAATTAAGTAGATCACACATTTAGTCTTCAAGAATCTTCCAATGAATCCAGTTAGGTTAATGTCATTTAAATGGTTAAATTATGGATTCAAAGTTTAAGAGCTGACCTTTAAGCAGACTTTAAGTCTTTTTAGCAGCACCAAAAGCACCAGATATCTGACACCACAGCTCTCTTGTGCTCCAGCTTCTCTCCTCCTCTACTAACTCCACCCTAGGGAGGTTTAAAAGGCCACGAGACACCTGAGACGCCTCACTACGGTCAGACATCTTACACTCACCTGTTCCACTTTTTCTGACTTGGTCATTGCTTGGTATTTCTAATCTACTCCTCTTCTAGCTGTCTGTTTTCACCTGTCTCCATCTTCCAACCATCATTCATATCTCCATCTTTCATCTCTGCATCCCACCACCTCTCCGTCTCTCTCTTCACCATGAGTCTGAGTCGTACCAAGCGAATCAGCTCCAGCAACTCTGTCCGAAGCAGCAGCGGCTCGAGGAGGCTGAGCGGTTTTGGTCCAGTCCAGGGAGGGTTCAGTGGCATCTCCCTCAGCAGCAGCTCGCTCTATGCGGGAACCAACGGGCATCACCATGGTCTCGGCACCCCGCTGGCATCCCTGTCGGTCAACAAGAGCCTGCTGGCCCCTCTCAACCTGGAGATCGACCCCACCCTGTCCATGAGCCGAACCCACGAGAAGGAGCAGATCAAGAGCCTCAACAACCGCTTTGCAAGCTTTATAGATAAGGTAAAGTAAGCGATGAACACATGAATGCATCAGTTAAGTTGATTGAATACTTTTGTAATATGACTTTTACCTGTAACTGAAGTATTTCTACTTTTACTTGAGCACAAGATCCGAGCATACAGAAGAAATCAGCAAATATTTTGATAACTGATATATATTTTGCCAGATATTCTCTGGTCGGCCTCTAAATGTGTTGATTTGCTGCTTTTCTCTTACCTTGGAGTTTAGGTAAATAAATAAATTGTGATTGCAAACTAAAGTGACTTTTACTTTTTAATTGATATATTTGTAACTTGAAAATTACTCTTTTTTAAAAATGCATCAAAGCAAAACTATGTGATTATAAAGCTCTGTAAGGCCGAGCAGAGCTGCAGACATTATTAGACCGCTATAAGAACTCAAGCTGACCTTAATGAAGACATTGACAAGGTCACAACAATGACACGAGCCTACCTCATAAATAAGAGCCAAAAAAGGGGATAATCTAAACTGTGTTGACGTTCCTGAAGAACACAGCCTGCACACATTTCCCACAGAAGGAGTGACCAGCTCTGTGATAATGCCGGACATTGATACCGTACTTAGGGAACATCTCTGCTTTCTCACGGAGTAGGTAACACACTCTCACAATAGAGGCATTGTTAGCTTCTCACATCAGCTGAGATACACTTCAGGCGTAGAGAGACAGAGTGCAGTGCTGGACCGAGGTCTGCTCGTCCAAACATACAAAGCTAACCTTTTCCTTTTAGCTTTTTTTTTAGTTCTTGTAGCACAAAGAGGAGAAACACTTCAACTCATATGGATCTAGAAAGTCTTTGATATGTCCTGTAATCGTTATACTCATGTCATTATTCTTTTTTAGAGCAGGTAGATAAGCTGCACAAAGATAAGTTATGGAAACAGTCCTTTCCTTTATGAGCCACATATGTGTAATATCCAATTATAAAAGTAAGAGTAAAGAGCCTTTACACAACAGGAACTTGACTAAAGACGACATAAGAATAAGATGCAAAAATTTGGAGTGGAGTAGGCTTTATTATCACATTAAAATAAAAAGTTAAACAACAACACAAATCAAGCGGGATAGTGATAAGCAGAAAAACAGAAACAATTCAAAACCCTAGGGTCACAAGGTCTCAAGGGTCACATGGCAGCACCAGAAGGAGTCAAGAGAGGTCACATTCACAAGGTTCATCTTCCTATCTTCCTTTAAGATGTAATATACGTACAACACTAATAAACTAATGTTATTAGTTAGTATTTAGTCAGTGATAAACCAAATAACTCCTGTGATCTGTGAGGTAAAATTACTGTTTTTGTCAAAGTAGTCTGATGGTGTTGAAGAGAGCAGATTCAGTTCACTGTCAGTAAATCCCACATATACATACATTTACATACCTAATTTATTAAATATACCAAACATGTATATGTGTATGTAGAAATACGGTGCAGTTATAATGTTATGCAATAAATATGTAATCATAATGGAGGCAAAAAAGAATAATAGTGATGTAAATAATGAATACAAATGTCAAAAAAAACAATCTCTGCCCTTAAATTAAAGCCAGAGTGCAGAAGTGGTGTTTGTTTCTAAGTCTGTACCAAAGCACTGCTCACAGAAAGGTTCAAATTGGTATTTAATCTTACCTCTGAGCTAAAACGGGAAACGTTACCCACAGAATCGGTTTCTGTCTTTTAATTCAAAATATCGGGAAACCTTCCAGAAAACATTTGAAAGCTCGTCAGTCCGTCTCTGTAAATGAGATGGCTGATAACAGGTAGCACACAAAAGAGTCTTTGTTTGCTCTCTTAGGAGCTCGTAGTTGCAGAAGAAGTAAGGCGACTTTAATCTGGACTCTTTAAAAGTCAGTATTTTCTCTATATTTATTGATACAGGCTGGCATTGTTAATTCATTGACATAAATCCAAACTTGCTTGCTTGGTGCAGCTACATTAGTGCAAGAATCAGTTAAATTCAGGCCAAAACATTTTTTTCCTGATTGCTCTTGGTCTCCAGAATTTCCCAGCTAGTCTATGAGCTTAAATTCTAGACATTGCTGCAGTAAGACCTCTTCTCCTACTCTCCTACCCATGCATAAAGAAATGAAAGGCAAAGTCGTGTCAGCTGATGAATAAACTAACCCACCATTACTAGTGTAATCCGACCTCAAACGGCACTGAAACATTAAAGAGCTTCTTCCCTCATGCAGAGAAGTAATTAGTCCAATGCAGCAGGCAGACAAAGTTTTATTTGTTGCAGGATGATAGCCAGGTTTAAGTCTGAATGAGGCTCAGTGACCCAAGATCACTGGGAAATGTGATATGTGTTTTTATTGATACTGGTTGCTGCAGAAATAATCCCCAGTTTGCCTGAATCGCTCAATGAAAACACAGAGACTGGAGCCTTAAAAAAAAGAGCCAGAAATTCAGCAAATGCATCTGGGATTTAAACAGCCATTTAAACCCTGAATCACTGGTATTGGGCTACTGGATATTTAAGCTATCTGTCCCATTTCCGTCCCTTTGAGTTGGGTTGTAACCTGATGAATCAGGTCAGACATGGTGTGCTTGTGTCTACGAGGGAGATTATTCTGCTCTGGACAGAACACGGCCTTTGTGTTTGGAGGAGGGGGTATAATAGGTGGCGGATATACCCGGCTGCGGGCAGGAAACACGAGCTCTGCAGATACAGACTCTGAGTACAGTCAGGCGTTGACATTCAGATCGAGCTGGGTATCTGCTGGAACGATGCCGTTTCTTTAGCCTCTGAAAGGAGGGACATTTATTCTACAGCTACAGCTGATGATCATTTTAATTCTATGTTTTAATTGTTCTTACACTTATTGACTTGATAAATTGATTATTTGGAACATAAAATATCAGAAAAAACTCCAGTAACTTTCTTTTACTTTTGTATTGTAAAAAATATATGGTGGTTATATCACACTTGATACCATGTAGCTTGTAAAGTGACAGTTGTCGAGACATGAAACCAGCCAACTGTTGATTCTAAATGTAACAATGATAGAGCCAAAAAAAAAGAAATTTTAATTGAATTGAATAGAATTGTGACCTTAAAATAAAACTTCAAATCGATTGGGGATTTGGCCAATCACGATACCTCTGGTAAATATTTAACTAACAGTCAACAGGAGATCACAAGGGTCCCGTGTTACCTTGATTTAGAAACAAACACACACCTTTAGCAGAGTTTGCTAAAAGCTAAGGGCTGAAATTACTTAAAAATAAATTATCATTTTAGTTTCTGTTGGATTGAATTTTTCTTTCTGCATCCCAGTGGTCAGATTTTGTTAAAGTAAAAGACGATTATTTGATCAGTTACTTACCAAACAAACGACCAATATGGCCCTCAGAAGAGAGGCTTTCACTGAACTTTCTATCTACTTTTTCCCATCATTCAGGTACGTTTCCTGGAGCAGCAGAATAAGATGCTTGAGACAAAACTGGAGCTGCTGCAGGGTCAGGGGGTGGGCCGGTCCAACGTGGAGCCCCTGTTCGAGGCCTACATGGCGGGTCTGAGGCGCCAGATGGACTTGGTCAACAACGACAAGACCAAACTGGACGGGGAGCTGAGGAACATGCAGGGCCTGGTGGAGGACTACAAACACAAGTAAATAATGTCACAATGTCGTAAATAATGTAAAAAAAAAGAGCTCTGTAATATCTTATTTTTTTCGTTTCCTGTCTCCATTACAGGTACGAGGATGAGATTAACAAGAGAAACAACCTGGAGAACGACTTTGTTATCCTAAAGAAGGTCAGCATGCACACACGGACATGTTTACTATAGGTGTGGTGAGAAAGATGAACCCCTCTTTTGTCCCTTTCTATTGTACTTATTGTAATCCCTCTCTTCATTCCTGCAAGCACCAAAATCCTTCAATGATTTAACACGGTATCACACGGGAACAGCAACACGCTCGGGCAATTTACCAAATCGGATCCTCTCGTAGGATTTTTAGAGGTCCAAAGTCCAACTTTAGGTCTGAAAATGTACTAGAACTTACAAAATAAAGACATTTCTTTGCTAAATACACCATGACATCAACATCAAAATTGACTCCCTACGTCGCAACTCTACCAGGGTAGTGTAGAATCTTAGGAATTATTATTGATGACCGACTAACCTCTAATCATGCTGCCTCGGTTTGCTTCGCACTTCATGATAGATAGCCAAGGTATTTTTTCTTTGGAGAGTGGTTGAAAAGGGGAGTGAGAGATGGGGAATGACATGCAGCAAAGGGCCGCGGGTCAGATTCAAACCCTGGGTCACTGTGGTAAGGACTGAGACGAAGGCTCAGTCCTTACCGCATGGGGCGGCATGGGGCGGATGCTCGAGCGATACCCCAAACAGTCATATTTCTTGGAAAAACCTTTATTTATATGGAATTTTAAGGAAATCTATACAGAAAAAAGTAGTATTTAAAATGACAGACTATTAATTGTACTATAAAATTTTGTTTTTTTCTTACACTGCTTTACAGTGTGTTTGTTTCCACCTTCCTTTGTGTGTTCAGGATGTAGACTCAGCCTACCTGGTGAAGGCAGATCTTGAGGATAAGGTCGGAGCTCTGACTGATGAAATCAACTTCCTGCGCAACATCTATGAGGAGGTATTGGAATTTTTTGATGCTTTGAAAAACATTGCAGTTCTTTATGTGCACATTTCTGGTCTGGTATCCAGTTATTTCCAGGTCAAGCTGTCACATTTTCCTTTGGTTCATTGTTCCGTCTCTGTGGTTGTGATTCACTGGAGAGTTCAGACATTATGGGTGTGGTGAGTCATACTGGAGAAAGATTTCACAGAGTCTCATTCCCAGGATGTCAAATACTGACTTAAATTGGAAATCGGGCCGAGCCGCCTGTTCCCCTTTATGCCTGTGTTTGACATCCTGAGAATGAGACTCTCTGAAATCTTTCTCCAGTATGACTCACCACACCTTCAACTGCCTGTTGAGTCTTTTTATATCAGCCAGCGGAAGTCTTTTTTCTTTTTTCATTGTTGTTGTTATCTATTGTCAACACAAACAGGAAAAAATTTCATTTTATCCCCTCAAGAGATCACCACACTGCAGCGTGACAGAAACATGCCAGGACATGTAATCTGATGATGAGCTGACAGTGTTCATTTTAGTTTTAATGTATTATGTCACCTCTTGTCTCTGTTTTGTTTCCTTCACCAGGAGCTGCGTGAGCTACAGGCCAGCATCAAAGACACCTCTGTGGTGGTGCAAATGGACAACAGTCGCAGCCTGAACATGGAGCAGATCGTAGCCGAGGTCAAAGCGCAGTACGAGGAGATTGCAGCCCGAAGCCGAGAGGAGGCGGAGGCCTGGTACAAGAGCAAAGTAAGGACGAGGAAACAGGGGTCATTAGAGCAATCCTAATTAGTAGGAATAGGCACAAGAAACTATATACGGTATCCATTATTATCCATCAACCTACAGTGTTGCTGCTGCAACAGAGGCAACAGTTGCTGCAACCTCCTGAACTCACATCTCTGAACGGAGGAGGTGTCAAATTGTTATTTGAGAGCGAAATCTAAAACTGTCCCAAACAGACACACGACACAGTGGAGGAAGTATCGTCCTACTTAAGTAATTTGCTTAAGTAAAAGTAGCAATGAAATACTATACAAATACTCCATTACAAGTCAAAGTATAGGAGTATTAGCAACAAGATTTACTTAATATTATGCATCGTACACTGTAAGTGTTCTATTATTAATGAATTAGCTCACAAACATGTTGGGTATCGGTGTATGTTATCTGATACACTCTAAAATGAAAACAGTTTCTCTCCCCTAGGATATAATGCAGAAATATATGTGATATGTTGGTATCACTGAACTTCAGTTTACAATAGTGTGGCAAGCAGCAGAGAGTATGAGAGTAGAAGCAGCATGATGGAGCTAATGTTGACTTTCTTCTGTCTGTAGTTCGACCAAATGTCGGTGCAGGCCAGTCAGTATGGAGACGAGCTCCGCATCGTGAAGGGAGAAGTGGCCGAGGTCAACCGACTGATCAGCCGACTGCAGAGCGAGATAGAGGCTGTCAAAGCGCAGGTAAGGCTACAGGAAATATGCAGCCTGGTTGGTTGTAGCTTTGTGGGTGATTCAGATTCAGCATGGATGATTTTCCTTCTCCCTGTCCTCCCCTCAGCGTGGCGGTCTGGAGAACCAGCTGGCTGAGGCAGAGGAGCGTGGAGAGCTGGCTGTGAAAGAAGCCAAAGCCCGAACCAGAGACCTGGAGGATGCACTGCAGAGGGCCAAACAAGACATGGCCAGGCAGCTCCGAGAGTATCAGGTGAGCCAGAGAGATGGACAATAGACAGAAAACACAAATGTACTGTTGTATCAGGAAAATATACTTCAAGTATTCAAAGTGTACGTACACATTCACATATACACACAGTGCAAAACCGCCTTTAGGATGCCGTGGGGCAGAGGCTCATGCAAAATAATGTGCAACAGAAAGGTTCCATGTAAAACACATAGACATGCAAATCATGTGAATCATGGCATGTAGAGCTGAGGTTCATCAGCTTTCTTTTTTTTCACCTGCAGGACCTGATGAACCTGAAACTGGCTCTGGACATTGAGATCGCCACCTACAGGAAGCTGCTGGAAGGAGAGGAGGACAGGTAAGAAGAAGAAAACAGGAGATATGATTATGTCTCCTTAGATACAACATCCTGTACATGTAACCTCTCTGTCTCTTCACCTGCAGACTCGGACAGCAGTCCATCATCCATATCCAGGCCGTCTCCAACTACAGTAAGTAACAAACTCAGACAGGACGACGATGGAGTGAGGAGGGTGTAAGTGCTTTAACGTCTGTCCATGACCTTCACTTGTGTGTCTTTCCACTGTTTCTATTCCAATAACTGAATGTCTTGACAATTTTAAATTAAGATTAAGATTTGAATGGTGTATTTTTTAGCTTTAAAAGTGACTAGAACAATAAAGTATCATCAGTGATGTCGGGACAGAAATGAAAAAAGCAATAAGGATAAATATGCAGCCTTTAATGCCAACATGCAGAGCAAAATACTTCACAGAGCAAAGGATAAAAACTGAAATAGACAAAAATGAATAGAATTTTGCAAAATATATAATACATCAATGGTAAAATGTTATAATAAATAATAAACTAAGCTAATAATAAAAAAAGAACAAAGTTTAAAAATCATTGGATAGAAAACAACGACCAACGAATAGAAACAGGTACATGAAATGAAATGAAACGTGAATAAACAGGAGATTAGATGTATCAGAGATTATCAAAGCCTAAAGGCTCAGCAGTAAATGACGAGGCATCTTAAATACAAGTTTAGAATATGTCTTGAATTTTTTTCAGGAATATTTAAGCTCCTCCTTTATGAAGAAGCAATTTCTCTTTTGTCTTCCATGATTGAATATTTGGAAATGTTTTGACATTTTAAGACAGACATTATCTGTCTTCACTGATGTTAAATACTTAACTGAATCTCTGTCTCTCCTAATCCTATTCCTCTGTCCTCTCTCCAGGTAATAAGAGTACTAATGGGTACCACAGTAACAGCAGCTCTCCTGCTCCAAAACTGCTGATAAAGACAACTGAGACCAGAGATAACAGCAGATACAGCATTCACTGAGGACACACACACACACACACACAACATGCAGTGGTGGGGTGTAACTAAGTACATTTACTCGAGTACTGTGCTTTCCTTTCATGCCACTTTCTACTGTGACTCCACGAGAATTATTTGACAGCTTTAGTTACTTTAATTGATTTGACTTTGAACTGTTTTTTTGCACACAAAAATGTACGAAAATGCACAACTAGAGATGAAACAGTCCATTAATTGACTGATAGAAAGTTAATTAACAACTATTTTTTAACTGTGAAGATCTACAGCTCCACCTCGACCAACTACAACAGTAACATCGTGCTTTTGCATCATAATAATCATGATATCATATATGATTGAAGAGCAGTTGAGTACTTTTATTACTTTAAGTACATTTTCCTGATTATATTTACATGCTTACCGTTTTTTAAATGTTACGCCATCACTGCGTGCATGTACCACACAAACAATCACAGACAAATCTTCGGTTTATTTTCTAAAGGGTTTCTCTAAATGTGTGCAGGTGCATTTAACTATTAATGTTACTTAGTGTAGAATAATGGATAAAAAATGAAATCATAAGCATAGAGAATCAAGCGGAAATAGTGCTGGTTTACGATAATTCTGATAATGGTTTCCGATAATTTTTACTAGATAAAGATTTTAAAGTGTGTACCGTAGTCTGTCAGGTCCGTTTTGGACTCATTAGTTGTACCGAGCAGCATGGAGTGCCTAACACTCCCTGATTTCTAACAAACGCTGTAGTAGGCTGTTTATTATCTTCTATTCTCAATTAATCTGTGGTGAGGATATTGTAGTCTTGAAGATCAGATTGTAGACATACTGTCAGAGGTGTGTGTAGCCAACAAAAGGTTTTGTTTCTTTAACTTTGCCAGCTCAGTTTTTCACTCTGAGAATGTTTGTGAAGCTGTTATCAGATAAACTAGTGGTCTTCATCTGCAGATGTGCTCATTAGGTTTTAGTTTCTTTATTACTGTTCTGCTGTTTCTTTTACATCACAAATAAACATGAATAAATAGATTCTGGAGTACCTTTATTTGTCTTTCCTGCAACGATAAAAATTGAAATGCTGTTTCTGATGGCATTGCCCTTAAAACACAAACTTATTATAATGGAGAAATTAGTACAAATTTAGTGCTCACAGTGTACAGTAATTTAACATTGTCAGGTATGGATGAGCACTGTCCTCTAGCTGTTAATTTATCTGTGTGCACTGTTTTATACAGTCTATGCATGCAATTTAACACACAGGAACAGAAAATACAAATACATTTGCCAAAATATTTCACTCAAAGCCAAAAATTTGGAGCTAAAGGGATATTCAAGGTCAGTATGATTCATCCTCTTTGACCTGTTGGTGGCGCTAGAAGACCTATGTCACTATCCTCTGGGGAACATGAATGTCTGTATTAAATTTCATAGCAACCCAAAAATGGTTGAGCCAAAATGGCGGACTAGCCAACTGACATTGCCTTTCCAAATGTCTTTACTGTTCCCGTATTTTACAACTACAACAAAAAATGTAACATAGCTAGCTGGAAGCTATTAAGAATACAAAGTAAAAGTAGAATTGAGTTTCCTTTATATTTAAATTATTATAAGCTGTTCTGGTAGCGCTAGAGGACCTATGTCAGTATCCTCTGGGGAACATGAATGTCTGTATTAAATTTCATAGCAACCAAAAAATGGTTGAGCCAAAATGGCGGACTAGCCAACTGACATTGCCTTTCCAAATGTCGTTACTGTTCCCGTATTTTACAACTTAACAAAAAATGTAACATAGCTAGCTGGAAGCTATTAAGAATACAAAGTAAAAGTAGAATTGAGTTTCCTTTATATTTAAATTATTATAAGCTGTTCTGGTGGTGCTAGAGGACCTACGTCAGTATCCTCTGGGGAACATGAATGTCTGTATTAAATTTCATAGCAACCCAAAAATGGTTGAGCCAACATGGCGGACTAGCCAACTGACATTGCCTTTCCAAATGTCTTTACTGTTCCTGTATTTTACACTACAACAAATAATGTAACATAGCTAGCTAGAAATTATTAAGAACACAAAGTAAAATTAAAATTGAGTTTCCTTTATGTTTAAATTATTAGTAAACAGTCTGAAAACTGAAAACAGTCGCTAACGTCTTCGGTAGTAACGTAAGGAGACAGCGGTTGCTTAGTAACGGTTGGCTGGACGGAAAGGGGGTTGGGCGAACGGCGCTCAGGGCCGACGCTCCCCTCGCCTGTGATTGGCCAGCACCCGGCCGTTTTCGCGCCAACGCGCTGCATTGTGGGGATGGCTAGCGGAAGTCCGCCGGTCGTGGGGAAGGTGGTGTTGTTGTTTCGATGCGGATACTTGTGGCGCTGCGTGTCGTGTTTTTGGTGATTGAGGGGTTATAACTGATTCTTTAAACTCCACTTCGAAACTGTACGTGTAAGTTAGGACGGATGAGGGGCGAAGAGTCGTCGGATTCCGAGTCGGGGAGGATGGAGGAGAGTTCAATCCGGAGGAGTTTGGAGACGTTGTGTCAGGAGCTGAACATGGACGAGCACACTGCCACTGAAGCCATGGACAACTTCTCTGCCATATGGAACACATACACACTGGAGGTGAGAAATGTCCTCTGACTGAGGAGACAAACTCTCTCTTTAATGTCCTCAACTTTCACCGTATTGTAAACTCCGTGCAGGACTGAACTCCAGCACAGTGAGGGACACAAACAAAGGTCTGGGTTAAAGGTCTGATCCTCCTAACTCGCCTCATGACGTTACATCTTGCATTACTTGGTAAAGTAACTAGAATATCTGCATCAATCACAGACTTCCTGAGCCCAGTGTGGTTATTTAACATTGTTTACTTCTGACAAACAGCCGAGTATTCACATTTCAGTGATATAAAAACAAGAATACTTTATTTATACAGCACTGTCGACATTACTGATTGATCAGATGAGCGTTTTGCTCCATAAAATGTCAGAAGTTGACATCTTGACATGCTTGTCAAAGATTTTCAGGTGACAATGAAGAGGCAATTTAAAAAGCCATCAGATCAGTTTGCTGTCAGACTTCATCTACTTTATAAATAATGTTACTATGTATTTTAGTTTTTAGTTTTTGGCCAAAATCAAAATTCAAACACCAACGCAAGCACAATACACCGACACACACAGTTGAACATGTTTTGAAATGGAAAAATAAAACTACCACAGATTTCCTGAGCCCGATATGTTTACATAACGTTGTTTACATATGACAAAGTATTCACATCTCAGTGATGAGAAACAGACAGGAGCAAAAACACACTTTATTCATACGCTACTTTTCAAACGGGGCTGATAAAAGGTCGTTTTAAATATAATTATGCATATGCAAACCTCGTCTTTGAGATGCTGTCACAATCAAATGTTTGGTGAAATGATTATTGTTCGCACGGCAATAAAACTAAAAGTTCACAGCAGCAAAATGAAGAACAGATGCAGTGACCTTAAAACACCATACTACAGTATAATTACAGTGTACTGTACTGTAGGACATGGATAACTAAACTGGGCACACATGACCAATCTGATACAGCTGCTCTGATGTCTGTAATGTTCAGATTTTGCTGACACTGACAGTGTTAATTCACCTATATGTATTAGTGGTGAGGTTGTTCTGCAGCTGTATTATACTGAGCACACACACACGCACATGTTTGTAGATCAGATACCACGTTCTTGGTTCACAGACATGTTGTGACATGACAGCTGCTTTCTCACCCATCGCTAGTGTTTACATCACCAGCCCTGTTATTAGATGTAGGCATGAAAGTGACTTTACAGCCACTTCATTACAACTTTACTCCGCAGTGACAGACAAGAGAGAGAGAGAGGAGAGAAAGCAGCAGCCGCCACATGCTGTTTAAATGGCACTTAAAGTCACGTGACACCCACTTCATTTACCGCTCTGCTAACAGCTGTTTTGGTCCCGTGTCATCTGTGAGGTGACATTTTTAAACAGACGTAACGGTTCATTAGTCACAGTTTCAGTATGAACTAATTAATGTTTGTATCTGTTTTTTTCTTCGTCAATAACATCAGAGATTTGTCGTGTGAACCAGGTCAGATAAGTTTAATTAAGTGGTTTTAAACAATGACAGTCATACTTTATCATCTTGCTTTTCGATGTGTCATACTGCTGATTACTTTGATTATAGATTCATCATAGCTACGTTAGTTTTCAAAAGGAGACGCTGATTCAGATCGAAATAACGATCTAAATCAACATTTCCTTTGGTGGGATGCGAGTCAGTCTTGTCTCGTATCCATGATGCTTAGCTGTTGCTTTCTGCAGGCTTTCATGCTCCTGATGATGTGCACAAGTGTCTGTTTGAGAGTTTAAAGTGGGTCAGCGACTGGCCTGATAATAAATAGTTTAAATGTGTTGCTGTGTTTGTGCAGGGAGATGTGGTCCACTGGCTAGCCTGTTCGCTGTATGCAGCCTGTAGGAAGGGATGCACTCCCACAGTGGGCAAAGGACTGATGGAAGGAAACTGTGTCTCCCTCACCAGGATACTTCGCACCTCCAAACTCAGGTCAGTCACGCTCGGCTCTGCAGTACCCGACGGCGTCAAAGACATCAAAACATCAGCAAATCACGACATGCAACGTATGAACCTTGAGGCTGGCGACGTTAAGAACAGGACAATAACACAACGAGGGAACAAGGAAGGGTTTCTTTGCCATCAGTAATCAAGAGAAAGAAACTCTTTTTAAATGACCTGTGACAGGAACTGAAAGCCAAAGACTGAGCTGAATATCTAGAATGACACAAAAGCTGTAAAATAAGTGCAGCAGGTTGTGATTTCAGCTTCGCTCCATCACAAACTCCAGCCTGAAAAGTCCCAGCAGAGAATGATCACACATGAGGGTTGGTGTTGTTTTCAGAGCAATTCGATGTTCAGAAAATGAGCGTGATAATAATTCACTGATATACAATATTGTAATTTGAGAAATAACAGCATATCTCTGATTTCCAGTTTGTTTCATTTAATTTTCATTTAATGCTTAAATTTCCCTGCTTGAGATTTAATTCGATCTGACACCAAACGCCTCTACCTGCTTCACAGACTTTACATTTATTTATCCTTATTTAGGATTTTATGCGTCCAGGCTGCTCCATCAAACATGATTTGGCTTTATTAAGTTTATCTCCCTTTAATATTTTTCCTCATATTTGGACCCTTCACTCCTAAACTTCTGGCTTTGTTTCTTAATTTTAATCTTGAAGCATTTAGAATCTACGGATAAGTTGTTTCAGCTGAAAAATCACATCAGGGACGATGAAACAGTTTGGACAGTCGCAGGATGAAAAGGAGTCGACCCTGTCCTAAAAAATACAACACACACACACACACACACAGTGAGAATAATGAAGTGTGACGATGAAAGCAGTTAATACGTCACGGCAGTCGGTCGGTTGTATACTGTCCCAAGGCGCTGGTGGGATTTTGCACTTTGTGGTGTCACCACGCCGACAAAACACATGACTGAAAATGCTCGCACACCAGGCAGGAGGCCTTCACACACACACAGTGTTTACTAAATGTTAAAACAAAGTTTACAGATCCTGGAAAAAATGTTAAATTAAACTTGATTTAAATGATCAGGACAGTGGAGAAAGCTCTGCTTGTTGGTTTTTGTATATTATTCATTCACACTTTTGTCCCCGACCTCCCAGTCTGATCCAGTTCTTCTCCAAGATGAGGAAGTGGGCCGACATGTCGAGCCTCTCACAGGACTTCAGGCTGCGAATGGAACGGCTGGAGCGCAACTTTGAGGTTTCGACTGTGATTTTCCGCAAGTTCGAGCCCATCTTCATGGACATGTTTCAGAACCCGCAGGGAGGGGAACCGCCACGGCAACCACGTAGCAGGAAACACAGGCACGACACGCACGCACACACACACACACACACACTGCTTTTATTCTCTCTGTCACATTACGTCATTGTTTCTGTAATTTCTGCTTACGGAGAAACAAGTGGACACACACACACACACACACACACACGGTCGTCCAGTCTAACTGAGTGTGTGTCCTTTTTTTGGCTCTGCAGGCGTCTGCCCTGTCACATCAGCGATGTGTTCAAGTTCTGCTGGACTCTGTTTGTCTACACCAAAGGTATGAAACCAACACAAACTCTGTAATGTTTCAGTGAAACGTTCATGGACTTGAAGTGTGTAGGATTTCACAGCCACCATAATGAGAGCGCTGGATACCATGAAATCCAACGCACTGGTTATTTAACGGACAGCTTCACGTCTCCAAATCATGCTTGTTGTTAGGATTTACTTGTCTGTTACTAAAATGCCGGTAATTTATTGCAGTTACACTCCAACACCCAAAGATTCAGTTCACTAGTTGCAGATAAATGTTCTGTCCATCAGCTGATCTAATCTAGCTCGAGTCAGGATGCAACTGACCTCTGTGTGATGCAAGATGTGACTGTGTTCACGTGTGTTTGAAGGGAACTTCCGCATGATCGGAGACGACCTGGTGAACTCGTACCACCTGCTGCTTTGCTGTCTGGACTTGGTGTTTGGAAATGCTATGCTCTGCGCCAACAGGAAGGACCTCATCAACCCGACGTTCAGAGGTACGGCTTCCAACAAACTGGGTGTTTTATTTGACTGAAGTCAGTGGTGGTTTGTAATGGATCCACTGAATGTGTGACACAGACTGCTCCTTCTGTTATTTACCCACAGACCACTCAGCTCAAACTCACCTTGCATAGAGAATCTATTTACATCCACTACATCAAGGAAAAATGTGTTATATTGTGCAGGTGTCAGTAACATCCATCCCTGTGACTACAGTCTGCTCAGTCACCTCACTCTGCCTCATCCTGTGAGCTCAAACAAGCCCAGCAACAACCACGGGTAGCAGCAGTAGGTGGCAAGAGCCATCCGTGGTTTCTATATCGAGGGACACGCCGTGTTTGTTGACAAGTCTGCCAGCTGCTGCTCGTTAATTTGCATGTTCTAATCAGAGTGGGTGCGGATACGAAGTTATTAAGGTGTAAATGCAGAGGTCTGTGGATCACATCACACATAGAAGGAGAGACAGATGGACGATGGAGAGAGAGTGAGATGAGATTTCCTTTTCAGATATGTGTGCACACGTGTAGCCCCTTTATGTATTACATGTGTGCTTATTTGTGTGTGTGTGTGTCTTTTTTTGTAAGTCGCTTTGGATAAAGCGTCTGCTAAATGACTAAGTGTGTGTGTGTGTGTAGGTCTGCCTGCTCTGTACCGTGTGGACGGCCATGATTCACCGGGCGAGCGTCCCCCGTGTGTGTTGGAGAGGTTGTGCGAGCTGCACGACGGGCTGGTGGTGGAGGCCAAAGGCATCAAACAGCACTACTTCAAACCGTACATCCAGAAACTGTTCCAGAAACAGGTGAAACAGATGAAATACTGTGTGTGTGTGAAAGTGTTAACCCTGATCTTCCAGTCATCTAAACTCATGTTTGTTCTGATCTAACTTTCAGATTCTGAAGGGTAACGACGATCATTTGACTGAACTGTTGGATCCACAGAACTTCGTTGATAACAAGTAAGCCGATCAGCGGTCAAGGGTGCAAGTGTTGAACATGGCATGTCTTAGTAGATTTAGTAATCTGTGTGTGTGTGTGTTTTCTTACAGTAAAGCCATAAACAGAGAGTACGAGGAGTACGTGTTGACGGTGGGAGACTTTGACGAGCGAGTGTTTCTGGGAGCCGACGCCGACGAGGAGATCGGGACCCCGAGGAAAATCATTCAGGAGCCGTGTGCCATCCAGACGGCCACTCAGAACCAGCTGCACCAACACATGGAGAAGGTACACACAGATCTGCTGCCAGCAGCGAGACCATGAGGTTATTTTACACATTAGAATTAAAATTACTTTAAGACGGGTGAGGTTCATATGTAGAGAACTTTGTGGTATAGAGACACACAGATGTTCGAAGTACTCACAGAAACTGTAGAAATAATCTCTCTCTCTCTCCCTGTGCAGTCTGGAACTCTCGCTCCCTCGACCCCTCTGACCGGACGAGTCTACCTGAAGGAGAAGGACCTGCTCGTCACGCCCGTCTCCTCGGCGACGCAGAGCGTTAGCCGACTGCAGAGCATGGTGGCCGGGTTGAGGACGGCGCCCAGCGACCACCTGCTGCAGATCTTCAAGTAGGTTCATCTTTTTGTCTCTCGACCGGGACGGAGTCGAGAACAACAAAGACTCTGAAACTATAAACCGGTCGGACGCAGTGCCTTAACTGTACATGCATGCATAGGTACTGTAGTAACAGTGTGTCCTGTGCTGCTGTTAAAGGACTTGCTCCAGAGATCCCACAGAGTCCATACTGGCCAGAGTAAAGACGCTGGGACAAACCTTCAAAGAACATTACACCAAGGACTCAGAGGACATGCCCGGCTCTCATATAGGTACCACACACACACACACACACACACACACACACACACAAAATCTGATTTATTCTGTACGATTTTTTTGTCTTTTGTTTTACATTTAGACAAAGCGCATAATTAATCTTCCTTTTGTTTCAGACTTTGCAGAGAACCGTCTGAAGCTGGCTGAGATCCTCTACTACAAGATCCTGGAGAACGTCATGGCTCAGGAGACCAAACGGCTGCACGGCAAAGACATGAGTGTAAGCGGCGGGCGCGGTGTGTTTTCATGCCACTCTCATATCTGTCATCCTTCTCATGGAGCTCATCAACAGATGTGTCTTGTGTTGAGACGGTCGACTGGCTGTGCGTCAGTGTTTAGTGATCGCTTTTATTGGCCGTCACATAAATGATGAATATGATGTGTGTGTGTGTTAGGTGTTACTGGAGCAGGATATCTTCCACTGTTCCCTGATGGCGTGTTGTCTGGAGGTCGTGTTGTTCTCCTACAGCTCCCAGAGAACTTTCCCCTGGATCATCAACATCTTCAAACTCACTCCGTTCTACTTTTTTAAGGTCAAACACAAAAAACACGCTTTAAATAGTGAGTTGTGTTGTTGTATATTTGGTGTCTTTGCTTCCTAAGTAATGTCTGTGTGTGTGTGTTTGTGTGTGCAGGTGATCGAGGTGTTTATCCGCTCAGAAGAAAGCCTCTCCAGAGACATGGTGAAACATCTGAACTTGATCGAGGAGCAAGTTCTGGAGCACAGAGCGTGGACTGCAGACTCTGCCCTGTGGACCGCTCTGCAGGCCGCTGGGAACAAAGTCCCCACAGTGGAGGAGGTCAGCGGGCCACACACACACACACACACACACACACACACACACACACACACACACACACACACACACACACACACACACACACACACACAGTGAAACATGCCGCCAGGATCAAGACACAAGTAGAAAAGTTCAGCTTTCTGTCTCCCTCCTCTTCAGGTGAATTTCTCCTCCAGTCTTGACACGGGTTCTGGTTCTGCGTCTGTTTCTGGTTCTACCGGTGGAGGTCAGTCCCACCTGCCTCTGGTCGCCCTCTCCCCCATCATCCACCCCCGCATCAGGGAGTTCAGATCAGGCCTGGGCAGCGCACGCAAAGGTGGGTGTTCAGGTGGATCTAAATGTTTTAGACATACAGTTTATGTTTGCAGGTGACCCGTCAGCTCTGATCTGTTTTTTTTTTCTCTCCTCTCTTCCAGATGTGCCTCCCTCTCCGTTATCGGTCCATGACCGGTACAGCTCTCCGGCAGCTGGCAGCGCTAAAAGGCGACTCTTTGGTGACGACCCTCCAACACCAGGAGCGGCCCCCAGCGGGAGCCCGATGTTGTCTCCTGCCAAAAGGCTGACATTCGGCTCGAGCAGCACCCTGAGGATCGGAACTCAGGGCACCCAGACAACTGTCCTTAGTATCCCACTGCAAGGTAGACGACACGCTCGTCTACACACGTTATTATGTTTTAATTATATCACATTCTTATTTTATTTGTTTATTTTCAGTAAGTTAGCCAACAGCTAATATGCATGCGTGTCCCTAAAAATTAAATAAAACATAGAGCCTCATAGTTTAATTTCATTTGATATGTTGTATTTGTAGTATTCTCCAGCAGAAGGAGCCTCTGTTGCACCACTGTTACACAAACCACAGCTCTGCATCGTCATTTTGACCACACGGAGGCTCCAGACTGCACTGAGGAGTAAAATATTGGTCCCATGCCAATCAGAACAGAGCATTCAACAGACACCCTTAGAAACATGCACACGGCCTCATTTGCTTCACAGGTGTGTTTTTGTTTTTTGTTTGTGTGTGTGTGTGTGTGAATATCTGCAGGTATGAATAACGACCGCACCATCACGCTGATCCCAGTTCAGCCGTGTGACTCCTCCGGTACCATCACCGCTCAGTTCCTGCTGACCGCCTCGCCGAGCCGCGCCGTCTCCGCACCCGTGACCTCCTCCTCCGACCCGCAGACGGGAAGCGGTCGGCCACGACGCACCGGATCGCTCGCTCTGTTCTTCAGGAAGGTATGAGCTGGAAGATAAAAACATTCTTATCGTTCTTCAGAGGACTCAGAATAAAGGACAGCGCTTGATAAACACACTTGTAGGTGGATGTTTCAGTCTTGTCTCCTCTCTGTGCAGTCTCCAGGTGTATCACCTGGCCAGCGTTCGTCTGAGGGACCTGTGTGTGAAGCTGGACATCTCGTCGGAGCTTCGAGGGAAAATCTGGACGTGTTTTGAACACACTCTTGTCCACTGTACCGATCTGATGCGCGGAAGACATCTGGACCAGATGCTGCTGTGTAGCGTTTACATCATATCCAAAGTGAGTGTTCACAGGATGACAATGCCAACCTGACGACCTGTCACCTGTATCACATTATACACAGTCATGTTATTTGTCAGGAATCTATCAGAATACAGATTTATCTGTGGATTAAATATATGATTGTGTGCTATGTCTACAGTGAGAGTCAGAGTGGCCTTTGACACGCCTGACGAGCTCATGAACTTTTTGCTTTTTCAGTGAAACACACCTAAAAATGAAAGCTGGTTGTCTGCTGGCATCATTCAGCTCATTCACGAGAACTCGAGTAACCAGTTTACTCTGAGAAATCAGGTTATTTAACAGCCAAATATTCAGTGGCGTAAACAGGTTCTTCAGACTTTCAGAGGAAACTTTTGTCCCGCATGTGTGAGAACCCGGAATAATTTGCATGTTTCTTTGATCTTCCACCGCGATGACTGAATCCAGGTTTCTCTTGGATGTGACATGTCAGAAATCAGAAGCGTGTGAGCACGCCGGTTTGTAATCCCTGTGGTTCCTTCCTCACAGATCACCAAAGAGACTCACACCTTCCACGACATCATGAAGTGTTACCGCAGCCAACCACAGGCCAGCAGCCATGTGAGAAACACACACATGCACCAACGCTGAAATTAATATCACGATCCAGCGATCTACACACTGAGATATTACCCTATAACTATATGTATTAATGTGTGTTTGTAGGTGTACCGCAGCGTCTTACTGCGTCACACTCCCAGAGAGCAGGTGGCTGATGAGAACATGGAGGTGGATCCTGCTTCTGGAGGCGAATGTAAGATCTAACACACACACAGCAGTGGTCTGTCATTAACTTAAAGCTGCAGTGACCTCATGGCAGGTTGAATCTCTGCGTGTGTTTATGAGCGGTGAGCAGCTTTAACCAAAGTAATGTTGTGAAACACGGACCTAAAGGATCTAAGCCCGTTTCTCGACGACACCAGACGTCTGTTTTCAGTTTAAAATGTTGAAATTTAAATTAAATCCACTGAACAACTAACAATGAACTCACTGCAGACTGTCCAAAGCCTGAAAGTATTCAGTTTCCTACAATGTTAGACCAAAAAAGCAGCAAATTTCACATTTCAGAACCTGCAAACAAAATGTTTTTTCACTAAAAAGTGATTTAAGCAATTCTGAAAATAGTTGCAGATGAATTTTTGTAATACAATGTCAGGAAAAGCAGGATTCGGCTCATGATGTTTGACGCTCCTATTAGATAAATCACTGAAAACATTTGATCTTTGTGTTTCACCAGCTGCTGAGAAAACCAATCACGTCTCAGGAGAAGCAAACTCCAACCAATCAGGGGAGGAGGAACGTGGCGACCTTATCCAGTTCTACAACAGCGTCTTCGTCCTGAAGATTAAAAGCTTCGCGCTGCGATACGCCACCCACGATAACCGGGTAAGACTCGCACTGCACGATATGTCGGCGTAAAATTAGTAAATGAATCGATTGTTTACATAATCTGACTGTGTGTTTGACCCTCCAGGCGGACGCTCCTCCTCTCTCTCCGTTCCCGTCGGTTCGCGCTCAGCCTCTCTCGCCTCGTCGTGTTTCTCAGAGACACTCGCTGTACGTCTCCCCTCACAAGAACTCTGCAGGCTGCCTCACACCGAACTCGTACACCTACAGGATCAACAGCAGCCCGTCCAAGGCAAGCACACACAAAAATCGCGGCTCTAATGTTTTGGCTTTGTATCGACCCAACAATCATTGATAAATTAAAAGATATAAAGTTATCATTAGATACTAATAAACACAGTAACACGCTGTAGCATCGGCACTTCTGACACTAAAACTTCTCTCTCACTTCTTCTTTTGTCTCGTGTGTTGTTTCCTCCGTTCAGGAGTTATCGGACATCAACCGGATGATCCGGCAGGGCTGCGTGAGCAGGAAGAGGGCCTTCACCATGGAGGGCGACGTGATGATGTCGTCGGCATGCGATTCCCCCAGCAAGAGGGCGTGTCCGGAGAACGGCAGCAGTCCGGACGTGCTGCTGAAGCGTCTGCAGGACGTCGTGTCGGAGCGGCAGAGTCACTGACAGACAGACGGATGTTAAAGCAACGATTCAGGACTGTTTTAACGTTTAAATTATGACCCGAGCGTCATAAATAATGTCATTTTGTATTGGCCTATAAAGTACCATCAACCTTTTCGAAGGTTTTCACAAGATACTTTGAGGCCAACCTCTAAAAGACACTATAAACAGACTTAAATTAACGTATTAGCCGAGCAACATTGAGGCTAAAAATGACCCATGATTCAACTCTGTCAGCCGGGAACATATATTCATCTGCTTGAATATAACTCTATAACTTTTTCAGAAAAAGATTTTAAATTTGGGCCAACAAACTAAAAAACTCAAATATCAAATGCAGATATTTACCAGCGATACAGATGGAAATACTCACGTTACTTCAAGTCGATCTATTCAGATAAGCTTCGTCTCCGTGCATTTAAAAATTTGTTTTGCCGTCACACCAGCGGAGCACCCACGTATTATCGCACAGATAAATGACAGTATTAAAGAAATTTAACGTCCGAACAGATGTTAAAACATCATCGTTCAGCGGGAGCGGGAAGATTGGAGCTTCATGTCTCGTGTATATAGTTTTCTTTACCAGGATACAACAAGTCGAGCTCTTTTGTACATTCTCGAGTATTAAACGCGTCCTCGAGCACAATCTTTGCAGAGCTCTCTGCTGTTTTATTGCTAAAGGAAATTTTTATTCTTCCTTTGATCTGTTTCCTTTTTAATCTTTATTCTTTTCTGGTTTTGAACCATTTAAAGTTGTATAATGCTGTAATAATAAGAGTGTGTAGTATCTACACTTTTTTTTTAAATGGAATTTAACATTTTTAGAAAACTTTAAACAGTTTCTTATCTGATGTTTTATTCATACCCAGTTTTCTAAAAGCTGTAGCAAAGAGTGAAAACTAACCACGTTCTAAAAAAACCGCAAATTAAAAGTTTTTTTTTTTTTTTTTTTTTTTAAATACAGTGTTTGGGATTTAATCTGGTGTGTTTCTCACTTTGTGCTTTTCTGAACTCTCTTCAGCCTCAAAAGAAGTTTGTATTTCTACAAACAGTCAAATGTTTTGTACAATAAAATTTTCTCTTGACCGCTGCGTGTCCATTCGTTTGACTTCTTCATCTTTCATTTGACTTCCTCACGCAGGAAACCTCTGACGGGCCGACATTGATTCATCCATTTTTAGGCAAGATTTCATAATGTACAGAACCTCTTCATGTCTTTGATATTTGATATTTTCAAACATTTTTCCATTTTTTTTTTCATTACAAAGATTACAAAGTTCATTTGAAATAATGGAAAGCTCTTGATTTTCTTGAACCGCGTTTCAAAGGTCAAGAATGAAATCTGAAATGTCTGACATGTCAAAAACTTAATATGCTGATCAAAATTATTTCATATAATTGGAAAGCTCGATTGACTAAACTGTGTTTTGGTATTTAAAAATGTAAAACACAGGACCTGACTCATATGGCTAAATATTTTGTTTATAAATATTTTGTTCATGAATGTTTTTATGTTACCAGCTCAGAGGAAAGGTGTTTTCCTCCGTCTGAGGGAGAGAGAGAGCACGACGTCCCATACATAATGCATCCTCTTGGGCCTCGGTCGCCCGGTTACCACGGCAACCCTGTCAGCTTCCATCCCTACCTGCTGCATCTCAGTGGGAGCGTGTACACGTCCTGTTTTGGGATCTTTTCTCTGCAGATGTTTTATTTTGGGATTCGTGGTTGGTTCATTTAGCTGCATTAACTTCTTATTTTTGATTCAAATCATTGGTTTGTGTTTAGATACATCGATGTTAGAATGACCCCGCCATTTGCTTTCTCCCCATTTGCCTGTGAGTTCCCATTAGTTCTCCACCTGCTTGTTACCATGACAATACACCCCTTTCACCAGTTTCATTGAATAGAAGTAATGCATGCCCTCTGAGTTGAGTCACCCGGGAATGCAAAAATATGTGAAGCCCGGTGACACAGGTCTGTACGCCGCTGTGGAAGAAGTCAAATTTGTCCAGTGTGTGATTGTAGAGAAAAAGCTACCAGTCAGATACAGTACTGTATACATACGTAATCTGTAATAACTAATAACAATACCAGGATCCGTTTTATTGGCAAAGTCACTAGAAAGAATTTGCACAGCTCATGTTAAAACCTTTATTTATCCATCATTTAACGAGGATACAATACAGAATAAAGCCATATTTTATATGAGAGACTGTTAATTGTACTGTAAACCACTGTAATATATGTAATTATACATCAAAACAGTTTAAACTTAAATAATAAAATGCCAGCCTTAACCGTGAAATCAACAGTACTGATTTTACCGTAATATTAGAAAAATAACATTTTTTTTTAGTGTACAGTAAAATACATTTATATTTCATGGTAAAACTGCATTTTTTAAGGGGATGTTTACAAAATAAAGTATTTAAATGTATTGTATTTAATGTATTTTAAATGACAGACAATGTTCATTTTACAGTAAAACACAAACCTTTGACATGAAATCAACATCCCTTTACCGTAATATTAGAAAAAGTCATTGTATGTATTACGGTAAAATTCTGGCAACCACAGTTTTTTTAGGGGGGTGAGGGGGTTTTGTCAGCAGTGCAAATTTAAAATCAAATTTAAATTGATTATCATTTTATGTCCACATAGTTTTAGTTTTTATCTTTTAGTTCATGCCGTCTCTGCTTTTAATATTGTCCAGTTTCACTGAATATGATAAGAAAGCAAAGAGAGAGAGACTCGGTTCTTAGAAATTGAACACTTTGATAAATAAAAGAGACCCATAACGCTTCATATCCCCGAGAACACAATATCCCCTCTGCATCCTGTTAAACTGAACAATGGCCTGCTCTAAAATTAGCCCGGCTAAGTATTTAGGCCACCTCTGTAAGGAGCTCCCAGTGAAACGGCTGAAAAGCCTTTGACTGGTTTCTCTGTGCAGCGACTCTGACCTCATGTCTGCACAAGGTGAGCACCGATAATGTGAAGCTGGAAAGAAAGCAATGCCAGCAGCCGTGTCATGAGATTATTCAACATTTCACGGGTGGCTGCTTTTAACATGGATGACTTCTCGCAGACTGACGGTGTTTCCTTCACAGTGAGGCCGAGTTCGATATCTGTGAAGTCGGATAGAGTGTGTTGTGTGGACACAGTGTCAGTCTGCGATGTTTAATGTAATCCCTCATGTTAAGTCAATTTAAGTTCATACAGAACCTTCTTCCTTAGTTTACATTTCATACAAAGTCTTTTTGGTGGTGGTGCAGCTCTTGGGTACGGCAGTGTGGATCAGTCAATCCAAAACTTTTCCAGGATTTCCATGAACTTTGCTTCAGACGTTAAAGATCCCTTAAAGATAAACTCTCATTACTATGGTGATCCCAGGACTTTTCCTCAAGGTCAATGTTTGTACTAACTCAGCTAAATGTCTCAACAACTTTGACTGGATGGATTGAAATTAGGCACAGATGTTCAAGGTTTTTTGAAATAATTCCTAAAAACGTTGGTGATGCTCTGACTTCTCATTTGGCACCACCTTGAGGTGGAGGTTGTTGTTGTTTTTTCCTGGTACTTTTGATAGAAAGGAAACATAGAAATGACATGCAACAAAGGAATCGAACCAAGCAGCAACATCTGCATCTGTGAAGTGAAGCCAATGCGGCAGTTCCTCGAGCGTCCACTTGAGGCTTTACGGTACTGAGTCAGATTTTCTTTTTTAACTCACCTGTTCAAATCATATTACAGTTATACATAATTAAAAGTGTGGCTGCTTTGATTGACAGGTAAGAGCTGTCAAAAGTGACTTGATTGAGCAAACCGGGCTTCATTCAGCTGATGTCTCCGTTTACCATACTATCTGTCTATATTTATATTGTCTACAACACCACGGGAGAGCGAGTTACACTTTAACAAATGTTACTCAAACAGGAGGGAACGGTGCGATTGCTGGGGACTATTTTCAGCGGTGGATTAATCCACATTATGTGAGGTTGAGTCTAAGTAAATAACAGTCTGTGTTAATGGTGATGGAGGACTCATTGATGTGTTTTTAATTATTTCTGTGGCACAAAGGAAGAAGATAAATCAGGCTGTGACACACACACACACACAATATTAAAGATAAGGTAATGAGTGACAGTTTTCTAATAAATCACAGAGGAACTCATTTTGTAGCTGCAGTTGCAGTCCGGGCTTTTGCTATCTGTCTTTTCCATGATGGATTTCTCTCCCTATGATTATTAAACATCAGCAATCTGCTGCTCATGCTCCTGCAAACATAAAACTCATCACCGCGTACAGATGAGGATTAACAGTCTGCGGGTCTGGAGATGTTTCTCAGACGTACGAGCCGTGACCATGTTGGAGAAACCAGAAAGAGAGAGAGCTGACTTTTTATTCATGTATTGTCAAGTCAAGTTGTGAAAGTCAGAGATTAAACTGAAAAAAATTTAAAAAATGTTCACGTCTGCACAAGATATGTGTTGCCATGGTAATGGGCACAGTTTCTCTGTGGTGATCATGATCTTTGCACGCCTCCACGATGGAGCACGTTCTTCCACCACGACGAATCCATCATGACATGTTGATGCTGTGTTTATTCTACTGTGACATTGTGTACATTTATGGACAGATATTATTTCTGGTATCTCAACAAACAAGTGAAAGAAAAAAGAAAGAAGAATAAAGGTTTTGTGATTGACCGTTTATTGACAATGTCTATGAAGACATTGCCGTTAGCTTCATCCTCATTGGATATAGTGTAATATGCGTAGCTATGTTTTCTTTTGTGTATAGTAATCATATACACGCCATGGCTAATTTGTGACCAAACACTGGCTCTATGTGGGACGTCTAGTGTGAATAGAGGGGGTTGCAATCTGCAACTACACCTTCAGATGCCACAAAATCCTGCACACTGCTTCTTTAATGTAAGTATAAAATATTTTTTTTCTTATTTTTATATCTTTGCTTTTGTTGTTGCATTAAAATTCACATTTTATTTGGTTATTTTAAGGATTTTTTTTTTTTTGGAGCCAAACACATTCCAAATGTCACCCGCATGTTTTAATCATATTTGCACTTTCCCACAACAAATGTCACCGCACCGCTCATTAGATGTAATCTTCTCACTGACTGGCATCACTGCTCACGTTGTTATTGATTTATTTATTAATATTTCCCCACCACACCTCTCTGACTCCACCAGCAGCTCTCCAGACACCAGCACAGGCTGCTTCTGCGCATGCTCAGTTTTACCCCGGTCCTCTCTCTCTCTCTCTCTCTCTCTCTCTCTCTCTCTCTCTCTCTCTCTCTCTGCATCCTCCTCACACATGATCCAGCAGCATCCATCTCTCCGGATGCGATGCCCACCACAGCCGCCTGATTCCAGCCTGGTCGCGGCTTCATCACCAGGTAAGAACACCTCTATCGACACCTTTGTGTCTTCGGATCGATATCCCCGCTGATGATCGATGATATCGGTGATGTTTATTCGGATTCAGCGGGGGGGGAGCAGGGGATGGATGCTGCCTGCCTGGATACCGAACCAGCCCCGGTGTTTCCCCCTCTGGAGCTCCTAATATTTGTATCATTTCTCCACCTTTGCCTCGGACTCCTCCTCCTCTGTCAGCCCGTGTTATCTGCCGTCAGGTCGGGATAATGAATAACGTGTCAGTCGGTGTGGTTCTTATCTGTGCCGGCTCATCCTGATATCTCTCTCTCACACACACACACACACACACACACACACACACACACACACACACACACACACACACACACACACACACACACACACACACATACAGATGGAGACTGTAGTGGTCCAGGTTTTTTGGATGTTTGGCGCATCACAAGGTCACTGTGGTGCTGACGGCCGGACACCTTGCCCATGGGCACTCAGGTTCCCTGCGGGGGGAGGGGGGCCATGGGGCTCGATGCACGGGTAAATGATATCTGTGTCACTGGGCTACTTTAGCCTGGAGCCTCTCGGAGATTAACCTTCTGCAAAATGATGTTTCTATAGGATAAATTAAGACACATTTTATGGATGAAATCACACCTCGGGTTTGATGGAATGATACAGGGGGAGGCTATCCGTGTCAGGGAGGGAGAGATTACAGCCTTGCAGTGACTCTATCATCCTATCCTCATTTTAATATTCACACAGGCTCCAGGATTTCTGATTGTAATAGCAGGGTGTGAAACCGCTGTCTGAGCGCCTGAGATGTGCATGGACATGGCTCACACCCAGGGCTGAGAGGTGTTAACCATGCACGCACACTGTGAGTTTATTCTCTGTTAAGAAACTGCATGAAAGGAGATTAAAAACATGTCTCACCTTTGTTTTGTTTTTTGGCACCTTTGCACATGTTGGTGTGTGTTACAGGGAGGATTTAGGGTCTGATTTGAACTTCTCAACAGGAAGTGACAGCGATAGTGGTGATGAGAGCAGGAAAAAATGGGACAAATAAATAAAAACTACCAAGGTGAGATGCCAGTGGCTCGGGTGATTTGTCAGTCTGTGTGTTGTGTGTGTGTGTGTGTGTGTGTGTGTGTGTGTGTGTGTGTGTGTGTGTGTGTGTGTGTGATGGATTCATAGCCTGCAGGTTCTGTCAAAGATCTTCTATGATGCAGCAGAACAGCTTGAGTTTTTTTTTATAGGGTCTCATCAACCTTCAAGTTAAGATAATATGAGTAAACAGGTGTCAACAGAGTGTACTTAAAGTATCGAAAGTAAAAGTACTCATTATATAAAATAGTCCCATTCAGAGTGGTACTTTTATAATATCTGCATACATCACCAGTCAAACATTGCACCTCCATGGCTGTGAAGAGAAGTGTCTGCTTGAGGCTGGCTACAGAATATTTCAATCTCCATAAGTCCAACATAACAGCAGAAACAAACATGTTCACAGCCTGCTACGAATGTTAAAGTTACGTATAATTAAGAGCGTGGTTGCTAGGTGCTGCCAGGTGTCATTCGGCCTAACCCCAGGTTCACCGATGATCCACGTCTTTGCCGAGATTTAGATTAACCAGAAGGTGAAAAAAGCAGTACAGCCGACATGGCAGCGACCGGCGCATGTTACTGCAGAATGCTGTTGTAGCCATGCCGGTTGAGCGTGCATTGAATTTTGAATAAATCACCAACAGTGTCACCAGCATCGCACCCCCACACCATCACACCACGTCCTCAATGCTTCGTGGTGGGAACCACACATGCAGATACCATCCATTCGCCTTCTCTGCGACTCACTAAGACAACCAGAAATTTCAAATTTGACTCATCAGATCAAAGTCCACATCTCCACTGGTCTAAACAGTTCCCATCTTCTTCTTGGTCTTCCTCTGTCATTGGTTTCTTTGCAGCAATTCGACCTTGAAGGTCTGATTCACACAGTCTCCTCTGAACAGTTGACATTGAGATGTGTCTGCTACTTGAACTCTGTGCAGCATTCATGCGGGCTCCAATCTGAGGCCTTGTTAATTGTTGATTTCTGAGGCTGGTAACTGTAATGAACTTATCCTCTGCGGCAGAGATAACTCTTGGTCTTTATTTCTTGGGGCGATCCTCGTGAGAACCAGTTTGATGGTTTTCACAACTGCACTTAAAAACACATCCAGAAGTTTTGATATTTTCCAGATTGACTGACTTTCAAAGTAATGATAGACTGTTGTTTGTCTTGATTTAGTCGAGAAGTTCTCGTCATAATACAGTTTCCTTTTTCTGAACGACACAAAGCTTTAAGAAGCTCCACTAGTGTGTTGCTTTAGTATATCAACTATTTGAATATTTAAAGAGTAATGCCATAAATATGACATAAACAGACCATGTTAGCCACAGACACTATGTGTCCCTAAAGGAATGTTTGTTATTAAATGCTTGAAGTGTATTACTCTCCCTTGTCTCTTCAATAATCACCTGTTTGTTTTTTTAATGAGGATAATGCAGAGCGGAGGGATTGTGAAGACATGAGCACATCGAACAGATGTCGATGGACTCATTCAACGCCGTAGAGCTCCGGGAGCTGCGGGGTGGAGGAGGTCGACGAGGCGTGTCCCCGACGCCGGCCTCAGCATCCCGGACAGTCTCCGGTGCCGCCCGGGGCTTTGAGAACGCCTCCTACCAGCAGGACGAGGAACATGACCAGCAGCAGCAGCAGCAGCAGCAGGAGGCGGCCAATTGTCCGCCCTCAACTTCAGGCAACAGCAAGGTGAGTTTAGGTGGTTCCTACATTCTACACGCCACAGAACTTTGTTTTATTTTTTTTACCTGTTGCACGGCAGCTGGATTCACAAGATTAGAGTGCATGGTGTGATGCAGCGAGAAGCGAAAAGACGTTAGTGGAGGTGCTGCTAGCATCAGTTATATCAGAACTGGCGAGTATTTTAAGGACGACACTGGAAGCTTTTTTCTCGATAGAAAAGAGGGAAATGGATAGAAAAGGTTTTCGATGACGACTCATCAGATTGTTCAATGTCTTGTGCCTGTCCTGAACGATAAAATGTCTGCCAGAGTGAGACCAACGTTTAAATCCACCAAAATCCACAACACATGATGGACAAGATAAACAAGACAGAAGCAGATTGTGGAGCTAACGTGCCGCTGAAAAGCTCTCAAGGCCCGTATCGATTGAAGTCTTTACTCCACTAAAGTCGTGATTTACAACCAAAGAGAACCACATAAAAGGTTACACAGGGACTCTGGTTACACGATCAGAGATTAACCTTTGAAACATGCCGCATCGCACCATGACGTTCAATTTCCTCATCAATATTAGGTTTATTCTTGGTCTCATGCTCCTCTTATTTATTCTTTTTTGTCTATTTCTTTGCCTTCCTTATTTTGTGTTTGTTCTTGCAGGGGGAGCAGCAGCACCAGGAGATCTCTCCACGCTCATACGATGAGGAGGAAGGAGGAGGTGGAGGACAGGAGGAAGGCCAGGACTTCAACCCAGCTGACGACCACTCTGCGGACTACGGTTTCATCTTCGCCCTGGTGTTCCTGGTGAGCGGAATCGTCCTTGTGGTAATCGCCTACACAATCCCCCGAGAGGCCAAAGTCGACCCGGACTCTGTGTCGGCACGCCAGATGGAGAAGCTGGAGATGTACTACGCCCAGCTGGGCTCCCACCTGGACAAGTGCATCATCGCGGGTCTGGGCTTGCTGACCCTTGGGGGGATGTTCCTGTCTGTCCTGCTCATGGTGTCCATCTGCCGGGGAGAGATGTACAGACGCAGGGCGGCGTTTGTTCGACCCAAGAGGACTTACGGCTCCATCAGCTTGAGGATGAAGCAGCTGGCAACTGGAGAGGCAGTAGGAGGCGAGGGCGGGGACGCAGGAGGGGAGTTTTTGGTTGAACATGCAGACACGAGGAATAATATACAGCCAGATCCAAGCCGGGACTCCAAATCAGAACCAGGACCAAGCAGGCATCCTCCTCCAGCTGCTTCTTCTTCTTCGTCTTCTTCAACTGCTGCACATGGAGTCGACTAGCCGTTCTTTACTTTCACTCTGCAGCTGTGAGCGAGCACTCAGTTGCAAAATGGGGATGCAAAATGGTGCAGGTCCCTCTCCCCATTCGTGCCGACAGGAGAAGCACATCTCGAGCACAAGGCTCTCTGCTGGAGCGACCCAGCATTTTGGGATGAACGTAAGTTTATGGGACATTTATTCTAACCAATCATAAAAGGGATGTATTACTTAACAAAAGAGGGCTCAACCCAGTAGAAGAAGAGAGGTAAGCTTATGCCGGTGTGGAAATAAGCACATGTGGAGATGAATGGTTGCATAGCAAAGATCTAATATAAATCATAGTATGTTAATCAGAGTTTTACAAGAAAAAGAAAGCACACTGCGTCCGGCAGCCCTGGAGGTTTGTCGCCACTGCAGAAAGTAAGATCAACACTTTATTTGTGAAGTCCAGCTTCGATTCCCGACTCAGTCAGGTGAACAAAAGATTTAAATCTCATTAGGCTTAACACAGACATTAAACATCAACCTCGTCTGCTGCTGTGAATATCACTGCACAGGAAATGGGGTGTTGTACTAGACTGTCTAAATAAAGTCTGATGGAAAGCCTGATGCTAGCTCCCGCACAGATAAACAGAGGCAACTTTAAAAACACACACGCACACACACACACCACCAGCATCAACAGTAACCGTTAAACTGAACTCTTCACACCGCCCTCAGTGACCTGCACGAAACAAAATGGACAAAAAAAATGGACTTAAGGCTGCATTAAGCATTATTTTTGATAACTCATGCCTCTTTAGCTGCTTTTAGCACATTGTTTTGGATGGCTCAAGATTTTAATTGTTACATACTATCTGTTTCTCATCAAAGTATCATTAAATTTAAATTAATCTCAATGTTTTTTTATGTTTTACTGCTGCAGCACATTTTACTAGTTGCCAACATCAGCTTAAAGGTCCAGTGTGTAGAATCGTAGCGCTGCATTGCAATCTCCTCACCTCACTCTCGCCTTCCTCCTCTCCGGCCTCCATGGACCTGATCTTACTCTTAATATAAAAGGCTCATTTGAAAGTAACAGAACTAAAAAGACTCTTATTTTTCAGGTGATTATACATGCATGAAATCATAGTTATGAATATTATATTTCATGTCTACTATCACCTTATTCTGAAAATAGAGGCCCCTTAAATCTGAACACACTGGACATTTAAGAAATCTTTTGCACGCCACGCTTCGTTGCTTACTGAAGCTACACCTTGCTGATGATGTTACATGCTAATGTATATCATGGAATAAGTTGCAGTGTGTTGGTGAGACTGTTTTCTGTAAAGATATCAATCAACCAAACATGAAACAAACACTATGTTTGAGCTGCCCGGAAACAAAGATAAGCTGTAACACATGCGCGGCTTATTCACGTTTCTGCGGCTGACTCGACACGCTGCTGCTTCCTTGATGTCTTGATTTGTTGCTTCGGCATCGGTGTGAGAACTAGTTGCTAAAGAGAGTCACCAAATCCGGTGAGGAAGCTGCTGTAATGTTTTGATTTTGGAGTCTTTACGCCAGCCAAAATTTGCTTAATGCAGCTTTAACGTTCAACACAGACTGTAAGGAAATACAATAAGAGACGGGTAGGAAAGGATGAAGAGGAGAAAGAGAGAGAGGGGATGTGAGTCACTGTTAAGAGGCTGACACACATTACATTGCATCAGCAATCCAGGAGCTCTTGTGGACTCTTACCTGATTTGATGTCTTTAGTCAGTAATCATTTTTATCCTCTACTTGAGTTTTTTCAACACATCTGGGATGAAAGAGGTTTTGTCAGTGTCACAGTTGAAACTCAGACTCAAATTAATTTTCGAGCAGCCACATCGGGTCATTTAGTTATAACTGCAGCTGCATCGGTTGAAGGTGAATCTCAGCAAATGTGTAACTTTGCAAGTGAATCTGCGAAGGGAAGGCGTGAAATGTAACTCCTCATCAGTTCCTCACCCGACACTTTGACTGCAAAGCTCATAACATGACACTTGCACATGTACCAGCTCGCTAAAAGTATCACGTGACATATCTAATGTCTCGTGCTCCATCACCTATAAAAAAAACTGTTGCCTCGTGTTTACTAATCAGCATTTTCTGCTAGCATCACTTTCCACAGCGTCCATAGAGAGTAAATCTTTGCATCAGGCTGCGGAGGGGGAAAATATCAGCTATCAGCAGCTCCTTCGAAATATTTATTAATTTATGTGACATTTAAAGGTCCTGAGTGTTTAGTGGACGTATAAAACTATCCTGTGCTACATACAGCTACAAGCTGAAATGAACAAAATTTTAAAAAATAATCAAGAACTGTGCTTGAAAAACTGCAAATTCGATTGAAAACAAACACGTCCTCTGAGTCGTTTTTCTATCTGACTGGAGAAGCTGATTTTGAGCGGACTGAACCTTTAATGACACAGCGCCTACTTATTTGTATCATATGTAAACTGTTGTTATTTATGTCATGATGTAAGGATACAATATGCCTTAATGAGTAAACACAGACACTGTAAATTGTGTATACGCAAATATTATTATGCTATGATGTATTATGGTCTGTATAGTGAGGCGATAAGCCAAGGGTAATGTAGCTACACACAAACACACACATGAAACGATAAGATACAAGTCACACGTCCGTCTAATTAATACTCATGACTTACTAATCTCGAGATGTTTATTAAAATATGTACCACGTTTTTATTTCACAGTACAAATATACTGTAAATACTACATAGATGTAGAGGACCAGCAGATGCTAACGCTCACAAACCAAATACGCAACGCAGGTAATACAAAATTGGAAAAACCTCGTCACAGTCCAGGACCAACGTCTTTTTCTGTTTCTGTCAGCAGCTCGATCAAAACACAAGCCTGTTCGGAGGAAAGCGAGCAGATTGTGCTTCAATATTCGACCTTTGGATTATTTAAATGTCAAACAACTCACAGGAAAACAAATAGAAAGTAATGGTTAGTAGATATTACAGCTGTAACTAATTATTCTTTTCATTGCAGGTGATTTTTTTGGTTAAAAAATAGTTAAAAACGTTCCAGAAGTTCAAGTCGATATATATAAACAAATAGCTTGAAGAAGAAAAGCAGCAAATATCCTCATTTTAATTGCTGGAATCAGTGAATTCTTCTGCATTTCTTGCTTTAAAAAATTCTCAATAATCAAAATATAATTGCTGATACATTTTCTGTCACTCAACTAATTAATTAATCAACGAATTGTTGCCGTTCTAGTAGATATACAGTAGATAAAAAGCTAACAGTAACAGGATGACTAATACACAGAGCTACAATATTCCGCAGAAAAATCAACAGCAGTGTCCGTTAAAGATATTAAAAACATACAATGACATCTGTATCGATCGGTTCAATGCCTGCCACAGTCTGAGGTGTCCTTGAGTAAATAAAAAAAACTTTTACGGTCAAGTTGCAGCGCCCTCTAAACACCGTAAGAAATGATTACTCTTGTCCATCAGGAGCAAAGCAGGGAGTCAGTCGACACAGGGAGGAGAGACTGAGTCAGACTTTGAATAAAATGTCGTATGCGTGACGTCACCCGCAGGTTTTTGGACTGTGGCGGCTCTGGCACCTCCCAGCTAATCTAAAGATAGGCAAAGGTGGAGCTGAGGCGGGCTGAATGACGCCTGGCTGACAAACAAGACATCTGTAACAGCGCCTACCTGTCAATCAAAGTGTCCACGCTCTTAATCCTGCATAACTTTAAGCCTTAATATAATGTGAACAGGTGAGTTGTATATAAATTCACCCTCAGTACAGTTGTCATGAACGGGGAAATTAGCTACAGAGACCAAAACTGTTTTTTGTACCAGGCTGTAAACATGTTTATTTCTGCTGTGAAGTTGGACATTTGAACATGGGGACTTATGGAGACTGACTCACTTCTGGAGCCAGCCTCAAGTGGACGTTTGAGGAACTGCAGTTTCTGCAGCTATGGAGTTTGTCATATGGTCACAACCTGTAGTGTTGGATCAGATGTTTAATCTTAAAGATTTTTGTGTGTTGCTATGAAGAGCAGACTTGTTAAAGTCGACCTTGCTGTTTATCAGTGCAGCAGTGACGCTGAGGCAGCTCTGTCATGAGCCAGGCCACTTCTCACTTTCACAAGTCGAGTGTGATCACACCTACTTTTGTTTTGTGTCCGGACTATAATGAAAGTTGTGGAATCGCTATGAGCTCTGGAGAAATGTGAGTCGATATCATCATCTAGATTAATTTGCAGGTTTGGAACAACAAATTAAGAAACAACAGTTTATTGTGTTTTAGTAACTTCATCTGAACAACATTATTCTGGAGCTGCTGGTGTGAACACCTCAGAACATAATTACCTGGTTGTCTCTCTGTTCTAAACTGTCTTGTTGGTCGATATTTCCAAAAAGTTAGGACATAAATATGAAATCATTCATATTTCATCATCATCATCAAGATATTTAATGATCAAACTAAATGACTTTATTGTTTTTTGTAATTTTGTTATTTGCATTTCACAAAGTGTCACGACTTTTTATGAATCAGGGTTGCGCCATCATGGCTGAGTGGAAAGAAACTGACCTTTTGGACTCAAAACAGTCCATAGAAATACACAGTCAGTCATTTTTTCTTCTTCCAGAACAGAACAAGGGACAAGTGCCTCACCTTTAATGTTGTTTCAGAAGTGTGTTAGGCCAGATTCAGACCAAATCCAGCGCTGTGTAGATGCAGATTTTTACATTCACTTGAGTGGGCGTAGTTTGTTTTGGCTATGTGAGGTACGCGACCTAACTTTTGGAGAAACGCAACCTGGCGTCACCAATCAGATCGGTCAAACTTCTCCATAGTCACCCTGAAATGTCTCTGAAACTGAGACTATCCAGGTGGATTCATGGACTAAACTCTGATACTCTGCCTGTTGTGTTCTGGCTTTGTTTATTTCATGAACCCAGCTTCTAAATCTGATACTGCCCTGCTTCAAAACAAAGACACGAAGGAGTTTAATTTGGGAAAATTAATTGGGCACTGAGAGACATAAACAGTGAATGATAGTGACGGAGCGCTGGCACAGGTAAAGCCGGTTAATCAGTGATATGAAATAGTTATTTTTTGATTGTTTCATAGCGGTTAGTACAAATAAACTCACCCCCAGTTCTGTTACACAATCCTGCAGTGACTCACTGCAAAGGCTGATTGTGTCTGAACTCGGCTCCATTGGGAAAATCCTTGTCTACAATCATATGACTGCCAGATGTTCGCTGTGGTTGTTGCTTGTCGCACTGCAGCTCCATCTGAGTTTAATCCAACTTACTACATGAATTTCTTTCCCCTAACGAGCTTCAAACTGTCCCTTATAGAAAAGGAAACCCTGAGTGCTACATCCATGTCAGCAGAAATACAAAATGATGCAGTCTCAATGTGACTCACACATCCAGGGTGATGTTGAAAGAGCGCTACAGGAGGATTTGCTTCCATTTGTACATCACCAGGATACAACCAAAAAGTAAAGGTCAAGCCGTCTCTGTGATTTCAGTGTGATTGAAAGAAATAAGAAATAAGAAGTGTGAGAGAGAGAGAGGAAAGGACGGAGGGAGGGAGGGAGGGAGGGAGGTTTCTGAGTGAGAGAAGGAGATGAAAAGATGTGGGAGAGCCGATAGGCTGCAGCGGAGACGCTGGATGACGTGAGGTGATTCTTGAAGAGGTGAATTCTCAGCTCGCGGGGGAAGACGAGGAGTGACTCTGCATGAAGCTAAACACTTTCAGCGGCACGCTCGTGGTTTCTCAGAATAAACAGCTGAGCTCAACCTCTAATGCCGGCTCTTTTGGAGAGATTAGGCCTCATCAGCTCGGGAGGGGGTGGGAAACAACACAGCAGCACAATCACAACATGAGAGAGAGAGAGAGAGTGTGTGATTGTTGTTGCCGGTTCGTTTCACACAGGTTGGATGCAGAGAGCTGGAAGGAAAAGAGGTTTGAAAAGGGGTTTTAGAGTGAGTTTAGCGTCACGCTCGGATGGAGAGAATCAGGTCAGGAGGAAGCAGACGGGAAGATTGTTGATTGCTTTTGTGGAAAAACTCTTAAAGGAGACAGCACAGAAAAAGAAAAAAAAATATATATAAAGGCTTTAGTGTCTGCAGAGGGAGCTGAAGTCTGATAAATGTCCTCAAGTGATGTCACCTGAGTTTAAACGAATCTGTAGGCAACGTGTCCAGGGTGTACCCGCCAGCTGGGATCGGCTCCATCAGCCTGCTGGTTGGATGTTGGTGTAAAAAGATGCTCCTCATCTCCCCTCAGCTCCGTACATAGCCTCTACTACCTCACTGACTGAACTGTCAGAGGTCGAGTTGCATTAAGGGTAATGTAGGCGGCAGGTTTTGAAGGAAGATTAAAGAATGCGTGGAGTAAAAAAATATACTTCTGATTCTGCTACGCCGATTTTGTCTGCAATATATATCATCATGTTGCACAGCCCTACTTTTAAGAATATATATATATATATATATATATATATATATATATATATATATATATATATATATATATATATATATATATATATATATATATATATATATATATATATTTTATATATATTAAGCATTGAGTCTGGTTAAACACTCTTTGTTCATGTAGACCTTTCTTCTGGTTTTATTTAGTTTATTGTGCTTTCTACAAGGGGAACACATTAAATCAATATATTTACTGTTTACTTCCAGTGCTTTATGTTAGTTAGCAACATGCTGGAAAATGTTTCAAACCGTTTATTTAAAAAGTGGATAATAGTTTAAAATTTAGAAAGTAAAACATGAAACACATGATTTGTCCACAATGGATTGAAAATGGATGTTTGGTAGAGATCAGAGCAGGAGACAAAAGAAGGAGCATCTGAAAAGAGCAAAAACTATGTTTCTGTTCCTCTGTGACGTGTTTGAATGTCAAGACCGAACACGAGCACCTTGGCCAAAGACAGAGAAAATCAATCTTTATTCTGTCGGCAGCACAATGACTCTGTTACCATAGAAATAGTCTATTTATATCAAGGACTGTTGGTCGAGCACTTCTCATATGTCATGGAAAGTCCTTGCGAGGACACGACAAAGGAGACAATGTTATAAACTCTTAAAGCCTCTGATTGTATCCCCAGTGAGCGAATATATACCCGAGGAGCTGCTGTGGGAATAAATCACACATTTTTAGGATGAAACATCTGTTGGAGATGTTTGGAAGTTTCCCAAGAACCAAAAGTTTTAATTCACGTCACACCGAGGGAAAAATTTAGCTGAGTAGTCAGAACTGGTTGCAAGAAACAAAGCGAATAAATCGCTTTGCTGTGCTAAAGATTCAGATTTGATTCCTTTGGCTTCACCTCTGATTGTTGTGCACGTGGACTGAATAGAGAAGTGTCAGGATTGTTTTTGGCAAATTGGCACCATCAAAAATATGCAGAATGCAACCGCAGTTCCTCAAACGTCCACTTGAGGCTGGCTCCAGAAGTGAGTCAGTCTCCATAAGTCCCCATGTCCAAATGTCCAACTTCTCAGCAGAAATAAACATGTTTACAGCCTGGTACAAAAAACTGTTTTGGTCTCTGTAGCTAATTTCCCCGTTCATGACAACTGTACTGAGGGTGAATTTATATACAACTCACCTGTTCACATTATATTAAGGCTTAAAGTTATGCAGGATTAAGAGCGTTGTTTGGGCAACCAGGCTTCCTTTAGTCTGCCTCAGCTCCACCTCTTTGCCAATTTTCAGATGGTGGCGGACAGAACCACCACACCGAGCTTCATACGGTCAGTGGTCCGTACAGACAGCTAACACTGAAACACGTCAGTTTAAGAATATAATGGTTCTCAGGCAAGTTCTGGAGCGAACTCTTTTTTTTCTAAGCAAATCTGTGGATGTGGGAGACAGTAGGCCACACTGAATCTAAAATCATATATTGTATCATGAACATGTTGTGGCTGATTTCTGACACAGATCGCAGCATTCAGACCACTGCAGCTGCTGACGGTGCTTTCGCCCCACGCAGCAGTATCTCTGCAAAAAAACAACCTCTCTGCAGTTCAGACATGAACGCATGAATAAAGTATGTGTCAACCTATGTTTCTGTTTTTGAGCTTCCTCGATGTAAACATTCCCCTCCACCCCCATGCTGAGCAGGTCAGAGGTCGAAGGTTGCAGCACAGTGTTCCCGCGGCTGCTTACGATTCAGCACTTTATTCAAGGACACTTCAGCAGCGTGCTGGGCTTTGACCCTGAGCTCAGCCTCATTAATCACTACACATCATGCTGCTTCATAAAAAAAAAAAAAAACAGAGAAGGTTGTCAGTGCTCCCGGTGAGAGCACCACACGTCGGTTTACACCTCCAGTTTTTTTGTTCACCACCCACCAAAAACACCTTTGCAGGCTGGAGCCGGATGCTTCCCTTTACGTACAGATATATATATATAATATGCACAAATGTAACACACACACACACACACACACACGGCCGTAGCATTTTACTCAGAGACTCAATGAATGTACAAAGTAATACTGCGATCGAGCAGGTGGTGCCGCAGTCGCAGCACCGTCACGCAATATATCACAATACTATCTGTCCTACACGTGGTTCACGCTGGTGTGAACGGTCACATGATTTCAGTGCAGTCGCCTTGGAAACACTATTGTATAAACATTCCTGCTGTTTTCTTTAAACTCCGTCTTAAACGCTCAGAGTTAATAAATGTATATTTAACGGGATAAAGCGATATTTCACTCGGGCCGAATCTGTCGTCGCAGTCAGCGTCAGGCTTTTTGAATTTGTGAACTTAAAGGGGAAACAAGTAACGAGGTTCTAGTGGACATTAGTGGTAACTGCAACAATACTTTTTCCTCCTTTACGTCATTCCTTCTCTCCAACACATCCCCAGGTTTCCTTGGAGACCTTGCGATGAATCGGGAATAATTTAAAAACACAAAAGTCACATTTCCTGATGTGATTTCTTTCACATTTGTGAGATTATGTGGGAATACTTTTAGTGTTTATTTTAGTGGCCGTGCTGTTCTCTGAACATTAATGTTGAAAAAAAGTAGCCTGTGTTAGCAGCTGACTATTTATGAATTTAAAAATCTATCCGGGTGAAATATCACTTTTAAGGAACCAGAATGAAATAAAATGCATACTTTATAAAACTTACGAAAAGAATGAAAAAAATATATAATTATATTATAAATAATATTTACGTGGCCTGAGGAAGAAGTCGTTTGTCTGTTTGTGAATCTTCAATCAATATATGACAATGAAAGTAACATTTAGCACAGGAAAAATAACATTAAAGGGATATATCACTTGTTTCAAAGTGCTTTTCTACGTTAGTTAGACCGTCGGCTGGTGGAGATGTTTGTAGATGACCAAGATATTTCAATGAAAGAGAGACAATAATAGTTATTTGACCTTTGAGAAAAGTGACATATCCCTTCAATAAAAGTGAAAACCAGGGTCTCTAACATTTTATAAAGCAGACAGGGTTATATTATCATTTTATTATGATTTACTCGAGCAGCTTGTTTGTTTCTTCTCTTCACATTTTGTGCTAAAACATAAAAACAAAGTCGGTAAAACGATGAGTCTTAAATATCGACTGATTCAGAAGTCCTTTCTTGTACTTCCGCAGCGATCGGAGGATGTTTGAAACTTTACTCTCAAGAGCAATAAATTGGACATTAACAGCAGCGTGTCTGAATCCATCTAAGCCATGTTTCAAGGAGACTTTATAAGATTTTTACTCGCTGCAAAGAATCCAAATATTTGTCGTTATTGTAAGATCTCATCCACAAAAAGTGAAGAGCAACTTTCCGTGTTTTATTTTTTGTTTTATTTTTTTATCTTGTACGTTTTAACAGAACAATCAAAGTCTAAAGTTCGAATCATCTGCACAGACCCCCTCTGGTTTGCTCTGTGGTGTATTTTGTAAAGAGCACAGCTCATTGTGTACAGTGTGTTAACTGCTGTATGTTGTTAAAATCATATCATAACCGGACGAGTGTTCATTTGTGACGATTATTTATCACCATTTTACAGATTTTTTTAAAGAATCCTGTTAAAACATTCCTTGTGATCATTTGAAATGAAATAAAGATGAATGTAAATGTCTTATAATTAAAAAAATATATATATTACAGAAATAGATCCAGTGGATACATACACACATATATATGAATTTTTAATGTCATTATTTGGAGAAATGTGGCCCATCTCCTCTCTTTGGTCCCTCACTCATAGTTTGAAACTGCTTGGTGTGCTTCAGGAGGCCAGTGAATCTGCATGTTATTAGTGTGTGACGCTGTAAAGGTCCGATGCCTTGTTCCTGTACATCCTGAGGAGCTGTATACTGTATGATGTAACGACGACGCTGATTTTTAAGTATGATTTTGTTAACGTGACCAATAAACTCTCTGTTTTGCTGTCGTTTTTAATTTGACTCCTCTCTGCTCGTTTAAACTTCAGCTGAACCTGAAGAGGTGAGACAAGTGTCTCAATATGCCAGTTGGTGTGATCATCAGATCTTTACCTGCAGACTTTATCTCTTTGTTAAAACTGACTCCACGTTTCTATTTTCTCAATATTCATCCTCATGTTGCAGGACTAAAGACAAATGTGTGCTGTGTCTGAATTTGTGTGCGTACACGGATGATGCACTTGAACAGATGAGTGTGAAACACTGGACGCTTCTCGCCCTCTGTGGTTGGCTACGTGGCGTGGAAGCTGCTGGAGCTGAAGCAGTTCTGGTGAATACGGTAAAACACAAATATGAGCTGTGCATGTGTTTTATTTTGATATTTAGGCAGTCAAATGTCGGTGCCTGGATTGAATTTTGGCAATAAAATGTTCTGATCGTCATTTCTGGTAATACAACACTGCTCTGTACACAGTGTACTACACAGAAGTATCCAAATTCAGACACAGCATAATTGTTCAGCAACGTTAAGGCTCTACAGTCATGCTAGTATTCATGAGTCTCAATTAAATACAGTACAGTAGGAATTAAAGTGAAATATCAAAATTCAAATAAACATCAAAAACTACAAGTTCAAACTACAAGTTCACTAAACAACCTGAACAGCAATGCACTTGTGATACACCCTAATGGAAGAGCACATAGTCACTTTTTGTTTGTTCCCGGTCCAAATCTGATGTCTACATAAATACATTTCACACAGTGCTTTATTACTGCAGTAACCAGCTCAATGTGAAATCAACATTTTATTGTGAAGGACAATAAGTGGGGAGAAAAGAAAGCGGAACCGAAGTGCAGGTGGTTTCCCCGTAAGGTGAGCGACTCCTCCCTCAAATTTTGTGAGGAAAAGATGGCGGTTTGCTCTTTCGCTCACTGACCTTGTGATTCTGTTTTCCAGGGTTTTTATTAGGAGAGAGCTGAGAGCAGTGAAGTCCCAACAAAATTCATTTGTTCCTCTAGTTCCACACATTGAAACTCGTAACACAATGTTTTCCTGACTTTGGCAGAAAGTTTCAACCTCAGGAGAGCGGCCTTTTAAAAGTGTGCATTATGTTTGATGTAATTATTGTTAAAGTGACAAAGAAAAATGTAAATTACTTACTTACTTTTACTATAAAATAAAAGTTTGGGTGCTACATCAGATCAGTATTTGTGATACTATTTAACATGATGTAATGTTTTTTGAGCCACTGACCTTCAAACGTCTGTGACGTCCCCGCTGATAAACTGACACAGTTATCACTCACCACTTTCCTCTTCTTCAGCTTCACATCCTAATTTTAGTTTTTCTCTCTCTGCCCCGCGCTCTCATTATTATCGCTGTCAGTCTTCTGTCAGATTTAAAATGTGTCGTTCTTTGTCTCTTTTTGTTTCCTCTCTCTGAGTCTGATCGTTATTTTTTCTCTCTGCTGTCTTTCTTTGAAAAGTGTGGATGTGATGCACAGTCAAGGTGACTCATGATTATCGCAGCATGTTTTTCGAGATCAGGTGCAACCACCTGCTGAAAGGAAGTAAAATATGACTTTTTAAAGCTGCTACAGACTCATTAATTATGCCTCTGGCAGAATGTCTAATTAAATTTAACAAGAAACACGTCAGACGAATCTCAGAGCGATGAGTTGTGATATTCTCCATCACATCTATCCACCTCTTCATCGTCTGCCTCTTATTTTCTTCCCAGGAAAAAACTGAGATTGTTTATGTAGTTAGATAAATTCAATGTATCTTCTGTTTTACGATGTCCTGGAGCGTAAAAAGATGATAACGAATGAAGAAACAGCTCAGAGGCAGAAGCTGAGAGCAGAATACAACACATCATCTGACTTCTAATAAATAATAAACACGCATAGAGGAGGAGTAAGAAGAGATCAGATATCTTCTCATCAGACTGCGCACTCATTTATATGTCCGTCTGCTCAAGGTGTCAACCTCTTGAAAGGAAGTTTTAGGAAGGACGACGCAGACCAGAACTTACTGGAGAGACTACACAGCCCATCACAGCCTGGGATGTCTGAAACACACCAGATAAGTGCAAGGAAACTGATGGAGACAAACTGTTCTATCCTGTATTTTTCCACCTGTATCTGAAGGTTGAACTGGCTTGTTTAAACATTTCTGTCTCACACTGTGCGCCATTCTCTGCTGCTCTAACTAGCTCTCTGAGAGGGAGCGCCGCTGTGACCACAGCATCAAGTGCCTGCGGTGTCTGCTACTATATTTACCTCTCAGCACTTCCCCGAGATAAATAAAGAGAAATTGGAACGGCTGCCTGTCCCCTGCCTGCAGGAAAAAATATCCGCTTGTTGAGCTGAAGGTAACGAGGAAAGACATCGAGATAAAGAAAAGGTTAGAAAGAAAGAGACAAGATCGGTAATTTGGAGGAGACAAGATGTGGATCATCGGCTGACCTGAGGCGGGCTGAATGACACCTGGGTGCTCAAACAAACCACCTGTGACCGCATCCACCTGTCAATCAAAGCGTCCACATTCGTAACTCTGCATAAGCCTTAATATAGTTTGAACAGGTGAGACTTTCATATTGGCTTCATAAAATTAAGTAAGTGATTAGGTTTGACCTGCTCATTCATCAGAACTGGCTTTAGCTCCTCTGGTCTCAGTGTAAACAGTGAATGTTACCATTAAAAACACAGAGTCTGAGATTTTTTCTTAATTTAAGTTGTTTAATCAACAATCGAAACAAAAACAACTGCAAAGAACCGAACTCTTCTAATGTGTCCACAACAGAAAGACAAGATTTATTTATTTTATGAATAAATAAACTACAAGATGCAGTTTAATGGGATGATATGAACCATAACTTCCTTCAGGCTAGAGAGCAGAGGAGAAACTCTCTGCAGGCTGTCCAAATATTACAGACCATGTCTGTTTTTGTTAAAGGTGTGTTAACAATGTGCTGATGTACCTCTAACACCAGATTTACAGAGTCGGCTGCTGTCTACACGAGTTATGTACATTAGTTATATGAAATGAAAAATTAGAGAAGAAACCCTCTCAATAAAACATTTTATTCTCTGATGACTAAACCAGATCAAACCCTCAAGGAGGTGAAGATGGCAACTTTTCCCCTGGCTCCTATTGGCTAGAGGACAGGATGTAGCAAACAGAAAGTGGAAAAGCAGGAGACACTGCTGGTTACTACATGAACATGTCGTCGTAGCCAGGTGGAGGCATGTGGTCTGGATCCGGCCTGAAAAACACAAAACACAGATGTGTTAAATCCTGTTGGTGTCACATTGCTGCCAACTGTAGTTGCTGTTAGATGATGTTAGAAGAAGAGGAGGGTGACAGGCATGGAGGATGGAGTCGGTGTTGTGACGGAAGGGACGTTACTGTAGCTCACAATACAAGAAATCGATCGGTACGAACAAAAGAAGAACAAATCGGGAATTCCTGCATGAGGCCAACACCGTCTCGGAAAACTGATTTCACAATAAAATCGCCATGACTTTGAAGGAAACCCACAATGTTTACCTGACGCAGCTTCAGCTAAGACAGAAAGTGGACTGTAGACTTTGTCCTCCATCACTTACACCGCAGTCACATTAGGAAGGGGTCACTTTGTGAACAGTATGGCCATGAGACCCAAAACTCTTTGAATTTACATATGAGCACGAGGACATTGTCTTGTGAATGTGAATCTAGGACAGACAGAGGTGTGTGTGTGTGTGTGTGTGTGTGTGTGTGTGTGTGTGTGTGTGTGTGTGTCTTACCCTGGCCTGCGTCGTCCGATTGGTCCAAATGGGTCGAAGCGAGCCCCGGGGGGAACAGCTCCGGGAGGCAGGATGTCCGGTATGCCGCTGGAGGGGTCAAAACCAGAGCGAGGATAGCCCGACCTCAACGGGTCGACGATCATCCCACCGCCGCCGCGAGACCTGAGAGGGGAGGAGCGAAAGAGAGGGAGGGACGCGTGAGCAACAAGAGTTTCTTATACTTTCATTCACACATCATTAATTCAAGTTTAACTGGTGTTTTATAATTTGGCATTTAGACTTGTGTCGTTGCAGGAAAATGTACTCGTCATATCAAACTTTGTGAGGTAATCGTGTGCACACCCTCACTGCAGGACGTGTCAATGGAGAAGCCCGATTGGAGGGCAGATTAAAAAAGCTAACGGTGATCTAAAATGAAAGTCTAAACAGACTCGATTGTTTTGGTTTGATATTGTCTACGGTGTTCCTGCAGCTGTGATATTTGAGGTTTAGAGCTCCACGTTTAGCTGAGCGGCAATAATCCTCCGTCTGTTTGCACGAACTGTTCATCCCCCGAAATCCCAGATTAGAACAAAATTACACACACACACTGATGCTTAAATCTATATCTGAAAATAATTTCGATTAAAAAAAATAATAATAATAATTTGTTGGATTTATTACGAGACAGACTCACCCGAAGGGATCCAGATCTGCTCCTCCGGCTGCGAACGGAGGAAGCATGGGGTCAGGCCTGAAACACACAATAACACACATTAACATCTCTAATAGTATATAAATAAAACGCACTTCAGTCTATGGATCCGATTACTTCATGTTTATACATGCTGTTATTGATTGTGTAAACATGGCAGACTCTGCTGAAGTGCACCCACAGCGTCTGTGGACAGAAAAGTCTCATTCTAAGGTAACAAAAACACAAAGATTCCTATTTCCAGGTGATTAAACATTAATGAAAACATAGTTATGGATATTATATTCTGTTTCCATATATTGGCTTCATTTTTGAACAGTGATTCGTCCGCAGGGTCTTCCAGAATCTGAATTTAATTGAAACTAAACATTATACATGATTTATCAGACTCATAATCCCAGTTATTGCATAAGTAATTAGAATTATTCACAGTGAATCACACAGACAGACCTGAAGTCTGTTTTCCGCTGCAGGGAAAGAGTTTTTGTTTCTGAATGATCCGTCCAACCTTTGCTGTCGTCTCTGTCTCGACAGAATCTTTCTCTTCCTCTCCACTCTCATCTTTCTAACCTCCTCCTCCTCCGACACTTTCTGCAGCCCTGACTCAGTTTTTGCTTTCTCATTCATCACTTCTCGTCTCCGTCTCTTTCACTTCTCTCCCCCTCTTTCTGTCTCATCCGTTTCTCTCTCTCGCTTTCAGATTTTAGTTCACTTTCTCCCCATCTGTCATTGCTCTCATCTTTATCTCCCACTCTTCTCCTCCTCCTCCTCCTCCTCTCTTGTCTCTCTGAGGACGAGGAGGCGACAGCAGCGAGGTCGATAAAATGCTGACATCACCTCACATCTCATCTGATCGGGTCACAGCTAAGAGGACGAGGAGGGGGAGGAGGAGGAGGAGGACGGGCAGATGAGACGATGAGGACTGAAAAACAGAGTGACTGAATCTGTCCTGCAGCACACACACACACACACAAAACCACAACCACATACACACACACACACAAGCTGGCAAAGCTCTGCCTTCAGAGCTCTGCTGCTGTTGTCAACCAGCAGCTCATCTGTCTAGACCTTCCACAAGGCACAAACTCAGCACATTCACATGTCTGTGTGTGTGTATGAATGATGGCTGTGTAGTGCACACACACACAAGAGCTTATTTTAAAGTCAAGTCCTTCATATGTTTGCTATGTTCTTGCTCAGGTCATCGCACCGGGTTCAGACCACATGATCTGACAGATGCAGACCCGTCAAGTGCGGCGATTGATGCTTTTAGTCTGTGTCGTGTATCACAGGGGACGAGAACTGACGGCAGATCTGAGACGCTTCGTGACGTCCCGAAAACACAGACAGACGAGCATCTCTTTAGCCGGTCAGCATCGTACACGCCGCCTGGGACGCCATCGTTCGTTTACATTCTTGTTTTTGTTCACCTCCTTCCTGATGACGTCACACAGGTCAGAAGACTATGTGTCGTCTGTCACGTCTCTTTCTGAATCTATTACCACCTGATCCGATACAGTGAACATCTCAACAGTCAGACATATTAGAGTATTAATCATGTAACATTTAAAGCGACAATTCACTCAGAAACATATTTTCAGTCTTATCCAAACAATCTTTATTTGATCAATCGAGCTGTGAGATCAGAATATTTTAATAATCATATTATTATCTGCCATTTAATTCCTCGATTAATCTTAATCAGTCTATTTTGTGGCCAAAAGTCCAAAACCAAAGATATTCAGATCGGAGTTGTCAATTCATTGATGGTTGTCATTTGCCTCTCTCCCCTTGTTTTCTGTCTGTCACTATCAAACAACAGTTTAAGTTTAAGTTTAAGCACAACCGTGCCCACAGAAAATGGAAACCAAAATATAAGTCGGCACCAACGAGGAGATTTCACCCAACACTCGTTAAATCCAGACATGATTTAGTTCCTTATTTTCTCTCTCTTTTTTTTTTTAAATCAGCCTTTAACTTGTCTCACTGATTAAAATGCTAATAAGATAATTAACTAATATATAAATGACTACTGGAGGATATGTTTACAAGTCTGTCATTACTAACCAGTTTGGCTGTGTTCCCTGGCGAGGATGTCTGGTGGGCATGCGGAGGGGGTCGTGGTCCTCTCCTCTTCGCCTCTGCTCCACCTCCTCGTCCCTCCGACTCTTCGTCTCTGCCCTCTGTCCTGTCGGTCTGTCCCGAGGCGGCAGCAGCTGAGTCCTCACCTTCTCTGACAAACTGTCAGTGTCCTTGAAGACGCTGGAAAAAAGGTTGATAATTTTGCTCTTTGAAACATTCAGGTTGAAGCAGCCTCGCCTGTCTTTGCACGCTGATATTTGTCATCGTCACCAATAAAACCACTATGAATAAACAAAGAAGCACACCTGTCAAATGAGCGCAGCTGCTCAGCGTCCACGTGATCGCTGGTGTTCACCGTCAGGTCTGTCACCTGCTGTGTGCTGGAGTTCTTCACACACAAACACAAACAGAGGACATGCGTTAAAAATACAGAAACAGACAAAAACAGAAATAAAACTTTTAATTGAAGCAGAGTAATGTGAAGAAACAGAAACAGAACATCAAGATGGTTTGCAGCCCACTGAATCTGATCCCAGCACATCAGGCTGATGGTAAACTGAACAGATGATCACATTTGTGCCTCGATATCTGAAACTGTTTCTAACGACCTTCAGCGGTCAGTACAAGTCCTCTCGCTGCTGTGATGCACACATGTACTCTGTACACTGTGACATCACTGCTAGTGTTGTCAGAGGGCAACAGAGTTCAAACTTTGGACGTCAGGAGAGAGGAAGCCCTCAGGGGAATGCACACCGGAATAGGCACAAGTACTGGAGGAGGCTCAGCAGAGACTAAGAGACCGAAAAGGACCAGGGAGGGAGCTGAGTCTGTATCTTTCTATGAAGGAGATTGTCTGCCGTCCCCTCAGTGCTGATATGAAACAGTCAACTGAAGATCAACTTGTTTTCTGTTCAGTGTATCCGACTTGCCCGACCTACCATCAGGTTGAAGATCAGCGTGGAGTCGACAACGATGGCTTTGAGCATGAACTGGGTGTCACCGTCTTTGGCTTTATATCGCAGACTGTACAACTCCTTGTTACTGCTCCAGTCAGCAGGCAGCAGCTCTGACTTCTTGTCACTGCTGCGGGGCTGGAGGTGAGAGGGGGACAGAAGAACAGCAAAATATACAGGATTAAAAGGAGTGTATAACAGCGCTGTTGTAGTCGGAACCACCTAAAACCAAGACCGAGTCATGACCAAGGCAGGAGGAGAGCGAGTCAAGACCAAGACCAGAAAGTAGTTCTGTAATACTACACACTGTACCAGACCGGCTCTGGGTTGGCTTGGAAAGGGTTACGGGACGGATGTGCACCCTCCTGCCCGGACCTCGCCACTTCCCGGGGATGTGGACTTAGTGCTCGCTGCACGGGGCCCCCTCGCCCCGGGCGTGACTGTCGAATCGCAACTTTCACTTTCTCCTGCAACAAAAAATGTAAAATGCACCGCAACTTTCCCCGCAATTTTTTTGAAAACCTCTTGCAACATCAGGCATTAAAGGCCAGCTTAGCTTCGTCAAAAAAGGCCTGTGAAATCCTGGTGAGACTGTTTAATACAGGGGCTCCCAAACTTTTCAGCCCCTCGACCCTCAAAACAACGATCCCAGTGATTTGCGACCCCCTACTATCCCCAGATGTCAGACGATTCGCCCTTGCTACCTGCTGTAACGTTAATGTTGTTGTTGCTGCTAATGTCGTCAACCTGCCAAGGGTCAGACGGGGCAAAGGAAATCGAAAGGCTTTTATTTTAAATCCAACTACTTTTTTTTTAATGTTTTGGTACAATTATGTCCTAAATTTGCTATTTCTAAAAGATTTTAAATTTGATTTGATTTCTGAAAACTGTAATCATGTTATCATTCATTGTAATTGTACAATATGTCTGTGTTGATTTGTTCTGTACACATCCTGGGAGAGGGATCCCTCCTCTGTGGCTCTTCATGAGGTTTCTTCCACCTTTTTTCCCTGTTAAAAGTTTTTCCTCACTCGAACCGAGGGTCTAAGGAGGGTGTCACTCCCTGTGCAGATTGGGCTATACAAATAAAATATGATTTTATTTTATTTGAACATCATCTCCCTCCCTAGCTGCCTCAGTGGTTTAATGTGTGCAGCAGGATGCTGCAGATGTTGCCGTCTCCTTTGAAGCCGTCTGCTGGGACTGATGATGAAGGAGGAGAAGAAGAAGAAGGCTGGCTCGGTGCTGAGGTCTGCTCTGTCACTAACTGCAGCTCACATCACATACAAGCCCTCCAGGTGATGAAGAAACACTGGGTCATAACAACACAGGTGTGTTTTCAGTATGACTCCTCCCACGTGACGCGTCAGCTGGCTAAACATGACATGACAGTTTTTAATCTCCTCTTTATAACATCTGTACTCTACGAATCAAACACAACAGCTGCTTGAAACAAACACTAACACATAAATAAAGTCTGTCTGAAGCTACATAAGCTCGGTCACACACGGTGGCTCATTCAAGGGGGAGCTAACGTTGAGCCGTTAGCCGTTAGGACCGGACTCCGTTTACAAACCGACGGTTTTAACGTTCAACTACAAAGTACAGGCTGATAACTTTAATAAAAACAAACCAAACTGTCGCTGCTGAACAGTTAAAACACCGATAATCAATTCGGCTTATGACTAATTCAGAGAGCAGGTGTTATTGTGGCTCAGAAATCTGCTTTAGCTTCAGTTACTCCAACGAGCCTCTTCGTGTGAATGAGCGTAAATCAAACAACGAGCGGCGGTTTGTAAAAGTTGTTGAAATGTGTAAAAACACCGGCATGCAGATGTAAATGTTTTATTTTTAAAAAGGGAATAACTGATAAGTGTCACAGTTTGACCACTACAGGAGGCTCAACCCGCCGTGTTTTGAACGCAGTCCGGTTCGTAGCTCACCTCATCCCCGCAGCCGACACACCTGTACCCGCTCTTTATCAAGTCCCAGTGCACGAAGCACACGACGGCGTCCTGCGGACAGGTGATGCCGTCAGACACACAGGTGTACAACACCTCCAGACCCGCCATGCTTCTTTAATGTAACGACTGTAACGACAGTTTCATGTCCGAGAAATGAAAACGAAACTCTGCAACGGAGGACTCAACACATCCGGTCTGCGCCTTTCAGTGTAAAAGCACCGGTTAGGTTGTCACATCTATCTATCTATCTATCTATCTATCTATCTATCTATCTATCTATCTATCTATCTATCTATCTATCTATCTATCTATCTATCTATCTATCTATCTATCTATCTATCTATCTATCTATCTATCTATCTATCTATCTATCTAGTACCTGTCTTTATTTGTAGCCATTTATAAGTCATTTGTTGTGTGAAGGTGGCTGTGGGGCCCTATGCATCTGCTTAGTCTGCATATAGCAAGAAATGGCTCTGGACACAGGAACGGTTTTTCTTCCCACAGGCTGTCACTGTGATGAGGTGATGAGCTGTTAAAACCGGACACACAGTGAAAATAACATTATATAACCTGTGCAATAACCTGCAAATCTGTGCAATACCTGCTCTTTATAATTTATTTATTTATCTGCTGTCCACAGGAAAAACATATTATTCATCATTAATAATAGTTCTTCGTGATGTATTTAATGTTAATGTGTCAGCTGCTGCAAATAGGCTAAATCAATTTAATTTAATTTAATCCGAGTGAATTTAGTTTTAATGAAATAAAAGCATTCTCAGCAGAAACCCTGTGTTGGTGTGTGTGTCTAACTTTACAGCTAAGCTTTGTCAGCTGTGTGTTCATCCAACACATGGTGAAAGCATGCTCAGGATACATGATACAACTTTGTAATAATAGATAGATAGATAGATAGATAGATAGATAGATAGATAGATAGATAGATAGATAGATAGATAGATAGATAGATAGATAGATAGATAGATAGATAGATAGATAGATAGATAGATAGATTACAGTTAACGTGTAAGATAAAATAAATATATTTTTTAGGATATTTAGGAGCAGAAATCCTTAAAATGCAGTACAAAATGTCACGAATTATAAAAAATAAAATAAAACAATTAAAATAAATAAAATAAATTAAAATAACAACAACAACAACCATAATATTAATAATAATAATAATAATAATAATAATAATAAGAAGAAGAAGAAGAAGAAGAAGAAGAAGAAGAAGAAGAAGAAGAAGAAGAAGAAGAAGAAGAAGAAGAAAATAGTTTTTTATCTTTTTCCGGGTACAAAAGCAAAAACAAAAGACTTCATTTCCCATCGTGCACCTCGCAGGGCGGAGAGCACTTCCTTGTCAACATGGCGGCTCCCTTGACTCTGCTCCTGGTGGTCGCCGTTACGGTCCGTGCCGCACTGTACCGGTCCAGTTTAGCGGACCTGATATCGGAGCGAGTGGAGGTGGTGTCCCCGCTGACCGCCTGGAAGAGAGGTAAGCCGGGGTCCGGCAGCTCTTTAGCGGGCAGTTCGCCTCTGAAGCGCCGCTGTGGTGTGTGTGTGTGTTCCTCCTCGGCTCGGTTATTGAATGAAGCAGACTCCGTCAGACCGGCTCAGCTGCTCAGACCTGACTCTGAATGCGAATATACATCATCTGTGTTGGGTTTAGTGTCTGATCAGTTTTAGCCTCATCTCTGGTGGAGCTTCTCCACTGTGGAGCTCAAAGATGCTGCAGCAACAAGCAGGAGAGCAGCTCAGTCTGACCCGGTTTAACTCTACTGCTGCTCTAAAGTACAAGTACAAGTGTTACTGCAGTTCTCATCAAACTATTGTACATTTTACTGCGCTGGGCTTATCTGACAGCAGCTTTTAGTGTTCGTGAGTATTATTAACCCACTGTTGATGTTGCAGTAGTTTAAGTTCAACCAGCAGGACTATCAATCCACCCGTTTAGATTTAGGGCGAGAGACACCAGGTCATCACAGACCATTGACAGTCACATACAAACCTATGGTTAATTTACTGATCATAAACCTGTTAAGTGCATGTGCATTTGGACGTGGGGAGAACGTGTAAGTGATGAACCTCGTTAACACCAAATGAGCTCCGCTTCTGTTCAGGATTCTTGTCAGGAACAAACCTGTGTGATCTGTCTGTAGCTGATCGCAGTCGTCAGAGTACTCGGTTTGACCAAGACCTTTAAAATGTAACATGGATCCTTTCTAGTCTTTTTCAGCGAGAGCTGCACTCATTAGTTGATTAGTCGTCAACTGTTAAACTACTCTGATTACACTGGGGGACACAGTTTTTGTTGATTTAGGTCTGACAGCTGTTTTTAACTAATTTCTGGGTGCGGAATCCAAAACTGATCCCAGTTTTTCTCTGTCACGTCAAGTTTTTGAACTATAGGATCCCTGTTTTCTTAAAAAATATGTAAAGTACTGTGCTGAACAGATATATGCTTGTCTTCACTAAATAAAAGTAACAGTCTGGGCAATCATCTTTTTGGGGATACACAAACACCAAATGTTCACGCGTTCCTTTGGTCCACATCCGTAAACTCTCCACACACTGCTTGCACACTTTGTGAGGGGCCCATGGCTTGTTGTCTTGATCAACGAGTTTTACTTTAAAATATGCAAAATATGCTTGTGTTTGACAATGCACAAAATGATGTTTGCTTTCCTCTGACTTGGTGAAACTAGCACAAATAAAGCAAAAGCAGCCAGGGTTGTTTAGGCGTTTACGACGAGACGTAGCAGGAGCAGACATGATAAGGAACAAAGGAAATATATACCTATGGAAATAAAACACTAAGATCTTTGAAAACTACAAAAACAGCATCAAACCAAACAGAACTTCAGATTCAGAATTTATTTTATTCGCTATGCAAGTTTACACAAACAGAATTTACTGTGGCAGGATTGAGCATACACAGAACATGTATGGAAAAGAAGAGATAAACTAGTATAGAAGTAAAAATAAAATGAGGGGTATAAAATATGGAGGGGAATGGATATGTACAGTACAGAAGTGCAGATCAGTGTCATAAAGTGTCACTTACAGCGGTATGCCCATGGTTACAAGGTGAAGAGAGGAGCCAGCACAGATCCTCTTCATTCTACTATGCTGGCTTTCTGTGTGCAGATATTGATAGTACTGACCTATTGGGAGCTGCACACACCTCTCACCGCACTGTCTCAACTGTGACTGCACAAACAAGTTGCCACGTAGCTGTAGATGAGTCCACTCGTGATCAGCTGGCAAGTCTTACTACAGCTAATCAGTGGAACTTTTTTGGAATCAGCATAAAAATCAAACTCAACAGAAAATTGTTTTCAAATTGTTTCCAAGTGTAATCGATTAGATTTTGAGTTACTTTTGAAGAAAAAAAAAAGTCTAAATTCTTCCTTAGATGTGAATGTCCTCAGTGTCTTTAATCTTTCGTGACAACAAACTGAACATGTTTGGGTTGTGGGAAATCGTGCGGGAATTCTGACATTGACTCATGAACCAAAGCAGGAAAAGAAACAGATTGTGTGAAGGTGCAGCTGTTTGTTCAGCATGGGGTAAGGGTAGATGTGGATTGGAGCCAGCACAGCCCTTCATGAATTGTTCATTAGGCAGTCAGAGGCTCTGTAGCTGAGTGCGTTAAGAGAGGAGAGAACATGACATGAGTGTCGTTATGTGACGTGTTTCTAACGTTTGTTTTTGTTGGCAGTTGTCGAAGGTTTGGCTCTGCTTGACTTGGGTGTGTCACCGTACTCTGGAGATGTTTTCCACGAGGTGAGACACACACACACACACACACAAACACACACACACACACACACACACACACACACACACACACACACACACACACACACACACACACACACACAAACACACACACACACACACACACAAACACACACACACACACACACACACCTTTGACGTCATTTGCTCTGTTCTCATCGTCACTTTTATTGTGTCCGGTTGATTTGATGACTAGAATCTCTCCAAACGGTGTCGTCTCACTGTCCAGACACCGCTGTGCACGTGAGAGAGGACGAGAGGCGTTGATTAAAAAACGCTGACGAACACCTCGTCAGCTTAATAAGCTTAACAAGCAGTGGTGCTTCAGGATTTTTTGTGCCCCAGGTTTGACCTCAGACTGTCCGACCTCAGTTTCCCACTTCGTTGCTGTTGGTGTGTGTTAACTCTTACTTCACGGCCGTGCACTCACACACTCTGCTTTTTCCTCCTCAGACTCCTCTCATCATTTACCTCTTTCACTTTCTGGTCGACTATGCAGAGATAACGTTCATGGTGAGTGCAAAGAACATTGAACCAGCAGACGTTTCTCTTTTGAGCTGCAGTAAAACATCATTTTAAGCATTGCTCATACTTTTTTTTTTCTGAATATGCTGGAGGATTCTCTATAACATGAGCCATGTTGGGAAAGCTCTGCTGCTCTCCCTGTGATGAGAAAGAAAAGAAGTATATCATTCTTTGTCTTTCTGTCTCTGTAGTTAGCGGATGTGATCACTGCCGTGGCTCTCTACATGGCGGTGACAGACTACAACAAACAAGTGGTAAGAAAACAGTAAAGTGTCTTCAAGAATACAAAGGAAAAAATTTAAATATTTGGATTTTAGAGGAAAATTTCAGGACTTTTCAACCTGATACGTCTGTCGTCTAAGTGAAATCATATGCTGGTAAACACATTAAAGCATATGTGATGATTATGGATCTAACAATAAATATTATAATATTAATAATTTATATAATAAATAATTTTATTATATAAATTTATATTTATATAATAATATAAATATTATACGACATTATTCTTCTTTTGCTGTTACATTGCAGAGCTATGATCAATACATTATGTCGTTTTTACAGATTTATTATTAGAAAATGAAACTCACAAACTGACATGAAGTGACATATCTGATATCTGTCTCAGTTCAGGAAGCAGAAGTTTGCCTTGGAGGCAGACCTCTACCCGCTGGACTGTCTGGAGCTCATCAGAAGCCCAAAAGAAATGTACTACATCCCTCTCAAAGTGGCCATGTTGTAAGTACCACACACACACACGGCACATAAAGCTGTGTCTGTGTCGAGCATGACTGCAGACTCTTCTCTTCTGCTCGTTCTCTTGTCACAGCTACCTGTTGAACCCGTTCACCATCCTGTCCTGCGTCGCCAAGTCGACCTGCGGTCTGAACAACGCTGTCATCGCCCTCTTCATCCTCACCACCATAAAAGGTGATTTAAATATAAACTTTCCTGTCACGTGTTACCTGCTAATAAAGCTCACGGCGGGTGCAGAGAGGAGGCAGAGGAGCGTCTACAGGCGACATCACAATCGATAACTGATGAGACGACGGCCTTAATGATCTGCTTCCTGCTGACCTAATCAGCTCTGTTTCTGTACAAATATCCTTTTATTTATTTTTTTGTTGCCGCAGCTTGCTCACGAGTATGTCAGTGATTGATGTGGGTTTGAGTGATTCTGTTTGTGTTGCAGGAAACGTTTTGCTGAGTGCCATATTTCTGTCCTTGGCCACATATCAGTCCATCTATCCTCTCACTCTGTGCGCTCCAGCGCTGCTGTATTTCATGCAGGTACGTACACGTGCAGCTCGTTTCCATCGTTTTGTGCCCCCACTTCCTTTCTCACTGTGTCTCTCCTCCTCCTTCCTTCAGTATTAGAATATGATTCACAGGATTCATGCCTGTCACTAATGTGTTTCTCCTCGCCCAGCGTAAGTACATCCCGGTGAACTTTCGGCGAGCCAGCTTCTGGTGGTTCATCGCGCAGTACGCCTTCATGTACCTGGGCAGCCTGTTCGTCATCGTCGGTCTCTCCTTTTTCCTGCTTGGCTCTTGGGACTACCTGCCGTCTGTCTACGGCTTCATGTGAGTGATGATCCCTGTGGGCATGATACTAGTAGTTATGTGTTTGTGATTAAAACTGATCACTGCTCGTGCTGTAGTCCGACTGTGACTGTGTGTTTTCCCTCCCCCCAGTCTCTCAGTACCGGACCTGACCCCGAACATCGGTCTCTTCTGGTATTTCTTCGCAGAGATGTTTGAACACTTCCGCCTCTTCTTCCTCTGCGTCTTCCAGATCAACGTCTTCTTCTACACCATCCCTCTGTCCATTAAACTCAAGTAAGTCCTCCGCTTCCATCACACACCGTCTGTCCCTCTGTTGATGCAATTAAGAGGCTAAATTCTCTTTTAAATATGTGTGTGTGTGTGTTTTTTACAGGGAGCATCCGGTGTTTCTGATCTTCATGCAGTTAGCTGTGATCTCCATCTTTAAGTCGTACCCCACCGTGGGAGACCTTGCTCTCTACATGTCCTTCCTTCCTGTCTGGAGTCACCTACACAGATGTGAGTGAATCGATGAAGCATTATTATTTGTCAGAGGCGTCGAGGTTTAACGATCTCTTTGTTTTTCCTGTTCAGTCTTGAGGAACATTTTCCTCGTGTCCTGCGTCCTGCTCGCCTGTTCGGCTCTGTTCCCTGTTCTCTGGCACCTCTGGATCTACGCCGGCAGCGCCAACTCCAACTTCTACTACGCCATAACGCTGCTGTTCAACGTGGCACAGGTAGGATGGACGGAACCAGGGAGAATTTATTGATGAGCCAAAGACGTGATCTGCTTTTTCTCCATGACGAGTCAAAATATATCTTAATATATCGTATATCTTTATAAATCTGCGTCCGTGTGTTTATTTCCCCTCAGATTCTGCTGGTGTCGGATTATTTCTACGCTTTCTTGAGGAGGGAACACCATCTCACCTATGGACTGTACCTGAAGAGGAAAGATGGCTCCGAGGCGACACTGGTTCTTAAATAGAAACACAGACAAACACCGCCTCTACCAGGAAGCGAGAGAAAGTGCTCGAGGTCTCACTTCTCCTCACAGGGAACAAACACAAACTGAGGAGGATGGAAAGACTTTGAAAGTCACACCGGTCCTCAGACAGAACATTGGCACGCATGCAGGAAGTGTGCCCACGGTACCACATCATATGCAAACTGCAAGACACACAACATACAACATGACAGACACATGTACAGATGGGATGTAGGAACGTGGCTGCAGCCACGTGAAACAAACAGACAACAACTCTCTGTCCTCTTTTCACTCTCTCCTCTGGGCCGCTCTTATTTTGAAGCCTCACTCTGCCTGGAACCTGCGCCTGCGGAGGGTGGAATTTTATTTTGAAGCCTTGTCACTCTAGTAGAATTTTATTTTGACACTCTGATTATTCTGCAGCTTTGTCCTGGGGAGGATTTTATTTTGAAACTAGTCTGAAGCAGCTTTTTTTTATTTTCTGGATGGAAACGTCACTCTGGGGAGGCTTTTATTTTGAAGCCTTGTTCCTCCTTAAACACCAAAAATGTTAGAGCAATATGGGAACCCCCCGTTGAATTGATAATTCCTGATATCCAGCTGTCTTGCTCACGTTTGTTTGGTTACTTTGGTTACTATTTAAGTCTGTCTGGAAGCCTTTTGCCCTAATATGACACAGCCTGCTGTTTAATGAACAAACTTTAGATTATCAGCGTTGCCTCTCATCTCAAGTGAAAACCAGTCGAACCAATACTAACCTCATCACAGTACATAATGTGATCGCTTCAGCTGCCTGAATCAGAGTCGGGATACTGATCTCTAAACTGTAGACTGAGTGAGTCCGACAAAGACAACAGTGAATGTGTTTCATGGACTTACTGAAGTGCTTAAATTCAGACACCTGCGTCGTCCTTTTGTGTTTTCTGCATGTCAGACTTACAGCTTCATAAATTTGAATCCCAAGTTTTCACAAAGGACACAATTCCTGTTAGTAGTCAAAATTCAGACTCCAAATGAATCATCAAACACCTAAAGTTTCATATTTTTCTCTATTTCTGCATGCGAGTTAATATAATAAAGTTATTGTAACATTTAGATGAATTAATTTTAAATGAATCATTCCCTGTTATAAAGCGTTTCAGAGTTCAGGATGGGAAGATACACGTACGTGTAGTGCGGCCTCTCCTTTAATCTGCAAACTTCGATTTTGATGAAGAACCTCACAAATCATCTGTAGCTGGAGGCGAAGCTACTGACACACATCTGCCTAAAAACCTTTTATTAATTCTTTAACTTGCACCCTAAAAATAAAACCTTAAACAGCCTCAGAAGTGTCGAGACGTTGGTGTAATTTTTCATTTTCTATGTTTTTGTTCAATAATTGGTTTCTCATGGCCTTCCTGTGAAAACAGCGAGATGAGCAACAACAAATTACACACTAAAAAAAAAAAAGACGAGCATTTGAACATCTGCACCTGAATGTGTTTTTATTTAAACTGGTTTTCATGTGAAATGACGATGACTCTGCAGATACCAGTCGCTTTAGTTGCTTTCTTAAATGTGATCCACGTTTTATAAACTACTGATCTGAAGGTCAACAGTCGCCATTTTGATACCAATGATTGAAAAGTTGATATTATTTATTTGCTGCACTACAAAAAACTTTTGTTTTTTCTTTCTTTCATAAAAAAAGGAGGAGCTCTTGTTTTGTTTTGATACTGTACAAATGAATGTTTTGTTTTGTTAAAGATATTCAGGGTTGGAAATGGGCGATGTTATATTTGATGAATGAGACATGAACATGTCATGAATAATGATTATTAAACTTGAGGTGTTGATTTCATCTGTCTGTTCTTAATTGTGTGGGAGAGTAGCAGCATGTTGTGTGGCTCGGGAGGTGTAGCGGGTAGAACCACGGCGCTCCAGTCTGCAAGTCTGCAGCAAGATACCGAACCCCAAATTTCTTCCCTATGTGTGAATGTGTGTGTATAATTAGCTCCCTAAAACTGATGAGTGTTTGGCACCTTGAATGGCAGCCAGTGTCATCAGTGTGTGAATGAGATATGGTCAGAAAAGACTACAGTAGAAAGGAGCTATATAAGTACAGGCCATTTACTTTTTACATTTACATGAGCCCCGAATGGACAAACTAGGGTGAGACAAGGCGGTTTAAGTCAGCAACTGCACCACTAGATGCCACCAAATCCAACACACCGGTACTTTAAAGCAGGAGAAGCTATGGTGGCCCGAAGTAGGACTCCAGGAAGAAGTGCCAAAAACTGCAGTTCCTCAAACGTCCACTTGAGGCTGGCTCCAGAAGTGAGTCAGTCTCCATAAGTCCCCATGTTCAAATGGTACAACTTCACAACAGAGATAAACATGTTCACAGCCTGGTACAAAAATGCATAATGTTATGCAGAACACAGCGGAGCAACCAGGCGTCATTCACTCTGCCTCAGAGCTCTACGTCTTTTGAATTAGCGGGAAGGCAGTGTGTGTTATTTTCTGGTGATGCTGCAATGAAAACACAGTTATGGATATTATATTAAATAAATTTCTGTCATACTGTGTAAATAGAGCCCCTTAAATCTGACACACTGCACCTTTAAATTGAATTGAGTTTAAAGTTTCTGTCTTCAGATTGTATTTGTAGATGTATACTCCCTTTTCAGATGCACAAATATGGACTATTTATAATTTATTTATTTGTATTTTATATGTATTTAAAGTATTATTATTAATCTTTAGTTTTATAGAGATACAAAGCCTGCGTGTTGCTCTTGAAATGTCACTTTATTTGTTTATTCTGTGAATAATTAAACACTTCAGGACGTTTTATTTCCAGTAAAGTAAGCATAACAGGGAGGCAGTAAAGCAGATTTGAACGCGGCCGAAATATTCCCGGGAAAAAAATATTACGTCATGAACTCCAACCCTCAGAGAAGGTTACAGCAAATCAAACGCCACGGCTCCTTTTAGGTCGACGCCCCCTTTAAAAGAGACCTGACTAATGAGGAGGTGAGGCGTCACTTCCCTTCTTGAATATTCATTACTTTTCGCGGGCTTTGTGTGTCACGTGGTGGTTTCGCGCGAAAAGCGACTCCTGGCAGGAAGAAGCAGTTTGTGCAGAAGAGGCGCACGGAGACAGACACGGGACAATGGCGGTGAGTGAAAACTGCTAAAAACAGATAAAACTCGTCGGTTTGTGAACTCGTTTGTCTCCTCAGAGACAGAGACGTCTCATTTAAACAGTTTCAGCTGGTTTATAAAGTCTCCATCATAACAACGACGGTTTGACTTTGAGCTCGGGGAAGAAGAAACAATGATTTTAAAGTTAAACGACATAAATATGTTGTGATAAGTCGCTCTGCAACAGCTGCTAACATGAATAATACTATTATAATAATAATAACGTGATTTTTATTTGTCCTCTCGCTGACCTGCCATGTGGCTGTTGAGCTTTTGTTACCTGCCAAATGGAGACAGTGTCAGTTCACACATGTCTGCGTCTAGAACTGTTAAAAAATAGTTTTATTTTCATATATTTAAAATATGTTTATATAGTATGTTCATATCAGTGATGCCTTCAACTCATACACAGTGTAGACTGCACCTGTACACAGTTTTTGTTATTTTGTGATATTTTACTCCAGTTATTCCTTGCACAGAGACTTTATTCTCATTGATTGTAGCATCTGTGATCTATGATCATGTTAACAACAGTTAAAATATAACATCTTTGTGCATGTGAGGTGACAGTTTGTGATGATCTGTTATGAGCAGATGAAACGTATCAGCAGTTTGATATTGTGAAAGTTTAATTTGATAAACTCGTGAATGTGATCTGGGTTTTGAAAAAGATTCGATGTTGGTTTAAATAAAAGATTCGTTTGGATTTCAGAGTCAGATTATAATGACGCTATCTTAAAGCGTGTAAATAAACAAAACACAACCACCGACGGTGGTAATGCGCTCTGTGTGAGTCGAGTATACTCTTTAATAAGAGTAATCAGAGTAATTTGTTTGTTGTCGCAGGATTCCTCTGAGTCGTACCACATGGCCACCAGCCCCAGCCGAGCCTCCCGGAGGGGAGACATGACCTCCAGCCCCGGGCGAGACCTGCCGCCCTTCGAGGATGAGTCGGAGGGGCTGCTGGGGGATGGACAGCTGCCTGGAGAGGAGGAGGAGGACGGAGACGGAGAGGAGCTGATCGGAGACGGGATGGAGAGGTGAGGAGATGGATTATAAATATCGGATTCACTTTGTGTTCCAATGTTTCAAGCGCTTGATGATGAGTCTTCTCTTTCTGTGTTCAGGGATTACCGTGCCATCCCGGCGCTGGATCAGTATGAGGCAGAGGGTTTGGACCTGGATGACGAGGATCTGTCCGAGCTATCGCCTGGAGCCCGGGCCGCCGCCGAGGAGGAAATGAGGAGGAGGGACAGGGAGCAGGGGGCCAGCGGGCGGCTGAGGAGAGGACTGCTCTACGGTGAGGACTGAATGTTTGGTTTTGTCTGTCAGAGGCGATGAAGGTACTTGTTCTCTGAGACAATGAAATCTAAACGCTTCCTTTGCCGCTATCCAGACAGCGAAGACGAGGACGACGAGCGTCCGGCGGCTCGGCGAAGGCGATTGGCTGAGAGGGCAGCGGAGGGCGTCGCAGATGGAGAGGAAGAGGAAATGATCGAGAGCATTGAGAACTTGGAGGACATGAAGGTACAGATGTATTGAAGTACTGTAGCTGTTTTTGCAGCTTTTCCAGCTGTGGTCGAGAGTCTGACGGGTTTTCTTCACTCTGCAGGGCCACACTGTGAGGGAGTGGGTGTCCATGACGGCTCCCAGGCTGGAGATCTACAACCGCTTCAAGAACTTCTTGCGGACCCACGTCGACGAAAACGGCCACAACGTCTTCAAGGAGAAGATCAGCGACATGTGCAAAGGTTGCTCAGCTCGTTTTGTTTTTTTAGATACACGTGCATGAATAAAATCAGATTTTTAATTAATGATTTCCTCTCGTCTCATTGCAGACAATAAGGAGAGTCTGGTTGTAAACTACGAAGACCTCGCAGCCAGAGAGCACGTGTTGGCCTACTTCCTGCCAGAGGCTCCGACTGAGATGCTGAAGGTGAGCGAGTCCCGATGAAAAGGAGACTGTTCTTAATGTAACGGCCTGAGGATGTCTCGAACCTTTGTGGTGTGCTACAAACGACATCTGGTGCGTTCGTCCTTTTGGTTCTATCAATGAAACTCTGTTGACCTCCTCTGTGAATTGTGTTTGTTCACCGTCAGATCTTCGATGAAGCAGCTAAAGAAGTCGTGCTCGCCATGTATCCGAAATACGAGCGCATCGCCCACGAGATCCACGTCCGCATCTGCAACCTGCCGCTGGTCGAGGAGATCCGCTCGCTCAGGTAATATTTAACTTTACAGTCCTGGAAGAGGGATATGTGGAGGGAGGTTAAAATGACGTCTGCTAAAACCGGTTAAAAGCCAAGCGGCCGTATTCTGGACAAGTTGGAGGCGTCTTTGATACCACAGAGGAATGTGGGTTATTTAATGTATTCAAGCTCGAGCTGTGGGAGCATAGATTTGACTCTGGAGATGATTCTTAATTGGAGACTAGACAAGTTTATTGACATGATTGGAAGCAAAACACATAGATACAGAGACACTAAAATGAGAAACTCTAATATAATCACAAAAACTCTGACCCAAGGTTTCTCTTTGTCCTCACTTGAACGGAGGATCGAAGGTTTGTTTGTATGTTCTGCACACTGTAAAGCCTCAGAGGCAAATAATTTATGGGTTACATGAATAAAATGTCCTTCCTGTGAACTGTATACACAAACACTGCATGAATTATCTCCTGAGAGCATCTGGATCAATATGAGCAGATGGAGCAGTAAATAATGCATGTTTTGATTTCCACAGTCTACAGACTTTCTTCTTCTGTCCGTCCTCTGCAGGCAGCTCCACCTGAACCAGCTGATCCGGACCAGTGGCGTGGTGAGCAGCTGCACCGGCGTCCTCCCTCAGCTCGGCATGGTCAAGTACAACTGTAACAAGTGTAACTTCGTGCTGGGACCCTTCTTCCAGTCCCAAAACCAGGAGGTGAAGCCGGGTTCCTGTCCCGAGTGTCAGTCCCTGGGCCCCTTCGAGATCAACATGGAGGAGGTGAGAGGCTCCTGTGTGGCGTAAAGGTCCTTGTTTGTCTTCATCAAGGGACAAAATAATGACTTACAGCAACCTTCAGTGATTATCCTAATTAGTGTGTGTGTGTTAAAGTTAGAAAGTCACTGATGTCGTGTGTCGTCTCCCTCCTGCAGACTGTGTACCAGAACTACCAGAGAATCGCCCTCCAGGAGAGTCCCGGTAAGGTCGCTGCCGGCCGCCTCCCCCGCTCTAAAGACGCCATCCTGTTGGCCGACCTGGTGGACAGCTGCAAGCCCGGAGACGAGATCGTGAGTGGAGTTAAATTAATCGAGGTGGATAAGAAAAGTCCTCACACACATGCTCACAACACTCTTCCTCCTCCTCTCAGGAACTGACGGGCATCTATCACAACAACTACGACGGCTCTCTGAACATGGCTAACGGCTTCCCCGTGTTCGCCACAGTCATCCTCGCCAACCACATCACCCGCAGGGACGAGGGCGTCGCCGTGGCCGAGCTGACCGATGAAGACGTCAAGGCCATCAACGCGCTGTCCAAGGACGAGCGCATCGGCGAGAGGGTGAGGAGTTACAGTCGGCCGCTGAGGTTATGTTTGAACATTTTTTTAATCCCTGCTGCACAGACGTTTCCTAACTCGTGCTTCGTCGTGTCTGTAGATCTTCGCCAGCATGGCGCCATCCATCTACGGTCACGAGGACATCAAACGAGCCCTCGCCCTGTCGCTGTTTGGAGGAGAGCCCAAAAATCCAGGTCGGAGTCAACTACCACCCCCAAGCAACAACAACAACACACACGCCTGTATTTCCATCACACTCATCCTCTTCCTCTTTGTTCTGTTCCAGGTGGGAAACACAAAGTACGTGGAGACATCAACGTGCTGCTGTGTGGAGACCCGGGAACCGCAAAGTCCCAGTTCCTCAAGTACGTATCAACAACTGAAGCTGGAAAATGTTACATCAGAGCTTCCCGGATCCGATAAACCAGAGCTGTAAACACAAGAAAAAAGAGGACGGTGATGAAGCTGATGAGTATCTACTGGATTTTTTCTTCTCCTCAGGTACGCGGAGAAGGTGGCGAGTCGTGCGGTGTTCACCACGGGTCAGGGGGCCTCCGCCGTCGGTTTGACCGCTTACGTCCAGAGACACCCCGTCAGCCGTGAGTGGACGCTGGAGGCCGGAGCGTTGGTGCTGGCCGACCGTGGGGTTTGTCTGATCGACGAGTTCGATAAGGTGACTTGACGCGCTCTTGTACAGACCTAAAAAAAATGTCCTCTGGGGTTTTCTGTCATAATAAACTTCCGACCGTACTCCAGATGAACGACGCAGACAGAACGAGTATCCACGAGGCCATGGAGCAGCAGAGCATCTCCATCTCCAAAGCCGGCATCGTCACCTCTCTGCAGGCCAGATGCACCGTCATTGCTGCTTCTAACCCCATCGGTACGTAACACAGTCACAGTCTGACACAGAAGTTTGATTTGTCTGCAGTTTGTTTCTCTTCGTTGCATCATCGCTCTTTGTGCTCGTTTCTTTGCAGGTGGCAGGTACGACCCCTCCCTGACCTTCGCAGACAACGTGGACCTGACGGAGCCCATCGTGTCCCGTTTCGACGTGCTGTGTGTCGTCCGAGACACCGTCGACCCCGTACAGGTACACGATAAAGTCTTCCACCCTTCCGGTTGATGCACAAGAAAGTTTGTTTGTTTTTTGTAGAGTTCAAATTCAGGCCGGTACCAAACACTCACCGCTCTCCTCTGGCTTGTGATTGGCTGTTTTTTTTTTTTTCTAACCAGGATGAGATGTTGGCGCGCTTTGTGGTCGGCTCCCACATCAAACATCACCCTAGCAACAAGGAAGGAGGCGTGGCCTTGGAGGAAATGATTCTGCCCAACACGTCCGATGTGCCGCCGATTCCCCAGGATATCATGAGGAAGTACATCATCTACGCCAAAGAGCGGGTATGAGCGTGCACTTTATGTCCTCGCAAAGCTCCAACCGTTCGCTCAGTCTTGTTTGTTTGTTTCTGCTCCGTAACTGTATGTTCTGCAAGATCCGTCAATAAAACTCAGTTTTTCTACAATTGTTTTGTCTCGTGTTTGCAGGTTCATCCCAAACTGAACCAGATGGATCAGGACAAAGTCGCTCGCATCTACAGTGAACTCCGCAAAGAGTCCATGGTGAGTCTCCTGAACCTTTCAAAAGTTCACTTCTGAATGGCAGTTTGGACTGAAATATACTCACCCATGTTGATTTGGTCTCACCAACAGGCCACAGGCAGCATCCCCATCACAGTCCGTCACATCGAGTCCATGATCCGCATGGCGGAGGCTCACGCCAAGATGCACCTGAGGGACTACGTGCTGGAGGACGACGTCAACATGGCCATCAGGGTCATGCTGGAGAGCTTCATCGACACGCAGAAGTTCAGCGTCATGAGGACCATGAGGAAGGTGCGTGACGGCCGGCGCACTTTCTGCTAAAACATGAGCAAAGTGAAGTTCAGCGGTCTCTGATTGCGTCCTGATTTGATGTTTTATTAAGTGAAGTGTTGTCCGTGTTTCTGTCCAGACGTTTGCCCGCTACCTGGCCTTCCGCAGGGACAACAACGAGCTGCTGCTGTTCATCCTCAAGCAGCTGGTGGCCGAGCAGGTCTCTTACCAAAGGAACCGATACGGAGTCCAGAACGACACCATCGAGATAGCGGAGAAAGACCTGCAGGATAAGGTAACGAGAACGCCCTGCTAATCTTATTGTACTAAAATGCTGAGTGTCAGTTTGTTGGACGCCTGCCTCATCGTGTTTCCTCTTTTCCGTCCTCCTCCAGGCGAGACAGATCAACATTCACAACCTGACAGCCTTCTACGACAGCGACCTCTTCCGCTCCAACAAGTTCAGTCACGACGGGAAGAAGAAACTGATCCTGCAGCAGTTCTAAGATCGTCCTCCTCGACCTAAAATAGTGCTTCACAAACTCTTATGTCAAGGCCCAAAATGAATCATTGGAAAAAAAAAGTACTTGTTTCTTTCATGTTGGACTCCAGGTGAGACGTAGTTGCCTTTAGGTCTAAACTGAAGCCTGAAGGGACCTTTTTTTTTGTTCCATTGGAAACTCCACAAACATGCTTTGTTGGATCTTTCGAGGGAATCTTAAAGTAGCGGTGGATGTGCGTACGGAACATCCTTCACTGGTTGAAATAGCCTCAGATCACGAAGGGTTTCCGTTGGATTGTTTGGGTATCGAGTGCTCGTAATGTTGCGCAGCGTTGCCGCAGATAAAATCCAGAGTTTGCCTCCAAAACGAGAGCTGACGTTTTAGTGAGTTAACTGCGAAAATATAAAAACTCGTTCACTCCACCGTTCTTCCTCCTGTGTTTCATCTCTCAGGTGTGGCTGATTGTAAATAAATGTACATGTTTCTGTCCGTGTTGTTGATTCAACAGGTTCCTGATTCCTCTGTTAGCAGCTGTTAAGATGGAGACATTTTACACTTCACGTGTTCACGTTGTAATAAAACATTTGTTATTCCTGCTGCTTGAATTGATGTTGGATTGAAGGTGTGTTTTGATATTAAAACTTGTATTTGTTAAACTTCTTTTGTCCACTTTGTCTCACATTTGTTCAGAACTCTGCAGCTCTTTGATTAATTTCTGCTCCCTGTCGTCAGCCCGTGGTGTAAACTCACCGATCGAACCGCTAAATGAAGCCAACAAGTGGAAAATGTTGATGCAGGAGGAGAAGGAATTTTTTTTTTTTTTTTTTTTTGTAAAATTTTACATTGTGAACAACTTTTTCCAATATTTCTTATATGTAGCCCGGACATGTATGTATGTATGTCTTTATGTATGTATGTATGGAGAGATATCTTTCTATAGATATAGATATCGATATATAGAGATCGAGATATAGTTCTTAATAGATGGTTACGTGTTATACATATGTTGTTTTTGTTTGTATACTGTAGTATTGTAAGAAAATAATTTCCCCCTGGGATTATTAAAGTTTTTCTGCTTTTCTTCTAACATGATAAACTAACATGGTGACTATTGTAAACATTAAACCACAGTTCAACCTTTTCCCCCCTTGGACAAGAGACGGAGCTGCACATCTAATTAATAATCTAAAGGCCTAAAATAACTTTTATTTGAACTTTATTCAACTTTTATTTCACCTTTTTTCACTGGGTTATAGCCTATATGTATTTATGATTGATTAAAAAAAAGTTTATGCATAATTATTATTGATTGTTATGCCAAGAGTTGTCCACTGATTCGTCCAATTGGAGTGCAAATGCCTCCGCTGTTTGTAGTTTCTCAAGTATCTGCACCCTCACAGTCACCGTTATTTTGGTGAAAATTGTCAATTATTATGACATAAATGGTCTTGCCTTGTTTATTTATCACATTTTCTACAGTTAAGCTCTTGTGCCAGTTGCTGTTGCCTTTGTTTTTTCATCTGATATTTCCGAGGTGCCCTGAACGCGGCGGCGGCGGCGACATCTAGCGGCCAGCAGCGGAACAACAGAGCAACTGGCAGGCTGGTTATTTCCAGCGTCGGTGGTGGTGCAGCAGAGCAGAGCGGACCCTGGACTGACCGCAGCTGAGTCCGCACACACACACACACACACACACTGCCTGTCTGTCTCTCTGTCTGTCTGCACGCACACCGCAGACAGTTCAGCCAGTGCTCCCGCACACAGACATGAGCACGGCGTTTCATCCAGAGCGCATCTGCGGCTGAAATCTGCGTGATCTGTCCGTTCAGAGCGGAGGGAGACAAGGGGAGGGATGTTGAGCACTGCAGCAGACATGCCGGGCCCGCTCCACATCACACTCATCGGTGAGTCTTTTATTTATATTCTATTTATTCCATCCACCCACGGACACAAGCGGCTGCAGAGAGCTGGTGTTTGCACATATATTTAAAAAGATCAGGTGGAAAAACATCCACCACATGAATCTTTGGAGACTTTAAAAAACATCACAACACATGAACATCAGATCAGTGTAAAGTCACCACAGGGCACCAGTATTAATGATATTAGTGATAATATGATTATGATATTTGCACAGACTGGCTTTATGTGTGGGAGGCACGCAGTGCACTTAAATCAGCAGACACACACTGCAGTGTCTGACACACACACACACACACACGCACACACACACACACCAGGACCTGCTGCTGAGCACATGAAGAATAATAATCCTCATCATCAACCTCACAATTAAGTTGGGAATGATTAGGACTGTCAGACAGTTTTGCTTTGTCATGGAGGATGATAACACATTTTTATGAATCAAAACATCCCTAATGTTTTTTTTTTTTAGATCTTAAATCTCTTTAATTAACTATAAAATAATAATAACAAATAAATCAATAGATAATAGATTAAAATTCATTATTTTGTTTGATCAATGGCCGAAATCACAAAGATATTTAATTCATGATGATATAAAACAGAGAAAAACAGCAACATTTGAGAAGCTGGAAACAATCACGTTACCAACATTACTAACATTACCAATGGACTTTACCTTTTTGTTGTTTCTTATTTTGTTTTTTAGATTTTAGCATCATGGCAGAGATTTTACAAATAGAACAGTCACATTACACGTGGTGGGATTTTTAAGGCTGACTGATATAAAGCATTCAGCAGGAAAATTCGTTTTTCGATATTTCTTCTAACTGATATCCAAAACGAGCCATGATATTGTTCTGTTAGCTAAGCTAACGAAGTCAAGGCCCAGTCTGGTTTCCCTAAATCACATCCGACGGGATAAATTTCTCCTATATTCAGGGTGCAGGATGAGTCATCAGGATTATTTTAATGAGATTTTGACACAGAAGAAAGCCTTTGAATCTAAAATCTACTTTATATTCCTCATCTCAAAGTACTGCCGAGGCTGCCGGTCTCTCCAACATTCCAAATCACAAAGATATTCCCTCCACAGGGATGTAAAAACAGAGCAAAAGCAGCAAAATATAGTGATTTTATTGCTCATAATATTAGTTAATTGTTTAAATTATGTCTGTAGCAAAGCTACTTTCATTATCCACAGACTATTTTCTCGATCCTACAACACAAAGTGATGTAGGTCCAAAACACAAATGTATTCTGTTTACCATCACGTGTGACAAAGGAAAGCATCGATTTATCATTTTCTCTTGATACATGAAGGTAATCATCAGGATAGATGCTGATTCATTAAGGCCCTAATGATATTTATAGATCGTCACTAGCAGCAGTGGATCTACCCACATACGATGCTTCAGTAGTTTCTGTGGTTGTTTTTGTGGCTCTTTGATGATGCAGCTTCCTTCCTCTGAAGCTCTTTATGGTGAAATATGGATCTCCCTGTCTGTAAAGCTGCACTGACGTTAACAGTTTTCGTGCTTCGGGATGTGTGTGAACTGAATGCTTTTCCAAATGCAGGATTTGTTTAGGACAGAGAGGAGATAACAGGGTGAGTTCTCATTTGGGGTGAAGGGGATTTGGGGGAGGGTCCCAGCTGGACATAAGCTGATCCGAGGGGTGTTAAAGCACAGAGAGAAGGGGGGGCTTTAAAGGCAACAGCTCCTACGTTCACATAGGGTACTGTACTTAGAATTAAAGCTTGAAATGAAGCGGACAATATTGTTTAGCATTATTCCAGACATCCTTTTTCCCAGAAACACATTCAGGCTCCTCCTGAGGGATCCTGAGGCATTCCCAGGCCAGATGGGCTATATCGTCCAGTGGGTTCTGGGTCTGCCCCAGGGTCTCCTCCCAGTTGGATGTGCTCAGAGCACCTCCAAAGGAAGATCCTAATCAGATGACTAAACCAACTCAGCTGGATCCTTTCGACGCAATGTCCGAGCTTTTCATCCTATCTCCTAAACCCACAGAGGAGGCTCATTTTGGCCACATGTATCCACAATCTCAATCGTTCGGTCACTGCGCAGAGCTCTTGACTATAGCCTAGGTAAGGGTTAGAACATTGCATTGCAATGCATTCCGGTTCCTCCTGGGGGATCCCAAGGCATTCCCAGGCTAGATGCTATGCTATGTATTCCCGCCCAATGTGCCCAGAACAAGTCCAAAGGAAGGCACCCAGGGAGTATCAGCTGGCTCCTTTCGATGCAAAGGAGAAGCGCCCCTGCTCCGGGCTTTCTCTAGATGTCCGAGCTCTTCATCCTACCTCCTACAGCCTACAGAGAAGGCTCATTTTGGCAGGTGCAGCTCTACTCCAAGTTCCTTTGGGATGTCCATGGCTGAGCTCAGCCACCCGTTGGAGGAAGCTCATTTCGGCCACTAGTATCCACAATCTAATTTTTCCAAGCACTACCCAATACTCATGACCATAGGTGAGGGTTGGCTGGACTGGAAAATCGAGAGCTTTATCTTCTGGCTGAGCTCCCTCTTCCCTACAATGGTCTGGCATGGTGTCTCGAAATACTGCCGATGCCACACCAACTCGGTCTATCTCATGCTCCATTTTTTCGTTACTTGTGATCAAGACCCCGAGATACTGATGGCAGCAACCGGTAGCAGCTGTTTTCTGGTAGGGAAACCATGGCCTTGGATACCATAGATGTTATGGATGACCGACCATGGTGTCACAAAAATACACATGTTCAAATCTTCATAATCAAGCATGCCAGTATAAAGAATGGACGCCGTACATGTGACGTCACATGAAGAGCTGATTTAAAGCTCAAAAATCTGTAGCTCTGGCCATCGCCATCTTGGCAGTCTTGCTTCCCCAACTAGTCATCACTAGTTATAGTGATATATAGAGTTTTTGGATGGAGCCTTACCTATATCAGGCTTCACAGTGATCAGTTCCCTGTTGGTTTTGGTCTTGGTCAACATATTTTTGGACAGTAACATGGTACAACCAAAAGCTGATCATATCTGACCACTGATATCTTCTCAGAAAATCAAGGTAGACTTTGAGTTCACCTTGAAAAGATGCTTAGTATAAAAACCAGTGGCCTGTAAAATGTCCTGCTTGCCCCACTGCTCTCCCTCTGGATGACTGGAGAGGAGCTCCAAGGAGAGACAGGGAAAGAGGAGGTAGGTGAAATGATGGGAGGGATGAACAGGAGGACAGAAGAACAGTGGAGAAGTGCTGGGGTTGTTTTAATTCCTCTCTCCTTCACAAAGTCAGCACTCTGCGGATATAACTGCACGTTAATAAAGTCTGTGTTTGTCCACAGACCAAAAACATCAACGATGATGATTAAAAGCTGAGTTTGTGAGCCATAACTTGTGTGTTTATTATGGTGAAAATATAGATAATGAGCCAGATAACACCATAAACAAACAACCTCTACTCACTAATCTTGCATTGATGTTTGAGTATGTGGCTTCAGACGTGTTTGCAGTTCTGCGGACGCCGTACCGGACCACTGTTGGGAAGAGGGAGTCGAGCTGGAAGGCAAAGCTCTCGATTTTGCAGTCCATCTAGGCTCCAACCCTCACCTATGGTCACAAGCTTTGGGTAGTGCTTGGAAAAATTTGATTGCGGATACTAGTGGCCAAAATGAGCTTCCTCCCCTGGGTGGCTGGGCTCAGCCATGGACATCCCGAAGGAGCTTGGAGTAGAACTGCTCCTTCGCGTCGAAAGGAGCAAGCTACCCCCTGGGTGCCTTCCTTTGGACTTTTTGGGCACATTCAACTGGGAGGAGACCCTGGGGCCGATCCAGAACCCGCTGGAGGGACTACATAGCCCATCTAGCGTGGGAATGCTATGGGATCCCCCAGGAGGAATGCATTGCTGATGCATTGTTCGCCCTGCTAAACCTGCTGCAAGTCAATGGACAGATGGATGGTTTACACTCAACACTTACAACAGCATTGCTTTTGGCAGCAGCAGGCAGCTGTTTCAAGAGAAAAAACTCTAAAATCTCACCTGCTCAGCAACAAAACAAAAAACAGACACAGTTATAGACCAGCTGGTGAATGCAGAGGAGCAGCTGAGGTGCCGGGTATTTCCCTCAGGAGTTATCAGAGATCGAAACGAAGCTGTATCATCTGACAATTATCAATATTTTGTCAAGTTCTGCACTTAAATACAATTTTTTAAAACGTGCACTTCGATTATATTTTTGAATATATTTTGATGCTTAGCTCTCACATTCTGCACAACCCACTTTGGACCACTACACAATGACCTCGAAAAATCTTTGTCTACAAGGGCAACTTTGCAGCGTAATTGCTTCAGAAAAAATCTTGCAGAATCCTTTCAGCCAAAAGGGACCGAACAGCCGAGTTTGCCTTATCAGCTTAACGCAGATAAGCTCCATGCTGAGCTCGACGAGGCGGCAGAGTGCCACTGGAGGGATATGAACAGGTGCTGGAGAGGAGATACCCTACGAAGTTTTTGAAACTCCACAGTGATGGGGGAAAATGGAGGGAGAAAACTGGTTGTCATGCCCAGAGAATACACAAGTTGGTTCATGTTAATCTGGCTTTACTGTGATGATTCCTTTGGGACAAGAGAGGACAAACATTGAACTGAAACACACCGAATCGTGGTGTCTAGTGTCGCTAAATCACTTTATTTGCATGGTGAAACGCCCAGCTTAAATGTATCCCAACGGGTGCAACAGTGTCTGAGTTAAAGGGGATGAGGGGGCGAGTTTGTTTTTAGCCACACCAGCACCGTGAAAAAAGAGATGGTTGAGTTTGGCTCAGTTGGCTTTCCAGTCTATGCAAGTTGATGATGAGAAACCTATTAAACTGACGTCAATTACCAACAGCCTCATTGGTGCTTTGAGATGAGGAATATAAACTTCATTTAAGGTTCAAAGGCTTTTATTCTGTATCCAAGTCTCATTCTATCTGAATATAGGAGAAATGTATCCAGTCAAATGTGATTTGAGGTAACCAATATGAGCCTTTGTTAGCTTGCAGATGACACTATTTAACAGAGCAATAGTTTGTTTGGATATCTTCTACAGTTAAGCCACATATCACATTCAGTACAGCTTTGCATCTTTTCATTTGGCCTCATATAAGTGTAATTTATGAGAAAACATCAAGATGTCACTGCAGCGCCACAATAACTCCTTTTGTGATTATTAAAACTGTAACTTCATATTTCTCTCGAGTCCCCTTGTTCATAAAGTAATCACTACTGGCATGGTGGACTGCCTTGATTCGAAAATACTTTCCATCTGTTCTATGATTACAGTTTTAGAAAGTTCCAGTGGCTCCATTGGTTCCTCCATTGGAGTGTGTCTCAGGCACAGTTGTAACAGGGGCACAAAGTAATTACAAGAAGAAAGTCTATTACTAGTAGTACAGTCCAGTACTCAGCAGGGCTGTAAAGGTCAAAATGAAAATAAATAGTTGGAAAGATTTTTTTTTTTTAAATTGAGCCAAGTTTGGCATCCTTACCAAAAGAAATGTTCAAATTACACAGCTAACCCAAAAACTAACAGCAATAAACAGCTAACACGATATGCTACTGTTTGGTTGTAGAACCAGGTACCAGATGGTTTCCACCTGGTTCGTTAGTGTTCGTTGTTGTAACGACTGTCGTCAGAATCGTTTAAGTCACCTGACTGTCTGGTGTGGACGACAGTTAAAGTGACCTAGACCATAGATGGTCGTTTATGTCACTTAAGGTCTGGTGTGGACGATGGTCGTTCAGAACACCAGAGCCCAGGTGTGGACGATGGTCGTTCAGGACACCAGAGCCCAGGTGTGGACGATGGTCGTTCAGGTCACCAGAGCCCAGGTGTGGACGATGGTCGTTCAGGACACCAGAGCCCAGGTGTGGACGATGGTCGTTCAGGTACCAGAGCCCAGGTGTGGACGATGGTCGTTCAGGTCACCAGAGCCCAGGTGTGGACGATGGTCGTTCAGGTCACCAGAGCCCAGGTGTGGACGATGGTCGTTCAGGTCACCAGAGCCCAGGTGTGGACGATGGTTGTTGTCACATGAGGCCAAGTGTGGATTGTTTTTTCAGTTTCCTGGGAGGGGCTTGAAGGACAGCATTGTAGTTCTGCTGAAACATGGTTTCTCTACGTTTACACAGATAGCCTCCTTCACTTCCCTTTAAATCACCTGTCTTCCCTGTGTAAAATGCAGATATTTTTGTCACTCACTTAGCTAACTCGTGCGCTCTGCCTGGGGTGTGTAGAAATTACATGAATGGGGGGTTGGATGAACAAGCTACCAGGATGAGTAAGTGAATGATGGGACGAATGCATACAAATCCATGGATGTTCAGTGCTCACAGTGCCACTAACGCTGCAAGTAAACTCACAAAAAAGGCAGTATTTCACAATTTATTAAAACAATATTTTACCCTTTATTGATAGTTCGAGTTTGCCTCATTAACTCTACTGTCAATTTGAGTTCTTCACTTCCAGTGTTTGCTTGTTTGCTCTAAAAATAAATAAATAAGTTGCTTTAAATGAGAGTATCCAGCATTGCTGTGTCACAGTGCAGAGCAGGGGTCTAGAATAGCTCAGTGGATTGTTATGAACCGAAGTAATCCTGCACTAAATGGTACCTTTGTGAAACTTTTAATCCGCAGTGTGTTTTGGAGAAATTTAAGTGCCGTTTCTTTCCTATCGCAACATTTTTGAGGCTGTCTTGCCAAAAACACAAAGAAACAGAGAAGTGTTTCTTCTTTTAGGTCACAATAAGTTTGGTCAGTTATGTGGTTTCAATGTGGATACCTCCATTAGTAGACATATATCTAGTACACTGTTTACACCATGTACTTCCTAGAGTAGTGTTTTATCTTGGCAGGGTTGTTGTCTCAATTCAAGTACGGTTGTTGTGCACTCCTCAGAAAGAAAATGACGAACAACATTTAACTGCTTCTTCTTTGCCAAACTACAACCGTGCAGGGGATTAAAACCAAGATTATACTGCTAACATATAAACATAAAACATATCTACAACTTATATTTGTATATTACGGTATTCAATGCAACCGATTCAGCTCTAGCAGTTTTTTTGGACAGCCAAATTGTCAACCACTGACAATGCAACTCAACTTTTTGACTGTTGTAAGTGCACCACCTGTCAATCAAAGTGTCCACACTGTTAATTCTATATAACTTTACGTCTTAATATAATGTGAACAGGTGAGTTGTATATAAATTCACCCTCAGTACAGTTGTCATGAATGGGGAAATTAGCTACAGAGACCAAAACTATTTTTTGTACCAGGCTGTAAACATGTTTATTTCTGCTGTGAAGTTGGAGATTTGGACATAGGGACTTATGGACACTGACTCACTGCTGGAGTCAGCCTCAAGTGGACGTTTAAGGAACTGCAGGTTTTTTTGGCACTTCTGCATGGGCTTAAAATTGGCCAAGCAGTTTTTGTGCATAAACCTAACCAAACTGTGACTGTTTAAGGGTGCATCATGTAGTAGACGTGTCCTGTAGTAATGTGTACAGTGTATCAGCATATTAGTATCCTGACATTTAGTTCAAAGCAGCTCTGTGTCTCAGTGCAGCTGCTCGCAGGACTCTAGTAGACTCTCTAAGACTTTCTTATTGCTTAATCCTCATAAAACTTTTTAGGAAGTACAGTGACTTGAGTTTGAAGTGCTTCTTCAGCAGCAGTCAGCTCAGCTACTTCACACACAGTGCCCTCCTTTTTGGAAAATCATTTAGTCAGCAGGAAGGAACTAGTGGATCTGTGTCATCTAAGACTGTGGGGCTTTACGGTGACAGAGAGCTTAACATGCTGCAGACGTGTTTCAGACATGTTGGCTATGATATTGTAATCTGCTCAGTTAGCCCCGGAGGTCAGACAGCCATCTGTGGTCCCAGACACAGAGCAATATGGGATACAAGTAGTGAGGTCTCGGCCTCCGATTAGCAATGGATGGATGGACGTATAGATGGATGCAGCTACCTAGATGAGTAGGTGAATGACAGGACAAATGTGTATAAAGCCACGGATGAACTGATAAGCAAATGAAGGAATGAATAAGACACAAGGAGGAAACGAATGTCAAGTAGATAAGAATGAACTAAAAGCACTTGTTATCGCTCCATGCGGTTGAAATAAAACAAAGTGCTTGTATCTCTCTATCTCTCTCAGGGCTGTGGTTCCTGAGAAAGAATGCGGGACAACAAAACACATTAAATCTGTATATAGGCAACAAATTAAAGTGATTTGATCCACTCAGATCTCCTTGAACTTGTTACAGCTAAAGTCCACCGGGCACAGATGGGACGCATTCAGATCGTAAAAACAGACAAAAAGGAAACAATTTGACTATGAAGCACATTTACTCACGGTAGAAGCACATACGCCAAATAAAAATGACCAAATCTGAGCAAGTTAACAAAGTCTGGTGGGCATAACACACTTTTTTTTTTTACTTTTCATTTAACTTGTTTTTAAGAGACACTCTGGGTTAAACATGTCTCATTATACACAGATGGTGCGAAAGCAGACTTCCTTCAGCTTTTCCATTATTCGTACAAAGGTAATGAAAGACCTCATGGACTCATGTTGGAGATAAGAAGACTGTGTCAGGGCCAGATCATAATACCACTATGTCAGTGGTACATGATAATGGTTAATGGTAAATGGTATATGTCAGTTGTATATGACAGAGTAACACAACAACATCATAATCAAACTGTTTTTTCCTCTCTTTCCCGTAGCTCTTCTGGCCAGCTGTGATGCCTTCAGATTGGGTTCTTCCCAGCGCATCATACCCCTCAGTCCTCCAGTTGCCCGTCTATTCCAGGATGAAGGCGAAGCCCAGCCACACTTCATCCAGGAATTAGTCAGAACCAAACGCCACTCCGTCCAAGAGTTAGTGCGTGCCCAGCCTCATCTGGTTCATGACATGGGCTGGCCAGAGATACATGAAACATCCCGTTCTCAGGGCAAGATGGACTCTGCTAACTTCTCTCAGTTAAACCCGCCATCATCTGCCAGTCAGGATGTAGCCAGGACCCGGGACGCTTTGGATGAAAACCAAGATGTGGAAGACGAGATGGAGGTGAGGATAAGTTAAAGGTGATGTTACTTTCAAGATTAAACGTTAAGAGAATATTTTATGGTTATCAGTCAGACTGTCTGACCAAATATCTTTCTACTTTCAGCGCATGGTTCATCTGGCTATTCCCCAGGATACAGAAAGCTACAGGGGACACCTAGACTCCACCGACCCAGAGAAGGAGCTTATCAGTGGGCCCGGAGCTGGCGATGCCTCCCTGGAGGCCTCAGGCTTCTATGGAACGGACATGGAGGACAGGGACAGAGGAGAGGAGGGAGTAGAGGACCGAGAGAGAAGAGGAGGAGAGGACGAGTGGGAGAGAGGCACAGAGAGGAGAGGGGGAGACGTCAGAGGAGAGGAAGAAGAGAGGGGAGGAGGAACAGACGATGGAGATGTTCGTGTATTGGATGCATTAGAGGCTAACCACACAACCCCAGATCTGGACGCTCTGATTGGTTAGTAGAGATAATGTTCACCACAGGACCAAATCAATAGATCACATGATACACACCATGTCAGACCTATCTCACACTACATGCAACCAGGCCTTTAGAATTATTATTAATAAACTGGCTTAACACCAACTACTCTCCAGGTTAAAAAGCCATTAAAAAGTGATCATTTATTTTAAAACGGGTCGACCGTGGCTGCGTTCAGACAGGATACAGCGCTGCAGCATAAACGCAACCGATCAGTCAAACTACTGACATATACCTGTTGTGTTCTGGCTTTGTTTATTGCACAAACCCAAAATCTAAATCTGAACCTGGTTTGGTTTACGCTGCAAAATAGAGACACGAAGAAGTTTTATTTGGTTTGTGTCTAACAGAGAGAGACATAAACAGTAAAAGTAAGTGAGTGAGTGCCGGCCGCGATAACGTCGGTTTAACGGCAAAATAAAAAGTTACGTTTAACACAAACAGACACAGCTTCAGCAACCCACTGCCCAAGACCGACTTATCACATTATAACGTGGTACTGATACATTTTAAATTTCAAATGGCTTGTTTACCTCTCAAGCTACGAGTAGATCAAATAAAACTCTTTATTTCTTTATTTTTTATACTCAAAGCTGAATAGGCCTCTAACTTATAAATAAAAAACTATTTTAAAAACATAACTCCAGTAATGCATTCATTATTTTATCACTGAACATCTATTGTATGTCTGTGAGTCTCGGTTACAAGCACACTGTCAAAACCTCATGACGACTATGGCAAGAAGACGAGAGGTTTATTCATATGAAGTTTACTCACAGACGCTAACATGTGTTCCTGACATGTCTCTTTGTGTGTCACGAAGGCTACAGTCCATCGTTCAACCCCTCCAGTTCGCAGCAGCCTCGTTTATTCTCCCCAGATGAGATGCATGATTCTGGGCTACAGGAGCATCGTGCATCCCCGGTCCTGGAGGTGAGGACACAAATATAAGACGCTGTTTTTCTATAAAAAATTCAGACATAAAAAAAAAAGAGAGATCATCAGCTGCACTTGGGTATTAATTGGATCACAGTAAATCAGATGTAATCCAGGGCTCACCTACTAACCCTGCACTGAATGGTTTAATTAATTAAGTCTTTAACTGCTTTATGTGATTAGTGGTGTCTCGTTGGCCCATATCGAACTGACTCAGCAAAAAAACGGATGCGTACAGCCACAACAAGCAACACGAATAAATGAATTCATACATTGTTTTAACCTTTAACTGTCACCACAACTCATGTCTGTATCAGGTGGGTCCTCTGGAGAGAGAGCTGTGGGAGGCAGAGGGGGAGGAAGATGGTCATGCCAGTGGCTATGGAGACCTTCACTCCTCCATTACGACAACCGCTGCTACATCTACTGCTACTTCAGCTGCTGCTGGTGGAGACGCTGAAGGAACTGCCACCCCTGAGACGGACACGGGCACAGACTTTGGACTGCTGGGAAGTTATATACCTGGGAAAGGTAACACACAGTTCAAAGAATGTTGTTCAGTCCAACTGTTGAATGGATTGTCATTAAATTTGGTCCAAATGTTCGTGGTCCCCTGAGGATGAATCCAAAATAGTCAACTCCTTGTAATGTAGCTGAGCTGTCACTCACAAATCAGTTTTAAAACTTGCAAACCGTTACAAACTGAACTCTTTGCAAGCAGAGTGAACTTCCTGAATGAATCAGTAGCTTTTAGCAGCGGGAGCACTGTTGTCAGCTCAGCTGGGATTGGCCTTTAATTACACGGTTTGTCACTGCAGATGAAACAGAGGACGAAGAGACGGAGAGGGAGGAGGAGGAAGACGAAGAAATTGGGCTGGCACACAAAGGCGTTTTTACCCAGAATCCCACTGTACCAGAGGTTGGCATGGCTCCCAGCAGACAGCCTCTGCAGCCCAGCGTGGAGGAAGAGGAGGAGCTGGAGCAGGGAAGAGACGAGTTCAAAGGTGAGAAGCGACAACCTCGGTACCTGTAAAGTGAAGCCAACCCAGAAGTGAATGGTCATTTAAACGGATGCATTATATATATTATATCTTCTCTTTAGGCGTTGGACTGAGCGACAGGAGTGACGAGGTGGAGGAGGAGGAATGGAGAAAGATGGAGAAAGAGGGAATCAGACACATCATCCCGCTCACCACGGATCCCTCTGCCACCGTCGGCTTCACCGACCCCTCCTGGGATTGGTTGGACAAGACCACGCCCCAGACGGCCCAGAGGTCAGAGGTCAGGGGAGGTGGGATCACAGAGGTCTTCTTACCGGACAGTGATTTTGATGACATGGAGGAGCCACAGCAGGTACGTGTACATGCAGGATGACATTCATTCATTCATTCATTCATTCATTCATAACTGTTTCTAACCTCGGCTGACTCTGAATCTTTCAGGTCATGTGTGTAAACTGGAGCGAGCTGGCTGGACGAGGATACGTCATCCTCCACATGACGCAAAACTTGAACTGTGTAAGTACCAGAGAGGGATGGGGAAAGATTCATCATGTCCAGTTGTTGGTAGTGTTGGAGAGGAGGTAGAGCTGGAGGTCTTCAGAAGGTTTTTGAAGGTAGAGAGGGACGCCCCTGATCTGGTAGGAACTGGTAGGACGTTCCACCTGTGTGAGGATGTTCAAGTCGGTGGGTGCAGAACTGGAGACAACACATTTGACCTTTTGGATTTATTGAAGACCAGGCGTCAGGAGAGCGTAACAGAAATTAATTTATTTAGCATTATCATGTGTACGAGACAGACACAGAGATTATTTCTGTGCTCGTTGGGTAGTTGAATAGCACCTGAAACCCCCTCCGGCTAACACCTATCAGATGTTGTACTGTGGGAGTGCCGTGTCAGACAGTTTTGTCATGTTTCCTGTGCACAAACATCATTAATGTCTCTGTCTGTCAGAGAGTGTGCAGTGTTATTCCCATTTGTGTCCAGTTGAACCAGCTCTAAACACCTTTACCTCCAGATTTTTGGACGTGGTCAAGGCTTTGTTTGTTTCCTCGAGACAACCCGGACAGACCCGTCCGGACCTTCAGCTCTTCATCTTTCATCCAAACTTTAAATGTAGATGTGAATGTTTGTGACTCCAGCAGCAGCCAGACTTTCTCTCCCGCGCTGTCTAAAGCTGAAGGAGTTCGCTTGAGTTGTAGACAGATAAATCTGCTGGAGGCCATCTGTTTGTGTGTGTGCATGCGGTACTGGGGGAGGAGAGACCTTCACAACAGTGTCTGTCGCCATGGCAGCAACACAAACCTTCAAAACCACCACTGCAGTGATTTTATGGTTGGTACGGCAACATGGATGGAGCCCGAACTGAACACTCTTATATCCTCTCTTTTAAAACGTTGCATCGTTCTTTTGTATCTGTGTGAATTAATTTCACAAATAATAAATGAGCTCCTGCTTTAGTGTGAGCTGTAGAGAGAGACATCTGCAAGGAGATCAAGTATTAACTTGTAGAAAAATGTGTGTGTGTGTGACAGGAGGAGTTTCGTGCAGACCAGGGCGTACGGTTGCTGAAGATCATGGAGCGAGTGTTTGCTCGAAGAATGAAAAGCCCAGAGGGATCATGGGAACTCTATCTCAGCAAGCCTACACACCAGCAACACCAGCTGCTGATGAACGTGGCATCTGCGCACGGTACACACACATACACACACACACAAAAATGAAGACATAGCTGCACACATCCACATGTAATGTCGGTTTTTAAAACTGAGAACTGTTTACGTGTCTTCCAGGAGTGATAGATACCAAGGACGTGCTGGGCATGCTGGGTGAAATCAGGAAAAGTTTGAATAAGGTACGCTGTTATCCAATAACTTCTTTTTTTTAAATCTCCAAATGCAGATGTGAGCATTTACAATCCAAATGATTGACACAAAAATCTAGATTATGAGGTTTCTGCTCATTGAGAGATTTGGAGCTTCAATGATTTCTGCACACAGTTTCCTTCCTGAGTTTGTAACATCTTTAGAAAGACTTAAAGGTCAAGGTTGGCTATGTTGTTGCTATGGCTCCCGAGTCACTGATGGGTAGTATTTCGTCAGTTGTAGGCCTTAACAGCTGTGTGTGTTTTCCTGTTTTCATATTGCAGTGTGTAATCAAATAAACAAGAAAACCATAAAACAAGTCTAACCCTACACATTGTTTCTGTAATACATAACTCCGTCCCTTAACTATCAGCAGGGATGAGTCTTAATCATAGATTGTATAAAACATAACGCCACCCACCTGTCAATCCACGCTCTTAATCCTGCATAACTTTAAGCCTTAATATAATGTGAACAGGTGAGTTGTATATAAATTCACCCTCAGTACAGTTGTCATAAACGGGGAAATTAGCTACAGAGACCAAAACTGTTTTTTGTACCAGGCTGTAAACATGTTTATTTCTGCTGTGAAGTTGGACATTTGAACATGGAGACTTATGGAGACTGACTCACTTCTGGAGCCAGCCTCAAGTGGACGTTTGAGGAACTGCAGTTGATATGAAAGAAATGGATAAAAGATGTGTGCATGTTTGTGTTCGGATCCAATTATTGTGTGACTGATTGTGTACATTCGCTTCATCAGGTGGGCATCCAGAACTACAGCGAGGCCAGTAGTTGCCAGTCTCGACCCAGTCAAACACGCAGCGACTACGGCAAGCTGTTTGTGGTTCTGGTGATCATCGGCTCCGTCTGCATGGTCATCATCACATCTGGATTTATTTACATCTGCTGGCAACGACGACTGCCTGCGACCAAGACTACGGTAGGTAAACACACACACACACACACACACACACACAGTTAACTCACTCACATACAGGTGCATAAAACAAGCGCACCCGTAATCCTACGATGCTCTTTTAACTCGTACAGTTCCGCGCCGAGGAACTTCACTTTGTGGAGAACGGTTGCCACGACAACCCCACGCTGGACGTGGCCAATGACAGCCAGCCTGAAATGCAGGAGAAAAAGCCGAGTACCAACGGGCTCGCGGGGGGAGGAGAAGGAGGCGGGGAGGACAGCAATCGCTGGCAGGTGATTGGACGAGTAAATAAATGAATGAGTCACAGCAGCCGTGGCAGTGGAAAAGATAATCTCTATTCTGCCTGACAACAGCGTGAAGCCTTTCATCCTTTTTTTTTTTGCAGGTCTTTGTCAATCAAGCAGCGACTGAAGAGGAAGAAGAGGAGCAGGACACACATCTCTGATGGACGAAGAGGAAGAAGAGGAGACAGGTTATGAAGGGTGAGCGTCTTTGATAGACAGATGATAAGTGGAGCAGCGGAAGAAGAAGATGACGAGGAGGAAGAATACGAAATTTCTTTGGTGGAGACGAGGATAAAGAAAAAAGAGAGGAAGTTGATGGAAGTTAAAAGGTCTAAATCCAGAGTAACAGATGTGTTCTCCAGCCAGAGTTATGCTGATTGAGGCGAGGAGGAGTCACTGTCATCATGCACATCAGACACGATTTCAACTTCTCTTAGGATGTCCACCTTTTCAAACGGTTAGTTGGACTTCATAGCTACATGCCCCAACTTAAAAAACATCATCATTACATGATAACACATCTGTTTAGTGTGCCTTATGCTTTAGCTTTTTTATGCTGTGGCTGTACGAGACATGAAAAATAAAACAGGAAATGGAAAATCCGAGCAGAAAGCACCTTTAATGTTTGAATGTAAAGAAGCTTTTAAAGTTTGAAGCATCGGCAGCTCCAGTTAATATTTTATTTCACATTAAGCAGGAAACTAAAATAATAAACAATCCCCCAGGCTGAAAATAGGTATAATACTCAAGAAAACATTGTTTACATTGAATGCCTGTGGTGGAATGTAACTTAGTACATTTACTCAAGTATTGTACTTCAGAACATTTGTATTTTACTTGAGTATTTTAATTTTCTGCTACTTTAAATCTCCACAACATTTACCCGTAAGCTTAAGTTATTAGCCATTTTACATACAAAACATATGAGGAGCTTACAGAAAAGATGAAGTGTATCAGTGTATGAAATAAAATGAGTAAAAATAGCTTTATTTCGAACAGTAAAAATCTTATTTACACATTAACGCATTGTTAATCCAATACTACTTAATAACATACTACTACATTCTACCAATACTTCTGTACTTTTACTTAAGTAACATTTTGAATGTAAAATTTTACTACCGAGTATTTTCACAGTGTGGTATTGTTAATTTTACTTAAAGTAAAAGGTCAGAATGCTTCTTCCCACTCTGGTGATTCACTCAAACGCCACAGCGGTATCGCTGACAGCAACAACAAATTCATAAAGTCTAATCAGGATTAATGAGCTCGATGTCTGACAACAGTGACTCTTCTTAGCTACTCTGAAAAGGAAGTATAGCCCGTAGCAACTTTGAAACTAAGGTTTTGGCACTTTATCGATAGTGACTATCATCATTGAAATGCTGCATCATGTTAAATGTATTACATACAGTGACTAAAATATCTCTATTTTGCTCATAGGAATGGTTGTAACCGCTGAGGATGTTTACTGTACACTCTACAACCAGTCATGTGATTGCTATACTTACGTCCTGTTAGCCTAATATGCTTTTTATAATAGTGTTGGAATGGCTGCTGTATGCTCCTGGCTAACTCTTGAGGCTATGACACATGGGCAATTACACAGTGCTGGAGTCAAGTCACCAAACCCCAAGTCCAAGTCAAGACCCAACTCTTTCATATTTTCATGTCGAAGTCTCAGTTTGGATCATCATGGTCATGTCCGAGTCATTGTGGCACGTCCAAGTCAACAAAGAAATTCATCAATTCGGCCATACCATAGTCATGTTTAGGTTACTGGTTGTCTGCGTCACTACAGTCATGTCCAAGTCAGTACAGTCATGTCTGTCCATGTCCAATGTTGCATTAATGTTGCTACGGTCATGTCTGAGGCACGTTTGTGTCACTAGTCATGTCCGAGTCACTTCAGGCGTTCCTTTAACAAGTTACTACAGTCAAATTCCAATTCTGTTTGATTATGTCCAAGTCAATAGGGTCAACTGCGTCACTGTCGTCATGTTAGCATCACTACAGTTATTTCTTCATCAATCTTCACAGTCCTGTCCTGCGATCATGTCCAAGTCATTAAGGTAATGTTCAAGTCGCTGTGATGGTCCACAGTCACTAAGGTTTGAGTCACTATGATTTGTCTGACTCTCTGCGTGTCCGATCACTAAGATCATGTGTGCGCCACTAAGATCATCAGAGTAATCATGACCAGCATTAAAGCCAAAATTAAATCATTAAAAGTGGGACTTGTAGACTCTCCAGGTCACCATTGATAAAATTAATCTTAAACACACGTCTGATTGTCAGTAACACGAGCCGGCTGACTACAGTCACTGTTCAGTTAACTGGAATGGAGATACAGACAGCTGCTAAGGCAATTTTCAAGGTTTTATTGTGTTTGTTTACTTTTATTAAGATTTAAGGTTTTTTTTACGATCATTTTGTTCCTGCAGTTGTCAGCCTCCATTCCTGTTATAGGTTAGTATTGCCCGTCTCTATTTCATCAAGATGTTGCCTGTTTCAGCTCTTTTACTCTGACTTTTCTCCATGTAATAATACTGTATATGGCTTCACTATAAACTACGCTGATTTTGATGTGCCCTTTGTCAGCAAAACTGGTGTGTTCAGGACACGCCGGGACTGACGTCTGTCCATCTTCAGTACCTCGACGATCTGTCTCTGAGAAGACATGATACAGACAGTCCCCGTGTCCTCTACTGGAAGACAGAATAGACGAGGCAAAGGCACCTTTATTTGTATAGCACAGTTCATATCCAAGGTGCTTTACAGAGTACACAGCGGCAAAAGCACAGAAACGAATGATAAAAACAATAAAAGCAAGCAAAAGCACAGAGTAAGAATAAAAATAATAAAAAGAGCATGTAGCTTTCAGCACCGCAGCGAGCGCCGGTATAATAACACATTCAGCTTCTGTTGCTTTCATTTGCTGAAAGACTGAACGAGACTTTGACGGAGACAAATTTAGTTGCTTTTTGTTGCTAGAAATCAACTGAACAGGTTCTGAACTTTTGTTTTCCAGGATCTGATGACAGCCTCATGTATGTTTGCATTTGTTAGCAGTGCTAGTGCAAGTCAACGAGGATTCAGCTGTAGCAGAAAACAAAAAAAAAACAAGTGACCCTTCGTTTGTATAAAGATAACAAGCTTAGTTTCCTGGTAAGATTTTTTAAACCAGGTCAAACATTTTGTTTTCATTCATTCATCTCCAGGTATTTTATTTCTGTTAATTTATTTGACTTTGTATGTCTATTTATATGCATTTGGATCACATAATGTCTTGTTCTTTGGGTTGTCTGTGTAATAAGTTAAATGTGAGAAATAAAAGTTTGGAGAAAAATATGATTTCTTGTATTTTTTACTAGTTATATTCATAACTTTTGTAAAAATGTGTAATATTATAACACCATTGATGGGATTATTTGTTCACAAGTTATGTAATGTGTAAGAATTGTTTATTAGTTAGTTATGTTTTTTTTTTAAATAAATAAAAATGTAGACACAGTGATGAAAAATGCTGTTTCTCGAACGTCCACTGGCTACAGAGTCAGAGTCAGTCACCTGTGGGTGATGTCATGCATCCAGCGTCCATTCTTTATACCGTCAGTGTTTGAGCCTCGACCTGGGAACAGCCAGATGTGACCTGCCTGAGGATCTAATGCTGCGAAGTGGCTCGTATAGGGATAACACTGGGTTAATGTAGTTAGGGGCCATAACCTGGTGGGCTTTAAAAGGGATTAGTAAAATCTTTAAATCAATCCTAAAACACACAGGAAGCACACTACCTGTTAAATACGTGCATGTTCTTACACAAAACATATTGTACATTAGATTAGATAGATAGATTAGATTCAACTTTATTGTCATTACACATGTACATGTACAGGGCAACGAAATGCAGTTTAGCATCTAACCAGAAGTGCAATAGGCAGTAAAGTGCATGTGGCATAAATATTGTGGTATATAAAAAGTCTAATATTTACAGATCAGATAAAAAGTCTAATATTTACAGATCAGAGACCCGAGATGAGCAGGAATAAAACTGCAAAATTGCAAAAACTGGGGAGACGCCGAGCCGCGCGATGTTCTCGCGCCGCCATCTTGGTCTTTTTTATATTCTCGAATTTAATGTTTGTTATGCACCAAAACACCAAGACATATTGCTTGTATGTTGGCCCCTCCTCCACTACGTGACTTTGTGTATACTCGCTCAGTCAGCTCTATTAGATCCTCCAGAATATCCTCTGTACCAGATTGTACCATACCTTTTCGTCGCTCTGCATTTGGGCAATCAGCCTTCTCTGTGAAAGCCACAACTCAGTGGAAAGCCGGCCCTACCTGACGATATAAAGAGCTGCAGCTCCATGCAGTCCAAATGAAAAAGTCTCAGCTCTGCAGCCACTGACATTGTGGGTGTATGTTATGTGCTATTGTGTGTGTAACTTTGTATTTTGTAATATGTGTCCTGTGTGTTTTTTTGCTTTGTTTGTTATTGTGCTGTAATATGTTTTAATTGTGTCTGCTGAAAAGTAGCTGTAAACTAACTCTGGTGCAGTACATCAAATGTAATTGTTTATGTTTAATACTGTACATGGCCCCATTAAATGAATGAATAAATAAATAAAATCTATAGTCTATCTATAAAAATCTATATCTTTAGAGATACACATAGAAATGTGTATCACATCAGATGTACATCTGCACTTGGCTTTATTTTTGCTCATGTACATCATACATACAGTTAAAAACCACGAACAGATCACTGACTGTGAAGTTTACTATGTTAAATGTACTCAGGCAGTACACGGTCCTCCAAAGCTCTCAGCCCAGCGTTGCAGTAGGGGTCCTTCCAGCTAATGTTTGTTAGCTCATGTGCTAACTAGCTGGCTAGCAGCTACGTACGCAGTCAGTCGTTGGGACAGACGGTGTGTCGGTGGTCGGTCTGTGCGGAGAATTAGCCTGAAACATGTCAGGTTAGTTTGTTTTTTAACAGACTCACCCACACACAGACGCCAGCTCGTACAGACACGTGAAGCTGAGTCACTTTGAGAGCTAGCTGCATCATTTGGTAACCATTACCTTTTGTTTTTTCCGAAGCTAACGCGGCTAGGTGTTTCGGTTAAACGAGTGACCGTGTTAACTGGTACAACGGCGTTGTCGTAGTTACGACAGGTGTTGAATGCTTCTTTTTTTGTTTAATTCTGTTTTAAAAAAGAAACCGATACTTCATTTAGTTTCAAAATGTGTCGTAACTACGACGACCACGGGGGTATTCATGCAAACGGTCACCAGTTAACACGGTCGCCCGTTAAACCGAAACAGCGGGGAAGGTGTAATTCCTGCGTTTACGGGAGAGTGTTAACGCTAAACTCTACTTACAATGACTTTGATTCAAACCAACAAAGCGTGATATGTGTTTTTATACATATATGTCATGTTTATGTTTTATTGTGTCGGTTTGGTCACCGAGCAGACGTCAATAACAGCTGCTAGCTAACGTTACTTCCCACTACGAGACGTTATTAAACGATAAAAATATTAACATGACATATTTCTGGCTCCAGGCCGAAGTAAAGAGCAGCTCCCCGGTTAGTTCATGTCACCTCTCGTGTTGTGTTTGTCTCCAGCCTGTTGACGTTAAATGTTTAGTTTTTGTTAACGGACGCTGGTTTAGTAAGAGTCTTTACCTGTCATGTGAAGAAACAAACCGTGTAACGTCATTTAAAGAAAGTTAACCCAATGTTAAGGTCCCAACACACTTGTTAACTAGTTAACATTAACCCTGGTTAGTTGTGTTGTGTCAGACATCTCTGCTCTTTGTCCTTCTCCAGCTGCGTGGACGTAAACACAGCACTGCAGACTGACAGTGCAGCTCTGCTTTTCTTTTTTAATTCAGACCAAGTCAACCCAGATTCATGGGTTTGGATACAGTACACACATCCCGGTGCCTGCACGGGTTTGCTTAGTGCGTAGTGCATCAGACACCTTTATTTACAAGGAAGTTAATGTGAATAGTTGGCCAATGTTTACTTTTGCAAGTCATTAGAAAAGGCCGGGGCATGGATTAGTCACCATGTTGTAACTGTGTGGGATGACTGCCTTATGCAGCAGTGAAGTTCCTCTTTCAAAGTGGATTGTTTCCTTGAATGTGACCAGATCAGAGTTACTCCAAAGTGAATATCTGTATCACAGATATTTTAAACCTAGATTAATCTCACTGTAATCTTGGAATGAATCTAGATGAATTTATTCAGAATATGTGCTACCTAAGTAAATCTTTGAGAACAGGTTTCTTCATCCAGGTGGTGCATTAGACCAGAGGCTCGTCTCCTGTACTTGGTGCTAAAAAATAAATCATGTTCAATAAGATGTACTTGTGTTTATTCAGTTAAACATGAATTTTGAACTGTAAGCCTACATAAGAGTTCGTGATGAACTGTTCGTGTCAATCTTCCATCAGTCACTCAGGCGGACCAGCTTGTTCACATTTTCTGGTGACAGACCAGATCTCCTCTTCTGCACAATATCTGCAAATCGGCTAGGTATACATCCGCGCTAAAATATCAAGGTGAAAGTCGTCATAGTTTGTGTAGTATAGACCCATCTCCAAACCCGACTCTGAGAATCGCCCGATAAGAGTCTCACGGTAACGCCGATAACGGCCCACCACTAATAAATATATATAAAAACATATGTAATCATCTGCAATCCTTAAGTATTATGTTACAGTTTCTGCATCAGTGTCAGGTAGTAAAAGATGATGTAGTTTGAGGTTATAAAGGACAAATTATACAATACACAGTACAAATGTGGCATGTGTGATGCGTGTTAACGATAAAGTGGTGCAGCTCAGTTAAGGTTGTTTTCTTGATAATTTAATGATTTGTTTAGTTCATAACGTGTCAGAGTTTTGTGAAAAGGCTCATTTCTGCTTCTCAAAAACCAAACTGATGGATTAAAATAGTTTTTATTGGTTAAAGCTCAGATATATTCAGTTTAGTGTCATGGAAGATGAAGAACAAGCTGAGATAGTTTGCTTTAAGGAATGATGTGAAAACACAGCTCTTTCCATTTATTTGAGTCCATTTTGGCCGTGAGCTGCAGGGGTGTCAAGAAGTTGAGCCAGATACAAAACACAGCTCGACATCAGAGTGTATCAGTCAAACTCCTCCACAGTCGGCCTGAGATGTGTCCGACACTGAGACCATCCAGGTGGATTCACTGACTAAACTCTGACACTCAACCTGTTGTGTTCTGGCTTCGTTTATTTCATGAACCAGCTTCCAAATCTCAGTCTGACTTGCCATTTACGCTGCAGTGAATTAGAGTGAGCGTGTGCATCGATAATGCCGGGTAATCAGTAAAATAAAAAGTTACTTCTCGATTGTTTTACAGTGGTTACGTCCCGCACAGATAAACTCTGTCCAACCTCTGTGGTGATTTGCTGCAGCACCTGATCCTGTTGCATGTAAACCGGACTGTATGGTTCAGCTAGTTCTAAGAACGGATAGAGTTAGGTAAAGAAAGTCAGGACTGTTGCAGTCTTTGCAAACACAGTCGACATTAAAGTATGTTTACTGTCGCCGCTGCGATGTTTGAAGTCAGCACGATGCTGTTCTTTGTCATATCTGATAGTAAACTGAATAGAACAACCAGTGTGACCAGACATTTCCCTCTGCTGTTTCCAGGGATGACCTGACGACATCTGGCTTCTTCGACCTGTTCCTCCATCGTCCTAGCTCTGTTGGATAGGACGACCATCCTACATCTCACAATCTAAGTCTGCCACACCCTCTTCCTTCAGATACATCAAACGTCGCCTGGACTGAGCTGTGCGGGCCCCACAGAGAGCTTCAGCCTTCGCCCCTCATTCAAAAAAATAAAATAAGAGACGATGTATTGCCTACAGTGGCTACTTCCTGTGCTGCTCATCCCCAAGCCGCTGAACCCAGCGCTGTGGTTCAACCACTCCATGTTCATGGGCTTCTACCTGCTCAGCTTCCTGCTGGAGAGGAAGCCCTGCACCATCTGTGCCTTGGTCTTCCTCGCCGCCCTCTTCCTCATCTGCTACAGCTGCTGGGGCAACTGCTTCCTCTACCACTGCCAGGACGCAGCACTGCCGGACGCCGCCCATGACCCGGCGATCGTCGGGACCTAGGAGAGGAAAGGGGGCGGCAGGGGTAACGGGAATGGGGAAGGCAGGGGGGTGAGAAGGGTGACAAGGCATTGCTGGGGAATTATACTGCCATGCTGTAAGAGTAGATGGGGCAGAGAGCGCTCGGCCAAAGGCAGGATTGATGAGGAGAAGAGCCGGTTTTAGAGGATAATGGGGAGCTGTATTGCCATGCTGTAAAGAAAGATAGACTTGAATTGAAGTGGTAGTAGGAGACGGAGGGGGATGTCAGAGGAGACGGGGAGAGGGGCATCCACACATGACGTGCTAAGAGGAGGATGCGTGAACTTTCTGAGGAGGAATTTTAATATCGGCGACTTTTTATTCCAGCATTTGAATGAAAACTAGACAATACGTAACACCTAAACCTAAAGTGACCGCTGTGTTTCAGTATTCTGGTTCCTTTCTTGACTTCCAGCATTGCTCCAATAAGACACGACTCTCTCCAAACAAACAACCTGTCAGCTTGTCTTTTTCATCTCTTTTTAGAAAGACGACGCGCTCCACCTCAAACTGCCAAAATTCACACAACCCCCACTGAAAGCTCAGACTCCAACATTTCAGGTTTCGCTGGTAGCCACGCTCGCTTCTCCCCCTCAAACCGTTTCAGTTGTTGACAAACTTTTGTACACCGGGTAGTGTTAAAGAAAAAGTCAGCATTTCCACAAGCGACACATCTTTTAAAGTCCGACCTGACCGAAGTCCCGTCGCCTCTTTGGCTCTGCACACGTAAGCGCGACCATGGACAAGGAGAGCGCACAGACACTGGACAATCAATAACTATGCTGTGAACTGTTCCTCCTTTTTGCTGCATCGCCACACAAACGCACCTCAGGAGGGTGTGTTAATGCTGAGAAACTGTCCCGCCGTCACTACCCACCACGCTCTGCAGCTGCCCGCCCTCGTCTTCCTCGTCTCCTCTTCCTCCCTGCCTCGGAGTGAATGTCACCGACCGCCAGACTCACCATCTGAACTTTTTCTTTTTTTTTGTGCATGGGTTGCCGTTATTTTTCTTTTTCAAGTTCACACACGACTTTTAATTAATTAAAACAAAATGCTGAAGGTTTCCAAAGGGTAGTATAATAATCTGGATGTGTGTGTGTCGGAGTGTGTGAAAGAAAGTTTGTGTTAACGTGCGATAGGAGTGTATTTTTGTGTGTGTTCATGACATGCTGATGTAAAAACGTGGCGATACACGAGGTAACGTAGCATACGTCAGTATTTTCCAGCATCAATGAGTAATACAGAGTGCTGGTTGAGGAGATATTCTCGCTGTCATTAAGTTTCCTCGTGCGTCGCTGCTGTAAGTGTTATGTTTAGCTGTCAGACACAGGCTAAGGTGTTTATACTGTGTACCTATTGGTGTGTGAGAGTGTGTGTGCGCGTGTGTGGCCTCCTGTCGCAGTGCTGAACATCGCTCACTGCTACATTATTGCTTTGGTTTTAATTTAAATAAAGTTTTTCCTCAACGTGTTAAAACATGTACAGCTCAGTGTTGTGTTGTTCATGCCCGTCCTTCTATCAAATCAATAGATCCTCCTAAATGTTGCACCCCGGCCCTTTAAAGTCTTGAATTTAACTCTGCAAGTATAAATAGAGAAAGTGTGGCATGGTGACAGCAGTCGCACTCCAGCGTGAGAACAAAACTGACGCTCAGACAGACAAAACAGGAAACTGGAGCTGCATGTGAGTTTCAGATGATGCAACTGAAGTGTAAGCGAAGCTAATGACCTGCTCCCATTTCCCCCGCAGAGTTAAACATCATTATTCACCTCCTCTTAATTGATATTTTTCATCCTGGAACAGCTGAAGAGGTTCTGTGTGTTTTATATAACAGCACGATGATTTATTGCTTCTCGGAGCCGAGAGAAACTTTGTGCTTCTCTATTTCTATTTCTTATTTTGTGAGCTTATAGTTATAAACCTCAAGTGGGTGCAGGTCAGATTCAAAGCATTCAGAGACTATTTTTATGCCATAAAAATATTCGTTGATTAGAGTCACAGATGCCACAATCATTCTTTTATCTACTGTATGTTCAATGTGTCAGGGGTGCTGCCTTTATGTCAGAAATACATTTAAATTATAATGCCATCATTTTTTATAGAAATTTAATGAGTCTTTACAAATCTGTAAAGGCATAAAAGCAGCAGGTTTAATAAGCGTCCCTGCATTTTAAATCAAGCAGGCTGACGTCAGATTTGATTTCCACCCATGCCTCATCGCTGCATGGTGTCGCCTTTCTTTCTTGCCCCCCTTGCTGCTCAGTCTCAAGCTGTTCCTGTCAAAAATAAAGGCTTAAAAAAAGCCTGAAAAGAGCACAGCAGCCATGGTGAGTGTCCTTTTTTCACAGAAGTGAAACGCTTCCTTTATTTTTTAAGTGTTAAATGCACTATAAAGTCTCGATAATACACATTTTCTGTAAGCAAAATACATCCAGCTACAATATTTGTTCAAACCAGGTGGGGCGACGTCAGAAATCTGAGTCTCGATTCAAAGTGCAAAAGTTAAGAAATAAGTCCAGAGGCCTAAACGTGTCACAGTGTGTTACTTTGAACTTGACAGACACATTTCAAAAGACACTACGGAAGCACCAAGCAGTCGTGCATTCATGCATTTTTATTAACTCTTGTGATGACGAGTAATTTTGTTTTCTCAGATGATTTATGTCATTAACAAATGATAACAGAGATCCACGTCTTTACCCATTTTTTTAGATTAGCCAGGAGGCAGAAGAGACAGGACCAGCAACCGGACTTTGAGCTTCAACACAAAGCTTCAGAAACCCGTGGGTGACGTCACGGGTACGCCGTCCATTCTTTGTACTGTCAGTGGATCGCACGTTTGTCAAGTTCTGTCGCACACATGTATCCCTCACATCTTTACTTTCTTTACCCTCCTGCTGTCTTTCCTTTGTCAGCTCTACGTTCCTCCGTTACCTTTTTATCATCTTCCCTTGCATGAAAACAATGCTGACAACAAACATCCTGCTGCTTTTTGCAACAGCAGCTAAAACAAAACAAAAAAGTGCTGCAGCCTCAGAGACTCTCAGCTGATCAGTTTGCCGATACCACTAAAGACAAACAGAAAACTGGTGTTCAGCCGTCAGTGCTGGGAGGTATACTTAGTCAAATATATTCTACATCCATACAAACAAGTTATTGTCTCTACAAATCTCCAAACTATCCGGTCCTGCACGAGGTCGACCAAAAACAAACCACGCAGAGTTAAAACCCAACTGTGCTTCTTGTTTATGTCCTGAATGTTTTCAAAGTTTGGTTTTAGGAGCTGATCTGACTCATGATCTGAAACAACAATAAAAAAAAAAGGACAAACCGCATCCTCCCCGTGCTGTTTTACATTTTGGCATCCACTGTGAGATTTTGGCGGTGTGGCTGAATTGAGTCAAGCTTTGGTATTCTGAGAATGTTGATTCCCTTCTTTATATCGTGAGAGGAGCGTGATATAATTTGATAATTCCCTGGCACATTTCTTACACCAGAAGCTTTCCAAACACGATGACGGAGTTGATCGAGGCTGGAGGAAAATCAGACTTCTTCCCATGCCATTCATTGACCCTCCAAACATTCCTTAAATATCCCCGTCAGAGGGGTCCCAGGTCAGTTTACCCACAGCCAAATCTACTCTGTGGTTAAGTGAAAACATCCTCAGGTCAGGGTCCTTCCCAAACTTCAGTTGGCTTAGACAGCCAGCAGAGGACAGCACCTGCCTGTATGTCATGATACAAAGCTGGGTCCATACAGACTGACCACGCTGCCTTCAACAATGAGAGAAACCTGGGACACATCGTCAAAGGAGACGAGGAAACTGATGCACGACTCATATTAATGCAGGATGAATGCTCGATGCTTCATAGATCTTTAGCGTTAATTTCATACATTATTGAATTAATATGCCATCAAACTAGCTGGATCGATAGCTGTATCCGACCACTTGCTGCGTCCAGCTCCTTGAATATGATCATTTAAGGGGTAGACTTAAATTCACATACATGGCTAGAGATGTGAGGAGTCTGTGGGCAAGAAAACAAGGCAACAAAAAGGTGGATCTGGACCGAAGGGCGATGGAGAAGAGTTGTAGATGACCTGTGAAGAGAAATGATTGTGAGTCAAACTGGATATCTTTGGGTTTTGGCCTGTTTATAAAACAACACATTTTAAAATGTTGTTATAAAAGTCCAGAGTGACCGTAGAAAGAATTAAAACTATATTAAAGCCACGTTTCACTACACCCACTTCCTAAAATGCTATTGCATGTGCACAAGATGCAATTTGTTCCCGTGTTAGGGTTTAGCTAACAGAGTTGTTCAATGAGTTACATGGACCTTTACGTAAGACGTGCTGTACTGTGCTGTATGCATTCAACAGAAGCTTCTTTATGGTGAAGAAATCGATGCCAGGTTACAGCTGATTTTATAGTTTCAGTCCTCAGTGTACAGATCGTGGCCTTGGTAGCTCAAATAATATGTGCCCAGCACGAGCCTCGCATAATACCTGAAGTAGATGCATTGCACAAATTGTATCTCGTATGCACACTAACATTTCAGATGCTCGATGTATTAAAACGTGGCCACAACATTTTTTTCTCGCCATAAATTAATAAACATGGGGATGAGTTGTATCTTGCGTGCACGCAACAGCATTTTGAATGCTCGCTGTAGTAAAACGTGGCCTAGATTTACATTTGTTTCTCTTTTCTCCACATTTTATAGACAAAACTAAAAATGATCTGAGAAAAGAATCTGCAGACTAACTGATAATGAGACTAACGGCTAATTTGATTGCATGTAAATGAATGTAAACATTCAATCATCCATCAAGTGTTCACACTTATGAGTGAGTAACATGAGTCATGCATTCGTTGTGTTCCCTTACTCTACGTTAGACTGTTCATACATGTTTGGATGCGTTCCCTGTGTGCAATGCTTCAGGATTGTCACGTCCTTAAAGCTAAATCGATGAATACGTGTATCTCACATGGAAACACTTTTTATCACCCTGTTACAGCTCGCTGACAGAAAGCACACGTTCAGCACAGCAGAGTGGAAAACCCTCTTAAATGCGGCTTGGCTGCCTGCCAGAGTTGTTTATACTGTAATCCTTTGGCGTCCCTGAAAGTCACAGCTCCTGTTTGTGGAAACATTTTCAGCAGCCATTTTATGTTCCTGCTGCTAAACGTTCAAAAGCTCAGAGGAAAAAAAAAACCTGCCACAGGTGGATTTGTGGACTCCTGTTCCTCTATTCAAATGTGACTCCACAGGCAGGTTGTTTGAGGCTGTTATTAGGGATTTATTTGGTCCCGCAGGCTTTAACGTTCATATGATATTTTAGATTTGCAGTACACACATATGAAATGATACATTCTCTTTGATTTTCCATTAAAAAAAGTCCCAACACAGGAAAAGCAGAAATAATTTTAAAGCTGCACAAAGAATTTTAGCAGGTTAAATAACGAAAAAAGGGGAGAACTCCTTCTTTAAACTTATATTTCATCATAATAAGATCCCAGTAAAGTTCTCTGGTGACAGGATGAAGCAGGAACATCAGCGAGCGATCCATCCAGAGAAAGCTAGAGTCACCAGATCTTCAGATCTCCCTCTGCGCTCGTCTCTTTGGCATTTCTTCAAACAAAAATCAGAAAGCGCGACGTGATGTAAGCTTTTATCCAACTCAGTTTCCAGCTTTGTCTCTCATCCTGACAGTCAGGATCATCGAGACTCTTAACAGAGACGCTCTGCCTACTTTAGGTCCAGACTTGTTCTCCTATAGAAAGGTGATCTCGGTCTCTTCGTTCTGATAAGCCTCCTCCTGCATCTCAGTGTAAAGCTGGTCCATCCTCTGGAAGGCCAGATAGCCCTTTTTACCTGCAGATAGACAGAATAAAGTTTAATGAAATATCATACAATGAAACACAAATGAATGAAGAATAATTCATGTTTGTACCAAAGGAGAGGACGGTCTCTTTGGCAGCGTTTCGAAGATCTTCATCCGACGATCTCCACAAATCTGCTATGAGGTCCACGCTCTCTGTCGCCTGGTAAACACACACACACACACACACACACACACACACACACACACACACACACACACACACACACACACACACACACACACACACACACACACACACACACAAACACACACACACATGCTAGAAAGTTGATAACGTACCACCCGGTGGAGGAAACTGTATTTCTGTGAGCGTTGCTCATATGTGCTGCTCACCCTGAGGCATTTAAGAGCCAGGCAGGAGCCTTGCTGGATCTGAACATCAGTGCTTTTCAGGCTCTCTGTGTAGTAAACTAGCGCCTGGAGGAGAAGGTGAACACAGAGAGGTAATGAGGTTGCTTTCGTTGTAGTAGCTGCATTATCGTATTTATTCGGGCAAGGTAAATCAAGAGAGGGAAGCTATTATTTGCAAGTATGCCTGAGGGTTAATAAGACTACAGCCATGCTAGCTGCTCTCTGCAGTACAGTTTCAGACCAGAGGCAGAGTCAGAGTCATTCCATATCATGCCAGGAAAAGAAATCTGGCCTCCCGGCTCATCCAAAAATGGGCAAAGGTAATGGCACCCACCTGTCAATCAAAGCGTCCAAGTCTTAATCCTGCATAACTTTAAGCCTTAATATAACCTGAACAGGTGAGTTGTATATAAATTCACCCTCAGTACAGTTGTCATGAACGAGGAAATTAGCCACAGAGACCAAAACTGTTTTTTGTACCAGGCTGTAAACATGTTTATTTCTGCTGTGAAGTTGGACATTTGAACATGGGGACTTATGGAGACTGACTCACTTCTGGGGCCAGCCTCAAGTGGACGTTTGAGGAACTGCAGTTGACGGCACAGAGGTTGTCGCTTAATTGTGAAAATCATGCTTGGGAGCTAAGCAACTAAACAATGTTAGGAAGCTCTTCCCATGCCATTTCTGGTGAACTAAAATGGTGAACAGGGTAAACATCCCCGACAAACAACATGTTGACATTTGCTAAACAACATTAGAATTTAGCATGGCTGTAATCTTCTTACACTGATCGGCTGACGTACCTTGCTCCTGAAGGCTTTGCATCCTGCAGCTCTGCCAAGACAGTTGGCGGCAGCTTTGCACACTTTGTGGTTGGAGTCGATCTGCAGGGCGGCCAGAGCCTGCAGCGTGCATCCCAGTGGGAGGAGCTCCGATATGCACCGCCCCCTCATCTTATTTAAAGCCCGCCTCCTTTTGGGGCCCCTCATGGATGACAGGATGTACTCTGGAACACACCAGTAAACACAACCAATTGAGTAATGCGCCTAATTTGTGCAATTGTGAAAACCACAAGTTTCATTTAAAAGCTGCTCTGGAGTGAATCACACGGTTCTCATCAGCAGTTGGAGTTTGCCCAGTTATCACGGGATAACAGATGTTCACATTTCTACTTCCCATCAATGTTTGCCTAGAAGCAAAAAGTTCAAAGTTCATTCTTGACCATGGAAATAGACCAGTGTTTAGAATTTACATGTTTACTTTATGAATATCCATTGTATACACACTGATAATACATCACAACAGGCTTGTTTTACATTTTATTTCACATGAGACAGCCTGACAATCCTGCAAATGCAATAAAATGAATAATACTGAAGGTTAAGCAGCTAAAGATGTTTTTAATGACCAATAACTGAAGCGTAACATCGATTTTTTTGCATCTCAGAAAAGCAAATTCACCGTTATCTAAGCTTTCTCGTCTTACTCGGGCTGTAAACTCCACCCGCCCACCCCGGGGGGGTTAAAGTGAGTTGAGACAAATGGTAAGATTGATTTCAGGCTATATTTGTGCCACATTGAATTAAGCACACAAACACACACAGTTGTTGTTTTAGAAGTTTAAGACGTGTCGTGCTGTGCAAACCAAATGTTTAATAAACAGCAGACATCGTGGAGAGGAGAGGAGAGGAGAGGAGAGGAGACGAGAGGAGAGGAGAGAAGAGAAGAGAAGAGAAGAGAAGAGGAGAGGAGGGAAGGAAGGGAGGAAAGAAGGGTACATCAACATATTGTGGCAAGAAGATTAATCAAACTTAAGAAAGATGTGGCCCTACGCCTGCACACACGCCCAGTTTGTTTGGTGTAACCATTTGGCGGTGATGTTGACAGATAGTCCAGATGCCTTTAGCGAGCTGGAATCTCTGGAACGTTCTCGGATCCTGAAGCTCTCTTGTCCTAACTATCAGCATACCGTTCCTCAAATACTCACAACAGACAAACACACACACATATCTGCATACACAACACTTGTGTGTTGTGTGTGATGCCAGTGTTCCCTGGTGGTCTGTAGTTACTAAAACCACATTTCCTACTTGAGTATTAGAGCATAAATCTGTATTTTTTTGTGATTTAGCGCCACAGTTTCACGGTACAGCGAGTATCCAGCTGAAACGAGTGCTGTACTTTTTACGAGTGCGAGTATCACTAGAGTAAAATAGTATTAAACTATTTGTTGTGTACCTTCTTTGGAGAGGCGTGAGATGTGCTCTCCCAGGTCCTGGATGCTCCAGCGTTTCAGATACACTGACACCTGGAAGAGGGTGACTCTCTCCGGGCTGCAGACCGGCCGCAGGCTGGGCACCATCCGACAGGCCGCCTGGAGCTGCTGCAGGAGCTGAGAAAACACTGCAGAGGATGGACCAAAGCCAGCTCAGTCAACTAACACTGCTTGTGACTGGTCAAACACCTATGAGCAATGCTAGTTTGTTAGTCATTGGGTCTGTTGAGAGAGTCTGCACCAGTGATGCAGCGTATCGACGCTTGATGGGACATTTAAGAAATTCTGATTCAAGTGTTTGTGTAAGAAAGGTGGAACAATGGTGGTACCTTTCTCTGATTGGCCGGGCTGCTTGGCCTTCACCTTGTGCGTGTAGCGTTTCTTCAGCGTCCTGCTCAAACTGTCCGAGTGGCAAAAGAAAGGAGAGCTGCTGTCGTTCGTACACTCCTCCCAGAACAGCAGCACATTCCTCGTCCTCTGGGCCTTCGGGAGGACTGAAGGTGAAGAGAGACGGAGGTTTACAAATTTGGATCATTGATGCATTGATAATAGACAGATAAACACATTCTCCACTAACTGTCACTAGCAGAGATGTTGTCGTTCTTCTCTAGCAGCAGACAGCTGACTCTGTCCAGGACTTCGGCTTGCAGGGCGATTTCGTCCAGCAGCTCCTTCCTAGCTGGGCTGAAGTTGGTCGTTCTTGTCATCTGAGGAAACATTGACAAGCAAGTTTAAGGAGACAAGGGCAGAGAAAAGAGAAATGAATACCTGCCTATATATTAAGAGAGTTTGTGCTGCCATCTAGTGGTTCCTGCAGGCTGTGCATACATAATCCTGAGTTTACTTAGGATGCACAAAGACCTCAGATAAATCTAAACGTACTGTACCTGTAGCAGGATGCAACATATATCCAGGTGATTCTCAAGAGCCAAGTCAAGACCCCAATTCCCAGAAGTCAAAGGAGCAATGACCAATTCTTCCTCAGAAGCTGATTGGCTGTTATCGGAGACGAGCCCGAGGCTCCTCCGAGTGCTCTGCTGGAAGGAGCTGATGCTGACGGATGGAAAGGACAGATGAGTTGTTTCACATCAAGTCAGTGTTGAGGAATTTATCGATCAGTCTGTGAACTCACCCGCTGTCTTTTAGCCTCAAGCTGCCCAAACAGGAAGTGTCATCGTCTGCGTTGAAGTCATGTGACAGGAAGTCAAAGCTGCCCAGAACTTCCTCCACAGCCAGAGTCTCCTCTGAGGACGAGCTTCTCAACAGGGAGAGGTCGTTCTGGGGGAGAACACCATAGAGCATGAAGATCCCACACGGTATGTTCACTGACAGGTGTGTATAAGTACACGCAGGTACCTTCAGTATGGTTGCCAGATGCAGTATCTGGTGGTCCAGGGCTCTCAGCTCCTTCTCAGAGCAGCTCTGGTTCTGGATTGTCTTCTCCAGCTCTGTGAACAGAGCTCCCAGCCGGAGGGCCTGGGTCCTGCGCTGGACGCCGCTCGCCCCCGGCCTCCCCGATGGGGTCGGTGCAGCAGGCGTGGGCGATGAAGGGGTTTCAGCTGGGGGCTGAGCAGCGGGTGTGGGTGAGTCAGGGGCAGAATATGACTGAAGTTCTGGGGAGTCCTGGAACAAGACATGTGGGAAAGTTATGCAACTGCTTTTCTGAAGAGCTGAAGACGCCACAGAGTGAATTTATGTACATATATCAATGTGTGCAGTTGTGTTGTTGTGAGAGACACTTTAATGGGACACATCAGAGCTTTGCATGTGTCGCTGTGTTAAAATCAGGTAACTGATTCATGATTCAAGAGCAGGGTTTGTTTGTTTCTTACCTGAACACTGACAGTGTCGGCTGGTCCCAGAGCGGCACTGTGCGTCTCAGGCTCCGTTTCTCCAGCTGTGTTCTTTCTAAGGATGTCCGGAGTGCTGGACCTGTAATGGTGACGCAAAATACTGTAAACACGTGATGGAAAAACCCTCTAAAAACTATATTACAAACACTACTACATAATAAACTAACAGACATTTAGCAGGTTGATTTTTAGTTCTTGTCACTTCCTTTTCCCTACAAAAGCAACAGTAGGTTATAAACTGGGAAAATATCATCTAATAGTTTTCCTTGTCAGCTTTCTTTACGAGATATTATTACAAATTACATTGTTTCTCTTAAGTTCTCAGCTCATGAGATGTTGACATGTTGTAGATAAATGGTTCTCACGGCACTTAAAAAAATGCAAACAAGTTAAAGAAATTAAACATTGGTTGCTCTCGAGTTCATCCTCACATCTGCAGAGCCAGCAGGGAACCAGTTTTACTCTCCGCTGGCGTGGAGCGAGTGTCCAACACGCTCCCCCACTCCTCCTCTCCGTCTTTCTTTCTTTCGTCCTCTGCAGAGACCTCCAGGGATTCTTCCTCCCCGAGGGACAGCTGAGTCTGGCTTCCTCCCAGACTGGTGCCTTGACTATGGCTGAACGGGTAGCTGTGAGTCCGCTTGAGACTGTGGAGGATTTCAATTTCAAACATAAATCAATGTTTTAATTCAAATATACATGCCTACATAGGCTCTGCATATCACCAAAAACCACAAAGATACAATAACACAAGTGTTATCCTTTAATGCTGACCAGTCTACACTACGTACCTGAGCATGTAGGGGCTTTGAGGGCTGTGGTTGGACGTGATGGAGGTGTGCGAAGGGTCGGACAGGTAGCTGAGCAGAGACACGCCTCCTCTGTTGTGTCGACTTTTAGACACCAGAGACGGGAGGGAACCTTCTGGATCCCGCAGATCACGCACCATCGACTGAAGAGGACGAAGAAGACTCGCATATCAATGGGAATATTAACAGAAATTAAAGCAGTTGTATGGATGATGGTTCACCTGGCCCTAATATTATGACTGATTAATTATGATTGATAGAAAATATAACCCTGATTCCAACAAAGTTAAATGTAAACTTAACTTGGAGGACACGACGTCTATGATTTCCAAAAACAATTTGAAATTTGACGCTTTCAGCACACTTTCTCACTTTGTTTGAGCTCAGAGAAGTTTCTGGCTGTTGCTGATATCCGTCTTTCTCTTCCCAAGGTCGAGTCTTAACTGCATTTGTAGATTCGTAGAACGGTTTTCTGAAGTGTTCCCGAGCCTGTGTAGTAATATTCTTTATACAATCATGTCAATGTTGTTTTTCAGTCTAGTCCCTTACGTGCAGAGATTTCTCTGGCTTCTTTTCATGACTTGATGGACTATAGATGGTGAATTCTATAAAGTCATTCAAACAGTGTGTTGACTGAACATTAAATAGCTCGTCTTACACAGTTTTACACAGCGTTCAAACCTTTTTGGAATCAGGGTTTTAGGACACGACCGACTACATCAGAATCCAATAACAGATCAAATAAAATGTGTTAAATCGTAAAACTGCCATTGTCGTTTCACATTAAAAGCCATTTACTTGTTACATTTACACTTATGTACTATATGTTATGTTTGTACAGTACATTGGTCAGTAAAGGCCTTAAAGTCCCCCACCATATGTCAGTCCCACCAGGATTTCGCTTTTTTTGAGATAGTTGTGGCCTAAAATGCCTGATGTTGCATGAGGTTTTCAAAAAAAATTGTGAAAACTGTGGTGGTTTTTACATTTTTGTTGCGGGAGGAAGTGAAAGTTGCGATAAGTTGCGATTCGACAGTCGCGTCAGGGGCGACCGAAACAACCTGGTACCAAGTAGTATTGAAACTGGGCCTGTCAAACGCTACCTGCAATCAGTTCTTTTTGTACCCAGATCAAGAAAAAAACTACTGTTTCTATGGTTATGCTCGCAACCAATCACAAGCATTCTTCGATTCAGTGCGACGTGTGATTGGTCCACCAATTATTTGTATGGTAGTAAAGCGAGTTCAAGCCGTGCGGAGTTGGCTGGTTATCATTACGAGATGCTGGTGACATTTACGCAACTAATTTGCTTTCTTTTCACATGATTAATATTAAATCAGGCTGAAAAAAAAAGTATCGAATGAAGTACTCAGTTAGTATCGGTATTGTTTTAAGGGTACTGGTATCGGTACGAGTTCAATCCCCCGGGCAGACTGCGCGGAAGTTGCGGATAAATCGCGGTGATTGGTTAAAATTGCAACTCGCCCTGAATTCACAGGGATTCACTGAAGTTGCGTTGAAGTTGCAAATCACAACATCACGAATTTTCCTGGAGGGCCTGACTATACTCAAGTGATTTATTTAATTTTCTTTTATTTATTTTGAGAGTAATAACTTACAACTGAAGAGTCTTTACATTTAAAGTTTGGTTGTGTGGTGTTTCATTTATTTAAAAGCATAAACAAAGGGAATATCACAAGAGTAACCCAGGCCCCCCTATATGTACATGAGGCGGGTGTCACATTGAGTTCTCTTGCTTGCGGAGCTGTGTCAGCCATGCCTACATGTACCAGGATGCATTGCATGCATGAATCCTGAAATCAGTGTTATATATCGTTGCCAAGCAAATTCATTTCTGCAGTCTGACCATTTCTTTTTCGCACGCAGCATCTACATCACTGTACATGAAATGAACACTGGTGCCGGAAGAAGATTTTGCAGGTTATTAAGCACAGAGACTCACTATGAAGTATTTCTCGGTGAAGGAGGGGGTGCTCGGTGCCGTCCAGCTGTAAACTGAACTCTTCCTGCTGGACACCGACTGCCTGCTGACCGACAGCGGCCTCATCTTCTCAGTGCTGTCAAACGGACTGCAGGTGCAAAGACACGTGCAAACATTTAGACACAAACACACAGAATATATACTGTATACATGTATGTATATATATATATATATAAATGTAAATGTATAGTACACAAGCATGTGGCACTAAACCAGCAAATATTACTGATAATTAATATCTGCAGCTTTCCAGACTTTTCCCAAGTTTTGATGCTTTTCCAGATGTGAAGAATTTCACGGTCTTTTCTTTACCTTTTCTTCACTCTGTGGAAATCATGATAGTATTGTGTGTGCACGCTACATGTGAAATTCATGAAACGTTTTAGTCACAGTTCCTGTAAAATTCATAGATTTTGTGCTTCAATTGATCACAGCAGTGCAGGTTTAACGACCTCTGAGCTCACTGAATTTATTGGTTTATTCCACAGACTGTGTAAAACGTGGATGTCGTATCCGTGACGTCACCAACAGGTTTCTGAAGAGCTGCTGTGGAGTTCAGTGTGGTGGCTCTGCTGCCTTCTAGCTATCAAACGATCATCGACCATCTGTAACAGCACCCACATGTCAATCAAAGCAGGGATGCTGCTAATTATTCATAACTTTAAGCCTTAATATAATTTGAACAGGTGAGTTATATATAAATTCACCCTCAGTACAGTTGTCATGAACGGGGAAATTAGCTACAGAGACCAAAACTGTTTTTTGTACCAGGCTGTAAACATGTTTATTTCTGCTGTGAAGTTGAACATTTGAACATGGAGACTTATGGAGACTGACTCACTTCTGGATCCAGCCTCAAGTGGACGACAAGAGGAACTGCAGCCAGTTTTTGTCATTGGCTTCACTTACTGCCACGGAGTTTGCCGCTTGTTTCATTCGAGTTATTTCAACACTAATTATCAGTGTGTAAAATGACATGTAGATCTGTGAGCAGCTGGGAGGTTGTCTGCTCTTCATCAGCGACATCCTGCTTTATATTCATCGGTTGCAGACTTTAACACCTGAGGGCTTTGCCGTGACGTCCGCTGACTTTTCATTTCCCACTGCAGCCCGCTGCTTTATTTTGTCACGCAGGTTGTAAGAGTTTAAATGTAGCCGAAACACTCGACTCATTTAGAGCAGAATATTGTGTGTGTGTGTGTGTGTGTGTGTGTGTGTGTGTGTGTGTGTGTGTGTGTGTGTGTGTGTGTGTGTGTGTGACAGCAGTCTTTTGTTTTGTGAGTTCGGCAGCCTCGTGTGCGTTTGTGTGATTTTTCATCTCTCTGGAGAAAATCCATGGAACGTCCTCCACCTGGCGTCTCTAAACCTTGAAATGTGATCTGTCATGGTGTAAGGACACAGCATAGTGTGTGTGCATGTGTGTGTGTGTGTGTGTGTGTGTGTGCGTGTGTGTGTGCATGATGTACACTCTGTGTTCAGCGAGCTGCTCAGAAACAGCTGGCTCAGGTTTCAGGTGTACGGAGGAAAATAACAACAGACTTTGCAGGACAGCTGGATGTGAATCTCCTACAAACCAACGCGTTGTTGTTTACATCGAGTTCTTTGCTGCTCGGCTGTGTTTTACCGCTGTGAACATGTGCTAAGATGACAGGAAGGACGCTGTTTGAATGAAATTTCATAAACAAAGTTAGAGAGACAAATCTTTTATCTCATTCTCCGCCTCGGCAATCGTTCACTCGGTCACCTTTCTGCTTGAGGAGGAAGATATCTGACGGTTTGGTGCACCGGCTGTCATTCATGTGAATCATCAGGGGCCGCACTAAGAGGTCGAGGCAAAAGTTCAGAGAAAACATTCTCATATTTTACGCTACAAATTTAATTTCCTGACATCTGTCCACACCTATTCTCCCATCACATCATCCAACCATTCCCCTTTCCTTTTTGGGAATATCCTATGCAGAGGAAATGCTTCAGCGCTCGACGTCATGGCGTTTCTTTGCCACTTCATCTGTCATCATAAACTTTCTTATGTGTGTGTGTGTGTGTGTTTGTGAGGTGTGAGGTGTGAGGTGTGTGTCCGTACTTCCAGGTGACTTCCAGCTGGAGTTTGATGGTTCCCAGCTCCGTGATGTCCACCAACATCAGCTGAGGCTTCACCACGAAGAAGTCTGCGCTCGCACAGGTCACCATGCCGACCAGCAGCCAACCCAAACCCTTCGCCTCCGTCACCTGAAAGAAAGAGGTTCAAAGGGTGAGAGACCTGAAGTTTTTCAGTGATGACCTTAAAGGTTATAACACCTGTTGGCACGTACATTCTTCGTCTTCGTGTTTGTGCACAAAATACAATGTATGTTTGTCACCTTGATCTCAAAGTTGTGGTGTATGTGCGGGAGGAAGATCATCTCCTCTTCATCCCAGGACTGCGTGTCGTCGGATTCGATCCTCCCTCTGATCCTCCATCGCTGGCGACCCAATCGCACCACCACCTTGTGTGTCATGTGATCATCACGGATGTATTGTTATGTTATTAATTCAGTTGAGAGTTCAGATTTCACATTTCAGATTCATCTTCGAGCTTGTGATATCCGTCCTGAAATAGTGAAGCTCACCTCGTACTGGTCTCCGGGGCAGAGGCGAGCGAAGCCGATCAGACCTGCAAGTGAAAACACATGTTCGATATGCTGAAGATAACGAGGCGCTGATAACTTGTAAACCGTGTGTGTGTGTGTGTGTGTGTGTGTGTGTGTACCTTTCATTTTGATGTGTAGTGCTCCGAGGAGGATTTCCAGCTCTCCTTCGATAACGGACATGTCCTGCAGAGAGGAGAAATTGGGTAAGAGAGGAATTTTAGAAAAGGTAAATAAATCTTCAGCGGGGCGCCTTTGACAGTTTCTGTTAACAGAGCACTTCTGCTGGGATACTTTTCACCAATTTTCTGTCCAAACGGAGGTCAAAGGTCAGGGTCATCTGCAGATCACCGCCGACTGAGCATGTTGAGCTTTCATTGTTCTGGTCGAAGGACATTTCAGCGGATAATTCTCAACACATTTATTCGGCTTTGTGAAAAGATACAGTTCATTTCACCACCTCACTGGCTGCTGGTTCTTGTCTGGTAATGACTTCACCTTTTATTAAAGCCGCATTCACAGCTTGAACTTTTATTTTCAGGCTCTGTTTGAATGTAGCTCGACTCGACAGAATGTTAAAAAGATATTTACAACCTGTTCGAGAGTCACAAATTGGCCACTTGTTCTCATTTCTGGCCCAAGTCGAATTTAGTCTGCAAATGTTCGGTCTTATTAGTCTGTGTGTCACGGTGATCAATTGCTTCTTAACTGCTCATCTTTAGCCAACACAAGGTCGCCGCGCCGAGCTTTATTTAACTATTAAAATTGGAAGTTCATACAGCATAGAAAAACTCTTTACTGGCTCTACAGCTTCAAAGATATCAAATCTTGGAAGGATTTTGGATGACCCTCGTAGTTCTTTCGGTCTTCCTACAAACAATCGGTTGTGGTTTTTGACAGCTCCTTAAATTTTGATAAACAGATGTTTAGTTCAGTTTGTCCAAAACTAAATTATCTTCAGGCACGACTTCTATCCAGGCTGAAGCCCGGTCTCACGCTTTAACTACCTCTCAGTTAGAGGGGTGTAATTCTTTGTACGTGGGTGTAGAACAGCCGCCTCTTCGTTTGTAGAAAATGCAGTGACCCGTCGTCTAACCGGTGACCACATAACACCAGTATTGTGGTAGATTTAAGGCTTGTTTTTAAGGTTTTAAATGGACTAGCACCACTCGATCTACCAGAACTCGGGTCGCACTGAGGTCTACCAAACAGATTTTTTTGGATGTTCTGACACAAAAATACAAAAATTGATGATCAAGTCTTTGTGGAGGCTGCCCCTGATCTCATTTAACCTCAGACCATAAAAACAGACCTCTGAGAAACTCTTTTACACGACGGGTTATGTGAATAAAACAACATGCTGCTATCAAGAGGTCAAAAAATGATTCAAATTCTTTTTATAATCAAAGTCTTCTTTTATTATTGTACCAAAACAAAATAAAATGTGCATCGGTAATAGATTCCTGGCAGAGTGCAGAGAGCAGCAGATGACGCAGCATGTGTGGAGCAGACTGATGCCTCCTGTGTGGGCTGATGTTTCGAGAGGTCACGGCTGTTGGTCACACGCTGCAGACCAAAATCAACTCAAAGGAAGAACCAAGTGGCCGATTTATGACTCTTGAAGAGTTGGCAACACTTAAATAAATCTGTTAATGTTCTGTCCACACACACAAACACAAAAATTTAAATCTTTCCGCATCAGGATTTGTACCGTTGTTTGACCAATTCTACAACTGAATGCGACTTTACACCCTTTTACATGAGAGAGAAATAAAAATAAACATTGTGTAACTTTTCTGCCATTAACAGGGTGAACAGTGTCTCTGTCATTTATATATATCTGTTCTCACACTATGTAACTTTGTGCCCTGGGTACAGCCATGGGAAGTATGTGTTGTGCCAGAACTGGAGCCGGACAAGCGAGCGATGCAGCCTCTGAGGACATAATGGCAGAGGAGAAGTGAGCGAAGCTGAAAGCTGAGAGACAGACGCCGAGCTGGCCTTCTTGCTGTTGTAAGTAAGTATTATCTGGCTCTTACGTCTTATGTGTTGTTGCGACTTTACAAAAACTGCTGCTACAAATAAAAGTTCAATGTTTCCTGTCGTCCCACTGCAGTGCTGCCAAAGCATGAGCGTCTGTACGTGAAAACATGTAATGAATGTCTCTGCGTTAACCAGATTCCTCTAATGTCCGACCGTGATTATGAAGTTTCACCATCTAGAAACCAAGAGGTCGCACCATTTTTTGGAACTCCAGCAACCCATTTAAACGCCCGGAGGTTCATATTTTTCTAGAACCACAATCGCTTTGTGATGTTTACTGCGAGGACACCCAGTATGAATACAGTGTCAGTACAGCGTGTGTGGTCGTACATCTAAATGAACTTTTGACTAATCAAGTTTATCTGTCTGTGTGAGAGAGAAACAAAAAAAACAGAAAAGAGAATTAAAACTCATCAACAGTGGCGGAAAGTAACTAAATACATTTACTCAAGTGCTGCACTTAAATCTAATTTTGTGGCACTAATACTCGGTGCAGAGGGAGATATTGTACTTTACAGACTAACTAAAGCTTTAGAATAAAAAGTTTCAGATTAATTATTATGGCAACAAATAAATTCCGATTTGATAAGCAGTTTATAAAGTTTCCATATAGAGCAGACCGTCGTCTTTATAAGATTATTTAGAGAGACCCAACAGTTCCCACTATGAGAGAGAACTTGGCGACGGTGACATGGAAAAACTTCCTTTAAGATGTAATACAAGTTATGATATTCTGCATAAAGACTTTTACTTTTGGTACATCATGTTGCTAATACTTGTAGGAAGAAACTACGATGGCCATGAAACATGCAAAATACATAAGGTAAAAACATAATGAGTCTTAATTTCAGTTCATTATACACGATTAAAATAACAGAGCTATACACGTGTTCCATATGAGCCACTGGACCTTGAAGTAAAAATGCAGGACTTTTACTTCAACAGGCAAAAAGTGTAGTAGTTGACAAGTTGATGGAAGCGATTTCGAAACGTCGAGGGAGAAATGTGAAAAAGAAAGAGTGAGCGAGGAGGGCGGAGAAACAGAAGATCACAGATAGATGTAAACGTGTGAGCATGTGTGTGAGAAAGAGAGAATAAATGTCCTGAAACACCACATGACAGACAGACAGACAGACAGTCCGCGGGTATGAATGAGTCCTCAGTCGTCTGTTAATGATCCTCAGCCTGCGGCTACAAACACAAAGATCACCGTGGGACCATCACTCACACACCAGATTATTTCGTTTGGCAGCATGAGGACCGTTAGCGGCGACTGTTGGCCCCTTCGCTGTGTGGACATGATGGATACGTGGCAGACATTGTTTGGCCTGAGTACGTTTCAATTACACCGACTCCCTCAGTGACCGTTCGCGGACGCAAGATTCTGCTTCGGTTTTTCAGAGGTGATGAAACTGTTTGTTTCCACAGCACCGCTTAAATCTTTCTGTACGGATCATCAGGTGTTTTTCTGCGAATGAATCGATTCTTTCAGCTTCATCACGCTGCCCAGTGTCGTCGACTTTGTCTGGATATTACATAAATGATATTATGTTTAGTTTTTCTGAATCGTATTCTGTAAAATCTACATCTACATGTGAAGACAACTCACGGAGGCTACAATACATGGCCTGCCAATATAAAAAAGCTCATTCTAAAGTAGTAAAAAAAACATAGATATAATAATACTTATTTTTAGGCGATTATATACAAATTAAACATTGTTATGCTTATTATATTAGTCATATTCTGTATATAGAGCCCTCCAAGTCGCCACAAAACAGCAGTCTATTGTCTATTTGAGACCTTTTGCCTCCAAACTTGTAATATTATATAATACTATTTAAATTATCGTTGGAAAATATTTCACAAAATAAGTTTTCCTCTTTCATCAGTGCATCAGTTGTAACAAGTACTTCTACTTTTGAAATGTGAATCAGTTTCACTGATAATACCTTGGACCTTTGCTTTAAATGGAATATTTTCCCAATGTAGTATCGATACTGTTACCGAAGTAAAAATATCTGACAGTAACAGTTGGTTCGGTTAGACTGAGCCCTCGGCTCTGGAAGTTGTTTACAGCAGGAAAAAGGAGACGTGATGAAGCTGTTAATGTCTTCTGCATGTCGTCTGTTACACAGATGCTACCGCTGAGTTCACTTCTGAAGAAAGTCGGACTTTGAGGCTTTAAAATAGAAAAAAAAAGTTGCATGAATTTCTTCGACATGAACCCGTGTTTGAGGAGATCACATCATGCAGTCGACGCAGTCATGTGTGACGTCCGTCTGCTGCACACGTGGTCAGATCGTGACACAGCGATGATTAATGTTTTACACCTGAGACGCATTTTACAGAACTGCAGCAGAGACACGTAACAGGAAATATTGTTGGCTTATCATCCTCAAATAAGTCGACTGCATCGTGCAATCTTAGATCTGCTCGGTTGTGTCTGATTAGGCTTTAATTAAAAAGTTAATTTAAGTTTCATTTGGACCAGGTGCCAGCCATCAGGTGTTTTGTTGGAGGCTATGTCTCATTTCCAAAGATCTGTCGCAGCAGCTGCCTCCGTTGTTTTTATTTATGCATTTCTGGGGAACTTTGCAGACCTGCCTCCCCGTCCGCCAGATGCCCTCAGATATTCCCACCGATCCCAGCCACCTGGTCCTTCAGTGTTTCCCTTCACATCATGTTGTGCACTACTGTTTCAGACATTTTCTTCTACCTGTGCTGCTACCTGTCTGTCTTTCCCGCTTATTCAGGCTTGACTGAACAATAATTTTTCCTTTTTTTTCCACGACTTGTTCTGCTTCAGTGTCGTGTGCATTTTGTCCTCAGTCCTAATGTCTGGTACATTAACAAGAACAGTCTGAGCACTGGAAGGACAGTAACCGGCACACACACAGGATGCCGTTTGTTTTCAAAAATCTTGCACCGTTATTTCTGTCTTTACTCCATTAATAAATCAAGCGTTTAATTTTTAAAAGACAGAAAGACACAGGTAGGGAGAGTAAGCAAGTGAGAAAGTGAAACTAAAAAGAAACTGAAGCTTCACTTTATATTTCCTCATATGTCAGTTTGCAAATGAGCATGCCGCATAAACAAAATCTCTAAAGTTAAACTATCTTCAGTCTGGAAATGGAGTCCTGAAATTGGAAAGACGTGTCCTGGTTCTCTTTAAAGAAGCTCATCAGGAAAGAAAGCCTTCGATTGAAGAAGTGAAATCAGACACGCTCGGTACCTGCAGGCTGTGTCTGTGGTTGCGATTGAGCTCCAGCAGACTCTCCCTGGAGGCTCTGGTGGACGGGGACAGCGAGAAGGCTCTCTTCATGTTGACCGCTCCCTCACACAACCTCCACTGGATACAATACGTCTCATACAGCTCCTCCACCTGCAGGGACAAGAGACCGAAGCGAGAGTTCAGCAACACAATTACGCACAATCATTTCCTTTCTTTCCACAAAACGTCAGCTCACGTCCGGCTGCTGTAACAGGTTGGCTGAACCTTCCATGGAATGTCAAGACAAAAAAAAAACAACCCTCAAATCTGTCGTACTCAAGTTTTCCATACCTTTAATTTGAAAGACAGAAAAAGAGTTCCCTGAGTTTCCATCACATCATCTTACCTTGCTGATCTGAAATTCTAGCCTCCGTATGTATCTCTCCAACGCTCTCATCTCCTGTGAAAGCAAAAATGATTCATTTATTAATGTATATGAAAGTGCTCAAGTATGACTTGGTTTGACTGCAGTGAGGTAAAATGATGTGGCTCTGGTGCAGAGATTACCTTCTCCAGATCGTACAGAAAGGCCTGGAAACAGAGAAAACGCATCATTCGTCATCACAAACGTCTGAAAAACAAATCACACCGCCCTCACACACACACACACACACACACACACACACACACACACACACACACACACACACACACACACACACACACAGTTTCTCACCAGTCTGGAGTTTCTCTTTGTCTCTCTCTGCTGTGACGACAGGAAGTCCATCTCTGCCTGGTGACCCTCCAGAAACTCCCTGTGGACGGTCACATCAGAAACATTCATGATTCATACGGAGATCTTATAACATCTGAAGCGGAGCTGCAGCATCCACTTCATAAAGTACAGTGGGTCATCCACTAATCCGAACATTGAGGTGGTTCGACCCCTTGCTCCTTACTTCTTCTTCTTACTTGTAGTTCATATTAAAATACACGTTTAAGGTAACTAGCGTCGGACATACTTGAGTCCTTTGCGTAACGCCTGGAAGACCCTGTCGACCTGATCCGGCTGCAGAGACCAGATAGATCCTCCACTTCTGCTGGTAGACAGGTGCATCTTGGGAGATTTACCTCCCGTCATGGCTTTGGAGCGAAGAGAGTTACGAGCAGAGGACGGCCTGAAAACAGACAAAGACAATGAGAGAGATTTCTGAGTCAAATCAGAATAATTAAGATTATTAGTGATCAGTTCAGAGTTCAGCTGCTTAAGATTTAAAGATGATGATGATGAAAAGTGATGATGTAACCTCTGTATGTAACCTAAACCTCTGTGGCTGAGAAATGAAGCCAAGTACCAAAAACTCGAGGCTCTATAACAGTCCCACCAGGATTTCGCAGGCCTTTTTTGAGATAGTGGCGGCCTAAAATCGAGGTCTTCAAAAAAAATTCTGGTGAAAGTTGCGGTGCTTTTTACATTTTTGTTGCAGGAGGAAGTGAAAGTTGCGAAAGGTTGCAATAAGTTGCAATAAGATGCAATAAGTTGCGATTTGACAGTCGCACCAGGGGTTAGGGGGCCCTGTCGCCGCAGAGGGCGCAGCGAGCACTAAGTCCACGGCCCCGGGAAGCATCGAGGTCCAAGCGGGCGCTGTAAAGCTTGCAGCTCCACCTTGGCCCCCGAGCCTTTCTAAGCCGACCCAGAGCCGGTCGCGACGCACTGCTGCAGAGGAAATTTACAGGCATTCACTGAAGTTGGAGGGTCTGCCATAAGTCCCCATGTTACACTTCACAGCAGAAATAAACATGTTTACAGCCTGGTACAAAAAACAGTTTTTGTCTCTATAGCTAAAATATAAAGCTTCTATAAGTTCTGCAGAATTAACACCATGGCTGCTGTGATTGACAGGTGGGTGTCATTACAGGTGTTTGAGCCACCAGGTGTCTATTAGCTGGAAGGAGGACTCAAAGATGGCGCCAACCAGAGCCACCACAATCTGAGCAACGCCTCTTTATACTTTCTGCGGTATCGTCCTGCCTATTGTCTCTGTATTAAGCTTATAAATATACAAACATGCAGCAAGAAACAAACTCACCACCTGTATGCTGCTAGAAGATGCCCATGCCTTGACATACTGTAATTGTGTGTCCATGTACACATCTGTACAGTGTTGTTATTCTCACCAAATGAAGCTTCACTCAGATTTAGCAGATGTCCTCTCTAATTATGGACTCGCATGTAAAAGTGTTTTTTTATGGTGTGTGATATCTGTCAGTGCCTGCGGTGTGTCATGTTTACGGCCGTGGTCACGTCAACATCAAAAGCTCCATAACGAAGAATCATGGGAGACCACCACGCGGTGTTATGCTGTCAGGACACGAACACAGTGGAGACGCTCAGGAATGGAGTGTGTGTTTGAGAGACGCAGTGTGTTTCTGCATGTTTGCCTAAGATAGAAAAATCACAGGAAGTACATTCCAGCTCTGTTCCTAACATGACATTCTGTTCTCCGTCTCTCTGGGGACCGACGGTTGACATCTGTGTGTGTGTTACTCATTTATCCTCCATTCAGAAATAACATCTCACAGTCTGTGGTGCGTTCAATCTCTGCCCGTCAACGAGGAACAGCCTCGTCTGTGGGTGAAGGGGTTTCCCTCCACATGACAGTTCAGCTTCAACCTCTTTAAATCTTAAAAAAGACAATAGCTGACTTTATTTCCTCTCTTTGTTCAAGCCGCACGCAGTGATGATTTACAGCCGATCCGAGGCCAAAATCTGGTCAAAGTTCCTTCCTAATTGTAATTTCACTGAGCTGGATTTTTTTCTGGTTTATCTTCTGCTGCCTGTCATTCATCCCGACAGTTGTGGGAATAAATGGACGTCTCCTCTGGGAAATAATTCCTCAAATACTTGACGCCTTACAGACGTTTCTTTTGTTAGTTTGGATAGCAGTTGTTTTTTTGGCAACGTTACGGTCTGAACCTTGAATGAATTAAAACACTTCCATGCATCCATTATATCTATTTTCCATAACTGCTTATCATTATCACGGGAGGCTGGAGTCAATTTCAGCTGACATTAGGTGAGGTCGGGGCCTGGGGGTCAGCCTGGACACGCTGAATTGGAACTAGATGCTGGGGCAGTGACAAACTTTTTGTGTGGAAAAATCAAAAAATTTTACTAAAAAAAGGAAATAGACATTAAAAGTTGTTTAATTTTATTTAAGTTTATTTATTTTTAACAATCTTCATGTCTGACAGCTGCAGTTCCAGATGAATCCATAAAAGCATGTGCAGGTTGTGTTAACGAATATTCTCCATCATCGTAATGTCTGTTTTCTTTTTCAGGGGAACTTTTTTTTTCAGTCCTTAAGTTGTGTCAGGACTTATTATATTTGAGTTTGTTTACTTCGCCTCCTGTTCCCCTGCTGGTGCTCAGCCTGCCAGCTGCCATCACTCAAACACTGAGGCACACCCCGTCCAGCCGTGTGAGATTAAAAAAAGGATTTCTGATGTTTCCCCAAAAAGCTCTTTTCCTCCTTTTATACATTTGAAACTACTGTATTCTATAACTGTACCGGCAGAACAGCAAAACAAACAAGCAACACAAAGCAGACATTTGTGAATGCAGAGGGGATGACTGGCGGCCTTGGTCAAACGCTGTGTGTCGTATTTCAAGCACTGTAAAGCTGGCAGCACTGTCAATCACGTGTTCCTCCCTGTTTGTTTTTAAAGCAATTTAAAGGTGACTAAGTTGTTTTTATGTCTACTTTGATTCTCATAGGCTGTAGCAGTGTGTCGCTCACCGTCGTCGTCCATTCAGAGAGCTGAAACCGGTGAAGGAGCGGCTCCTGTGGACCAAACCTCCGTCAGAAGGCGAGTCGAATCGTAGCTTCACCGACATCCTTCAGAGAGAGAGAGACAGGAAAAAATCAAATAAATGACAAGAACACAAGAAAATAATTACATGGCCAATGATTTAAATCCGCCGTCTCAGGATTTCTAAAGATCTTCTTACATTAACAAGCATCTGCAACCAGGCCCTGTTCAGGCAACTGTCTGATTTTGGTATTAGGGTATGTAAAAGTAGGTGCCAAAGCCAAGAGTGTCAAATTGAATGAATACTAGTTTGTAACTGCTTGTGTTTTCAGATTCTTGTTGTCCATCTCCATTTCTTCTCAACGTGCACACAACCCACGGAAACACTGAGAGTTGAGGGTGGTCTTTGCTGGTTTCAGACAATCCAAAACAGGAAACACAGCACCAACATGTCTGGGACACATTAAGAAAAAAAAACATCCTGAGACACACACACACAAACGTGCATATGCTTGTATGCAGATGGAGAGCAGTTATGGATTTACATATAAGTTCAAGCTGTGCAGCTCAAATTACACTAGTTGCAGCATGTCTAGGGGAAGTTAATGTTGGTGGGTCAGTCAGTCTGAAATCATTCAACAACTACTGATGGATCCCAGAGGATTGAAGCCTGATAACTTCTGTAAGTTCTTGACTTTGACTCAAACTATTGCACACAACCTCCAACTAGCGGTATGTAGGGGAATAAACTGTATCAAAATACCTCAAAATTTCAAAGGAACAAAAACTACTAAAGTATCAGGCTGCTAAATTGTCAAATTCGTGTACACAGTGTGCACATAAAGAAGTTACAAGCTAAAGTCTGACGGCAAGAAAAATAATACTGCAAACGTGGCTCTACATAGGATCAGGCACTTGGAGAGTGTAATATTTTCCACATGGTGCGTGGTCTAAAAAGTTTTAGAAACACTGATTCAAAGCAAAACAGGAGGTTAACATGGATGGTCATGGTTCCCAGAGGATGAATAATCATTTCTTAAGAAATCCTCTGGTGTTTCCTGCAGCCCAACCAGCAGTTTCATCTTTTTGGTTTAAAACCAAACCATTCGATGAATTTCCATGAACTTTAGTCCAAATATTAATGAACTGTAATCACTCCAATCATCTACCACTTCTTTTTATCTGGCCATTCACCTCTGAGATGAAACAGGTTCCTCTGTGACCTTCTGATGCCTTTCTGATTTTGAATGCGTGTGTTCTTGTTTTGCCTCAAACAGAATGTTCCAATATCTCATTGTTGCACACCATGAATAATTATAACGGGGAGTTTGGAACGAATTCAAGCGTTGGTAGAGAAACTCATCGTAATTGTAGCCGACTGCGCATGAAATAAGATTCAGGCGAAATCGTATTACACCATGATAAGAGAGCGCGAAAGCATTTCCTGTATGACAGTGAAGAAAAAAACTACCACCAAGTAGAAATGGTGGATCAGTGATGAAGAGCAGGCACACAGGTACACAAGCTGCAAGCTCCACAGAAAAATACTGTGTGTAAGCGAATATACGATAACTACGTACTCGCACACACACACACACACACAGTCTGGACACCATCTGCTCTGAGTCTTTCATGTGGTTCCTGTGACGCTGAGTTTGGTTGAAGCAACAACAACTGTCTTCTTCTCAACAAGTTCACAATGAGTCAGTTTTACTATAATTTATAGTAAAAAAGATCAATCATTGCCAGAACTTCCTCATTCTGTCGTGTTCAGTCAGTGTGTTGATGTGGATACAGGTCATCCTGTTCATATCTGGGCTAGTATGGAGTCATTTAAAATTCAAATAAACTTAATAAAGGTCATTGTCTAGGATTTGTACTAGAGGAGGAATATGCTGCCAGTGTAAGTAGTTCAGAGTAACCCAGTTTGGAGTCCTGACCCAGAATGTAAAATACACTGTTGGGTCCTGATGCCAACATCAACACCGTCACCAAGCAACCGCGCATAACACACGGGGATGGAGAAACCAGGTCTGAACATTATGAACCAAAGATAGCTAAGTAAGCACTTATACCACACACACAGACACACACACACGCACACACACACACACACACACACACACACACACACACACACACACGTCATTTCAAGGTGAAACATGATTGATTCTTAGCAGTTTTCAGCATCCATTGGAGCGATGTCTTCCCCTCTTAAAATCACTCTGCCGAAACATTTCTGGGAAATGCAATGCAATGAGACGTTTGCTGTTACTGTATCCTTGTGTGCGAACAATAGATAGTATGTAATATGGGTTCGTAACGTCACGCACAGGTTCCTTAAGAGCCGTTATGAAGCTCAGAGTGTGGATCGTAGGTGGAGCCGAGTCGGGCCCAATGACGCCTGGAAGCCTTAATATAATCTGAACAGGTGACTTATATATAAATTCACCCTCAGTACAGTTGTCATGAACGGGGAAATTAGCTACAGAGACCAAAACTGTTTATTGTACCAGGCTGTAAACATGTTTATTTCTGCTGTGAAGTTGGACATTTGAACATGGGGACTTATGGAGACTCACTTCTGGAGCCAGCCTCAAGTGGACGTTTGAGGAATTGCAGTTTTTGGCACTTTCACGGAAAGTTGCCACTTGTTGTGAAATGATATTAAATCTGGCAACTGTGCATTTCCTAATATAACCTCGCTGCTCTACAGATGCTGCAGAACGTAATCGAGCAGTCACAGTTATAGTCGTGGCTGAACGCCACATTAACCAGCTGTAACAAACTATGTAAAGAATGCAGCACAGCTCCGTCTATCAAACAAGCATAAAGACCATTCCTGCAGTCGCAGACGACATCAATCTCCACCTGTCCGCTCAGTTACACTCCCTGCTTCAACATTTTTTCAACAGCTCACACAATCAGCTGTAGGGAGCGTCTGAATGCAGCTGTTTCTGTCAGTCGCATCATTTAGAGAATAACGTCGTCACGGTGTGCTGCATACGCCTGACAAACTTCTGAATGTTTGAGCCCGCACAAAGAAACGAGTTAGAGGAGATGAGATGCTATGGAGCATCGACTTTGTGTTTGTCAGAGGAATTCAGGGATTTCCTCTAAAAACCATTGAATCACCACCACATGTGGCCATGAAGCAGAGAGAGGAGGAGGAGGAGGAGGATGATAAGTGGTTAGTGGGGAAGTAAAAGATGAAACATTGAGCTTAATGTAACCAGCAGTAATGAAGTGCAGTTACTTACTCTCCTTCTGCAACATTTCATAGGGAGATATTGGACTTTTTACTCCACCATATTTTTAACCAGTAGCTTTTTAAAAGACATATTTTACAAACAAAACATCAATTATAAAATACAATAGTGCATCTGCACCAGCGGCAACTTTAAAATGTTGCTTACATGCTATATGATCAATAATATGATGTGTAATACTGTAAAACTCTGAAAATGGAACCTTCTGCCCAACAAGTACTTTACTTTAAAGTAATATTGTATCAAGTTTATTTCCAAAAACAACAAAATATCGGAAAAAAGGGACATTACAAGACGGAAGATGAATAATTCTAAACCAGAAGGTATTATTCACTGCCCAGCTCAACCCTGGATATGTGTGGATGAAGTGTTTATAATCCTGACACACCCTCTCCTCCTGTAAATGAGCTGTTTGAAGGAGTCTCACACTGCTGGATGGTGTGACTGTGTTTAAGGAAAAAAGACATCTGCACTGTTTAAACACAGAGAGAGACAGCAGGGGAAAAAAGAGAGAAATGGATCAGAAACAGAGCGAGAAGTTACATCCGACTTTAGGGACGAAGAGGAGAGTGAGAAGCAGAGGAATGTGTGAGAGAGATTATACATGAATCATATTCGTCATCATCATGACCACATTTATTTGTTATTGCAGCATCGTGAATAAGTTCAAGTCTGGTATTTAAAATCAAATCGCCTGTTTAACACCGCCGTTTAATAAAAACCTTTCAGTCAAAAAATGAAGACTTTGGTTTCAGGTCTTACAGACGAGTCTTAATTTTTAGTCTTTAGTTCACATGTAAAATTGGTTGATTCAAACTTTGGTTGTTTCATAGTTTTGTGAAAAAGATCCAGTGGCTTGGTGTCATAAATCAGAATTATCCTTCAAGTTTTGGTCTCGATTGCAAGAGCAAACTTTAAAAAACGAAACTTCTGTGATGGTGTTGTTCCTATAACCTCCACGTTTCTTCCAGTGATGGCTGACACCATTTTCTAGGCTTCTCAATACACTGCTGATACAAAAAACTATTCTGTTACGGTGACTGAAAAAAAAAAGGATGTAATCAGATCACAGATACATACAAATTTAGAATTAAATGATATATGCACACGTCACAGCACCAAGAGTGAAATAAAGCCTTAAGCAAACGTTAATACAGTCGACAGTTTATTATCGCCATGGATCCAGAAGAAGAAATGTTTCTCTAGGTGAAAATTTTAATGATATTATTTCTGATTTGAAAAGGTGAACGTCATCACAGCAAAGTTCAGCCTTCCAGCTGTTACAAAGCTCGATGTCAGGTCACTGTTTACCTGGAAAATGTTTCCTCTGAGGTAATTTTTTCATTTCATAACCTGCACTATGTGGTCTTGAGTTATATATTTTCATTGCAAGTCCTCAGGCTACTGAAAAGTACAAGCAGAGGACATTTTTAAGCTGATCTCTTTTGCATATTCGAGGTGATCCAAAAGTCACGTTGCCTCGCGTTGCTCGGGTTAGGTTACCGATCTAACTATTGGATTACATTCTTAAAGCAATCCTCCCGGCCCTGCTCATAATATAAAAAGCTCCTGTGGTTTTCACTCAAACTGGCTCCACACCAGCTGATTTCACTGATGATTAATTAGCTGCCGGTCGGCTGGCTGGAGGTGTGCAGGACGGCGGCTGCAGTTGCTGTTGTGTTTGGAAAAACCTGCAGCTTCTTGTTTCACAGTGATTGAAAGCGACTCGAGAACCACTTGTGTAAATGTAATTGAGAACATGTGAAAAATTTATAAAAACCTGTAAGGATACGTTCTAATTACAGGTTTTACTGATGAACCGAAAATAAATAATATCTGGAATGTGATTCGATGAGGGAGGCGCATTCCTCGAGTGATGATGAACTCCGAGGGGACGAGGATGGATGAAGTGTGTGTGTCAGTGTGTGTGTGTGTGTGTGTGTGTGTGTGTGTTTTTAAAAGGGGTGTCTAGAGGAAAGCTGGGGAGAGATCTGGTCTTAAAAAATTAGCCTTGACCTGCAAGTGATTTACGGGGGTCCCATGTGGTGAAGAGGTGGGAGGCTGTGTGTGTGTGTGTGTGTGTGTGTGTGTGTGTGTCTGGCTTCAGAGCTGTGAGCATGCAGCTGACCCTCACAAGGGGCCTGTACATCGTCTGTGGTGGCAAACACACACACACACACACACACACACACACACACATACACTCAAGCAGACACACGTCAAACACTTAACACGCACGCACAGTTCAAAACTCAAACATCAGGAATTGATTATCTCCCTCTCCTCCCTCTCAGGGTGTGGTGGTGTCACAGTTGAATGTGGGCTCATTGGTAATCACTCTCCCTCAGCTTGGTGTAATTAGCCTCATTTCTGCTTCATCGTTGGCCTGGTTTTGACTCTTAATGATCAGTTCCTTTCCCTCAGTCGCCGTGAGGCCGGAGCCATCAAACAAACAGGTTTGTAAAGCTCCGGAAGCCTGAAAACTCAAAGGGCTTCATGTAAGGAACTCCAACTGGCACATCTGCAACGCTGTTTCGGTCTGTTCTCCACTCAGCTTCGAATCTGTTGCATAACGTGCGTGAACGTTGTGTGTCTGGCTTCTCGGCTTGAGTCTGCTGCTCTGTGCAGATTGACGCATGCTGCTCGTCAAAAAAAGAACAGCCGTGTATTCTCGGCGGATCATGGAGCTTCCGGTGGGATTACTAACATTGACTAGAAGGGCTGTGATCAACTCTGGCGGCCGTGGGACACCGGGAACATCCGACATCCATGACAGTCCAGGCAGCACGGCTAACAAACAGAGCTAACAGCAGCAGCAGTTTACTTCACTGTCCATCAGGAAACTCTGTAAATCACAGAGAGTTGAAAACCAGAAAACCAGTTTCACCAAAATCAGTGAAATAGTTGGTGGTGTGTGCTGTAAGTTAGATGTGGGTGTGTCCCACAATATAAAGACTGGTCATACATTAATATGCCCAAAGTGTTTAACCTTCCTGTATAAATTCATCTTCAAACAAAAGAGATTCAGATAATCAAACATGCCAGAGCAGCAGCACAATTCTCTGAAACTGAACCTTTGGACAAAAGGAAAAATGCACACAGACCACATTGTGCCTGTGATTACTGTAAAGCCATGATCAGAGCTGCCATTTGATCTGAACGTCCTCTTTTAGGACGGATCTGACATAATGGAAAGAATCCAACATGCTAACCAGCACAGATAATGATGTCTGTTGATTGTGCGTGTGTGTAACCTGACCATATGGGAAACAGCTTCAGTTTCTGTTTGTTGAAACACGACAGAAAACAACCAAGGAACCTTCTGGATGTACATCGTCCGTCTCCTGGGTTTAAGTGTTCATGGGCTCCTACTTCGTAGCTCCACTCATCCTGCCTGCATGTCTCTGTTAGTGGAAACATATTTGATGTTATTTTGTGTTCTTCTTTCCATCTGTCCTCTTGTTTTTGGTTCAGCTCCCTGTTCTTATTTCTGATTTTTTTCTCCTCTCTGGCTCACGGATCATCTGTGATCTTCAGAAGACGGCTTTAAATTACTTTTGAATGCTCCTCTGGGACTTTGCTGAATTTCCAAGTAAACAAAATCCACAAAACATCTTTTATCGTATTAACGAACAAATCTCCCTCTATAGAGAGTCATGTCGGTTAGAAGTTAGTCGCCATAAATCGTCGGATCAAAGAGATTCTTCAGCAAGACAAGAGAAAGAGTTTGTGATCATGTGTTAAAGAGAAGAAGAAGAAGAAGAAGAAGCTTTTAATTAGCTTCTCCTAAATTAAAACATTTGTTCTTTCTTGAGTTGTTTTCATCCAGTTTCAGATCATCACTGACACTCAGCACCTCTGGCTCGGAGCCAGCTAAAACATGATTGGCTCATTTTAGAGGGGTCAAAGGTCACGGATGACTCATTTCCCCCAGGGTGAAGAACTATGCAGCTCTGGACACACACACACACACACAGCTAACAAACAGGGTTTGCTCATAACCTTCCTGAAATAGCGTCCATAGTTGTCATGTGTATGTATCCAGCAGAAGTCTCTGATACTCTGATTCACTGAAACACTTTCGATAACAACAACAAATCCATCTTTGGAAAAATCAACACACTATTAATGAGCTCCCGTGATTGACGGACCTCATCAGGTATTTAAAAGAGTTTCTCTCCAATCTTTGGCAGCAGAAGTTTGTTCATGTCCTGCACTTATTCATAGCCTTACTTTTAATGTCGTGTTTCTACAGCTTAGTTATGTCTTTATGTATTGATCCTCTAAGATATAGCAGGGTTAGAAATGAGGTAAAAACCAATTAAAATAGAAATATATACAGTTGTCCTTCGCTATAACGCGGATCACTTTTCGCGGACTCGCTGTTTCGTGGATTTTTTTCAGTGTAATTTTGCACTTTTTACAGCGTACTGTACAGTATGAACGCGCATTGTGTTCTGCGTCCTGTTTAAGGGAGTACTGTACAAAATGTGTGTAGAAAGGTGTATAAAAGTGTGTGGTTAGGGGTTTTACGACCTTAAAACATGTATAATAATTGTAAAACTTACTTTGCGGATTTTGTTTATTGTGGGTTATTTTTAGAACGTATCCCCCGTGATAAACGAGGGACCACTGTACTAGAAATAGAAAGATAAAGTACTTTTCACACACCTTTCAAGTATACACTCATGGTATGCTCCTGTATACCTTTTATTAAAAATCATTTTTGCCATAGCTTTTGGCAAATGTTGCCACCGCTCGATCTCCATTATCCATCATCTGCTATACTATAAGTGCTTATCCTTTGGAGGGTCATGGGGGACTGGATACAATCCCAGCTGGGATTAAGCGAGAGGTGTGGTACAACCTGGAGAGTTTTTTGCAGGGATGATCGTGTTTTCCCACCAATATCACTTTGGTTGTTAAACGGTTTTCATTCAAGGACTCTTGATACCTTGATGCTAGAAGCAAACCAGCTTGTGTTTCCACCAGTTTTCAGCAGAACCATTGTTTTAACGTCATCAACGATTATAAATGATGATTAGATTATGATGAGCCCACTTCGGTTTGCAAGGAAATCCTGATATTTTTTGGTTCCAGCTGAAAACCATCTTAATTATGAACCTATTTATTTTTGGTCCGATTGCTCTGAACAATTCAAAATTAGGTATAAGCGACCTGGAGTGGAACTGTTCATGCTCACATTCATATCCACAGCCAATTCGACAATGAACCTCTTACCCTGCACGTCTTTGGGAGAAAACACCACCCAGATCTCATTTCAAATTAAGTACTTCATTACTGATTACTGATGCTTTGTAATTAAACTCTGCCCTTTCACATGCACAGGTTCATAGCTGGATTGGAAAAGTCAGAGTTTACTGGGCGGTTGATTACAGTTGTGGAGATTTTTAGTATCAATGGTCAGTTCAGTCAGTGGAGAGAAAGTGCACAGAAGTCCGAGATGCTGAAAGCTTTACTGATGCTTGGCCAAGGAGAATGGAGGATTTATCGATACACGATCAATGCAGCTGTCCTGTCTGACTCGTCTTTATGTCTTTTTGTTGACTGACTCTGTAGAGGCTTCTACGTTATGAACCTTGTGACCTCGGTTACATACTGATGAGCTGGAAGGCGTCAGCCTTCCTAAACACAAACATACAGCTGCTCTGTGTCTCAAAGACGGAAGTCAGAGTCCTCATGACAATCTAAGATTTAACACCGTCCCTACAGTAACCTCAAGGCATGCCTGACCCCGTGTAACCTCCATGTGTAGCAGAACATTCTCTCACAATAAGCAGCTTCATGAGTTTTTCAGGATCACCAATGTTCGGCTCAGTGAAGCTGGTAAACCAAAGAGAACCAGATCAAGTTAAACTTGCTTCAGCCTCCTGGACTGAAGGAAAGGAAATCCTGGCAGCAATTAGATTTTTGGCAAACTAGTATATAAACATATTTTGTAAGAGAAAGGGTTGGCTATAAACACTAACATCAAGGGTGTGGAGAGCCGTATTTCTTCTTCTTCATCCATTTTAATGTTGCCTCACAGCCTTCTACTGTTTATCTGTCTTCTCGAGCTGTTCACAAAGTATTACGGGTACGGCTGGATGCCAAGTGTGACGCTGGAAAGTTTTGAACTCGGACATACACACGCAATCAGAGGGTCAAAGGTCAAGGACGAAAGGAAGACCATAATGTAAACATTATAAATATGAGAGACGATAATGTTTTTAGTGGTGCATTGAGCCTCAAAGCTGGCTGGGACAGCTAAAAGCATTTGATTTATAATGGGTGATAACACATCGCAGTGGTATGATGAGGTTTTGTTTTTAGGTCATCTGATCGATTGTTGTTTTAAGTGAGTGAATTAACACTGAACTGGAGTTCTGTTAACATCGGCTTTCAACATTCAGCTCTGTCAAAATGTTTACATTGAGTTTGGAGGGGAAAGAAACAAGGGCCATGTTAGGAGAGAGGTGGAGGGGTGATCAACAAAAAATGAGGCTTGCTCAGGGTGAATGGGAAAATATGATCTTTGGGAAATCTTTCAGCCTAAGTCTATAAAATATGTCATGTTGAAACAGTAAAAAAAACAGAATTTCTAATTGTTCGGTTGTATTTCTTTCTAGTTTCAAGTGTTTACAATGTACACAAATTCCCTTCGGCCCCCCTGAAATATAATCAATCCGTGGTTCACACATCGCACTGGTTGCCAAAGTTTTTAAAGTGTTGTACAAGTGTTGTAAGAATGATTAAAGTCCTTTATTTAAATATACTACAATATAAATTCAGTCCACACCTGAAAAGCCGTGGCTGCACCTGCTATCTGTAACCACACCCAACAATGATGTCACAGTGTACTGACACGCCCCACAGTGCACTTCTGGGTCACTGCACCGATTTGAGAAGCTGACAAACTTTCAGTCTTTCAAACCTGAATTCATTTTCAGGTTAATAAACAGTGCTACATTCTAAATTCTAAATTCCACATTCTAAATTCTACATTCTACATTCTAAAAGATCAAAGCAAAAGAACAAGTTTCGGCTCTGGGGTGACCATGATGTGTGGTGTATCTGAGAAAGGGCCACAGCCAAGACCAGAGCAAAAGAACCATGATGTCATCAGATTCTGGTTCTAAATTCTAAATTCCACATTCTGAATTCCACATTCTAAATTCCACATTCTAAATTCCACATTCCACATTCTGAATTCCACATTCTAAATTCCACATTCTAAATTCCACATTCTAAATTCCACATTCTAAATTCTACATTCTAAAAGATCGAAGCAAAAAGAAAAGTTTTGGCTCTGGGGTGACCATGATGTGTGGTGTATCTGAGAAAGGGCCACAGCCAAGACCAGAGCAAAAGCACCATGATGTCATCACATTCCGGTTCTAAATTCTAGATTCCACATTCTGAATTCCACATTCTAAATTCCACATTCTAAATTCCACATTCTAAATTCCACATTCCACATTCTAAATTCCACATTCTAAATTCTACATTCTAAAAGATCGAAGCAAAAAGAAAAGTTTTGGCTCTGGGGTGACCATGATGTGTGGTGTATCTGAGAAAGGGCCACAGCCAAGACCAGAGCAAAAGCACCATGATGTCATCACATTCCGGTTCTAAATTCTAGATTCCACATTCTACATTCTAAAGGATCGAAGCAAAAGAACCATGATGTGATCATATTCCGGTTCTAAATTCCTAAATTCTACATTCTAAATTCCACATACTACATTCTACATTCTAAAATATTGAAGAAAAGAACAAGTTTTGGCTCTGGGGTGACCATGATGTGTGGTGTACCCGAGGCAGGGCCACAGCAAAAATCAGACCCAAAGAACCAGGAGGGCAGCAGGCGGGGGCGAAAGGCGAAAGGCCACAGGCGAAAGGCGAAAGGCCACAGGCGAAAGGCGAAAGGCCACAGGCGAAAGGCCACAGGCGAAAGGCGACAGGCGAAAGGCCACAGGCGAAAGGCCACAGGCGAAAGGCCACAGGCGAAAGGCGAAAGGCCACAGGCGAAAGGCGAAAGGCCACAGGCGAAAGGCAACAGGCGAAAGGCAGGCGAAAGGCCACAGGCGAAAGGCGAAAGGCCACAGGCGAAAGGCGAAAGGCCACAGGCGAAAGGGACAGGCCACAGGCGAAAGGCGAAAGGCCACAGGCGAAAGGCCAAGGCGAAAAAGTACTTCTAAATTCCACACATTCTAAATTAACATTCAATTCACATGGCTAAATTCCACATTCTAAAGTCAACATTCTATTCCAACATTCTAAATCTATCTAAATTCTAAATTTCCACATTCTAAATTCTAAATTCCCATTCTAAATTCAACATTCTAAATTCAACATTCTAAATTCTAAATTCTAAATTCCACATTCTAAATTCTAAATTCCACATTCTAAATTCTACATTCCACATTCTAAATTCCACATTCTAAATTCTAAATTCTACATTCTAAATTCCACAGTCTAAATTCCACACTCTAATTTCCACATTCTAAATTCCACATTCTAAATTCTACATTCTACATTCTAAAAGATCAACAGAAACAGTGAAGCTGTGAGATGTGAAACAAAAACGAGCTGAAAGACGATAAAATGCTCCGAGGGAAACTGTAGATTATGTAGATTATATAATATTTCACTGTTTGTGAGCAACCTCTCTCATTTTACACACAGTCATTGATCAATAAAACCATCAACTGATATATTTTGAAGTAAAAACTCTGACGTGTTTTCAAATCGATTGATTCAGAGTGCGGTGTTGGAATATGTAAATTATTAGATCATTATTTCATTTGAGTGGCATTTTAATGTTGCAGCTGGTCGAGGTGGAGCTCACTCTTCTTCGCACTTCATTCACTATTGAGTAAATTAATCATCTTAAATCATAGAGATACTACAGAGATGAGGACTGAACTCTGAAGAAAATAAAACAACACTCAAGTAAAACTATAGTTGAGTGAACGTACTTTAAGATTTAAATCAGGTGCTGAGTGCGTCATCTAAGCGGAGGGTCGTGGTTCGATTCCCAGCTCCTCCAGTCCAGTTGAAGAGTCCTTGGGCAGGCTACTGAACCACAAATTACTCTCGCTGGCTGTGCCATCAGTGTGTATGGATGAGCTTAGTATCATGAGTGCTTTAGATGGTAAGCACTCCTCCTGCTCCTGATGTGCAGTTGGCACCTTTGGCGTGTGAATGTGAAGCGCATTGGAGTCTCTGAAGTAATTTTCCAATTACCGCTGACCTAAATATAACTACACTGAAGACGGTTATTCGAATGAATGAAATGACAATAATTATTTTATGACATAAAAAGACTTTTTACTTCACTGGCTGCTGGTTAGGCAGCCAGGAAGTCATTTCTGCTCACAGTCTCCGAGCTTGAGTACAGCTGAATGTAAACAAGACGTATGAATAAAGCGAATGGCAAAAATTGGGAACAGACAGACATTCATTTCTTCCACAGGAAATCAGGAAAAAAAAGACGTAGGTTAAAGGAAAGTAGAAGAGAGAGAGAGAGAGAGAGAGAGAGAGAGAGAGAGAGAGAGAGAGAGAGAGAGAGAGTGTTGGAGGAGTTGTCCTCCTCTGCAGCTGTCATTCCTCTGGCTTCATGTTTCAGCCGGGGCCATTTTTCACGTCGCTGGTCTCCTCTTTCCTCTCTTTTTTTTTCATTTTCTCAGATTTCTTTATCTCTCTCCCGTTTGCATCTCTTCCACCCTCCTGCCTCCATCACTCTGCATCTCTTTTTCCCCTGGTTCTGTTTGTCTCTCTGTTTTTTTAACTCAATTCTGCAGATCTCCCTCACTCCCCTCTCTCTCTCTCTCTCTCTCTCTCTCTCTCTCTCTCTCTCTCTCTCTCTCTCTCTCTCTCTCTCTCTCTCTCTCTCTCTCGCTCGTTCCCTCTCCCTGCTGTGTGTTGTATTATGTTGCGATATTCACGGTTCCTGTGTGTTTAGGCCGAGCCAGAGCAAAGATTAAAAGACTCGAAAGTAACTCGATCTCTTAAATCTGTTGACATAAACTCTTCACACACGGTGTGCATCTCTATTTTCCGAGGAGATACAAACATCTGGGCTCCACACACACACACAGACACACACACACACACACACACACACACACACACACACACACACACACACACACACACACACACAGACATGTGTAGCTTCTCCAAGTCCTCAAAAAAGATACAAACATCTGTACTTTCCAACACACACACACACAGCGCTACACAAACACTTAGATGTTTTTCGTGCGCACATTCATCATCATCTTCTACAAAAGACAAAAAACATCTGCCCACTCCAACACGGCTCACGGTGACGAGCACATCTGTTAGTGTTGGCGAGCTGATGAACATAATCCTTATCTGATTACGTTCATCAATAAACAGCTGACTGCGGAGTTATGCTAGAAATGTCCACGATAACCTTGGCATGCAGATGTGGATTACACTTAAAAGTCCCTGGGGCTGTTTATGTTTATCGGGACAACTGCCAGACTTTCATCAGAGCATCCAGAGAGAAAACGATTTACGGTGAACTAATCAGCAGCATAAATCACATAAAACTGTCCTTAATACGTCCACAGGCGACCAACCAGAACTTAAGTTATGTACTTCTCTGTTGCACTTTCGTTCGTTGGAAACACACACACACACACAGAAAAAGACAATACCAGTTGGTTCCTGCTGTCAAAGTAAGATAAAACTGGTCCAAGAATACACTCAGCTGACAGTTTATCATAGGCACAACTAACACTAATAAAGTCCTGCAGTAAATCCTCCCTTCACGAAGGTTTCGATGTTTAGTTTTGGTTGAATTTGTGTTGATTCAAACTTTGCCATTTCCAATGACGGGTTTGCAGAGCTGTTGAATTCCAGACAGGTTCAGTAACAATAAGGACAAACGTGCTGATTTGTGTTGTCAAATTAATGGTTGTTACATATGAATGAACAAAGAAAGGAAATACTTGCAGTTGTGGATTCTTTCCTCCTTCCTCCTCTTCCTAATTCTTTCCGGTGATTTATTTGCTCAGTGGTGCTTATGCCGGGTTTGTATGCATACTTATTAGATAAATATCATAAGACAACACTCATTCTAATTCCCCGATGAGGGCTAGATGATGTGAACTGGAAACTGTGATCCTCACTTTGTCTTTGTATACCTCCATTTCTGTTTGGGATTACTGAGTAACTGTTAAGTCAAGGAAAGAGAAAAGGAAAAAATACTGTAGCACGTTTGTTTGTCCTTGTCAGCTACCGTAGTGCTCCACCCTGGTTTATATCAAGAAACTCAAAGACTTATTTATACAAAGGTAACCTTCTGTTGTAAAGTAGAAATGATTTATAACCAAGTTCATGTCTGTCAGCCACAGCCCAGGCAGTGATTGTCATTTAAAAACACATTTGTTACCCTGGTTACCAATTTATTATAATATCTTCTCACACGTATGACCACATGATAAGCACCAATACTGATACATTCAGACAGTGGCAACCTTTGTAGCTGTGAAGTGAAGCCAATGGCAAAAACTGCAGTTCCTCAAACGTCCACTTGAGGCTGTCTCCAGAAGTGAGTCAGTCTCCATAAGTCCCCATGTTCAAATGTCCAACTTCACAGCAGAAATAAACATGTTTACAGCCTGGTAAAAAAACTGTTTTGGTCTCTGTAGCTAATTTCCCCATTCATGACAACTGTACTGAGGGTGAATTTATATACAACCCACCTGTTCACATTATATTAAGGCTTAAAGTTCATGCAGGATTAAGAGCGTGGACGCTTTGATTGACAGGTGGCTGTTGTTACAGATGGCTTTTTTGAGCATCCAGACTTCATTTGACCCGCCTCAGCTCACGATTTTAAATTAGTCGGGAGAGCCAGCACACTCTGTACTTCACATGCAGTTCTTCAGAAACCTGTTGGTGAGGTTACTTATACGACTGTTGATATTTATACTGTCTTTGAGACTGACACGCAGACCCAGGCCAGTACAGCTAGACTACTTGATCCATCAGACATGATCCATCTCTAGGTCCTGAAGGGAACTGACCTGTGAAGAAGTCTTTGCCTCAGTCTGTACAGCATACGACACCCTCTGTGCTTACACCCAAAACAACTTCAAAAGAGCAGCAGAGGATGGATCCCTCTCTCAGGAAGGACACGTGGAACACACCAACATGGTAAAATGAGTATGGAGAATCACAAAATTATAGAGTGAAGCAGGTGTGACCCAGTCTCATCCTCCGTTTGTTTACATCCTCTGCTGTCCACTGATCTAACTCCAACATGGACATCATGTCCCTCCATGTACTTTTCATTTCATTCATGATCTGTTTCTCTCTCTGTGGCTTTTTATTTTCACAGCTGAGGGGATATTAAAAAGGGGAATCCATATTTGACTCTCTCTCTGTATCCATCTCTCATCAACCCAGTGTGTTTCAGTCCCTGAAGAGAGAGAGAGAGAGAGAGAGAAAAAAAACAAAGACCCGATAAAGAGACATCGCTGTGCCTGAACGGGTCTGTCCAGTACACTCTCAGTCTGTTTCTTGCTGTCATTTTTGATTCTCTGTGATGTGAAGGACACGAGGAGGAGGAGATGGAAGAGGAGGAAGAGGGGAAGAGGAGGAAGAGGGGAAGAGGAGGAAGAGGGGAAGAGGAGGCTGGGGAGAGGTTCTAGGTTTGTAATCAAACCAACTCTCCATGGTCGTCTCCTCGATTAGCCCTGCTGTCAACACCATTTAAACCATGACCCAAACATGCTGTACACATAAATACACACACACATAGAATACATGGACACACTGCCTGACAGATGCATCTGTTCCTCCACGTGTGTTTATGTGCATGCAAGCTGTATCATCTTATCATAAGTTTAAAATGGATGTTGGAGTACAGTATATATGTATATGTTTGAATTTTTCTATCTGTCTGTGTTGTCTTACGTTTCTTCATCTTACTTCTGATCTTATTTGTTGATGTTTCTCATTTAAATTGAATTTAACAGAAAAAAACTTGAGAATATAAGCTGTTAAGCACAAACTTTACAAAAAAAAACATAATTTAAATTAATTCTCTATTTACCTTTTATTTTAGTGTCTGATATTTCACATTTAAAAAAAACGAAGAACTGCAGTACCAAAATGTTGGAAGAACTGAAGTTTGGATTCAGATTTATAACTCGACACTTGAACATGAATCACTGGATGCGGATGCATGCGCCAAAACGTTGCTCTCTGAATCAAACGAGTCAAAGCTGAATAAAATTATTAGGATAGGTTGTTCTGTTCAGATACGCTACAGCAAGTTAACGGAAAGAAACCAAATCCAATACACACACACACCTGAATCAAGCAGTTGGCACCACGGTTTTACTGTTTGTATGTGCCAATAAATCAAGTTATAATATGAAACTGTTGTTATTAAATTCAGATTTTAATTTTCCCCAGAAAAGAAACGTCAGCATGTGTAGAGAGAGCATCAATGTTCCAAAAACTCGAACGCTGTGTCTCGTTACCGTTAATCTAGTTTATATCTTTGGCATCATGTGTACTTTAAATTCTGAATACAAGTTATTTATATCATTCAGTCTTTGTACTTGCACCCTTTTCCTAGTAGTTTCCCTTTAGATAATAGCTATCATCAGATCTGAAGGATTACAGTGAGACATTATTAGGCTTTCAATAACGTGTGATAGACAGACAGATAAATACGCCTCCATAGCAGAGTGTCGAACATAAAAGTCTCACATATTTCATTCCACTCTTTAACTACTGTACGGCACTGACAACTCCTTGGAGACAACGGACGGTCTTAAGTGTGTTGAGCCTAATGGGTCTGTAGCTTTTATCTGGCCATGTGCTGCAGGCATCAGACTGCTGATTTAAGACACTAATATATCCAGCAGAAAAGATGCTCACAGCAGATGTAGTATATGAGCCCCGGAGGTGCCGTTACAGTAGACTGGTATTTATCTCAAACTACCGGGTGGAAGCTTTTTAGGGATTTAAATCTGAATTTAAAATAATGGACTAAAACTACAACGGCATCCAATTTATTTTTCAGGGTGTTAAATAGTTTATCATAGAGGAGGGTGAAGACAGGCCGATATTTTCAGGGTCAGTTGAGGAAGTTACTTTTTTCCTTCTGTCCATTATTATTATTATTGTTCCACATCAGATCCATCCTGCTGCATGGCACAGTCCTCACAATCAAACATTTGAGTAGCAGTCCTCAGCTTTCGTCGCTATCCACCTCCCTGCACACCTGTCACTCACTCACACTAATCAGCCACCTCCTATATACACCTGCCCTCACGCTTGTATGTCCGATTGTCTTTTGTGCCTGTGAGCATGAAGCCTACCATACACTAGAAAAAAGACTAAGTCCAACATGTTTGTGCTAGAGCGAACACTGCGTGAGCTGAAACTATATTCCTTATATCATAACATCAAGATGAGAGAAAAACCAATTTAAGACACCTCAGAGTTTTACCTTACATCAAACGATCAAGATGATGGGAGCGTGCCGCAACTAAAGCAAGACTGGAAATTTGTCTGCAACCGTGAAATCCTCTGAAAAGTAATTTGGTGTGAGGACAGCATTAGTGAACGAGCCTTTGTTTTGCCTCCTCATGATCTCAACCTGTTCTTGGTTTTGGCTCATCTGCCTGCCTGACTTCTTATTGGACTTGTTTGCAGACAGCTGCTAACATTTAGCACTTGTCATTTCACTCCTCACCTCCCTCAAGTCATGTCTCATTTTGCACCTTCCAACTTGGATGTGAGAAAGAGGAGCAGAAGAAGAAGGAGGAGCGAGGATGTGGGAATATCCTTTCTCAGGCCAGCATTGTTTTTGGGAGACAGCAACTACTCATGAGTAAGTGACATTAACACCCGACCACTTGCCGTGTCAGAAATAACATGTTTCAATCTGTAGTCTGATTCCTTTGTTAACAGACCACGTGTGGAGTCAGTCATTTAAAGATGAATATGTGTTATATTTATATCTGAGCCAAGATAAACTTGGAATGGAAAATAAGAAAAGGGGGAAGAAAACAAAACTGCAGTATGAGAGTCATGCACATTATAAGTCAGATCAGCTGACACAAAGAATCAATCAGATTTTGATCTAAGGGGTGTTTAAAAAAAAAGCTTCTGCATGGGATACACATGTGGTTTCTTGTGTCCTGGATCAAGATCTGGAGGACGGGGGAGTGTGGACAGCAGGGATCATGATTAGCATAATGGAGTATCTGTTCCTGAACGAAAACCGAGCAGCAGGACGCCCCGGTAGCTCACCTGGTAGAGCGTGCACCCCATGTATCAAGGTTAACGTCTTTACCGCAGCAACCCAGGTTTTATTTCAGCCTGGATCCTTTGCTGCATTCTCCATCTCCCCTGAATCTCCTGTCTGTCTCTCAAGCCATCACAGTCCAATAAAGATATTTCTTCAACAAACCCCCCCAATGAAACTGCCCTCCTACCTTATCTGCTTTGTGGTCCTTGCACCATCCGCCGGATTTGTCAAACACTAGTTGTGTCCCACAAACGTTTATAGTCCATTTAAAGTCAATTTTTAAATGTCCACTTGCATGTTTGTAGCTCCGCTGACAGCTCAGCATATTTTTGAATCACTTGATGACTCAAAAGGGATTTCATTAGTCACTTACTTAATGGACACAGCCAGTGCTTCCTCAAAGCATCTGCTTGTGCTCTGTTGAAACTTCCCCCGTGGACGCAGAGTGTGATGGGTTCAGCAGAAGATAAGGAAGGATGCATGTCTTGCACGTCTTTACGGTACCTGAGGGTCTTACAGCTGTTACTGTAGTTCAGGATTCACACAACTTTCAACTACTGCCTGGCAGTTACTTAAAAGCTCTGAGTTAAAGTGAGATAAATCTAATTTCTGCTACATCAATAAACATTTTACTTAATTTAATTTGAAGAGGAATCCAAATCTGTTTCTAATTTCTTCTACCTGTCGATACAACAAGTCACTGTCGAATGTTGTGTGCTCAGCTCCATCTGTTTATGGTAACAGTGAGATTTGTCCTGCCTGAAACAACAAACTGAATCTGCCATCTGTGATTTGTGATTCAGTTTGGTCGTTACAGCACAGCTTCTTACTTGGATTCCCTTTTGAGCCTCAGATGTTTCACTACAAAGGGATGTAAAACATGTTTAGTATGCTTCTGTATAAATGTGGCATCTTTTTGTAATGTGTAAGCAAGACTTGTGTGTTTTTGGTTTATAAATGTCTGAGGGAAGGACAGATTTAAAGTGACCTGTCATTTGATTACACTTGCAATGATTTCTTGGCCACTTGGGGGCAGCAAAAACACGATATTGACAAATTATCACCTTTTTATGTTGATCATAAACATACCTATTTACAAATCAAGCAGTTACAGAGCAACATTATCATTCATCCACTATTTTCTAGCTTTGCTTTTGGTCTCTACCAACTGCTGAGGGAAATATTTCTCTATTTAGCTGCACGGTAAGTTTTTAGAGGCTTTTTTTGCTGCCACTAACAGAGAGTGAGAGTGAACTAAAATATTGCGGCTGTACCAAGCGGAAACCTCCATGGCTGTGAAGTGTCAAAACACTACAGTTCCTCAAACGTCCACTTGAGGCTGGCTCCAAAAGTCTCCATAAGTCCCCATGTTCAAATGTCCAACTTCACAGCAGAAATAAACATGTTTACAGCCTGGTACAAAAAACAGTTTTGGTCTCTGTAGCTAATTTCCCCGTTCATGACAACTGTACTGAGGGTGAATTTATATACAACTCACCTGTTCAGATTATAGAAAGGGTTCAATTTCTGGTGGCATGTGATAGCACTCCATGTCTTTACCCATTTTGACCTTTACAACAGCTCTTCAGAAACCTGTGGGTGACGTCATGGAGACTACGTCTATGATTTATACAGTCTATGGGCCAGACGGAAAGAACGAGCTGATGATTTACTGTCACCTAAAACCTATACAAAGTTCATGGTGTCTCCTAAACCAGAGGAAGTTTACATCTCTGGTTTGTTTGGAGTAAACAAGAGGAGCCAGGTTGTTTGGACAGAAATAGAACAAGTTCTAACTGAGGCAACAAAACGAGAGACTGAAAAAGACTAAAGTCTCTGTGAATCATATCATGTGTCCAGCCACCTGCAACATTACTATTATTATTCTAACCTTCTTCTGTTATGAAATTCTCAGGTTTCTACACACACACACACACACACAAAAACACATGTACAAGAAAACAAGAATAAAGATTACAGTGGGAACCTGTTGCTGTGTGTGTTGTATTTGATACCCAGTGGCCCTGTAGGGAGTGAGGCCAACGGGTTCAATACAACAACTTTACTTAGACACACACACACACACACACACACACACACACACACACACACACACACACACACACACACACACACACACACACACACAAAGCTGTACTATCACTTCTATCTGCTCTTGATGTTGCATTCAGCCTTGGAGCTCCATCACTGCACAGCAGGTAGAGCCTTGATCCGTCCTTTTGGCTGATTAAAGCCTGAGCCTCGAAATTAATTGGCTGTTATGTAATGTGATTACGATGTCAGCTGGCGTCCACTTTCCTCATCGGGAGAGGCGACAAACCTGATATACACAGAAAATCAGCGACAGTGAGAGGAAACGATGAAAAAGATGAAATCTCTATCTCTGACTTTTACGATATGTGAAGAGACGAAAGCTCGAACCACTACAAAGATATAGACAGTAATTTTATCTCGTAACATCGTAGTCAGCCCACCTCAGTTCAACAAAGATCTGCGTCTAGATCTACTAAGATGCCAGTGGTCGGCGTCATCTACGTTCTCATACATCCAGAAACTTGTGGCTTAGAGTCAGGCATGTGAGTCTACACCCTAACACCTAATTCAAACTTGACAGAAACAAAATAAAACTCACCAAAACCATCTCGGTTCGTCTCTCCACTGTTCCATCAATCACCAACTCTGGTTTCAAGCCTTAACTCAATGTGTTGTGGGTGGGAAAATATTGCGAGAGGGAGGTAGGGCAACAGAGAGGCGGCGGGGTGAAAGTGTGTAGCTCCAGAATATTTATTAGAATCAGTAGCAATAAAAAAGTGAAAAACTTTTTACATATATCATCAAACTGTTGAAGAGATAAAGTCTTTGCCTGAGGTAGAGAATTGAGGTCAGCTCACAGGTGGGATAAACAGTCTCTGACTATTTTGCACATGGAGGTGATTATCCAAAGAAATTGGGGATTTGAGAGTTCTGTATTTTATATTCAGGCCTTAGCTATAAAAACGACCCTCCGCTCTCAACTTCCTTCAACCCCCGTGTCTGTATAATGTTGCTTAGATTCCTGCATTTCTATCCAATGACCAAGATATTGCTTTGCGTCAGGGTAGCCAGCGCCCTTATGGAGCATAAACCTGATCTATGGAAATGAGCAGAATGCATATATGTAGGCACAGCGTGCAGGGCTTCACAAAGACAAGGCTCCCTGCGGCTCAGCAGGCGACGGTTTGGAAAACCTGGCTCAAAACATGAACTGCTGCCAGGGACTGCAGGGAGCCCAGAGCTAAGAATGTCAAACGCCATGAGATTTAATCCGTAAAAAGGTCTCCTCTCATACACTGCATATTACTGCACTTTGTATGATTTTCTGCAAGTTGTTCTTCACGTTATCAAGCCACTTGGAAGAGGAGTATCAAGATTTATTCTTGCGTCTTCACTTCGCATAACTCAATCTGATAGGAAAAGTGGGCTGGATGCCTAAAATAAAAATGTGAAGCTACGTACTGTATGTGGGAAGCTTTTCGCCGGTGTTTTTCCTTTCACATGATTGACTTTACTTGGCATAATGTAGGCCATTGAAAGGGCCCTGTGGGGTGAGCTCAGCCAATCTGGAATTCCACCCAAGTGTGAAATGGAAATTCTTGTTCTGCCTCCCGAGGCCACGAGCGTTTTACTTAGACAAATGACACTTGCGGGGGGCATCCCCGACACAGCGAGGACTTAGTAAAAAATACACCCTAAAACCCAACACTTGTTATTTGTTAGATCTGCTGTGGTTTGTCGTCCTCAAGTGAGGCTGGAAAAAAATACTTTCTTTGTGTGTCAGGTCCCTTTCTCCTCAGCAGGTAGAGCAAAAACCAGATGTTTCAGGAAAACCACGGTTAAGATCGTGAAAAATCTTTAGTGAGAGCTCAAACTTCTTGCACCTGGTGCTCAAACACGCCATCCTTAACGCTTTTCCTTGACATCGATGGAACACATCATGAGATTAGGCCGAAGTGATGCGAAGGAGAATTCATGAGGACGTAGGAATCTAACTGTAATTACATTAGCCTTTTTTTTATTTATAACCAACTTTATTGATAACACATGGAAAATATGTACAGCGGCAAGGTCAGTGCTGTACAATTCATACCTCCAAATTAATGCTGGCATGGAAGCTTTTGACCTTTTTTATACATTTGTTTAGGAAAAACTGATTTTTTCTTAGTGCATATCACAACAGGTGGGATTTGGCAAAACAACATTAATGGTACTTTTTAATGACGATCATGTTGTTAACTCCAAATTCAACATGCTTACTCTTTAAGCTTACTGGATAGATTTGAAAGAGAGGAAAACTATATGTATGGATTTGGAGCCAATCTCTTGTTTCTACATTTACCCGGATCCGCCATTGTTAATCTGCAATGTTGCATTGCTTCAGGGAATTGTGGGACAGCAGTATCTACTTCCTGTCACACCACGGTGAGGTCAAGCTGGGTTTTTGTCTTGTCTCATTTCCTGTTTTATTTTGAAAGATAACTTTCCTCTCATTTCAGGTCACTTGCCCTTCCTCATGTGTCACCGGTCTGATTGTCTTCCCTGTCCTGATTGTTTCCACCTGTTCCCTATTACCTGTTGTATATATTGTCTGCGTCTCCCTTTGTCCCGTGCCGAAGTGTTTCTAGTCTTTTGGTTTCGTTGTCTTTAGCCTAGTGTATTTTCAGCCTCATTGGAGCGCTTTAAGTTAATGTTTCATAGCCTTTTGTTTCTCCTCGTTGTGAGCGATTTTGATTTTGTTAATCTTTGATAAGAGTTGTTCAGAGTTTTTTCCTCCTTGGAGTGATTTTTTTGTTTCACCTAGTTTAGGCCTTGTTACATAGCCTCACTCTTTCGAGGGTGTTTGAAGATCTGAATAAAACAGCTCTCTGCTCTACTCTGCATGGTCCTCCTTGAGTCCTGGCCTGACAGTTCCCTTTGGTGAAGAATGGTCAAGTGTTTCCAGCTCTTATCATGGCCACTACATAAATACTTCTCGGTCAGGTAGGAACCTTCCTGAGCAAGAAAGACTACAAACAAACAAGACAACAGAATCAGAGTTCTGCCAGTCTGCGGATGTTCATCCAAATGAGAGTAGTGCAGAGAGGTGTTCAGTTTGCTGTTATCTGGATGAATCAGCTGAGTAAACACTGGAATCCCTAAATATGTGGTACTTGGACTGATCTGGGTTTTGCTCTGCAAGCTCATGCATCATAATAATATATCATAATAACATATCGCCAGACATAAAAGGTCAATATTCTGCAGAATCCCGGATTAAAGTGCCAGTTTTACATCCAGTGTCAAAGTTGTTTTGAATTCTTGTTTCTCCAACATGCCGTGGCAACCAATACGGGTTTATAGCGATGGAAAGATTGTGCTTGTTACAGATCTGTGACAGGATAAAGAACTCTCCTGCAAAATATGAAATATGCAACTTTCACCTTCAGCCTCACGACGTGAAGGACACACCACCTTCTGCACCGACACTAAGTTGTATTAAATTGTGTGTGATGTTATTTCTAATGATACTGGGTTGTGCATTTTAGTAAAAACTGCTCCATGTAACAGGCCTCAGTTCAGTTCAGTACAGGACTGTTGTGTTTTGAATGTCAGGCTGACATTATCTTCTATCAGCTGTAGACAGAACAGATGCTCCAAGGCTCATTCAGGGGAGCGGGCCACATGCTGAGATGTGATAAAACACAAACATGCATACGCTGTACATACCACGAAGAGGGCATGCGGATACTATGAACACACTGTCCATGTTGGATATTTTGTTTTATTCTGTATCATTTGGATTCATAAAAATACTCACCGTGATTCAATGATTTATCCACTGAATCTGAAGCTCCGCTTGGCTTCGCAGAGATCGACAGTGAGCTTCAGCTCATCATTTATCTGTACGGCTACAACTTTGCTGCTTTGGTTCACTCTCATAACTCTCATAGGGCTGTTTTTTAGAGAAAGGGCTCTAAAAACCTGCTGGACACCTTCTGCTCAGCACCGAAATACCCTACAGGGACTAGCTGATAAACACAGGGCGACATTTAGCAGCTAAAGAACCAGATATTTCCCTCAGGAGTTGGTGGAGACCAAAAACAGAGCTAAAAGAGGCTGAATATCGGACTTATCTTCATTATTTGGACACAAACACGTATGAACTCAGAGTTGATATGTCTTAAAGGCTGATAGTATCTGGTTTGTGTTTTGAACACACCCCGCTGACCTGTCAGAGATCAGACCACGGGTTTGACCTTTGAACCTGGATGGTTGTCAGCGTCGAAGGCGGTGGAGTGTTGCAGCATCAGTGTGTTGTGTCAGATTGGACTCATGGGCCCTGCTGATCACTGTGGAGCCTGGATGAACTCTCCAGAGTTTGACCTTAAAATGTGGCCATGTGTGAGGCCCTGGCAAAATATGTGTGTGTGTGAGTGACCGATTAACACTCTTCTTTGCTGCTTGCTGTAAAATAATCTGAATCTTCCAAATAATTGTGCTTTAACACAAAAAAGAACTGAACGTTTTGGCTTTCAGGATTCATTTTAAACATCGCTGCCGAATACAGTTCAGGAACTGACGAATCCCAGAAGCATCAAAAGCTGTTCAAAGGATTATTTACTGTATCTCTTCTGGAAATGAGTGGAAGCAGCAATTTATATCTGGAAAGTAGGTAATGAAGCAGCAATAAGTTTAATTTATGATAATGTGTTTCTGGAATAAATTTAGGCTCTTTAGTCGTTCCAGTTGGGTCCAGTCTTTTTCTTTGACATTGTGCAGAAATCTCTACAGCAGACTTATTACATCAATAATAGCCAAAGTACTCCTCTGTACTGTGACTATCATTTGAAATACAAAGGTGTACCTTGTTCAGCATTGTACCAATAATGTGTCTCACCCAAAGCAGTCATTGGGGGTTTATAAAGCTGTTAAGCTTGTATATGTGCAGCAGTAAAAGTTTTCTGTAAATTAGTGCACATAAAAATGAGAGCAAGCACAAAGAAATGACAGCCTAACTATATCTGCTTCGTGGTTTGCAAAAGAGCAACCATTTCCACTTTAAAAAAATCACTGAATGTGTCTCATTGGGTTTTATGGAAACTATTTACAATTCAAAACTCTAAAACTCAGAGGAGTTGCAGACAGTTCGACAAGGAGACACCCATTCTTATTTATATACCCAAAACATCTTTGGCTGGTTAAATAATAAAAGTGTCCAGTGAAACGTTGCCAACCAAATGAGAAAAAAAGGGCTGTCCCCTGCCCTGTAGTTTCTTCTATAGTTAATTTTTTAAAGAGGTCAAAGAGGCAGAGCTCCATGTTATGAGATTGGACCCCTGAGGACGGTGATTTACCGGATGAGCTGTCAGGTCCGTCCAGCAGTTGTTAAAACCAATATTTTCTCTCCGTGAGCAGAGACAATAGGTTACATAAGTTTAATTCTGGAGGGAGACAAACGTCAGCGGTGGAAGAAGTGCTCACATATTTTACTTAATGTCATAATGTAAACGTAAGTCCTTCATTCAAAATACTGTTTAAGTTAAAGTGCAAAAGTGCTATCAGAAAAAATGTACTTAAAGTCCTCGATCTGCAGAAAAATTACTTTACTATTATTACTGATAAATCAATGTTAGAACAGCATTTTACTGTTGAGCTGCTGAGTCATGAGAGGATTAGACAAAGTTTTACTACACAAAACTGTGTTAATTATTTTGGACTTTGCCTTTTTCATAGCTAGCTGTCAGATAAAAACACTAGATAAAAAGTAGTAGAGTAATGAGTCGCGTTTTTCGTTACAAAAGAGACAAATGCAATCCTGAAACCCATCGGCTAATACTACTCAGACAACAAATGTCCAAAAAATGTTGGTCCCTTGCCTTTAGATCCATCTGCAGATTCAGTATGTGTTTATAACAAGTGGCAACCTGCGTGGCTGGAAAATGAAACACTAAAGTCATAAAACTGAAGTTCTTTGAGCGACCACTTAAGACTGGCTACAAAACAAGTCAACCTCCATACGTCCCCATGTTCAAATGTGATGTGATGTCGTGCATATCTTATCTATGTCACGGGTTTATAGGCATTAGCACTTGATTTAATGTACTTTTAGTTATATCCAAACATTAAAAGATTCACAGCCAGAAAACGATATTTACTGTGGATTAACACCTCCTGGTTCCAGATCTCGACCAAAAAAGTTAACTACCTTTTAACTGAAGTGACACTTTTTCACTTTTGACTCTTTGACTGGACACATCAGCGTCATCACTGCTGACCCAGTAATCATATTTTTAACCGTGCAGGTCAACAGTAGTAGTCCGTGTGAGTCTTCCCCCTGTTGTGTGAGGATCTATAATGCTGGAGATCATAAATAAAGAGCTAACTGTTGGAGATTTAGCTGCATTCTTGCTTTATTGGGCAGCACAGCGCCGTGAATTGCGACAGGAAATATGTTCGAGAGAGCAGACAGGACCTCTCTGTGTTTGTGAACAGTTAAAACTCTACAATGTGCCAAGTGTGTGTCTGACTGCTCAGGAAACCACTAAATTTAATATATGACACATTAAAATGGGTTTTCATGCCATTTTCACGGGCTCTTAATTTGAAAACATAACACGTAGGTTTAGACAAGTGAAACAATTTTAGGCTGAGGTTACAATTTTTTTCTGAAAACAAAAACACCTCAGTTATTTTTAAAATGAAGTAGGAGACATTTACATTTTTAGATCCCAACATCGAAACCTTACTGTCTGTCTGGGCTGTTTCAGTGCAAAATAAATCTGTTTGTAATAAATCTTGAACTTGCCCTTAAATCCTAAAAAGCCATTGCAACATGGCACAGATCAGCTGTAAGACTAGATAAACACAGTTTACTTTAATTACTGCTCAAGCTGCTGATAACTTGTTGCACCAAAGTCACCAGAACGTTCACTGTAATTGCTAAATGAACTGCGGGTGTATGAATGTGTCACATGACAAAAAAGATGACACAGTACGCCTGACCAATACCAGTCGACAGACCAGTTGAGCTGTTTAAACCAGTGAGGGAGTGGGCAGATTTCTTTTATTCAAGCTCCAGAGAGACCTGATACAAAAGTCTCTTTATGTAAAAAAAAAAAAAAGACTGTCTGTCTGTCTGTCTTCACTCCCACACTTTAAAAACTAAAAACATATTTTCACTGCAGCAGTCGTGGAACAATAGAAACGTTTCCTTCCAAAAATTTGGAACACGCACCGTTTGAAAAAGAAATCACTCCTACTCTTGAATGTATTGGTTTCTAGTTAATATAAAGCACATTTCCTTTACCTGCAAATACAGATGTTGACATCTGTTTTCTTAAACTCAATCATCGATCAAATATGTGGTATTTTAAATGAAACCCTCCATGTATTCGTCGTCTTTTTAAACACTCATGACACGTTATTATAAACCGAATATTCATCATCAGTTATTATTTTGGATCGTATGAAGGATGTTTTCAAAGTCACCTCAGTTTGGTGACATTTTTTTGCTCATTTGCTTGGATGAGAAGATTGGCACCAGGTTAAAGTCTGAGCCGGTTCGCTTGGCTTGGTAGAAACTAGGAGAAGGGAAATGGCTAGCATGGCTCCAAAGGCAACAGTATCCATCAAGTAGCACCTGTAAAGCATACTAATTAACACGTTTTATCAAAAGATGGAGTGTAAAACTGACACCTTGTGGTTTTATGGGGGGGGTTCGTGCTGCTGGACAATTTCTTGGCTGGGCTGAGGGGACTCCAGGAAGTCACTGTGCTCAGCCAAGAAATAGTCTTGGCTCTTAACGGCCAGTAAAACCACAAGCTGCTGTTTTCACTCCTCGGTTTTTGCACGGTTTAAACAATGACATGTTAATTAGTGAGTTTAGGAGGTGTCGGCGGTGGATTTTGTTACTTTTGGACGTACGATTTAGTGGCGTCCAGCTGTGTGGCTGCTGATTGCAACCCCGTCGCCTCACCCTGCTCATTCTAACGTAGTAAAAACATAGTGACACTTACTTTCAGGTGATTATACCCCAATGAACACATAGTTATGAATATTATATTCTCTAACATATTTTGTAAATAAACCTTTTCAGTTGACACTTCTGTCTCCTCTCTTTATAGTTCATCGTTCTGCGATCAGTATTCTGTATTCCTCACTCTCCCACTGGTTTGTTTTTGTCACTACATGAAAACTTTTTGTATAAGAAGAAACTTGAGGAAATGATGACACGAACACTGGACATCAGCCCCGAGCTTCCCCCGACGATTTCCCTCTGAAATGAGCAACAGGAAATGAGTTTTTGTTTGACTACTGAGAATTTTTATTCTGGGACTTGAACAACTGTGTTTACTGTATTCGAAGCAAAACGAAAGTGCCAAAATCTTTAGACACATAGGGATTTGTTAGCTCTTTGTTGAATTGAGTTTCTTTTCTGAGTGCTTCATTTTTTCCACTTCAGGCTGAAGCAGTAGTCGTGTTGCGTTGAGAGTCAGCATTTTTCTACCATCCTCATCTCTCTGTACATCGAGTACAGCTCAGGTCAGATATTTTTTGACATTCTCAGTTCAATTTTGAGTTTCATTGCTTATGTAATTATGCAGATTTTTGGAGTCAGAAAGAAATAAGTGTGCTGTTTTAACAATTTGATTTGCAAGTTACAATTACAGCAGCAGAAATAAAAGACATTATATTTGTTTTTCCTTTTCATAATAGGCCGTCATTCATTCTCTAGCTCATTCAACCACTGCTGTTTGCTCCGAAAGCAGACTTTGTTCCCCCTGTGTCTCCTAGGTTCTCTCTGGCTTCCTCCAACAGTCCAAAGAAATGCGCTTAACGGGTTAACTGGTGTTAATTATGTCCCCTGTGATGAACTGGCGACTTGTCCGGGGTGTACTCCACCTTGTGCCAAATTCCAGCTGGGATCAGCTTCAGCCCTGCACGATGCTGATGAACTGTCAAAGAAGATGGACGGATGGATCTTTATTTTCTATGCTGTATTTGTAGCTCGGCTTCTTATTATTAACTGACGTTAAACACGACCCACTATACTGTAAACACGCAGCGAGTGAGAATATAGAGAGAAACCAAAGTAGGTCAAACATTTACCACAGAAAACTTGCCTCAGGAATGATCTCACGGTAGATCATTTAAGAAGTATGTTTCTTTTTGAGCAGCTTCTCGATGTGCAGCCACACGTAGAGCTCGCAGCAGAGAACAACACATTCAAACATGTTTGTTGACATTCTGGAGAATGAGGAAAACGACTGTGTGTAGAAAAAGTAGGTGTAGCGGACCGAAGGAAGGTCACAAAATAAGAAAATAATCTGTGGAATGTGCTAAATGGATAAAACATCAGTTAGTCATATCTTTCTCTGTCACGCTTTCAATTTGGCGAGCTGCTGATTTCACAGGTGACAAGACTCTGACTAACAAGCCAAGCCACGACTGTTTTTCAGGAGATAAAACAGGAGCTGATTCACAGATCGTCCTTTCGGCCAAATCGCCTCCAGGAATGTTTCTGGAAAGAATTTCACGTGTGGCTGCGCTGCAGTTCATCAGTCTCAGTCAGGCACTTCCATCACATCTGTTCCTTCTGGATTACTTCTCTCAATCGACACTTAATGTTATTTGTTAGCAGCTTCATGACGCTTCCCTCTGCCAGAAAATCAGTACTTATTAAACAACTGCGTGTCTCTGTAAAGTTCTCATGTGGAGCAGCGGGGATGGATTTCATCCTGCTGCTGCTCTGATCATTTCTCCAGAGGGCTCACGGACCTGCAGGTCACAAAGCATGGGGCGAGATGAGCTCTGTGTGTGTCTGCGCTTGCATGTCAGAGTGAAAGTGGTTGTTGGATGATGTCATGTGACTAATTTGAAGCAGCACAGGTGTGTGTCTTTGTGTGTGTGTGTGTGTGTGTGTGTTTAAGGATAATGCAGGGAGTTGAAGGCGTCAGGGAATAGAGCTGCTTTGTTGACAGGATGAGCTTGTTGCTATAAATCACTGAGGCTGTAAATCTGCACACAGACACACACACATAGTAACCACCTCAGATTAGTGCGTGTAGCACACCTCTTGAAGAAATAATGATTCATCCACCAGCTGTTTCACTTACTGCAGACACACACACACACACACACACACACACACACACACACACAAGCTAGCACTAGTTTGGAGTACCATTAACATTTTAAGTGATACCGAATCCCAGGTACTGGCATCCAACAGTACTTTTTGTGACTTTATTTTCTCTGTAATAACTAAAATGCTATTTCAGTTCTAAAAACTTTGTACACACTGTAATATTTAGCTTATTTACAACAATTCACATGCTGACAAATCTCACATAACCTACATCAAGCCTGGGTAGTCCTGTGGCTAATTAAGTACCTGAAAATGTCAATCAAGTCATCACATCATTTCTTTACCTTTTTATAGTTTCATTGGTTTAGTTCAAGCGGCATCGTCTGTGGCAATTAAATGCCACAGAAAAAAGCCAACTTGAACCTGGCAACATAATGAGTAAATCTCCATAAACCTCCGGAAAATGTAGGACTACCGACATTGCGGCGGCCAGGGCGGCATATTCTGAGCTTCAAAATGACTCTTCAGAAACCTGTGAGTGACGCCACACATATGCTGTCCATTCTTTTTACTGTCAATGTTTTTGCAACAGTGAAATCCATCCATCCATCCATCCATCCATCCATCCCTTATCTTTAACCGCTTATCCTCATCTGGGTCACGGTGGAGGCCGGAGCCTCTCCCAGCTGACTTTGGAGCGAGAGGTGGGGTACACCCCTGGACAAGTCACCAGCCTATCTATCGCAGGACATGGTGAAATCCCAGAGGGTTTGTTTACTAGACTTATGTTAAACTACCAGCAGCATTAAATGTGTCTGTTCTTCTAAATTAAGACAACCATCCAGCCAGTACTTGATGTTCCTGTCAACACAAAGAGAGCCTTCAGTGAGCGCATGGATCAGCAGAATACATTTATTCTCTGAAGTGCCTCCCTCCTGTTTTGTTTTGGGAGCAATTTCTCTTCAAATTACAGTGAAGAGGCAGCAAAATAAGTGTTTTCAGCAGGAGCCTGATGTGTCTGCATTAATGAGGTAGTGATTTATAGATAGTGATTAAATGCTACATGTGCACCCTTAATTACACCACACAGACCTTTTTTTTTTCACCTGCCACGGGTTTCTTTAAAGCACACTCAGACCTTTACACCGGCAATAAGCCGTTTGGTTTTAGGTTAGAAAAACCTTTTTCACCAATTCATGCTCATGAGTGATGACAGAGAAAGTTGTGGTAACTTTGCTGACACTCAGCAGACTGTGTAACTACACACACAGCTGGTTACTGACAGTCTGTTTCACCTCTGTTCTGTGTTTTAAAACAGCTGGATTCACCATCCAGTTGTTCTTACCTCCATACTTCTCATAAACACTACATGTTACACTACATGCTGAGGGCTGAAAAAGAAAGAAATGATTTTTTTTTAAAAGGTCCAGCGTGTGAGATTTAGGGTGCTCTATTTATACAATATAGGTCATGTCTCGAGAGTAACTCTAGATTTGTGAGGCTTTGAAATATTCTTGTATGGCCACGTTTAAAGCACATCTGCACTCGTACAAGGAGAAAAACCAAGACGTCATCAGTTGGGTTTTTTTGCTGTGGCGTTTGCTGTTGCCACTGCGGATTCTTTCAGCACTAATGACAGATGATTTATGTTTATCCTCTTTTATTATCACCGGGACAACCTGATTAGTGATGAGCTGACAGGATACAGGTGTGCCGGTCACTCTCACCTGGCGCTCTCTCCTGCAGCTGATGCACCGCGCCCCCCTTCACGCGTTTTATTCAAGCACAAGAATGGAATACAATATAAATAAAGAGATTATGTGAATAACCACCAAATAGTCCCTTTATATTATAGAGTGTAAACTGTACACTGCGTGTACGTTCAATAAAATGCATTTGATTATGTTTTATGGGATTTAACCTACCATGCCATCCATCATTTTAAATGCAGTTACACACTTCATTACGCTCTGTATCGTCTCACACACACACACGCACACACACCCCTGTAGTCAGTGTGACAATAAAAGCTTGAACACAACCAACACTAAACATCTGCACAGCACGCTTCATTAGACCGCAACGACAAACTCTATTAATCTTGCAATGGCCCGCCTTCATTTGTAATACGTCGCCATCCTCACCGCTAATGAAACCATTGTTGAGAAGTCTGAACCGCTTACGATGAAACTCGTGAATGTGGAACAGATTTACACTTCACTGAACAAAGGGCTCTGCTCAGCTTTCTCTTTGTGGATCGACTCACACACACTCACAAGTGTTTGGAGTTTAATTCAACCACAGTTGAATCAGTCACCTCCTACCGGGTCCATCTAATGACCCCCCCCACTGATAGCAGGTCAGACACACACACACACAGACTTATACTACAAGAGCACATGCAGGATTTGACAGAACATGAACTTGATGAACCTTAAGCTGCAGCAGCACTCGGGTTCAGGGAGAGAAGAGAGGGGAGGATGGACAGAATGAAGGGGCAGAGCGAGAGGGTGAGCGAGCAGCAGATCCTGACCCGGCTCGTTGTGTTGATGTTTTCTCTGGCAGCTCGTCTTGTTTGAGCTGCACTGACTGAGGGGGTTCATGAGAAACTGACGCTCATCTGGCTTCGAGAGCAAAAACTCTATCTGACAGGATAGAGTTAGAGGATAGAGGAGGAGGAGGAAAGAGAGAGATGGCATACAGAGAAGCAGAACAAGAGACGGGTAAAGGTTACTCATGAGACTGATTTATGCTGGAGAAACACACATTTTTTGAAAATGTTTTAAACATGCAAACAGGGCAAAGACTTCAGATGGGGGGGAGGGAATCCCTGAGAAAGAGAGAGAGAGAGAGCGGTGCTGTGAGATAAACGGAAACATTACTTAAAGTGGCTTTCATCTAGAATCAAACATACAGAGTTTGAAACAGAAACAGAAATGAAATATGCAGCTGAACGTCACTCCAAACTGGGGTAAAACGAAAACTCTCCAGGATGTAGGGTCATATGTCACAACACACAGTGAAGACAAAGTAGACATGTGTCTGAGCCAGTGTTGACAGAAAAAGTACAGTATATAGTCGGGCGGTTTGAATGAATGAGAAGCTCAAGATTTAAGAAGCTGCTGTAAAACTCAACCACAAGGTTTCAAAGTTTCTACAAGAATAATCATGTTTCCGCTGTCTCTGAAAAAAGAAATTTAACATCTGAAGGTAAAGCGTCAAAACACAAAGTGAAAGAAAAACTCAGGTTATATAGAAATGACGTGATCAGCAGTGTGCTGCAGGTATATACAGAGTATTACTACTTATTTTGCAGTGGGTATACCTGCTTCTAGTTTTTCTAGTGGATGGAGTAGCACTGCACTCAAAAGGCATAATTATCTAAATGTGTCTCACCCGTCTGTGAGTCAGTATTTATTGCTAAATCTTGCACCTCTTCTGCGGCTCATGTTGATTTCTTAACGATCCCTGCTCCCTGAAGTCAAGCAGCAGAAGTTAACCGAGGATGTCCGAAGCATTTTTGAGTGAACTAAGTATGTCAGAGTGATCTTACACTAAACTTTGAGTCTATTCCCACCTCACCAGGCACCGCTACACCACCGAATGTGATCTGAGCTGAAACCTGGAGAACCAGCATCCCTGCCCTGCCCTCTGTGCATGCGTGTGTGAGTCAGGTGCTCCGACTGAATATATCCACACCGAGCAGCTCTTCAATCAACCACAACCATAATCAAGTATAATCTTTTGTGCAAAATTGCAATGCAAGGTATTTAACAGTTCAAAGAAAATACATGAACGGATCAACATCCAGCTGATGGTTTGCTCCTAAATGTCATGATGACTATGAACTTTTCAGCTTCATGAGCAGCTGCCACAAGCAGAGAGTGCTTCCTTACTCTGGAAGGCATCTAGATAAATATCAAAAACATGTTTTTTTATATTAACATGAACTATTTTCTCAGGTCCTTTTAACAGACGTTATAGAAACATTTCACACCCTCCCACCAGAGTCAATTTGTGTCTCTCCACACTGAACCAAACCTTCACCTACTTTCTGAATGAAAGCTTTAGAAACACTAAAGAACTCCAGATGATCCATAATAGCTGATTTAAAGCGTATTAAACTTACCTGACTGGATGAAGAACCGGTTACTCCCAACTGTCACGCTGAGTCCACCACACCAAACGAGTCATATCCAACACTGCTGGGGAGCTCCTCCGCTTGCTTTGCTTTCTGTGTGTGTGTGTGTGTGTGTGTGTGTGTGTGTGTGTGTGTGTGTGTGTGTGTGTGTGTGTGTGTGTGTGTGTGTGTGTGTCAGTGGGTTTGGCAGCTGCCTGTTCGGTCCTGATAGCATTCAGTCCTGCAGCAGCAGCAGCTAGAGAGGGTTTCACAACGCCGTCACAGAGGGCTTTAGACACAAACGCTGAATGAAGTTTTCTTTCTCTTTCTTCTCTCTCGGCTCTCTCTCCTCCTCATATCTCCTCCTCTCTCTTTCTCTGTCACACACTTTATTCTCCAGCTCCTGCCTCTCCTCTCCTATCTGCTCCTCTCCTCTCTCTCTCTCTCTCTCCCCTCAGCTTCTTCTCCACTCCCTCTTTTGTGCTTCTCTCCTCCTCTTTCAACACTCCCCACTCTTACAATCTGCTCCTTTCCCTTCTGTCACTTTCAATTAAGGCACTCAAGCCCTTTTCCTTCTCTTCATCTCCTCATTCTTCGCTGCTCCTGCTGCCTTTCTTGCTTTCTATCTTGTTTTTTAAAGCTCTTAACACTCCTTCTGTCTGCTCTCCTCCTCCTCCTCCTCCTCCTCCTTCTTTCCTTCTAAAACTCAACAACCTTTTCTCACATCCTGCCTTTTCTCTGTCCTTCAACACTTGTCATTCTCAATTTCATATCACATCTGTATCGCCAACTCTTTCTCTCTATGCCTCTCCTCTGTCAGCCTTAACTCTTCGTTTCTCCCCACTCCTCTCCTCTCTTTCTTTTTCCCAGTCCACTGCTTCTATCTGTCATGTCTGATCTGTCATTTTCCCTCCATGTGACCGTTCTTTCTCTGCTTTCCCTTGGGGATACTCTCTATTTCTCAACTATTCTCCAGCCTTTTTAAAATTCCTCTTTATTTCCCTTCCCATTTCAGACTTTCTCTGTTCTTGTTACTTTTTCCTTTCTTCTGCATTTCAGAGTAAATGTTTCAGAAGCCCTCCTCCTCCTCCTCCTTCTTTCTCTCTCTCTCTCTTTTTCTTCCCCTTCCCCCCACTCCGCTTGGCGAGTATCATGTTTGGCAGATTGGCTTCAAACTAAAGAACTTGGCTCCGGCACAGACCACATACATCACTAACACTGCAGCTTTATGTCCTGACTGATGACCGTGTGTTTGTGAAAATAAACATCGCACACTGAAAGTAGACCCATCGCGGTCTATACGTTTGGAGACACACGATGCACGAGAGAGGTTGTAAACGTTTAAATCGAGAGCATAGGAGAAAGGAAAGGGAGCTTTGGAGTTGTTGTTTGGGTGGAGAGGTTTGCTGTGAATCAGTGAGGTTTATGTGGGAAGAAGTAGTCAGTACTTTGGTGGAATTAATAAGGAAACGACATCTGCTGTGTAATATTAGAAACAGAATCTGTATCCCCATCTTTGCTACCGAGCCTTTTCCCATTAGTGTTTCTGCGTTTTCACATTTTACACATTTAAACTTTCAGTTCCCTCTAATTACAAAAAAACACTTGTGTTTTGTCCTGCCTTCAACAATTTAGGTAAGTTTCAGAAAAGGTGTTCTTCCACTTGGATGAAATGACCCTCTAACATCAGCACAAAACATGAATAAGTTGGATTTAGTCACATTTTCTACAAATGTGATCCAAGCTGTGAGCACTAAGAAGATGTAAAATCTGATTGTACATGTCTTGGTACCAGCTGAAAGTTAAAGGGTTATCTGGTGTGGTACAGCTAAGCAATGCTCTGCTGTGGACAAAATGTATTTTAGCCACTTAGCCCATCTTTAAAAAATCAATATCAGTTTAAGTGTACACTATATTTACATTATGTTTTACCTATATACTGTGCACACTGTATTTTTGCTTTCTCTGTCTTCGAAGCTACCAGATTTCTTTGGCAAAAACACATAATTTTACCTCTCAGAACATGTAAGATGCCGATCCATCACGGCCTCTATCGGTTAGTTAGTTTATGTTATTGTCTGAGTTAGTTTGGACTAACTAACTGACATTAGTTGCTGTGGATTGAGGCAGTGGTAGACCAGCAACTCCCATGCTCTGCAAGGTAAAATTTTCAAGTCTGGCGGCCTTGGAGATGGTGATTTAAACACTTCCCATCCAAAAAAAGCTGTCTGATGGCAAGGTGAAGCAGTGAACTTACTTTAAATATAGCGCACAGCTAAACTGAACTGCAGTGCATTGCTCAGCCTCCATGCTGACTGCTGTCCACTGTAGGTAACATGCTGACTATGGCTAAATACTTCGTACAAACCCACTACAAAATACCCAAACTATCCCTTTAAAGATTATCCTGGAGGACAACAAGCACAGTAAACATGCTTGTCTTGGTTTCATGGTATATGCTGTTGTTTTCAAATGATGGATTTCTTTTTGTTGTTTTTGTTGTTTTTCTGTCATTATCACAGCCACATCACAGAGGCTCGCAGAGCTGTCAGACAGAAACGCTTGTGAGGATAAAGTAAATATGCAGAGTTGTTAAAAGCGGCTCTGTCCAGATTTCCCATGAAAAAACCTCACAAGTCCTTGAACTTTAGCAATTAATCTCAAAGTTGTCGTGATTCTCCCAAATCAGGCGGCTGGGAGAAACCTCGATGTGGGGATGTTGACACCAGTTTTGGGGATTCATGTGGGACAGATTTAATGAGTTGTTTTAGGTCGCTTTTGTTTGGTTTGTTGTTTGATGGGTGCTTGGTAATTAGCAAGATCTTCTCAAATCTTCGGTTTGGCATACAGTTATAGGGATCAAGTGTTTAGCTTGTGGTGTGGATACGAGATTTTCCTGAGAACACAATGTAAGGTTTTCATTTGAATGTCTATATGCATATAAATATACTATATAACATAACCAAACATATGTGGCTATCCAAACAAAGTATGTGAGCAGTGTAACATTACATCTACATGTTATTGTTCCAAAACCATGGACATTAATCTGCTGCTATGACAGCTTCTGCTCCTCTGATTTCAGGCTTTCCACAAGATTTTGAGACGTACATCTGCAGGGATTTTGCAAGAGCTGCAAGATAGTCAAGTTCATCAGGGCTGTGGGTATCATGAGAGGGTCCTCCTCAAACTGTTGAGTCGCAGAGCTCAAAAATAATGTATATGGTAATCACGCTTAACTGAAGCCCAAATCAAAAGTCTCAGATCAGAGGTAAAACATCTATGTGACACAATTACCTATGAAGTTTACATTTTAGCTGAGATGTATTTCTTTTTATGAATTCATATGTACACAAGAAAACAGATGAATGCACTGGTAGTCTTTGTCCAGTTTTATTCCCAGTGTTTAAAATGAGTAGAATTAAAATGTCCACTGTAGAAAACTTCTAAAACCTATGTCCTATATTTGGTGCCTCCAACAAGCAAACTTACAATGTGCGGGTTTAAAAGACAGATTATTTTACATCGCTGTTGAAAGATTGACAGCCGTTTAGGTCGTCCATGCAAGCAGCTGTGTGGCTGTGAAGTGAAGCCAAGGCTGGTTACAGAATGAGTCAGTCTCCATAGGTCCCCATGTTCAAATGTCCAACTTCACAGCAGAAATAAACATGTTTACAGCCTGGTACAAAAAACTGTTTTGGTCTCTGTAGCTAATTTCCCCGTTCATGACAACTGTACTGAGGGTGAATTTATTTACAACTCACCTGTTCACATTATATTAAGGCTTAAAGTTATGCAGGATTAACAGCGTTGCTGCTCTGATTAACAGGTAGGAGCTGTTGCAGGTGGCTTGTTTTAGCAACCAGGCTTCATTCAGCCCTCCTCAGCTCCACCAATGCTCCACGTCTTTGCCCGTTTATGGATTAGAGAGGATTAGTTTGTGAATCCAGTTTCCTTGATGCTGAATTTTATCCAACATTGTCAGTGTAGCTTGTCAAAGTCATCTGAAGTTAAGGTTCAGGTCACATTACTGGTCAGTTCTTTGACGGCAGGGTTTGAAACTGTCTGTGCTCTCAGCTGAACACAACCATTACAATCATTCCAGTGACAAAAAAGCCAAATAAAGAGGGTTTGCAAACTGATTTTAACACATGACCTGTAACTAATGGTTAGAATATCTGTAAAAAGTGACAATATTTACATGATTTACTAATCGTTATTTGCGGTTAATCAGCTACAACATGCAAAGCTGACGTGTTGACAAACCGATATTAAAGTTTTCTCACATAATGGATCTGTGTCAGCTGCCTGCTGCCTGCTGTGACAGATACACACACCTACAAACACACCCACACATGGTTTAAAATACACAAATACTTCTGCAGGGACACGCGCACACACATATATAGAAATGCACATGCCGCGCACACCTACGCACACCATCAGTTGGCTGCTATCACAGAAATGTATACTGATATTTACTTCAGCTGGCACATTCATCTCATAAGTACACACACACACACACACACACACACACACACACACACACACACACACACACACACACACACACACACACACACACACACACACGGCAGGCAGAGATAAGAAGAGACGAGTGCATCGAGTGTGTATCTGGAGGCTTCTGCTGCTCCACTCCCTCATCACACACTTTAACAGCTGACTGTCCGTGAGTGTATGCGCGTGTGTGCGTGCGCTCTTACTTATATCCTTGTGAGGACTAATGTGAGTTTATTCTGGGACATTTTTGCAGATCTTTGTTTGTAATCCTCGCTTCTTGTTTAAAGGGCTGTTTGAGGACGATTCCAATGAGGTTCAGGTTGGAGAAAACACCCGGTGCAGCCTTCTCATCTCTGAAAAGCAGTTACACTGATGCAAAATCCCAAAGAATAAATCACCTTCAGTATAGAAGTAACATATCACAGTTTTCCACACAGAAAAAATGTGACTTTATGCTGAAGTTCCAGCCCAAAAAGCCTCATAACATGGAGCAAATCATCCACATAACCTGCTGACAATAAAATATAATAACACAAATAGCACTATAACTGTGAGCTAAAGGTGTTTTTATACAACGTTATACAGTAAAAGGAGGATAAGAATATACATTCAATAGGCTGACATGTGATATGTCACCTTGTGCAACTAAAGATTTATCTTGAGCTTCATATTTTTGTTCTGAAATACATCAAACCTCAAACAAAGAATAACAAATTCAAAATTCTCCCTTTAATCTTGACCTCTCAGCCTCCTTCACAGCAACCAGGAGGAGAAACGTGAACACGTGAGCGATTATGTTTTCCTGCTCTCTTATTTCTTGTGTATTTAGCTGAACCGTGCTGAACTAAGATGAACTGAACACACACACACAGAGAAAGACGTCCTCTACTATTGTAGCATGATGCCCTCTGCTGTAAATATGCTGCTACTAAGTGAAGAATGTTTTGCCCTTCTTGCACCCAAAGTTTTGGGGTCGGGTCAAAGACCTGCAGGTCGAATACTTTCCATGCTGTCATTGCTGTGCTTCATCACTCTAGTAACTTCTAAACAGTCGAATAAAGTGCAGAAAGAAGACGTTTTAACAGATTCCATCACACCTGATTGTTTTAGGACAGAACCCAGATTTATAATGTTGCTGTGAACCGACAGAAATGTCCTAATCCCTGCAGCAACAAGAGCATTTTTCTTGCTGAGCTGTGCGTGTCCATTTTATTTGATTTGGACAGAGACTCTTTGTTTTTTTTAAAGGACCAGTATGTAGGATTTAGTGACACCTAGTGATGCAGTTGCTGCGTGCACCCCATGGTGTTTAGTTTGTCCATTCTGGGCTGCTGTTGTTCGACGAGAGGATCAGCGGCATCTGTACATAGAAAAGGCTGATTCCACAGTACCAGAACATAATGCTTGATAATTGCAGGTGATTATACACTAATTAAAACATATTTATGTATATTATCGTTCAATTCAGGCCATATTCTGTAAATTAAGCTCCCTAAATCTGACTCACTGGACCTTTTCTAAAATAGCCTTTAGGAAGCTTTCTCAAGCTGCACCAAACCACAACCAATCACGCTGGAACTTTTTTCACTTGGCTCCGTCACATTCTGGATGAGAGTAAAGACACATTTCATGGTCTGAACTGGGAAATCAGTTCCTGATCTCGGCTCTCTGCAGGTCAGCGTTCAGGATTTCACAGAGGGAAGCAGCAGTTCTTTAATCCCATTTCTCCGCGACAGTCGCAAATATGTTACAGTGTCCCCCGCAGCCGTTCTGCCAGGGCGAGATGCCCAGCATTCAGCAGATCAGCATCAGTTACTATGGCAACAGCCATGGACCAGACTGTGGAGCCAACATGGCTGCCAAAGGGGAACTGCAGCAGCCAAGCTGCGTCTGTCTGTCTGTCTGGCTTCACACATGAGCGACAAGCGCAGCATCCTGGCACGGGCGTCTGTAACCTTCACGTCTTTGGGGAAACCCTGTTTTGTGCTCTGTATGCAAACTGTGTGCTTCCTGCAGGAAGAACACCCAGGTTTACTGATCCTCTGGTTTATATGGTTTTACATGCTTACCTGACACCTATGGGACGTGCACAAAGACGTATCCAGGAACCTTGTGATAAAATTAGAACTGTGTTGTCCAAAAATATTCAGCCTCAGGGGGTCTTGGTGGTCAGCTGGGCTGAAGAGCATGCCATGCAGTTACACTGAGTGTTTTCACATATGGACAAATAATTCAGTGAAGAGGACTCTTGCAAAATGTGTGTATCTGTAATCTATTTCACGATAATCAGTAAACAGAACACACCAACATAAAAACGGCTAAAGCGAGCTCATCAAACATACTTATTAATCAGAGAAACAATCAAACATTTGCCTTGGGCTAACCGTGCATAACGTCCGAGGTTTAAATCTGGGTTGAGACTTTAAATAACACCGGACATGCGAGGGATGCTTGGAGCTCACGCAGTAAAACTAAAAATACACGAGCTGTACCATGAGAATGTCAATGTGAGACCTCTTCCCTGCAGTGCCCAACATGTTAGCACCATGTTCCACCCACAGCAGTGGGTGGCATTGTTTGTACGTCGCTCCACCTGAATGAGCAGCACATGAGAGTAACAGTGTTTGAATTTCTCTGCAGGATTCCCCCTGATGTAGCAAAAGGCGCCACAGAATATAAAATGAAACGACTCTTAAGCGTTTAAAACTGCAAATCTCTTCTGATTATTTGCAGTGATCGACTCAGACGTTGAGGAACAATCGTCTACAGAAGCCTGCAGAGATGCAAACCCCGCTCTCTCTGTCTTAAAATATCATTAATCTGCTGTGACACAAGTCAAAACTCGACTTAATCATCTTACTCCTGTGAAAAGAATGGATTGTTTTCCACGGTTACACGAGTCTAGTTTTAGTTTTGCTCCTATGCTGAATATTTATACCAACTAACACACTGTATGTTAAATAATGTTACATTTGTACGCACTGTACATATGATGATACAGTATAATATAAGCATGTGATAGTACCATCATAACACGCAATATCTCTCCACTGTCACGCGTGTCTGGGTTGATTTGTGCACATCAGTCCAGCCTGTATATAAAGAGTTGGATGTCCAGCTCTTGTCTGTTTATAATATCTATATTATAGTTTCTATTTGTTTGGTTTGGCATATTTGTATCTCTGCAAATGTGTCTCCTCCATGCTGAACTACTATTCTGGGCCAATGAAGTGGATTCTGATTTTATCTATGTTTGATTCATGTATTTCTAAAAAAAATGTGAGCTCTTCATTTGATCTGTTTATGGATTTTGAATCATTGATTTGCTTTTAAAGACTCCCATTACTCCCTTTTGTATATGTCCACTTCATGGTCTTTTAATGAACGGCTTCATTAGCGTTTGCGGCTCTCTCTGGGTCCATCAGTTACTGTTTGTTTGATCCTGACGTTGTTTACTTGTGGCAGAGCAGAGAAGCACAGGATGTCGATTTTTTTTTCCAAAGGTAAGAAGAAACAGAGAATGAGGTGGGCGAAGGTTCACCGCCATAAAGGATGGATTATTAGTAAATGATGCATGCGACGCTCTGCAGACATGTGGGAAGGGCCCGCCTCACACCAAGATGCAGATACAGCCTCATATTGTTTATTTCCTCTGGTGTTGAGGTGGAGGTCGCAGTAAGTTGGCCGCGATGGAAGACGGAAATGCAAAAGGAAATCAACACTTTGCATCTGGACAACAAAAACTCGAGAAGATCTGAACGTTCTTTTCTGGGAGGGGGGAGAAAAGACCAAAAAAAAAAAAAAATCTGTTCCTCTTTCCAGCTCTCTCTGGGCTCGGGGCCAAGTGAGGGAAGGAAGGAAGGAGGTAGAAGAGGAGGAGGAGGAGGAGGGGAGGAGGGATGAAGAGAAGAGGGAGGGAGAGAGAGGGAAAGCAGGCAGGATCTGTGGAGATTGCAGGGGTGCACGGAACAGATGCAGAATAATTTAACTCTTCCTCGACCAAACGGCGTCCCACTCAGCGGGCTGTGCATTCGGCTCTGCTGATTAGAAACACTCTTAAAAGCTTTGTTCCAAACAAAGAGAGCGTCGTGTTTTTACCAAAATAATAGCTACTGTAGTTCCAGTCCTTGATCAGCAAATGCTAACCCCTGCAGATTCAATCGTTCACTGATTGATGAATTTTAACAAACGCCCTTTTCCAAGATGAATATGAAGCATTTTTGGATAAGTAATGTATAAAAGTGTGAATGTGTAATGAATAGTCTAGGAAAGGCTTTCTGCACTGAAAGTACAGAGAAAATGAAAATTTAAAAATGGGCAGCTTTCTTCTCCTTCCATAAAAACATAACAAAACTCATCTTGGGTGTTAACGTGGAGCACGCTGCAGGAAAATCAACCTGGTTTGGTTCTTCATTTTTTCACATCGATTGCAAAAAGTTCCTTTATGTCCTGTCCTTATTTTCCTTATCTACTAAGTCATGGTTCTTGAGTCCAGGAAATCCTGAAATATCTCCGTGACAAAAACATTGAAACAATTCATTAAGGTGAACAAATGATTATACTGCATATATAGGGCAATAACCCAGACTATCTGCCAGTTTGTGGTTAGGTCGCCTGGCCGTTTGCACCAAACGACGTCTGAAATATTCAAACTTTGTGGCCTTTTAAGAAAACATATGTGTAATCAAGTCGTATTTGAATAGATCAGAGCTTCGAAGTACAGTTTGTCTGTTCAGCTCTATCTAAAATCTTGAATAAATGATGGGCTGCAGGATGTGGAGCTTCACTGCCTTCTTTTACCAAAAAGGCATAGACAGCAACATAGTGGTTGGTATTCACATCCACATTCAGCTATCCTAGTTTTTTTTTTTACATGCGTGATGCAGCGCTGCTCTCATTTCTCCACCCCCAGAAGAGACATCATTTAGAAAATGCAGGATAGACAGAGTCAGGTAAACATCTACAATGGCTGGCACACTAATTATGTATGCATGGATGCTTGTCTGCCTGAAACCTTTGCTGCACTGTGACTGCACCTCACAGCGTTTAGCGCCGTGGTTTAAAGTGGACGTATCTTGCAAGGCAAATATTTCGTTTTTGTTCCAGAACAGTTACTGGGCATGCAAGAGCGTGTGTGCGAGCGTATGATCTGAGATGCTGTGGTTAAAAGCTCCGCGCCATACTTATTTAAAATTAAACAAGCAGTTTTCCTTAATCCATAAATGTTCCCGTAGCATGCACATCATGATGTGACTCAGTTTTTCCAACTGTCACTGAATCAGTCAACAACATCACTCCACAAATGGAAATCATCAGATCCTTTCTATGCATGGGTTGGGGCACGGTCGTGCGCTTGGTTGTGTGTTTTGATGTTTATGTGTGTGCATGAGGAAGTTGCTGACAGTGGCTGTCCATCATCTGATGGAGGAGATTTCTTGCACATGGTGTAGTTTTTAACATCAGTGCTTGCTAAGGTGTCTCTGTTGCACTCTCAGGTCAGAGATGTGATGTTTGTTTTGGTGTGGTATGGCTTATTCATAGTGGGGTACATAATAAACATCAGATACAACATGTTGCACCACAGTTATTCCAACTTCCATTGACTTCTATCACTAGTTCCTTCAGTGGATGTTTGTCATATGCGTGCAACAGAAATCTGAAAATCAAGTTTAAAAAACAGTATAATATCATTGTTATTTCCGTAGAACAGTGCTTCACCTTGACTGTGTGTGAGTGCATTGATCCATTATGTATTTTACCAATAAACCTGAAGTTAGTCATCGTTAAATGATCATTAAGGGGTGTAGCACACAGCACAATGCAGTGTTACAGTGTTTCACACCTGAATGCAAACAGCAACAAAAAAAAAGAGAAGTGGTGTTTATTCTTTTAAGATGCCGAGCAGAGGAAGTGCTGAAACACACTGATAAGAGCGTGAGAGTTAAACTGAGGTCTAACGGAAGGCTTCATGTTGGAGGGACAAACAAAACAACAGGACTCGTGTCCAATTAGAAATACACTAAAATAAGAGAAAACATTAATTAGATAGTAAATTGAACAGGCACCTTGCTGAGCTAATTAGCCTGTGAGTGGCATTGTAAGTCTTATAGTTTTCTACAGGATGAACATTTGCCAATTAAAGAAAAAATAGACATTAAAACAATATATAAAAAATATAATTTCAACTTATAACCAGTTATCTTGAAAAAACAACTAATTATTTATTATTTTTTGTTACTAGATAACTCTTGTGGTGCCTAGTTAGATATCAGGAACACTTGATAACGATATTATCACGATGTCCATAGAAGATCTTTAATTTTAATTTTGTTGGCAAATGAACTTTCACTGAAAATACAAGTGTATGTTAGCACAATATTAGATTTTCAAATAGCATCATTGAAATCCCGACACACCCGGAAACTAGTGAATTCTGACATTATGATTTCTCATGGGTTGTGATTTGGGAGCAAAAATAACATTGACTTTGAGAAAGTTAATGAAAATACATTTGTACTGAACATTAAGTTCAGTGCTGTACTGTTCAAGCTGTGCTTGCAAAATTTTTTAATGCTATTATCTCAAGATCTCAAGTTAATTATATTTCATTATCTCGAGATAGCGAAGCTTGTTTTCGCGCGATGACGGGTTCATTTATCTCGTTATCTCGAGACAACAAGCGGCAGATTTCTCTAGATAATATAATTCATCACAAGATGACAACTTCATAAGAGTGGAACCAAACACACACACACACACACACACACACACACACACACACACACACACACACACACACACACACACACACACACACACACACACACCCTGCTCTGTGGGGTTAGTTTGGGAGTTTCAAAGCAAACTGAACTTTTTATGAACTTTTGCAGTTTGTTGTGAGAATGTTTTAGTGATTTGATCGTATTATACGGGACAGCTTTAAATACAGAAGTCAACATAAAGCAGATGTGTCACTCTCCAGTAGGCTACAACCAATATACTTCTACTTGGCACAAAAGAAAGTGAAAGTGTGTATACAAATAAGAAAGACTGAAGTAGAATTTGATCAATAAAATGTATTTTCAGCTCAAATCAGTTGCTAAAGTTCACGCAGCTAACAGCAGCTACAGCTGGCAGAAGTTTAGTTCACTGTCCATCAGGAAACTCTGTAAATCCCAGAGAGTTCAGGCGGAGCAGCCGGAGGACATCAGAGGGAAAACCAGAAAACATTTTCTCCATAAAATATGATCCAGTTTCACCAAAATCTAGGTGAAAAACTTTTAGGTGTTGGGAAAAGGACTTCTAAGTAGTTGAAGAGTTTCATTAGCGTAAAGATAAAGAGGTCAGAGAAATCTTCTCCAAACGCCGAATGACAGCGAGGTAATGAATGCCGCAGATTAGATTGCGCGGTGATGGTGATGTTTGTGGTCGATCTCATCAGAGAAGAAAGTGATCACGACGCAGAGATGTTTAGGAACTGGGAAGAAAAACGTGCTGCAACCTTCCATCAAATAGTCTCATAATGTGACGCAGCTTGTTTCATTTCCCCTGGATGTTCACTGACATCAATTACCGTTAATATGAAATAGATGAAGTGCTAAAATTAGCAGCATGGTAAATAAACACAAGCCAATAATTATAACAATTATCAGCATGCTAATAGGAAGAAATTAGGCCTGTGCTTATAGTCAGCATTACAAATCCTGGTGTTCAGGATTACACCATGTTTTAATAGACTAAATTATATGATTAGACCGAGAGATTTTCATCATTTCGATGGCTATCTCTTCCTCACTCAGAGTTGCTCTGAGAAATTTTACTTATAAGACTCCTTGTTAGAAATCTTTAGGCTTAAGAACTTAAGACCTCTCTCAAAATGTTTATGAATTTGGGCTGTGCAGAAAGACACCCACTCTGCACCAAAGATTCCAGGCGTCCCCTTTATACCCCACATGCACAGTTTTTGGCAGTGTTGTACTCAAGACCAACTAAACCGAGACCAAGTCAAGACCAAGACGAGACAGTATATAGCCTACTTAGGTAGCTAATAGTCACCAAAACTCTTTGGGTGAAGCGTAGTGCTGCACTGATTCACCACTGTGTTCTTCTGGACGCTGTTTTGCAGATGAACTCTTTGTGGTTTAGGAAATCAGACACGACTGGGTAAAAATGCGGTAGATTCCAAGACGAGACTGAGACCTTTAAAAACCAGGCTCGAGTCCGACCAGTCTCGAGCACTACGACCCTGCTGTCAGGACTTGTGCGTGGAGTTCACATGCTGTAAACCAACACTTAGGTTCACGTGGACAGACACTGTCCAGATTACTCTGGACCAATCATCAGTCACAGTTCAACTGTCTCTGACCTGAGTCGAGGGAGATGACTTAATAATCACACTGTTGCAGTTTTGTCTTTTTCCATTTTCCAGCTGCAGTTGTTGGAGGTCACGCTGCTGCAGCATTCAGACTTTTGTTTATTTAGACACAGCAGAGTTTTTTTTGGGAGGATTTTCAGATTTCCTCTATTGCTGCACTGAGAGACTGGCACAGTAATTAATTTGTGCTTTTCACTTTTTTCACATGTGTCCATGAGAATTAGCCACATACACCTTTGTGGAATCACTATCAGTGTTGCAGCACGTCAGTGAGAGTATGAGTGTACATCCATAGACCATACACCGAAGGGTTACTTTATTGAATCAGCACTGATTAGTATTCAGAAAAACATTTTGTTTATACTTTCTGATCCGTGATTAGAGGAAACAACCGCTTGTTTTCTCAAGATAACGAAATAATTAACTCATGATCTTGGGATAGCAGTATTAAAAACAAAGTTTGGTTCTACATATTCTTTCAAAAACAAAACATAAACTTTGTCAACGGAAACACTTTTTAGTCAGAGGATTACAGCCTGTGTTCGGTTCAGTAAGATGCCTTTTTTAAATTCTGAGAGTAAAGTGAAAAATGGATGCAAATCAACTTTTTTTTTTTCATGAAATTTAAGGTCTGTATTCAATTACGAAGCCACAGACTTTCCACATGCATATCAGGGGAGGTTCTGCTGAACACATGTGCTCTTTCAGCACCACTTTGCTCTACGCAGTGAGACAGTGAGACACATTTACACCAGAGAGCAATGAGATCTGGGGTGTTCACTGCAAATACCCAATACCACGATACTGTCTGCAGATATGTTGATGTGTGATGGGGTGTTTTTTCATGGAGGTGTCGCCCATCATTACACATTAAAAACGCTGCAATCTCTTCTGTCATTTCAGGTTGGTCATCAACTTGAGTGTCTGATCATAGTGGACGTTCTGTGTGATTTTCAAGTCGTACACATAAAAACTAGCCTCATGACGCAACGCTGGGCAAGGCTGCACATTATGAAAGAGATATCTTGATGTGAGAATCATTTTTGTTTTTGCTTCATCAAATAAACCCAAACTAATTTCCATCATTACCCGGGGAATAAAGAAGATGTCTGATTATGTTATTCTTTGAAATGATCATAAAATGAAATCTTGCAAAACATGTTTCCTAATGAGGCCGCTCATATTAAAAAAAAAAAAAAAGAAGCTTATAAACACACATCTTAGTGCGAGCAGCCTGTGTGAATCAAAAGACAAATGGAAGGCTTTAAAAATCGGAGCTTTATTATGCTACCACAATAATAATAATAACAATTAGAGTAACAGTGTTTATGTAGAGCTTATGAAAAAGCAGAATTTACTGAGTGCATATGAATGCAAAACCGTGACAAAGTGTTGAAGAGAGGGCATAAAAAATGAGCCCTTAGGAGCAGAAAGTCTTTGCTGAGCCCTGAAAAAGGAAAGGAAATGTGCAACGCTCACTGCTAAAAAAAAACAGCGTAGATTTGTATCTAAATACAGTCTGACATATTTGGGTTCATCTGAAATATATATATTAAAACATATGTGTATAACTTGTAAACTATTCTAATTAATGAGATCAATTAACTTGCCACTGGTCAAAAGGTTAATTACTGATATCAACAACTGAATATCAATATTTCAATTCTTAGTGGACGTGTGGATCAAAGTCAGCACATCAATCATCTCCGTCAGCAGATATCTGCATGTGAATACAGAATCTGTAGTTTTCGGTACCAGGAATGTTTCCATTTGTAGTCCAGATAGTATTGACTGGTAATGTCCGAGCAGACTTTGTTGCAACAATCCATGTGGACATTGGCCGAGATGCAATCTCAGAACTCGCAAAGATTAGGCTTTTTATTGTTCGTAGAAATAAGCTGAAATGTATCTTTCTCGTGCATCAAGTTCCTAATTGGACTGCAGAGGAAGTCTTGGCCCAGATATAGGCTGTCTACAACGGAAGCCCAGAAGCACGAGCCCCCAGAGGCTAAATCGTTGTCAGCGATAGCTGGTTCTGAGATTGGTGCCTTAACCTGGAGGCCTACAGGGCGCCCCAGGCCTAAAGACTTCTATATCTAAACTATAATATCTAACTCTAATATTTTTGGCTTTATTAGATGATTTTCTTATGACTGCCTAAAGGGATATCAACATTTCCTCAACAGGATACAAACCACAACCTTTAGTCAAAGAAACCTCAAAGAGAGGTAAGCACTGGTGCTGCAGTACTGTCAATACAAATGCACAGCACAGGGCACAAACACATAAAGTTGTACATTTAAGGTCAACTGCGTTCATCTGATGCAAACCTCCTGACTCGTCCACCTAGGACCAAGAACTGAACCTGGGGCGACAGAGCCTTCTCTGCAGCTGCCCCCTCCCTCTCGAACTCTCTCCACAAACACATTCGTGACTGTACTGACCTGCCCACCTTCAAATCTCTGACAAAAACACAGCTTTTTAAAATTGCTTTTAATGTTTAATGTCTACTGTGTTTTTAGTGTACTATCTTATATTGTTTTGATGATTTGATGTTCTTCTTTGTAAAGTGTCTTTGAGTACCTTGAAAAGCGCTTTTAAATAAAAAGTATTATTATTACTATTATAGTTTAAAAATCCAAACATTTGATTTCTGTTGCTTCAGTTTGTCCTGAAGAGACACACTGAGCTCCTACCTGTTGCTTTTAATTGAAGCTGCTTAATTGGAGCTAAATCCATTACACAATAAGAGCTAAAGAAGAAGTGATACACCACGTGTCAAACAATACAGAATAGAAATATAATGTAAGACATGATCGAAGCACAAGTGAGAAACAGACTGTTCCTTTAAACACAAATCAATTTCGTTTCAGGTGACTCCTGATTGAGTGGAAGTTTCCACCACCAGAGGTAAGACACCACATCTGAACTGAGCACAAACACACCTCTGTGCCCTGGATATGTTATGGCCACCATAGTGCTCTGGATGATAAATAGTCCTAATCAAACTTAATTTTCGGTTTACACAAACTTTCTGCTTCTGTTTGTAATTTTCAAATAGTATTTTTTTTTAATTTAGCTAACACTACAAGAGCATTTATTTCTATATATGAATCAGAGATCTTGACCAAATCCCAGTATCAAAATGTGTTAAATAAGTTTGTTATTGAGCATACGCAGCTGTGTCACCTTTATAATCTAAATCTTGTTCTTACTATGTATGTCTCATCACACACACAATGTTGCCAAGCTTATTATCAAACATAAAAACATCCTAAAATATTAACATTGATCATGTTGCTAGTGTTAATATTTATATGATTTATAATATTTTTTATATATCATAATATTTCTGCAATACAAAATCCTGCTGGTTAATGACATTAGTTTTAAAAGACAAAAGTTAATTCATCTTTTATACCAATTATCTTCTTCAGCAGAGGGGTTGAGGTGAGGTTAATAGGTCTTTATGTATTATGTATGCATATATACATAAGTAGGCACTCATCTTTGTGCAACTGTGGCTTGATTCAAGAAGACCCAGGAGGGAAAGGCTGTGAGGTGAGAGGTTTATAAATGTACAATAACATTTCAATTATTAAGAATATTTCTACAGCTCGCACTGATTCTTTGAGACATTATCTCACACATTTAGTTTGTGCGTTGAATTTGTAACAGATCAAAATGCAGCAACTGTTAAAAATATAAATAAATATTCCAAACAGGTAAAATGTGTATATGTCTTTGTCTGGCCATGTTGTGACGTTAAATAACTCAGGGGGGTTGTATTTCAACTGGTTCTCCCGGTATTCATTCCTGCTCGACAGACAGTGTTAGTGTTTGTTGGGTGGTAGCAAACAGCGTGAATGAATTTCATGAGGCGATGTTTTATTAAGCTGTTAATGAGTGCGGCCTGTTGGATGATCGGTATGTCTAATTCAGTGGACATTAATGATGCAGAGAAGGTTTCAGTTCATATTCTGCGAGGCCGAGCACGTTCACCGCGACCAACGAAAGACTGACCTGCAACAGCGCTAACCTCACTGTGACACGCGGAGGTCGTGGAGGTCAACAACGCACTCAGAGTCTCCTCACATCTACAAAGAACGACCACCGGTTACTGAGCAGGTACATGACTCGGCGCCCGAGTTATCGCCACAAAATGACTTTTTATTTGAACTTCGTAGGACAGGTCAGGTCTCTGTGCGTCGCGTCTTAGCAGCTTTAAACTGCAGCGTGGAAAAACTTGTGAACCGCACTAAAGGAAACCGTGGAGATTAGACCGCTTAGTGAAGATGTTAATGAGACGTTTGCATTACACTCTAAATACAGGGTTCAGGCCAGCTCAGGTCTTCTTAATGGCAAGTTTCATCTTGTATAAAAACACAAGTTGATTGGTCATGTAGTGTCATAATTATAGGCCAGAGGGCTGGTTTGTCTGACTTGAGGATGAGTGACTGCCTTTGCAGCTTGTGTCTAAGATTTTAAAGGCACAGTGTGTCGTTTCTACCAATAGGGGGACGTAGCTTGATAATGCGGTGAAGAGTAGCGTAGTGTCTCATCATGGGAGTTGTTGTCCTGATTGTTAGACAAGCACCTTTGCTGATGAAAATCTATCTTAAGAGGATACGACGCCATTGACGAGCGACAAAATTAACATATCTTTACATTAAATCAAGTTTTTAGACACTTTAATGTGGAAATGTTACATATTATACCCTTTAAACACATTTAAATATCTGATTATTCAACATTACTGTAATGCATGATGCATGATCATTTCACACTTTGGTTAAAAGTAAAGATACATTCAGTCAATGTACAAAATAATCCCAACTCAAAGCGTTTTCCAGAGCTTTCAAACATATGACATAGTTTGCCTCAGTCGAATGAGTCTGCTCGGTTGTCATGGTGAGGGATCTGTTCATATGAAAGTGCGGTGGCTGGAATAAATCTGTGTTTAGAGTGATTTAAAGTTCCTCTCCGGTCTCTTTGGGATTTGAGCTTCATCGTGCAGATAGGTGTAAATGTTTTGAGTTTGACACTACAAGGCTGTTTTCACATTCGTCCGCTGAAGGCGGAAACTAGAAACCAGTCTGGAGCTTTTACATCCATCCATTTCCACCCACTTTAAATCAGTGTTGTGTTGTGGTGGCAGCAGGTTTAACTCCAGACGTCCTTCTCCCTGGCAACACATTCCAGCTCCTCATGGGGGTTCCCGAGGCGTTCCCTGGCTATGTAGTCCCTCCAGCGGGTTCTGGGTCTGCCCCGGGGTGTCCTACCAGCCTGGAACACCTCCAAAAGGAAGGCGCCCAGGAGGCATCCTAATCAGATGCCCGAACCACCTCTGTGAAGGAGGGCGAGCTCTGGATGTCCAAGCTCCTCACCTACTGTAGAGTAAATCTCTCTACACAGGTGTGTTTTGTTGCACTTGTAAACACACCTGAGAGTGATGTCACCGTGTACTGACACGCCCTGAAGCTCACCTGTACACCACTGCAGCAATGTGAGAAGTCAAACGACAGTGGGTGTCAGTACACTTCCACGCTTTGGAGTCAACTTAGACGAGAGTTGCTGAATAGCTCTGAGCTGATGAAGAGCATGTGATGCGGTTGAAAGCTCCTGGAAAATCTAGCAAGTGGACGTTAAGTTGGGATTAATCATGGTGCCGTCTTAGAGGTAAAGTATGAGCTCGGATCAATGAACCGTGTGTGCTTTAACACAGATATAATGGCGTCTGAGGTCAAACCCAGTCCCGGTTTTCGTGACCACATTAGGCTCTTGTGATTTGTCCCTCTGAGGTCAAAATGTGACACAAAGGGTTTATTTTTAGTGCCTGTGTGTGTGTGTGTGTGTGTGTGGTCTGATTTAATCTCAGTGCTACAGCCACGTTGTGTGTTTAACATTATAATAAGGAGATACTGGAGTGACCAGTGGAGCAGAAATCAAGCCCCAGACTGCAGGTAAAGTTGGGGATGAAAACACCGCAGCTCACAATTTTTGAAGTCCAGCAAAACAAAAAAAACTCAACATCCGGGAAACGCAACCTGATCTGCAAAAGACGTGGAATGTCTTATTTCTTTTCTTCCGCCCTTCAAACCCGGTAATGATGGAGGAGTTAAAAAAAAAAAAAAAGGCGACATGATTGGTGGATGCAGCCCGGAGAGGAGAAATGCATCAGGAGGAGGTTGAAAAAAAAAACTGAACGCTCCCCTTCTTCTTGTGTGCGTGTGTGTTTTTTCCTTCCTCCCCTTCCTTCAATGACAGCAGGAGCCAGCCGGGCGGTGCGGTGCGGTGCGGTCGTGGGGGGAAGCTTCCCCTCCGGTACGAGAAGAAGGATTTCCCCGCAAGTCTGCGGTAAGAGCGAACACAAACACAACAACACCACCACCAAGCTCGAGCGTGCACATCAATGCGAATCACACACACACACACATGCGAAAACAACAACAACAACAACAAAAAAAACGCACACAATACACAATGGTGTTGCCTTGGGGCTGCCGCGATAGCTCTCAGACAAACCCGGTGCGAGAGAGAGGGAGAGAGGGAGAGAGGGAGAGAGAGAGAGAGAGAGAGAGAGACTCGCTCTGCTCCCCCTGTCTTTGCATGACAGCTGCGGGGCCAATGGAAACATGCATGCGGGCCCAGCTGCGTGAGGCTGCAGCCAATGGAAAAATGTGAAACGCGGAGCTGCTACTGGATCCCCGTATGGTAAGGTTAGGCTGGCTTGCAGCAGCCACACCACCGCCGCCGCCGCTGCCGCCAGTGCCACTGCTGCTGCTGCTGCTGAAAAACTTACCAGCAAATAGATATAAAAATAAAAAACATTTGTGTTCTGGCTGCTGCAGTGGCCATTTTAGGTAAGAAGCGTCCCTTTAACTTTTGGATGTGTGTGTGTGTGTGTGTGTGTGAAGGTGGAGAAGACACGGAGGGAGAGAGGGGGGTGTCTAGACTCGGGAAAACAGTGCGTGGACTCCGGCATGCGGGCTGAATAAACTCCGCGGAGCTTGCACATAGCTTTATGTGGATTAAATAGAAATTGCACGGAGTTCCTCCTCCTCCTCTTTTCATCCCTCCTCCTCTCCTCTCCTCCTCTCCATCTCTTCTCTCCTCTCCCTCCCTCCCTCCCTTGCTAATTTTTTATGCATTTTTCTAAACTGTCATGGCGATTTTGTGTCCTTGGAAATAAAAAAAAAAAAAAAAAAAGCGGCAGTGTGTTTTCGGGGCTTTTCACCCCCGGGAGGAGGGAGAGATGTGTCGCCGGTGAAGGGAGCGTGTGTGTCCGCCGCGGAGGGAAGCAGGTGAGCTTGTTGTTGGTTTGTGTGTCCACCACCGAAAAGGAGGTTAGAGGTTTTAAGGAGAGAAAGAGAAAGAGAGAGAGGTTTGTTTTTCCCGGAGAGGTTTGAGTTTAGTGTCCACACGTGTGGGAGCTGCTTTTATGTTTCTATAATAAAACAGGATGACGTTACACCGCTAGCAGCGTGCTACTAGCTCGTTAGCAACGGGTGCTAACGTGAAATAGGACACAATGTCTCCGTGTCTCTGTAGGTGTGTGTGTGTTGTTGTTGTGTGTGTAGTGTAGTCTTTCCTTTTCTTTTTTATTTATGGAAACTTCTTCCGTCTTTTTTTGTTTTGTTTTTAAGCTCTGAAGCTTTTTAGCTGAGCTAGCAGTGGGTTAGCCCCCTGCTAAGGCTGTGTTAGCCCCTCATTTGAAAACATTTGTAGCTATTAGCAGTGTGTGTGTGTGTGTGTGTGTGTGTGTGTGTGCATAATGAGTCATGCGAGTTGTGCATTGACAGTCGTTTGTCTACACACACACACACACACACACACACACCTGGCCAGGTGTAAGGAGACAAAGGTGTGTGAGCTAACACACCTGTAAAGAAATAAATTGCTGAAATTCTGATTATTATCATAAAATTTTGTATACAGACTTTATAGGGTCAGGAGTGTTTGCAGCCGGGCCTGGATATACAGGATGTCAGGATGCTGGAGTTTGCATCTATCTTGAAAAACAAGGTCGGGGGTTCGATTCCCAGCACTAACCCGGGGTCCTCGTTATATTAATCAGACTTTAAGGGTCAAGAGTTCTGCAGCCGGTCTGGCTTCAGTAATCTCTAACCTGCAGATGGAGTTTGCATTCATCTGTCTAGATATACATATATATAAAAAAATCAAATCAGAATTTATTTGTAAGCACATTTTCCTCTGAGGGCTTTACAATCTGTACAGGGAGTGACACCCTGAGTGACACCCCACCCAAAAGGTGGAAGAAACCTCAGGAAGAGCCACAGAGGAGGGTTGCAGGTTCGATTCCCAGCACTACCCGGGTCCTCGTTATCTAATCCGACTTTAAGGGTCAAGAGTTTTGCAGCCGGTCTAGCTACAGTAATCTGTAACCTGCAGATGAAGTTTGCATTCATCTGTCTAGTGTAGATATAAAAAAAGAAAAAGGTTGCAGGTTCGATTCCCAGCACTACCCAGGTGCTGCAGTGGGACGGTGGTCCAGCAGTTGAACGTCTCTACAGCCTCGTTGTGTTCTGCATGTTCCACTGACATTTAGCTTTCATCCAGGGAGCAATTTTTTGGTGCTGAACCGAGCTGTGGATCGAACCAGCAATTATCTGATTCGTGGATGACCCGCTGTACCTCCTGAGCCAGCTCGTCTTGGTCTGTCTCGTCCTCCCACTGGCAGTAAGACATGCAGATGAAGCTAATTGAAGATGCCAGTGAATCTGTGTGTGAGCGTGTGTGTGCAGTCATTGTGCTACACCTTTTTACCACCTGTTTGCAGAGCTGCTGCACTTTGACCCCGTTCAGAAGAAGTTGCTTGAGGTGGGCGAAGTAAGGTGGAGGAGGAAAAAAAACCCTACAACAACTTTTGTTCCCGTTCTCTGTTGTTGAGACAACACTGATACAGTTTGTGTATGTTAGAACACACTAAGCCACTTCTGCTATATTACATTCATTTAAAAACTAATCATCTGCGGTGTTATGTTCATACTCATGCAACATAAATACAGATGTTTTCTGTCTGGAGAGAAAACATCAAAGCATTGGCATTGAACACGTGACCGTTCTGTTCCAGCCCTGCGTTACTCTTCTGATAATTTATGAGGTAATTTTCAGTTGCAATACTTGTTTATGTTTGTCCACGTTTGAGCAGACAAAGTTTGGCTTTAAACTTTGTGATGATTAAAGGGAGGAATTAAGCCTAAAACTGGTAACTTGGGGGCGACAGTGTGACCCTGAACGTCTCACGGGAGACGCATTCAGGAGCCACCTGTTGTGTGGAAATGCAAAGATGTCCGAACATACTGTGAGGAAAACTCACGTTTTCTCTACGTTTGCAATGAAGTGACGAGTGATAAACTTCCTCAGTTATTGTAAACACTTTCAAGCAATAACAACTCGTATTATTATTTTATTTTACTCTTTTAGAAGGACTCTAACGTTCAGGTGTTGACGCTGTCACAGATGTTTTAACTGAACTTACATGTTAATTACTGTGTTAGTTGGTAGTTCGCACTGTCGTTGCTCCGGGCTGCGTTACATCCGCACGTGTTCTCATTTTTTGAATGGGTTGGGCAAAAACATAAAAACGCCTCCGAATACAGTCCAGAGTTCAACAGCACTGCAAACGGCAAAGATCAATAATAAACGCATAGTCGTGTGAATTCCTCTGTGACAGCATCAATCAGGACTGAACGTTATTATCTCGACGAGCGGTTGTGTTGTTATAGATTTTAGAGATAAGCGACAGAGTGTGTACGAGCGCAGAGCGTTACGGGTTTGTTTCAGCCGGCACACGTGAAATGATACCTACCGGTTTCAAAGTGCAGGAGGACTGAAGTTTGGATGTCAGTATTTAAAGTTTCACATGTTTGGGTTGCTCTGCCCGCACAGTGAAAGGCTCATTATGATTATTCTAAGAACAGACATATATAAATACATATAAAAAAGACACTGTAGCTTTGCCCCAATTCCACGCGACGCACCACAGTTAAACCTCTAAAAAAAGTAATTGATATTTTTTTTTGGTTTTCTTGGAGCTGTTTCCCTTCACAGGTAGTGATCAGCTCCTCTCACTGTGGGAGAATAGTGTACATGAAAAACTCACACTCATGAGTCTAGTTTTTAGTATGCGTATGGATTGTTTGGACTTAATTTCGTCTTTTTTTTTTCCAGTGTTAACACACAACGTGCTCAAAGCCTGCTTTGAATGGCTGTGCAGTCTGTGAATGAACAGGTTTATTTGTACTTCTTCTTTTTATTTTTTGCTTTAAAGGTTCAGTGTGTAAGATGTAGCGTCATCTATTGGCAGAAATATAATAAAAAAGTGTGTTTTCATTGGTGTGTAATCACCTGAAAATAAGAATTTCTTTAACATGTAAAGAAAGAGCGGCAAATCCTGGCATCTGCAGCCTCATCGCCAGTTGCCGCCAAATCCTACACAAAGCAAATTCAAGTACTTTGTTTACATCACAAAGCAAACATGCTGACTAATTTATTCATAACTTAATGTACAGCTGAATACTTGGCAGTACAGAGCAGAGTTCTGCTCGGTCCAAACCAGAATCTCTCGGCATATGATGCCATCAAACACCTTTTCGTTTGTCAGGTTGTCGTCTCAGTTTAAACCTGTATTGATGGTTTGAATCATAGTTAAGTCAACCAGAAAATGGAACGACGTCAATGGGTCAGTGTAATCATCGCTTGAGTGATTGGGTGTTTCCAAACAAAGCTACAAAAGTTCAGCTTATAATAACAGAAGAATAATAGAATAGAAGAGTTATAGCCTTTCACTTGCACGGCGTTCCAAAAATATGTAATCCAGAGTGCTTTACATGTGTGCGGCGAAGTTATGCAAACTTTTCTCAGGCTTCTGATAATGGAGAAACTTCGAGCGTCACACACTCCCTCCGCAGCTTCGGCATTCAGCTGCCAGTGTCGGTGGTTACCGTGTGAAATGTTTTAAACTTCAATACCCAGAAATACTGTAAAGTGACAAGTTCACATGCTGCTTTTCACCCACCCAGAGAACGCTTTCCTGAAATACGCACTGCCGTTAAGGAGATGGTTTTTGTCACGTCTGTGGGTGGAGACGGATGAAATTTTGCTCGTTGCAGGCGGGGTGAATCATAGTTTAGTGTCTCATTTAGCGTCCCAATTAGTTGGAATGGTATGGTATGGCCCTCCTCGTTTCCTCCTCACTCGCTTTGTGTTTTGTTGCTGTGAAGAACTCAGACGCCGGTTTAAATGAGTGGGGTGGGAAAAAAAAAGCCGGAGGATTCAGTTGTGACCTTAAATATAGCACACAATACTCTAAATATGTCAATGTCACAGCAGCAGCCGACTAGGTCAGCTCGGATGCTTGGCACAAGGAGAGAGGTAGATGCTGCAGAGGTTGAGATTTGGAGGTGATCATTGATTTATCTAATTAATAAACGAGAGCCGGAGTCTCGCTGTGTTGTAACCCAGGCTGCCACTGACAAACACTGTCCGCTCCTTTGTTTGTTCCCCCTCGTGGGAGCATCGTACAGCTGAAAGCACGGACGGAGCGAGAAGGAGCCGTGTTCCATTTTAAAGACGTGCTCCTTCTCCCCTCTTTTGTGCACGCTAGCACACACACGTTTGTAAAAGGATGCGGAGGGGGGGGCTTGAATTTGGTCTCATTTTAGCACGGCCGGCTGCTCCCGCTCGTCCCTCAAGCGAGTCGCCTCCCGATGGTTCTCAGACGGAGCAACCGTTGGGCTCTTCCGCTTCTTTTGTGCAAGGGCAAGTGGTTGAGCGAAGGGAATAAGGTCATTGAAGAGAGAACGGGTCTCCGAGACAGCCGAGAAGGATTTCTGTCTGAGGCTGCTGAGTAAAGTCTGCCGTGGCACCCACTTTTTTTTTTTTTTTTTTTTTTTTTTACAGGTGATAAAAATAAATCTGGAGGCTATTTATTCTGGAAGTGATTCCCACCGGCAATAATGAAACCGCAGGGGGAAAGTTTACAGTGAAAGAATAACAGACGAATGCGCATTATCTAAAATAGATCTGCTCCTTTAAGATATTTTCATTATTGATTAATTGGAATGATTATTTTCCTGATTCAGGGTTTGGCAGATGAGCTGTCAGAAAATGTGAAAAATGCCGTCATGTTAAAGCCCAAGGTGATTTCTGGAAATAGATTTTTTTTTTTTTGCCATCATCATTTTTGCAAACCTAAATTAAATTTCCAACGATATAAGTCAGAGAAAAGTAGAAAATCTCACACGACAGAAGCTGGAACTAAAAAAATATTTGGCACTTTTTGCCGATTGTAAAAATAAAATCCATCAACTGATCGATTAGTCGGCTGATCATTTCAGCTCTAATTTGACGGAAGACATACAGAGGTGCAACCGTAAGAATATTTTTAGATATCACTACATATCAACTATAATCGTGACTAATCGCGGCAAGCCCTTATATCAACATTTGGCAAATGTATAATGTTCAAGCGTTTGCTATGTTAGTGAGGTATGAAGCCTTGTTTTACTCTCAACACTTCCTGTTTACCCTAAAGCGGACAGACATTTCTTAACAAGGCTTTTATTGTGAAACGTTTGCAGGAAAACTTGAACTCTCGTTTGTGACTTTTAATTTCCATCAGGCAGCGGCTGAGTCACCCCGTGGTAACGTTTGATATTACCGGTCTGGTCCAGATCTTTGGCTTCGTATCCACACTGCTTTTTAATCTTCTCAATCCAGTTATCAGTCCCGCGTGCTCCTCCGTCTGTCATGGCCTCTTCTGATTCATGTCGTCTAGCGTTTTTCCTCACAAATTAAGTTAGTTAGTTACCTGTTAATTACCGATAAATGGGTGTCGGCCTGTTGAAAGCAAAAGTAACCAAACCTGACACCCTAAGACGACGTTTCTTGATGTCTGGTTGTGTGGCTGGTGAGTTTGTCTGTTCTTTATACACTTTCAGATGTGGCCTTCCTTGCACAGTACACTGTGTGTGTGTGTGAGGCTGCAGCAGACGGTTGTTTCATTTCTAAAAGCGGCAAACTCTTGCATCAATATTCATGGGTGACAGGTGTGTTGGGATAAAACAACCTGGCACAAAGCTTGAAAAAAAAAAGGAGCCACCACACACTTCCTCACTTAGATTAAACTGCTGTCACTTTTTCGGGGGATTTGAAATAAGATCAAGACGTCCACTCCACCTTTACCTCACCGCTCTGTTTTCTTACACTTCACAGGAGTTTCAGTCTTCATCCGTTGTAAGACCTAGACAAATGGCTTAAATTCAACTGTCCTGTATTTCGTCCTGTCAGAAGTTAAAAGCTCTGCTGGGACGTGATGTCACGCCTTTAGGCTTCATGTGGTCAGTGCATGTTAGGGTGGGGACGGGTGGAGTTTGAATCCACAATAATGCTATCTCTTCGTCATTTTATGCCAGGTTGCTGCTCTAAAATGTGGAGCGACAGTAAAGATGTGGGTAAGAGGTGGTGACACGCAGGTTCAAATATTATTCTCTACAGTTGAAATACAAATTGGAGATAATCAAGTGTTTTATTTAGAACCTCTGGTGTCCCTGGTTCCAGCAGGGCGAAGCAGTAACTCAAATTTGTTTATTGTCTCTTCAGACAAATGCTCTGTGACACATTTCTCACAATGAATTATTGTGATTCACAAGTCCATTTATGTCTTTAAAAACAAAAAAACTTTATTGAGCAGTATATTATGTATGATATTTAGTCATTCGTCAGTGTCACAGCTCCCCATATTCAATCCAGATGATGTCATAATTTAAGATTTAGGACCAGGACTTCTGACTTGTTTGGCTCAATGTGTTCTGTACAGTTTTTAATGTTCCTTTTTGATTGAGCCGGTAATACTGAATCTTACCATTTATTAACATCATAATAAATTATAATGGTTGGATGAGTTCCACAACACCTTTTCTGCAAATGTTTCACAATAAGAGCCTTGTCCACTGAAACGCCAGAGGGCTTTTAATTTGAAACAGGAAGTGTTGAGTTTGTTAACAGCGTACAGCAGAGACTTTAACCGGGCGAACAGGAGCGTGTTGAAACTGGCTGCAGATTGTAGTGACCGTCCATTGAAGGTTTAACATCACTGCCTCTTGTCTCTATGTAACTGGCTGGAATGCTGCTTCAGTTGTTTTGCACGAAATCAGACAGACTTAAGCTCGTACACCCGACCGGACCGGCACAAACTTAAACTAACCCAAGCCTAGATCGAGTAGTGACCCGCTGGAGTAAAGGAGTGATGGGCCTATTTGACCCCACTCCAAACACTCAACTTAAACACTGTAACTAGGGGTGTGAACCTTTTAGTCATAAAACGGTCCGATTTGATCTCGTTTCACAGCCTATGATCTAATTCAGGGACAATTAATAAAAAATACTAAACGATTTAGTACGATTCGGTTCGATACAAATTGACAACTTATCTCCCAAGCGCTTTGTTACTAAGAAGAAAGAGGAAAAAAAAAAAAGATGGAATGTTTATTTTTCATCCAACAGAGAAAATATAACTTCAGGCAACATAACCTTTACAATTTGCTCACCTGGAGGAACAGGTTCGTCGTACTTCCTGAGTATTGCCACTCTACAAAGTTTGCAAATCGCATGGCCTAGCTTTCCCCTCCTTCTTTCAGGATCCAAATGATTTCCATACCTTTCGATTTCAGGTGCGATAGGTTGTAAATCTCATCCACGTTGTCCGACATGTTGGTTGCTGCATTGACACCATGGATGTATTATGATTGACACACATCTCGGCACGACGTCACAGGCAAATGGTCACTGGAGTCTCGTGAGAGTTCACACACCGCAATAAATGTCTATGGACTTGAACGTGAACCGGTGGAGCTGGTAACCGATTCGCGGCTGTATATCCGGGCCATCGAACCGTTCACAGTGCATTTGAACCGTTCGGGGCTCCATGGACCGGTGCACTCGGATTGCATAGGTCACACACCAATCCAAACTGGATTATCTTTACATCCCTAACTGTAACATAACGTAATGTAATATAGATTACCGTGTCCATTTACCTAATCACATGTACTGTCCATTTAAGGAAACTGAGAATCTTTCCCGCCTAAAGAAGACTCGAGCCACGTGTGCGAGAGGCAGCAGCCTTAATAAAACACAGATGCACTTTGTCTGTACTGTAACCGAGGCAGTTTACTCGTTAAATATCACTAGATGACGATGATGTTATCATAATCAAGGTATTAACTTCATTAGCCTTTCCTAAAATAAAATTCCTGCCAGTGAAGTCGAGTTAAGACTGAATGTTGTCAGCATGAGGACAGATACACATGTTAATGTAATGCTGGATAAAACTTGAGCTCGAGTGTCTCTTTATTTGTGTACACAAGCAGTATTTTAGGAACAAATTGCCTGATTGACAAATTACACAAAGTCATTTAGTGTCTCTATGGCAACAGGAGATGAAGTGACGAGGAGAGTGATGCTGCGTTGTCCTGTTTTCATACTGGTTCACTCTCTCTCTCTCTCTCTTACTCCGTGCTCACTTTCGCTCCGTGTCCTCCACATGTGACGCATCCTCCCACATGACTGACATCACACATTGCACAAGCCCCGCCTCTCAGAGCTGGGCTCTGAGCGTATGCGCTCCGGCGTCAGCGTCGGGCCTTAAGGTGCCCCGAAGCATTTAACCGACAGGCTCACCAGCTGTATGTGCATTTATTGCTCTGGTGTTTCTGCACTGCATTTCCCAGAGTCCCTCGGTGTGGGTGGTGAGCTGACAGCTTCAGCTTTCGATTCTCTGTTGATGCACCTGTTTGATGAACATGAATCACATCAACATTAACTCTCATTTTCAAGTGTTTGTGTGTTTGCAGCACTGGTCTCATCACCCTGACAGACAGACTGTCTTCTTCCCTTACTACAGTCAATGAAATCACGACACTGACTGAGTGTACAGCGTTTGGTTTAAGGATGAAGTGTCACACTTTTACAGATGCTAGTTAAGAGTCTGGTCTAAACTTCTGTGCAGATGCTGCAGCAGTCACCCTCCGCTGGTACAGCGAGACAGGTGGTGGGAGTGTCTGCTGCCGCAGAGTAGCGCGCCACAGATGCCATTTTATCATCCGCGTGTTCGGCAGCGAAAAGGGCGATTCTGCTGAATGTCATGTGCACGGTATGCAAAACATGAGGAGCACCTGCTGTTTCCGCGAAGCTCCAGCTGACCTGCTATTGACATCACCTGCTCTGAATTCGCTTCAGCGAGCTGGTGGAGACTTAGATGGGGATGGAGAAGTGAAAAGAACACATGAATGATGGAGCCAGTGCAGAGAATGAATTCTTTATTTACTGAATTATTGATGATTTTACATAAATACATGAGTCGGATCAATAAAGGATTTACCTATACTGATTTTAGGAGGCTGATATTGTGAATTTCTGAGATTTTCTTTGTGGATTTTGCAGTGACATGACCGTGAAAGGGGACTCAGGAGGCTGCTGTCTTAAACATATTTTTCAACTTGAACTTTTCAACTTAGAATACCTTACTTATTTCAACATATACACTGTCGACCAAGCTGCTACTCCTCTCTACTCTGTGCTGCTGTCACAGTATTGTAAATCAGTGTTTGCTGGATAAACCTTTGCAGTGACACCAATATACTACTGCATTATTTCTGCAATACATGAATCCACCTGATTAGCCTCAGTTTCAGAGACATTTCAGACTGACTGTCTGATTGGTGGCCACTGTAGGTCGCTTCTCTTTGGTCTCGCTGCAGTGTTTGTAAATTGGCAGCCGAAGCTGCTTTTACGTAATGATAAGATAATCACAATGACGATAAGCTAACCCTGAGGTAGGACGGGAAAGTTAAACTTCCTTCACTACCCGCTCTTTGCCGTCATGCTTGCTCGCGTTCGTGCTGCGCGCCATCACATACAGCTGTTTTCTGCTTCTTTGTGTTTTGGTCAGAGAGAACAGAGGTCAAAGTTAAATCATTTCAAGCCTAGTTATGCATTCCTGTTCCCCCCCATAGGAAAACAATGGCACAGCCAGTGCGTAGCTACCTTTGCTGCTGAACTTCCCTTCTGCTCTGCGAGCATTCACCGCGACTCTGACGTCTGCTCTCACACTCGCTATGCAAACCCTGCTGGTTGGCCAGTAAACCTCAAAACTGTGGTATTATGTTACTTGTACCAAACAAGCATGCTCCTTTACATCTGGATAAAATATTATATTGAATGCAATCAGTGATAAAATCTCTTCTTACCTGGATTACAATCAAATTAAGTGAACTGAAGCGCCACAAAAGGTTGATCTTGAATTACCAGTGTACAAACCATGCACCTTCTTTGTTGTTGCTTTTGGTACACAAGGTTTCCGTGACTCAGGTTATTGGAGACAAAATAATTTGGCAGCCAGATAAAAACCTGGGTGAGGTAGTTAAAACAGCTGTCAGACTTTGTCGATGGTGCAACCTAAGACGCATCCATCCATCTCAAACTATAAAGATGCTTCTTTGTTATTCTTCTCGGACCGAAGCCATGAGAGATTTGACTTTTCATTGAAGATTGTCCAGCCATAAAAGGGTTGCATAATGTCTTCAGAGATCTGGAAGACTGTTGTAAGGTAATGGGCAACATTCTCTCGCATCTTCACCAGAAAGAAATGTGTGGAATGGATTCGTTCCACCTCGAGTCGGTGACACTGTAAAAAAAAAAAAAATTAATTGGTTGTCTCCGTTGCACTTTGTTGCATCTGTTATGTGTACCCCGTACAACATAGTCAACACCCTGAGATTTTCAAATGAAATACCTGAAGTGCACCGTCTTCCTGTTTTATGTTGGAGAAGATTTGTTGGAAGCAACCCGACAGCATCCAATAAATCCAGTCTTCACCAAATATGTTTGGATACAGCAGGATTTGGCGTTCGCTCATCCCGGCAGGTAGAATTGACAAACTTGGCAACTTTTATTTTTCTTTGTTTGTTGGTTCCAGCTTCACAAGTGTGAGAGTTTTCTCATTTTTAATTGTAATAATTTATTGGACTAAACAAACACTGTGAAAGGTGTCCTTGGCTGTGCATATTCTGTAATAAAAATAATCATTAGTTGCAGGCCTGCACAAAATATTTAAAAATGAGCACCACCTCAACCAACTATGACAGTTTGTTTGTTTAGTTCCTCATTAGCCGTGTCACAGTAGCTCTTCTTCCTCAAGTCACTAACAGCAACAATAAAATATGCTTTAATATGAATGCATGAATAATATTTAATTATACAGTAGTAGTGTAGTTATTACGTTTTCTTGTACTATAACTGTGAAATAGCCTCAAACCCGAAGTCTCAAAATTCATTTCAGAGTCGCTAAGCTGGAAACTTTTCTCACGACGTTGATGATTCGATCGAACATTTCAGTCTGGACCAACTCTGCTGTGAAGACGCTGTAATAACGTTACATCAGCGTCTTAATAAACTTTCTTCACACATTTTTTCAGCGACTACGCCGAGCTTATCTATGCACCTGGCTGACGTTAACGTAACGACCTCTCAGTGGCAGCCAATCAAAAACTGAAAACTTTGATTGATATTCAGACATATAGAATATGTTCACACGATTTCTTTCTTTGTTTATGACTATTAACCTGTTCATTGGGGCAAATACGTTTCTAAATGTCTTCACACAACAAAAGATCCATTTAGGCAGACAAACTTTTATAAATGGTGAGTGGACTTGCATATTCAGAAATGTGTTCACCTGTCATTTCTTTTTTATTATTTTTTTTGATCAGAGGGAACTGATGCAAGTACAAATTCCGAATGTAAGTCGCATGTAGGTCACCCGCCTCGGGATCGGATTTTGTACCGCAGATCCTGGCGGTTCACATGTGAACTGAGGGGAAAACATGTGACTCCAATGCAGATTTTTGCTGCTCGCTGATGAGAAAACATCAGATCTGTGTCACACGGAAGAGGAGGGGAAAAATGCTGAATTCGGATTCTTTGAGCTGTGTTGTGAATTTTCTCCATCCCCAAACAAAATTCTGCACAGCACAGCAGTAACGTGCTGGTTAGAAATTAGGAAAATATTAATTATTAACTTTAATGATTTTATTTTAAAGGTCATGTAGCCTCTTTTTTTTTTTTTTTTAGTTACACTTGTAAAATCAAATATAATCCAACAGCTGAGCCATAAATTCTACCTTTACAAGGATATTAATGTTCACATTTGATTGATAGAGGTGTTGAGTTCACTATGTACTTACTAGGCCACGTTCAGACAGGGACGGGGAAACCGGCAACCGGTGTTGTGGGAGCGCGGTGGTTGGCTGGTGGTTTCTGATTGGTGGCCAGAGCATCACGTGGGGCTCTGTTTTCCCAAAAGTCGAATCTTGCTCAACTTCTCGCAACGTTTTTTCGCGGGAACTGCCTGCGTTGCCACGACCCCACTGAAATGAATTGGAAAAACGCCGCCGGCGTACCAGTTTGCCTGTCCCTGTCTGAACGCCCACTTACTCGGTTATTCAGCGTTCAGCTTCTGCTGCAAAAAAAACATGTTCAGTCTGAACTGAAGCCTTTCAGTGTGTGGTGAAACACTTTCAGCATATTCTGAAGTAACGTGATGTTCGTGGTATTCGCCTCTAAGGCAGAGCGGTGAGACGTTTCCGTTTTACAGCCTCGTGGAACCAGTTGCTGTCCCACCGTCTGACCTGTTTGTGAGAGCTCCCCCATCTATCCGGAGACGAGCTAACAAGTCTCAGTAGTGTCACTGTTGCAGGGACGGTGAGGTCGACTTGGAGTTTTGTGCTGTAGGAGAAGTGTATGAAGTGTATAAAGCCAGTAGAGGTTAGATCTGATTTAACCCTGAAGTTTAGTTAGTTGGTCTCTGCAAACCCCAACTTAATTTTAACCAAACTCTTTTGTATAACTTGTAATGTGTGTGTGTGTGTGAACCTGTCTCCTCTGTAGAGACAGGTGTGTGAGTGTAGCTGTAAAATTTATTGGTTTAAAAGTGGCAACCTGCCAGACTAGACAAGTCTGACATTTGTAGCACAAATGTTTATTGTTAACCAGATAGTAGCTTTCCTGCTTCTCCGTTGCACGTGGCCGATGACTCTGGTTTTTCGTTTACTTCCTCCAGGCATGAAGTTGCGTTTTTTAAAAGAAATTCTCAGAAAGGAAATAATCTTACATTTTCATTAGCGTTGCCTGAAGAAGTGCTTGTCATTTCCTTTATATTTTATCTGTTGAATCATCAATAATCATTGTCCCATTTTCTCTGAACATACCGATAGGTTTCTGTTTGCACTGATGTTGAACAGAAGTCTTTGATTTTTATGGAATTGCAAAGGGCAGATCGAAGTGATTGACATAGAATAAAGAGTGACTCACTCAGGATCTTTTTCTGGTGGCGGGAAACTTAGACACTGAGGCAAATGGATGTTGGAAGCATGAAGGTATTGAAACCTGCAGACTGTCAGAGAGTGACACAAAGGTAACTCAGTCTCCATCATTTCTTAGGGTGAGTTGAAGTAAAAAGTGACTGCTATAATTTAATATGCATTGATGGTATGTAATTAGTGCGTCTGTGAAGTGAAGCCTGTCTAATGGCCAGCAGGGGGCATCACCACTGGCTGTAAACGGAAGTCCAGTTTGTATTGAGTCATATTAGAAAAGGTGCAGCTGATTTATTGCCCCAATAAAGTTTCCTCATGAGTTTATGGTCTCAGTAGCTGGTATAAAGTCTTCCTCCAAAGCATGATGTTCATTAAATAAATTATGGTCCCATTTAGAGAATTAAAATAGAGGAAGGGTATGTTTAAGGGCATATCTACCTCATGACTGTCAATTCTCAGTGAGTTCGTCCACCGCAACACACCGGGCTCATGAAGCTCGGATCAAACTGTCAAACTAGGCAGGAGCCTAGCCCAACTCGCAGTACGTCACCCGCCAGCTCCACGTTCTTGTCGAAATACGAAAAAACCAACCGACCATTGTACCAAACTCAAGGCTTTAAAACCACGAGGCTCTGAACAAACATGTAGTTACTGACTGACAGGAGACTTGTTGATTTGTCATTGTCGTCCTGCATCATCAGGATCCATGTGCGGAAGAGACAGGAGTTCATGCGGCACTTTGATGCTTCTTGCGTGGGTATTTATGTTCTTTTCTGTCACAAAGATCGCGCTGAGTAATTGCTGATTATAAGGATCATTAGTCGATGTTATTGTGACTAATGACTAGCAGGTAGAGACAGGATGAAAAGGATGTCTTGTAGAGTAATGATTTAGGGCTTATTACTGCAGGATCGCTGTCAAACCTTTTCCTAATAAACTTTAATGAACTGTACATGCAGTAGGATACACAGCAGTTTTTAAAAAACAGCTTTTGACCTATTAATCAGGCAAAATACCTTCGTTGACGTGGATACACGGTCATCAAATGTTTTGCATTTATCAGCAGATGGATTTAAAACTGCACCACAGTCAGCTTGAAGGGGACTGAGACCACATTTCGAAGCAGTGTTGGTCCGGCTGTTTGGTTGCTTCGGTTTGTGGCTTTAGACACCAGCCCGAACAAACCGCACCAACCAGGTGAACACAACCAGGATCCTTTTTAAACTGAACCAAAGAGGATGGGTGTGAAATCACCTGAAAGATTTCTGGCTAGCTTGTTTGCAACATCTTACATCAGCGCTGCTTTGTACTCCTGGGAAATCCTGCAATCTCATCGTGCAGGTCTTTTGTGGGCGACCGTCGGTATTCAAAGTCATTTTAGCAATGACAGTCCAAAAAACACGTCCCTTTCAACTAAAACATGATGTTTTATAACCTGTACTGAAGTCATGAAAGTTGAAGTTTCCTTTGAACTGAAAATAATCTGAAGTGGGCAGAAGTTGCTGGTTGACTCATATTGTGAAGACAAAACAGGTGATGGGAACTTTTCAACTTGTATATAAAGACAGAAACTCAAAATTCATCCATGTATTTGGATAATGGAGATAGAATATGTTGAGTTTTATAGTCTACTCTTACAAGACAAAGCAAACACACAGGTTTATGTTTTGAGGTGTGGAGTTGAATGCGTTCTATTGGCTTTGGTCCGGTCCGCCTCAGTCTTCTCGCATGAAACCAACTCCACTGGCAATCCTGCAAACTTCGAAAAAAGTGCTTCAGATGCAGTGTGGAGCTGTGAGAGAATGTTCTGTTTCAACATCTCTGTGCTGTGTCATCACAGCCCCGAAAACCAACTCCTGCAGCAACGTTTCCGCAGAAACCTCAGCGAAGGCTAAAGCTTCTGTCCTGCATTAGCGCTGGTAACCATTCTTCCTTGATCTGTTCTGGCGGGGAGAAGACAATAAGAAACACAGCCGCTGCTTTTGATGATCAGAGTTTAAAATAAGATACTCTGCACTGTGGTGTTTGAACAGCATACAGAACCGACAGTTGGACTATTTATTTCTCTTTTGTATTGTGATACGTGCCGAGCGTATCAAGGATGTCCAGTTATTAATCATCACACAGCTGTTTCAGATGTTGTAAAAAGGTGGAAATGTGCCATTCCAGTGTTTAATCACAAGCTGAACTTGTCAGTTAATTAACATTGCTTGAATCCTTTTAATAAAATTTATTACTTTTTAGTGGAAACTTTCCAGCACACGGCTATCTGAGGCGTTGATGTGTTTCTGGGTTTCGTTGTTTGAAGATGCGGTTGTCAGATTGCCACGATCTGTTGATGGAAAGATCTCAGTGGACCACCTTCCGGCTCTCTGTTCCCCATTTCAGGTAGGGAATCGAAAATGGATAACAGATAATGTCTGATAAAAGCATCAGCGGCCACTGATGAACGGCTGTGACGCCTTTGAGTAGAACTTTTAAATGCACCAACATAAACGCAGCTTCACGTCGGTGGGTTTGAGGCATAAAAATGTGCTCTATGAACACCGAGGCTACGGGATACATTTAGAAAATTTCTGTGCATGCAAGTTTTTCTGTATTATTTTCTACAGGTGGTTTCAGGTTTAATAACCGTTGTTCTTGCTTTATATATACTGCATATTGCATAGATTGGACCTAGCTGTGTGGCTCTGCTTTCACAGCATCCAGCGGTCAAAACTCCAGCAACACTTGGATAGGTGAGCAACAATAAAGTTGCTTTTAATAATAATAAAGTGTTTCTGGAGTTTCTACCTTTTTTTTAATTTTTTTAAAATCTGTCATCTTCTCTTTAGATGATCTCTTGTTTCTCTGAACGTTCCTGAAGCGAAATAAATCGACCAAGCATTAACTCGCTGACAGTCTGAAAACACCTTAAAAACGGAGCGTCCAAAAACAGCGAAATCGCTTCTCATCTGCCTCCCCTTTTCAGTTCAAACGGAAGAATTGCACATCGCGGGCTCTCATCTCTGCCTTTTTTTTTGTTTTAACAGCGGTTTCAGCCTCGATGACAGAGAGAGGGGGGGAAATAAAATAATCTGCCTTCACGTCTGTCCTGATATTGAAGTGTTCTTTTAGTAATAAACCTGTTTAAAGCCTCTCAGTGACTGACAGCGGACGACTGTAGTTGTTTTTGGAGTGAACGTATGCAACTGGAATGTGAAAAAGGTTATTGGAGGAAAACATTTGGCACGGCAAACTGTCTCCTAATATGGGTTACTAAGATCATCCTTTTGAATAAAAGTCGACTCTCACGGAAAGAGTAACCATAATTCTTTAAATGATTTCTTCACTTCCTGTTTGTTGACTTTATTTTGAAACGGCTCGTGATATATTCCGTTTTAAATTTAACTGCTTTTGAAAACTCACAGCTGCGCTGTGGTGGGGGTGCTGTTTGTTTTGTTTGTCTTTAAATAAGATGAATTATGTCCTTTTGTGTTTAACAGATGCAGTGAAGGAATAGAAGATGAAAATACACAAGAAGGACAAGCAGCAGGTTTGTATTGTGCACGCACACACACACTCTTGATTAAAAGTAGGTCATTTATAAAAACCTTTACACACACAGCAGCTTTTATACTAAATAAAACTCAGTTTTGTAAGTGTGAGGCTTTTTTTTTTTTTTTTTGGACGTACAGTATATTTACAAGTCCCTTTTGATATGCAGCTTAACCCCACATCCTGGGGCAACTATGATCTACGTTACTGTTCCCATTCATGAGTGCAGGCTTCTGTAATATAGGACACTGGTAAGATGAGTGCTATCAAGCCAGAGAGAGCGGCTGCAGTCTCCTGGGCGCTGACAGGAGGCGACAGTTGTGGCAGCTGGAATTTTACTGTACATAAGAGTAGAGTGAAAGTTCAATTCTTCTTGATTGATTCATAATTTTCTGTAATTTTAGCGCTGGTTCTTACAAGAGAAATGTTGTCATTGTCTGATGTAGTCTGTCTTTGTTGGATTATGTGTTTGCTCTTGCACATTTGGCCTGAAACCACCTTAAAACTGTTACATTAGGAAGACTTGCTATCGTTTGTAAGGAGAAGAAAGATCGTAGTGTGATTTTTACATCCATTCAGCAACACTAATGTTGAACTCAGTGACCCGGCAACTTGTTTCCAAATGTAGCTTCCTGCAGCACAGGAAACATTCCTGTTTTCAGTCCTAACAGACGTGTGGATGTGTATGAAATCACTCCCTGTTTGTTACCAGCTGCACTGTTCTGCTTTTCATTTGATTACATTTGCAAATTCGCACAATGGAACGAAAACATCCACACGCCACAGTGTTTGTTCAGAGTCCCACACTGTAACCTTTGTCTATGTGCGTGATCAGTCGACCAGTCAATCAGTCAAAGTAATTATTAATATTTTATTAATGTTGCGTGTAAGATACTACGAAGACCCGCCGCTAGCCGGGCTGCAGCCGCAGCAGGTCATCTTGATCCACTTTTTAGTTACAGTCTTAACATTTCATTACGGTGGTCCGCTTTGGGTCCTGCTAGCACATTTCCAGAACCTGATTTGAAGCGCTGTGGTGGATCTTCCGTTGACAAGAAAATACCAGAGGATACGGTCAGTTATGATGACATCATGTGGTAAGAAACGATCAATCGCATCATAAAATCCCTGTCGGCTTCACTGCACATGCTGACCGACGGCCGATGTTTATTTTTTTTTAAGCTTACCTGCTCTCTGAAAGCTGTAACGTTATCTCCCCGGTAACTCCACGCGATCGCTGCGTCATGTATGATGTTATCCCACAACAATCAAGCAGCCATGAGAGTCGCCTCTCTCTCATTGTCGTCTAATAACACGAACAAGCGTCTTGATTTTGGACATCGACTGACTTTACGACTGAATCCTGATAACATAACAATTTGCCCTCACGTGAAATGCACGTGACAGGATATATGGTGCAAGAGTAACTTTTCAGACTCGTCAACAGTTAAATTTCTGTTTAGTTTAGTCATCTACTACAGTAGGTAGTCGGTCAATAGAAATAAATTACATGTATCCGTGCCTCCAGGGTTCTCAACACAAAGTCTTGCGATAGAATATGTCTGATGATATTCAATCAGCCTCTGTTGGCCCAGTGTGTGTTCTTCTTTTTACAACCAACAGCCTGTGTCACGTTCCGGGTTGTCCTCAAACCTTCTCGCCTGTTTCGTAAAAGCGTTTTGTTCAAGGTTTTTATTCCTGGTTGCATTTCGATGACGGCTTGCTGTTTGTAATATTTATGAGTCAGGCCGATGTGCGGAGTGATGAGTCAGAGTTTTTCTAAGTGCGAGGTGACACAGCAGTCTCTCAGCTGAGCACGAGGCCTCCATACTGCAGTGACAGGGGGGCTAGCGCTGTCACAACAGAAACAACACGATCATTCCCTCCTTATCATCCATCGTCACCTGGCGCTTTAACCAACTCCATTATTAGATTTTTTTTTTTCCTTCTCCAGCACTTTACCTACATACTCTGAGCAAACAAGAATAAAACCCACAAAGAGCCACCCGGAGGACACGTTTTTCTGAGGCGCAATCTCTCTTTGCAAACAGTACATTTGTACAAATAGAGCACATGATTTCTTTTTTACTCACTGGTCTGGTGACTCACTGCACTTGTGACAATTGCAGTGCAAGAATTTGATGCATTAAAATTTTAAAAGCTATTATTATTTTTTTTTACATCAAGGTTGAAAGTTACCTGATAATCTTCTGAAGAGAGGGCGCATTTCCTCCGCGGCGGCTCTGGGTCGGCATGGAAACACTCGGGGGCGAAGGTTGCTCATGGCTCCGTCCGCGAGCTTTACAGCGCCCGCCCACTTGCCCCTCTCCGAGACAGTCAATTTTACATATGAGCCGATTAGTCGACTAATCGAAAAAATAATTGGTGATTAGTCGACTATCAAAATAATCGTTTGTGGCAGCCCTACATCTGTAGCTGCCTTTGATTGTGTCAGACCATCATGGTTCACCGTTGTAGTTCCACGTTTGGTTTTTAATGAAATATGTCTGAGTCTTCAATGAAACACCATGAAATTCTATATTTCTTTTCATGGTGTCCGGAGGAGGAATAATTGTCCAGTACTTTGCATTATGACCAAATTCCTGCAAAACTAAAGACGTTCCCGTCAACTTCAGCTCTGCGTTCTTTGTAGTGGTAATTAAAAGTCTAAGCTAGGATGTTGAACGTGGTCAACCTTTCCTTCTAAACCTCTAAAACCGTTTTTAAAATCTGCAAGTAGAGCTACCAACATCACTGTGGACCAGAGAACTTGTCAAATTTATTCACACTCTTATCAGCCTACATTTGTGTGAGCAGACTCCAAAGAAAACATCTGAAATCAATAATGATAACTAGATACTTAACTAGAAAATGCTCTCAGAGCTCGTCCATGGAGGGCAGCTCACTGAGGACTGATGGTTCAAATCTGTAATTCTTCAGAATGCGGTCCTGATGTGTAGGTAGGAAATATTAATTAGTATTTCAGCCTCAGTTTAACAGTCTGAGTAACAGTCATTGAATTCTGGTGACAGCCAGACAAACTGTTGTTCTTTGAGCATCCGTGATCCGATTCGTCTGCAAACAGCAAAAGTGAAAGTAGTTTGCTTGCCGCCTGCTGCCTCTTCATCTAACAGTGGCTGCTCCGTCTTGTTTCATCACTCCTTGCAACACTTACGACCGAGCCGCTGTCAAAAGTGCCGAAAAATGATTGTTGTGTTTCGTCAGTCGAATGCTTTTAATGTGAAGTTGCAGCAGTAGGGAAAATGCTTGGCTTGCATTAGGAGGAACTTAATATTGCATTTTTCACCACTGATGCCTAGTTTGTAATACTGTAAATATATAAATATTAAAGCACTTTTGTTAGTGGCCGTTCTGCGGGCCTGATGGGAAGCTGGATGTGGCCTGCAGGCTGATCTTATTAAATCAGATTCTCATTGCTAAAACTAGTTTAAGGTCATCTGATCCTCTTGATTTCGATTCACAAAGGTTTTGTAGGTGTTGTTGATCGCTGCGTTTTTTAATTAGTCTGTGTATTGGACTTAGAATAATTGCTCAAGGCTTGATCGGGGTGAGCTCCTAAATCAATAGTATATCAGGTAAAGAAAGTTTTTTACGAGCTTGTCCTTCAGTATAATACCGGCCCCTATTGATCATTTCCCTCAATCTTGTGAGCAGGTATCGTCTCTGCGGGGGGGAAAGTTTGGTTGCATCCACAGTTTAAAGGATGGCAGGCCTACAGTACGACATGGAAACACGATGATTAAGAGGATCTGTAACAAGGCATGTCAGGGCAGAGTGAAGGAGTGGTGGAGTGTGCCGTTTGGTTTGTATCAGCGTGTGTGCAGAAGGGGAAAGTGATGAGATTTTCACTGATGCAGCGATGGGGCGTATCTGGTATCTCATCTACATTTCAAGTGGCCATCAAGTTATCTGGTTATCTGCCTGCCACATCTCGAAACAACAGAGCGATAACGTCAGCGCGGCACAGGGACTGATATCTGTCTGTGAATGTTTAAAGAATGACAGTAACGCAGAGATGATACACGAGCTCCTGGCATGAACGAAACATCTCTGCGCTGGTTTGAGAGGAGATGGGGGCAGCAGCAGAGATAGATGTGTGTTGTAACTGTTCTCTCCGGACAAATAGAAGCCCTCTGGTGCTCGCGTCTTCTTGGAGGTGATTGTGTTTGCTTGACTTCTGTCATTGTTTCAGATTTCAGTTCATTTCGAACATGTGCGAGTAACACTGTACAAGTCAAAATCCAACAAGAATAGTCAAAACCAAAATAAAACTCTGACCCTGACCCACAGACGTACAGTCTTTTGTGTCGCTGTGTAGTGCCGCACAGTTTGGTGGAAATATTGCTGGATCTTGTCCAGGCAATTAACTGTAGGGCTGCAACAGATTGTTAAGTAATCTCTGTAGTTTGTCGATGATTAATCAGTTCAAATAAATTTTTATCATAACAGACGTCTCTCTATCCATCCATTTTCTTCCTCCTATCCCGGGTTGGGTCGTATAGGCAGGCTGCTCCAGTCATCCTTCTCCCCAGCATAGCAGTCCAGCTCCTCCTGGAGGATCCTGAGGGGTTCTCAGGCTAGATGGGCTATGTAGTCCTTCCAACGGGGTCTCGGTGTGTCCTGGGGTCCCCTAACGCTTGAAGGTATCTGGAACACACTGCCAAAAGAAGGCACCCAGGGAGCCCTCACCCTTTCTAAGGCTGAGCCCGGCAGAGGAAGCTTATTTCAGCCGCGCGTGCTGTGATCTCATTCTTTCACTATGCGAAAGTTTGTTACCATCCGTGGAGGTTGGAATGTTGATGGACTGGAAAATCGAAAGCTATAATATTATCTGCTGCAGATCCATTAAAAACCTGTGAGTCGAGAGAACACAAAAACTTCAGATGGCGAGTGGAGCTCAGTGCATCATGGGGACTATAAGCTCTATCAAAACGTGAGTCTTAAATGTGGAGATGGGGTCTGCCTCCAGAACCAGGAGTGGGAGTCGGTTCCACAGGAGAGGAGCTTCATAGCTGAAGGCTCTTTTGGAGAATAGAGGAACCACAAGGAACCACAAGGAACCCTGCAGTGTTCTCGTGTGTGGCTCAATGAATCATTTATTTTCTAAAATCTCAGAAACATTTCTCCGAAACCAAAATGACCTTTTCACATAACTTGCGTTGTTTTGCCGTACAGAGCAAAACCCAAAGATATTTACAACCACGTAAAACTGAGAAAAGCAGCATATTTTAGAAGCTTTTTCCTTGACAAACAACTTTAACATTTAAATGATTACCAAAAGTGTATTTATTTAATTAATTCAGATAATCAGCAATTGGTAAACATGAAATGCCCCAATGAACTACATGTGTGGTGCCCCAGCATGTGATGGATGTGAACTGTGCCCAGGAACATTACTTTTATTATTTTCTACCATATTTTTTTTCTCCATCACAATTCATGAATCAGCAAGTGCAGCACAGAACTGGGCTGTCTGCACTTAAAGGTAAAGCAGAGGAAAGGCTGGCTTCTTTTCTGTCTGAGGCCCAGATTCATTCGCTTTGATCATCTTTCTGTACGCGTCCAAACAGCTGAAACGTCTGCCTTTTCTCTCCCTCTCCTTCCTCCTTGCTGCTCTTCCTCCTCTCCTTACATTTTATTTTTATTGGGAACAACAAGAATGTGGCTCTCCTCTGAGCTGGAATTCCTTTTTTCTCAAGCCATTTTTTTTGTGCAGTCTTTCCGTACAACTTGTTTTTTAGTTTAGTGCGGCGTATGCTTTCCGCTTTCTCAGAAACAATACATCGAAGTGCACCTTTTTAATAGACGTAGATGAGTCCCGATCTAGACCTCAGTGAGATGAATTGGCACTTTTTTTTGTCCAAGTCGCTCTTTCATCACGGGCTGATGTTTGGAAAATCACATTTAAACCTAAAAGCAGTTTGCTGCATTGAATTGCATAAAGATGAACTTATTAAATATTATTATTAACTCTCCTCAGATGCCTTTTGTATCCACCTAATCTTGTAAGTATCCTCCCCTGAAGCAGCTGATTAGATTAATGCCAGAATTTATCAGTATGGAACCTTTTTATAGCAACTTTCTGGAACGACGTTGTTGCTTTGTGAGATGATGAAAGAGCAGGAGAAGAAACGTGACAAAGGGATCCTAAGAAATTCAAGTGACATAGAGAAAATACAAGAAAACACAAGTAGGAAATTAAGAAGGTTACTAAAATAGTGTAATATAATAAGGTGAGTAGATTCGTTAGGATTTAAATAGTATTTTTGTGCCTTTATCAGAGAGTAGATGGTGAAGAAATGAGGGGAAGGAAAGCAACGGTCCACAGCCGGTCTTGAACCGGCGACATTGTGTTGGTCAGTGCCTCGAACTCTCCAGGGCGCCCCAAAACAACAATTTTGGTAATTACTAACAGCTAAATTCCAACGGGCAGAGATGTAATGCGTTCCGTGCGTGCCGCGTCCGCCGGAGCTGATTGCAGCCATTCTGGCCAATGTTTGAAACCCCACCGGAAGAGTCACATCCGTTTCAGAAGCAGCTTGCCGCTTTGCTCTGCAGAGAATACGCAGTGTTTTTGATGGACATCGCGAGAAGCTCAGAGAAATCTGCACCTAGAAAATAAAACGCCCTGTGCAAAAATACAATCATATAAACAGACAACGTACTCGTGGTAGAAGCACAGAAACCAAGAAAATCTGAGCAAGGTAACAAAGTCTGGTGGACTTAATGCTCCACGTGGAGAACGGACCAAAGCGATACCAAGGAACCAACAGCACGATAACCGGCTCGTATGTGAGGTATGTTATAGATTTGTCATATCACCAACAACGTGCTGCAACGTTCACAGTTCTCGGCAGTGTCTCTGCTAAATGGGATCGTCACAATTACTGAAGCATCCATCTGACTCACTGAGTCATTATCGGAGCCAATAAGCTGATTAAATGGACATGTCATTGACTAAATGTGACTGATCCACATTATATCGTCTATTTGTGTCATTCTGCGTTGCAGCTATTTTTAAAAAAATGAACGAAAATGTGTCTACGAACCTCAAAGATTGTTTGATCCAGACGCCTCTTGCTTATCGTGGTGATGTTAGCTCATGTAGAAGAATCATCTCAGCCTGTGAAGTTCATATTTCTCTGTATATTCAGATATTTGATATTCAACGCGGGCAGACAGTACGGGTGTCTTTTGTGTAACTTCAGTTTGTTATTCGGTCATCTTGCGCTCATGCATGAATCCCCTCTCACAGACGCTTGTGTGAAGTCCAGGTCCAGGTGCGTCTGGGCTGCACACGCGTTGACCCCGTCATACAGATGCTATGAAAATGGGTTGTTACCCTAGCATAAGTGTTAGCCACATTCTCTGATCCTGCTTGTTGTTGCAGCCGTGAAACGAAGGGGCAGCATTGATGAGACTGCAGTGTTCATGGTCTATATACGTGACAGGGAGACAGACAATGGTGTGTGTGTGTGTGTGTGTGTGCGTGTGCGTGTGTGTGTGCGTGTTTGTGAGGCAGTATTATTGATTCATAGGCAGTGTGATTGCAGGCAGCCTCCCTCAGCTGTGTTCGGTCGGCTTTACTGGGCTGGCAGAGCGCGCTACATTGCAGCACGTCACTGGAGGGTGTGTGTGTGTGTTTCTATGAAGGGAGAGACTTTGTTGGTGTGTGTGGGTGCGTGTGTGTGTTTCTATGAAGGGAGAGACTGTGTTGGTGTGTGTGTGTGTGCGTGTTTTGGGTTTTTTTTATGCATGTAGTCACCCATGTAAGCACATTGAGCCGTGAAGCATGTGAATGTGTTTGTGTCAGTGTGTGTGTGTGCTGTTGTAAAGCCATGTGTGTGTATGTAGTCACTCAGTCATGTAAGCACATTGAGCCGTGCAGTGTCAGTGTGGGAGTGAGGGAGAAACTCTTATGTGTGTGTGTGTGTGTGTGTGTGTGTGTGTGTGTGTGTGTGTGTGTGTGTGTGTGTGTGTGTGTAGTCACTCATGTAAGCACATTCAACCATGAAGTGATGCCACTATGCAGTGTGTGTGCTTTGTTTGTGTGTGTGTGTGGGCTGCAGTTGCTCCGTTGTTGTGGAGATGGATGGCGGTGACTCGGGTCATTACCGAGGCTGAATTAGCTTCGTGGCTAATTTTAGCTTCTAGGTTACCCATCAGTGTGTCTGCCGAGTCGCTTTTCTGTTCGAGGAGGCAAAGCAAGTGAACACGGAGCGAGGTGAGGGCGGAAATGGTTTCTTGGTTTTGTTTTTTCATGGATTAAAAACTGCTTCATCTGCTGTGAAAAGACTAATTGACATGTAAATATCAAAATGATCGTGAGCACCGTGACACAAGCCTGATGAGGACGTGTGAACTCCACATGATGCCCCGCGTGTCCGGCTTCCAAATGAGCCCGCCTTTTGTTGAATGAGTAGTCATTTACAAGAAAGAAAGAAAGCACCATAACATGTAAACAGAAATAAAATATGACGCTCTGCAAGATACTGAGACGTCATATTGAGTTAAAAATAACACAAAGACAACTTCTTGAATGTTCAAACTGAGAAATTTGATTGTTTTTGGAAAAATATGTCCATTTTGAATTTGATGCCAGCAACATGCTTCAAAGACAGTTCAGGTCAGGGTCATGTTTACCTCTCTGTTTATCACCTCTTCTTTTAACAAGACGAGGAGTCTTTTTAAAAAAGTAACTTCCCGCTTTTGCTAGATGTTGGATCTCGGGCGCTCAACAGTTCAGGGTCTCCTTTGTCGTGTTCGATGTTTTAATAAGGGGGTTAAACCTTTTCAATAGCTGACAAGTCTAGACTGCAGACAGGTCGGTCTAACACTCAGACGCTCCGACTATAGAGCTGTGCTGTTTGAATATGTGCAGAATGTGGTTTGACATCTTCTTGCTGAAATAAACAAGGCTGTCCCTGAAAAGGATGTGGCCTACTTGGCAGCATATGTTGCTGGAGAAACCTGCATATATCATTCAGCATTAATGCAGGTTACCCATCATGCCATGTGCACTAATGCACCCCCATCCATCAAGGATGCCACCTTTTGAACTCTTTGGTCCCTCTCCATTTTAGCCCGGAGGATGAGGTTCCCCCCGTCACCTCAGTCCATCTTGAACGAGCTCATCAGAAGGTGGTGGTGTTCCTGGATCTGGTTTATATCCGGCTTTTCTCTCTTTGTATGGTAGAGTTTCGATGAGCTGTGTTCACAGACGATGCTGTTTGGAAATGTTCCTCAACCCACGCAGTTATGTCGACGACAGAAGATGATGATCACGGCCATCCAATGTTGGATTTTAGCCTTGTCTCTTGCGTACAGAGATTTCTTCTGATTCTCTGAATCTTTTATAGATATTATGAACCGCGGACGATGAAGTCCAAAGATTCTTTACAATTTTATGTTGAGAAACCTTAAAATGTTTGCCAGCACAGTCTGTCAGAGTTGTGAACAGCTCCTCATCTTTACTCCACAAAGCATCTCTGGGATGCTCCTGCATACTCAATCATGTTACCAACCTGTTGCCAGTCAGCCTCATTCATTCCACCAGCTGTTTTCTTTTAGCTTTTCACAACTTTTCCAGTATTTTGTTGCCACTGTACACATTTTTTGACATGTGTTTCAATGTTTAGCACATCATCATGGAATCTGAGTACCAATATATCAATTGGACTTTAGGTACTGTGTCGGCACAACATACAAAGATTTTGAGATGTTGGGTTTTCTGTTGGTTTCTACGGTCAGCTGTAGGGCTCCTTGATTATGGCTTGTGATTGTTTTGGCCAATAATGAGATCACGATTGCGTAACTCGAATACTCACTGACTTAGGCAACCTTAAGAATTTATCTATCCCTTTTTAATTGTGTTCTATCTGTGTGATACGTCTGAGTCTTCTTTAACTCATTCAGTATTGAACGTGCTCGGTGACACACTGTCAGCTCTGGGTACGTTACACACACACACACACACAGCCATCATTGTAGCGAGCCGATACATTTCCTGCAAGGTGTCATATGTTTTGTCCATGATTTGGGGCTGCTACAGTGCGGAACAACCGTTTCTGCCTCCTCTCCCAACTTAAGTTCACCATGTACGAGTGTGTTTGTGCGCGGCATGTGATATCTTCCTGTCAAACAGCTGAATGGGTTTTACCTTTTCTTGTTGACCAAAGGCTCTCGTTCCGTCATCTCAACTTGTTTCGTTGCAGTGTAGTGCGGCGTAATGATCATTTTATCTCAATTATCATGTTTTTATAATCGTTGGTCCAACCCTAGTAAGCCGAGAGCCTGTAATGTGTCTGTGTGATGTAGTAATCACACACTGCAAGGAGTAAGAGGGTGAAAGAACACAGACGAAGAAACAATAAAATGCTGATTGATTAAGACGTTGATCCTTAGAATAAATGAGTTCATACAGTACTGGAGAGTGAAAGGAACCGTGGGAAGATGACGTGCCGAATGGTCAGAAGACAAATGCCTTCGATCTGTGGGGAATTACAGCTGTGAGGCATAAAATATAGATAGAAACATAATGGCCAAACATTTAAAATAAGCGCACCTTTTCTATTGTGTAGAGAAAACTCTCGCCGTGCTGCTCGTCAGTAGATTTATCTGTGAGACAGATTTGAATCAATGGAGTAACGGGTACACAGCATGCACCTCAGTCCTCTGATCTACAGTCAGAATTGTTTATCGAGTTAACAGAATGCTGTTTGTTGGGCGATACGCTCTTTTGCTCCGGCTCTGCTTTTTTGTGTCAGGTGAAGTTTGTGGCATCATGCAAATGTGGCCTACTTGGCGAGCAGGGATTCTGTTGTGTTTCTCATTCTGGTGCGAGTGGCCTAGTTACACTCGTGTCCTTTATCATTTCAGACGTTGCACACATGGTTTTTGAATGGTTTCACTTCATTCCCTGTGTGTTTTTAAAGTAAAAACACCACTAATGGTAACTCTAAATAACTCTAAATAATGATCAACTTAACCCCAGAAAGAAATCAGGTCAGATGAGCTGCAGCTAGATCTTTTGGGGCTTTTTCTGGAGAGGGCCGTGTTGAAACTGGGCTAAAATATGATCCAGTTTAGCAGCTTTAAGTGCTGGACCTTCAAACCATATATTGGTCGTTTGCTACCCCCGCCGTTTCGCCTTATTGTATCCCAGGTGAAAGTCAGCACTGAGAATAAAACCTAGCCGAGTCCGGATGTAAATCCACTGCTCCGGCGCTAACCTGAATAAGTAATAAGCCTTCTCTCGTGCTGTTCAGCCCTGTAGGGAAAAGTATGCTCAGTAAGCCCTGGCTCGGTCCTCTATGACCCAGCAGGAAATGGGCTGATGTTTTCACAGCTTCTGATCTCCGGCACTCACGTGTCCACCGGCAGATTAATGTCTATTTAAAGTATTCATCAAACGAGAGTCTTTGAGAGGAATGGCCTGCAGTCCACTGCAAATGCTCATCTAAACTTCTTTTGGAGGTTTCTTTTAAAAGAAAAATGTGCTGTGTTCTGGCCAGCGTCTTCAAGGGCTCCATTAACTCAGTCAGATTATCTTGTTTCTTTCAGCAGTGTAATGGTATCTTGCGCTTGCATCTAAGCTGTGGCTGGTTTACTTTTTCATCTGCAGCCACCTTGGCCCGTACCGTTAAACCGCCATTACTATTTAATGCTTCACACTGATGTAAATTTCACAGAAGCGTATTGCATTCACTTGAAAAAAAAAATTAGACACCTTTTCTTGTAATTACGAGATCACAATGTCGTAATTACGAGATCAGGAAAGGTGCCTCATTGGCCACTACACTTCGGTAAAGTTAGAAAGATATTGGCACTTCCGCATCCAGGATCAATAACTCTTAATTGAAACGTTGTTAAAACACAAAACACATATTTTCAACCGTAGTAAGACAGACAACGAGCCACAACCTAATGTTCAACACAACGAGCTACAACCCAATGTTCATCACAACGAGCTACAACCTAATGTTTATCAAAACGAGCTACAACCTAATGTTCAACACAGCGAGCTACAACCTAATGTTTATCAAAACGAGCTACAACCTAATGTTTATCAAAACGAGCTACAACCTAATGTTTATCAAAACGAGCTACAACCTAATGTTCAACACAGCGAGCTACAACCTAATGTTCAACACAACGAGCTACAACCTAATGTTTATCAAAACGAGCTACAACCTAATGTTCAACACAGCGAGCTACAACCTAATGTTCAACACAACGAGCTACAACCTAATGTTTATCAAAACGAGCTACAACCTAATGTTTATCAAAACGAGCTACAACCTAATGTTTATCACAACGAGCTACAACACAATGTTCATCACAACGAGCTACAACCTAATGTTCATCACAACGAGCCATCCACTCCAACAACATGAGTGTTTTTTTTAATTTCTGGGATTTTTTATTAGGAATTACGAGATCACGATCTCATAATTACAAGAAAAGATCTCGTAATTACCAGATAAGGTGTCTACTTTTTTTTTTTTTTCAGGTGAATGCAATACGCTTCCGTAAAATTGGAACAACAACAACGAAGGCAAAGGTCAAATGACGATAAATGGACTGTAGCTTGTATGGCACCTTACTAGTTTTCTGACCACTTACTCACCCAGTCATACACTGATGGCATTGTCCTTTTGGGAGCTGACCATTCACACACTGGCAGTGCAGCCTTCGGGAGCAATTTGGGGTTCAGTATTTTGCCCAGGGACACACTGAGTGAACTGAGGGATTGTTAAACGACCGTCTGATTAGTGGATGACCCGTTCTACCTCCTACGCCCAACTGAAGTTGAACATTATCTGTGGCTGTGCAGAACTGCCGTTGTTGCTATCGGGACAATTGCGAAGGAACGCTGTGCTCATGCCCATCTCCAGATCCTCCATCGGTCAACATTAGAGGCATCTAAAGAACATTTTTGGTGGAACGTCTTTGATTGTACAGGTGTCTCTAATAAAGTAACCACTGAGACAATTTTAGGAAAGATCTGGGAGGTGTTGTTGAAAGGTAATTTCGCAGAGAGCACACACTCTTTAAAGACGTGTGTAATGTTTTATTATACATGCAAAGATGACTCGCTTGCATGCATAATACCTTTTTTATTTTGAAACGGAAAAAGCTCAAATTAAATTCTGCTCCTGACCTCCACCATTTCTCCTTGAAAGTCTTCGACACAAACACCAGCTTTCACTTTTAAAAAAGGAAAAATGGATAGCAGTTGATCTCAGCAGAAGGGGCTCCTCAACTTTTTCACCCTGGTATCTCACCCAGGGTTTCAGACTCATTACTTTTCCGCTCTTGTCATGTAGGGACTCGACAGAAACCTGCTCTCGTTCCTACAGCGCCTGACCCTTTGTTTAACACCGAGATCACATCTGCACGTTTTCTCTAAACCGGAGGAAAGTTTACTTTCTGTTCTTGCATTGCGGAGGCTTGTCGTGACAGATCTACAGATTCATCTGGTTTGTCCTGAGAATGATGTCTTTTCCGCGCCCTGCTGTACCTGGTGTAGTATATTTGATTAATATTATATGTATTTTCACTCCCGATCACCTCCGAGCTGCAGCCATCAAATGCTGACACGATCGACTCATCCAGTTTGTAATCTGAGCGTGGGCCTTATCTGTTGCGTGACTTCCTTACGCATGATCACCTCTAATGCCCACAGCAAGCAGCTCGTGCTCCACAGCACAACAGGCAACATCTCGAATCAGTCTTTCAAGTACAGCTGAAACAGTTAGAAGAGCTTAAATGTTCTGATAATTGATTCCAAGATAAAGATATTCATGAGTTAGTAAATTTAATATTTAGTCGGATATCTAAGAAATTCGAGATGTGTCTCTGGCTCTAATTTATCCATCAAAATAATAATCTTCAGATTTCTCATTCATCAAAATAATTGGTAGTTCTGTCTTGACTTTGTTTGGAGGTTGTTTTGTCTCTAGTCTGTTGGGCTGTCCCTAAATTAAAACAGACGAATCAATTAAATTTAATAAAAAATATATATATATTTTTTGCCCTTAAAGACTATCGAGCAACACTTGCACTGCAAGATTATTAAACAGTTTAGATATTCAGGGTGACGTGCGACGATTTGTGCCAACACTCGATATCAAACAAAAGCCAGAGACTGTATTGTTACTCACTCACTTACTATGAGTTGGAAATTCACGACACCCAAGCAGAAGACATAAGATCACGTTATGTTGGTGTGACCGGGCAGCTGCCTCCATCTCCAACTCAGACTCACCTTGGCTCCTGGTCTTTACCCATCGCAGATATATTCAACCAGCGAACAAGACGACTCGACCTAGGAATGATTTTACTGCTGAGGGCAGCGTGACAGCGAGGAGCCCTAAAGAATCTCTGACTGGTGATTTAAGTCTTTCGGCTTTCAAGTGGAAGCTTTAGAAATACCCTTGATTGTTTTTAAACGCTCCTATGTTTAAAATCATCATGAATTAGCTGCTTTTTCTTACACTCATTTATTTTTGTAGTTTTTTTATTCTTTTGATTTTTGACAAACTGCACTGTGTTTTGGATACAGTGTGGTTGATGTTATTGCACTTTCAGATACAGAGGTTTGTTTTGAAGTCATCTGATTAGATGGTCAGACAGACAGACGGACGGACGCAGGTGAAGAGCGGGCTCAGATCGTCAGATTCAGCCGATCCATCAGCGGTCGGGAACCAGTGGCAACGAAAGGGTTACCATGGCGACCGTGTGTTTACGTCCGCCTCCCCGCTCCCCGCAGCTTTGGCACGGAGAGCCAGTTTCCATGGTAACGGCTGTGATACCCACCCTCCCCAGCCCCCACCCCGCACCAAACCAACTGGCGAGGAGGCCGTTGAGCTTGCAGTCCATGTCTATCGTGTGTGTGTGTGTGTGTGTGTGTGTGTGTGTGTGTGTGTGTGTGTGTGTGTGTGTGTGTGTGTGTGTGTGTGTGTGTGTGTGTGTGTGTGTGTGTGTGTGTGTGTGTGTGTGTGTGTGTGTGTGTGTGTGTGTGTGATTCATTGGGATGATTCCTCGTACCTGTGTGAGAAGCATCTGCATTGGCCTCACGACACACACACACAGCACCGCATACAGCAATTACAAAAACACACGCACACCTGCTGTGTGTCTCACACATGTCAACGTGACACACACACACACACGGAATTACGTGTGGACTCAAACGCGCGCAGCCGTCACTCCACATTAGCCTGACCTGGCGAGTTAGTCCCTCCGCACAGTGTGTGTGTGCGCTCCCTCTTCTCCGGTTTCTAAATACAGTCAAGAGCACCAGCGAGGGCCGCAGCCAGTTTTAGACCCTTCAGCACTCTCTCTGCCTCCCTGTCATAGGAACCACGCAGTGATTTCGCTGACAACCTGCTTCATGTGTCAATACACGTGTGTGTACGTAGGTGTGACGAGGAGGAGATCGATCGCTCAGAAAAGGACTGCTTCTCCTTTTGTTGCTTCAGGCACGCCGAACAACGCCAGGCTACATTTCCGTCAGCGGTGTTCACGAGCTCAACCTTTTCTGATTCAAACCTCCACATGATCACGGTAATGAGCCCGACGCTGGCTCGCTTTCAAAAACACAACCGCTCCCTTTGCCAGGCACAAAAATGTGCTACGGTTTGTGGTACGGAAACATACGGACGACATACAGTCTCTCACATCACATACAGATGGACGGAGGCCACGAGCAGCAGCGTGAAGCCAGTGCACAGCAGACGGCGGAGCATGCTGTACATAGTAGTGTGTGTGTGTGTGTGTGTATATGTGTATATGTATATATGTGTATATATATATATATATATATATATATATATATATATATATATATATATATATATATATATATATATATATATATATATATATATATATATATATATATATATATGTATGTATATATATATATAAAAACGCTTTTACAGCTGCCGGTCGATACCTGTTTATGCATCTCGAGATGGGCTGCCAGTCCTGATTGGCTGATTGTTTTCATGTATGGATTTCATATACAAGAGGCCGCACGCTGCATCAGATTGATCGATTTAATTTTCTGTGTATTTAAGAATTAAAGCTGCAGCACATTGGGGCCTGGTGTTTATTTGATATGGTCAAGCCTTTTTTTTTTGAATATTAAAGATGAAGACTGTGTCGCACAATGAAGAGACAGCAGGGGAACACTTCCCCAATCAGAACCGTTCTACTTCACTATGAGCGGTCCAGTGACAAAAAAAAGTCGGAGGGGGCCGTTGTACACATCAGAAACTGTCAGATACAGATCCTTTGGAGACAGATAAGGTGGACTAAAATAGACTGTATCGATCCCACACAGCTCACAATATACAAGGTGGACCAGAAAAATGAATCGTGGCGTCCTTCCTGCAGCAACCTGGTTTCGACCCCAGCTGTCACTCTCAAAAGTTTAAATCCCAGCGATTTCGAAGTGAGTTCACAGAGCAGAGTAAAAACAGAAATAGACAACAGAGCAGTTGCATGAAAAACTAGAAATTTAAAGAAAAGTAAAAACACAAAACTACAACAATGAAACAAATAAAGAACCTATAGAGTAAAAAGCATAATTTAAGAACAATAAGTGAGAGATCTTATGCCCCCCTCCCTCGATAGCGTTGTCTTTTTCGCTCCCGTCAGTTAGATCCAGCTCTGCATCTCCGTCGTCTTCTCCTCGCTGCAGCACGGAGCTCCGGCCTTTCCACAGAGCATGTGCTTACTCTGTCCAACAGCTGTTCTCAAGCGTAAATCTGAGAGCCGCGGCTTTCTCTCAATGGGTCACCAGATGTATCATAAAGAAGTCTGTATAACAGAGAAAAGGCCATGTGTGTACACAAAACGGACACAGGTTGATGTGACCTAAAAACACAGAGTGTGGTGTTCAGAGCTACTTCAGCTGGCTGCTACCCACGCGGCGCCATAGCAACACAACAACTACAGCCTATATTTCTCTACAGTGCAACATCACGAACACTTAAGCAAGCGTATGTTGTAGTCCGTGCAACCCCGCAGCAAGTCACGTCTGTAATCCACCAGACCCTTGAACACAGAAGCTGCCAGTCTAGTGCCAGTACATTCTAAGAACGGGGACCGAATCTTACAGACTCCTACAGTTTTCAGATATGTCAGATATTCTATAGATATCCTATCAAACACAGACAGTGTTGGCAGTCAATCCACTTCAGCAATATGTTTTTTTTTTGCTTGCAAACAAAGTCAGCACACAAAGAAGTACGGGAGCCCAGACAGCAGTTCAGTTCAGTGTTAAAGAGTCAGCGATAGTCTGTATGTTACGCTCTCCCGATATTCATTCATATGTTCATACACATGAATAAAAGCACCAAGCGGAGCGTGACGCTTCATACATGAAGTATTTTATTGTCTGTGTTGATCTCACTTTCTGCTCACAGTGCTTCCTAAATCTTATAAACGCTGTGGTGTTTTTTTTTGTTACAGCTCTATAGTCAGACTTCATAGACTCCGGTATAGTGTCATCCACTACAATAAACCTTCAGCTGCTGCATGATGTGACTTCAGAGACTGCTGTCTGTTTTGGACTACAGTGACTCTTAAACTGTCAATCAGGACTCCAGAATGGGTTTCCAGCATGTGTTTCTCTCCCACTCGGTACGAGAAGAGGAATATTACTTTCGATGCAGTAAATATAGAAAAGCTCAGCTTTAAGCAGACAGATCAAGTCCTTTCTGCACGGTTCATATCACATGTCAGAGTATTTTACAAAGGCTAAAAGCGTGTTGACGTGCACATTTATGTCAGGATATGATATCAGAATCTGTCAGTTACCTGTTTACACGCAGACAGTAACATGTTCTACAGAAGCTGTCTGTATTGATTCATGTTGGCTTGATGCTTTTTGATGCTGTTTGTCAAAGCAAATATTATACAGCAGCCTTTGTTTACAGAACAGACGGAGCTATATTTGTAGCCTAATAAGGTTATTTCATAGTCAGCCATGTCTAAAGTGTAACTACGACTGCTTTGGATGGCTTTTTGAGATATTGAATGTAACTCTAATCCTAAAACAAACGTTGTTACTCTTTAGTTGATGTATAAAAAGGATGGAGCTCATTGTTTAGATGTTAAGAAGGTGTGAGATGTTCAGATACAGCATCTTCACATAATACTGGGAATGTAACAATGCATCGTGACACGATTTAAAAAACCAGTACAAATTAAATTAAATTAGAAATAGGTTATGTTATCTTAAAAAAAGTCACTGGTTGGTGCTTCATTTGTTCAACGTCGGATGTCGCGTCACTACGTCAGTTCGGAGCACAGAGCGAGGGAAGACATGGCGACAGTAGAAAATAGCTTTGAAACAGAGGATGCAGTTTGAAATCATTTTGGATTCCCTATATACAAAAATACAACTGTGAGAAATGAACAGACAAAACCAAAAACGGCATGTAAATATTGCAAGAGACTGCAAGATAGCGGCAACAAGAGCAACCTGCAGCAGCATATCAGCCGCCAAAGTAACGTTACGGCACCTTGTGAGGAAAAACTGCACATCACACCAACAACAGCAGTTTACTGTGAGATTGTTTCTAAAGAAAAGAGAAACAAAAACAGTTTGAGAGTTTCTGGAAAGAAAGGACCTAAGATTTTTTCCTACAAATAAAAAAAAATTGTTTGGTCACAATTTGTCTGTAGCTCATTATGGTTAACAAAAATCAGGAGAAAATCGTATTGTGAACAAAAAATCGTGAACAGTATCGAGTCGTGAGCTGACTGTATCGTGATATCCCTACGTGATTGATACCTGTCCACCACTCCTGTCGAGCCGAGTCACGTCCATACAACTGCAGCTGATCTGCAAGAAACAAACCAAGACTACACGAAGGAGTCGGTGCTTTACTGTAAGGCCGACATTACCGACACCAGCGTTAACATGGCCTTTAATGGAAAGTGGATTTAGTGTGGCTCATGTTGAGCACTTTGTACCAGAGGGGACTCTCTTTTAGTAGCCAAGTGTCCATCAGCGGCGGCTTCAGTCGATGTAAATCAGACCCGCTGTGCTGTCAGACACACACACACACACACACACACACACACACACACACACACACACACACACACACACACACACACACACACACAAAGCTTTTGTCATTCAGAACTGCATCCCGGCTTATTGACGCCCTGTCCTCGATATGACCTTCAGATGGAGGGGGGGCGGATAAAGGCGCATTTCCTTCAGTTCTTCCTGACACTCGGTCATCCGCTATCGATCACTTTAAAATATTGATAATTCGCCTGAATGTTTGTTTAACGATTGTTACTCTATCAATATTTTTTATTTTTTTTAGAATACTGGCAGTTTCTTTCCTTCTCATGGAGAGGAAAGGTTAAAAGAAAGGTAAAAGCCGCAGGTTTTCGTGCTTCAGTGCCAGTTTACTGCGGTGGACTGGACTGTACTCGCTCCGGTGATAGAGTTGGAAGAAGTGTCCAGAACAGTAGTTTTTGCTTTCCGGCTTTTGCATGGGAAAAACTGTGACTGTAGTCAACCAAAGAAAATCTTGGTAGACCTGAAATTCTAATGCAGTGTGAAGTGTGTGTAGTAAAAAAAAAAAAAAAAGTTACCGGCATCCAGCCCACTACTCGTTATAGAGTTTAAATGAGGCTTAATGTTCACCCTGACTTGACTGCCCTTCAGTATTTTAAGCTGGGGAGCAGCCACTTAGCACGCTAAAGCCAAATTCAGCTGGTTAAACAACATGAAACATGTAAAAACCAAATTTGGAGTCTGGTGACAGGCAGCAGTAACATCAGTGATCCATCACTGAGTGTAAACAGTTAGCAGTCTCTAGTAAAATACACACACGTTGCATCAAACATAAGCTTCACTATGGAGACTTGTGTTGGTTCTTTGACATTTGTTTTTGAAGTGAAGCCTGTTTGGAAGTGCCAAAAACTGCAGTTCCTCAATCGTCCACTTGAGGCTGGCTCCAGAAGTGAGTCAGTCTCCATAAGTCCCCATGTTCAAATGTTCAACTTCACAGCAGAAATAAGTCGCTAGCGTCATACCTCTTCCTTCATGACGTTTAATAGCTGACCCTTTTGATTTGACCTTCCTGTGGCGCAGCAAAGCCGAGATGCAGGGATCAATCAGGCCGCATATTATTATTCATTATAAACACACTCTCATTCATACTTGTAGAGGAAGGTGTGAGCAGAATGCTCTTACCTTGTTATTTGATTTTATAATACAGTTTTATCTCGTCTTCATGGTCAGCGCTGCAGACTTTGAATGAATCAGGCTGAATTAACCAGAGAGCTGAAATAAGTATAAAACACGGGCATTAGTTATAGTTATTAAAAAAATCAGTGAAGAGAAAAAACAGCTTTGAGATATAAATAATTAAATTCATAAATGAAACAATCAACAGTGCCCAGAGATGTGGACCGACATCTCACCACAAATGTCCTGCTGTTCTAAAATCAAGCTGCCAAACGAAACAACGACTAAATCATGAAAAATGTACAAGAAGAAAGTGACGATCGAAATAAGTTCAAATGTCACTGAAGATATTCACCCTGTAGCTTTTCCGAGGTGTTTCCTGACTCTGCTGCACTGTGACATCCTAAGCCAAGCATCAGCATTAGCTAATGTTCAGCAGCTCGGCCAAGTGAAGCTCGTTAGGATCAAATCATTTTAACGCCGACAACAAATGAAATGTCAGTTTTTCTTTAAATTTATTTGATCCCATCGTTCTTACTGATCGATGACCTCTGTAGTTCTAATAATGATGAAAGTATTTGTTACAGCTGAATTGCGGCTTTGAACTCTGAAGCTCTGAAACTTTTTTTTAATTCTTTGTTTTTTTTAATTAGGGTATTAGTTAATAAGGTATACATGATACAATCCAATGCAGCCTGGAGGAAGCGCATATAATATATCAGTTCATGCATTTTTTTGGTATTGATTGAGTTTGGCCTCAGCAGGAGGCGTTTGGTCTGACTGCAGAGTCTGAGCTTGCATATGATCTGTAGCAATACAGAAGAAAATTGGCATCATGCTGAATTTTAGCGATGTACCTTCATCAGACGTCTGTAATAGTTCAAAAACCGCTCATTCAAATACTATAGAACGCATGACAAGCTGTATTTAACCTCATAGAACTGCAATCTTGCTGCTCGTGACATAAAGTCCCCGATGGGTATCGAAGCATCTCTGCATTTTTTGATTTTAAATGACTAGTGCTATTTGCCCACATGCTACGCTGACCTTGAGGTCCACCTACTAGTCATGAATATTTATGGTTGCAAGTATTTATGCAGATGTCAGGGACTTAATATCTAGCCCATAATAACGAGTACTTAAGCTCTGCTTCCCACCTAATGTCTTCGAGCTTGACAACGTGATGCAAAAATCAGAGGTGGTTGAGGAGAAAACCGAAGTTCCCTCAGGGTGCATCTGTCCTCCATTGATGTTACAGACATGGCCGTGGTGGAAATCCACAATCCAGTTTCTGCTGGTCTTTCTTATATCCCAAAATCTGAATTTTAAGCTTTAAAATTTCAATATGATGTTGATCTTTGAAAAAAAGAATTGGATTATGAAGTTTAAGTAGCATTAACTTTAGTCTCCTGGTGCCCGGTGTTCGGGTGTCTGTGGGGGGGGGGGTGTAGCCCAATGCATATTGTGGGATCATCCTCATTATCTAAGAAAAGAAGGCAGTCTGGTGGTGCAAGTCCAAACCATTGCGCCAAAGTGAAAAGTGCTGGGTTAGCGAAACATAGCACAAGCTCCAGTCAACGATGCATCTCCATCAACATACCCGTGGAAGGGAGCAGTCAAAGCGGGGCTGGAGGAGGTCGGCTTTCTACATCTGAGTAGAGGGCGTTAATATTCTTTTTGTCATGACATGACTAATAGTCCGAAATGGTTTATTCAACATTGGCCTTGGTACGGTTCAGGGTGTCTTTAAAACAGTAAATTTTTCAACCCATGCAAGACGTATTTTCATAAACGCGAGTGAGAACGTCGATATTAACCCCAGCATTGATGTATTTCATCTCAGCACAGTCATATTATTCAGTTTGCAGCTGCAAAAACACGTTCAACATCGCAGTAAAAGTGAAGGTGCTTTGAACTTTACACCATGTAGCTGAACATCAGTCATGTAAAATAAATTAAGACAGATTCTCCTTCATACCATCGTACATTTCGGCGGCATGGACGTTAAATAGGTCTTAAATTGCATTCATGATGGTCATAACCTGGAGAAACATCTACAGTACTGCTGCAGGACTTCCCTCATGGAGATGATACAGTGGTATACGACTTTTACATCTGTAAGCGGAAGGCGGCCACGCTGCTGCTGAAGCACTTTGGAGGAGTTTAGGGGACCACAGAGGTTGGTGCTTTAACAGTTTCAGGACGAGGATGGTGGAAACGGTGAGGTCACAGACTGCCCGGAACAAAGGTTTGACTCCTCGGCGTCTCGGTCTGCCGTGGTGTCTTTGTGGTTTACGCTAAAATAGAGTTTGGTCATGGCTTAAAATTAGGGGATAATCCAAGTGTTGATGTCATTGCGTGTTGATCTTTTTAAGCCTTTATATCCAAGCAAATAGCCCAAAAGATAATTTTGTGGACGTTCTTATTTCCTATAGATTAATATATTTTCAGCGTTTAGTCTTGTGCAACAATGTTTACTATTCTGGGCACTGAATTGTCTTCTGAGAACATTTCTCTGGTATACAGGAAGTAAGAAGTTTCATGTTTCAGTTTTATTTATTTTTGGTAATGGATAAAAGAGCAACAAACAACAGCATGCTGAGCAGAGACAGTAATATCTCTTCTTAACTCCCCGGAGGACTTAGTATTTGTCTCCTGGGGGGCCTCGCCTTTACTGGATTCATGTGAAACGCTTTGAGCACAGCGCTGATGTAGAACACCGCCGCTTCTGCTGTGTCACACCGGCTGCACCGCGAGGAGAGGAGATGTTGAATCATCAGCCAAATCCGGCGCGAAAGTAGCACAAACGTACAATAAGGCTCATTGAACCTGCCCTCTGTGAACTTTAGCGTTTTGTTTGGTGGAATAGAAGCAGGTAGTTTTAATAGTACTCCTCCTCGGAGGTGTCTCTGCGCTTCAGCTTCAGTTTCGGATGTTGAACCAAAAGTTGCAACATCCCGGGGTTGATGGAAGAATATTCTGCATATTAAGTTTTTAGTCACAGCGTGATTCACACATCAGAACAGCGTGTGACCGGAATGATGGGCACGCGTGACTTTTCCTTATCGTGCCCCTCGACATCCGCTCTTTCTTTTTCTCCACTTGTAACTCCCCTTTCTTTATCGTCCCCTGCCAGTTTCTGTCCTTTCCATTCTAACTGTTTTTTCTTTGATATAAAACTGTGTCTCAGCCCACCTCCCTGTTTCTCACTCTCTCAGATGATGATGATATATATGGATTTTCCCAAGTTTCTTGGATCCAGTATGATAACTTTCAAATAAAGGGCATCAGCAACAGAAATATAACGTACAAAAACACTCTGCTTTATGGTATTTTAGGTGAGTTTTATGTTGTTATCGCAACACATGATGACAAATGGTCACTTTATGAAGTCAATAGTGTTGCCTGTTTATACATCCAGCGGAGCAACATTAGCATTGAAGTAGAGCCGTGTTCCCAGTTCAATTCAATAATAAAATGATCTGTCTTGTTGGTATACATTGGTCTGGTTCTTTAGCCACTAAATGCTCAAGCATAATCAATAGCTAATGTATGATCATGATGCTAATAATGACAAATGATAATAAAGAATTTAAGAGCTTTTTCGCCACATGCTGCAGCTGAACACGGAAGCTGAAGCGAGAGATGAAATAATGTTCAAACCAAAACGATTGACTGAAAGATGCCAAAGGGCTCCAGAGAGAGCGCGAGCAACTGTTTTCATGGAACACATAGTTGCTGGATCTTTAGTCGATGTGAAAAAGTCGAATGAAAAGAATACCACGTTAATAACATCATTGAAGCTGCTATTGAAATAACGTGTAATATCATGGTCAAGTTTTAAAAAACATTGAGCGTAGGTGGAACTACTGGTGTAGTGACTCACACAGAAAATTTCCATTAACGTTAATTTCGTCAGTACAACAACAGGGTTGTGTCACAGCTGTGTCACTCCGAGTTTCTCTCTGTAACCTAAATGCTGCTTTCATCCACCATCATTATTTTGATCGGTGTTTAACAACTTAAGATCTTAATGTGAAACATCTGTGTGTTCATCGACAGTAGCTCAACAACAGTAGGAATAAATGAACAATATGATAATGAATAATATTTCTATTCCAGATGTTCACTGGTCTCCTGAAGCACACGCCACCTCCGGCCTCCGCTGCAGCAGCTTCCTCCTCTGCCTCGGACCAAAACAGCAACGCACAAACCACAGTTCCCACAATCCCGCGGGGACACCTGGTCGTGGGCCCCAAGGACCAGCTCCGCCTCCTCACCCCCGTGGGCAGCACGGCGACGTCCAATCACTGCACAGTGGCCGGGGCCCACGCCTCTAAGCACTCCGGAGGAGCCCCGCGACCTCCGTCCTCCCTGAGCGAGGAGGACGATGGAGGAGGAGGAGGCAGGGTGAAGAAGAAACGGAAGAAAAAGGACAAGAGAGAGCGGGAGAAAGGAGGAGGGGAGGGCGGGGAAAGGGAAAGCAGCAAACCAAAGAAACGAAAGGAGGAGAAGGAGGCGACGACGGTGGTTACACTGAGGAAGAGCAAGGAACCCAAGGAACCCAAGGAAGGCAGGGAGCGGAAGGAGCGTAGGACCAAGGGGAAGGAGGGCAGGAAAGAGCTGAAGAATGTGGCAGGAGGGAAATCGGCAGTGGCCCCCGTACCAGCTCAGGTGCCTGTTAAGGTACCCGGCAAAAGAGGGAGGAAACCGAAGGTCAAAGTCCTACCTCCTGTACCCACGAATCAAGGTACACACTTACAGTCGACAGAGTGTGTGCGCTGTCTTTGTGCTGATGTTTTGCATGGTCTGCGTTTATTTTTAGGTTGTGTTGAACCCATTAGCTGATCAATTCATTAGTTGATTGGCAGTAAAAGTTATAACAATCTTCAGAATTGATTAATTGCCCCTTTGTAAGAGCTCCGGTTTGCACTGTGCTACAATAACAGTCACTTCTTTCTTTCCTGTACTTAGCTATGCTTCATGCTACCTTGTCTATATTAAATAGATAACCAAATTTAACCAATAGTAAGAAAAAATGATCCAGTCCACTTTATTTATAGCAAACACAAGGTTTTTAAAGAGCTGTACAACAAAATTAAACACAATAAACAATACAATAGAAACACAATGAAAAACATGAAGTAGACAATAGAAAGATAAAAGAAACAATAAAATAAATAATGAGTCTAATATTTTTTTAGTGTATATATGATAACACAGTAGTCTATGTTTTAGAATGAGTCTTTATATCAACGGACGTTCAGAACAGAATGACTGACTGGTTTACAACATTTCTGTTTTATAACCTTGTATTTTGCATTATCTTTGACATTTTCCTGCAATTTGAATAAATCAATTATTCCGTTAATTAAAAAAACGAATAAATGATGAAAATAATCATCTGTTTTTAAAGGTTAATACTCAGGATATCATGACATCCCGAGTATTAAAGGGATTTTCACATCAATTATTCATTTGAATTATTCATATTCAACAAAGACAAAGCAGTTTGGATGTCTTGTTTCAGTAATAATATTTTAATCTGAATGACTGACAGTGGTATCAGTGTAAATTCCTTTTTAAATACAGCCGGAGCACTTCAGTCATTTGATGGTAACAAAGTTTATCGTAACCTCAAATGTCTCTAAACCAAGTTGAGCTTTTTAAGTCCTACATTAAATTAAAAACCTTACATTAAATTCAGATTAACTTTCGGGAGTACATCAGATGTGTATGTGTGTGTAGTGTGTTTGTGTTTGTGTCTCTTGTGTCTTTTTCTGCTGAGTCAGCAACCAAAGGAAAAAAAAATCCAAAGTTTAGTCTCGCTCTGACGCTGGAACATTTCAGCACTAATTGGACGGCACAGATGACGACCGCTCTGTTGTCAAATGTCCTTGAATCATGATCACACATGTCGGGGTAAATTAATCTTATCATAATGGAATTGTTGGATTTAATTAAGACTAAGTTTGGGTGCTTGTGTATGTGTGTGCTCGCATAAGTGTGAGTGGGTGCTCTTCTAAAGCTGGAAAATAAGAAAAAGACTTCAGATTTTAAAAATCGCATCAATAAATGTTTGCAGATGGCAAAACATGCGAGAACATAAGGAAACGCAATTAATCTTTAATAGCAACAATTCTTTAAATCTTTACAATGTAAAGAAAAATGTTATTTAGCAGGGCATTTTCTTCGGTTCATTAAATCGTGAGCGATCATAGAAAGGCTCCAGGATTCTTTGATGTTTCAGGTTATATCAGCGTTGCATAGTAACAGGCATTCTTCCAATAGTTTTCCTTCAGTTTTCGAAGAAATAAAATGCAGTTTTCTCCGTAATGCATTCTCTCTCCTACGTGCCTGCATGCCTCTCTCTAATACATTTTCTTTTAGTCCAGTGGACACGGCAGGAATCCATTTCGAAACGCCTGTTCTCTCTACAGGGACAAACAAAAATGTAAATAAAGTGGAATTACTCTAGAAGATAGGAGATATTTAAAGTTTTCTCTGGAAAACATCCCTGTGTTACTGTCTTTGTCAGTGCTCCAGTGTTGGCCGGTATGGAGCTGCAAGAAAAGGGGCCTTTCTGTGGGGAGTTTGCATGTTCTGCCCAGACGTAGGTGTGAATGGTTGTTTGTTTCTATGCGTTTTTGATGAACGTGTCTTGTCCAAGGTGTACCCTGCCTCTCGCCCAATGCCAGCTGGGACAGGCTCCAGCCCCACCGTGACCTTGAAGAGTATGAGCTGTTACAGAAAATGGATAATTACATGATTAAATAGTGGAAAACGAGTCTTCAAATCTTAATTTCATCTTCATTTTCTAGGACTCTATGTACAACTTTTCGGTTAGGACTCACTTATGCCCTAATGTTTATCACTCCCCTCTCCTCCAACAGCACCTCCTCCTACCCCCGGTCACCTCTCTAGGGTCCAAGGGCAGGTCCATGGCAAGAACAATGGCCGGGCCAACAGCAAGACCCCAGTCCCCTCAGCGCCAAAACAGAGGGGCCGCAAACCCAGGTGAGATACTTTGACTCTGGCTGGCTATGCATGGGAAAAGAGAGAGAGCGATTTATAAGAATTTAGAAGAGAGAGGAAAAAGTGAAAGAGGCTGAGCTTGAAAAAGCCAAGAAGGGGGGACACTGATGAAGCAAAGCAAGCAGGAAAAAGCAAGGCGGCACTAAAGCTGTCATCCACGACAAATTATGCAGTTCTTCTCTGGGCAGCTTGGTAACAAATATTTCACTTAAAGGCTGTAGGTTTTTTTTTTTTTTTTTGCTTTATTGGGAAGTCAGAGAAGATGAGATGGGGAAAAAAAGGAGTTTTTATTCAGACCTGAGCAGAATGAGCTGCTAGAAAGAAGCTTGGGGTTTTGTAATTTTGGAAATGTGCAAAAATTAATTGGCTCACCAGTTTTTGGAAATTGGATCTGAGATACTTTGTGTGATGGATGAACGAACACATAGACGAGGGCTACTCTAACGGAGAGGAACAGAGAGGAGCTTCCTGTTCGGTTATTAAAGCCGCTCATACACAAACTCGTTAACCTTCCCTCCTTCAAGCTAAGGTATACATAGTGTATATATTTGACGTAGATGGATTTATTCTAACTGTAATGCCACAAATGTATCAATACTACTTGTTTTGTCATATATAACTTTAATATCTTAGTGGATGTTTAGTGGACTAACCACACCGGCACGTCTCTGTCACGCCACGGCCACAATGCTGTCGTGGTTTATTCTCCATGTGACTTTAAACATCACCGAAAGCGTTTTTTCGGCAGATAACTCGCTCCGATTTGGTCATTTTTCTGGTTTATGTGCTTTTAAGTTTTTACGATTGGAAGTTTATAGAGGGTGTTTTATTTTGAAAATCACTATGCTCTTTGCATGTCTGACTTTCAGCCAGCTCGAGACACTCTGTGCAGATCGACGCAGGCTGCTCGCGGCGTCCGTCAAAAGTAAAACTGCCGCTTCTGGGATGATCCCGAAACATTGACTTAGAACGTCCAAAGTTCCGGCAGCCGCGGCGCACACAGAACGTGTCGCATTCGTGCCTGGAGGAATTTGGTTGTAAAACAAGCTACATGAAAACATGACCTTGAGCTGTGAGGAGCTATAATTTCATATAATAAAATCTCGTGCCTAAACTCGGCCTTCTGTTGTGCCCTGCTTTGAACCCTCGTGGGATCCATAATTTCACCAGAAACAGAGACGCTGACATGCTGTTTGTCATCTTTATTTTTATTGTTTTACAATGTTTAGAAGAAGACAGAAAAGATGTTATTTGATGACTCTCCTGTCCTTGTCTGTGTTGATCTGAACCTTTTACTTGGTTTGTTTTCTTCCCTCTGTCCTCGCCGAATTGTTCCAGTTTCTGTCTTTTTTTTTCAAACCTCTTGCAGAGCAGCTGAAGGCTCTTTATGTGGTTGTGAAGTCAGAACAAAGATCGAGAGGGACATGTTTGTAGCAACTTGGACTTCATTTGTTGTTTCACTTGTTAGATTCTGCCTCATTCCTGGAGATATATATTTGATGTTGAAGATGAATCTGTTTAAGTCAGTAGATTAGATTTCGTATATGTCTCTGAGTTGACGATAAAGATTAAGATGCCATGCTTGCCAAGTAAATCTTCTTTTAATCTCTGTTGAGAATTACATGTGTTTGAGCTCAAGCGAGCATTTGATCCTGAAAACAGGAGTTTAGTTTAGAGGATGTGGGCGAAAGAGCAAGGTTTCATGTTTCTGGCAAACTCTGTTGTTATTTGACTGCTAATAAATAAAGCAACATGTATAAGGCCAAGTAAAAATGGACATGTAAATTTCTGAACCTCTTGCTTGTCCTGGCAGGTGGAAATAAACATTAAACCCAGAAAATATCTGAAAACTGAGACTATTGAGTGTGATTATGATCATAAGCATAATGTGTGGGATAAGCAGACATCCCAACTTCTTTTTGTTGTAGATGAATGACGTAAATTGTGATTTAGCATGGGAAATAGACTTCTGGTTGACTTGATCAAGAGAGGGAACAAAGTTGGGACAGAGTTTTGGTAACCTAGTGTGGAAGAGAGAAAGGAGGGTGATGTGAAAGATAGAAAGTTCATATTCTCCGGTGGAAGCGGAGAGACATAAGTAGAGTTTTACGACTGAAAATGTGCGAAGAGGATAAAGGGAAATATGTTAGGAATAGTGTGAAAAAGTGGTGGAAGAGAGAGGAGATGAGTCACTGATGTGAAGTTAAGTAAGGAAACAGCAGACAGATGAGAGATGGAGAGAAAGAAAAGTTGTAGATGAGTGTACAGGGGAGAGAAGAAGAAGAAGAGAAATGTAATAGAGAGAGAAGAGAGATCACAATCGCTGCTGCGAAAGAGGAAGAAGAAGAAGGTTTCAGCGAGGATGAGAAAAGATGAAAAGCTACAGAGGTGTAATGATGGGAAAGAAAAGATAAGATGGAGCGAGAGGAAGTCCATAAATAAAGATGTAGAGAAAAGAAGAGGACGTCACCGACTCTGGGTCATTTTCAGGTCGAACGCTGTTACCAGGTCATGTTTGGTTTGGATAGCACGAGAAGATTAGAACATGCTCATGTGGCGCAGCTTTAACTTAATCTGAATATGCTATTTTGTCTTTTCTCGCTGATCATTTTAGTGGTGTGGAGAGAGGGAGAGAGAGAGAAGAAGAAAGAGAAAATACATTAACTGGGGCAAGAGAATCCTCTTTGTGCCCCTCCAACCACAGTTTCCAATACAGTCCTGAATTCACCAGTCGCTCTCTTCTCTTCACGTGCCAGCTTCATTTTTGAGGATATGACTTTTGAAGGATCGACGGTTACGCTCTGTATTCATTAGCAGAGGAAACTAACGAATCAGCTGGGGTTAATTAGTGATTTCCTGGTATTCATTTCTCAAACCTGCCAAATATATAATATATAATCTAAAGAAGCAAGTAGGGGTCCGTAGCAGTCTGCCAGAAGATCTGTGAACAGATTTCAGATTTATTCATTCATATATATCTGTGTGTGTTTAAGTTCCTACATCAGGGAGCTTCACTTGTCACAGCAGCTTGTACACACAAGGTGGATAAGAAATCACTTCTGTATTAGAAATATATGGAAAGAGGTCATGAAGTCATGCTGGTGTTAGCGAGTCTGACAGCTGTTGGAATGAAGGACCTGTGGTAGCTCCTTCTTACATACAGTCTCTGCACTATAGAAGTGAACTTACACACACATGCTGTAAATTCTCTATCTTTAAGGGGTCCGTGGCCCAAAAAAACACATTGAGAATCTCAATAGGAAGTAGGAATCTTAATCTTACTCTACACAACCTGGCAGGTATGACTTTGGATTTATGGTCTCAAATGAATCGTATTTCTCTGCACATTAACATAACAGGTAATGCTTAACAGATGAAATCTAAAGTATATCCATGTGTCTCTGTTCAAATCAAAACTCAAATGACACATTTATTTCGGACTTTAATTGTGCACTGCCGTAACTGCGTACATAATGTAATTCATAAATCTGAAAGTAAAAGCTAACTGTTGTAGCAGAAGGTAGTGAAGCTGACTGAAAACAGATAACAAGTAAGGACCAGCAAAGAAATGAACAATACTGGTATAAAAGAGAAAGAAACAATAGAAACAATAAAACAGAAAAAGAAGTTTATTTATTCACTCAAATGACTTTATGAAAAGAAAAAGGGTAGAAAAAAACAAAAACAAACACAAAACATAAAAAATGATTGTCATAAATTAAGTTCCTCCAATTGTCAACTGTAGGTGAGGTGACTAAGGTTTTCCAATCTGCTGGCTTTATATACAGTAAAAAAAATTTTTTTTTTTACAGCGTACTGTACAGTATGAACGCGCATTGTGTTCTGCGTCCTAAATTGGCTAAGGGAGTACCGCACATGTGTTCTGCGTCCTGTTTAAGGGAGTACTGTACAAAATGTGTGTAAAAAGGTGTATAAAAGTGTGTGGTTAGGGGTTTTACAGCCTTAAAACATGTATAATAATTGTAAAACTCACTTCACGGATTTCGTTTATTGCAGGTTATTTTTAGAACATATCCCCCGCGATAAACGAGGGACCACTGTATATATATGAAGACGAATTTATTCTGGAAGAAAAGTTGAAATGTTTTAATAAGTAAGGTGTCTTGCTAGTTCCAGGTCTGTCTTTTTTAAGGTGAGGTGGTGAGAATGGGCAAGTTCATGGCAAATAGTTTTTTTTATGTGATTTAATTGTTTGTATGTGTTCTGCTCTGGCATAGCCGTGGTGTGAGTGGAAGTGCAGTCTCTTATTCTCCTGGTGAGAAACATCAGCAACAACTGTCTCATTAATGAGATCAAGCGTGGGTCGAATGCATGTGCAACAAAGAGTCGGACAGTATCAAATCAAATCAGATTCTATTTGTATAGCCCAAAGTCCATTTTCCTCTGAGGGCTTTACAATCTGTACAGGGAGTGACACCCTCTGTCCTTAGACCCTCGGTTCGAGTGAGGAAAAACTTGCCCACAAAAAAGGTGGAAGAAACCTCAGGAAGAGCCACAGAGGAGGGATCCCTCTCCCAGGACGTGTACAGAACAAATCAACACAAACATATTGTACAATGACTGATAAAATAATTACAGTAGCAGTGGAACCTGTGATAGAGACAAAGAGACACAAATGCACAGCAGCAACAAATCATAAACTAACTATAAACTGTAATGGAGGTATGGCAGCAATAATGACAGTAGTAATATGTGTAGTGTAGTATGTGGGTCTCCTGCATAAGAGGAGCATGAATTGACAAAACACCGGGAGAGGAGCTCATGTGATGTAGCTGTAGCTTTGTGTCACTGTCACTTTCACACTTCTTTCCATTCAGCGGCGAGCTGAATGTGTTCACACACACACACACACACACACTCGCACACACCCACACACACTCGCACACACCCACACACATTTATAGAGACAGATTGAAATGCAATAACAGGACTAAGGTGGAAACCTCGTACATGGCTGGATGGTGTGTGCTGAGCAGTAGTGTCTGAATGAAATGTTTTCTGTAGTGGTCCAAGTAATAAAGTCATGGTTAAGCTTTGTTTGATTAAAAAAAAAAGTTCCGAATGCAGTTCAAGAACAAAACTTTCCACTTATAAACGAGAATTTATTCTAATTGTAACTCTTCTAATTACCCATTCACACCCCTGCTCTTTGATGCCCCTCTGTCCATGGGATGTCGTCTCGTTTTCTTCGAGTGTTTCGTCCGACCGATTGTTATTTTGGGGTGTGTTAACTGAGCGCTCTCTCTCGTGCCTCCGGGTATACCAAGAGCTGTTTTCTCTAGACTGTTTTTGGACTGTGCTGTCAGTCCCTCACGGTGAATATCTGGTACTCTGCTGACTCTGTGCCATCTCTGCACACATGATGTACACTGATGTGAGCTCATAGTCTGGGCTTAGTCCAACTTGTACTCAAGATGTCATATTGACAAGATGATTTTTGAAAGACTAAGACTAAGAATGAACTTTGACACAAGACTAAGACTAGATTGAAAAAAAGGTGACAAAATTAACACTGCACCCATCATATAATACTGTATTTTACTTCAGACTGGATGATATTTTTTATTGGACAAAACCTTGTTTTTCAGGAGTGCAAAGTTGTGGCTGTGGCCTCTTGTACATTTCTCTACAATCTTCAAATGTTATTTTCTCCATGCTCACTATATCACACCCACTTTCGACAATCAAATCCCTTGATAACGATTTAATCAAACAAAATACTCACTTGTATTACTCAGTAACGTAATGTCAAATAGTAATTAAGTATGAAAATATGTCCTCGCATTACCACTTCCATGGATTAAAGCCAGGAGACGTCTTGCTTTTTTATTCAGCTCCCCTGCTCTTTTTTTTCTGATTGGCCAGCAGTTGTTCTCTGTCTTCATGATCGGGAAATAACAGTGCCTTGAAAGATTAGAACAAAACCAGGATAAAATCTTTGTACCTGATTTAACTGTCTCGAGCAGCTCTCTACAAATCCTCAGGGAACAGTAGACTTTCCAGCCTCTGGGCTCGGTGAGAAGACGCTGCTAGATCTGCTAATTACTCATCAGAATTCCTCTCCTTTCAGAGATCCTGGCGCAGCGCCCGTGGAGAAGAAGAAGAAGGGAAAGAGGAGAAACCAGGAGCTGGCTGTCCAGGAGGGGGCGGAGAGTGATGACACTACCTCAATGTCAGCCCTCAACATGGGTGGAGAGGACAGCCAAGACCCGCTGGATAGCGCTGTGAGTGGACAGACTGTTGTGCATTTATATTAAGAGTTAGACGTGCAGTTAAAGGAGCTGTGAGCGATGTTTTAACTTTAATTAGAGACTTTAGTTTTACATGATTGGATAAATTAAATCTTTGCCAAAGTGTTGTGACGACCAGCAACATCCTGTTTGTGACAGGAAGCAGATGGGGGTTTTAGAGCCTTTAAATTCTTGTAGGCTTAAAACAGAAGGCAAGGTGTCTCTTTCCCAAAGACATCAAGGTGTTATAATTACTCTGACCTTTAATAATGTTAGATACATTACAGCAGTAGTTGGAAAAAACATTAATACAGGAATGTGAAACATCAACATTATGATACCAAACACCTTCTAAACAACGTTGGACACCTGCTGTTCTCTTGTTAAAGGAGATTCCTTCCCTCAGTCATACTTCTACTCTTTCACCTTTACATCTCTTCTTTTCCTCTTCCAGTCTCATCTCACCTTCCCTCTCACTGCATCATCCTAACACTCATTCTTCTTACAGTAATTCTTCCTTTCCTACCTCAGCGTCCTCTCTTATAGTTTCCCCTCTCTAATCATCTACCTCCCTCTTTATTCTTCAGAAGAGGCGTTCGGGCCGTCAGGTCAAGAGGAGGAAGTATAACGAGGATTTGGACTTTAAAGTGGTAGACGACGACGGAGAGACGATCGCAGTTCTCGGAGCCGGACGCATCTCGGCGCTCAACGCCACCGCGCTGGCTTGGCAGGCTGAGGTGAGGAAGGACACAGACTACCTCAGCTTCTCTTCTCCTCACACGCCTCCTAATCTTTTGTGTTTTCTCTGTCTGTCAAAAACGAACACCAAAACTTTCTTTATGTCACGGCTAAAGACAAATACAATCAAAGTCCTGCTGCCTCTTGTATCCAAAACAGATACACTCAGTTTGTAACCGTCTGCAAGGTTTTGCGTGATCCACCTTTAAGATTCTGTGAGGTCCTTCTGTGTTTAGAGTGACGTCTTTGATATTTTTCCTGCTGTGTGAACACAAACCGACCTTCGTCGTTGTAGTCTGCTCATCTTTTCTGTCTTTCTGTCCCCCCAGGAACCGCCTGAGGACGAGGCCAATATCATTGAGAAAATTCTGTCTGTCAGAATAGCAAAGAAAGAGGTAAAAAAGAAAGGACACACATTTATTTTTACTTGTTCAAATTTCTCTCCTGCATTCTGGATTGCCGTTTATTTTAATACACTGTCACACTTGAAATCCACTTAAGTTGAGCCATTATATTTTGTTCCAAAAACATAACAAATCGTGTTTCAGGACACTGCTCTCTTCACTAAGTGGGTCGTCAGATAGTTCACTCCAGCCAGCAGAGACACTATTGAGTGTGGACTTAAACACTCACACACCTGCAGGTCCCCCTGAGAGTCTTTGAAACATGATTTTAGCCTGATTCAAAGCATGTCCTATAAAATGTCCCCTGTTAGCTTTCAAGTACACTGTTGGTGGTTGTGAAACAACGGCAAAGTCAGCATTCAGTCACACACAAACACCGCTAAACAGACACACGATTTCACGAATAAATTAATAATAGATTATAAACGCATTATGTTGTTTGTCCATCGTTCTAAAATCAACTCTCCATATATTAATTTCTCCTTCCCTCGATCTGTCTCCTTTCCTAGACTTCACCGTCAGAGGACCAAGCGGAGGAGACAGAGGAGTTTTATGTCAAGTACAGGAATTTGTAAGTCCCTCTTTGTTACGTTTGTGCATGTGCTGACATTTAGCTGATGCTCGCTTGATGTCGGTTCACTGCTTGTAATTGTGTGTTCTGTTGACACCCACTGCCCACCTGTTCAGACCAGGTGAACCAGGTCTCCCCAGTTACACACTACCTCTCAAAGTAATGCAATCCAGTACCAGCACTGAAAGGAAACTCTGCTCGTTCCTAACCAGCTTTGTATCAAGACAATGTGGGTAGTATATGCAAAGATACTGTATGTAAATGAGCATGTTGCCTTCACCCAGAGCTTTCTGTTCAGTTGCTGGCTCTAGGGTCATTGTTCCAAGCACAGATTGCGCCATGCCCACCTCTGCGGCCAGTTGGATATAGTATATAAAACATCCCGCTGATATAACCTTAGAAACAATCTACGATAAGGAACAAGGAACACACCCAAGATTGGGCCAGACTCTAGCTGTCTCCCTATTGGCTGGTGAAACACACTAATTTAAGCGCAGGGTGGGACATCCTTCAGTCTGAGCAGACGCTTCAACCTGAGAGGACGTGCTGCTTTGAGTGCGAGCAGAAAAAATTTGAACGCGCACAGGACAGCGAGCGAAATGTTTGTGTCCAAGCAGAAGAAATGTGAGCACAAGCATGTGATGTTTTGAGTCAGACCACACATTTTGAAAGAAAGCAGCAGAAATCTGAGCACGAGAAGGAGAAATCATGCTCTCAAACTGAAAATGTGCGCTCTTGAATAAAGATAGGGTAATTCTTCCATAGTTGGATAGTGAAATGTTCAGGGTAAGAATATCAAGAGTGACAGTGGCTCACAAAACCGTCAAACTAGGCAGATTCAATTACCGTATTGCCTATTTCTCATCTCAGATAGCCGATAATCAAATGGTGTTTTATCAGCTTCAAATCGGATTAGTGCTATGTGCCATTTTTGTGTACCAAGCACAAATGTAGAGAAAACCATGCTCACCAGGCTCGACACCACAAGACAACATAGAAACACCCAGAGAGAAGAAAGACGCAGACCCACGGAGCTGCTTCTTTGGTTTTAATCACTGAGCTGCCTGATTACAGAGACTTACATGACGATGTAACATGTGCAGCCTCAGAGGTGTTTAAAGTCACCCTCATGATTGATGGAAATATTAAACGAGTGTCTTGACTTTGTTAGAGCTGCTTAGTTAATAGTTTCTATGACATTGATTTGTCTCAGGGTAGTTGACTTTGCACACGCGGACGGCGTTTTTAGCAGCGGTGTGTTCTCCAGAGTCAGTAGAAGCGCTCCTCGGTAGCGGCTGCCGGAGGAGAGCCGAGAGTTTTTCATCCTCTCACCGAGACTCAGCTTCTTCCAGACAGTCTGAGGATCTCTGGAGACGTCCCCCTGTTTGTTCCAGCACTTTGTATCTTTGGGAAAGGCCCTACACAGATACTGTCATTATTATGATAAATGTATTCTCTGGGTTGATGAATAAAACATAAAGAGTTTGCTTGAGTTAAATCAAACAGAGTGGTCATGAAACGCTTTACTTTCCCACGTCTTTATTTAGAATAATGTATTCACAAATTATAAAGTTACAGGGAAGCGGCCCTAAGAATGTTTGTAGTGTAAAAACCATCATTATCCATAATGCATTATCAAATATATAAGTAGTCGCATCGTTGGCAGTTCAGTAACGGCGCTGTGTACAATCCCTGAACACTGCACTGACATTTATATTTGTCCATTTATAGATTGCAGTTTATGGATTAGATTGCGCATATCAAACCGTAGCCATAGTAACAACATTTGTTCTGCTTTCTTTCCCAGCGACTAACGATTAGGGAATTTTTCGCCGGTAGATATATCACAGAGCCAGACACCATCATTGTTCCCCGTTGTGCACGAAGATACAAATCATTGCCTGAGCGGTCTGTGGGATGCAGCGCAGGGCGACACAAACGGCGTCATCGTCATCATTCCATGGCTGCTTTGTGGTTTCATACATGATTGTATTTGGATCCACCAGATTCCCCTTCAGGAAGTTTCATTTTGTGTCGATTCTGGGGATCCCATGTGGACAGAAGTGATAGCGTGTCCGCCCAGCTTGTTTCATCGATTCGGAGCTGCTTTGACTAAATCCATCTCTCTGCAACTGGCTCCTGGAGTTTTTTGACAAACGGGCCTCAGTCTGTTAAGATACATGCCGTCTCATCTTCCACTATCACACGCAATACAGGCTCCCCACAGGGATGTGTCCTGAGCCTCCTGCTGTACTCACATATGATTGCTCTGCAAGGGACCTGAGCGATCATATAATGAAGTTTGCAGATGACACGGAGTGTGGTTGGACCAACAACGGTGAGTGTGTTTACAGGCAGGCCAGCATCATAAAGAAGGCCCGCCGACGCCTGTGCTTTTTGAGGAGGCTGCACTGGGCCAGCCTCAGTCCTGCTGACCTGACCTCTTTTTGGTGGTGTAGTGGAGAGCGTACTGACATCTTCCATCACTGTCTGCTATGGTAACCGTTCTGCAGCAGCAACTTCCCTTCCTTGGAGGACATTTATGTCGGCAGGTGCAGAAGCATAGGGTCATGCATCATGAAGGATCCCACCCACCCAGCATACAAACTATTCACCCCCCTCCTCCCCTCAGACAACAGCCAGAACAACAACACAGCTAGTGCAGCTTCTCGCCAGAGGCTGTGAGGTTTACAAACTCTGACTGAACGTCTGCCCTGTGATCTTTAGCTTGTTGCTTTTACTGTGTTCTAGTTATTTACTTTTTTGGTCTTTTTAGCAATTTAAAAAATTCTGTTTATTTTTTCTGAATGACCTGGTGGAAGGCAACTATATACAAATATAGATAGTCTTGTTTGTTGATGTGGGTCATATGAAGGCATCAGTATTAAATTAAGACTCATTCATAACCAGTTAAAAACTTAAAGATAAAAATTATGCAGCTATACGTGAACAGTATTCACACTGCATACTTCACAAAATAAAAGCTGTCTTGATTCTTTCGTTTCAGTTCCTACCTACACTGCAAGTGGGCCACTCTGGAGGAGCTGGAGAAAGATCCCAGAATCCACCAGAAGATTAAACGCTTCAGGACCAAACAGGCCCAGATGAAACACCTGTTCAGCGAGGTACCTGTTCGTACTTTACTGTTTACTTTCATGTGTGGATAAAAGACTGATCTTTTCTTTTTTTGAGTCATGGCAGACACATTTGTATTTAATAATCTTGTGAAGCTATTAGCCGAGCCGTTTTTGTCCATCAGGAAGTGATTAGGAGAAGCTCAGGTGTGTAATGAATGGGCCATACTGCTTGATGATTCACAACGCATTCATCCAGAGTCGCTGCGAAGTCTTTAAAGTGCGGTGCGGGTCAACGGGTTAACTCGAACATGCTGTAACCAAGGCAACAGGATGATGTTGGAGGCATAATTTGCTCTGTGTGATTTTAAATCTTTTTATAACAAATATTAAAAATTAGCACTGTTCTGTCTCTCCAACAGGAATCAGCCAGTTTGTTGAACACGTGGCTTTAATACTGAGAAACAGCAAGTCGATTTTTTTCTTATATATATAGGTTAAATCATCAGGTTTCATGAGAGGGGAATAAAACAACGGAGGTTTTAGCAGTAAAGTAGGATAAAACAGAAATGACAGTTGATTGCGGCATGGAGAAACAGAACTTCACTGGTAAATTAAAAAAAAGCAAATACAAAATGTAATTACCAATGACGTTAATACTGACTGACATCAGGTTTTCACATCAAATCTGCACTGCCATAATTTTATGTCTCTCTGGATCGACACTCGTCACAATTCTGCGTTGGCGGGAGTCACTTGGTGATGCCACAAACGATTATTTTGATAGTCGACTAATCACAGATTATTTTTTCGATTAGTCGACTAATCAGATCATACGTAAATTGACTGTCTCGGAAAGGGGCCGGTGGGCGGGCGCTGTAAAGCTCGTGGACGGAGCCAAGAGCCACCTTCGCCCCAGAGTCTTTCCATGCTGACCCAGAGCCGCCGTGGAGGAAATGCGCCCGGTGGAGGCCAGCCAGTGCCGGGGAGAGGTCCCACGACGGGATCCTCCGGCACGGAGCGGCTGTCCCTGACCCACCGAGTTGAATCCCGTGGGCAGACTGGGTGGAAGTTGCAGAAAAATCGCAGTGATTGGTTAAAATTGCAACACCGCCCTGAATTCACGGGGATTCACTGAAGTTGCGTTGAAGTTGCAAATCGCAACATCGTGAATTCCTGGAGGGTCTGTGTTACTACTAAATTAGTTGTCGACGATTTTGTTTGTTGACATAATCGTGACTAATCGACTAATCGCAGCAGCCCTACTTGGTGAATACAAACACGGAGACAGTCACGATGGATGTGTTTAGACCTCAGAAGTATTTAGGGTGACACTAGTGTACAAACTACAGGGATCGTATCGTAACACACACACCTGCCGTATATAAAAAGAACGTTTCGCTCCACAAAAATCCATAATTAAAAATGTTCATAAACTCACTGGTTTCAACTTCCCATCAAATGAAACTGTAAGCGCTGACTTCAGAGAGCTCAGTGTTTATTTACATGCGGCGGCGTGCTGCATGTGACGTGGGTCAGTTCAGGATCGTGACCAGTTCAATCTGGAATCTGATACTGAAATCAGATCTAAGAAATGATTCAGAGTTGAGCACTGTGAATGTAATGTTCCCTGTTTAATAATGAATAATCTCTTTGTCCCTGTTTCCAGCCCGATGAGGACTTGTTCAACCCAGACTACGTAGAGGTGGACAGAGTGCTGGAGGTGGCTGTTACCACAGATACAGAGACGGGGGAGGTATGTATCGTGTAAACACAGACACAGTGTCACAGCAGTGTTTGCCTGCTTTGAAATCAGCCATTAGTCCTCAGTGTTGTGGTTCACTCTCTTAATCCTGCGGCACACAGAAACACACCATGTCTTTTCTATATGTTGTTGTAGGAGGTAACCCATTACCTTGTAAAGTGGTGCAGTCTCTCATACGAGGAGGCGACGTGGGAGCTGCAGGAGGACTTGGACCCAGAGAAGATCAAGGAGTTTGAGCAGATCCAGAAACTGCCAGCAGACCTCAGACACATGGTGAGTAGAAACATAATTAGAAGGCAAGTAGAAATGCAAGAAGAGAAGAAGAGAGAGTTCGAACATTTAGGGGCTCGGTTCTCGGTTAATATGTTAGGGGAAGCAAGTGGCAACAAGTTAGTAAAAAATATTCTCGTTGACATAAAAACTGACCACATGGTCGGTATTTTCTCTCCACGTCATTATAAATACATAATCTGTAAGTTCTGTATATCAGACTTTGTTTTATTAAATGCAGTTTAATAGGCTATGTGTCTAATCTGTCAGCAGTACTAATAGATTAGGATGAAAATTTTACGACTGTCTGTCAATCTCTGGTCCATCAGCACCCTCTGGTTCCCAAGCCAAGCCCCCACGGTCTGAGCTAAGACTGATTTATGACTTCTTATTTCTCTAAGTTGAAACAGACCGTGTCTGTTTCACCCACAGTTGTTTCCATTTTTGTGGTAATGTTTCTGGCATTGGCGCAGCAGGATGAAGTCTCTATTCTTAAGGAGAATCTTAATAATAATGTCTATAACAAAAGTCTATAGCTTCTCCAGTCAGAAAAAAACATCACCAGACCTGTGGAGGTGTGGGTGTGCGATTCAGACGTCTGGAACCAGACTGTTAGATAAATAGTGAGGAGAAAACATTTTGCATTTTGAGTTTATGAAAGCACCGCACACCACCACCACATCATCATGGCTTAATATAATTCATCTCCAGTGCTCCCTGCAGAACAGACGACCTTTCCTCCTCACATCTTCACGACCACTTTGCCTCAAATTCACCGTCTTGGATTTGTTTTTCCCTTTTTTCTGTGTGAATGGGTGCAAACGCAATCAGCGCTGCAAGATTTTTTCTTTCTTCTCACGCCGAAGTTCTGGTTTTGTGTTTGAGTTCTCGGAGGTGACATTGAGGTTTCTTTTTATTTACTTTACCTCACAATCAAACGGTCTTCTGTTCCGCGAGGCACAATCCTCTTCACATCCGCGCTTCGCCGTTCAAGGTGGGAATCACTGTGAAGCCCAGACAACAAAAGGAGAGGCCGTTTTAATGTGAGCAGAACAGAGAGGTTTCAGTCTCCTGACAAGTCCTGCAGTGCATTTTCACTTTGCTGGATGCGGAACACAAAATTGCTTCTAAAACATCCGTAATTTTCTCAATCCACTCGTGGGAGATGAGACCTGAGCAAATTAGTAATTATTCATTAAAAACTCATCGTGTCCCTCATTACACCACGGCATGTCCATTCAGCCTCCAAAATCAGACAGACTCTCTCTTATCTTTCATGAAAGTCATTCATCTCCCTTTTGATTCATCAGCAGATCTAAATAATATATAATAGTTGGATGATTACATTCAGAAAAAAGAAACCTTTTCACATCATATCCATGAGTAATGTTAGTATCAAAGCTTTTTAATAAACAAACCTCAGCCTGATGGATGGTTGCAAATGTTGTCATTTGCATTCTGTTTGCTTTTTGTTGCTGAAATTGAAATGGTAAGCTTTGAAACCACTCATCAATGGAATAACATAAAGTGTGTGTGTGTGTGTGTTGCAGGAGCGTCCTCCTCCAGAAAAATGGCAGAAGTTGGAGCGCTCCAGAGATTACCGGAATGGAAACCAGCTCAGAGAATACCAGTTAGAGGGGATGAACTGGTTACTGTTCAACTGGTACAACAGGTAAATGCTGCACACAAACACACACTGGCACCAAAACAAACACAGACTCCAAATAAACTGGCATTAATATTAAAAAAACAACCATAACCATGATGAGAAGTGCAGTTAAACTACCACTGAACTACAACACTCTCCTCTCTGCAGCTGCATTAACTGTCCTCTACTGTTTAAACAGTTTTCTTGGGATCGACAGTAACTTTATCGCCTGCTTTTGTTTCAGCCCGAAGCTTCGACCTCTAAAAGCTCAAAAACTCACACTGCACATACAGAATATGTCTTAAAACCTTGTCTTTCTTCAAAGAATTCAACACCATCATGAATATCACAATAAAACACGAACAATGACATCGCGATTCATTATGTCGGAATGCAAACTGACACTAAACAGTCCCTCCAGTTTTTCGCGATTTTGCGATCGCGTGGATTACCGTGTAATCAGCAATATGCTGCATATTTCCTACTATGTCGCACAATTATTGCAAAACAACCAAACGACACATATGTGTTTTCCACCATAGTTTAAATAAACGACTCTGCCATAGATGTGTCTTCCACGCCACCTGTTTGACACACACCACACACACACACACTGCCGTGGGAACGTTAGTTAGTGATGGTGACTACTAACAAGTCCCACCTGCCGTCATATATATCGGCAAATGACCGAGCAAAACAATAAACGGCAAATTAAAAAAAGGAAACGGTGTTTCTCAATCTGTCTGCCTTGTTTTTGTCTTAAGCCTGTTTAGAAATTAATTATCTAAAAAAAAAAAGGGGGGGGCCGCTAAATTCTTCGCAAAAAATTAGAAAATGCCGCCGCAAAATAATTTTGATCGCAAAAATCACAAAAAAAAATCGTGAAATCCTGGTGGGACTGACTAAAGTTGCAGCTGAGCAGCTAACGTGCAGAGAGGATGAGATGTTTTCTCCTCAGAGCCAGCACACCGTCTCTACAACACTCCTGCTAACAGCACAACAACTGCGCATCTTGGCAAATTAGAACGTGGAACGAATGTCATTTAACGTTACCTCACACACAGATCCTATCTGGAATAACAAGTCAGTGTTGTGTAGCTCGGTTTGATCCACTTTGTTTCCAGGACTGTGCACAACCACCGGAGCTTCACATGTTATTTCAGATGTGGATATGTACCTTGAAAGAGTTCTCTGTTGCTGTCTTTGTCCGACTATCCAAAGTGATTTCAGTGCCAGGAACGGGGACAAAATCCCAAATCCTGATTCAAGATCCATTTTTAAAATGCAGCCGAAGCTATTATTCGCCTTCAGCAGTCAAGTCAGGTTAATGCTTCCAAAGTTAGTACGAAATTTCTCTTCAGTGCATCAAACAAATGTCAAGCCACAGCAAAAAGACTGTAATTTAAGCCACTCACTCTATTCCGATGACTGATGTGGCCTCATATTAGCTTCAATGGGATCTTTTTCGTGACTACTATTTACTGGAGAACAGTTTAACATGCTACCAAAAGAACAAACAGACCCTAGAAACAGACGAGAAAAGTGGATTTAATGATGATTGAACTCCACATCATAGCAGATCCACGTGCTTACATGGATGAAGGAGAATTCCACTTTACCGTAGAATTTTGTAATAGCTTTGACCATACATTTGCATTTAATAAGAAACAAGTGTCTCTCTTGAAAGTCCTACAACTCATTTACGCCTCAAGATCCAGAGCTCATGGTAATATATAATATATTATGAGAAGTATGTTTACAAGGAAAGCTGCTCGTAATGATTGAAGCGCTGAGCAGAGCTGTTGGGAATCAGAATGAGTCCTTGAACCGGAATGTGGATAACATCACAGTTTTGAATCGTAATGTGGAAGCCATCACAGAGAACATGGTCACCATTACAGGATTTATGGATAACATCAAGAACAACTAGGACATGGGCAACATCGTGGAGAAGCAAAGGCAAGTGGATCGTTCAGGAGAACGTTCTGGCTGAGATGGCCCGTAGCGTAAAAGAATGCAGCAACTCGCCCCAAGACCAAACAAATTCCAATGTTCTCTTGACCTCCCCCTGCACCTGCAGGACCTTGGCCAAGGCCACTGCCGGAATAACAACTCCCCACCCCGAGAAGATCACTGCAGCGAGACGCTCTTATGTCCCCCTCCCCCATCTCCCGCTGACACTTGTTGACTGTTCTGCCGTGACCCTGATCGTCTCCACAGCAACTGCCATGCCATCGCCTTAACATCTCTGCGGACTAAGACTCTGTGATTACTTTGCAGGGCGGGGCACGTCTCCAGGCCTGCGCACACATGCACACATATACAGATATGCTTTCACTGCCCCCCCTGCCTTCACAGCTTTGTTCCCACAGCCTGACCAGGCGGGTCTACGACCAACGGCTGCAGGTGCGGGGTGGCTGCCTGACTGCACTGGGCTTCCTCAAACCCCCCTCCCCTGGTTGCATGTGATGTGTCTTATATTGTGGATTGTACTGAATATGTGCTATAACTGCTGAGGTGTTTTTGTCCTGCTCCCAGAGTGTACTCCTGAAAGGAGCATAGTTTCTTCCTATTTTGGCTACCAGACCGCCCAGACTCGCTCGCTCCCTCATAGCGTCTTTGTTCTTCCTCCTAGAAAAAACTGCATACTCGCAGATGAGATGGGTTTGGGAAAGACCATCCAGTCCATCACCTTTCTGTACGAGATCTTCAGCATGGGGATCCGCGGGCCCTTCCTCATCATCGCCCCGCTGTCCACCATCACAAACTGGGAGAGGGAGTTTCGCACCTGGACGCACATGAACGTCATCGTGTACCACGGCTCGCAGATCAGCCGGCAGATGATCCTGCAGTACGAGATGTTCTACAGAGACCCGCAGGTAACGTTTGAATGCATGACTTTTCTTTTTTCTTTTTTTATCAGTCTGTGCTCAGGCGTCATCGGATCTCATCGATCAGCCGGTGAATGAGTCAGCTGTGTGACGTCTTTTATAAATAGACTTGAAGGTAGACGGGGGACGAGAACCACAAACCCTCACCAACGTTTAGCGGTTGGTGACTTTATTACAGGAAATATTTCCCACATGTCTGGTTATTGTGCTGTGAGTCATCTGTCTGTGATGTTTCATCTGTTCCAGCTGTTATTTCCTGATAGTCAATTAATCAATGCATTGATTCATTGATTAAAGTCTTTTTTTATTTTATTTTTCAAATGTAAAGACGTGCCCGAAATGAATTCATTGGTTAAAAGGAAATATATTGGACGAATAGATCAACACAGTATGGAGTATGGAGACGTTTGCCCCTTGCCTAAAATATAAAATTCAGAATTGACTAAAATAAATTGATCATCCAGGCAGAACGTCTGGAGCCGGTAGCCAAAATATTTCCCACTGTGTGCAACCTAAGGCTCACTTCCACACAGATCTGCCTGCGTGACTGTACGTCACAACTCTGCCTGTGTGTCTTATAACTGTGCCAAACCAGATATTCATCTTGTGTGAATATTTCTTAGTTATGCGGCGACGTATTTCTAAGAAAAGAAAATGCATTCTGCTTGAGGAAACCACCTTCATGGCTGCGCTCATCGTCTGTTTCATTTCAACTTTTGCCAACTAATTATTATTAAGTATGTTTTGCTTTAATCAGCTGACTTGTGTTGTCTTTTCCAGTTCAGGTGAAATGAACGTCCCTTCTGTCACTTTGGAGCTTAAGCATACACATTTATTTAAATGTACATGAACACGTGCTGGTTTTAGCGCTGCAGCTTCAGTGAAATGCATTGAAATTTTGAAGTGAAAAATAGGAACTTTAATTCCCATGCTGGTTTCATTTTTACCTCTCCATGAACCCACGTTCATGTGAGCCTGCCGTGTCTGCTTCTGTTGTATTCAGTAATTAATGATGAGTTGGTAAATCCCTTCCAACAAACCTCAGGGGGGGACGAGCATGGACTCCTAGCACTCAGCTTTGAGTTGTTCATGTTGGTCCAGATGAGCGATATCCGTGGTAGAACATGGTTTCACCACAAAGCTGATTTGTGGCTACGTTGTTGTTGTCTTTTGCTTACTGAGTCAGACAAACCCTCTCGGAGAGAGAGACGACGGTCAGAGTCTGCAGAGTGCAGGGAGGAGGTTGTAGTTGCATGTGGAGATACGAGGAATGTCATACAAGTAGTCAGACAGCTCTTTTAATTCTGAGGCACCGACTCACAAATCCTGATATTTACTTCTGAAAAATGAAAACCAAGCACCTCGTGTTTGTGTTATTATGGTGCGTTTAAGTGGCTGTCTTCAGAGTTGGAATAATTCATTAGTTATACAGCCGCCTTTTACCCTGATGTTCGTCAAAACACCTGCGATGTTTAAACATTGATGCAGCGGCCAGTGAGTGCAGATCCCTGTTGGTCTCCGTCAGTCCTCTCTTCATCCTTTATATTCTAATGCTGCGTCACATCCTCTACAACACACTTCACAAAATTAGAGTGATTGTATTAGTCATGGCTCCTGTTGAACTCTTGCAGAGTATGAATTTGTTTATCTGGAGTTATTTAGTTCAGTGTGTTTCATTGGCGTCTCTCCGCTATGAGTGCTGTCCAACCTCTATAGCTGCGTCCTCATGATCTTCACATTAAGGATCTTTATCTTTTCTCTTCCTCTGTTTCTCCTCGCGTGTCCATCCTCCATCTGAGATACCCTTGGATGGATGACGTGACAGACATCCATAAGACATTCATAATTTCTCACTCTCTTTCTCTTTGGCCTCTTTTTTCCCCCCTCGACCTCGCTCTCCCTGCAGGGTGGCTCCGTTTCTGGCGATGAAGTGATCAGCATGTAGTCGTTCACAATGACCCCTTCCTTCTCTATGAAAGCTGACTGCCCCCTGACTGGCTCTGAACTCTTTGGATAATCCTGTTTAATTTGATCCACAATAAAATACCTGAAGCTCAGACTCCTGTCTTTCACGCCTTCTTGTTGCACGCTGGTCGATGATGTCATGATGTTGTAACCATGTTTTGCACAGCACACGAGGAGCAGTGTTCGATGTCTGAGTGAGTTAGCTGCTTCAAATTGGGAATTTTTTTTGGCTCATCTTTCTACATTCAGACTAGTTTTTAATCGATATGTTTCGATCATATTTATTCAGATTTGATGAAAAACAAACCAGTTATAAGTCATTATGGTTTATTAACTTTTAACTAAGGTTGTATAGATTTCAGGGATTTTAAGATCATCATAAGCAACAAATATTACAGAATTATAGCTGCAACTATAAAAAGACATCTCAAAAACTACATGTACACATTCAAATAACTTTCTGTAGTCAAGAGATTTTACCACTGGAGTATGTTTTCTGTTAACTTTGTCTGGTATAAATGTTCACGACATAACAAGTTCCTATTGCTGCATGAGCAGTCTCAGATGAATACAGAGTTATGACATTACTGTATGCAGATAATGGTTTTGAATTCTGTGAATATCCAAGGGCAGTGAATATTCATTTTGGTCACGCCTGATGAATTCGTCTATTTAGCAGTTTCAACATTTCCGTTTTTCTTTTTTTTCTTTGTATTTGAAGGTTAGAAGTGAAAAGAGCCTGTGAAAAATTCAAGAGTGAGACATGACACGCAGTAAAGATCCTTGATTCCATCCTTATCCTTGAACCTCCCCCTGTTGCCTCCTGCCATCATGTTGTTTTTTTTAAACACGCCGTTCTCTACGCTGTCTCTCTTCCCTCTTTAGGGGAACACTATCCCGGGCGTGCTGAAGTTCCACGGGGTGATCACCACCTTCGAGATGATCATGGCCGACTGTCCTGAGCTGAAGAAGCTCCACTGGCGCTGCGTGGTAATCGACGAAGCCCACCGACTGAAGAACAGGAACTGCAAACTGCTGGAGGGACTCAAACTCATGAACCTGGTGAGTCTGTCGGAGTTTGATATGGATAGAGTTATCCCATATGATCTAATATTTAGCGGTGGCTGTTATCTGAGGTTGGTATTGACCCTTACGATTGTCTCTTGTTATTCATTCAGCTCTCGTCAGCTGCTCTTGTCCTCCCGCCTCTCCTTCTCCCTCACGGCGAGGATTGTTTTAATAAACCTCGGGCTCTTTTTTTTTCAGTTCAGTCCGAATAAATCTTATTACAAGCAGCCGGTTTTGTGTGCTGTTTTTTAAATCAGGATCAGAAATATTGATCTTGGGGGGTAAAATGGGATCTGTTAGGGCTGCTCCCATCCAAAAATAGAAATACATAAACAGAAAGAGATAGAAGAGAAGAGAAATCTAAAACAAGAAGAATGTAAACATGTAATAAAATATGTGCATTAAGTACTATTCTATAGAGAGAATAAGAAATATATTGTGTAGTACAATGTGTATTAACTGTGTACATAATCCTAAAAAAAACGGATGTACAGTATTAGTTAAGGCGGTATTGATGACATTGATTATTGTATTGCACAAAATGATGGTTGAAGCTATAGCTTGTAAATAAATGATTAAATTATAGCTGTTGAAATGTTTGATGACCACCTGTCGGCTGCTAACATATCCCTGCACGTGTTTCTAACAGGAACACAAGGTTCTGCTGACAGGAACTCCTCTGCAGAACTCGGTGGAGGAGTTGTTCAGCCTGTTGAATTTCCTGGAGCCGCTGCAGTTTCCTTCAGAAAGCACCTTCCTGGAAGAATTCGGAGACCTCAAGACAGACGAACAGGTGTGGTTAAATAAGCGGTTTCATGTAGATGCTACACACGGGGCATTGTGGATTTAGGTCGAGTCAAAGTCTGCGTGCGTGGGATGTTTTAAACGCGTCCTAGCTTTTTCTTCAGGAGTAGAGAAACATTGTTCTTGTAGACCCGAAGACAAAGAGGGACGCCTGAAGAGAGTAAACACGTGTTAACGTTTGGCTTTCTGTCACATTCACACCTCCTGCTGCGTTCTGTTCTCCCCAACAGGTGAAGAAGCTTCAGGCCATTTTAAAGCCCATGATGTTGAGGAGGCTGAAGGACGATGTGGAAAAAAACCTGGCGCCTAAAGAGGAGACCATCATAGAGGTGGGACTGTGTGTGTGTGTGTGTGTGTGTATGTGATATAAACAATCACATTTGTAAAGATAATGCCCGACGAGGTCTCCGTTATCAGAAATGAACGGATGACAGGAAGGCTAGAACTGACTGATGTCTGATGTGCAGCCATGTTTGTTAATTCCATGGTCAAAGACGAATGATAATTCCAGGATGTGAGCTCAGTGTCGACACGGTTTCTTCAGAGCAAAACGATACAAAGTTCAGACTGAGTGCGTTCAGCTGGGGTCTTTCTGTGTCACGTCTTTGTTTGTTTCCTCAAGGTGCTCCACTTTCGTCTCAGAGTCCAAAACAGATGCAGGTTCTGTGAATTAGAAACTCTACAATCGCCCTTCGGCGTGCTTTGTGTGTGTGTGTGTGTGTGTGTGCGTGTGCGTGCGTGCGTGTGCGTGTGTGTGTGTGTGTGTGTGTGTGTGTGTGTGTGTGTGTGTGTGTGTGTGTGTGTGTGTGTGTGTGTGTGTGTGTGTGTGTGTGTGTGTGTGTGTCAGCCCTGTGATTGACTGCCCAGGTTCCTGCGCAGCATAAGTGTTAAATAGAAGAATTGAATAGTGACAGTTTGACTTGAATTCTGTGTTTTTAATTTTTACTATTTGGTAAGCGGTGCCAGCCTCTCTGCACGCATTTAAGATTTAAAGTTTAAAAACAAGGTTTAATGTTTAAATCAAACGTCACAAAACGATGAACACAAATCAGAATGAACACCCTTTCAAATGGAATGACCATAAAATACATATTCTACCTAAAATAAAAACAACATAACCCCGATATCTAAAAAAAAAAAAACAGGAAACACTTTAATTTAAAATCCCTCTTCAGGTTTTTTTTTTACATCTCAGTCCCAGTCTGAATTTACCCTACAGAAAACCTTCAAGTAAAAACAGTTTTTGGTACTCAGTTTAATCCCGGTCCCAGTTTCCTGGGTTGTTGTGGTTGAATGATCAGCTGACAGCGGAGTGGATGTGGAGTGATCCGGGAGGCGTGTAGAAATCTGTTAATGTTGTCAGGAGGAAGGCTGTCGTGACGGATGGATTGACTGTTTGTACGGGACTGACACAACCTCCGCTTGATCTTTGGCTCCAACGTGACTGCTCTGATAAAACCGAATAAATAATAAACTGTAGAGTTGAATTGCAGTGAGTTTCTGCGGGAGCACACAAGAAACACATGGAACTAAAACCACAACCTAACGTACGGCTGAATTATGAGACACGAGGTGGAGAAAATGTACGACCTGTGCACTCAGACATATTTCTCCTGCAGGTGGAGCTGACCAACATTCAGAAGAAATATTACCGAGCCATCTTGGAAAAGAACTTCTCCTTCCTGTCCAAAGGCGCAAACCAGCACAACATGCCCAACCTCATTAACACCATGATGGAGCTCCGCAAGTGCTGCAACCACCCCTACCTTATCACAGGTGACAGCGCACACACACACACACACACACACACACACACACTCGATGGGTAACCTTGTTCTTCCCTGGTTGTCCCGGTTGTAATTAGCAATTCATCTAATCTATAATTACACAGCACGACAGTAACATGTGTTCAACAACAGGCACTCAAAAGAAAAATGGATGTTCAAACTGACTTATAATCTTCAAACTTTCTCTTCCTTTCTTTCAGGAGCCGAGGAGAAGATTCTGGAAAGCTTCAGGAAGTGTCACAGTCCAGAAGCGCTGGACTTCCAGCTGCAGGCCATGATCCAGGCAGCTGGTAAACTGGTGCTGATCGACAAGCTGCTGCCCAAACTGCTGGCCGGGGGACACAAAGTGCTGGTCTTCTCCCAGATGGTCCGCTGTCTGGACATCCTGGAGGACTACCTCATACAGAGACGGTGAGCATAGAGTGCAGTGTGAGGATGGGAACGATGGCAATCTAGATTTGGGAGAGACGATCAAGATGTGACACTCACATGTTTTCTGCAGCTACACGTACGAACGCATCGACGGTCGTGTGCGAGGGAACCTGCGGCAGGCGGCCATCGACAGGTTCTGCAAGCCCGACTCGGACCGCTTCGTTTTCCTGCTGTGCACCAGAGCCGGAGGGCTGGGAATCAACCTGACAGCTGCAGATACCTGCATCATCTTCGACTCGGACTGGAACCCTCAGAACGACCTGCAGGTGAGCAGAGAAGAGCTCGCAGCCGGTTTACGTACAGATGGATGATGTCACGTTTACGAGTTTACTGTAGTTCAGCTGAGAAGGGCGGTGTTGTCAAAGCATGAAGCGACTGAGATCTATGAATAAGCTTTCTTTCGACTGCTCGTCTTTTAATACGCGGTGACGTCTGTGATTCCTTTTGAGACTTCGAGAGTGTGCTTCAAAGGATGAGTCAGTCTCAGATAATGAAGCGTTACCTGATTCCAAAAGATGTTTTTATTTCGTGGGTGAGACGGCTCTTGACCCTGAAGCTGCCGCATGAAACATTTCTGGTAAGGGGACAAATACTGTCTTTGTCCTTCTGGCTGACTTTGTAAACATGAAGATCAATGTCGCATTTTAGTACAAAGCCTGATATTTTTTATCCGTCACTCTAATTAAACTTCCTGATGAGTTGATTTTGAATAGTGAAAACTTGCTGTCGGATCATGGAAATAACGTCATATCTCTTTAACGATATTCAAGGGAAAGTAAAGTTCATCCTTTAAAGGCAAGGTCAAAAAGAGAGCTTGTACTTATTGATAAAATTGTTATATTATTTTCGTTACTTGGTCATGAAATCTAGTTATTCATCTTGAATCATTCAGACCTGTAAAATCTACAACAATGAGGTTCTTGCATACTTTCTACATTCTCAGCTACCGACTTTAATTCAAGGTCCGACTGCAAGCACAGTAATAATTCATTATAATGCATTATAGATTTTCATGTATTTTTCTTGACCCATTCCATATCAGGCCCAGGCACGCTGCCACCGGATTGGCCAGAGCAAAGCGGTGAAAGTCTACAGGCTGATCACCAGGAACTCGTACGAGCGGGAAATGTTCGACAAGGCCAGTCTGAAGCTGGGATTGGACAAAGCCGTCCTCCAAGACATCAACCGCAAAGGAAGCCTCAACGGGGTGAGAGCTTATGATGAGATATTTGGATGTTTGTGGATAAGAAATATTTTTTAAAAAGAGCATTAATTCTATCCGGTGCGGCCGTTTGTGGCTGCAGGTGCAGCAGCTTTCTAAGCTGGAGGTGGAGGATTTGTTGAAAAAAGGAGCGTACGGAGCGCTGATGGACGAAGAAGACGAGGGCTCCAAGTTCTGCGAGGAAGACATCGATCAGATACTTCAGAGACGAACTCAGACCATCACCATCCAGACTGAAGGGAAAGGATCCACGTTTGCTAAGGTAGAAAAATGTATTTACAAACCCAAAACAACTATAACATGTTGATTTAATGTCGACAAATGTGTGGTCCTAATTAAAAACACTTTCCTACATGCCAGATGATCCTTTGTGGAGAAAATGACAGCAGGAACACTGAACACTTGGATTATTTTGGCATGAAATGGAAATGTTTGTGGGGAAACACAAGCAGCTGGCAGCTTCGGCTTCCTTAAATGAATCTTTCTGTTTCTCTCACCTCAGGCCAGTTTCATCTCATCTGGCAACAGGACGGACATTTCTCTGGACGACCCCAACTTCTGGCAGAAATGGGCCAAGATCGCAGAGGTGGAGATCGACTCCAAATCCGAGAAGGTACAAACAGTAGGAACAGGTTCAAGAACGAAAGCAGCCGATGAGAAACAGAAGGAAATGTGAGGATGACACAAACAGGAAGGAAAAGACAAAGAAAGTGACAGAGAAAAGAAAGTCGGACACTGAAGGGTAAAATGAAAAGAAATCAAACATTTGCCACTGAAGAAGAGATGTATTATGCAACGGTAAGAAGATGGTAGAGGGAGAAGAGGAGGAGTAATGGAGCTATGGAGGACGGGGAAGTTAAGCTCCTAAACTGGTAAAGCTAGAACAGGACAGGAAGGGAATGTGTGTGTAAAATGAGGATAAAGGAATCATGTCCTCTCCTCTCCTCTCCTCCCCCACGTAACAGATGGACCGTCTTAATGAATGAAGCAGATTGCACACCAAGCTCTGCTACTGTCTTCATACCTTGTATATGTGTGTGTGTGTGTGTGTGTGTGTGTGTGTGTGTGGACCATGACTCGTGCTTTGAATCCTTAATAACTGACACCTCTAGTGAACAGAAGCCATGTGTATGTTAGAGTATGTAGGTGTCTCACTCTCTCCTGAAGACAACCAGAGCTACAAAATCAACTTTAACACTCTCTGATCCGGACTAAATTCTTCTCTCTGACGCAGGAGTCGTTGGTGATCGACACGCCTCGGGTGAGGAAGCAGACCCGTCACTACAACTCCTTTGAGGACGACGAGCTGATGGAGTTCTCGGAGCTGGACAGTGACTCGGAGGAGCGGCCGTGTCGGACCCGGCGCCTGGGCGAGCGCGCCCGCCGGTACCTCCGCGCCGAGTGCTTCCGGGTCGAAAAGAACCTGCTCATCTTTGGGTACGACCCGAGACGATGTGTTTACGTGTTGGTTCCGCGTACACGTCGCATCTGGAGAAGCAGAAAGTAGCACAAAGGAATATTTCCTTTTAGGAGTAACTTGGAGAGAAGAGAAATGAGGTTTTATTCTGTAGGTGTGCACAGGTATGCTCGCAGTTTGTCGTCCTTGTACAGACTGGCATAACAAACCACAAATTATAAACATGAACACACATCCGTCATGCTTTGCAGCCAGAATCTTAAACCTTGACATCGAAATCCAATGAAAAGCTCCTCGTGAGCTCATATCTTTTTGTTACAAGGTCGGCTTGAGTATGTAAGTGTACATATACGAGCTGACAGAGTGCCGTGGTTTGACGTGACGTGGCGATAAATTTGCGATCACACACTTATTGTTGAACCTTTCAGCTGAAAAGATGTATATTCATTTCTCTCTATCCTTCCCTGTGACCTACTATATTTCCCATCTCTCTATCTCTCTCCTGTCTCGCGCCCTATCTACATTTTCACTTCCCTCTCCATTCTTCACCGTGTCTGTCCAGATGGGGTCGGTGGAAGGACATCTTAAATCACGGGCGGTTTAAATGGCACCTGGCAGAGAGAGACATGGAGGTGATCTGTCGGTAAGAAAAGTCTCTCGATATAATTTTACCCCACGGAAACTCTGAGATGATTTACAGGCAGCGACGATCCATTCATACAAGCGAGCAGACATCAGGGTCAGAGCTGGGGACGTCGTTTATGAGCGAAGACATGTAAATGTTAAAAAGCGTTTCTGTTTCTGGGGACGCAGGGCTCTGCTGGTTTACTGCCTGAGACACTACAAAGGTGACGACAAGATCAAGAGCTTCATCTGGGATCTGATCACACCCACCAAGGAAGGCCAGGACCAGGCGCTGCTCAATCACTCTGGTTAGCGTTTCATTGTTAACGTGAATCATAATGTTAGCGGAGGACTTAATACCACGCCACTTTAGTCAGCATTGATCCAGCCTCCTCATTGCACCAATGGCTCCACACAGATCTGATGTAGCCTTCCTCTCATTAATGCATGAAACAAAAATCCTGTTTTCTGCTTTGTTTTTCACAAGTTCAAGTTCAACTGGCACTCTTTTCATTTTGCCGTAATGTTGCGCCCTCTTTTTCTGTTTTTTCTGAATTGGTGCCACCTACTGAACCATGAACCGTGAACCAACGCCATATCCGCAGCCGTGGAAGGAAACATATACATAATCGAAATTCTGTTAAAATCTGTGATACGTTTGGATGGAAACACGGCTACTGAAATGTTTTTGTAGCATTAAAAGTTTACCTTTTACTTCAGTGCGGTTCAGTTTATGTGAAACTCATGGTCAGCAATTAACTAATTAACTGATGAGGTAGTTATTTATCGCTCCCCCTTCTGTCTCTCTGTTTGTCCCAGGTCTATCCGCTCCGGTTCCTCGGGGTCGGAAGGGGAAGAAGATGAAGAATCAGCTGAGCGTTTCTGAGGTGAAGAACGCTGACTGGCTGGTCAACTGTAACCCTGAGGTGGTGCTACAGGATGAGAGCTACAAGAAACACCTCAAACAACACTGCAACAAGTCAGTTTACAACTCCTCTTACTAACTCTGACGTCACTGAAATCCACTACTGTGTAACCCCCGAGGTTATCCACGAATGAACAACCGAATTAACTGGATGAACGAGCTTGAAGAAAAGTTTACTTGTGTGATTCATCGGCTGCACAGAAACAGCTACTAGATCCTTTTTTCTAACGATTTAATTATCATTGATATGTGGCATATTTATTGCTGCTTGTAAACCAGAGTTGCCAGAAGACAACAGTGTTCTAAAAAAACAGCACGAGTGTCGGAACAAACCTGCGTTCCTTGTTAAATGTCTGGAGCTGTTCATTTATTTTTCATGAACTGTTTACTCTGCTCGTGTGCACAGGTGAGAGCAGTGGGTATTTATTTATTATTATTAATGAATGTCGACAGAAAGACAAAAAGAATAACCACTGAAACTGAGCTGCAGTCTTTACTATGCTACATTTATGAAACAAACCTCTCTCTCTCTGTCTTCTTCTCCACAGGGTGCTGCTGAGGGTGCGGATGTTGTACTACCTAAAGGTGGAGGTTTTGGGAGAGGCTGCCAGTCAAGCTCTAGAGGGGATTCCTGCCAGGTACGGCGCATGCACCATGTGCTAAACTAGCATTTCTCAACTTGATTGCCTTCTGGCGTCATAAGCCGCCTCATGCATCATCAAATCTTGTCACACGTGCTCCTTCTCTCGTGTTACGATGTCGACATCAGGGCGTGAGAATGACCATGTCATTACTTGAATAGCAAACAGTGTGTCTTTTCAATACCGGGTGACGCCTGCGGAGCAATGAGAGGTTGAGTGAAGCAGTTGGCGCTCACAAACCGATTCCCTGATTCCGCGCCATCGCCTCCGTCAGCAGCAAAAAGCAGAGAAAGCCGCATGATGAGAGCTGCGTGTAATATGGTTTCATCTTTATCCCGTCTTCATCTGTGTCTGGAATGTGCTATGAAATTGTCAAATAAAGCAACGCAACTCCGAGCAAACTCTCACAAGACACCCGGCGACAACTCATCTTACACTAGCCGGCAGGGATGCGGGAGTATTTTTATTCATTTGAAAAGTCAATACAGCGGACAAGAGCGAGTGGTGATGAAGTGCGCAAAAGTGTCAAGAGAAGCCACTGGAGGCTAGTTATCTAGACAGCAGCGAAGGCTCGGGCGATTGCTGAGACGGCCATACTCTGCCGCAGTCGTAGATTTTTAAACACAGTTCGACTGACTTTATTAAAAAATGAGAAAGTGACCGTGCTAAATAAAACTTTATTGGACGGTTTGATCGGATGATCGGTTGATATTTTGATAAACTGTTCTGACACAATCTGCCAAGACATCGACGTAATGATTTATTGATTCGTTGGCTGCCTCCCCGCTTGTTTACAGTAAGCGTCGTGATGAGACACCGCTGTCAAAATGCCGTGACAGATTGCTGATTCGTACTGAATGTTGTTGTTGGGTTTTTTTTCAGTACGTCGGGGTGTCCTGACGCGACACTGACAGCTCTGACTGATTGTTTGGATGCATGTCTGTTTGTGTTGACAGTAAACTTGAGGTGCCACTACCCGACATCGACTACATAGAGATTCCAGCTACATGGTGGGATGCAGAAGCTGACAAGTCTCTGCTCATAGGAGTCCACAAACACGGTGAGGACTGGTGCCAACTTGCAGTTTGACAGTTTCTTGACATGCAGCAGGAATGTTTAGTATTGTGAAAAAAGGTTTACTTTACCCCACGGGAGGCTGCATGAGGACTTTATTTTTTCACAAATGCAGCATCTGTTATTTATGTATGTGTGGCATGTTGTGTGTGTGCGTGTGTACACCTGTGTGTTTTAACTGGGTGTGTGTCCTTGTCCAGGCTACGAGCGGTACAACGCAATGCGTGCAGATCCAGACCTGTGTTTCCTGGAGAGGGTGGGAATGCCAGACGTCACAGCGCTGTCTGCTGAACAAGGAGGAGGGGAGGGGGTCCCCGACATGGCTGACAGGTACACACACACACAAACACAGGCTTAGGTTTACAGTAGGAAAACCTGAAAGTAGACATTGCCTCCCACAGACACATTAATGCAACACAGACACACTAATCCCTCTTCATAGCAGAAGTGTTGGACATTTGCCCGTCCACCTGTATATTTATACAATAATAAAAAAAAGCGATATTTGAAAATAAAAAGAACCATCTATTAGACCATATTCCTTAAAAAAACAGATAACATGTAACAACACACACATGACCCCACTGTGTGCGCTGTGTGTATGTGTCTTAAACTAGATTTTGACCGTCTTCGATCTGAGCCCATGCATGTCAGGACCTGTGTCCTGTCAGCTGATGTTGCGGTGCATATTCCACAACAGATTTTCAGTTAGATTAGCACAAACTACAGTCGATGACAGTTCGATCTTAGAGTTTCTGTTAATTCCCTCTTTTTAGCACATTTGTTCATTCAGCATATTTTAGCCTTTATTTATAAAGCATCCTTCATGCAAAACATATACAGAAAAAAAAACAGGGGACACAAATTAAATCAAAATAGAAAGCAGGTAAGTGCAAGTGCTCAGTGTTAGCAGAGGAAGGCAGCCGTTTGAAAGATCGACTAATGAAAAATACATTTAAAGGCATGAAAGATCATTTAAAAACAGCATGTGGGATTTAGAGGAAAATCAGAAGAAGTGGTGCTAGAAAAAGGCTTAAACGCATGTGATTTAAAGTGCTGTTTAAAAACTTTCAACAGACGTCCTCTCTAATATCTCCTTTGGTGAGGTTTGGAGTAACTAAAAAAAAACAGCAGTAGAGGATCTTTGGGGTTTTGAAGGAACGAGAATCTTTGATGCAGACCCGTCCTAAGCCACTCAGAGCTTTGTATACAAGTGGAAGGACTTTAAAATCAATTCTAGAGGCTACAGGGAGCCGGACGCTAAGACCGGAGTCAAGTGTTTTCTCTTCTCTTTGTTTTTATTAGCAGTCGAGCAGCAGAGTTTTGGATAAGTCGCAGCCTCTCCGTGGACTTGTTTTAGGTGCACTGCAGAAGTCTAAAGTATCTAAAGCACTTGTTGAGTTTTGAGCATCTTTTTGGGTCAGGAATCGCTGTACCGTGTCAGTGTTTCTGAGATGATGGTCACTATGGTGACAATTCGATTGCCAAGTGTCTTAAGCGGTTGTTACGTTTTCTGTTACGTTTTGCATTTGATGCAATTTCTGTATTAACCTCATTTAGTTTAAGAAAGTTAATACAGTCAGGGAGCTTCTATGGCTTCTAATTTACTTAGAATTCCAGGATTTCTTTCAGCAGAAGCTCCACAACCGAAGTTTTGAAGTTTTGAAGACCTCGGGGGAAACCCCAGTTTCAATGGATGCAGTTTCAAACCCTCCTAAAGAGCGGGACCAGGTGGAGAAAACTGGACGAAAACAGTCTCAAAAAATTTCTGGGTTCTGAGTGGCTGGTGAATTTGCTCATGTTCGCTTTGTTTAATACAGACATTTTTCTGAAGGTTTTAATTTTATTGCTTAAAAAACGCAGCGAATTCCTCAGAGGGTTGATGCAGACGTTCAGGGGCACGGGCAGGAGGATTCTCAGTCAGCAGTAGAAAACAGGATTGTATGATGAGTTTATTGAGCCTGTCTGTAATGTGAAGAGTATACTTATCTGTATTTTTCTACAGTGGACCTTCAGTCCTGTTCATCTCTATTTTCCGTCATTACTCTGCGTGATCTCTGACCAGCGTCGTCTATCCGTGGAGATGTTTCACTGCGTGGCTTGCTTTTAACATCGAGTGGGGGCAACTTTGCTCAGCGTGCTACTCAGGTTGTTAATGAGAGCAATAAGTATTTCATCTAACGAGCGTCTTACATCACTCGGATCAAAGGAACATCCAAGCTTCCCCGCAGATCTTCACTTCCTCCTTCCACCCAGTCGTCGCTTCTTTTACTCTCTCAGTAGTAGCGTTCACAGCAGGCGTCAACACTGGTGTGAAAAACACATCCTGGCCTCTCTGATGCCATGTTTGTTGTTGTTTGACACGGTTTCACATCCTGCGTGCGGAGCAGTAAATGATGATCACACTGAAACACAAATATACATGCAAAGGCTTTGTTTTAACGATCATGCCGTAAACGGGGCACTCGCAGCTCCTGGTGTATTTCCATATAGTATTTAATCTTTGCCACTGAACACTAAAAGGTATCTGGTTTTTCCTCACATGAACTGTGAAAACCAGCCTCACAAGTCATTTTTCTGCTACTTACAAGTGCTGCAAGAAGAACCTTTACGAGGCAGACAGAGATAATTGACAGAGAAATAGAGGAAAGGGAAGCCGTACTGTGGGAAATGTATTTTCTGGGTGCCGCTGCTCTGGGTGACAGTAGAGGTATGAAGATGAGACACGCAGGAAGCTTTGATCCTCTTCCTGAAGGTAATTGAAGTTGTCATTCGCTTTGTTACCTGTTCAACCTGAAGCTGCTTCCCAGCTGAGCACAAGCATTTTTGTGGCAGGGCGATCGTCTAGTCTGAAAACGTTAAGTCGGCAGGCTTTCCCGCACAGGTTTGAAAATAGGGTGGGGATAAATAAACAAATCCACAGAAGGGGCGATGTTATGAGGATGGATTTGTGTACTCAGAGGCTATGCTGTAGTAAATGTGGCTGCTGTAGAATCTACAAGATTCTGTGTGGAAAACAGTTTTTTAATTTGGACTTTTAGTCTTTAAAACTGTCAGTCTTTATCGAAGTCTGCATACATGAGATGTAGAATGGTTTTCATTTCACTTTGATTCTTTAGGTCAAATTAAAACGGCTTCAAATAAGTAGTAGTACTCACGAATGAGTGACATTTTTAAAGGGTCAACTTGTTAAAGTTTGGGGTTTCACAGACAGATTAAACAGTCAAAGTCAGAGATCAGAATCATTGAACACTAACGTCTCTCAAACCACATCGACCCCGTTCTGTGAAGGAAATTTTTTTAAAAACTTGTTGTCTTCGAGGCAAAGCTCAGAGAAGTGACGACAAAGCTCCTCCTGAACCGATTTGCTCTGTGAAACGTGAAAAGAAAGTGGATTAAAAAGTGATTTAACATCTTTAAATCCAGCCTGAAGAGCAATTACCCAAAAAGAATCAGTTTTTTTTTTTTCAAATGAAGGGATAATCCTAATGATGAAAAATCTAACATTTTAACAAATGAAGACATTTGATGTCAGGCAGCATGAACAGAGAGCAGGAGTGAGTTTATCCACAAAGTTTTTCAGTTTTTGTGTTTCGTGTGTGGAACACACTCAGCTGTGCACTTCTCTTCCATTTGTTACAGTTCAGTTTATAGATATTAAAAGAACCAGCCTGGTTATTGCCGGTGTTTTGAAAGCCCTCGGAGGAGCTGCAGACTGTTTGTGTATTGCAATAGATGAACAAAAAGAAAAAGACAGATTCAAGCTGCTCAGGTTTTTATGTCTCCCAGAGCTGGGGATTGGATGCAATTTAGTTATTATATGTTTATATCTTATAAAGCTTTTAATATTTGACAGTAACAAAGACTGAAAGCACAGTCCATTGTCCTTCTTGCATCCCATTAACACGTTGCTGTGGTTTAACATTTCTTGATTATTGTGTTAACTCCTCTTTTCCCTCAGCCAAATGCTCAGAGACGTCCTGTCATGTTCAGCTGCTTTTTTATTCTTATTATGGTAATGTGCAAATCTTTCCCTTTTTGCATCTTTGTGGTGCTTCAGGACATTTTTACTCTTCCTCTTTACAAACCGCAGCTTAATTTACCCTGTTGTCTCATGTTCAATCCGTTTTTTTACAGGTCATAGTCTGTTAGGCTCTTTGTTGTTTTCTGTTCTGCTCCGCGTGTGGCTCGCACTCACGAGCTCGGGTCAGTTACGTCTGTGTCATTAAAGCTTCTTTCTTTTTGACAGCGTGTGCAAAACTGAGGAGGCGAAGGACGACGCTGAGAGCAAAGCTGACGGAGGGGAGGACAGAGACGAGAGCAGCAAGGTGAAGAACACATTCTTCTCTTTTCTTCTTCTCTTTCTCGCGCAAGACAGACAACCTTATTTCCTCGACGGACGCGTCAGTCATGTCCCTCAGTGTCTTTAGATAAAAATTCTAATTTTGTGTGGTGATAGTTCGAATTTCCTCTGGGAGTTTTAAACGTTAGCTCCCTTCTAGTTGATGGGAAACAAAACCGTGCGGCCTCTACATACTGTGAAAACAATTTTGTGCAGAGTTAATGTTGCATTTTAATACAAATCACTTTTAACACCAGAACAGACGATGTGTAAAATATAATCTTTAAAAAATATATATTATTAAGATCGGTCTTTGCTATCTCTTTTTTAAAACTACGTTTATTTTCATCTGCAGTAACTTTAAAACGTCACAGAACCGAAATAAGACTCAGGTAACCGATGTGTTTGCTGAATTTAATTAAATTCTTATAAAAGAGGTTATATCTGCAGTCGGAGATGTAACACCTCAATCATCTTGTCATTTTATATCAAACGTGAAGCTGGTGAACATAAATCCTGCACAAATAATCCCAAACGTGAATTTTTACAAATGTTTTGTGCTTGAAGATCAGATTCTTAATTGAGGAAAAACCAAAACAAACAAGATGATAAAGTTCATGTTTTAGTTTCCTCACATCAGACCACTGATTATAAATTCAGTATGTTTGTTTTGCGCAGGAAAACAGGCTGGGCTGTAATTAAATATTGTATTTGTTGTTCCTCTGAAATCATTTCTCACAGCGTATTATTCGTCGCTTCAATTTAGTGATTCCAAGTTCATTTTAGTCACATTTATGAAAGGTTTTGTTTGTTCTGACAGTTTATTGCTTTGAAAACACGTTTGATATGATATATTTGTGATTGTGCATACATGAACTAAAAATGTGTATCGTAATCCTCACTTTATGTTACTGTTGTGTTTAATCTTTGTGTTTTCCGTGTCTTTGAATCACAGGGAGAGGAAACCTGCTCCAGCACAGATACCTCAGACAAGCCTGACAGCACAGGTCCAGGTGAGACACAGTTACATAAACATATTTGTTAATATCACGAATGCCAAGTTGGCACACTGCATGGTGGAAAATGTTCTTAATTAATTAGCAAAGAAAAGCGTGCTTACATTTAAAGAGATGAGTTCTGGTTATTTGAAGTTGTATGAGATACTTATCCGCAGTCAGTGTGTAACGTACTGTAGAGCAGACAGGAAGACCAGCAAGGAGGCTAAACAGTGTACTGCTGTGGATGGGGGGCGACAACAAAATGTATTTTAGCAATTTAAATGCCCGCCACCAATTCCCCTTGCTGTCAGACGATCCAAGAAACTGAAACGTTTGTATCACCATCTACAAAGCAGCCAGACTCCTTTGACAGGACACAGAACACAGCACGGGAGTTGTTGGTCTGACGCTGCCTAGATCTGCAGGAACTTCTGTTAGTTTGGATCCTAACTAATGTGTTAAAACGCAAAGTATTGACCAGCGACTCTTGTGTTTTTGTCAAAGGAGTGTGGTGGCTTTGAAGAGAGCACGGGTCCAGATAAATGCTTCTCTTTTCTTTCCAGTAGGAAAGCGGTGAAAATATTCCTAATAATTCATTTGCGGGGACCTGATATTGAATTTTCTGTTGGTTTCTCCAGACTGGGAGCAGTACGTCATACAACCCAGCTTCAAAAATCCAAACTGACTCTTTAAGAGCCACCAGCTAGACAGAAAGCTGTATATATAATCTTGTGGCATTTGCAGGTCTTAAAGGCAACTTCATTTTCATTTTTTCTGTATTGAGTCAGATATCCCTTTAGACAACACTGATATAACGTCTCTCCTTCCATTCAGTCCAAGAGGTGTCTTCCCGCCATGTTTCGTACTGTATGGAAACCCATTTACCTTTTAGCTCGAGTCTTTATTACACTACTGCTCTCCAGAGTACGGGGCTGATCCAATGTATGAAATGAGTTTTGATTTTTAATAGAGCTCACTGTCTCAGTGGGAACATTTAATAGACATCTAATTGTTGAACGCCGGTCTGGAGACAGAAATTGAAAGACATCCACACCGTCGCTGTGATGTAAATGAGAGAACATAACAGGAATGTTTATTCTTTTTAGTATTCAGAACATGCAGGTACGTTAAAGCAACACTGTGTATAAATGGGTATTTTTGCGATGTAGTCCCCCTCAGTTTCAGAGTCAGGAAACTCTGTAAACCACAGAGAGTTGATACGGAGCAGCAGGAGGACATCAGAGGGAAACCCGGTCAAATAGTGTGCAGTGTTTGATTTACACTCAAATGTGGAGCACAGAGTTACAGTCCAAGAACAGGCGTACGGGCGATTTCCAACGAGAATTTGAGGATATGTTGAACGATCTATTCAAAACCAAGCTGGGTTTGATTAGGCTCTTATTTAATATCTGGATTTTGTGTTTGCAAGTTAAACCCAAAGGACTCATGAAACAAACTGCTAGAAAATGGTGCCTCCTTTCCCCGCAGACTCCCAAATGTCAGCTGACTTGTGCGGCCAGGATGGAACATTGGTCACCACGACGACAGTGGGAACAGGCACCGGCGTCGCATCCCTCCACGTTGTCCAAGCCCGTCCCCTCTGGCCCACTGGCCCCGCCTTGACGGCGCGCATACGACGGCTGATCAACGCCTACCAGCGATTCACCCTGCGCCGCGAGCCGATGCTCAGGCACGACTACCTGCTTCATGACGGCCTCGTCGGCATGGGGATCGGAGGAGCCGGAGCCGCTCACACTGGTCATCACACCGGTGGGCCGCTGGCGTGGCAACTGGGTGAAGAGCTGAGGAGGTGTTCTGTGGTCGCCACAGAGCCCGACCCTTTGTTTCTGGAGTGGCAGAGAAGGTAATGTTTGAACGAGACAAACCGATAAATCCACATACTATCAGGTTTTTTATCATCTTTGCCCTCCTCCATCATGTTTTCAGGTGGACTCGTCGAGAGCAAGCAGATTTTTACCGCACTGTGTCGTCGTTCGGGGTGGTGTACGACCCCGAGAGGAAATCCTTCGACTGGTCCCAGTTCAGAGTTCTGGCCCGACTGGAGAGGAAGACGGACGAGAGTTTGGAGAGATATTTCAACTCTTTTGTCAACATGTGTCGGACAGCCTGCAAACTGCCTCCGAGGAAGGAAGAAGGTATTGTGCACGGCTGGGCACAGACACAGAGAGAGGTGTTATTAAAAGCTGACAGCCAGAGACAGAAACGTCAACGATGGACTAAACTATCTGGTTTACAATGTAAATACAGTCCAACCTTTATTAATGACAAGTCATTGCTTTCATTGGAGTGTAGCTGCAGATCTGATGTCCTGCCTGGGGAACATTACTGACCCCTGCTGGTGGGAGGATTCATTTTAATCCTAGTTTATTTACCCAACATCACAAATTTGCTTTATAATTTGTACGCAGTACGACACCCCGGTTCCTGAGATGACCAAAAAAAAACCCTCCTTTGATATATATTTTGATGTGCACACACCTATTTTAAGCTGCTGTACGTGTGTTAACTCATCATTCCTGTACAAACACACAAACGCAGTGGAGCGCATTCACCCGACCTTCATCTCTGCATCCTTCACGCCTTTTAGTCTCTCGCTGCCTGCATGCCAATGCTTACCGTCCCCTCTCGTTTCTTCCAGGGTTGGTCGATCCAGCTGTGCTCGTGGAGCCTCTGACAGAAGAGAGAGCTGCCCGGACTTTATATCGTATCGAGCTGCTGCGAAAGATCAGAGAGCAGGTGAACGCTTTGAAGAAACAAAAGCTTCGTCTTTTTCACTGTTTCAGCTCAAACTCAGGAAGTTTGCTTCAAAGTTTGTCTGTTGTTCGCGTGGAGATAAGTTGCATAGGGGGTGACTTCATGTCAACGTGTTGATGGATGCACAGATGAACCTTATTTGTCACTTTTGACTTTCTATCTGCGGCGTTTGATTGATGCACTTTGTGTTAAAAAATACCTTTTTTCTTATAGTGTCATAAATAAAGGTCTGGTGAGGATAGACGTCCATAAATCTAACTAGAAATCAGTTTTTTTTAGAGTGTCACGTGTCATAAATTCACATTAACAGGAACAAACAGGAGCTGTTGAAATCTGAAATCTAAACAACCAAGCGACACTCACAGCTAACTCGCTGCTTTTTTTTTTTAGTTGCAGCCTTTTTGCATCATCCAAAGCATGATGGGAACTGAATGGAAAGTGCCGGTGCTTAAAACATATTCATCTGAAAGCGAAAGAGCAGGAGGGACAACATGTTTTTTATATCAGTGGACACATTCCTCTATCTGTTTAGATATTTGATTTGTGGACACAGAGGCCAAAAAAAGACCCAAACTTTGAGTTTGCATAGAACTTTTTTGTCATAAAAAGAACATGCATAGTGTAACTCGCATGTCAAATGAAGGCCCAACATGCTCAGTTACATTTCTGATGTTATGTAAGTAAAACTTATTTGAATAATGCCAAGTCACAAAAAGCAAGAAGTCATAGGAGAAGAAGTGATCACCCAAAGTGCAAAACTTTATTTCAGAATGATGAAAGTGAAACTCAATACATGCGCGATAAAAACATCAAATTCCGACCTGTTGGTTACCCGGACGCCTTTTTGTCTTTAGCTGCTTTTTAAAAGCTTGATCACTGATCCTGAGGCTGGCACATGGCACAGGAAGAAAACGCAGCATATTTAACCTGAGAGAGCGAGCATGGGTGAAGTAGTTGCCAAACTGTGACTGTGCCAAACTCAACAAAAGTGAGATAAAGATTTCAAAACTGAATCCGAAACGCAACAGGGAGCCAGTGAACAGGTCTAAATATAGTAACGGGAGGTAGTTTGACCTAGTGAGTAGTCGTGCAGACATACCAAGTGAGAGGAAGAGTGTTACAGTGATCTCCAGTTCAGCAGTGTGTAGTTTACTAGTAAAATACAATAATGTGCAATAAATAAAGCAAACCTGGTGCAGACAGGTTTCCCTTGATGTTTTTAAAGGACCTGTGTGCAGGATTTAGTGGCGTCTAGCAGTTTGAGTTTCACTCGTTTGAGTATAGAGGAGAAGCTACGATGGTCTTAAAATGCTTGAGGCCCGATCTAGAGGCCGTGTTCAGTTTGTCTGTTCTGGGTTTCTGTAGAAACATGGCGGTTCAACATGGTGGATTATAACTCCTTTTCTTTCATCAGGTTCTCCGTCACCCATTAATCTCGACCCGCCTCCAGCTGTGCCGCCCCTCCCTCTATCTCCCGGTCTGGTGGGAGTCTGGCAAACACGACCGCGACCTCCTCATCGGGGCGGCGCGCCACGGCTTGAGCCGCACCGACTTCTACATCCTCAACGACCCCCAGCTGAGCTTCCTGGAGGCTCACAGGAACTACGTCAGGGGACACCCCTCTCATCTTCATGCTCAAAGTCATCACCCTCACCATCCGGGCTTGGCCACTCATCCCGGCATCACGTCTTCTTCCTCCTCTTCCTCCTCGTCTCATCCGCAGCTGCCTCACCCTCACTGCTGTCTGTACGACTCGGGTCTCGGTCGACACTCACCTCAGCCTCCGGAATATCCCCACCAGTCCTCTCACCACCACCATCATCACCACCACCAGCATCACTCTGTGCCTCCATCGGCTCCCTCTCCTTCCTCCTCCTCGTCCTCCTCCTCTCACCCACACCTCCACCCTCCACCACTGGATGCCCACAATTCTTCCTCGCCGAGTCTGGGAATAGTTGCTGGGTCGCGGGGAGATTTCCTTGACTGTCCTCCCTTGGATGAATCTCTGGAGCTGGGTTCGCTGCACCACGACGCCATGTCGGCAGATGCTTTACACGGAGGGAAGGCCTCCAAAGACGCACTCAACGGTTTCCCGTTCAACTCGGCTGCAGGAGGTCAAAGCATGCTCAACTCGTACGGCGTCGGGGGAACAGACCTCGATTCAAAGCTAAGGAGTGACGTGCTTGTTGGCGAGCAGGGCTCCTCAGAGGAAACCGGCCTGATGGCACCATCAGTGGAGCTGGATCAGTTACAGGTAGGCGCTGTGCTTTAAATCTGCCCGCTCATTCATAAGTAATGACCTGGTAAATTATGTATATGTGCTTGTGTGTTTACATCTAAAAGTAAGGATTATTTTAATTATTGATTCATCTTGATTCTCTTGCATCATCATCTTTCATTCTTTTCCTGCAGGCGCCCTGGGACGGTACGGACCACTCCAGCCCGGCTCACCACATGTTCAATGAATCCGATCCAATCCTGGGTCCTTCCACTCTGGAGGCTGGCTTTCTGGAGGAGGAGGACGAGGAGGCACAGGGTGGAGACAGAGGACAGGAGGAAGGTGGAACTTTGGAGGAGTGTTTGGGCCTCCCGCCCTCATCCTCTCCTTCCCACCCGTCCGCGGGAGACTCCGTGGAGCCGCTGTCCTCGAGTTACATGCTCTTCAAGGTTAGATTAGAAACAGAGTAAATGATTATCACTGTGTAGTTATGTTATCAGTCAGGCAGACAAATTTAAACCAAAATGACTGAAACTCGTAATTGAAATTCAAATGAGATCCCCTCAGTTAATCTTTTAGTAAAAATATTCAACAGATCTGTCACGAGGGCATTAAGCATCCACTTCAGCTGTGGCTGACTTTTGTCAGGGTCATTCCACTCCAAGAGAACTATAATAAATATATTTGAATGGCTTTTTACATTTTAAAATGAAATTTTAAAACATTACACTATGATGTGCTGAGCTCTGGGACCTTCTTAGAATTATGCAACAACTTTTAATATTTGATTAGTGAGAGGAAACACCGGACCAAAAAAAGATCCCGCTAATCACGCTTTTGTTTTGTGTGTCCAGGACATCGGCGTGAGCGAGGAACCCAGCGCGGATCAGACCGACCTGTCGGCGAGTCCCCCTCCTCCCTACGTCCCGCCTCCTCCCCTCTCCCTGTCTGACATCACTGCCCACGAGCCGCAGAACAGGCTGGGCCACTCCGATGTCGCAGAGAGCCTGACCAATCCTGTGGAGGAAGGAGAAGGCCAGGAAGGAGGCGCTGGGTTTGAGTTTGACGACAAGGAGGAAGACGAAGTGGAAGACCTGCCGCCGGTGACCGCGGAGCAGAACAAAGAAAGTCTGGAAGCAGAGGAGTGTGAGACAGACCAAGGTATGCCAGAAAGTCTGGTAGTCTTTATAATCTATTCTAAAACCCAAGTCAAGATTGTGGCAAGGTAGCAAATAGTTTATATGTAATATATAATAACATTTGCAAATCCTCTTTGGACGAGGGGTGCAGAAATATTCAAAGTTTTCCTTGCATTGCAGATTTTGATGAACTGTTTGTGGTTTAGGCAACAAAATTTATTACACAAGATTTGGCAGACATCACCTCACAGCTTCTTCTGAATTCACTGAAGTCTCGGAGTACGTGTGAAGGGAGGTGCAGAGGGGTGACAGCTGTTGACTTACCTCTAAATTGAGTTCTTGGATGCGTTTGAAGCATTAAAGATGAATTGATGGTTGCATTAAAGAATATAAATGTTGTAAGATATGTCAGGGTCATAAAAAGCGAAATACAACAAACTTCATCTAGCTCCTTGGAGTAGCTGCTTAACTACGTAAGGGTGAATATGTGCAGGCCCTGAAAATGTGTTACTGTGGCGACAACACGCCATGGTTCGTTTCCACATGATTGACGTGTGATTGGACGAATATTGTCAGACACTACAAACATCTTGATGGTTTATCCTCACAGGTGCAGACCAAAGTTTGGTAGTCTTGAATACACCTATGGAGGTACCACAGATGGACGGGATAGAACCAGAGCCCGGCCCCGAAGAACAGGACGAGAGGATGGAGGTTTCAGACCAACTGTCTGAAAACCTGCACGAGAGCTTCAACCAAGCGGAGCATAAAGAGGAGTTACCGCAAGACGTGCACCCTTATCTTGGTAAGCTGGAGCAGGAGGGTAGCCTTGGGTGTCCAGTGTCCATTGAAGAGCCTGGGGAGGAAGTGGATGGGTTGATTTTGTATCAAACAGTGGAGGAAGAGACGATGGAAAACTCTCTTGACACCGATACGTTGATGGGGAACGCAACTGAGGAGTTTGTTCACGTGAGAAGAATTCCAGAAAACTCCAGAGAGGATCTGGCGGATCAAGTGGACGAGATCTCCGAAGGGCAGATGGATCACGTTCCTCTCATGGACGTTCCAATAATTCAACCCTGTGACGAAATGGCAGGAAAGGCTGTGAAACAGCTCAACGCCAAACCCAATGAGATGGAGCTAGAGAGCATTTACTCTGAATACGCACAACCCTCCTGCCCTTCTACTTCCGTCTCATCCCCAAGGGTCGCGTCTAAGTCTGATGAAAGCACCTCAGAGAGTGGCAGAGTCAAAACTGAAGTCTCCATGGATCAGGACAACTTTCAAGGTACAGGTGAAGATCTGACTTTACCCGATGGCAGCAGAGACTGTAAGAATGGAGCTTTGACGTTCTCCTTTCATCAGGACAACAAAGATAATCTGCTTGAACAAAATGAAATCAAAATTGCTCCAACTCTACCTGCAAACAGTATTGACACAAAGCCAACTGATCTTAAGTTTTCTCTTTTACCAGACAGCGGCGCTGAGAAGAAACCACTGCAACTGGAGCTGCCAATCAAGGTAGAAGAGACCAAGACAGAGACTGCTGAGGACGTCTATCCTGACAGCTCGGAAGTCAAACATGGGAAATTCTTTTCCTACGTTGTTTTGTCAGAAGACTTGGTGACCAAGGCCGAGCAGTTAGACTATCCTGTCAAACCAGAAACACAGGAGACCAAACCTGAAGATCTCAGCCTTCCCATGAAGCCTGAGAGGTTAGACAGCAAACCTGAAGTCCTGCAGTTTGCAGCCTACTCAGATGGTGCCGAAATCAAACCTGAAGCAAAACCAGTAGTTCTCGGGTTTGCCGCTTATCCGGACGGAGCCAAGCTCAAGACGGAAACGAAGCCAGACGGTCTTGAGTTCACAACCTACCCGGACAGCTCTGAAATCAAACCTGAGGCCAAGCCAGAGGGCCTCGAGTTCAGAGCTTTACCCGAGATCAAAGCTGAGACGAAGCAAGAGCTGTTGGAGGCGGACAGCACGGTCCTGACCCCGAAGCTGGAGCAGATCGACGGGCTGGTGGACACTTCGGGAAGTCTGGTGGTGAAAGGCCAAGTGAAGGAGGAGAGGCCAACTACACCCGGTAGATACACGCCGAAGACTAATTTACCTAATGTTTTTAAAATGTCACGTGTGTTTGTACTGATTTAAAAAAAGAAGATACAGTAGGGAAATTTAATTCATAATTTATCTATTGATTAATCATCCAATCTATTGCTTAGTCTATAAAATGACAGCAAGTGATGACCCATCACACCTGCCAGAGAGAAACCTGAGGGGTCTGGTTGTTCTGTAGGGGGGTGAGAAGTTCTGTCATGTGTGTCGAGGCGAGACCGTGCAGAGATTTATAGCAAACGAAGAATTTTGGGAACGGGATGCCGGTTTAAGGATGAAAGAAGAGAGCGGTGGTGTGGTCTCATTTTCAGGCTACAGCCTTTTTAATTAGATGTAAACAGGAAACAGTTGCCTGAGAGATGCCTATGTTAGGTTGGCAGTTCGGGTTGGATGGTATTACTGCATGAATCTCTGTTTTTAGAGATTCCTTCAGTGATGAGCAGCTAATGTATGACCTCCATTAAATCCAGTATTAAAAAGTTCTGTTGTGATATTGAGCCTTCCATGACGATGTCGAGCTCTAACCCGTCATCCTCTTCCACAGTGACCGTGGTGGAAGGTTACGTGAGCAGCCCGAGGTTCGCAGCTCCCATTTCCATCTGCGAGATTCCCGACAGCCTCCACGACGCGAGGGAGCCGACCATCGCTCAGCTGTTACAGGAGAAAGCGCTTTACTCGTTTTCCGAGTGGCCGAAGGTACCGTGCTGTCATTCAAGGAGTGTGTGAAGCTTCCTGGTCATCCAGGTCATCTTTTTTCAAGAGGGTTAAATCCAGTCGCCCCAGATTTAACCCTCTTGAAAAAAGTATGTGTCTATTTCTAGAATCCTTTTTTGTTTTTAGTTTTTCTTCCTCTAGTTGTGTCATATTCAGATTCTGCCTACTCCTTCACATCATCCTCTTCGCATCAGTAGTTCAGTCCCGTGCTGTTGTATCGCTCCCTTGTAGGACCGGGTCATCATCAACCGCCTGGACAGCATCTGCCACGCCATTCTGAAGGGGAAGTGGCCTTCATCGAGCGAGCAGTACGACTCGCCCGGCTCCCTGGCTGCCAACTCCTGCCTGGCCAACAGTTTAGCCCAACACCAGCACCACAGAACACAGGGCTTTCTCCCCACCACGGCCGCGAGCACCGTGTCGGGTCAAGCCAGAGTTCAGCAGGCGAGCCCCGCGCTCGGGTTCTCCATCCCACCGCCTCTCACAAGACTACCCAAGGTGAGAACATCCCGCTGACCGACCGACTGACTGACTGAATGAATGAATGAATGAATGAACTCCCTCTGTTGTACATCTGTCATCTGTTCACATTTATCTCCACTATGTCACGCCATGGTTCATACAAGTGGTGTCCAGTTTATTAGTGTTCATAATGAAGCTGACAGACAGACGAGGACTCCCAAAGAGTATTTATTATTTTTAGTCAATAGAAACAAAACAAATGTACATATCATGAGAAATTACAGTAAATATACGTTTTACATGTTCATGCTGTGATGTATCTTTGTTAGATTTATGGCTCAACATGTAAAATAACTTCACGTCACTGTTCAGGCACAATAGAGGACGTGGAGCAGGTTTTCCAGATCGCACTGGGCACCTCTAGTTCACACCATCGCTTTGTTGCTTTCTGTACAGTTCCCTGTCTCTGTAATGTGTACTGTTGATATTATACATGTTGATATCAGACTTGGGCAGGTAGTCACACTGTAAACATTTTCTCTAACCAGCATATAGTTTAAAAAAAATAAGAGAAATTTAAAACACTTAAATTACACTCTACAAAAATGTAGGCACGTGTTTTTGCTCACGTTTTTCACCTATGCACACGTTTGTCTCATATTTGATTGGCTGGACCTTTTTGTTTTCGTTGAAATATCAGGGTAAGCCGGTCAGAGGCAGAGCGGGGCGGGTCGTGACTTTACCCTCAGGAGGAACAAATAATTGCTATCTGTAGCTCTGTGTGAAACAGCCTCAGTTCAGTGCCTGATAAAAGACAAAACTGCACATTTTCGAGTCCTTTATTGTGACAGCGCTGGGCGATTATCGTACTGTTTAATCAGCATTTTGATATGCCATTCCTGTCAGGTGGATGGATTACCTTGTGTGCTTCGTAAGCAGGGGAAATAAAGCTTTTGTGTGCAGAGAAGCAGTCTTAGATCTTTTTTTTACTTCAACTCGTGAAATATGGGAGCAAAAACAAATGTCATATTTTTATTTTTGTTGAGTTTATCTGCACATCCAAAGACAAAATGTAGCACACCACAGACCAGGGAACAGAGGGACTGTGAGCTACTTATTCGACTTTTAAACCAGGAAAGCTTTGGAGGGTTCCTCCAGGCACCAAGAGGAGAAACCAGATTAAGAGCTCACGGTTTGACCCAGGTCTGGTTGATAGCCGCCACTGTGTGTTGTGTCTCAATCCATATGTATGTTTAACAAAGCCATCATCTCTCTCCCATTCTTGTCTACCCCTCACCCACCCTGTCCACCCTGACAGTACATGCAGCGGGGCGGGGCATGCGGGCGCGGAGCTTGGCGCCTCACCTCCTTGCCTCTCTTACAGGAGAGACTCGTGGCTCCTCCCTATCTCCCCGAGCTCAAACGAGCGGGAGGTCGGAGGTCTTTCGACTATGAGGCTGCCGCAGCTGCAGCCGCCGCCAAGGTTTTAGCCGGGAAATCGGCAACGTCGTGCCATACCGCCGTCACCACGAGCTCCGGCAGTGCTGCTCCGGTGGTGGCCCCGCCCTCACACCGGAGTACCGGAGCCATGTTGATTAACGGCTGGCAAGAAACGGCCATTGATCTAACAAAGTCGTCCGGAGAAATAAGCACCACCAGCGGCGGCGGGGCAGGAGAAGCTGTGGTTGCACCGGTAATCGGCCAACAACACGGGGCCGGTGCTGGCAGCAGTCATAAGCTGCCGCCGCCACCCCCCATCACAGCGCCGCTGACGGGCTCCGTGGGAATAGACATGGCCGGGATACTGCAGGCCGGCCTCATCCATCCTGTAACGGGGCAAATAGTTAACGGGAGCCTGAGGGGAGATGACTCACTGAGGAGGAGGAGAGGCAGGAGGAGAAACGTTGAAGCTCTGTACTCTGAGTTCACCAAGAGCAGAGGACTGCACCTCCCAGAGACACAGGTGGGTAGAGGGAGGAGGGCCTGGTCAGTGTTCAGGTTGTAAATGTTGTATGTGCTTCAGTGTGAGAGGGAGAAACCACACGCGGGGCATTATGGGAAAACAAAAAGTCATAAGATTCGGGAGGAAAATCCATTTCCCTTCCTCAGAATTTCAAATCGATGCAAACACCTCCACCTGTGTGTGCGTGTGTGTGTGTCTGTCCACCTGCAGGGCCGGGTGGAGGTGATTAGCCACTCCTCCGTCTCCTCCTCCACCTCCTCGCCATCCCCGTCTCCTTCAGAGCGACCCGCCGGACCACCCACACCGTCCTCCTCTTCTACGCCCACCCCGACCCAAACGCCTCCTCAGCCGGAGATCATCGCCATCGACAGAGAGGCGGCCAGCAAAGGTCTGATCGAGTGGCTGAGACAGAATCCGGGCTACAGCATGGATCTCCCCGCGTTCGCTCACGTGAGTCTCACGCTTCGTTTGGTTGTTTGGGTGCAGCAAGGAGTCCTGGGAGCTCGCGTTTGAGCTGCCTGTATCTGTTTTTGAGCCTCGCTTATGTCCTCTTTGTCTCCCACTCTGCAGTCTGGAGCAGGTCTGTTACACGGTTTCGTGGAGCGTCCTAAGCAGAGGAGGCATCGCTGCAAAGACCCTACCAAGCTGGATATCAACTCTTTGACGGGAGAGGAGAGGGTCCCTGTTGTGCACAGAGGCACCGGACGCAGGGTAGAAAACACACACACACACACACACACACACACACACACACACACACACACACACACACACACACACACACACACACACACACACACACACACACACACACACACACACACACACACACACACACACACACTCTCACACACACACACACACACACTTACGCTCACAGAGTACATGAACATCAGTCCATTCACATTAACTTCTTCGTTGATACGGTTCAGCTGAGAGAAAAAGTGAAAGCAGAAAAACTCCTAAATATGAACCACATGCTGTCGTTGTTGTAATATCATGCCGGTCTTCCCGACTTGCAGCTTGGTGGTGCTATGGCTCCGGCCATAAAGGAACTGTCCAGGTGGCTGGATGCCAACTCTGAGTACTATGTAGCTCCAGACTGGGCTGATGTGGTCAAACACTCTGTGAGTATAACGCACAGTAACCACGTTCGTCAGTTTGTCAGTCACTCGTTATTGTTCAAAGCTTTTCTAACGCGGAGTAAACTGATAATCTCTGACTAAGTGACATAATGTATTTATTACAGAACAATAGCAGAACGCAAAACCTGATTAACTGTACCATTATTTCAAATATTGAACCTTTAACCTCTTCTTCTCCTTTATGTGCAGGGTTTCCTCCCTGAGGGCATGTTCTCCCGGATCCTGACAGAACCAGTCAACAGAGACCCGGGTTCTCGGCGCCGCGGACGGCGGCCTCGCAACGAGATGCCCAAGCCCCTCCTGTCCGTCTCTGAGTCCGCCACGTCTGGCCTCGGCCCGCCGCTCTTCATGAACGGTGGATTAATCGGCAGCATGGACTCCATGGTGGCCATGCAGAACCTCCGCGGAGGAATACCTGGAATTCCCATCTCCGGTATCATGGCGGCTGGATTCCCGCACGGCTTCTCCGCGGCCGTCCAGGCGAGCGGAGCTGGAGCGTCAGCGGAAGATGCCAAGAATGGGTTGAGTATGCTGCCCATGATGCTGCACGGCATCCCGCACCCCCACGGGGCTGCGATCCCTCAACACGCCTTGTTTAGCGTCGGCGCAATGATGACGCACGCGCCGCCACCTCCTCACCCCAGCTCCTCCTCCTCTTCTTCATTGTCCGCCGCAAAGGTCACCACGACAACCGCACCATCTACAACTGAGGCTGCCAGCCCCTCGTCGACGACGCCTGCTGAGAGAGAGAGCGCCGCCTCTTCTGGCTCTGGCGGAGGTGAGAAGGAGAAGAGCCGGGAGGAGAAAGGAGCAGCAGAAGCCAACAAAAGACCAGGAGGGACGGAGGCAACAGCCATCATTACCTCCACCAGCAGGGCACATCTCGGCTCTGCGCATCTCGGAGCCGGCACTGGCAGCCATCTTACCTTCAACCCCTTCCTGATCCCGGGCATGTCCCACGGCCTGCTGTACCCGCACATGTTCTTGCCGCACGGTGGCATCATGGCGCTGCCCGCTATGCCTCCTGGTGCTGTGGACGGCTCCCCGGGCAGCCCCAAGAGGAGGAGGAAGAGAGGGCGGGAGGAGGGGGAGAGAGAGGAGGAGAGGGAGAAGGCAGCGATGGGAAAGGTCGAGGAGAAAGAAAGTACAGTTAAAGCTAGTGTTGCCTCCCACCCGGCCTCCTCCTCATCTCCCTCCCTCCCCTCTACCTCGGCTCCAGACCCGGGCCTGTCTCCGACTGAAGAGCCCCAGACTGGGCAGGGAGACGGAGAGGATGGGCCCGTGGAGCCCCAGGAACCAGACTCCCATAACCATCTCGAGGGAGCAGCGACAGAAGAGAAGGAGGAAAGACTGGAGGACACAGGAGGGGAGGCAACAGAGGAGGAGAAGCAGGACACTGAGGAGCAGAGACAGGTGGACGGAGAGGACGCGTAGAGGAGGAGAAAACTGCAGAGAGGACAGAGAGACATCCACTTCCTCCTCCTCTCCTCCTGTCTCCCTCGTCGCTCTCTTTCTCGACTGAGCAACAGTGTAAAGTTTGTGCCGTGTCTGTCAGTCAATGTCCATGTAAAGACTTTTATTATGATGATGACTAATAATAACGATGATGATTATATTCACCTCGGTTATGTTTATATACCAAGACCCCACCCACCCTCCCCGCTCCCTCCTTGTATACAAAAAAAAAAAAAACTAGTGTAAGAAACGATCTTCTGTGTATTCTTCCCCTTCATTCTGCATCCAGACTGAGTCGGGAGGGACATTTCTCAACACAAACACACACACACACACACTGTGTGCGGCTTTGGCAGTGATATTAGCTCAAAGGTGGTCCAAGATGATCTGTCGCAAAAAAAAAAAAAAAAAAAAAGGTTCGGACGAGCAGCTTCGGTTCGGTGTTTTTGCACGAGGATGATGCTGATGTTGACGATGTTAGAGGTGGTTCCCCTAAAGCCGTTTGAAATTTTCTCACCACAGTTTGGGAATTCAGAGAAGCTGAAGCAGACGAGCACTTATGTGTTTTTATGTTCAAGGTTCAAAAACCCGAGCTTGTTTTGTTTCTTTACGTCTGGCACACACTCCACCTTTTTAGGATCATCAATGTTCAAAAAACCTGCAGGCTAGATTGACAAGGAGGTGACACTCGAGAGTCTGAACCAGCATTCCCGAACACATGACACTAAAAGGCTTTTTTCCTAGAGGAATATAAAACATGAACCTAATATGCAAGACAGAAACAGACGACAGCCCCGAATACTTTAAAAACCTCCAAATCTGTGACTGTAATATTGACTGAAAGCTCCAAAAACAGTTTCATTAATCCCGGGCATATCTTAAGTGTAAGATAGCGTTGTCTGCCAGCTCCCCCCGCGTTTTAGATACCGTCATTCATAATACTTTTTGTTCACTATCACTTTATTTTTATCAATGCTATGCCATTGCTGCTATAACTTCTTTTTAAAAAGAAGCCGAGGGAGTTAAAATGTCGTTAACTCTTCACACTAGAATAATAAATCCAGATTCCAAGAATTGGATTCAGAACAAAACATGCCGCCTTCTCACAAGCTTTCATTGATAAAAGCAGAGAACAATCACGAGATCCATTTGTTTTGGTTTTAGATCATGTTTTGTTTTTTTTTGTTTTTTAAAAGTCACTTTCAAGGATTTCCCTTCAAGTGTTTAAAAACCTAATCAGACTGACAGACAGGAGCTCATTCAGGCCAGCAGAGGGCGCTATGAGGCAGATTTAAGTGTATCCTGTCCTGGAAACACATGGGATGGAGGGATTGTGGGAGTCTTTTTTTTTTTTTTTTTTTTAATTTCCTGGGGTTTGATTTTAGGCCCAAATTGAACTAACTTACAGCAAATCAACGAAAACAGTGGCTCAATGCGGATTGTGCAAAATGTGACTGCTGCAAAACGGTTTCAATCATGACCTGTAGCATCATGTATGTCAGGTTTTTATTTTTTTTTTGGGGGGGGGCATTGATTTTCTTTTTTCCTAGTGTTCTGAGTTTAGGGAGATTATATCTGCTGCGTCCAGTGAAAGGGAATCTTCTGTTTTCGTAATGAGGAACAGATAAAACAGGAAGAGGAGGGATGCAAACTGTACAAGTGTGAAACACTTTGGTCGAGTGCCTCGTCGTCGCTCTCCGTTTCCTTTTCTTTTCCTCAGATTAGTTTTAATAGCAGTTCATACTAAGAGTTTCTAAATATGTAAATCTATCGCTGTATATTGCTGTTTTTTTTTTTTTTGGTGCACCATTTCTTTCTTTCACCGTTTATTTTCTTTCTCCGTTAGTTTAAAAAAAAAGGAAAAGAAATACTTGACAAATGCGAGGGGGGATTTTTGCATTGAGGTTAGTCCCAGTGTTTTCTGTATCAAACAGACTGTACTGTACATTAAATGGATGCAAGTCGCTGGTTTTATTCAGTCTTTTTCAGAACAGGGTCTGTATTTTGGGGGTTTTATGTCACAATGTTTCTGTTCATGACGTTCGACTTCACTTTTTTGTTTTTTGTGTTTTCATACATGAAAACATTATTTTTGCACAATGTCTTTTTGTGAATGTTAACCTGTTCCTGTACTGTCGTGTATTTCCTTTATATGTGTGTGTGTGAGAGAGCGCGTGACGATGGGGAACGTGTCGGTGTGCATGCATGCGCACACGTTTTGTTGTGGAGCTGTTTTCTTCTTCTCGTCTCGTCCTTACAGGTCTCATTTCGTGTCGGGGAGGGGGGAAACATAGTTGTTGCCTTGTCACAAGTTTGTGGCTACATATAATTTATTATACTTTTCTTTTGCTTTGCCAAACTCTCACCAAATATGACATTCTTTCTCTTTCTTCATTATGTATTATTCAAAGTAAAATGCCTTATTTAGCTAGTTTTTTTTTTTTTTGTATAGATGTTCTGTTACATCTCCATATACGTTCATGTTATTGTGCTTGTGTTCAGTTTGTCCTTTGCTTGTACACGGCCTTGGTGATGTGTATTATCTTCAAAAGACAACAGTAATGTGAAGGTACCCACTTCAAGTCAATCAGTCATCCTTCAAAGCACAAATGGAGAGTCAACAAAAAAGTGACTGTTTTCTTACCAGTGCCTCTAAAAAGTTACTTTAGTTTCACTTTGTTGTGATGTCAACATCACATCAAATGATTTAACATTTGAAAATGTAACTCTTTGTTGGATTTCACCATTCAGCAGATGATGCCATGTTGTTCGTTAAAGGGAAATTCTGTCCATCGGGACTTTTTCACTCACAAACTCCTTTTGAAGAGATTTAGAAAACTCATCCTCAGTCAGTCGGAGTAAAGAGCCTGAGCCTCCCACAGCTTTTAAAACAAACTCAAACTCTCCAACCAAAAGTAAACACAGATATTAGTCGACTCTAAATCAGCACTTCTTGCACAGTGGAACCACTTCTGGGTCAACTTTAGCGTTCCCTCTAATGAAACTAACCCTCACACACTGAAACCGGATGTGACGTCATGGTTCCGGTGTACAGACCGATGCGGATTCACAAAGTTCAACAAAACCTGAATCTGAACTTTAAAGTTTCTGGCAGATTGAGCAAATATTGGTGATAATATTGTACCTTTATCTCACGCACATTCATACCGAGGTTTGTTCACTAACTAACTTACAGTTCTGTTTGTTGTTAACCTTTGACTTTCGTTTTTTGGTTGCAGTTCTTAAAGAACTTAGTTGTCTTTCTCCGTCTGGCTGCCCCAGTTATCCTCAGCTGACCAACAAAGTTTAAGCATAAATCCAAAACATGGCTTTGGGTCTCAGGTAGCAGCCGAAGGGTTCGGTTAGGGCTATGTGGTCCAGATTTCGGTTTCAGTTTTAGGCTGCAGGCAAACATGTCAGCATCGGTTAATGTTTTCTGAATGTTTCCTTTTGTTACTTTGGGATTGCCACAAAGATTGTTTGACATTTGGAAAGCTGCGGGAGGTTCACGCTACTTACCTCAAATAACATTCTGACTGAGGTGTGGAGTGCAATGTTACGGGAGTAAGATAACGCTTGTGAAGTACGAGAATTTCCCTTCAAGGACGGCGATTTAATCCCACAGCATTCTCTCACTGTACGAGGCCTTCTGTTTGGTATCGAGCACACACACACACACACACACACACACAGTATGTATCCAGCTCGAGTATTTGATTGTTCTTGTGTGTTTGTCGAGATTCCTGAAAGAAAAAAGAAAAATCAGAAGTGGAAGTTATTCGTTTTTGTTCCACAGAGAAATTAATCTGAAAGTAAAAAAACTTTAAATCCCACAGCCCACGTACGCACATCACTTCCTGTTACTGGCTCGTTCTTGTGTAAAAACTTGACTCGTAGGTGCAGCATGTGGCGACAGTTGGAGGTCGGTCAAAGCGACGGCTCTTGTAATTTGTCTGTCGGTGTCACACCCACGCCTTCTTTAACAGTGTTGTTTCTTTCCATTGAAGTCCTTTTTGGTTAACTTAAATGTTCTTCAGAACGGTCACCTCAAAATGTTGTAAACGTTTATCTCTTATCATAAATAATGTATTTATTGTATAGTTCTCGTCTTTACATCGTTGTCTCATGACTGATTATTGGCTGGTTTTGTTACTCTTGGACGTGTCCTGAAAGACAAAAAGACATTTTGGTTCCACATGGAAGTTAAACTATCTGCTTTTCCTTGTAGCTCTCATCACCTGCTAATCTGCTTTAAAAAAACAATTTTCATAGTAAATACCTCCTCTTTATTTTCTCAACACAGTAAGGGGAACCGAGCTACACGTGCCATACGATAATAATCGAATCTAAGACCACTTCCTGGGATTATTGGGCCTTTCCAAGGCGTCAACATTTTAGGCGATGGCTGAAAACGAGTTTTTGGAGCAGACTTGCTTCAGGAACATCTGAACAAGAACGCAGGCATAAATTTACACATGATACTCCTGTGTTTGTTTTTTCTTTCTTTTGGAGGGAAAATGTCTGACATTCTTTTTGCCTTTTTAAAAAAACAAACAAAACAAAACAAAAAATTAGAAATCCTGGATTGTTATTCGTTGCAGATCCCGTTTCAGAATCAGGACAGCTGCTCTGTTTGTTTTAAATTTCCTTTTCATACTTTCCTAAACGTTTTGTCTCTAAAGTGATTATTCCAGAGAAATGTTTATGACATTTTTTATGACCATCTTGTCACCAGTTGTTGGCCTGATTAGTTCAAGTTGGCAGGTAACCAAACCATCACATTCTGGTTCTACTGTTTGACTTGCACATGAGAGGACCCGGTTCTGACCACCATCACTCTGTTCTTGATTACATTCGGGGCTGCCGGCGGGTTATTTTTTTTTGTCTCTTGAAAGACTGGCCTTCATTTATTTCAGAGTGGTCCGCCACGTTCAGGCCTCCTAGTATGGGAAATATCTGCCCTGCTAAAGTGTCCTTAAAACAAGAGACACTGAAATCCCTGTCAGCTGATTTGTAGCTGACCGTGACCTTTGACCTCCCTGTAGAAGGAGGCCGGTTCCGGTTTGTAATGGGATAAAGATGAAATCTAAAACGAAGAAAGGGGGGAACGTAGTCAGGTCATCAGAGAGCCACTCCAGAAGTTCTGATTCACAGTGACAGATATGACGAACAGATGTGTCACTTAATACTCAAAACCACATGTTGATTCATTAAATAATTGAAATATTAAAACCAGTTAGTTAAAAAGAATTTCACAAAAACAGGGAGAAAGTGCTGTGTCAGGACACGGTTTTCTGTTAATTCATTTCAGGCTGCTTTCACAGACACTGATATATTTTCCTGGCAGACGAGGTGAATATATCGACAACTACAGCTCCAGGATTTATTTCACCCCTGTGTGTAATATCTGGATATCAAGATGTTTAAGACTTTCGTGTCCACTCACAGGAAGCTTACATCCTTTTTTTTCCCCTGAATTAACTTTTAGCTTATTGTTTACAAGATGCACGTTGACGGGAAACACTCGATCAACTTATAAATAATTCCAGTTGCGAAGTGAGCGGTAAAAAAAAAATACCACCTCCTCCTGGTGTCTGTGAAACCACCCAGCTCAGTACTTGCACAGGTAGAGCAAGTTAAATAATGTCAAACTGTTCACACCCCCTGTACTAGAATCACTGAACCGAGTGCAGAGTATTCCACGAGGATGTTTCTTCTTCTAAAAAAACAAAGAAAGTGATGAAAAGACAAAGACGTGTCTGCTCCTGAAGTCACAAACCCGTTCTTTACTAAGTTATGTGGTGGGGTTTTTAATCCTTTTCCTTTCTTTTTGTTTCTTATTTGTAACTATAGCTCTCTGTATTCCCATGTGGACCAATCTCATGAGTCAAAACATGGTATGTGTGATCTTTTATTGTGCAATAAAAGATGACTTTCAACTTTCCTTTGCCCTTTGGTGACTGTTTTATGAAGTATGTGGAGATGTCCGTCTGATTTCTTCATTTTGTCTCGATTTTTTTAGATTTTTTTGACACTGGTGACCCTGAAGTGGTCTCCGACAGCTTATTTGTTTGTTTCTGCGTCCTGTGAGGCTGAAAAAGAGAAAAGGATCCGTGAAAACTGTCCAATAAAAATGTGCTGTTTCATATCTCGTAATGGCGAGGGAAGTGCAGCAGGAATCCACTTAAACGCAACTCGTACTTCAGGTCAAGTCTTATTAACGCTGCATGTGCTCATTGTGCAGAATGACCAAGACGTAACCTCCATGGCTGCTTAATGTAACCGATGCCAAAGTGCCAAAAACTGCAGTTCCTCAAACATCCACTTGAGGCTGGCTCCAGATGTGAGTCAGTCTCCATAAGTCCCCATGTTCAAATGTCCTTCACAGCAGAAATAAACATGTTTACAGCCTGGTACAAAAAACAGTTTTGGTCTCTGTAGCTAGTTTCCCCGTTCATGACAACTGTACTGAGGGTGAATTTATATACAACTCACCTGTTCACATTATATTAAGACTCAAAGTTAAACATAATTAACAGCGTGGCTGCTCTGATTAACAGCTAGGAGCTGTTACAGGTGGCTTGTCTGAGCAACCGGGCATCATTAAGCCTGCCTCAGGTCCGCCGATGATCCACGTCTTTACCTAATTTTAGATTAGCCGGGAGGTGGAGAGGCTGAACTACCCACATGGCAGCAATGCTGTTTTCCTGACAGATGATCTCTCAGTGTTGAGTGCAGAACAAACCCTGAGGAGTTGACTCACTTGAAATAAGATGAGATGGACTTAAATGATCCCACATCAGGGAAAAAAAATTCACTTGTCACAGCAGAAATTACTCAGAATAAGAGACGCATAGATGGTGCTATGCTGGTGTTAAAGAGTCTGACAGCTGATGGAAGGAAGGACCTGAACATGACTCGAATCATCAGATCACTGATCACAGACTTTGTCACATATATAAAATGTAATGTTAACAGTTATAGTCTGGAGTCAGTAAAAAATGTGCAAATTAAACTTTGGGACGAGGCTGCAGCATCAAAATATACATTTATTGAAACTTACATTCATGTTGTGGAATAAAAAAAAATCCCATTTAGTCGTAGAAAGATTGATAAATATCCAGACGACAGAGGATAGCCGATGAACAGACAGATCAGCCGAGAAAAGAAGGAATACCCACGCGTTCAGTCACGCTCCACTTGTGCAATATCAGATAGGACAGGCGGATGCGAAGGCTCGCGACTTAACAAATAAAATGATTCATGGTTTCAGTTCGTGACTTTAGCATGCGGCTCGTTTATACTGAAAAACTTCCAATGGGATTTAAGCTTCATGGGAATTCCTTCTTTTTTCCCGACAAACAACTTGTGAAACACAATAGGCAATATTTGTCTGTATTTACATTTTTTTAATTCAAAAAAACAAACAGCCATCCAGTAAAATATACTTTTAATGAGATGATTGAAAAAATATATTTAAAAGCGGGTCATCAGGAACTTGTTGACAGCAGGTAACATACCAGCAAAACGTTTAGAGTCGAAGCCTTTCGTCATCTCTGATCTAATATTTTTGAATTGTGTAAATGTGTAACTCATCCGACAGTTTATCTGCACAGCATCTTTGAGGGTCTGACTGAGGACTTACTGAAGAGTTAAAGCTTTATCTGATGCTGCAGGACTGTCACATTTAGTCAATTAAAGGTTCCCCGTGGAGTTCTGGACCATAATGAATGCAATGGAGCGACGGTTTTATTAGCAGGTCCCCGTTTCCCCCTCCATAGACACGTGGAGCACAATGCCACAGTCGTTTCAACAGCCAGCGAAGAAGACGGCAAGCTAAGAAAGACGATGCAGATCTCAAACTTTCAAGAAAATTTGGCTTTGTTGGCTTTAAAGAAACAAACAAAAGACGTTTCCATCAATGTATTTTAACGCATTTTGAAGTATGACATTAGAAAAGTTTGATGGAAGCTGTAATATATATAAAAAAAATAAAACAGTTTTAGCCTATTTCTAAAAGTTTTAATGATCTTAATAAACGATGGAAAGACTTTTTTCAAACATAACACATCCATGAGCGCTCCACACAGACCTGATGTCGCCCTCCTCACATCGATACATGAAACAAACGCACACAAATGTCATTTTTACATCCTGTTTACTGCTTCTCTTTTTCACTGGCTGAGGTCCTTTAACTACGCCATCGCGATGCGTCTTCTTCTGGTTTTCTCACCTGCTGCTTATCTTGTGAACCAACCCTTAATATTCACACAGTGGGGATCTGTTATACATGTAGATAGAAACTCCACAGGGCACCTTTAATTTCAGGGAATATTTATTGGATTGTTGGCGTCTCTTGTCTGTCTTTGTTGGATCATAAATGTTTTACTTGTTTCTTAACTTTCGTGATCCAGTTTCTGACTTTTGGCATTCTCATAAAAAATTGTTTAATTAGTCTTATTTCGAATTATATTCAAATGTTCGCTGTTGACAAAGACCAGATAACTCCACATGAAACCGGATTCATCCAGTTTCCTTTTGTTGCGACATACCTTGGGTTAGGAACTTTGACTCATGGGTCACAACACAAGAATGTGACCTATGAGTCACATGCGTAATTGTTCATTCTGAGTTTCCAGTAAACAAGGTTCTGTTGAGTGGCAGTGTGTTTTAATAAAGTTACTGATTGTACGGGCTGATTGGAAACATAATAAACAATGATTCGGTCTCTGATGTCAAAGCTCCCGCTGATGTCAGCTGACTGATATTCCAACATGCGTCAGGTGTCGTGGTGAGTCGTACGTCTGGCGGTGCGTGCCGCCTCACCCTCAGGCGTCCCCGTGCTCTCCGGCGGCGTCTGTTGTGGAGTTCGACGTGTTGCCAGCGTTGTTGTTGGCGAGCAGCCGTAGTCGTTTTCTCTCCTTCTTCCTTCCGAGTCCTCCATTTTTATTATTTCTTCTTTCTGACATGAAAGGAAAGTGAATTTTTTGGTGATTTGAAACTTCTTAATGTAGTTGAAATGTGAAAGTTTTCGTATGTCTAAACATTGCAAGATTACATAAAGGATCGACCCATTAAATACAGTCACTGACAATTTGTTATTTCTGACTCAGACATCTTTAAAAATCTCTTTTAAAATCTAATTTACATTCATTACGACCCGTAAATCACGTCATCAATGCTTCTTCATTGACTGCTGATCGTAGAATAGAAACTTTAATAATGCTGCAGCTGTTGTTCATATTTTCAGAAGAGGATCAAACTGTTTTGGGAAGTTTATGTGGAAACGGTGACTAATGTCGAGTTGAACAATTTACAAGTTGGAAAGTCGTAATTACATTAAAAGCAGAAAAAACATGAAAACGCAACAACACACACTGCAAGCTTCAGGCCTCCGGGTGTTTCCCACTAGCAGTTGTTGATAGCAATCTAGCAAACTGCATTACCCATGATTCAAATAATTTTCTTTTCTTAAATCAGGGGCGACTGGACTTGATTTTAGATCCATGAAGAGACATTTCACCTTTCGTCCAAGAGGCTTCTTCACTCCTGACTGGAGAATTTAGCCTCGGTGGGTTCGTTAACCAGACAACGGAAATCTCAGGGTCAACACAGGCGTTCCAGTGACACTAATGAAGGTTCCTGTTCAGCATTTTGGATGAGAGGTGAAACGTCTTCACGGATCTTCAACCAAATCTGTTTGACCCAGACTGGAATCTCCTTAAAGGAAGACGGACGACAGAGAAGCTTCATGCAGGGACTAACGTACGTACAGACTGTACAAAGAACAGGGAGATTCCTCACATAAGAGCTGCTGCCACGGCAGAAATCAAATAAATACAACTAAGACCTCAAAACCAGAGCGACAAAACATATGTGATGCGAGTATGCTACACAAGATGAGAGTTCATCTCACGCACTAGAATCCCCAAAAAACGTCGCCTGTGCTCCTTCAGAGACAAGCTTTCTATCGCCCCTGACTAAATGACATATTTTATCGACAGTTCATATTACATTCAATACATAAAACAGAACTGCTGCTAAACTGGACCAATTAGGGGCGGTCGTAGCATAGTGGGTTAAGTGGCCGCCCCTTGTGTGGAGGCTGTAGTCCTCGCTGCAGCTGGCCCCGGTTCGAATCCCCACGGACGGCTAATTTACTGCGTGTCACTCCCCCTCTCTCTGCTTCCTGTCTATCTTCAGCTGTACTATCAATGAAGGGATAAAAGGCCAAAAAAAACTGTACCAATTAACCCGAACAGTGACAGAAATGACTCCGCGACGAGAGATTTTGGATGAATTTTGAGCAGATTATTTCCCGGTTATGTTTATTCGTTACAGACATACAGGAACTTTTTATACCATTCTGTCCATACCGTGTGTTTTTCAAATTTTCAACAGTCATCCTGTCATATGGAGGCTGTTTGCCTCGTCCCTTCCCCGTGTTTTTCCTTTACCCTTGTGTTTCTGTCTTGTCTGCGTGTGTGTGTGTGTGTGTGTGTGTGTGTGTGTGTGTGGTGTGTGTGTGTGTGTGTGTGGTGTGTGTGTGTGTGTGTGTGTGTCGCTGGGCGTGGCCTCCACTTTCCCTCTCACCTGCCTGATTGCCTCACCGCCTGTTCCTCATTCCCAATCAACTCTCGGCGGCATAAGAGCGCGGCTCTTCCTCTCAGACTCTGGCTGTGTTGATAGAAACGCTTCGGGCTGGTTCCGTGTTTGTTTGTGACTCTCTGTGACTAATCGGGATCTCCATCTGTTTTAAGGAAACCCTCCCTCTGCCATCCTCCTGCCACGTCCGTCTCTGTTAGTTCACTGCTGCGTCCTTGGCTTCGTGCCCCGACAGCCTTGCATCACCCCCAGACAAACCCCGCCACTGCATCACCTACTCGCTCTCCCTGGTGTTTGCAATAAACTTTGCATGTTGAGTCCACAATCATTCATCTTAACACATACATAGTCTTCTTTTTTTTTAACGCTGTTTGGTGGGTTCAATGCAGGACAGGAAGTTCATATCTTAAATAAGTCTCTGAACTTTAAACATTTGATTAAATATGACCCTTTCAAATCAACCCTGCGACCCCCCATAAAGATTTGGCAACCCCCAGATCAGGAACGAGAGGTCGGACAGAATTGTGTGTGAGCTTGGAGAACCAGAGGCTACCAGACTTCCAGCTGGTCTGCTCCTTAAAATACTGCATGTTTGCCGTAATAAAAAGAGAGACTGCCAAACCAAACCAACCGGAGTCAGTTCCTCCGTGTGCAGCGGTGGCTGAATACTTATGCATGTGTGGACGTGGTTCAGGTGTTTTGAAAGTCTTAGATTCTGATCCAGGATAATTACGGTGAAGAATTATGAGGACTGACGTGTTGGATACTGCTGATCAATGTTCAGTGCAGAAGATCCAGATCTGACAGTGTCAGTAAAATATTCTCCATGATGTATCGCTGCTTTTGGAGGAGAATTCTTTTAGCCACAAAATGCAGAAAGAGAGAAGAGCTTTTAGAGGCTCTTCCCTGGAGATCTGATATGTTCCATGTTGTGAACAGAGAGATACATCAGATCTTTGTCATTTTAAAAGCCCGAGGACTTCAGATCAAAACTCTTCAGTCGGTTTGAACTCACTAAATAAATGCGATGATATTGAACAATCCATCATTACATATCAGATTGAAGCTTATCCCCTTTATCTGCTGTCTCATGCTATTAAAGCACCAGTTTATAGATAGAAAATGTGGTTTTGATGTTCGGAGCTTCAGTGTTTTTTGGCTCTGGTTTGAAAGTGGAATAATTTCCTATAATATACAGCGCTGAGATTGATTTAGAGGTTGGTTGGACATCAGAGAGTAAAAAACAAATGCGGGCAGGAACGAAAGAAGAGAAGCCGCCAGTGAAACTCACTAACTCTCCTTAATAAGAGTGCAGAAAAATAGTTTTGACCAACGCTGCAGTTGTGTTGTCCATAAATTCCACTGCAGACCTCAGGTGGAACACAAACTGAACAGACACGTCGCCACACAATCCAGCTCCAATGATCTTAGAGCAGTAGTCAGCTTTGTGTCGAAGGACCTGCGTGCAGCATTAGTGTCTCGTGGTGTAGTTACTAATTGCAACCCCCTCCGCTCTCCCTCCTGTTGCAAGCATGAAGGAGAAACTACGGTGGCTGCAAAACACATGAAACATGATAAAAAGACAACCTGTCTCATAAAAGGTTCATTCTAAAGTAACAAAAACACAACTGTTCATATTTTTCAGGTGATTAAACACCAATGAAAACAGAGTTATGTTACATTTACAGAGCCTCCAAAATTTTCCACACAGGACCTTTTTTAACCTCCAGTCCATATCAGTTAGTCTAACCCTCAACAGGAAGACTGACTGAGTGTCTTATGATATTTATGTAAAAGAAAATATGCATACAAACCTGATGTAAGCACCACTAAGCAAATAAATTACAAACGCACACACGCGCGGTAGTGTCCAAAGTCTAAAATAAGTCGTCACTGCCTTTTTTGATCATGCAAAGCTCCCGATGATGGTTAAACAAAGTCAACGTTGACTTGACTGTGTCAAAAAGAGAGATTCTAACAACATGAGATAGTCCAACCATCCATCCTAACCAGGCATGTTCAGGTGGTGCGTCAGTCCTGAACTCCACCTGTCACTCTACATCAGCATGCACCAGCTCAGCCTTCTAACCGGTTATAACAGACAACATCACATCACTCCGATCCTTCTGAAGCGCGTCTGGATCTGGGTCTGATTCTGGCTCCGAGCTGCATAGCAGAGATGTTAACCTCATAGATGCTCAGCACAGGTTCTTCTGGCTGTTCCAAAGTCGAGGCTTAAATCTGAAGGTGACTTTGCTTTTACTATCACGGCCCCACGTCTTTGGAGCGACCGGCCTGAGGAGAAAAGACTCTCAGAGTCAATGACTTCTCTTAAATCACTTCTTTTATCTGTGTTGCCTTCCTCATCATCTTCATCTTCCCTCTTATGTTTTTGTCTCTTTTGTACCTTATTTTGTCTTGCTGTTGTGTGCCACATAAGTAAAATTATTACCACAGTCTGAAAAATGTCCCATTGGACTGAAAGCTCATTTGTCCAGCGTATAATTTGGAGCAATGGGCTCTTATTTTAGGGATAACAGGCTGTCATCCAATCAGTCCCTACCAGGATTTCACCTTTTTTGAAATAGTTGGGGCCTAAAATGCCTGATGTTGCACAAGGTTTTCAAAAAAATGTCTGTGAACGTTGCAGTGCTTTTTACATTTTTGTTGCGGGAGAAATGAAAGTTGCAATAAGTTGCGATTCGACAGTCGCTAAGTCCACGGCCCCAGCAAGCGGCGAGGTCCGGGCAGGTGGGCGCGAGCCACCGAGCCTTTCCATATATATTTCCATATATCCAAATGTGCCCGGCAGGGGCCAGCCAGCACCGGGGAGAGGTCCCACAAGAGGATCCTCCAGCACCGTGCAGCCGTCCCTGACCCGCCAAGTTCAATCCTCCGGGCAGACTGTGTGTAAGTTGCGGAAAAATCGCTGTGATTGGTTAAAGTTGCAACACCGCCCTGAATTCACGGGGATTCACTGAAGTTGCAACACCGTGAATTCCTGGAAGGTCTGTCCAATGGTTCATTTTTCTGTCTATTGAGGTTTTGAAATAATTCGGAAATCGGAACAATAGCATGGCAGCACCCTGACCACCTGACTAACTGATGTGCTGTGTCATAACATAGCACAGTGTTCTGTTGCAGCATGCCAGATACAAAGGTTACACAGGTCTTGGACTCCTGTACACTCTCTGCAACAAACACGCACTAAAACAAAACAGGTGAGGGCAGTCTTCAAGAGCGCGGTGTTCGTCAGAGCTAAAGCAGGCAAAGATGAACAGTTATTCAGAACAGGAATCCAAATTGTTCCAATATATTTGCAGCATGGCTCTTCACGTTTCCCACCAACCTTTTGTTACTTCATTTGCAACTTCACTGAACCCAGCAGGAAACAACCCCTGCTGGGTTCAACGCTGGGAAAACCACGACTGATTCAGAAAGAATTGTTTTCTCTCTCTTGTTTTTTTTCCCCCTTTCGCTCTCGTTCTATCCAAAACATGTGGACGAACGCTGTGCACAAACGCTCAGAGATACAGAAAATACAGATGGTGCCTCCACTATGTCGTGCATCCGTCAGTCTGAACTACTGGCAGCTCTGTGGTAGAGTGGCAGTGCTGAAACTACCCTGCTCACAGGCACATCACTTGCAGTTTTGGGTTGGATTTTGGGGGGCACAACCCACAAACCAACACAAGTATCTGTCAACAAAAAAAACAAAACAACTTGATTCGAATCCAGCCGCTCGCATGACATCGTAGCCGCTGGTGCAGCAGCGAAAGTTTAATTCCACGCTGGAGGTCGCTCGCAGCTTCTCACACGTCCACTGATGTTTTGTTGTTTATCTCTCGCGTCAGAAGCCAAACTGATGAGAAGAGTTCGGCTCCGTGTGTTTACACCAGATTTCCCCCCCTTCAGTTATAGGCAGGCCGCGATGCCACGCCGTAATGCCCCGCTGTCATCTGCCCTTCATTAGTGATGAGAGTTCAGAGATTGGGTTGTCTCCTCTCCTCATCCTCCTCCTTAAATCTCTTCCTCTCCTTTTCCAGCTTTGTCTCGGTGAACTCCCTCTATCCTCTTCTGCTCTGTCATACCCTCGTTGCTGTAATCTGTACTTCATTAGTGATGCTGTCACAATGGCTTTGACTTTGGACCCTGAGCTGATGATTGGGAATTAAGACAGGCTGTCCTGAAATGCCTCCACGTTCTGTACATGTGCCGTTAGTGTACACGTTTACTGTAAGAGTTAATAAATGAGCAGAACATAAGTAACTTTATCAGTTTTTCAGCACGCATCCATCCACGCGTTGACGTTTTCTACGGGGTGTGAGGTAGTCGGGGGCAGAGCAGGTGGCTCAGGATTAAAATTTTAATTTCACGTCATTGGAGGAGATTATTATTGTAGTTTTAGGATTTTAGGATGTCTAAGAAAGAATAAGAGCTTCTAACAACTTTCTGACTCGATAGATGAGTAGCGACATAACGGCACCTCAGTCTGAACATCCGGCCACCTTCACTACTGTACCGTTGGTTTTAGTTTCCCTGCTGGTCTAATACTCGGGCCACATCACCCCTGTGCTGGCCTCTCCGCACTGATTTACTGTATGTTTTTGTGGCTCTTCGGGGGCTAGCTGCTCAGACCTTTGAACCCTTTTCAGCGCTCTTTGGCTGTCTGGACTGTAAAGCCTCTCGTGCTTCCTCCTCCTTGACATGAGGTTTACTCCGCTGTTGATTCGAAGCACATTTCTCCTTCTTACGCCTTGAATCCACCGGGCACTGTTCTATGATGTTGCATGCATCTACAGTATGACGTGGTTTTGTTCTGGTCTCTATAGCTTCATACTCACCGTGACCATTTCAGATATGGAGCACTGTTGTTAGATTATTCCTGTTTTTTGTCTGTTTTTACTATTGGGATTCTGCAAGGGGTGTTTTATTTTGAAAACTGACCGGACATCATGTCTGACTTCCTGCCGGCTTGATGTTTTAATGCATTGAAACAGTGCCACTTCTTGAGATACATTTCTTTACCACAGTAGCAAACACTATGAATGTAGCCCTCACTGATGGATGCATCTTAAATCCTGATTTAGTTTACACCCAAATACACATTGACCAAACATGTGAGTGAAGGCAAACCTGCTGCTAACCACAGCTGGCACACAAACGGAGTGGTGATGTGTCGGTCGCGAACGATCCGGTTCTAAAAGCCGGCTCCTCGATTTAGAGAGACGTTTTTTTTTCACTTCTGTGCCTCACTGTCTCCTTCCCCTGACACTCTTGCTCATGCCATGCCTGTTCTCACACATCTTAACCAATCACGTTCGGCTTTCAATTAAAAAAGTGGAGGAAAAAAAACTCACAGGAAAAAAACCTTTTTTTTTCTCTCCACTTTTTTGTGTGAAAGCTGCACGTAATTGGTCAAGATGTATAGCAGCATCCACGGCAGGGGAGACAGACACACACACACACACACACACACACACAGCGATTGCGGAGGACAAACACGACAGACGAGAGACATTATTTATTACATGATTGCATTATTTTGGGTGATAAATTAATTAAATAGTTAGTACGTTTTATTTATATAGCACATTTTTACACCGCATGCACTGACCAAAGTGCTTTACAATGTCAAAAATCAAATAAAATATAATAACATTTAAAAATATAAAATAATAATAACAGCATACAACATAATTAATAAAACCAATGAATAAAGTGTAAGGAGCCGTTTGGCTCCCTATAGTATGCAGAGCCAAAAGAACCGGCTCTCCAAAAAGAGCCGAAATTCCCATGACTAAAACAGAGACAGCGAACCAGATGAGCTGTAGGTTGGTATGTCATGAGAGCGAACCGTCCCCTCGGCCATCTTAACCGAATCAAGCGCCACGTTGGAAAACTGCCGTGCTCATCACATAACATCCTGACCACAAGCAGACTAAACACACTCACACACACACATACGCACACGTATATACCCTCATCATGTTTGTACACGCAGAAATACAAATGTTGCCCTTATGGCTATCCTATTGAATTCCATTTATTCTCTAAAAACCCTGAATATACGACCACATCACAAACGCTTCATTCGTTACGCTCATTTTGTCCTGATGGTAAACTTTCCTGTTAAACAATGAAAACAGACATCATGTGTTTCCACATATGCACTGTTAGACTCTGGCATGTTTCCGACTGTACAAACACTTCAGCTTAAAGACCGAGGTAGTCTGACTGTGACTGTACAGGAAGATTGTTGGCTCACTGCTTTGTCCTTTTTGTCTCACTTTTTTTCTGATTGACCAACTTCTGGAAGCCTACGGAGAGACGGCACCCAGTGTTTGTGAGCGCCCAGTTTGCTCATGAAAGCAACACTAACTTAGCTTGGAAAATAGTGATAGGGATCACTGATTTTGATGAATTGAATGTTTATTAGACCACAAATGAGACAATAATTAAGTTGGAAAAAGCGAAGTGTTCCTGGGGGCCGAGATCTTTGGACCACCAGCAGCGCCGGTTCTCCGAGCTCTCAGTCACTAAGTGGAACAATTTTTCCTGAATATGTTCTCATTTTGATAATTTCACAGTGTTTATGTGGGACCGAGACGATATCTCTCTCTTTTTACGATATGAAATCCAGTATTGGTTTGGCTCATGCGTATAAGAGACAGCGAAAAGCTGGAGGATCCTTAAAAAATGCTGGGATTATCCTCCTGCTCGCTCGACACTCAGGACCACGTTGTGGTGGAAACAAAGTCCTGTACATGGGCAGAGACGCCTGACTGAAGAGTCATTTCCTGTATCTGTGTCACGTGGGCATGGCTCTGTTTTTTCACGTTGTTCGTATTGTGAAATATGTTTGGTATTTTCTTTCGCTGGCTGAACGGTGCCAACATTTCCTCGTGTTTCAAGCTTAAACACCTGATTTCTTTTCAAAACTGTCTCCATGTTTCTCACCGAGAATGTTTTTGGAAACACTCCTCCTAATCCCCTAGATGGAGATATTTCATGACTGGAAAGATAACAATGCAATGTTTGAGCAGTATCTCCACTTGTTTTACGTCCCATCAACTCCTCTGTGAAAGATCACACAGGAGGAGAGAGTTTCAGGCCTGGGTGGTCCAACCTACAGACATGCAGACCAGAAAAGAGCTGGTGTGGGGCATGTTGTTGAAATGATATTGAAATATGTGTTTTACACATACATATGAAAGGTTAACGCACAATATTTGACATAATTAAATGTGACTTTGCTTGTTTTGCATATGGTGAATATGTAAATATTAAAATGAAGCACAGGGTTCTCGGGATCAATCATCTGGACAGTAGAGTTTTGTAATTTTGTAAACTATTTTATGATAAACCAGAGATTTGATGAAGTCAGATGTCAATAAATATTGTTGAATTATCAACTATATGAAGCCATGTAGTCCTATAACATACTCAAATCATTGATATTTCACAAAGGACACATGGGAAATATGTCAGACAAAAAAAATCTGTTCTGACGTATTTCTATATAGAAAATGGTTCTGTCTTGGATGAGATATAAATGTTAAATGCCCTGTTCAACCCTTAAGTGCTTCACACTTTGCCTGTCATTGATCCAGTAAACACACACTTGCACGCCAATGATGGTGAAGCTGAGGTCACATGCCGACCCTAATGCTGTATTGTGTTGTGCAAATGTTTAATAACTAAAACGTTCTGTCATGCTTTATATCAATAAGCAAGTGCAGTAGGAGCAGGTCTCTGTAATTACTGTAAGTGGTAGTCTCCACTTTATGAGCAAGTCTTAATGAGGTCTTTTCTTCGACTCTCAGACGTGCTGAAATATCAGATGAAGGATGTGTCATGTGGAATAATTCCCCCCGCCTGCGAGTTGTAAAATAAGCTGAACGTCAGGGCATCTTTGATACATTCAGAACTTCAAAACAGTGAATACAAACGCCGCCTGTGGAGCTAAATCTGTGGATTCTTGATGGGATAATAAAAACTTCATAAAAGTACTCTGAATTCAGTCAAATTGAATCAGTCACACTAACACGAAACCTCATGAAAATGTCTGGAATCCACCTAGAAACATACTTTTCTCATCTCACTTGCCCACAAGTTTGAGAGGAGGAGTCTCCTAAAGGAAGAAAAATCTCATCACTATCTTTCACTTACATGAAAGTGAGAAAAAAAAAAAAGATGTGTGTGTGTGTGTAGCAAGCTCCTCGTTCTCTAATGAATACCTGTTGTCCGGGGTTTAAGTCGCCCCGAGGCTACGTCTGCACCAGGATCTGCGATATACATTAACTTAATGCATATGATAGTCGGGGAAAATGTACTTTAGCTCGCTGTCTGTGTTGTGTTACACTGTAAGCTCTACCCAGATCCACGTGTAGCCGGATGAGTAGGCCACTGAGCTCTGCACTGTAACTGCTGGGTTGGTTTCTTTGCAACGTAATCCAGTCCATTATATTAAAACACCCTCAACAAATATGACTGCATGAGATATGGAGCTGTAACTGACAGAACTCCTCAGTGCAAGTACATTTGGAAAACTGGGATATACACTTCTATTCTGCTAAAACACTGATGTTTGTAACCTTCAGAAAGAGAGAGATAAACATGCACTGACAGCTGTCGACCCTTTAGAGTCTCAGAGCACCTGTTCTATATTTCACTATAGTGCTCAGGAGCGCCGTTCAATCATTCCCAGTGCATCCAAACGTGGAAATCAGAGTCCTGAGCTTTGTATTGTAGATAGTTTGAGTTGCTGCAATAACTGGAACCGGAAGTATACATCATTACACTGAAAAATGTCTCTGCACCATCAGTAAACAGTGGGACTTACCCGGCACTCACTGCCGGAGACGGCGCTGTTTAAAAAAACTATAAATACTGTATATGGTGTCAAATTAAAGAGGAAGTTGTGTTTTTTTTTTGTGATTATTAATTTCTTCTTGTTTTTGAGATAGAGCTGTTTGTCCGGGTAGGAAAAATGCTGACGTGAACTGCAGCAACATTCAAGAACTTTACTGGAGTTGTCACAGTAACACAACAGGCAGAGAAAAGAATTCATTAAGATTCAGACAGCATGAACATTTGCTACCTTAGAATGTGCCATACCTACAGACACTGCAGGTCATCTTCGAACAGTCTGCCATGTTTCTAAGATGACCAGAACAGACAAACATCGGCTCTAGATACGGCCTTTTGCTTTTTTTACGCGTTTCGAATTTTTTCTCGTACGATAGAAAGGTACAGGTGAGGCAAAGGGGTTGCAATCAGCAACTACGGGAAGCCTGAAGGATATTTGCACGAATACGAAAACGATGTGCCCATTATTTTCTCTCATTATGTAAATGCAAGATATACTCTATACTTTGTTATTATGTTAATATATTGAAGCATTTTATGACTCATTTTGTGAAATGAGTTTCCTCTGTCTGGAATTTAAAGTAGGTTCCTCAAAGATTTGACAGATCTGTGCTGGAAAGTTAAGTCAGAGTCAAGAAGCATTAGAGTGCTTTGGAACATCAGTATAATACTTTAAAGTACCTCTGCCTGTATGTTGCATTAGCTCACTTCAGTGCTGAGACGTTTAGCGGACTAACTGTTGAATATTTAGCTCCACAGGTTTGAATTCAGTGAGGGATAAATTAGACCATGATAGTCCCCTCGCTGCCAGAAGCATCCACTGCACATCTGTTCTCAGTGGTGGTTACAGAAAAAAGAAAACTGGCCCTGGGAATTTGAGCTAGACTGGCCCATCACCACAGACCCACAGATAACTGTCCTGATCCTGCCACGTCTCCTACAGTACAGACACATCAGTATGATTAAAGATGCAACAAATTCATATTAACCTTAAAGTTCTGATATATACAAACATCCCATTTAATATAAGATATATCTTAATTGTTGCCATCAGTTCTGGTTGCTTCTGTTGATGAACATTTGAATATCAAAGGCTCATCTTGATTTGAGGATGGAGATAAGGATTCAACACGTCAACATTTGTTCCATTAAACGTATTTCCAGTTAAGCTATTCACATTAAATTTAGACCAGACATAGGTATTCTCAATAAACTCAATAAAACTGCACAGATAAAGAAATCGTAACATTCCAAACCATAAATAATATTTCATTCACTTTTTTTTCCTGTCATTCCACTTTATTGCGCACAATCATTTTTTTTATGGAGTGGAATGTTATGACCTCTTTATCAGTGTACTTGTATTGAGTTCATACAAATGTCTGGTCTGCGTTTCATGTGAATAGCTGCTCTGGGAAATATGTGAATACTTATTTCCGTATACAATGAAATGCAATTTGTTGTCCCTTAATATGCCACATAAGAAGTCCGTAGTCTGGTGGTACAGCAGTGGATACTTCTGTATCGCTTGCCAGACGGAACAGGGTGAACATTTAACAGTAGGTTGTTCTTTGTGCACCACTGTGTAAGATTATTGATTTACTCCTGATATGAAATATCATTGTTATTTTGTCGTGAGGGTGATATAATCCACAAACTTCCCAACAGAGTTGTCTACAGCCCTGGATGTACAGCCAATAGTGGGCTAAGCACACAGCCCTGAGGGACTCCGATGTTCAACACTAGATGGAAGAGGTGTAGCCCCCTAATCCAAACTGTCTGGTGTCTGTTTGTGAAAGGGTCCAATATCCAGCTACAGTGGTGTTCAATGCCAGAGAGTTTGGCAATCAGTTTCTTGGAGGATGTATTGAAAGCTGAGCTGAAATTTATTAGCCAGGTAGGCCAGACAAACTAATGTTGGAAGTGTCCAGTCCCTGTCTGTTCAGCGGTCAAAGAAATACATCATACAATAAAAATCTACACGTGCAGGATTTCTGAGAAACGCCAAGGCCTCCCAGTGTACTTATCAAAGTGCATCTCCACAGGCAGCCTATTAACCTTATTTTATTACCTATATTTATGATTGACACATTAATGATTGACACCCCAGGTTTCAGCATGAGCTTTCTCCTCATGGAACCTAATCAAAAACTCTTTCTTTCTCTTTCCTTTGGATTCTGAGGTTGCTGAGCCTGGTAAAACCAAAAACATTTTGTCCTTCCAGCAGCTGAAAGTGCATCTGTTCTGAGAACAGTAATGCCATTACCGGTTGGAGTCGGTATGGATCAAACAGATGGATGCTTCAGTAGCTCGCATGCAGCTGATTTCTCATGCCTGGTATAATTTCAGGGTAAGGGAATGGAAAATGTATATTTACAAATCTAAATACTAAGAAGTCGTAATAGTAGACATTTCCCCTTCCTACATGAATCCTAAATTCGGCCGCACTACAAGTCAGAGGAGAGCGAGTTTTTTAAAAAAACTAATTATTATCACATTTTGGCTCTATTTGACAGTAAAGAATGATGGGAAACACTGAGTAGTGGCGTACAATAAGAGTTCCCAGTCGCATTTGAACTTAACATAACGCTTATGGCGGTTCAAGGCGCATGCTATGCTGATCCACTAAGACGCCCCAGGCCACGCTTTGGTTTGAGCATTTACACCTAAATTAGCTGAATTTTGTTGTGGTCCTAAGAGTGCCAGACCAGAAAATAAGCTCCTATACCCATAGAAGGGCGATCTGGATAGTATCACAGTGTCCTTCCAAAAATACTTTGATAAAGTCACACGTGGTCCCTATTCATCCCTAATGGAGCTGTTCCACAAAGTGTCGCTCGTTAACATTAGAGACTTGGAAAACTGGCTCTTTTGTGTTTCCAGCTATGCGAGACACTCTTGTAAACAAATTATACAAAATGTACGCATGATGACGGGGAAAACCTTACAGTAGAAGGCCAAGATCACAGATGGAACTTCTCATGTGATGTGATTAAATGATCCCACGGTTCTGCAGTGAATTTATAAATGATTTTAACACATTTCGCTTATACGACTCGATGTAGTTTCGTAGTATTATTTTCTCAAGTCACAGTCACATGTGTCCAACAGGACATTACGACATCAAGTAGAAATTCTGCCGTAAAGTTACAGCCAGAAGGTTGTCAGGTTCTTCGATAGCTGCAAGCCAGGAACCTGTTGGTGGATGCCAGAGATGTGGTTATCGTGACTTGCATTTGAGTCGACTTGAGTCACTGTTTTGATGACCTGCATCTTTGACAGACTAGCCGGACTACAACATCAAACTTTGTGCGTCATTTGAAAACTGTTTTTGGATCAGCGAGTGTCTGTGAGGGCTGATGTTGGTTAACGTTAGACAGATACAATCTCTTCTCTAAGAACTCCATGGTCCGTCAGATAATGACTGATATGACTAATAAATCCAATCGCCAGACTGAACATTAGGCACAATAAAAAGCAAAGAAAATAATTGAAGAGTGGCTTAACTGAGGATTCAGCTTGCCCAAGAAAACAAGGCTTGTGTGATAACTGAGTCACATGTCTGGTGGATGCCAGCTTCAATGGAAGATGCCAAGCTTTAGTGGGTAGTATTTTGGTCCAGTGTACTCCAGAATCTATAGACAGGTAAAGGACTGTAGCTTCTGTCATTGAAGAAGCAAAATAAAAAGAAATGGCTGTGGGGAAGTTCCTTTGGGTGTATCATGAAGCAGTGCCTCCCAATGTTTTTGGCTTTTGACCCATTAAAACATCTCATACGTACACATCAGTATCAGTTATGTACATTTGTGAGTTGTGAGCAGTTCAGCCAAAGAAGGATTAATTGTATTCTTATTTCAGAGGCCTGAAGACATAGAATTATCCAGAAAATCACAAGATTAGAGAAATATGTGGGGGTTCTGATCTCAAGGCAAGGCTGGGCATCACTGTGAAGAAGATGCTATGGAAATCCAGTGCCAGTTCCATCGCTACGAGACACCTGTCTAACACACATATTAAGTTTGGTGTTAATCTGCACTTGTGCCATGACTTGAATTGACAGTAGTCTTTCACAATGGCATGCAGTGGCATTATAATGTCATTACAATAAAGACAATCTATTTGTATTTTCCAAATATAGGCTTGTGGTTTTTCATGTCCTGTTAGTATTATAGGGTAAGACTTCTATTCTGTTCTGTGTTTTATTTTCAACCTCATATTATGTTTTGAACTCATTTTTGGCGAGCTAGCTGTAGCGTGCAGAACCATGAGCGTGCTGTGGGACCGTACAGGCCTGTGCTTAATTTTTTTTACTGCATTTATTACATTAAACACTGAAGTACAGCTGCAGCATCCTCCTCTCAAGAGGAATCACTTATAAGAATTAAACCTTGATTTCTCTTTCAGCATTCGGAGAGCTTAAGTAATGATCGGGGGACAAGTCGCAAGGGATTTCATTTTTGCATTATGACCTATATCATTTCTTCAGTTCTACTTTAGAGAATTTAACAAACAATATACTGCAGAACTGATAATAATGAAGTATGGGTGTTTGACAGGGAGATCAGCCACAGTTGTTGTAATATAGATGCAAGACAGATGCATGCTGCTGGACTTCAACCACTGTTTCCCTCCAGTTTACATTTGTGTTACTCTGGATCATAAAACACCGGCTGTGCAACTCCTTTAAATTTTATACAAGGGGGAAATGCATTATGTCCTAAATAAGAGCTCCATTGCTGCAGTCTTTCTTTAAAAATGGAGACAAATAAATCAGTCAGACTATGAGAGATTATCACCACCATAAATACAGCTAATAAGCTTTCACACTAACGCCAAACATGTGTATGTAGCCACAAAAAGTCATTTTATGAATACATGCAGACCAAACAAAAAGGCTGACTTACCAACATGTGGACACAGCACTCAGCTTGTGATTTTTTTGTAAAAGTTATTTGTGGTGCACTAAACCTCAACGGATAAAAACAACTGTGGGTTCTTATCATCTCCTTTGGTTTCTTTGTTTATGAGCTGAAAACCTAACAACACAGAGCCAGGCACATAAATACCTTTTTCCGACTGTAAGATCTTAGAAGTTGTGTTTAAATCTTGGCTCACAGAGTCCACACTTTGGCAGGTACGGAGCCTTTCTTGAGTGTGCCATGAGAGGGTCGATATGGCCACGTTTCATTACCATCCTGTACTCGAAGTCTGCAGCATCCTGGCTGTTACAAGACTCCAGCAATGTTCTAATGTGAAATGAGCATCGCTGTCGCCCTGACCAATTTCAAACAATGTGAGACGCCCTCAGACAAAATAACGCTCGGCGTTTATGACAGTCTTTCTTTTTTTATAACAAACAAAACCAAATAAACAGAAATAAAAGTGCCCTGGCACGATTTTGGGAACATCAAGAAGTTCAACAATGTCGACTAACATGTCTTCTATTTAACACTTCATAATTATGTTTGAGCAGGAAGTGGTGGGAGCAGTGCACTCAGAAGTGTTTGTGGTGGATGGTCTGTGTTGATAATTGACAGTTTTATGGCTATTATTATTATTTACTCACAGAGTATCCAAACATTTGGTTTCCTGAATTATTTCCTGATGTTGAAACAATAACTACCAGTGAATTTAGGATGTACGGTGATGTGAGGTCAAGTTCTCTGCACATATGTTCATTACTGACCTTGAGGAACAATGTATGGTGAAGAGAACCCAACACTAATTATTCAGAGATTTCAAGTACATTAAATGATGCAGGCACCGGTCTTAAAAATATATCTGTATCATGTCTATGCAACAGTAAAAACGCAGGATTAGTGTTGTGTTCCCAGCCTCACTACATGCATTATTTAATGGTTGGGGAAAGTCTGTAAACGTTGCTACTAGGAAACTAAACAAACCTCTGAAATCTGTCTTGCAACAATTATACAGAAGAGCTTTCGCTCTGGTCAGAAGTGTGCTAACCAGTAGAATCAGGTGCGAATAGTTGGAACAAAAACTTGTTGATTCTCCAGCAGTTGTTGGCTTGAATGCTGAACCATCTGTGGGTACACAATTATTCTATGTAACCATTTGATATTAATTAGCTATTGAGGCTAGACATCACATTGTCTGTGTCCTGTCAGAGCAAACTTTGTGGCAGTCTTTAACAGTGAATGTCTCTGCAGGTCTTTTGGTGGAGTTTTTGCTGATACTTGATGGGACCCAAGGGCTGAATCCTAATGACTTTGAAGATCCCCAGACTTTTCCTGTAGTACCACCAGCAGATCCATGCTTTCACTTATCCTGTAAAACCACTACTAGGTGGATTGGCACAAAGTCTTGTACAGACATTCATGATTCTCTGACGATGTGTCCTGCTGCTGACTTGTCGACCTTTCCTCCAGCACCACCATGAGGTGGAGACCTTTTGTGGTTTGGAGTGAAATGTCCCAACAATTCGACTGATTGCCATGACATTGGGTTCTAATGCCATTCCTTTCTTCGGCTAACAGTAACATGACCCGGGGGTTCCCCAGGTCTCAACTGGGTCAGGTGCAAATGTAAAACAGAAAGTTGTGACCTGTTTCTTTCAGATCATTTTTCTGTCTCCTGTGTCTCAGAGCTGGTTAGTGCAGCTATCCTAGTGTAGTTTGCATCGCCCAAAGATTCAGAGGTTGCCGAAGCTTTGCGCATTACCTTAGACGAAAGAGAGAGAATGACTGTAGACTCTCAAGACTTCATTAACCTCTTGTTATCCAGGGTGCCTCTGCCCAGATTGATCTCGCTGGACCAGGAACTGAACTGCCAACCTACTAGATGTGCACCTTTGAACGCTTGACTGGGACTTGAACTTGTAACAGCTGTGGCACCGCTCTTTAAAAGTTACCGTCGATAAGATAACATGGAATGCAAATGGAAATATATTCGCGTTGCCAAGACATTCCTTGATGAAATAACATCTTAACTATGTCAGATAACCCCTCGGTTAGCCCATGACAGTTTGCTGCCATTAGTGAAAGAGCCAGAGAGAAAGCAGAGGAAAGGAGAGTGGACGGGAGATGAGACCGTGTCCTTCCTCCTCATCTGAAAACAATAAGACAACAAGAGAGCAGGAATTAAAGGACTAGAGCCATCTAATCTGGAACAACAGAGGAATGTCAGAGAGATGCCACAGCACCCTTTTATCCCACATGTGTGCTATTAGATCCACGGGCCCGATCACTGCGCCAGACTCTGCTGGATCGGATTTCTTCCTCTACTAATGCCACCGGACATACGATCTGACAATGATAATGATAATTACTTCAAATGACATGTCTTCCATTGTGGAAGAAGTGGAAAACGTACAGGCATGCACACACACACACACACACACACACACACAGACATACACACTGAAACAAGACAATATTTGCAGAGCTTTAAAGATAAATTACCGCTGGCTTTCTCACAAAACAACCCTGTACATTCCTCCACACTGTCTGAATGTTTCACAGCTTCTTTGCGCTGTTTGTGTAAGAGGAAGAAAATATGGTACAATCCAAAGGTCACAACAACAGCTTGGTTCTGGAGCTGGAACAGAATATGCTGCCAAGTTTGGTTTTCTTAATATTTTGGAATATGTGTATGACGTTCATCATTAATTTAATGCAGAGTTAAAAACAAAAGCCAGAATGCTTCTACTGCTGATGAAAGCGTAACAATGAGGGGCTAAATGATCTTTTTGTTCTCTTGAACACAGTTTTAACCAGTTCTGACAGCATCTCCACAACACAGAACTTTTCAAATTTATATATTATTTTGTAGTCAGTCTATTTTCAGGTTCGTTAGAACCGTCAAAAACACAGAACACATGATGAGTCTGAGAGTCCGGATATCCTTGGATGGAAGCAAAATGGAAGCATGAACTTCTCAATGAAGCCGAAGAGGTGTGATGTTTTAAACTCGCAGTGGAAGCAGCCAACGTAAGGAAATACAAGTCCAGTTGTAGCCACAGGTATCCGAGCGTTCTTATCTACATACTCCCTCCTCTTCTGGTTACAGTTGAGAGGGAAGGGTGAAGCGGATGGTAAACTGTGTTAAGCTGATTAAACACCAATAATCTAATTAAACAGCAATATCGGTCAATACTTGGTTAGAGTTAAAAACAATAGAAAATAGCGTGATTTGTATACTCAGCCTCACATCCGTTCATGTGTTGCTTTTTTAAAATCACTTTTTCCATGGAATTCTGTCACAAACAGAAGTTTCGCCAAGATCAGCCCATGTGGGATTTCCTCATTTTCCATTTTAATAAAACAGATAAACATTTTTGAAGTAGTTTTCCCCCCGAAGCCTTTCACTTGTGCCACTGCATGCCGTCATCACAAACTCTGTTGCACTGTGTTTGTGTTGCATTTCATTTGCCATAAACAAAAGCTTCTAACCAGTATTGTAATGACCCAAAGACAAAATCACAACAAAAACAGGTGAACTCCACATTTTCGGAGTGTTCCCTGCAGTGGGAGTAACAGATCAACAGCGCTACGAGATCTAAATGATGTTTCTAGTCCACCGTCCACCCATAAAACACCCCCAGACACGATCGGTTGTTTTAGCAAATGCCCCCAAAACATTCCAGTTACAAGTAGAGTAGATGGAGGATCACCATGGCCACAATCGTTCCCTGACAATAACCATGAATGACAAAGATCACATAACATTACCGAAGTAATAATTTTAACCCAAACTGCAACGTGTCCCTAAACCTAACGAAACGTCAAAGGTTAGTTTGGAATTTTGAAGCTGGGTTGTCTACTTGACCACCATAGTACCCTACAGTAGACTGCAAGCCCCAGCATGGAGAAGTAGACCAGAGCAATGCACTGCTGTGAACGGGGGCAACAACCAACTAGTTTATGTGTGATATTAATTTGGATCTGATCTAATGTTGGAAGCAGCAGAGCGAGGCTGCGGTAGATCAACAACTCCTGTGTCTCGTAATGAAAAATGACTGTTTGGTCAAGAGTCTGGTCACTTTGGAGAGAGCACAGAGGATATAAAGACTCCAGTTTCCCATCAGAAAGGGCTGTCTGATAATAAAGAGGTGGAATATTCTAAATACACTGTTAGTGAAAATATGTTTTTAATTGCTGTCCCTGTCCACATTGCTTAGCTCCTGTCCTCCATCCATATATCACAGTCTAATACTGAATTAAGATATTGACTATTGACAAATACCTCATACAACCTCACTTAAAAAAACTAACTAACTCTTCAACCACAGTGCTGTCACACTATCAAACTGCTGCTGATTGGGGGCATGGGATCATAAACCGCTCCTATGTGTCTTAAACAACATATTGTGTTGTTTAATTCGGGGGACGTGCTTCATAAAGAAGGCTGAACAAAAGCCTGACTTGTTCAAGACTGTCGATATTAGTTTGACTGTGATGCTCATAAGAGAACAGTAATAAAGGACAGCTGTTTGTGAGGGAGGCTAACTGGTCTAAGTGGATTGAAACAACAATATCACGTTTGATGATTATCGCTCGAGTTAGAAAATGTCGAAACAACAGCATATTCTGACTCTGCAGATTCTGCAGCCCTACATCACCAGCAAGGATCGTGAAAGTTTGTCTGCGATAAAAATAACAATGGCTGCGATAATTAACGAGGCTTCCCTTCCCTTCGATGCTGCTGCTCTTGACAGATGAAAACTGCTAACATCAGTCTACAAGTGTTAATTCAAAGTAGCACATGTTGGAATTTTCCTAATAGGGTCCAAACTCTCCTATTTGGCATTATAAATTGCACAAGTATGTTGTCAACACAACAAATAACAACAGACAAACAACGCAAGGAATCCACAGATGTTGGCACCCGACATAATAAAGAATAAATCAACTCAATGATCAGTAGTACCAAGCTGTGCTTATTAGAAACATGCGGGTTTCTGCTGCAGCTTGTGTGTGGTTGATTTTAAAATCCGTATATATAATGACAATAAAATCTCTCAGCTCCTTAAAGCACCTTCTGTTCGCGCCTTCTCACCTGTTGGACACTTTTTTCTGCATCCTGCACCTCTGTGTCTCGGTGTGGGACGGGCAAAAGGTGCCGCTTGCTCTTCAGGCAGTCTGCCGGACGGTGCAGCGCCCCGGGTCCTGGTCTGCTTTCCCCACCTGAAGCCGCAGTTGACTCCCCCACGGACACAGGCGCTCCAATCGCTCCACTCTCCCAATGGGGCCAGAAGACAGTCCTCTAAGAGAAGAGAGAGGATGAAAGAGGCAGGCAAACTAAGTGAAGATATGTCAATGTCAGACACAAAAAGAAGCCAAGTACCAAACCAGTTTCACATGTGAGGAATCAAACCTTAAGGCGTTCTTATAGATGCTCGCAAATGTGCAGATTCTCAGCATTTAGAATCTTACTGACCGATGACAGATGTTTTGTTATATTATAGATAGAAGGAGGGCTGCTTTGGATACATAACATGCATGTCTGTCAGTAAGACATTAGCATGGATTACTCTGATTTCATTCTAAAATCATAACATAGCTTCGATTAGGCCAATGAGCTCTGTGGAAACATGGAGGACAGAACTAACCCACTGAGGTGGACGTAAAAAAGTAAGTCGAGATTCAGAACCACCCACATGTCGTTAGGAACATCAATTTAAAAAAAACATGGATATTCACTTTCGCTCTAAATCCACGTGATGGATCCATTTAATATATTACAGGTCACTGTGTAAACACAGATTTTCATTTCTGGTGTTAAACGTGTTTCTGAAGAGTGTGGTGGCTCCGGGCGCCCAAACAAGCCTCCTCTAACATCACCCACCTGTCAGTCAAAGCGGCCATGGTGTTAATTATGCATAACTTTAAGCCTTATAATTTGAAAGGGGAAATTCCTTCAGTACAGTTTAGCACTTCTGCACGATCTTCACCTCACACTCATGGAGGTTTTTATCATACAGCAACGATATGTTATATTATTGTGAGTAACCTATAGGAAGAGACAGAATTTACTCCTCTATACATAAATTACATAAGATAATTGAAGATACATCAATATATTACAACTATAACCCATGGGATGATGACAACACTGTAAAAAGACGTATGTTTTCTCCAGTAACCACATTATTATCATTTAAGGTAGACGAATGCCAGTTGAAGCATTAATACATGGGACATTACACATGTGATGTCACCCAATCAGCCACCGCAAGTTTTTCCGCGCCGTCCAGCAGCGGAAAAAACAAGAAACCTCAACAATTCTTGGTAATCATCATTATCATTGTCAGAGTTTGGGTATAAAATGAAAAGATTTCCAGTGATTCCTCTCTGGAGTTGCTTGAGGTGTGTACCAACAGTCAGACATGAAACCTTAACATGGCCATGAAAACCAGATGTGGTCACACTGCCAAGAAACAACAGTAGCTACAGATGGTGCAGGTGGACGGCAGAGGGGGAAAAATCTGTGAGTCTCAAGCAGCACCGAATGATGAGTGAGTTGAACAATATATCTCACTTAGTTAGAAGGATGGGATGATACACAACAAGATATGGAGATAAATTCTAAAAAAATTCTCTGAAGTTTTTTAATGTGAATCATGTGTTTCTCGAACGTTTGGCTCCATATCAGAAAAAGATTTGGATGAGAAATAGATGAAGAGAAAGAAATAAAAGTAGAAGAGTGTTTATTAGAACCAGGGGAAGATAAAAATGGAATATTTCAAACAAAATGTCGCAAACAAATCAGAATTCGTAGCCTGGACGGGTGCTTAAGCTGTCAGCAGCGTTTAATGTGATCAAAAGTTTGTTGACTTTCATAAAATCTAATGAAGAGATCTACTTTTTGTTATAGTTGACAGATTATTTCTTTTATAAATCAAACTTTTAATGAGTTTGTCCGTATGCAGTTTCCAAAGATGGACCTACTAATTGAGTCCATGTTTGTCCTAATTTAAAGCATCAAGCACTATCAGAGGAAAAGAGATTTCCTCACATGCTCCATCGACAACAGAAGTTGTGCACAATGTGCAACTCTCCTCAGATAACAGTCAAATATGAAACATTCTGTGAAATTTCTGTTAAAGTTCCACGTTGTCTTTCTTTGAGAGGATTTAGATCTGAGGCGACTGGTCTTGGTTGTAGATCCATGAAAACGTTTTTCCCTCAGGCTCCTTTAGTTCTGACTGACTGGTGACTGACGAACCACGTGGAAACAAAGGCCTGGTAACGATCCCACCAAGGGTTAATACCTATGTTTTTACCCACCAGTCAGTCAGAACTGAAGAAGCACGTCTATGCTATGATGGTTGTTTGCTGCGAGTAGTTCATTCTTGGGCTTCCCAGCAGACTCCAGCCAGTAGTCCTTGCATGTTAAATATGTTGGAAGGATGAAGGCTGAAACCTTTTTTTTCAACTTAAGTTTTTCCATCTAATGGTTTTCACTCACCAAACAAATTGCAGTTTATTAAAGCGGGTGCAATTTCTCAAAACAAAAACCTCAAAAAAATTTGAAATCTGCTTAATGTACGATACAACAAAAAAAAAAAAAACACATAAACCGCAACCGATGAAGTGCTCAAACATGCACATGAAATACTGCAGAGAAGTGGCCACGGATAAAAGGAAAAAAAAAAGTTTTCAGGAACACGTCTGTTGTTGATTAAACCTCTCAGATTAGTTTCACCAGTACATCCATTGCAGAGTGGACCTGCGTTTTATAGCTCGCTGGGGTCAAGTTCACCCGTTTCATAACACGACTGTAACGTGAAACAGCAATTAAAATAGGCTGCAAGTGACTAATGGTTATACAGGTGTGACAGCGTTCTCAGAGCATTCACACGAGTACTCTGGCTTCAGATCTCATCCTGGGGAACGTGGGATATGAAGTTGGAACATACTGTAAATGCATCTTACTTTTCATCCCCCTGTACTCTAACACGATTAGTACGTGTGCAGACATACATTTGCCCTCTACATGCAGCAGCAGTGACGTCATTCCTCATGTGAAGATGGACCTACTTTGTTTGCGGCTGCATTCAGCACTCCGCTGTGGTTTCTACGCCTGGATGGAGGAGTCAGCGTGACTTTTTGATCAGCTTTAGTTTGACCATTACATCATTTATCATCACTGGATTTTGTTTTACCAACTACTGCACAAGTTTAGGATGCATCTGCACACAAGCACGCAAGGTTCATCCGTAAATCTGACTCAGATAAAAGATGCATAGAATTTCCAAAAACAGGGAAGGACGGATGTGCAGATTTATTTTTTTTGTTTTGTTTTACAAAATCAGTCTCATGTCTTCTTGTTTTGATGAACATGATTTTCAATTAAAAAAATGCTGAGTGCTAATTTCTGTAACATATTTCGCCAAGAAATGCCTGCTGCTATTTCAGAGGATTGAATTTCCTCCAACTTTAAGAAGTTCCTGGATGAAATATCTGAATTTGTACCATTAGAGAGATTAACTCTAGAAAAACATAACTGTGGACATATTTTTCAAGATCTTTAGTTTCCGTTACTTTTTGTATCTTGAACTTTTTGATCCATAACTGATGTTAACTGTTTTTTTTTCTTCTTCAGACTAGATTAGTGTTTCTCTTCTAGGCAACTTGTATGCATATGAGTATATAAATGTATATTATAAGTCCTTGTTTGTTTGTCTGGGTATTTTTTTTAATTAAAGTTCATTGTCCTTTCTCTGTTTGTTTCCTTTTGCTTTAGTATTTCTTTATTTTTTGGAGGGAAGGGATGAAGATATGAGGATACTCAGTGCACTCACAAAAGAAAACCTCACTCACTTTAGTTTTTAACCAAACTTTACAAGATGATAATAATAACAATAATGCATCTGTTGTGGATTAATACACATCTGGCGCTCTAGTGAGTATTTCTGGAAACAGGACGGTGTGTGTGTGTGTGTGTGTGTGTGTGTGTGTGTGTGTGTGTGTGTGTGTGTGTGTGTGTGTGATTGAGTCAATAAACTACAGGGTGTGTGTTCAAGGTAATGAAGGACTCACAGTGTGGCTAAGTGATGTGAGATGATTTATCAGGGTTTGGATATCAGCTCTAATATATTGCTTTAATATATCAATACATCAGGCAACACAAGGAGAGAAATCTAAAATATGAGCAGCCTTATCCTTCAATCTATCCAAGAGATTAAAAAAACCCCAATAATATATATACAGGGAGTTGCTGAGAGAGTTATTGATTACAACAGCACACCATGAGACTGCTCAGCATAGATAAAAATATATTCTGAACAGCAGTGTTCATTTTGCATAACTCAAAGCTGCTTCTAGTACTAGAATCAATACTTACAATATTATATGGATATCCAGAGAGGAAATGTTTGTTTGATTATGGCAAAATTATTTAAGGATCACAGAAAGATTGTTGTGAAGGTTCATGACACGTTGGGTCACGCCATCATGACACAATTATGTGTATTAATAAAGTCAAAGTTTCAAATGAAGAACATCCTCTCTGGCCTCTTTTTTATTATCTGCATGAGCTACATTTGAAGAGACATGTCAAGTAGTAAGCAGATTTACATCAAAGACATTTTTTTATTGTTGCACTAAAGTTTTCTTATATTTGTTTGTTCTTCAGACATTAAATGCCATAACTGTCTTTACTTACCGAGACAGTCTGTCTGGTGGGCAAACGTTCCCTCTGGGCAGCGGGTCAGACATTTGCCTTTGTACAGCTGGAAGCCAGGCTTACACTTGGTGCAGAAGTCCCGGCTGAAACAGTGCTCGCACTCCAAAGAGCGACACTCTGAGAGGAGGGAGACATCCAGGTCACACATCCAACCAATGAACAATTTATTTACAGTCTGATTTTCACTTTAGAGGGCGGGATGGACAGAAAGGTTGGAGCTGCAGAAGGTCAGATTGCTGCGTAAAGATGCTTAATGTGATGTATATAGGAGTGAGAGTGAGAGATTAAATTTGTAAATTAACAAAAGCTCATATTGGGACCTAATTCCAATATCTGCTGACCTCCAACTTTGTTTACTTGCCACCCATAGCGCAGTGCACCAACTGTTTTCCAGGAAAGCTTCTCTCTCTCTCTCTATATATATATATAGACTCTGTGGTGAAGCTTAGTTTGCAGCTACAGCAAACAGTTTGTCTTTGCAGTCGGGGATAAAGAAAACTTTTGTGAGCTCCTTTTTAAGGACTTACTGGCATCGCTTGAGTCAAATAAATTTCTTAGTGAATGAGACAAAAACTTTGCATTCTTAAGTAATTCTCCCCTTTCATTGGTACAGGCTGTTTCTGGGATGAATTAAGCAAGGTGCATCCCAATAAAGCAGCTAGTCCAAATGTGTAAACTGTGAATATGGCTACAGTCTGTTGTTGGTGAACTAAATTCTTTTCATCTGACAAAAATAATCATTTCCTAAACCAGTTTAGGCCTCAAGATAAATGAGTCATGTGCGCTTGTGCGGGTGAGACTCGATATCAGCAAAGATCTTTGCAAGTGGGACTCCGTCTGTCAAAAACATACTCATGCAGCGGTTGATGTCCTTCCCTCTCTGTCCGTAGTGTCCAGCTGGGCAGGCGTGGAGACAGGTTCCATGGTGAGACATCCCCTCCCTCTGCAGGAACAGGAAGAGCCGCTCGGGACAACGCACACAGCCATTATCGCGGGAACACTCCAGGCAGCTTCGACAGTCGTCTGATGTCTCTCTGTGAGCTGCAGGAGGCAACGGAGGAGTCCAGTTAGATCAAAATTACAGATAATGTGGAGGAGTGGATGGAGGGGGGGAGCGGAGAAGAGCCAGAGGAAGGAAAGGAGACACCACAAATCCTCGAGATGCAGAGAGAATTTCTGGACTCCATAAAAAATCCACCACTGAGCTGCTTGAAATACAGATCTGTAGCTCCTGCGGGCAGGAAGACGCTCACATGTAGCCGCAGTGTATCCCACTTTTAACTGGGATCTCAAATTTCAATTACTTGAAATGGCTTTTTTTAAATGACTTCAAAGATTTTTCAAAATGAAATGTTGACACAAGTAATTAAAACACGCAGATACATGAGAGAACCTTATTTATTATAAACATTTTTAAAGGGTTTCCTTTTGTCCCCAAATAAAGTCCATGTGCGTAAATTTTCAAATTTCTTCTTTCAATGCGCTCTGTAAATCTGCTGTTTATTTCCAGCACCTTTGTTCTGTATGTGTGCACATGGATTTCATTCAGGACTGCCAGCCACAGCAAAAAAAGTCTTCCATTGCAAAATAATAATAATAATAATGATAAAAAACAGGTCACAGATCATTGAAATAATAATAAATTACATTATCGTGATGAGTCTGAATTTAATACAGAACGCTTCTTTGTCTTTGGATTCAAACTGACACGTCGTAGGTATCAGGTTTGTTTAAATACGCAGTAAACAGTATGACTGCTACGCTGCTGTCTGTGGTCGCTCTATTTGTCCAGCACGTATTCATGCTTCTTCACGATCCTGTGATATAAAAACCCATCAAACACACTTTCCTCCTGACACACAAAATGAGTTCAGCGCTGACAAGGTTTGTGCTGGCTGATGATACGTTTCACGTCTGTGTAGCCTGACAGTCGGGCTTACGCGTAAGCCCGAGTAAATCTTATTATATTATAACAGCGAGCGGCGATGTTTGCTCCCACATACACAGGGAATCAACAGTCGAGGCAGGAATGCTGCCAATCCGACGGGGATAAGGAGGGATACGGAAAGACTGACAAGGTGGGATGGAAAGACGGATGGAATGAAGTAAAGAGGGATGGAAAAGATGGGCTGAATCTACTGACGAGATGAAGGGCAGGCGGTGAGTGTGCGTGAGTCTGAACAATCACAGAGTCTGATCCTCACAAAATACCTGTGGCTGACTGCCGCCGTCCTTGTTGAGTGTGTGTGTGAGTGTGAGCATCGTGTTTAATCATGTCACTGAAAGAGATCATTAAAGTTTCTATATCACTATCTCCATCTCTTTACAGCACATGACCAAATATATTTGCTTGCTTATTGTCACGCCAACTGACAGTGAAGCACAACCAAAAAATCAAAAATCTTTCATTCACTTTGCAAACAAAACAAGTCTTCAGCCGGACCTACAGGGGGCAGTCAATCAGTTCAACAACACCAGCAAAGCACTCCAACCACTTCCTGTCAAGAGGAGGAACTTCCTGTTAGACGGCCATCTTAACCATCAGTTCAACACATGCTGTGGGAGACAAAGGATGAAAGTTTGTGGAGAGCAAAAGCTTAAAGAAACAAACCAAACCAAGAAAACTAAAATCCCTCAGTTCACCGTCAAACGCAACTGGTAGGAAATGTGACTTTCTTAAATTACTCAACTGTTGTTGTGGAATGGATGGACTTGTGCTCAACATGTGCTCCACATGTGCACATGCAAAATGTTTGGCCTCATTGGGCATCTGACTTAGTTTGTTTAATGGTAGTGACTTTCAGTTGATTATTTCCACTTAATTTGTTGTTTGCCTACAGTAGTTTGTAGTCTGTACTTTAAGTTTGACAAAGCAGTTTAATCAACTCAAGCCTATTCAATTGTTTGGACCAGCAAAGCTGATGCTTTACTTGTATTTTGCTTTTGTTTAACACTCCACTGGAGTTACTCATTTGCTTGAGTTAAATATTGAAAAAAATGTATTTGTTTATATGTGATTAAGGTTAAATCTTAAAGGTTTGTTAGCACATGCTGACTTAATGCTAAGGCATTGCTAGTTTGGTGCATTCAAAGAGTTGTAATTAGTAATAGTACTTACTGCATGGATTTTTATTTTACATTTTAATGATTTTGTGTTTGTTAAACTTGAAATAACGCAATGTCTTGTTATTCTTGTGTTTAAGGTTTTCAACCTGCTGCTTAATGACTGAATGACCCCTTCATCAACGAAACAAAGTTCAATAAAACATAAAAAGGGGAAATCCTTGTCAAGAGTTGTTCCTTGCGTGACCAAGCTCTTTCAAGTGGAGCATTAACTGAGGGATCAAAAACACCAAAACTTGACAGTTGAAAACCAGCGTGGCAAGAGACAGAGGATCAACGGCCTACAGTCAACCTTGTCAACGTGAGGAAAAACTGCAAGAATGGCAGAAGACGCCACTGGAAAAAGCATCAAACAGCTGAAGAGTGAGAGGACTTCAGCAAAGACGGCCTTCACTAAACAGGCCAACTACGTCTCACGAGTGACTGGATACCTGATGAAAGCAGAGCTCCAAGCTGAATACAGGGAACTCTGCTCACTGTCCAGGAAAGTAAACTACGCAAATGATGAGTATGAGCTTGGTCTGCGGGCGGAGGCTGGCGAAGAGGAAGGTGAGGAGAAGCTGCACCCAAGCCAAGAGAGTGATCTGGAAAAAACCACAGAGGACTGCAAAAATAGACTGGAGGAAGTACGCAAAAGCGTGCTGTCCAGTCTCTGGTCAAGGTACGCCGAGGGGGAGCTGACCTTCGCCATTGAAGAAGCCGAGTCGGCCTGTGAACAGGCTCATAGAACCTTAGTGTCTCTGCTCAACAAAGATGGGTATGAGCACCAGCTGGAAACAGCAAAGCAGGTTGTCGCAGACACAATGGCTGCATTCAAGCGGTGGGAAGAATGGATTCCCGCTGAGGAGAAAACTGAATTGGATGGCAGAATAAAAGGCCTAAGGAAGCTGAAGAGCAACCTCGTGGCAAAAAAGGCTGAGTTCCTGACAGTGGAGAGAACTGCAGAAGAGGAGAGGCGGAATACAACTCATCAGGCCCAGTCAGCACCCCAGCCAGCCCAGCAGCCTGTCCTCAAAATAAAGCCCACCTGCCTGCCCAGATTCCATGGCTCAAGGAGGGAATTCCACCAATGGAAAAAAGACTGGGAAAATCTACAGCGGCAAGGGGAGCCAACCGGCTCTGCGGAGGCGAAGAAGATGCAGCTCCTTGACAGCATGGATGACAGGATCCGCAAAGACCTCCGGCTCTCCACCTACAAGTCTGCCGAGGAGATGTTTAAGGTCCTGGAAAACAGGTTCGGGAATAAGACCACCATCGCCCTGGAGATTGTCGAGGACCTGGAGAAGATCCCACCTCTAAAATCCCACCAGCCCAGGAGGATGATCGAGCTCATCCAGTCAGTTGAAAAGGCCTTGAGCGACCTGACAGAACTCGGAAATACAGGAGCCATCAAAAACCCTCTCATCATCAAGTCAATAGAAAGCAAACTGCCAGACACAATGAAGCGGGATTGGCTACTCCACATGGTAAATCCAACAAATGCAGTAACCCCAGACAACCACTTTGACAAGCTCCTGAGTTACCTGAAAACTGAAGAAGAGGTCTTGGAGAGACTCGAGCAACTTGGAGTGGGTGAGAAGCCGGACAAGAGACCAGCTGACTTCAAGAAGTACGCCTCTACCAGGTCCACGAGTAAAGAGGGCTGTGTTGTCTGCGGTGACGAGCGGCATGCAGAAAAGCTCTTCTTCTGCAAGAAGTTTAAGGTGCTGAAGGTAAAAGACAAGCTAAGTGCTGTGGAGAGGCTGGGAGCCTGCACAAAGTGTTTGGAGTGTCATGACGAAGACAGTACCTGCAAAGACACTTACCTGTGTAAAAAGCCGGGCTGTAGGAGAGGCCATCACTTCTCCCTGTGTCAGAAAGCAGACCCTAGAAAAGAGGGGACAGAGACAGCAAAGTCAACCTTGAAGAGGAATAAACTGACAGAAGAACAACAGCAATTCATGTCAGAACTGTCCCCTGAAATGGCGGAAAAATGCAAAAGAGCCTTTACAAATGCGTCTGCAAGATCCCTCAAAACCGACAGGCCTGGCGGCATGGAAGTAAGTGCAGTTCAAGAGCTCCCTGTGATCCTCATGCTACTAGAAGTTACCACCAATGCAGGGGATGGGATCGGAACTCTAATCGACTTAGCCTCAGACACGAACTACATTACCCACCGTGCAGCAAGGAGACTGGATCTGAGGAGCGAAAAGATCACACTTGTCGTCCACGGGGTTGGAGGAATGGCCCTAAAGGTCAAAACAAGGCGATACCATCTCAGAGTGAGAGTTAAGACCCCCAGAGGGACGGAACGCGCCCATGAACTCCTCTGCTACGGCTTGGAAGACATCGCTAAGGTCCAAAACCCAGTCACTCCTGAACAGCTGAGGAGGTTCTTTCCTAACACCAACCTGGATGACCTGCGCAGGCCAGAACAAGTTGAACTCCTCATCAGCCATCGTGAGGGCCGACTTGTACCACAAAGGACGAAGGTGGTCGGTGACCTCGTTCTCTGGGACGGCCCACTGGGGAAGACAGTCGGTGGAACGCACCCGGACCTGTTTGAAAAAGTGGATCTGGTGGCGCACACCTCAAAAACCCACTTCGCACGATCCATGAGGGCCACGGCAGTGAAGTACCAGGAACTCTGCGACACAAATGAAATCTCAGCTGAAACCAGAAGCACTGTAGCCAACAAAGAATTCCTCAACTGGTGGAAGTGGGACAGTATTGGAGCAGCTTGTGAACCTAAGTGTGGAGGGTGCAGATGCGGCAACTGCCAGCCAGGAGGCAAAGAAATGACACTGAGTGAGGAGAGAGAACTGGAGATCATCAGGAGAGGCCTCACCTTCATCAACACCGATGATCACAGCAGTGAATCACACTGGGACACAAAGTACCCATGGATCGAAGATCCAACTTCTCTGCCCAACAACCGAAGTGGAGTGGAAGCCACTTTCTTGAGAACAGAGAAGCAGCTCAAAAAAGAACCGGAGTGGAAAGTGGGATATACAGCTCAAGTCCATGAAATGGTGGAAAGAGGAGCAGCAAAGAAGCTCACCAAAGATACACTGACCAACTGGACAGGACCAGTCTGGTATGTGAGCCACTTGGTGGCGCCAAATCCACATTCCACTACAACACCTGTACGCCTGGTGTGGAATAGCAGTCAAAAGTTCAGGGGAACAAGCATGAACGATCTTCTGCTAAAAGGACCTGACGTCCTCAACCCGATCAGAGCAGTACTTCTCAGATTCAGGAGAGGGGTGCATGCTGCACTCGGCGACATCAAGAAGATGTATAACTCGGTGTGGTTGGAAGACCTGGAAGTACACCTACACAGGTTTCTCTGGAGAGACACAGAAGATGGCGAACTGGAGGAGTATGCAATCACACGAGTTAACATCGGTGACCGGCCAGCAGGATGCATCGCACAGCTGGCCATGAGAGAGACTGCAAAGCTACCCATGTTCACTCACCTGGAGGAGGAGCGCAGGATCCTGGAGGAAGACTCCTATGTCGACGATGTACTTACCTCTCACAATGACCTGGACAAGCTGGACAAAAGCACAGCAGGAGTTGAAAAAATCCTCAAAGCAGGTGGATTCTTCCTGAAGCCCTGGGTCCGGTCGGGCCAAAGTGGGAGGGACATGCTCACACCAGAAAGACCAGCAAACAAATTCCTTATTCTCCCAAATCAAAGGAGAGAAGAAGATGATAAAGCCCTGGGAGTCGGCTATCTTGTTGAAAGCGACAAACTGTACCCAATGACCTCAGTCAACTTCTCAAAGAGGAGAAAGAAAATGAGAGTGGGTCAAAATATCCTGGAGGAAGAGGTGAGAGGGAAAACTCCCAAGCCACTGACTAGAAGACAGCTGTTGAACCAAGTAGCTAGCCTGTATGACCCAATAGGTCTTGTCACTCCTGCGAAACAGAAGGGTGCCATTCTAGTCAGGAGAGCCTTCCAGGAGGCCGGAACCAGCACAGCCCGAGACACCTGGGACAAGCCACTGTCAGAACAGTTGAGGGAAGAAGCAATCCAGCTTTTTGAGGAATACATCCGCCTCAGCCAAATAACCTTCCACAGAAGCCTCACACCATGCAACTGGACCAAAAAACCATGGGGGATAACATTCTCTGATGGGAGTGACCAGAGCTACGGAGCCGTGGTGTACTTCAGGTGGGAGACTGCACAAGGCATTGAAGTCAGACTCATCGAGTCAAAAGCGAAGCTTACGCCACTTGACCAGAAGGGGGAACCAGTCAAAGCTGAAATCTGTGGTGCTGTCTATGCTGTCCGCCTAAGAAGGTACATTGAGAAGCACTCTCGGATGGAGATTGAAAAATGGCTCCACCTGCTGGACAGTCAAACTGTGTTGGGAGCAATCCAAAGAGACAGCTATGGATATCAGACGTTCTTTGCGAACAGAGTCGGAGAAATCCAAAAGACCACATCCCCTGATGAGTGGTGGTGGATCCAGGGAGACCTCAATGTGGCAGACATCATAACAAGAGGTGCAGCCCCAGAAGATCTCAAAGAGGATTCTGTGTGGCAGAATGGACCAGACTTCCTGAAACTACCTGTGGGAGAGTGGCCAAAGAAGTCTGCCAAAGATGTTGCTACACATGCTAGAGAAGGGATAAACAAGCTTCAAAGAAAGTCCTTCTCAGCAGCACTGACGAGAGCACAGCTCAAGAAAGCCACACACAATGCGCCATCTAGTGGTACAAGCAGCCCAGTGACAGTCACAGCCAAAGGAGGCACTGATGCTCAGCAAAGCACCGCAGATGGAAAGGGGCCCAGGACTCAACTCCGAAGACCACCAGCTGGTTTTGCAGTAAAAGAACTGATCAATGTCAGAAAGTTCAGCAGCTTGACCAAGATGACCAGAGTTATCGCCTGGGTGTGGAGAGCTGCAATGAAGTGGAAGGAATTACTGGGCAAAACCCAATCCACAAGGAAGCCAAAGTGGGAGGTGCTCTCATCGGAAGAGCTAAAATCTAGAGCAAAACAAGCTGTACTTACCATCGGCGAGTATGAAGATGCTCAGAGAGACCTCTTCCTTGCAGCACAAGAGGGTGCATGCTTCCAAGACTCCACCCTCAACAGACTGGCTGTGTACAAAGATACAAAAACCGGACTCTTGGTCTGTGGAGGAAGATTTCAGACCTTTGATGACGACAAAACCACTGTACCAATCTTACCTTGTGATGCGTGGGTATCCTCTCTTCTGGCACAAGAAGCCCACAATGCAAACCATGAGGAAATAGCAGGTACACTCCTGAGGATGAGGAAAAAAGCATGGGTCACAAGAGGCCGGAAACTGGCTCAGAAGATTGTGGACAACTGTGTGATATGCAGAAAGACCAGAGCTAAAAAGTGCCAACAAATCATGAGTGACCTCCCATCCGAACGGATTACACCAGCAAGACCATTCGAATTCACAACATTGGATCTATTCGGACCTTATGAAGTGAAGGATGAAGTGAAGAAGAAAACAAGGCTTAAAGTATGGGGGTTAGTCTTCTGCTGTATGGCATCCCGAGCTCTGCACACAGATGTCGTAAGTGACCAGTCTTCTGAAGGTTTCCTGCTGGCCTACAAAAGATTCACAGCACTAAGAGGTCATCCAAAGAAGCTGTGGTCAGACCCTGGGAAAAACTTTGTGGGTGCCAGACCTGCGCTCAATGACCTGTACACCTTTCTTGGCCAGCTACAATCGCCAGAGGTTGAGAAGGAAGTCTCCAAGCGTGGGACAGAATGGAGCTGGAAAATTCACCCCGCTGATTCCCCTCATAGAAATGGAGCTGCAGAGGCTGCTGTACGCACCGTGAAGCGCGCTCTGCACAACCTGGGAGGAGACGGGTGCTTTACCTGGAGTGAGTTCCAAACCTTCCTCTACATGGCTGCAAACCTTGCCAATGAGAGACCCATAGATGCCAGAACTCAAAGCCGAGAGGACTGTGTGAAGTACATCAGCCCAAATTCTCTTCTGCTTGGGAGAACAGGACCTAGAGGAGACCTCGGAAGCTTCGACTTTGATGGCTACCCCTACAAAAGGCTAAGAGCAATTCAAACAGAAGTTGACCGGTTCTGGAGGAAGTGGAGTCAGTTGGCGGGGCCCAATCTATTCACCAGGAGCAAGTGGCACACGACACACAGAAATGTAGCCACAGGAGACATTGTCTGGCTTGCCGACCAAAATGCACTGAGGAGTCAGTACAAACTGGCGAGAGTCATCAGCGTCAATCCTGACAAGAAGGGCGTCGTCAGAGATGTTCATGTCCGAACCTTCCCCAGCTATCCAGTCTCGACCATGAAATCTAACCAGAGGTCAACAAGAAAACTGAAAATCAAAATCCCCTCTACAGTTCTGCACAGGGATGTACGGCGGGTCATTGTTCTAATACCTGTTGAGGAACAAAAGAACACCATCGAGGAAAGAGAAAACAACACACACTGACCATCTACGACTCTTGTGACCTCTCTGAGTTTCACAACCGAGAGGTCAAGTGGGAGGTGTCACGCCAACTGACAGTGAAGCACAACCAAAAAATCAAAAATCTTTCATTCACTTTGCAAACAAAACAAGTCTTCAGCCGGACCTACAGGGGGCAGTCAATCAGTTCAACAACACCAGCAAAGCACTCCAACCACTTCCTGTCAAGAGGAGGAACTTCCTGTTAGACGGCCATCTTAACCATCAGTTCAACACATGCTGTGGGAGACAAAGGATGAAAGTTTGTGGAGAGCAAAAGCTTAAAGAAACAAACCAAACCAAGAAAACTAAAATCCCTCAGTTCACCGTCAAACGCAACTGGTAGGAAATGTGACTTTCTTAAATTACTCAACTGTTGTTGTGGAATGGATGGACTTGTGCTCAACATGTGCTCCACATGTGCACATGCAAAATGTTTGGCCTCATTGGGCATCTGACTTAGTTTGTTTAATGGTAGTGACTTTCAGTTGATTATTTCCACTTAATTTGTTGTTTGCCTACAGTAGTTTGTAGTCTGTACTTTAAGTTTGACAAAGCAGTTTAATCAACTCAAGCCTATTCAATTGTTTGGACCAGCAAAGCTGATGCTTTACTTGTATTTTGCTTTTGTTTAACACTCCACTGGAGTTACTCATTTGCTTGAGTTAAATATTGAAAAAAATGTATTTGTTTATATGTGATTAAGGTTAAATCTTAAAGGTTTGTTAGCACATGCTGACTTAATGCTAAGGCATTGCTAGTTTGGTGCATTCAAAGAGTTGTAATTAGTAATAGTACTTACTGCATGGATTTTTATTTTACATTTTAATGATTTTGTGTTTGTTAAACTTGAAATAACGCAATGTCTTGTTATTCTTGTGTTTAAGGTTTTCAACCTGCTGCTTAATGACTGAATGACCCCTTCATCAACGAAACAAAGTTCAATAAAACATAAAAAGGGGAAATCCTTGTCAAGAGTTGTTCCTTGCGTGACCAAGCTCTTTCAAGTGGAGCATTAACTGAGGGATCAAAAACACCAAAACTTGACACTTATTTACACACTTTAATATTTTTTCTGCGTCATGATCGAAAACACTGTGCGTGAATTGAAGGAAAAGAGGTGCCATCTGCCAGGCTGACAGTTCTGATAAATAATGGAAAGTATTCAGTGCAATTACAAGTATGCGCTGAAATATTGAGGAAAAAATATATTTTTTAATATATTTGCTGTCTGTTCTGCAGAGTGCAAATAAAACAGGCGCATAAGAAGACAGACTGTACTATTATCCGCGTACTGCTGCTGCTGCAGGCAGTCCGGCTGATAACCCTGCAGACTTTGGAGGAATCTCATGCATCACATCTGATCAGTTTAACAGCTCGTTGGCAAAGAAGCTTTTATTTTCTGGCAGCTGGTGTGAATGTAATTCATCAAATAAAAAATATGTTTATATATCATATATATATGTGTGTATATATATGTAAGATCTGTAGAACATTTTGAACAGAGAGCAGGGCCTTCTTTTTAGAGCTGCCATTTTGTCAACGATCAATCACACTGAGCTAAATCCGTCATAGACTCAGAAATACAACTATCGCTATCATCAGGATCCTCGGTAGACCTGAATATAATGCAGCGCAGCCACGGGACGTTATTTATTGACAAGTCCACTTTCTTGTTTTACTACCACGCTCCTCAACTACCCCTTTTGGTTGTCAAAAGACAAGTTTGGACATATGTCGGACTAATGAGTCTAGGCTAGACCTGGTGGTATCGGGTCCTTCATGGATTTATAACGTCCTGTGAAAGATCTGATTGCACGAGGGTGACATCAGTCGATATGTGTACGGAGGCAGGTATATGAAGTAACACAACATAGCTGAATAAATATTACAGACTGACGAGTGTGGAAGGTTCCTTTATTCATTAAAAAAATGACTTTTTCCACTAAAGTAGAGCAGTCAGGTGTCACAGATACTGTCCAGTAACAGCTGTGAGTAAAAGATAAAAAATCCTCCACGGCCGATTTCTCCATCAAAAGAATGTTTCTTATCGTACCCTGGGAAAGATAAGACGAAATCCTGTTCATGTACCACAGACAGAGGCTAAATGTCTACATAAGTAGTGACAATAAGAGTAGCTGCAAGCAGGAAAAAATACTACAGGTCTAACAGGCGAGGCAGAAACAAGTGAACGTTATTAAAAACTTCAAAATGAATTACTGGAAAATGAGTTCACTGATATTAACTCCGGGGCAGCACATCTGCACGGGCACAGTTTTATTCTAACATACGTTCAGTTAAAACAGTACAAACACAATATATTTAATGTTTAACCTCATAAACTTAACTGACTTTTGCAAATATATGTTCATTCTAAATTTGATGCCTACAACACGTTCCAAATAAATTGTATTGATTGTTTTCCAGGGTTCACTGATAACAGTATAATTGGGTACGATTGAAACGCTCAGTTTTTTTATTTTTATGTACAGTTGCAGTGAATTCAGTCAGTCATCGCTCATTAATCCAGAGGCTGATAACATCAAACACTGCATGTCCGTGACCTTTTACATCACCGACACCAACACAACAAGGAAGCGAGGAAAGTTTCCTGAGTTTACAGACGCTGTCCTGTCGATACCAGCAGCTTTATTTATTTCAGCAAATGCCCCAAAAATAATGTGTGTTTATGACGAAGTGGAAAAAACTTTAACCTTCCTGGTGTCATGTAAAAAAATCACCTAAACCTCTGCGGAGGTTTAATTTCTGAACATGTTTTATTAACGTCTAGAATTTCACATTTTTGACCATACTTCGATACTTTTGAAGTGAATCGACAAGAATCACCTGAACACACATTTAACACACAGTGTGCAGAGGACATCAAAGGATAGACCAGTTTGGTTTTCTAAATCCTGGCAGCTGCATTTGAACTTGGACAGGAATTGTTGGCCAGTTATGACATGTTCAGTCCAGAAATATTAACTATGAAGGAGTCGATACATGTTTTACAGGAAGAACAGGAGAACGAGAAGTCAAGGAGACACTATTGTTTCACTGTTACACCATTTTGTCAGACTTAAGGACTCTTGCGGGACTTCCAAACCCAAATTTTAAGTGATCATCTCGTCAATCTGTCACTGTTTTGTGCGAGTTTAAGTAGCACTTAGCGACCTTCTGACCTTCCGCGTTAAGGATATGTTTTCAAGTAATCTCAGAGCTGACCACAGTCGGGAACAGAGATAAGAGGTCGACGCCTAAGTAGAAGTAGAGTCCAGTTTGAGTTGAAAAGCAGCAGACTTGGCCGGAATAACCCAGGGACCCATTTCACTGAGCTGTGGGACCTCATTCTGAGGTCTCGACCCATTGTCTGAAAAACAGTCCTCTGCACATATGCTATCGATCTGCAGGCTTAAGGGACTTTTAGAGGCGCGGCAGGTTTAGGTAGCGTAAAACTGTGACCTTTGACCTTGCATGGGATTGCATTGGGTTTTTAACAAGCACCAGGTGTAACAAGCTCCGTTGGGGTTTTAGGGAAACATGCTAGTCTTTAAAGGGGCATTCCACCCTAAAACTGCATAATGTAGTGAGGGTAAGAAATGTAAAGAAAGGGTGTTTTACAGTGATTGAACAGAGGCATTAGTCTTACATATCGTCTAATGGTTTGATGGATGCACCACCAAGTTGTGACATTAAGCAAAAGTATGTATTTCCCCAAAATAAGCCTTGTTGACTATGACCAAAATGATTTTAAAGATGCTTACCTAAATATTTTATTTCATGGTGTGTACAATTTAAAATATTTGCATTTATTTGCTGATTTCCAAAGATTATTCCATTTAATTAAAGCTATTCTTGACATAAACAGACCAGAAGTCCATTTATTACTTACCAAATTTGCATTTTCTAACAATACCCAATCTCAACAGCATGTACAGTAGATCAGTGTGATTCTAAATCATGCTTTTATCTTAGATCATAGGTAAACTGCAGGTTCCAATGAAAAAATCACAAAGGTAAAGGTGAGTTCAGGTGGGATCTGCGTCACGAGTAAGCAATGGCAAGAATTACGTTTTAGGGTGTGATTTCCTCCGTAACATACAGCAGCTGCCGCTTCTGTAGATGGAGCCAAAATACCCACAATGCACCATAATGTGTACATTAACAAGAAAAATGTGCCAGGTGGGGTGACGTGTTAAAATAACACAAGATGTGCCGTCCCTAATGACACACGTGTGGATGTCCAGACAATTGGTACCAGTTGTGTTAGAGATCGGCTGTTATTGAACACATTTTTCACCACGTGATTTCTGAGATTTTCAGGGGGCTCGCGTCGGCCTACGTCTTCATATCCTCACCACAGACTTAAAGTGATGGTGTTCTCCGATGCGGGGAGTCATATAGGCGTTCTTGCAGATGTGCAGGTGCTACTGTTTTGTGTCGACTGGTGAGGATATGATGTGTTATTTAAGAAGAGAGCTCGCTGCCGTCGTATCTGCTCCGATGAAGGTTCTATTGCCGTTTCTGACTTCTTGATTGATTTCATGCCATTTTTTTTGGGAAACACAGACGTTGGTCAGACGTTGCTTTTATCTGCATATTTAGTTTAAGATACAGTCTTTGAATTGATTCAAGATCTATTCAAGCGGGTAAGCAACTCTGGAGAAATCCAGTACCATGACAAATACCATGATATATTACAAACAACAGCGAGTAATGTGACTAATGTTAGCTATGTTGTGGGTTTCGCTAAAGTTCCAGTAAGGACAGAGTTTCCCAACACACCAGCTCCAGACAGCGATGCTCACAACTCCCCCGCTACTATAGCTAACATCACAACATCAGGACATCCTGGCAAACTCGAAGCTTGATGTCCGTGGACGCGGACTGAACGTTAACTTACACACAAATCCTGGCTGGAATAGCGATATAGTGTTGTGTGTCTCGGTCTGATCAACTTGGTTTGTTTCTCATTTGCAGAGCCAGAGCTGCGTACAACCACCAGTTGTTTTTTTTCCCACCGCACTCACAGAGACGAAAGCTAACAGACTGTGGAGAAATGTTCACTGAATTTGAAAGAAAAATGTGTACCAGATTAGAATTGCATGAGCTAGAATCATTTACTGTATCCCGACTTTAACGCCTCAAACGTCGTTCCGGGATCATAATAAGGTGTTAGGACTGAAATGTGTCCAACAGTGCAAATGGAAAAACGGTGAGGAATGTGAATGTTCAAATTAAGAGACACGTCCGTGCAATGTGCGATGTTCGAGTTACTTAAGAGAAAAATCTGCATTCATCAGGAACTGTAGCTCGACGAATGTGCAGAGAGAGAGGCGAAAAAGACAGGGCGTGGTGGGTTACTGATGTTTTGATGTCTAGTGTATCTGAACTGTTGCACAAACACACACAACCGCGCCTCCCACGCATCGACCCGACTCTCCAGACAACAAGTCCATTGCAAAACAGATCGATCTACTTTTTTAGTGAATCAAATCATGAAGCTCACCAGACGTCGCTGCTGCAAAATCCACAATGTTTCACGTCGAGCACTGCAAACATGAGCGCTGCCAAAAAGCAAAACTTCCACCACCAACACCTGTACCTGATTACACTCACTCTCCTCAAATAAGTCTATTTTCATTTGCACCTGAGATGAATGGCGACCCCCCTCCTCCTCAGTGCTCGGAGGTATGTGAGGTAAATGGATACTAATAAACACAACTAAAAACACTCTGATCACTATCAGTCCACGCAGTCCTGTTTTTAGCTGCGGCGAGCAGCTCCATATAGCGCGCTGCGTCGACTGGTCGGTCCCAAAAACTCTTCCACCCTTCGGCGGCGGGTTTTTGCCTCACTAGGCTGAAATTTGCCGTGAAGGTCAAATCTTTTCACGGTTGTGTGTGAGTGTGAGTGTAAGCACGTACATGGCTGCAGCACGATATAATATGATGAACACAATGAAATTGTAAAACGGAAAATGTCCCTCTCACGGTTTTCTGAAGAAAAAAAAAAGAGATTGAATCCTGTATGTTGTCACAGAAATCACAAAACAATCTGTAATAATTCACATTTACACCATTTAGAAGCTGCCCTGTGCTGTTTACAACACTAAATATCAAATATAATAAGTGCCATAAACAAAATGATGAAATCAGAGCTATGTATTGTAAATGTGGGTTGAATTTAACATTATTCATGGTGTAAAATAGACGACTGACCACGTCTGAAATCTGTCTGCTCAACCAGGGAAGCATTTTATCTCAACTCTTCATCGTTCTTTTCCCTTCGCTCCCTCTGAGTCCTCCTGTAAAACAGCCACATGTGCTCCCGGTTGCCTACAGTAACTTCTCAGAAACATAAATAGCAATAATGGACGTTATAATGGGTTCAACCTCCTGACTTCTACGGTTCAATTTTCCCGCTCTGAAACATCTTAAAACCTTTTTCAGTCGTATGTAAAAAAAAGGAGAACAAAAAGAAGAAAAGAAAAGGTGGTTGCAGGGTGGTGTGGGGGGAAAACATAAATGTCAGTGTGAAGTGATGAATTCTGACAGCAGGTCAACCTCACGTGCCCGCAACCAGCGTTTGACCCTTTAGACCTGAAATTGGTATCGAACTTCAAGCTGTTCTGATGTATTAGCATCAAAAACCTCCATTCAAGACTCATTGTGATTCTGTATCATTTTAAGCAACAATAATGTCAGGATTTTTGCACACACATTGCATAAATATATTTCAACATTTGTCTCCTCCATTGTCTGAAGACTTCTTTGCAATGCTTGAGCAAGTATCTGACATATTACAAAATAAAGAGTTCATTCTAGGATTTCCACAAAGTTATGTACTTTTGAACCAGTAGTCTTTATGATGGGTTATTCATCTTACAGGCTGTTATTTTTTAATTTAGCATGCCAGTTTCTACAAACTACATTACTGTTATTTCATTCAAAATGTGTTATATGTATTATTAATTGGCAATTGTCAGTCTGGCTTTGCTAAACCTGCTATTTGAAACAGTGTAATCTTGCTGTCACAAGCTGTTAAGTTGAATGAGAGTCAGCGGTACCTAATGGCTCCATGCAGCCCCTCTAATTATTATATAACGTCTCACCTCTGGCCGGCTGACGGAGGCTGTGTGGAAACGCCGGAGCCTAAAAATGACGGTGTAATTGAGACCGGATCCTCGTCTATTAGTCCTAAATTCCTGAGGAAATGCCAGACACTGGTGAGCATGAGGGTCACTACATACCTGTGTGTCTGTGGTCTGATTGTTTTCAAAAGGGTTTTATAAGGACTCATTAACCATAAATCTGGATTCGAGGAAAATCTCCAACCACTGTGGAGAATCTGCCAGTGCAGATCTTAACAAGGAGCGACACGACAATTCAGCCACTTAGAACTTTGAGACACGCGGAATAAATAAATAAATCATTGGCGATCCAACTTGTCCTGTGGAGTGATATTATTAAAGGGTTTGATTTCTGGATTTTGAGCAATGGAAGAAAGAGTTGTTGTGACAGGACAAATATTGCTTCCTTAACGTTGACAGAAGTGGCTGAATGCTGTAAAACGGTAAACGGAATGCTGCCTCTTCGTTTACTATTTATCCTGGATTAGATCACATAAATTATATTGTTTCATTTTCATACAGAGAAGAGACGACTTGTACTGAGAATCCTGTTTTTGTCTCTTTTATTATCCAAGGTTGAATAAAAATAATAATAAAAACCTCAGCTCTTTTTTTTACCAACACTTGCAATCTATTGGAGCCCTGAGGTAAATAATAATGACACATTTATTACATTTAAATTTTGCAATTCTAGTTTATTTTTTTATGCTAAAAAAGACATTTAAATATGTTACACTAAATGTACACATTGTGTAATTCTAGTACATACATTAAATACTGACAGGGCTAGGCTACCATGCACATCATCAGTCAACGGTAGAAAACTGATTTCACAGCCCTGAATCTGCGTTTAAAGTTTTTCCAATGTACTCACCACTTTGCTTCTGCACAACACCAGACCCCATCCTGATCACCTCACATAGCAAGGATATCACAATGGCGAAGAGTTGCAAATGCATCTGGGCTGCTGGCAAGCGCCCGCTTCAGCGCCAGGCTGCGGACATCTGCAGGGACTCCAGGGGTGGCAGGTTGAAGATTTAGTTCCACAGCAAGGGACAGAAAGAGGCAAGAAAGGGAAAGGACAAAAACAGGGAGGGGGGGGGTAAAAAAAAAAAAGATGATGGAGATGAAGTGGAGAAGATCTTGTGGGCCCAAAGCAGCGATGAAAACGATGAGAGTGAAGGTGAGAGGAGAGGCAGAGGAGAAAATCCTCCTTCTTCTTTGTCCTGTTTCACGCAGAAGATTTAGGGCTAGGATGAGGACACAGGCGCCCAGAAACAACAAAATAAGAGCGCAGGAGTCTCTGAAAGACTGGAGGTGAGGAGAGCAGAGAGCCTCGTCTGCTTCCCCAGACTGGCAGCTTGGAGGGAAAACTCACCATTTAACTACCACTGTCAAATTTGCGATAAACGAGCTCCACTTATCCCGTAGCCATCTTTAACCCTTTATAGGGTGCGCTCTCAGGGCCTAAGTGGTTCCATATTTCCAGCTTGATCTTTAGCCCCCTCCTCCTGGCTCTATCTATTGTTGTTCCGTCTCTTCTTTTTATTATCCTCTGCTGGGCAGCATTGTTTTCTGTGGCAATCCCATTAAATGCGGGCAGTCAGTTAACTTAATTTGACCACCCTGAGAGGAAGAAAATACAGCTGGAGAACCTCATAACTGAGAGTTCAAAATTTGATTACAGGCCAGCATGTTTTTGCAATTGATTTGTTGTGCCTGTTGAGGTAAGGAGTCAGGTACAGAGGAGGTCTGCGATATATATATATATATATATATATATATACAGGATATATATATGCTCTTATATATAAGAGAAATAAACTAATTATTGAATTTATGTTGAGTCTATCCTACACAAACAGTAGTAAAAAATGTAATAAAATCCATATGCAAAAGAATATTTACAGCATCACCATGTAAACCGTGGTCACTTATATACTTTGCACCTTTTAGTCTAAGAACATGACTGTGAGCGGTAAAAGTACATTACAGTACAGTATGGGAAATATATCGTATAGTTCATATACTACTAATATAATAATTCCTGCCTGGATTATATTCTGTGGCAATGTAAGCGTATTGTTTCTGGTCTTTTAAGTTACTTTTTTCAGCCCTAACAGAGAGCTGAGCATAAATCAAATTCAATTATGTTGTTATGAGTGTATTCTGAGAGCAATTTAAATTGAAGTCATTAGTGGAAATTTGAATAATATGTTCAGTATTTTTGTGACTTGGCAAATACACTAATCATTTCATCTCATTACACTGATAGACATAATGCTGCCAGATGCATTTTTTGCAAACATGTATTCTGAATTGGAAATAAGTGGTTGCTTTAACGTATTACGTATCACGTAATCTTCTAGAAGACAAACATTCTTGCTATGAGAAATGACATAGAGAGCGCAACAGAGTGAAATGTATACATACTCATATATATTGAAATATCTAAATCGGTAGAGGTGTCTTTTGAGAAACAACACAATAAAACCAACCCGAACTGATCATTTGATTGCCTCAGATGTGGAAAGGTTATACGGAGCACACCATAAATAAAATGCTCTTTCTTTTGAAAGATATATGTGTGTTTCAGTGTTTTAGCTCCATAGGCCAAAAGCTCGCACCATGTGGTCGCAGTGTTGTGGCTTTGACTTTGACTCACGACTTCGGTTGCATGTTACCCTCTCGTGTTTGCCCTGTCTCTCCGTCCTCTTTATTCAGGGCAACTTTAATGTTTAATGTCATGTCTCTATTTAGACTAATTTTCTTCAGAACTAAAACTGACTTACGGACTGATTCACTGCATCCTCATTACCAGATCAAAGATGCAGTTTTATGTACTGGAGAAAAACTTTGTTTTCGTGCACTCCGAGAAGCAGCTCTGAAAGATCTTTGAGGAACCTTTTGGGTTCTCTGGGTGACACGAGCAGGAGTTTGTTTGACAGATCTCTTAATAATGTTTTTATGAACTCAGTATCCTCTGATGGATTACAGAACTTTTAAAAATATAGCATGCACACATGCCTAAAGAATTACATGCACACTGCTGTTGAACCGAACGTCTCAAATGAAACAGGAGTGTTTTCTTCTGGCAGTCAGGGTGGCCTAATGGTTAGGAAGAGCCCATAAAGGAAAGGTCACAGGTTTGATGTATGCAGCAGTTAATGGAGCCATCTCTGAAGTGCCTTTGAGCAAGACACTAAATCCTGCCGCTTCTTGTAACTTGATCAGGGTAAAGACACCAGTTAAAAGCCTGAAATGAAAGTCCGCAGCCAGTACAGCACTATATGATACAAAAATGACAATTTGTTTGAAATTTCAGTTTTTCAAATAATGCTTGTTAAAGTTGGACTTTTAGTTTAACTGCTCAGGATCCGTAGTTACAAGGAAGATACGACGACGACGTTGTTCTCGTGTGAACGTGCTTTTAGCGTTTGTGTAGCCGAATGTAAAAAAACTAATGAAATGAAATGGTAAAAAAAAAAACAAGTTGTCAGTCTGCAAAAATGTCTCGTTTCTCTGAAGTTCAAATAGAAATGACTTTATTGAGATACGAGGCTTTAATTTGTTTTCCTCCCCACACATTTAGCAACAATGGAATCCCTCTCGTAACTGTCCGCTTTAAACCCCGGTTGTAATTTTTATTTAGATGTTTTGTAGCCACAGACTTTTTACGGGGTTGGACAGAGTAAACTGTGGCCTGTGGTGAAATTAGAACAAGATTGAGAGATGTTAGGAAAGACGATCTTTTAATGGTATCTGGAGAACTCTGCTAATAGGGAGTTCAGCGCTGCTTGGAGAGTCGGCTATTCTGAACACGATTAAACAGATGATGGTGGTTGATTTTTATTAAAGAGCTGAGTAATCTTCTTTATGCCGACACGTTAAGGGAACAGTTTGATGGTGGTCTGAACAGTGTTTCAGGTGCAGAAGGCAGCTTTCTCCATCAATCTGATGGGTAGCAGGTAGTGCGGCAACCTCTGTGGCTGTGACGTGAAGCCAATGCAGAGGTGCCAAAACATCGCATTTCCTCAAATGGCCACTAGAGGCTGAGTCATTCATATAAGCATATGTGGAGCCAGTATTTGGTTTGTCCCTTCTGGGCTGCTGTAGAAACATGGTGATTCAACATGGTGGACCCTGTGGAAGAATGACCTGCTCCCACTGTACCTGTAGAGACTCATTCTAAGGTAACATTAACATAAAAAAATAAATTAAATATTACACACTGGACCTTTAAAACCAGCATGGTTATGAGGCAGCGTTCACCTGCAACACATTTATAAATCAAACAAACTTAACATACTTTCTACTATTAGATTCTTCATGCTTTTATTTCAAATTTAAACAGACTTCACTGATCTCCAAGGCTTGGAACAAACACAAGAAACAAGACCAGAGATGGATGTGGTAACAGTTACAGGTAAGTAAAGATCCGTTCATGTCTCTCAAAGTCAATAAAAACTTTATAGAAAAAGCTAAATTGGAGAGTTTAGTTACATCAGTGTAAGAAAGCTATCTTTCATTGTAAATTGTTCCTTATTAAAAAATAAATCAAAATGGAACTGGATTATTAGGAGGTTGCACGTCAGCGTTACGTGGCCACTGCTGTGCATCTCCCCATCATCTTACAAAACAGGAATGTCATGCAATAATGGGAAAAATATGTTTTATAGAGAAGGGAATACAAAAAAAACATATAAACAACTCACTGAAGTATGCACAGTTCAGGGGATTAGAGTCCAAAAAACAATTAGGTGAACGGCCGTAAAAGAGTCTGCACGCTCACCGAACAGAACAACAGCATCGTGATCTGTGTTACAGAAATGCTTCGCTGCACGCATTTCCTGAGTCTCAAAGCGAAAGAAAGCTCCAGAGTTTTTCGTCAAATGGCTGAGTGGAAGAAAAAAAAGAAAACGACAGTGGAAACTTATTCCTCACAGGTGCTTATTTCCACAAAGAATAATCAGCATCATGTTGAGTAAACTGTATATCTTGAACGCATCTAAACAGGATGCACTAAATACAAAGTACTGAACGGTTAATTTGAGCTGCCACATGTTTGTGGAAACATTTTTATAAATCTCGACAGTGTGTTCGCAACTAAATAGGAAAGGTTATTAAAACGCCCAAGCTGCTATTTTCCGTACGGACTGACAGACTTTTATTAAGCCTACGGACACACGCTCGGCCATCTGTTGACAGGCAGCCACTAAACACATTGTTAGCACACACTTAACTCCACAGATACACACGGTCGGTGGCCGATTCGGTCACGAGGGTTAGAGGGTGAAGCCTTTTCCTCGCTGTGGTGGTGTTTCACCGCCAGTATTAGCTGCAGGGGCCCGTAGTCGCTCCACCATTCCCTCTTGAAAACTTCATTCCTGCAACACGTGTGCCAATTTGTACTTTCAAAAACGCCTTTTGCACATTTATCACATCTATTTGCAGATTTATCTTTTTGATAAATTCGGTGATTCGAACCGTGATGTGGAGTTTTGAACACGTTGTGTCTGTTATAAGAAATGTACAGTGCAACCGTCTACGTGTGAGTGAGTGGTCACCCTTCATAGATCAATCTAGCGAGAGGACAAATGTATTCATTCAAATCATCTAACATTTCTTTGTCATGTACTGTAAATTGAAGCCATTTGGTGAAGCCCTCCGGGAAGGCAAAGATGGAGCCGCGGCACCACAAAGCGCAGCGTATGTTATAAACTTTATTCAAGGGGCTTTCAGTGGTTTCAGTCAGAGCAACATTGTGTACATAATTTGTTGCCCATTTGGAGCCCATAGCCTCAGGATTGCAATACCACTGCTGCTGTCCATTTTGATTACTTTACTTGTGTCTACAAGTTTGCTAACAGCCAAACACCAAGAAAGTTCAACAACAATACGTAGAAAGCCAACCGATATTACCGTGTCCAACGGCAAGGAGCCCGGCTCAGCGTCTGTTTTTCTGCCTTTTATTTCACAAAGCTCTTGCCAACAACCAAAAGCCAGTCCAAGATTTATTCTTGTCTGGCGGCCTCAGTCGCTCTCTGTATTTTCTGTCGTCTGCCATGCTCGGCTTCTGCTGAGCCCAGTCACGTTAAGCCTGGCTCTGGTTCTGGTGTCCATACTGGCATCGCTCCCTGTCTGCATTCCCCCCTGCTCTGGGCCTGAAACCCTCCTTTCCCCCCCGATGGTTTCAAAGCGCCTCTGCCTACCAGTGTAAACATTCAACCGGTTCTCTGTGCTCCCAGTCCAGGAAGCATGACTAACTAACTGAGCTAAGTAGCTAAAGGCAGCTACAATTAACGGTAGTTTAAAAACTCTGTAGGCAGAGCGGCTGGAGGACGAGAGGGAGAGTCTGAAACATTTTCTCCCTAAAATATAATCCAGTTTATCCAAAATCATTGTAATTGTTGCTGGTGTCTGACTTTGTGCCATAATCACATTGTAGGTTACATGTGAAATTATTCTTCTGCATTTAACCCATCCAGTTGGCACCTGTCGGAACACACATGCACATGCAAAGGATCATACACATAGTGGCAGTGATTTGCAGCGCCAGGGAGCAGATGTTGGGGGGTACGATGAAGGAAATGTGTTCCCAGACCACGCTCAGCAGCTGCCCCAACCCAGAACACTTATGAGGTTGCGACTCACACCGTCACAGTAACATGCATCCAAAAAACAGCTCCCTAGCTGCTGAAACCCGGGATCAAACCAGGGACCTTTAGATCTTCAGTCTGTCACTCTCCCAACTGAGCTGGTCCGGCCTCAGTGTATGGGGCTCTGAGTGGAAACGGCAGACGTATCTAATCCAGCATCAAACTGACCAAGACCATGACCTTTCCTTAACATATACTAAATGATATAAACCCAATTCTTTGGACAAAGGGTTGCCTTTCTCATGGATGGACATGGTTGTATGTTCAAATTAAATATGGCGTCACAATTCATTCTCATGTTGTGAATTTAAGATCTTAGTAGCTTGCAGATATTGGTAAAGAACAGTGTTCAGAGTCTTTTATCATAATGCCATCATACACAAGACCCAGAATAAACTGGAGCCAAAGACTCCTGGACAAAGATATAGATGCAATGCATTCAATGTTTTTTAATATCTGTGTGCCTAAACAAGAGTCTAACAAATAAAACATTTGTGTTTCACACTTACTGTAAGCTAAAGAAATATTTCATGGTCCTACATTTTCAATATTAAATTCTTGAGCCTATTGAATCACAATCAAAGGCTGCCTCAGCTGCTCTCTCAGCTCAGGAGGAAATGCCCAGGTGAGCTTCCCTCCTCTTTATCACAGACTCTGCCCTTTTACCTGGGTCCTGTTGCTAGACTTCCTATTATCCTCCCTTCCACACATACACATTTATTAAATTCATTTTTGATTGACTTGCCTTGTTGTCATGCTCGTGGTGATTTGCTTGGGGAAGCTCGGAAACACGTCATTACTTCTCACCACTGAATTTAAATAAATCACATTGGTAGTGACAGAGTGTGAGAACTGTGAAAACGTGATCGAGTTCAGTTTTTCAGCGTACAAAGTTGCCCACACACATACACAGCAATGCACAAAAATAAAAAAAAATGAATGGACTTCCTTACTGTGCTTCCCCTGTGTGAATGAACAGTCAGAAAAGAAAGAAGCACCCTACAAACCCTTCAGTGTGACTCTAACCATTTCCCCCTCGCAGTGGGTAGATGAATGAAACCAGCAACGGAAGGAAATTTTCAAAGGCGAGGTCATGTAGAGTTTGCTTGCAGGCATGTGTTTGACTGTATCCTTGCGTGTGTGCTTATATGTGTGTGAACATATATGTGAAACCAATTGAGTCGGTGTCTTTGTGGCTTTAATCCTTCATCCGATAAAGAGCTGCTGTGGAGGTTTTGGAATGTGTCCACCATCGAGTTTTGTTTCGGGTGTTCTTTGATGCAGTCACTGTGTGTGTGTAGTATATTGAAACTGGATGGCAACGGAAAAAATATACTTTTATATATATTGTTACGACAAAAAAATAGTATACTTCCACATGGTTTCTGACTGGCAGGTTTGTCTGATCGTTTTTGTTTTCAAGGCAGCCAGTCCTCCTTCATCCTTTTCCAGTAGAAAAAACATGACAGATCAGTGTGGCTACACTCAGCAGCAACACCGTTTTGGTCTGTTCTTCAGGCAGCTTCAAATCCCAACAGAAGCATTTCAGAAGTGTTTACCCGACATTACCAAGTATGGCTAAAGCAGGCTTTAGCTAAGCCGCGGCGCAGCTTAGCTACGTCCTCTGCCCGGCAGTAGCTCAGTCCATAGGGACTTGGCTTGGGAACCGGAGGGTAGCCGGTTTAAGTCCCACATGGACCGAAAATATGGAAGGAGAGGTGCCAGTTCACCTCCTGGGCACTGCAGAGGTGCCCTATGCCGTTGTACTGCATGTGTGTGTGTCCAGGTTAAAATGCATGTAAATAAAAAATAAAAAACTAGAGTGAAAAAATAATTTCCCTATTGAGGGATTAATAAAGTATATCTTCTTCAAGTCACACCGGGCACGTGTTGGCAGCGTAACGGCAGCGGAGCGATCCAGGCCGTATTCACGCGTGAGAATTCCGAATGTACGCGAGACCGCGAGATCCCACGATAAACTGTGTGTACCAAGGAAACAACAACAACAGCAAACAGCTGACTTTGCTTCTCCGACGTGGAGGAGAAGAGAAAGCATCTGTTGTGTCATAAACTATTGTGTGTTGCCACCGCTCATGACGTAAAGTTCATGTGAAGTTGTGATAAGCTACATGAACTGCGTATTGTGTTTTATTTTGAAAGGGGGCGGAAGTTTTTTATGTTGATTCTGTGTCGGATTTCCTGTCTGGTCACAGTGCTCTGTTGAAATTTACGAGGTTTAGCAGCAATAGAAATAGAAATGCTACGCTCCGCGGCGCACCCTGTATGAGTGCTCTCATTGACTAGACTGGCAGCGATCAGCTCCGGTGATGCCGCTTACGTCCCCTGTGTGAAGAGGCCTTAAGTTACGAGATATCCCAATCAACCTTTTCAATACACACACCAGCATTTATTTCACTGAACATCTTTACAATGCATCTTTTCCAGTAATCACCAACTGGCGCCCTGCAAAAAATTCTGGCCTGCCAGAGTACAATCACTCTGTAACAGAGATTAGATATTAGATATGTGCATAGAAGAAGTGCTACAAGTGGAAACGCCAAGATTCCCCCGTTATGGCTAACTAAGGTTAACTAACAGCAGCTACTTTTCTTTCAGTCAGGAAAATACAAAGTGGTGAACAGTCAGAGGACATCACAGGGGAAATCAGAAAACATTTAATAGTATAATAGTTAAAATCAGTAAAATAGTTGGTGGTGTGCATCTTCGAGCCAGCGTTACGGACCTCTCCCGACCCTGGGGTGCAGGATGAGAATGGCAGAGCTTATATTATTGATATGAATGTTCTTTGATCGACCAGCTTGGAGAAATCACATAAACTTGGAGCCAGCAAAAGTCACTTATAGTCATCCTAACTTTAACTCACATATATGAGTAAAATGCTTGCAACACAGGCAGGCTGAGGTGGACAAAGCACATTAGACTACGGTAATGAAAGTATCTGCCTTTTTATCTGGTTTATTTTAGTCAATCAGTACATTTTAAATATGCCAAGATCAGCTCAGGACATTACTATAAACACAGACCCAAAAACCAGACTGAGATACATATGATAATCATTATTGATTCATCTTCCAGTGTTGGATTTCATAGTAGTGGCTTCATGTATATCTGTTTCTCATCATCTTAGAATCTATTATATCTATACTGTTACGACCTTGGCTCAAATGGAAGCGACAGAAGGAAGGAAAGAGTTGGATCAGGGTTATAAAGTAAATAAAAAGATCACAAAGAATAAACAAAGCAGTCGAAGTGGAGGTGGATCCGGTGATCGGATAGAAGGAATGAGTTGATTTGGAGCTTCCTGAAACAAAGAACGGAAGCCAAGTATACAAGAAACTACATTAGTCATAACAGATACATGCATACGTGGGATATCTTCTTGGCTCGTTGTTTTAGCAACATTCGCACACTCAGTTTCCAGTTTGTTAGGTAATGGTGTGGTCTGATACAACAGTTGTGCAATAAAACATTCCTTCATGATGATGCAGTGTTTTAGAGAAGGGTTGACTTTAAAGTTTGCGGTTATTTTGGAAGCTGAAGCTGTTAACTGAGAAGTGTTTCTAATAATTGCTCTGTCCTCATTTACAGAAATTGGGGTAGGACAAATTATTGGAGACACGTCAACTGTGATCAATCAAAATAAACTTTTGTGCAAAGTGACGCTATAATGTGGAAACAGGAAATGCCAAACCATCACCACACATTGGAAGCAGACATCTCAACCATCATTGTATGCTGTGACATTAAGATTTAGTTGAAAGAGGACAAGGTGATTCTGAGTTTGACACATCGCAGATTCATTTTCTCCGATACGTTACTTCAAAAACAGGCTCCGATAAATTTGTTCATTTGACACTTGTCGGGTAACACCGTCCGCTAATCTGCTTTCCCTGCGGACGATTCGCCGTATAAAAGAGATGAGAAAGGGGAACAAAAGAGAGAGGGAAGGGATGACAGCTGATGAAGAGAAGGATGGAAAGAGAAGAGAGTGAAGGCTGCTCTGCGGGGGGAAAAAAATGGAGGGAGAGGTGAAAGAGCGAGAAGTGATCAGAAAAGCTGGCCCGCGAAAGAGAGAGAGAAGAGAAGCCGGGGGGCTCCACGAGGCCATGACCACAGGCTAAATGTGCAACAGATGCTCAGGGTGTGTGTGCGTGTCTGAGTTATAGGCTGTTTAGTGGCACCCCATGGCAACACAAGTTTATCTGCACATCGTATCTCTGACACCTCAACTCCTGGCTGGTTTCCCCAAGGACCGACATCACTGGTCAAACACAAAAAAACACACTTATAACACACACAAATACACATGCAGCGTTTTACAGACAGATCCTGTACATACGTTTTTCCATTAGACTTAAGGTTGGATCTGAAATATCAAAGTTATGATAAGTCACATATATGTAGGGCATTTTTATAAAGTTAACTACACTTTTGTTCATATCCCAGTGTCAGATAACCTTCTCGAAATAAAAAGCCTTTGGGTACATCCCAGTTCTTCCTATCAGGAGCTTCAAGGAAAGTTTAAACACTAGTGTCATTTTCTACCAATATACAAGGGGCATGCAGCAGTGATAAAAGCCTCCACGTGGAGGACTTTCTGCCCCACTGCAATGTTTCCTACATGTGGGCATTAAGAAGCAAATTCAGCTCATTTGGTAACACTTCACTTTGGAACATTTTCTTGGAAAGTATCGTTTCTTGAGTGGTTTTTGCTCGATACATCAGAAGAATTTTGTCAAATGATCTCAACCCTATGGTGTTTTCTAAGAATGGAGAGTAAAACCAAATCTTTAAATGCAAACAAAAGGTGTGTGTGACTGAGGACGAGACAAATATATCGGTACTTAATGTAAAATGCCTCACAAACAAGGCTGGTATGGAACCCATATGACCAAAATGTGACTCTAGCAACAAGTTTTCAGTATTGGCAGTGAATGGTTCATCAGATTCTTGTATGGAGACTGTTTACGTATTCTTTGATCAGATATTGATTGACCTGAATTAGAAAACATTTCCATCTCCATTCATTTCCTTTGATATTGTTTCTGTCTGTCTTGTTTGTACGTCTTGTCCATGTCTGTGTGTCTGTCCTACTCACCTGCCTGATTACCTCACCACCTGTTCCTGATTCACTAATCAATCACTGCAGTATAAAAGACTCTTCCTCCCAGATTCTGGTTTCTGATTTTCTGTCACTGTAGTGGTAACAAGTGCTATGGCCAACTTTGTACCTTAGAAACATTGCTTGACTGCTGGACTAACTTCTATGCTTCAGGAAAACTCAGTCAGCCATCCTCCTACTTGTCAGCTCAGGTAGTGGTAGCTGATGACTCTGCTAAAGCTGATGGCGGACGAAATGATGACGTTCAAACAGTTACATAGTGCATGAAAGGGCTCATGGGGTGCGAGAAGTCAGAATAACAAAGGCACCATTCAACCTGCTACATGTCAGGGTTGCATCAAGATGATAATGAAGTTGTTATTTTAAGGTTGCAACATTACATAATGTTTTAGACAAACTAACTGTGCAAAGCCAAAGTCTAACAGTTGCTTTTTAATAGTGTAGTGAGAGTGATGCGAAGCAGCGGCCAGCTAACAAGCTGTGCCTGTTATTGATTGGCTGATGGGGGTGCTTTGAAAACAGCAACTAATTGCTATGGTGGAGCCAAGACCCAACTGAAATAAAGGAACATTACAGATGCTACCATTATTGTACATATGATTGCAATTTGTTTTCCAGCATTCAGTCTTATTTATGCACTTATTGCCAGTGCCCACAGTGAAACTCACTCGTATTTCATTATGGTTGCACCTGTAAGATTATAGTTGACAATTAAATTAAATGGAAACTGAATTGAAAGTGTTGACTGCAGTTAATTTAACAAGCAAAGGTAATTTAACAAGAGTTATAGAGAACCTTGTATGGGGCGATGATGGTCACTCAAAAGAAGTCAACGTTGAATTTTGGTTTCTGGCATGACAGAAAGAGCAATCCGCTCCATATTTAACTCTTTATACTACGTCACCTGACTTTGATGGCACGTCAAACTACATATACCTAATGTGTCACAGTCTGAAGCTTAGGGCACCAATTAAGTGGCGTTATTTGATGAGTTTGTAGTGAGAACAGGCTGGATATTCACATATACTCAACATGCTGTACTATAGTGCTCTTCCATTTGTATCTTTCATTTCAGCATTGGATTAAAATGTATCTGTTTGGCACAAATTGCCTTTGATGACTTTTAAAACCTGCTTCACAGTGCCAAGAGATAACTGCTGCTTTACTATAATCATAAAAACTTCATTTAACAGTCTCATTAAAAAATAAAAAATAAATGCACATTTAACATGCAAAGAATTATAATCCAAACGCATGTGAACATCCACATGCACTTACACACACACACACACACACATACATGCACACCTTGGACTGAAAGAGACACCCCGTCTTTAAAGTCATCCATCACTTGAACCTTTGAAACAGATACACCCTGGAGAACAGTCGGCTGTGTTTATTTCCTGCCTTGATGTCTAAAGATAAAAGACAAATGTAAAAGAGCTGAAATTGACAGGTGCTCAGTTCTTACTAATGGGCCCTGAAGAGTAATGGCAGGCAGTGAAAAGGAATGGGAACCCCTAGGGTAAGTATATAGGTTGATATAAAGTATGTCTTTATGTTTTACGCATAGACAGAAGAGCACACACAGACACAGAAGATACTAGCCCTCTCTAAGGCCTAAACATGCACAGTATATATTTAAAATCATGTGTGCACATGCAGAGATATTGATGTAACTTTCAAGAGAATGAGGGGGGAAAGGTTTTATTTGATAGAAAATGTGCCTGGTTTATGGATGCCAGATGCACCAATTTCAACATCTCAGAAACAGATGACCTACTGGGATTTTGGCACTAGTTTACTGAGTGTGGTGTGATAATCGGTGAACACCAAGGTGCTGAGAACACCTTAGTAATCACAGGTCTTAGAAGATACGCTCAAAAAGTGTAAAAAAACATCAGGTCAGTCAAGGGCAACTTTAAACCATTCACACCTGGGCTTTGCCACTGGATGAGAAGTGCCTGGTGCCTAGTGAGGCATCCACATTTGGTTTATTTACTTCACGAATACATTACTCTTGAGCATTCTTAGAAATCTGAACTCTCCGGTTGTAATTATGACTTGGACATAAACAGTTTTTACAAATTGGAAACTGGTAATTACGGTATTATCTAAGAAAGTATGCAAAGAAATATAGTGCCAAAGCCCTTAGGTTTGTTACTAGCAACTGGAAATAGAAAAAATACCTTTTTTTTTGTTTTACCAAAACCAGCACACAAGAAAGAGCGGTAAGGGAGATTTTGCATAAAACTAAATTGTCATGAGCCCATTAGCACAGTAACAGTGAGACAAGTCGTTATAAAGGCCATCTGCCGTCGGCATAAACTTCCATATTTTTTTCCAAGTTTTCCCTTGTGCATGGTTCCTATATCCTTCTGAACCTTTTCCTCTATTGGAAATTTGTATCTTTATTAGAAATTTGAATATCATATCATTGTTTACCTCTAAAACATGAACGTCATATGAAGCCATTTTCAAAAAAATGGACAAAGATGTCATCAGTGGACCTGTAATGGCAGACACCTGTCAATCAAAGCGTCCACACTCTTAATCCTGCAGAATTTTAACCCTTAATGTAATGTGAACAGGTGAGTTGTATATAAATTCACCCTCAGTACAGTTGTCATGAACGGGGAAATTAGCTACAGAGACCAAAACTGTTTTTGTACCAGGCTGTAAACATGTTTATTTCTGCTGTGAAGTTGGACATTTGAACATGGGGACTTATGGAGGCTGACTCACTTCTGGATCCAGCCTCAAGTGGACGTTTGAGGAACTGCAGTTTTCTCCACTACTGCATTGGCTTCACTTCACAGCCGTGAGGTTGCTGCTTGATTTTAATATCAGTCTTCTGATCTTACCCCAACAGAGACCTCTGTGATGCAGTGCTGCAAAACGTGTGATGTGAGTAATGTAGTCAAGTCAGCATCAATCAAGATCATCTCCAGCAATGTGTTGAATCCTCACCTTAAACACTTCATCCTGTTCAGAGAATGTTTTTCTCAGAATTAGCCAGGCGAGGCTCATTTGTCTCACTCTGCTTGTTGTTTAAGCTCGGCTACTGCCTCTCGTGACCCTGATAAGGACAAGCAGAAAAGATATGGATAGATTAATTTATTATATTTTATTCTATATTCTCATAGTGCTGGAACAATACAACTGTATTCAAACATGGGTCTTCTTTTTGTTATTTTGGCCATCATTCCCATACTCTGGGAACATGTCTATGCTAAAACAGAGCCCGACACTGCAGGAACGCAAACAGTTGGACGGTAACACAAGTTTACACAAGTTTAAGGAAACTCCCTGGTTTTATTGCTCATTTGGAAGTTCTGAGTTAATGATGATGTCTGTTTGGCACATCTCTTAGACTGACTTCCTGGTTGAACGTTTAATTTACCGTATTAAGTATGGTATGTGCACACAGGTTTCATATGTCATGAGGGATCTTCACTGACATTTCCAAATGTATTTACTTGGGTTTTACATCTAAATATGAGGTTTAGATATTATGATTGTACTGGAGTTTGTTTACAACCTGTGTGATTGTCTGACTGCTTGTTTTCCCATGGAGCCCTGTTGGATTATGTGTTCTTGTATACTGCTAGAGCTCAGCAATTAACTTCATAAAGCAGTATGAGTAAAAGGTATTCATAATAGTAACGATATGCAAAACTAGGCCTGAAAAACCCCAAACTTGTAAAAAAGAAAAAAAAGAAGGAATTTTCCATAAAATTCATGCTGTCATGGCACTAAAGGTGAATGCCATGTTTAGTACCTGCCTACCAAACAAACCAATGTGCCCGCCATGTATTCATTATCCAAAGGGACCAATAAAAACATTTTCTCGTCAGAGATGTATGGAACAAATCAGATCCTCAGTGCGGTGACTCAGTTTATGCTGGATGAGAAGTGGAGCTCCCATGGAGTCTCCCAACCCAGATTCCTCTTGTGTCGACAAAACAAGCTTGACTCAATCATCTCAGTGGGAAATAAAGGGGCATCACGCAACATTCTCAACACAGGTTTCATGACAAGAGCAAAGAGGGGAACAAAGATACTGCATGCTGTTCCGAAGTCGGAAGAAACAAACAAGCTCGATGTAATCATTTTAGCAGCAGGAGTGCTGCTGCGTGCAGAGTTTCCTACGCCTAAGGGTGCACAAACATCCAACCACCATGCATTAATACAGCAGCAAACAAGCCAGCCTGAAATGTATTAGATGTTTCAAAGTGAAATGATTAGACTAATTAGTTTTGCATTGTAGCACGTAATATAATCTAAAAAATGAAGTGCTTTTTATTGCGATTATGGCTGTAACAGTATGAAACTCGGCAGTCAGCTGGTATGCAGTAAAGGTATTGTTTGGAAAATGGAAAATGAAGGAATGAATACTACTACTAAAAGTTTATGGGGCATCACTTTATTGCTTTTTCTCCACTGGAAAAGGCACCCTCGAGTGCACTGCATCATGTTTTCTCCATTTTTAGGGCACTCATTAGTACAATTCATTGCATTTTCTCCAACAAGGGGCACCCCAGACACCTTTTTCTCCACTTTAAGGGCACACATTATGGACTTCATCACATTTTCTCCAATAAAATTACTCCCTATAGGGAACTTTATTGATTTTCTTCCACTGGATAGACACATTATGGACTTCATCACATTTTCTCCAATAAAATTACTCCCTATAGGGAACTTTATTGATTTTCTTCCACTGGATAGGCATTCCATGAGGCACTGTATCATATTTTGTCCACTTTAAGTGCACCCATTAGTGCAATTTATTGCATTTTCACCAAAGAGGGCCATCCAAAAGATTATTTTAACATGTTTTCTCCATTTTAAGGGCACCTGTTAATGGACCATCGAATTTCTTCCAATGAAAGGTCACCCTAGTGGGTACTTCATGATTTTTCAGGTTCTTCATGGAAATGATGGTTAGAACAGATATGGTTGGACACAGGATGCTGCAGAGAAAGACATCATGTAGCTTTTAATAAAAATACCCAGCCAAACTTTGATTTCTTAGCACAAAAGATTGACTTGTTTCATTGGATTGTTCAGTGCTGGTAGTGGGTCTGTTGAGCGCACACACACACAAACATGACTGCAGGTGCACCATGTGTTGTTGGTTTAATCTGAATGTTGAACTCGACTCTTAAACACAGAGAGCTTAAAAACATGCATTCTTTTGCATGGGTCACTGCCTTCTCTGTCCGTCTTTCTCTGGATATCGCTGGTTCTGCCATCTGGTCTTATCGCTCGCTGCCTCTGTCTCCTTTTCTTGATGACTGTTTTATTTTCTGTTTCTCGCTTTCCGTCTGTTCTCTCTTTAACCTTGGCTGTTTTCCAACCCATAAGTTTACGGGGTCATTTCTGTACTGTCTGTCTTTGATCTTTTGGTGTTTATTATCGTCATTTTCACTTTGGACTTGATCATGATTTGAATCGTTGTTTCTGCTATCAAAGTTGTTATATGAGGTAAAATCTATATTTGATGACCTTATCAGAAACGAGGAGTATTTTTATTTTATTCTTGTTACAAAGTGTGGGATGATAACTGGTGACCTATGGAAACAGGACTACTGTTTGTTTCCTGCACTCTCCCAACTCACATGTCATATCAAAGGAACACATGCAGAAATATTCAAACAGATTCTGATCATGCTGATGGCTTGTTTAAGTAGTCATCATGTCAGACTGTTTGAAATATTATAAATATTTTAACATTCTCGTGTTTTCTGTTCAGTATTTGAAATATGATAGTAAATCATTGTCAAGAAACGATACACCTTCTAGAGACTGCATGATGAAGACAAGTGAAACTTTAAAATCATACTCACTAATTTGATTTGAAAGCTCATTTAAACAAATCATATTACTACTCAAATGACTAGTTTACCTCACTTAAGAATTTTGTTTTTTGGTCTTGTGAGATGAACCGGGGTTTTTAATAGAATAATTATCAAAAGTCAATTATATTGAAGTTCTAACCTGATATTAAGTTCTTTCCCAACCTTAAAGTAAAAGCAAAACAAACAGTTTAAGTAACAGTGAGTCACTGCGTTACTTGGTTGAATTATTGAATATTATTAAACTTGTGTTCGCAAAACACACACACACACACACACACACACACACACACACACACACACACACACACACACACACACACACACACACACACACACACACACACAGAAAGGAACAATAGTGCAGGTTTAAAGGGCTCCCATAAAAGCAGCAGATTAAAACCAGCATTAACATAAGAACATGAGAGAGAGAGGGAGAGACAGCTGGAGAACTAACTACTGGGCAAAAAATTGTGGTATTACACACACACACACACACACACACGTTTACATCATATCCATGATTACAGACATAGGCATGCATTCAGACCCACACACGCTCAGTGACTGTGTGTATAAAAATGATCCAGATGTCAGTGCTGGTCAGAGAGGTCTGCAGAGAACATGAAGTGTGTGTGAAGGTGTTTCAGTGAGAAAACGTGCACTCATAGGGAGGCAAACTAGTTAATTAATGTTCAACGTAATTACAAAGCACACCTTTGAAGTATATGGACCTTAATTTAAGTGTTGTGCAGGTTTTACGAGGCTCAACTCGACTGCTGTGTTTCACAAAGTTTATGTCGTTTTTCTACTGTTCGTCTGTGTGCGGCTGAACAACATGAGACTCCATCATCGGATTCTTGACATTTGTTATTAATACTAATAGATTTTCGTTCATACCATGTGCAGACGGCCCTGAAATGAACATAAGCTTGATAATTCATCTCACAGTACCAACATATCAAGCACACAGTGACTACTGACTGGAGTCAAGAATAAACTACTTAATCATATCAAAATCTCAACTTCTCCTCAAAACATTTATTAGTGATGTAGTTAGTGTCATCTCGAAAAAATCTGCAGCCTCATAAATGTGTGCATTCCCCCCCACAAAACAGCATGTCCTGTCAATCATTTAAGAAAACATTTTATCATGGCATGTTGTGTATGTCTGATTTTAAAAGGAGGAGCAATATTTCGGGTCGTCGACAGAGAACATGAGGAAATCTGTGTCCGTCTCCTTCGAGTTCCCCCGACCACCAAACCACTCTAAAAATGTGTCACATTGCTTTTCACTGGGAACCACCATGACTCCAATACATTAGTATTTTATAAGAAGCAAAGAAAACAATGATATTACCTGATGGTGCAGGTAAGCCTGTCGGTATTAGCAGCTCTTCAACCGTGATTTCAGTGAGACATGAATGTAATGCAAATACAGAAACGTTCATAGTTATTACCTGCGTGCAGTAGGAGTATATAAGAATAATCTCTTGGATTATTTTGATAACTCTAACCCTTTATCACGTGACTTTCTCCAGCCAATCAGTAAATGTCAGGCTATGTCACAGGTAATGTTGCCATGGCTTCAATTGGATCATAACAGGAAGTCGCCTCTTATGAATCAGTAGGCATAATGTAGTCTCTTTTTTTCTTTCTATTTTATGACTACATTCCAAAAGGTGACACACATATGAGATATTATTTTCTGTGACCTTATGAGTCACACATACAGTATGTTTCTGCCAATAATGTTGAAGAATCCTAAAAATTCAATTATCCATGTTATTCGGGTACATTGTGCTCAAGGCTTCCTCATCATCTACAGCACTTGAAGCCAAACTTGAGTTTTCAGAACCTTTCGATAAATATTTTGAAGAACTCTGTGACCCAACACAAGTGGTGTAATTACTGAGTCATAACAGCATAATGATTCATTCCATGGCAACAATCATTTTCAAAAGCAGGTGCACATTTTTTTCCATTTGATTAAGTAACAAATATCATGAAGTGCTGAAATATTCCCTGAAGGATGCCGCCCTCTGCTGCTCAGTGATGAGCGGTGCACGTTGACTCTTTCAGTCTAGAGCTCTAATTAGTCCATTATTACTAAAATAAACTTTAAATTCTTAATTGCAGAGACCCCCACTGACATAATTAATTCATTGGCTCCTAAAACTGAGCCAATACAATATAATACTTAACCCCAAACCACACACTTACACTAAATTCAACTCCGAGCCTGAAGCCTCAAACAGAACAGAACTGAAGCCGGACAGAAGTAACACCGAGAGATAAAAGAGCTCAAACACAGGCGAGTTTCTGACGCAGCATCTTGAAATCTCAGAGGGATATAAAGCATCATCGACTCCAGGGGTGCTCAGAAGTTTTAAGGGGGCCAAACTGAAACTTAGTGATGGGTCAGGAGGCAAAAGCAAACACTTTGTGTTTTTAAGCTGCAGAATGGTCTGAGGAACCTAAGTTCCATTAATTAACTGACTACCTGTGCAAAGAATCATTCTACCCTCCATGCTCCTCTTATAAAAAATAATAAATAATTAAGGATCAGTTAGGATAAACAGTATTTTCATCCCACAAAAATAACAACCACACTTCTCTTAAAGATACAGTGACGCTCATGTACTGTAAACTTGTTCATTTTATTTATTAATGACGAAGGTGTCCAACAGATGGCGGTGTTGTCTGAATATTTCTCCAGTTCCAAGTCTTAGAACTTCTTTCTACAGAATGCAGTTTGCCTGATGATTGATTAGTTTCATTTATATAATGTTATTCATGTTTTCATTCATATTTAATATTAGAATCAGCTGCTCTTGAATAACTCACAAACCCTCTCCTTACATCAGGTACATTAGTGTTCCTTGTATAGTATAGTATAGTATAGTATAGTATAGTATTATTATCTCTGGCTTTTCTATTTCCAGGTTAACACGCTAAAACATCCACCTCGACGTAGCAGCACTGAATGTGTAGTGACCTTTATGAAGTCATCATATAATAAAGTCCTCAGAACTTTTCAAGGTCCCATGAATCTACTACAAGCAGAGTTGAAGATTTCTTACCTTTATGCGATAAGATGGCTGCAGCAAAGGGACACGGGTCAGAATGCTCTTACCTGTACCAGACTTTGACTCTGACTACATAACTACACTTGAGACAGTAACTAGTTCACAATCAGTTGAAGTGCAACTCATGAGGACTCTGTCTACATGCACGGCTTGCCTTGTAATTTTGATTTAATTGCTCTTGTATAGTTCCTACTTCTTTTTTCATTCTTATTTTTATTTTATTTTACATACTTCTAATTAATTAAAACTGTACTTTATGTCCCTCATAATATGGTATCGAGTATACAGAGTATGCAGCATCATGAATTTGCTGCACTCCTATTTAACATGTTGAATGTAGGCAGTGGTGCTCACCTGCAGCCACCAGCCAGCTCGAACCTGTTGGTCCTTTTTATCCGAGGACATTTCTCCCATCACTGTTTTATCCCTGAACAAGATGAACTGGTTTGTTTTCTGAGTGACTGACCTCGAACACTAACAGGTGAGAATCAGAGAAAAAACCCTGCTCGGATGTCAGAGGCATTCGACTCTTGTCAAGCCAAATCAAGTGAAGTCCTTTGACTGGCTGAGAAAATGTGGAAGGACAAACATAGTGAGAAACTTTCCTCTCTGTCTAACAGTCTAACAGCTGCTCGAGTGGACTGGCTCGGTTCTGCTGGGCAGCTACCAGGTGTCGACATGTGAGAGTGAACAAATGTGAATTAAAGTTCTGAGAGGGAAAAAGAAAGAAACATTCGAATGGATTTTTCTGCAAAACAAAGAGGATAAATCTGTCATTTTACGTGCCCAGCTCACTGGCATATCAAAGCTCTTCCACACACAAAGACATTATATCAACTATTTAAATATTCCCTACGGACATGGTATAAAAACGGGATGTTTCATTGGCCAGAGGGTGTGAAGTGTATATATAGATAAGTGCACAGCTTAATGTAGTGTCCTGCACACTGTTCTACTTAAACGTGCATTGGCATACACACTTTGTACAGTCATCCCTTTTTAATGGACTGGCTACAAACCCATGCACAGCCCGATGAATTTTAATGCTGTGGTAAGAGAAGGGAAGTTATGTCATTGGTATTTGTGACACACTCTTTAGCTGTACTGTAGTTTACCGTGCACTGACTACCAGTCTATCTTTCTGTCTTTCTCTGATAAGCAAACACAGAGTGTATTTAGCCTCCTCTTCCTCTTCCTGAGAGGTTTATTGACCTCCAGGTCACGACAGCTTCTCTCTGTTCCAGGAAGAAATATCCCAATCTGGATCAAAGAAACATCTGGATGATGAGATGTCCTCCAGACTCATTATGTCTTCTTTATTTCATCTTAACAGACAGCCCTTAGTCTGTTTTTATTAGCATAGTTTGCTTTGTGTGATGATTTGTCATTCTTTTATTCTTTCTCTGAATGAGACAAATTAACTGGACCAGACTGGTCTGACTGCCTGAAATCAGACAGAATTGTCACTTAGTTACTCTTTAGTCTGACGTCGTCTCCATTCTAAACGCTACGATGCTGATGCGTAGCCGTACCAGAAAACCAACCTGGTATTATCAAATGGCGTATGAACAAGACACTAACGTCTTTTTTGCTTTTCATATCTGATTTCTTGCCATATTTGCGAGAAAAACATTGCTAATGGTAAAAGAAGAAAAAAAAATCCAGTGAGTTTGTGCAGAGTGAGAAAGTCCATATCTGAAGGATGTTGAGGTGGATGGATGGATGGATAGATGGATCAAACAAACACAAAGGACTTGTTTATTGGCAGTATGAAACCTTAGTTTAACCTATCTATGTATCATACGTAACATGATGTATTCCTTAAACTAAACAAGCTGTCTTTCCTAAACTTTACCGAACTGTTTTACAATGTTTAACACGTTGCCATGTTGTTGAAGTGACTTCATCCTTTCCTGCATGTCCAAAACTCAAAAGATTCAGTAAATCCAAGGCATTGAATGATGTGAAATGTTGTGCGACATGCTATCCATGCGAAGTGAAAACAAACTACAGTGTTGGGAGATATAAAGGAGACGCGCTGCCTGTAAACAGCCTCGATAGCAGCATCTATCTTATCTGTAGCGGTCGCCATCGTTGTTACAGTTTGATCAAGCTTGACAAAAGCGAAAAAAAGCGTCAAAAGCGCCACACTCGTCTGACTATTATTATTATTACTAAGTTCCTCCCACAGTGCCTAATGAGAAACCGCTTTTTAATGTCACGATGCCGTTTCGTTTCTAAAAAATAAAACATGTCTGCAGTGGTGACTGTGTCCATGATGTGTTTTACTTTCATGCATTGTACAAAAAAAGTGGTACCTGTGTTAAATTTATCAAATAGCTTTGTCAGCCACAGAAACAGTCATTCAATACAGTTATCATACACGTGTTTGTTCTTTTGTATCTTGTTGTAATAGTCGTCCCTTTTGTTCGAAATGGTGGACATCTCATTTTGAAGTGAAACACAAAACGCTGAACTGTTGGCTTGTCTCTTTCATTGTGCCAAAACACACCCAAACAAATCCAAAGAAAGCAGCTGACAGGGTTTCGAGAAAGTGTCTGACACCCCAGAGTGGCAGCAGAATGGACTTTTCTATCTTCAAACCAACAGAGAGAAAAGAAAAAGAAAACGGTTTTGGGGAATGTTTTTATGACCGATAAACAGCAATGCCAAAAATGGGTTATTGTATTATTTTGTAGCCCGTAAGGACGGCGAGAGACAAATGAACAGACAGACCCAAAGGAAAAAAACGCAACACAGACGGTCACAAGGACGAGACGAAAGAGACGTACTGAGACAGACGGCAGCAGAGACCAGACCTTACAAGTGCCATGAAGTGGTTGGATGTCTTTCTGCACTGATAAACAAAGTCATAAAATCAATCTGTAAAATGCACATTCATCCTCTATTGGTCAACAGAAGAGATTATAAAAAAAGTTGATTTTAATCTTAAATGTGCGTATCATGAACACCTTTGGAAATAATGAGAGCTCATGTTTCACACCTAAAAAGTCTGTTTCAGAGAAATTATATAGGAATGGGGCGGTCGGTAGTGTAGTGGGTTAAGCGTCCGCCCCGTGTGTGGAGGCTATAGTCCTCGCTGCGGCTGGCCCTGGTTCAAATCCTGCATCGGACGGCTAATGTACTGCTTGTCACTTCCCCTCTCTGCTTCCTGTCTATCTTCAGCTGTCCTGGCATAAAAGGCCAAAAAAAATCTATAGAAACAGAGACAAGCAGTTAATATGCATTAAATTTGAAACTATGCCAACGCACCTGTATCTGTTTGTGTCTAGTTCTGCACCACACCCTCATCTTCATCGGTTAAACTGAATTTCCATCCTTGTAGTTTCCAAAAGAAAATGAATCTGCTGTATCTCATGTCACACCCTGGCTGTACGTTGACGTCTTCTCTCAGTGCGCCCAAACATAAACGTACCTTTTATTAATCGCTTTGTTTCAAGCATACAGTGCAGATCGAACTATTACTAGACCTCTTAGGCGGGGAGTAACACATGAAAGATCCACAATATTCTGCATTTTTAGGTACATATCCACAGCAGACATGTTGATAAATCTTAGTATAAAAAGCAGGTGCAGCTAAGACATTTGATAATGGCTGAATTTTGTTCAGAAGGACACAAATATGCATCATTGTCCACAGCCTTAATGGATGCTCGGATGGACTCCGACCGTCATTAATGTTATTAGTTCCAGCTGCGCTTTTCCTGTTATGACAAGTCACAGCGACCGCTATGAACGAGGCCCGTGTGCCGTTCAGCCTCGTCTTGTGGCACATCATGCTGCTCCATTGTGAAGAGCAGGGGACTGGAATAGATTTACATTACTTCATCATTTATGATACGAGCCATAAAACATCCGGCACACACTGCTTTGTCATTAGCTTGGCCTGCATGTCTGACATGTTGTATCGCTCCATTCTTCATTGTTAGGCTGCTAAAAGCATGAGTAGGTGTGAGGAAAGCTTTTGTTCCAGACAAGTACGGGCTGGCAAGTGACTTTTGAAAGCCAGAAATCTCAGCACCTGGTAAAGTAATCGCAGAGTAATTGCTGTTAATCAAGAACCTCATCAACCTCATGCAGATGTAGCGTGGTAATTCTGTGTTATGTGCCAATTAAAATCATAATTAATGTACATTTTACATGAGAGAGAAACCACTACAAAGCTGAAGTGAGGAAAAAACTGAGCAACAATGAAAAAGGCGAGCATTAAATAAAAAAAACAAAAAAACGAAGAGCTGGAGTGAAGCCAGAGAAAGTTGGTCAGTCGAGCAACTTCCTGACCTCTCCAGGCCAGTTTACGAGCGGCGGGACTTCCGGCTTTGCGTGCTCTGCTAGACAAAAGCAGGGTGAGTGGTCGTGTGCGCAGCCGGTGTCAGCTTTATGTTTTACCCGGGCGCTGTGTGGAAACGAATTAAAAGTTAAGTTAATTAACTACTTGAGTAAGTAGAGCAGGCAGGATGGAGCCAAATCAATTAGCTATTGGCAGGAGAGACGGAGCTGGGGGGTACTAGAGAGGGGGCCTCTATCAGCCGGAGCCAAAACACACACACACACACACACACACACACACACACACATTAAACACACATTGACTACACATGCCACACCAAAACCACAGAATGCACACATCAGTACACAAACACATGGATGCATCCTGACTGTAGACACACACACACACACACACACACAGCATGAGCATAAAAAGAAGCTATATTCATGATAAACACACACATGCACAAGAATGATGCAAACACCAAGTGATGCATGTAATTTGAGATTATCATTTGCCTGAACAACATGTACATAGTTAAACGAATATGGAAATTAATTGCTTTTTCCTGCCCTGGTGTAGCTTTACAGACGCTTAGTCCTGGCAAAGGCAAAGAGACAGATGCCGTTAAAGAGAAGGACAAAGCACACAGACGAGACGGACAGATTTCTACACACACGAGTGCAGGAAGACAGGACTAAACACTAGAAAACAGTACAGCAAAATAGTTAGTGTTACTTCACGACGTGTCCTCGCAGAGGAGCCTCGACACACTCACACATATTTAAATGTTCACACGCACACACCGCCTGATTTAGGCCGGATTCCTTTCCAGATTGTGCCGTGACAATTAGCGCAGCGGTGTGGGTGTGTGTAAAAACGTTGTGTGCGTTGTGAAACAATCAGCAAGCAGCCTTTTATTTCTCAGATTCACCAGCTCTCTCCCTCTCATTATATATGCACTCTCTCGGTTGCTCAACTGCTGCCGTCTTTCCGTCCCGCTGGAGCAAATGGACACAAACCAAACAAATTGTCTTCTTTTGCAACATAGCCTTCAGACTAAACACAAGGCATCGAAGCTGGTTCATTGTTTTAATTGTTTTGCTGCAGGTCTCTGCATTTCCTTCCTCCAAACTCAGTACCCGCGCTGAGATGAACGGGAGGACGGACCAAAACGCCTGATTTGTTCTGAGTACGACCTAAGACTTAGAAAACTGGAGGGAGGTGTGGATCTTAATTAACACTACAACCGTTTGTATTTCACACTTCGCTGAGTATCACAGGTAGTGATAGGGTTCACGCGCTCCCACAGGAACACACACACATATGTGGGAGTGATGGTCGTTTACACCACATGTATAAATTAATGAGGTTTCAGGAAAACAGGTACTGCGCACACATTGATCACATGCAATTACCGCTTATCTGCTTTGGACATACTGTATGTGTCTGTTGGTCCCTCTAAAGGCAGGTGCAAATTTTAATCTCATTATTATTTCTGGTTACCCACCATATTAAAGGATTTAGTATAGGTACCAGGGAAAATTAGAGAAATGTTGCCAGAGGGAGATCCAACAGCTCAGCAGGAACCTCTGGCCTAAATTTGAACATCCTCCTTCTCTTTAGATGTTCAATAGTACAGTTGTCAGAGTTTGTAATTTGGGTTTCACTATTTAAGTGCTAATCAACTTATTTTAAGTATTGCAAGGAACAACAAACAGTGTGTGTCTTTAGGGGGAGAGCTGCTCTACCTCCTTTGAAAGAACTTATGAGTAGATTCTTGGAGATCCTAAACTCCAGAAAACTGGGTCAGATTTTGGGTGTTTTTATCCTTGTTTTGATTTAATTTAACTATTAATTCATTTTATTCACTCCCACTACACGGCCCTGACATACACAGTATAATTCACACAAACAAGAACATTGATACTGAATAGCTCCACAAAGATCACGACAAAGATGGCCTCTAAAAGTTTTTTGTTAATGGAAACTACAGTATTGTGAAGACATTTGGGACAGGGGCAACAAAAGAAGTCCACAGGTCATGATTGGAAAGAACCATCCTCGATTGGCTCAGTTGTTCACAAGCAAAGACTGGGTAAGGTTCACCACTTTGTTCTTGAACTATGCACGAGAAGTTTTTCACAATGTTTCTCAAGGGACAACTTCAAGGAGTTTAGAGATTTCACCATCTACGATCCCATAAAACACAACAAAAAGAATGAGAGAATCCAGAGCAATCTCTGCACAAAAAGGTTAAGGTTGAAAACACTGATTTTAACCTACGATCTATGATCCACAGAGCGAGTCGTATATCAACATCCAAATGCTGCCAACTTCTTTGAGCCCAAGCTCAGGCAGAAAGTTGGAAAGTGTGCTGTAGCCACATTTCAAATAGTTTTTTGGGGCATCATAGACGTTGTGTTCTCTGGGCTAAATTTACCCTTTACAAAGCATTCGATCTTTTTTGGGATCAGGGTTCTGGTTTCTGGATTCTGGTTGACTGTCAGACGGCTCTTGAGTTGTTCAACGTTAGGCAACTAAATCTCATGTTGTGCCTTGTTCTTTAAATCTCTGTGGACCTTTTCAGGAAGAACGAAGGTCTAAACACAACCAGAAATGATGTTTGACACATGGTCTGGATACAGCTGTGGGCTGTCTTCCATTCACACGTACCACAGCTAGCCTGCAGGTGTGATCTACTTTTAAGCATCAGATCAGATGTGTGCTAATTGAGTTAGTGTTAATCTACTGAACAGGCGGCTCCAGACAGACACTGACAACCTTTAACAGGACACATCAGGGCACAATCATACACACACACACACGAAATCAATCAAACTCTAACTCCTTCTGTGCATCCCGACGTGTGTGTGTGTGTGTGTGTGTGTGTGTGTGTGTGTGTGTGTGTGTGTGTGGAATTGATATTCCTTTGCGGAGTCCTTTGACACTCATTAATTTTGGAACTTCTGTGCCTTTCAAAAAATGACAATTACCTTCATGAAGCTAGAGGTCGTTGAGGGGATCCACTGTCGCTGCAACCCGAGATAAAAATACAAATTTAAAACATTGATTTGTTATACTCTTTAGCTGATTTATTCACTGTTTCTCCTCCTCTCCCTCCCATTAGCCCGCTCTGCTCTCTTTGTAAGATGTACTGAAATCCTGCAGTTAAAGTGTACGACAGAGCTCGAAATACAAATCAGGATGCTGTGCCAGAAGATTTAACTAATTAATGAAAGAACTCGCACTGTCTGTGAGTGCACACTCCTTAAATCAGAGCGAGAAGATGGAGGAATGACAGAAGAACACCACTTCATCTAAATCAGCGCAGACAGAATCGTTATGTTCTGATGTACGTAGAAATCTGTGTTTCCGTTCAATTATTGCACTATTTTCAAGTGAATTTCTGAATAGAATATTTCCATCAACTATATGCAAATGTATTCAAAGGAACATGACAAGATGGCATGATTTATCAAGCACCAGTGATTCTGATGTATCGTGGCATCTCGTTGCTGCTTCCCGCAGAGATTGGCGTTTTAGTTTTGGGGGGCTTTTTGGTGAAGTGGAGGCTTGTAACGGTGAGTGGCACCAGGAAATGAATGTGGTACAATGACATCCAGGTTTATTCAAACAATCGGTTGCTATCATCAGCTGTTGGCACATCCTCAGTTTCTTGATATGCCAACTTCAGGCAGGTATTTTGACTTTCTCTCTTACGGATTCGGTAATTAGAAGAGTGCCAGTCCAGTAAAACCTTTACTGATGAAAATATTCACGTTTTTTTTTTTCATCTTTTCATTTGAGGAACATCTCCTCATTGCTC